>HG995377.1:7740000-8990000 GCA_905333075.3 Atethmia centrago
TTTTGTTGGTATACTGGCGCATGCTAGCTAACGTATGGCAAGTGTGTAATTTAATCCAATGTTTTGTGTTTCGTAATGTTAATTACTTTGCATACGATTTGTATAGAATCAAGTTTATAAAACTAAACAGACAGACGTGCTGCTGGGGAGTTTGTTCCACCACTTCTTCTTCCCAGCTAAAGCACTAGGAAGTGGTGACGGGCGGGCATTTTTGAGGGACTGTCTTATGTAACTTTGACGTTCGAAAAGTGCTGATTTTCAGCCTAGTTTGAATAAATGACTTTTGATTTTGATTTTTAAAAAGAAAACTTTTAAATGTTTCGTTGCGGGAATTAGCTATTCACTTCTTAAATTTTGCAACATTTTTGAACAGTGAAAAGTGATTAAGCCAAAACAATGGAATATACATGTGACGAAGAAATTACACTCTCGCCTAACACGCTAATAGAGCAGAATGCGAAAAACGTGGTTGAAGAAATATTACCGCCGAAATCCAAGCAATCATATTTCAACGTGTACGACAATTTCATGCGTTAGAGATCAGACAAACAAGTAAATATTGTTATATATTATTTCATTTTCTCGAGAGTGTATAAATGTATACTCGGATAAACGAGCCATTTCACCCCTCGACTTAACTATCCGGATATAAACGTCTTGGGGTAAAATGGCTTCTTTTATGCACTAGTTGTACAATATGATACAGCCACTAGCCTATAGCACTCAGGAATAATGTAGCTTTCTATAAGTGTAAAAATATTAGAATTGGATCATTGTTTCCGCAGATTACCCCTACATACAAACTTACAAAAAAACCTGTTTATAATATTTAGTATAGATAAAGTTTCAAGATTTATGTCTGGGGGTATGTTTGAATAAAATAATTAAAAAAACTGCTGCATAAATTGTGTTATGATAATTATATACGACTTTATGGTTTCATATTTACGACTTTTACACGTGTAAGTACTTAAATCTCCACAAGATAATTGTACAAAATACGTCATTATGTACAGTAGTTATTTTATCTGTTTTTAATCACAATAAATTCTTGCTTCAATTGCTATACAATACAAGGTGTAATAAAAATGAAACAAAATAATAAATAACAGCCATACACACGCCTTCATTCCATGTGGGTAGGCAGAAACTACAGAACGCCACCTGCTGCGATCTTGATATGCCTACTGCTTTTGCTTCACTTACGTTCATACATCTGGTCATACACTCACCTGACATTTCTGCAGGCTTAGCATGACGCTTTCTATTTCTACGAAGAATAGATACAGCTCTCTCTATACAAAGTGACATTTCATTTCTCCATTTTTGACATCACACCGTAGAAATCCTTCTACTTAAAAGAGGACCTAGACAAAGATCGTTAGAAACGAAAGACATAATGACAGATTGTAGAAGGATTTCGAAGGTGCGGCGTCAAAAATGGAGAAACAAAATGTCGCTTTGTATAGAAAGAACTGTGTCTATTCTTTGTAGAAATAGAAAGCGTCATCCTAAGCCTGCTGAAGAAAATCAATATCACAATAAGGTAACTACTCGTATATCACAGACACACCATCTATTTTTACGTTAGGAATGTATTTTCCAGTATTTTCCAGGTTTCATGCAATTACAGAAATTGCATAAAACCTAGAAAATAAATTTACCGGAACTTATTGAATAATACTATGTTCAAACAAGCGGTTTGTTTAGCAAGATTTAGGCCAGATCAATTAAAAGTGAATGCAATTACATGATCTAATGCATGTAGGTATGGTTCCACTTCAAACAATGTTTATGACAGCAAGTTACCGCATCGCTGACTTCAATGAATAAAACAAGTAATTTCATGTACTCGTAATTGTTTCCGTTCCAGTTGAAGTGAATGTTTGAATGGAAGGTTTTTAAGTAGGTATGGTATGCAATTATATGCATGTACTGCAGGTACATTAAATTATAATTTATTATTTAATATATGATTAATAATACATTAAAACTCGTATTTAATTTATTATTAATACTAATAAATTATAAATGGAAAATACCATTCGATTTTAGGACTTGCTTTTCAATAAAACTGCAATTCCTCTGAATGGAGAAAATTACACCATAAGAATTCAAACAGAAGTATTTAGTTATGTTACTCTATACCACTGGTTAAGGGGCTTGTGGCTAAGTAATAACAGCCGCACGGGTCGATCGATCAGGTTAAGCTATGCTTGCCGCGGTTGGTCCGTGGATGGGTGACCATCTTTACATACCAAGACCCCTTTGTGCCTCGGAAAGCACGTTAAGCCGTTGGTCCCGGCTGTCATTTGTAGATCTTTGACAGTCATTACGGGTAGTCAGAAGCTCGAAAGTCTGACAACCAGTCTTACCAAGGGGTATCGTGTTACCCAGTAACTGGGTTGTGGAGGTCAGATAGGCAGTCGCTCCATGTAAAGTACTGGTATTCAGCTGTATCCGGTAAGACTGGAAGCCGACCCCAAAATGGTTGGGAAAAGGCTAGGCAGATGATGAAGTCAACTCGATATAAAAAACAAAATACACAGAACAGAAATAGTCGGCAGCTGCACTTCGTGACTTTGACCAGAAGGCTTCCAATGAGTATGATGCTGTGCTGTGGTGGATCCACAGCACAGCGCTGATTTCTAGTGGTCACCCGAAAGGGAAAAGGAAAAGTCGAATTCAATGATCGCCTCTACCTACCCAGTGAGAAAGCATAATGATATAATGCTCGTTCGTTCTCAGTCAATCAAATCAAATTAAATCAAAAGTCATTTATTCAAACTAGGCTGAAAATCAGCACTTTTCGAACGTCAAAAGTTGTATGAGAAGAGGCACTGCAACGGGACAATAATAGGCTAGTTATTAATGTTTTATACACAACAACGATGTATGGTCGTGGCTTTTTCCATAATTACTATTTAGATGGAGCTATCATAGCAATAAAATAATATCGTGTTTGTTTGTTGTGACGTAGAACAAACTAGAAATATCTATTAATAGTTCGTGAATAATTTATCCAATTATATTGTGTAAAGCTAAGCGCAGATTAGGCCGCCGCGCCACATTGCAAAAATACGTCAAAGCACATTAGGAGGCACAGCGGGCCACCGCAACGCAGTAATTGTTTCAGACAGATTCAAAGAATTTGTTTCCACTCCAGTGCAATGAGGCTTGCGCACACTTAAGCGGGCCACAACGCCATGCATTCTAATAATCCTCCTAGATCACTTTCGTTATTCATTTTAGATGAGCTACAGTTATTGTGCGATAGTTCATCATACAAAATGTACTTAAAAGGGCGTAGTAATCCAGAAAAAATCAAGTGTCACCCGCGCCTCCCTCTCATCAAACACGAAAAAAACAAAACATATTTTGTGTTTGTGTTCGAAAAAAGGTTTAGAAATATCATGTATCCTATACTCCTATTATTTTGTTTATATCTAGGTCTTATCATTTTCATGCAAAATCTAATTGAAGATAGGCAACTTTGTTTACTACAAGGATTTTTGCAGTGCGTTGCTATGCGCTGCGGCCCGCCATACTGTGCGCGAGCCTTATGTCTTACAAAACAAACATGACGTCTAGGACTCTAGATTTTCATCTTTTTTTTTTTAATAAAACTGGATTGTTTTGTACAAAGTGCAGTCGTGGTCACAAATTCGTTGAACAAAACATATTTTAAATGAAATCTATCAAACACGTATACGTATTTAATTTGTTTTCTATAATGAAACCGCATTGTAACAGTTCATTGAATAGCATATTGTATTAATATAATTATTTTGTGGGTCAGAATATATTACGAAATTATTTATGTGTGGAAACTGGCTCAAACCTGATTATTTCCAAACTTATCGCCTTTATTAGCCTAGGGTTTTGGGAACAGAGATCGCTTCAAGCCTCAAAGAAAGAACTTTTAGGTCGTATCTCAGTAGTTTTTGGGTTCCAATATATACATATTACAACTTATAATCGCATTTCGTCTCAGTCAGTGTAACTGCGTAGTTTTTCTTAACTTCGCAAAGGATTCTAAAGCAGTTTCAGCTTAATTTTTAAAATTTATTCCAGAAATTTTAAGTGTATAAAACATTATTAAACTTACGTGGAATAAAGAAATCTTGATGTTAAGTGTGCGAAGCGCGCCTCAAAAAGATGTCAGCACAAGTGTAGGGGTCCACTAGGGCCGGTGCCTGCCGGGGTAGCGTGGAAGTTCGAAAGGGTTACCGAGGCCCCTGGCAACACAGGCAACAGGAAGGAATACGGGTGGCTTTTAGTCAGTAAGAGTCTGACATACTCTCCCGCTCCGCCCAGAGCGGGAGAAGTTATTTGATAACTTCCACCCAAAAAAAAAAAAATGTTCAAGGCAAGAGCTAGTCTATCACATAATCAGCCTATAATGTTCCCACTGCTGGGACACAGGCCTCCTCTCTGTGAGTGGGAGTGGGCCGTAATCCACCACGCGGGCCCAGTGCGGGTTGGTAGATGTCACATGTCTTTGAATTTTTGGTTCTAGGACATGCCGGTTTCCTCACGATGTTTTCCTTCACCGTTTTGAGAGCAGTGGTGATGAAATTATTTACACAAAGTAAAGCGCCTGTCCGGGTTCGAACCTACGACCTACAACTCGTAAGTCGCGGCCGTTACCACCGGGCCACCACTGCTCTCAAAACTGCTAGAAACTGCTAGTCTATACTAACTTATAATTTTGAGTCATAATACCTACTAGCTGATGCCCGCATGGCTAAAATAAAAGTATCCTAAGTTACTCCTTGTAACATCTGATATCTGCCAGTGAAAATTCGGCTAAGCCGTTTCGGAGATTAGCCGCAACAAACAGACAGACAGACAGACAAACATCCAATTCAAAAATGTTTTTTTGCTATAAGTACCGTATCTACATTCTTTCGTATGCATTTAGTAAACAGCTGTTATTTTGACATTACAAACAGACACTAACTTTATAACTAATTTTATTTTGTATAGATGTAATTTGAAATCGAAATCCTACTACTACAAACTAATGCCTCGTTGGTCTAGTGATCGCAAGCGCTACTGCTGAGCATGAGGTCCGGAGTTCGATTCCCGCATCGGGCAAAGTGTTATTGGGTTTTTCCATCTGGAATTTCTCAGTAGTAGCCCGGAGTCTGTGCCCGATTGATAGCAATAGACTCGCCCCCTATTACATGACATTTGAACATAACTGGCGAAATGTGGGTGTACTATAGACTCTGCCAAACTTATCGGGGAGCTAAAGAATTTACTCCCTGAAAACTACGAAAAACACACATAAATTCCTTTTACAATAAATTCAAGTAAAGATTACCTACTAAGAAAAAGTTTCCACCGGGAACGGTTGAAAGTTTTCCTATGAATCTCACACGAGGGTACAATCAAAGGGTGGGGAGTCAGAAATAGTTTTTCTCGCTTTATTGTGACGACGTGACTTTTCCCTTCTTTCTTATATGTATATACCTTTAGTCTTAAGGCTCGTGCAGACTCGTGCGATATCGCGGGCGCGACAGGCAGCGATATGCCTGACGCGCCCGCGATATTGCGCTAGTCTACGTTGAAGTTGAAGTTCTATCCACAAATATTAGGGCCATGCCTGGGACGTGACAGGGCCGTGACTCACACAAGGCAGGTAGGTACCTACTGAGGCTCCGTCGCCGGCCCGCACAGTTCATATAAAATGTATTCACCGATATTTTTTTGATCCCCTGACGGAGCATGAGCTTAGGACATGGGATACTCTTCATCCCAATATTGCCCGGGATCAAGACGTATGCCGAAGAAAACGCGGGGTGCAGCATGTTGGATTAGTTTGTATCAACCTGTAAAGCCCCGCGCGACTCCGATTGGGTGTCAAATAATAGAAAATCAATTGTGTCTCATTAGCTGTCCTTGACCAATGTAGGTACTAAGTTTATTTATTTATTTATTTATATATATCTACTTTATTTTACACCACAAAAATACATAACAAATATAAAACAAACACTACAAAATATACAATGGGCGGCATTATCGCTTTCTGCGATCACTTCAAGGTAACCTTGGAATGGTCAGTGATTTGCCTGGACATAAATTGGGCTGACGTTGGTGCAAATAATAAGTAAGTACATGTATGTTTTCGAAACAAAATAAAGATACATAAGAATCAATCTATACAAACAGTGTTGAAGTTATATAAGCACGCCATATTAGTAAAAAAAAAACTTTTCTCATTTAGAAACGATAAATTAATCTACGCTACTGTAAAAATTCTGGATTTTTTACACTAACAAATTATTAAAACTTCAAAAAAATCTTATTTTACTGTGATTAATGTTTTGTTGATTCAGGCTAGAACTGTGACACTCGCACTTTAGACAATTAGACGATTTAGTCACACCTTTTTTGACTAATTTGTCTAATATTCATTTATTATGAGTATTCGCAAGGACATAAATGACGCACAACTTTTTTATCGTACCAAAACCTGTTGCCGTTTTACCGGTTTTTAGATTTTTTAGGGTTCCGTATCCAAAAGGTGCCAACGGGACCAAGGCTCCACTAACCATTCGTCCGTCTGTCGCAGGGCTACAGATCAAAAGGACGATTTCAGACACCAATCTTCACATGATCGGACCAAGATTATGTCTCCACTTTAAAGGAGACTGTGACCTCTGAGTTTGTTTCGGCCTTTCTTCTCAGAGTAGTCAGATAGGAAACGCCGACCTCATCTAGCTTTATTTTAAAAATATGATTGACGCGTAAGTGTTTGTACAAACCTACTTACAGAAAATAAATCATTTATCATTTATTTATTTATCTTTTGAATCGTAATATGTAGACACTTGAAATGTACGCAGATTGTGTACTACTAAGACCCCTATAGCAACAAATAATATGAATGAAATAAAGTTAAAAATTAAAGGCGGTACGGAACCCTTAACCTTGGTAAGACGGGATGTCAGACATTCCGGTTTCTGACGATCGTAATGACCGTCAAATACTACCTAATCTACTTAGAACAAAACTAGATTTGAAATCTAGGTTTGAACTAAAACTTAACTAAATTCTAGGCTCGATTTACATACCGTGCGATCATGCGACCTACGGCTCGTTGGTCGGAGGCTGCACATTTGTGGTTGCGACCACAGCACGCTCCATTATCACATGTCAATTTTTAATCAGGCACTAATGTTAGAGGTAGGTTGGTCGTGTTTAATTTTGAGAATTTATAGTTAAATTATTATCATGAAATTAGGGAGTTGAAAAATAATTATTAGCTAAGCTTTTATTTAATCAAGCGTAGTGAATTTGATACTAAATCCACATCCATTTATTTAAACAGACTAGAAACGGGTCCAACAGACAAGTCCAACCTTAACGGTACTTATCTGTTGACTTCATTTATTATGAGTTTAGAACGTACTGCATCAATACCTACGGCATATATCAAGAAAATATTTATTTCTACGTATATTTCTAAAGAATTGTTTTATCATAAAAACTTGTTCTATCACTGTGTTGTTAGTGTATTTTTATGGGCATGGGCAGCCCTCACCTCCTTCTGTGAAGCAGTAATGCTCGCGAAGGAGGAGTCGCGACGGGTGAGGGAGGCATATTTCGCGCCCTCACGCCCCTAGCCGCCGCAGGAGACGCCCTAGGTGTCGGGAATCCCAGGTGGATTTCCGGCCACCGTAGGCGCGGGCTTGCGGATGGTGAGCAATGAATAGTTCGCCGTTCGATAAGGACCAGGCACGGGTCGACGGTGCGTTGTGTATGACGCATGCCTCAAAGATATGTCAGCACAAGTGTGTGTAGTGTGCCGATGGCTGCCGGGGTCGCGGGAACGTCCGAAAGGGTTACCGAGGCCACTGGCAACACAGGCAATGGAAGGAACACGGGTGGGTTTTAGTCAGTAAGAGTTTGACACACCCTCCCGCTCCGCAAATGCATTTCGATAGCGGAAATAAACACGATTAGCTTATTAAGCACAGTTGTTTTTAATTCTTTTATAAAATTATAATAATATATATTTTTTGTTTATTTATTTATTTAAAGGTATAAATAAATAAATAAACAAAATGTATGTATTAATTTAAAACTTTGATAAAAATAAACCTTGTTAAAATAACTTTGCCCAAAAATATGACAACGAAATTGAATTAAAATGACGTGTTTATGTGACTAATTTAAACACATCTTACATTCAGACTAAGTGAGTGAGTAATGACACAAGTTTTTTTTTATGATAAAACAATTATGATAAAAAACTTGTTCTATCACTGTGTTGTTAGTGTATTTTGATAGCGGAAATAAACATGATGAGCTTATTAAGCACCGTTGTTTTTATTTCTTTTATAAAATAATATACTTTTTGTTCATTTATTTATATATAGGTATATCTATGTATTAATTTAAAACTTTGTTAAAAATAACCTTGCCCATAAATTAATATGACAACGAAATTGAATTAAAAACGACGTGTTTATGTGGCTAATTTAAGCACATCTTACATACAGACTAAGTGAGTGAATGATAAAACAAGTTTTTATGATTATAATAAAGAAACTTGTTCTATCACTGTGTTGTTAGTGTATTTTGATAGCGGAAATAAACATGATGAGCTTATTAAGCACCGTTGCTTTTATTTGTTTTATAAAATTATATATTTTTTGTTCATTTATTTAGATATGTATTTATTTAGGTAATTTATGTATTTATTTAAATCCTTGATAAAATAACCTTGCCCAAAAATATGACAACGAAATTGAATTAAAGACGTTTATGTGACTAATTTAAGCACATCTTACATTCAATTTGTCGTTTAGAAAAACTTTTAGTAAAATATTTTGAACCCTTCTGATGTCATGAATGAATGACAACTTCCTTTTAATTCAGACAAACATTTTTTTTGCAACCTTAAAAGGACGTCCATTGGTAGTCAGCCTCCTACAGTTCTACGTAACCTTGCTGTTTGACTAATCTTTTCAATCGATCAAAAAACTCAATCTATTGTAGTCTGCTGCTGGACGTGGGCCTGTCCGAATCAATCCCAGCTGTCCCAGGGACCTTGACATTTTAAGACTGATTCGTGGACCCCTTATGTACTCGAATATTTTCACCATCGTTATTAAACTTTCATTAATCTACTAGTTTCGTTTATCGTTTACACCTTAAATAAGTTGTAACTAGTTGTATACAAAACATGTCAAAATATTTAACAACCTACATGTCTGAAATCACACATCTCTTAAGATAGATGAAGTTGTAACTAGTTGTATACAAAACTTGTCATAATATTTAACAACCTAAACATGTTTGAAATCACACATGTCGTAACTAAGTTAGGTGAAGTTGTAACTAGTTGTATACAAAACTTGACAAAATATTTAATAACCTACATGTCTGGAACCACACATCTCATAAGATAGGTGTGTACGCACATGTTTTATACACGACATGTTTTTAACAAGTCTTGTTGAATACACAAAGGGTAATGAATAGCTGTGTCGTATTCTTATAACAAGACAGAAGACGATCGTTCGAAGAGATCTTGAAAAAAGTCACAGTAAAACAAAAATTGAGTAGGTTACATACATTAATAATTCCTACATTTCCACTACATGCTTTTGCTAACAAAAAGCCAAAGGTTGGCCAAAGGTGACCCTTTGACCAACAGATTAACTAATTTGAATAATCAAATTCAGATCATTTATTTCAAATAGCACATAAAATGCACTTTTAAACGTCAAATAATTATAATTATCACAATAACCTGATTGTTCTGCTGATGTTCTAGGGCAGCGTAATTTTCTAATACCAATGATTTAGCTAAGTACACCAATTCACGTGTTTTTTTTATTTTACTAGCTAACCCAATAAACGTTGTCCTGTCCAAATTTCAAGAATTCATGTAAAATTCCCATAGAAAATAAACTTTTTATTCCCGGCAACTTTACAATTACTTCTTTGCTGTGAGGGGAGCCGCTGTTGTCCCACGTTCATGGCGAACTGCTATATTCCAGCATAGTCCTGATGATATCAAAGCTGCTGAACCAGTAATACGATGACCACATCTGGGGGTCTACTCCCTAAGTATAAAATCCGTACTTTCAGCCGAAATTACGGGCGTTTCCTACTCTGTATCACCTAGATTAGTTCAGAGCCCGAACTAAGAATTAATGAGAACGCGATTTGACAGTCGTCCCTACTCGCGAATGTGTGTTTGCCCATTCGAAAATTAGAACTTGTCATTCGTTTTGACGGAACAACTAGTTTCGGACCGGCCCGTATCTTCGTTGGCGGACTTAGAGAATAGACTTCCTGATTCGAACTTTGGCAAAATTATATTTTTAAATGTTTGTACATTTTAAAACAGAATTTTTCCAAATCGGTCTAGCCGACTGAGTGTTGCGCTTACCAACAAACAGCACTTAATTTTTATTGCAATAATTATGTATTCAATCTTTATTTAGCTTCTGAAACTATTTTTAAGCTAAACAGTTTATTAGTCTTATAGTCCTTTAGAGATCACAGGAAGCGATGAGGCTGCCTAGTGTATGTTCTACATACTTACAATAACTCACGCCTTCTTCCCATGGGGGTAGGCAGAAACTACGGAACGCAACCTGCTACGATCCTTACATACTCAATTTGACTTGTTTACGATCGTTGTGTATTTTTTGTAGTATTTATTTTATTTTCTTTGGAATGTATGTTTCTGGTGTACAATACTATAGATGTAAATAAATAGTCGCAATTTGTTTGTTTTCGAGTCAAGATTATAATAATTTTCATTACCTATCTTTATTTTATTTGTTCTATGAAAAATACCGGTATCGAACTTACTGATGAAATATTTACATTTCGGTTCCTAACCTCCGGCCGGGGTTCCTGTTGCTTTAAAATAATCCAATGACATTTTATTTAAAAAACGCATTAGCTAATATGCAACGCGTATTTAATAAACACTAAGTTCTCATTTTATTTTTTCAGGCAGTTTTTTTATTAATCGTTTTTCACGTATTATTATTTATATATATTAGGATTTCATAATAATTATTATAAATTGTGAATTTTTTATTTGTTGCAATTATTTTTGAAATGGCTTGATCATTTTAAAATATTACATAATTGGTAAATTAAGTATACCTATAAACTTTTGAATGACGTTCAAAAGTTTATAGGTATACTTAATTTAATACATAAATATTTTAAATTGTATAGACAATACGACTATAAAAGTTTTTTTGGACTGGTTTCTACCCAAGAAAACGTGATTTTAGTTACTTTTCGTTTTTAAAGACTTTAGAATGACGTTGAACATGACGCAGGTTGGTAATAGATGTTCATTTATTCAAGAATATCTATTTAATTAAAGAGCGGAAAGGCTTGTGGATAAGTAATAATAGCCGCACGGGACAATCGATCGAGTTAAGCTACGCTTGCCGCGGTTGGTCCGTGGATGGGTGACCTTTACAAACCAAGACCCTGCGTGCTTTGGAACGCACGTTAAGTTGTTGGTCCCGGCTGTCATTACTGGATCTTTGATAGTCGTTACGGGTTGTCAGAAGCCCGAAAATCTGACAACCAGTCTTACCAAGATGTATCGTATTATCCAGTAATCGGGTTGTGGAGATCAGATAAGCAGTCGCTCTGTTTAAAATACTGGTATTCAGCTGCATCCGGTTAGACTGGAAGCCGACCCCAACATAGTTGGGAAAAGGCTAGCAGATGACGAACTTGGTTTAATAAAATATAAGTAATTTGGGCAAAATAATAATTAGGCAAAGTTAAGTAACATTTTTTGCACGTGGAAAGTTACCAGGAGACTTTATAGGACCATCAGATTGTCTATATTCAGCTGCTAAAATGTAAAGAAATGATCGTTGAACGTCAACCAATCCGCAGTGGCCCCACGTCGTGGATATGACCGACTCCCCACACAGAGTGGAGGCCCTGATTCCCGTTAGTAAGGACATCATAGGCTTCGTCGTTTAACATGAAGATAATTACCTACCTACGGGAAAAAACTGTTTTGACCTATATTCAGGTATTTAATAAGTTGAGATGGAATGATGACTTACCTATATTATTATAACAGACGTAATATTGACAAAATCTAAAGACGAATTTGTTTGAACATTGTAATTGAATGATACAATAATATTATTACAAATAGGCATGTGTATTGTTTTTAATTAAGCCTAAAGAAATTGAGCTCTACCTACATACCAAAGACGAAAGGATACACTTTTTATTGTAAGTATTACAAATTAAGGCTCGTGCAGACTGGCGCGACATCGCGGGCATAGAAATTGTCGCGTCGCGACTGTTTTCGAGAGCCTTTATAATGCTCCGAAAAATTAAATATAAGTCTATTTTCCTGTAGGTATTGCACAATTAAAAAAAATACCTTTCTAGCTTAAATTACATTTTAGACACTAACAAATATAATTATGAGGCCGTGTGAACCTAATACAGCAGGCTAGACCTAGGTATTGTATATTTTTTCAAATAATGATAACTTTTTTAATAATTCCATGCTTTTCCTTTGATTTCTTTTCAACTTTTTGGCTAACAAAACTGAACACAAATCAGCCCATAAATTTTTTATTGAAAAAAAAACCTTAAAAATAAAAAAAAATACATACCTTTATGTGAGCTGACGATATAATTGACATCCTCAAAAACGATGTGCACGGGTGGTCGCTTAGCCATGCGATTTAATGCCTTCAAAGTGGACCCAGCCCTTTCCAACGCAGCCGGGGTCCAGTGACTTTCCTGACCCTCCTCAAGCCCCATAGGGTTGGGGTTGGTCGATGGGGTGGCATGGGCCAACGTAGCCCCCACAATGGCCTTACGAACTAACGAAACAGTTGCCATTTTCGAAAAGTTTGCACTATCTTGTATTGTAGTTAGGCACAAATTGAAACGCACTTTATTAAAAAAAATATATATACCGTGAAATGTTATTAATATTCCTAGTTTCTGTTTAAAAATATTTCTATTCACTTAATAGTTAAAAAATATTATTTTTAGCACCACTTATAAGATAAAAAATATCGAAATAAAATCAAACTCAAAGTAATGCCAAAAAAATCTCGGAAGTACCTTTACTGTTACTATTCAATTCCGCAATCAATTAATTTATGAAATTCAAATTTCGAATTATACTTCGTGACATCTGCGTAGGAGTCGCGATACGGTTTGCGCGTGCGCTATTCAGCAGTGGCGCAGCACTACTGATTTTTAAGAAAGAGTCGGCTTTCGAGATCATGCCTGATGCCAATGCAATTAAGCTAAATGACAAAGTGATGAGATGTATCAATCAATTAAGATAAATTATTTATAAATCGTCTCCAATATTTTAAATATTAGGTTTTCTGTTAACCTTTAAACCTAGTCATTTAAGATTGAGGGTCAATGGACGATCGTATGATCTGAATTATGGCGTGACCATAGTGTAGCACATAATTTCGTTGTATATTTTAAGCGTTGTATAGGGAAGACCAAAGAAACGATACATGTGTGAAATATTATAAGGCTAGAAAGGAAGTGACTACCGAGATGACGAAAAATAGATAAGTATGGAAGGACACATTATTCTTGTTGCGGCGCCGCGCCGCACTATGGGACCAACCGGTATTTTCCATCTCAAAAATCGATAACTCTGTTGTTTTGTGATTTATCTCCTTGATTTTTTTTTCACGTATTTGTGAA
Source organism: Atethmia centrago (assembly GCA_905333075.3). NCBI lineage: Eukaryota > Metazoa > Arthropoda > Insecta > Lepidoptera > Noctuidae > Atethmia > Atethmia centrago. Next base: position 7,753,720 of record HG995377.1, read on the forward strand.
TATCTAGGCAATAAAAGAAGTCAAACATCATCATTCTAAAAAAAATATTTTTTCCGAAAAAAAAATGACAAAGATAAAGTTATACGAAATTTCATACAAAAAATCATACAGTTATATTAAAATAGCAATAAAAGTTACACTTATGCTTAAAATAAGTTTAAAACTAAATTATTATTATTAAACAAACAGTTACATGACAAAAAAAATTATTACTTAAACTTATCCTACTCATCACTTTCTATTTCCAACAATTCTTTAGCTTCGTCAAATAATTCTTTGGATATTAGAAAACTTGGTTTATTTAAGCTAGATATATAAGGATCAGATGTATATAACAAAATATGCAGAACGTCTTCGTTTGTTGCTGATCTGGAACACTTCCTAGCGTGATGTAACCTATATTTCTTATAATCTTTATTTCGAGCTTCCTGGGCATCTTCGGATAATTGTCCTATAGGCAAAACTGCATAATGCTCTATTATTTTAGCACCATGTATAAGTACTTTATGGACCGAAGATGGCATGTAGTACCAGTTATATTTGCTTACATATAATTGCGCGGTTACCAATGTATACTGACCAAATTTTTCTGCGTTTATAGGAAATCCCGATGACATAGTTTGAAGAATTACATATAGTCTCTTGATTAATTCTTCATCAATTCCGGTTATCTCTGCAGAACATTGGTAATTTTGGAAAAATCTCCTTGCCGTATTACCGTCATTGCTATTACCGGAACCTTGACGTGGTTTATCAATATGCAAGCCAAGCACTTCTCGGAAACGTTTTTGGACAATTTTTTTCTTGTCTTCTTTAAGTTGCTTGTTTTCTGGAGTTGTTGCAGACCATTTCTCAAAACCTAAATTGTAAGAAATATGGAGGATCATTTCCATAAATCTTATCCATGCGTGTAGCGTCGAGAATCCGTATTTAAACGCATTTTCATTTTCAACTCTCGTTGTAACTTTTAAAAGATCATTCATTTGTCTGGGAGTTGCTCCAAAAACTGTGCAGGTAGCACTGGATGATGTGTTTGTCAACACTTGAGCAACTTTCCCATCAATCATTGTCATAAACAGTTGATGTTTAACTTCGATGACTTTGTCTTCTACTGACACAAGAGTTGGAATCAATTGATTAATTTTGGCTTCAATTTCACTGACAACCGCTGTAGTTTTTTCGGGAGTTTCTTTTGCAAATTCTAATGAAATTGGTCTGCAATATCTAACAGATGAGCAAGTAGGGTTTTTCCATATGACCGTAGAAGTTTCTTCGTCTACTAGTCGCAGTGGTACAAGGGACACTATAAACAAATTAGCGTCCGATATTTGTTCGTTTTCTTCCGGTAGAGTTTGTTTATATGCTCACTTTGCCCGGAGGATCCATCACATCCCCATTTAGTGAAAAGCTTGAGACGATTGTAAGTCGATCCTGACTTTATCCTTATAATACGGCAGACTGTATGGTCTAAGAGATCTTGCAGGTTGATTTTTGCGCTTATATTTGTCACCGTAATGCTGGATGCAGGCGGATAGCAAGCCTTTTTTGCTTCACTTAGTGTTTGATACGAAGGCAATACAGAACTTAAATTCTTATCAACGAGCCTTTTTCTTAGGTACGCATATTGTGCTTTGGTTAAATCAGTTTCAATGCATATACTCAATGCTTCCTCTTTTGTAAAGGAAAGTGCGTTATCTGGATTGAGTATGTTTTGTAGAATAACTTTTTTCTCTTCTTTTTCCTTATTTCTGATAATAGTCACAATCGACGCTTCGTCATTTTCCCCCATGGATCTTAAACCTTGCACATAAGCGTTACGGACATGTCCCATTCCATACTCCTGGACCAGCTCCATATTTTTTCATTTCTTTGTGTTTTCCGAGCACTCGTCATATGGTTTTGTTGGTCTTCCACGTTCACCAGAAGTATTCAAACCAGAATTTACAGTGGTTGAGGTACTGCAAGAATTCAATGATACTTTAAACTCACCATTTAACCAATTTGAGTATAGGCTCTCGAACCGGTCCGGCTTTCTTTGAGCTTTAGTCCATTTCTGGTTGCAACTCGATGTTAGATTTTTTTGAATACTCTCTATTACAGTATTAATGTCAGTTTCCGATAGTTGAAAATTTTCCAATAAATATTTGTTGAGGTCTGAAGTACTTTTCCCTTTTATTATTTGATCACAAAGATCGCGTCGAACACAAACGAATTCACTCATTGTTAGATAATAATGTTTTTTATGCGTTAATTGTTATTGAAAAGAAGTATCTGAACACTTTGATGAATCGTATGCTGAACATACACGGGTATTTAAAGGACTAATATTTTAGTGCCTTGTGCAAAAACCATGGGACAATTGATTATAACAGTTCTCATCGAAATAGTGTAATCAGTACTGATTGTAATTATTTACCACAACAGATAAATAGAACTTCCGCAGCAATATAGTTTATCATACTTGTGGTTAAGGTGACCACCCCAAACAAAATTGCCATGGGAAGATTCTTTCAAATATAATAGCAGTTTTTTAATTTGCAAATGTATGTTTTTATCATAGAAATAGAAAAAAACAATATAGACATCAAAGGATAATAACTAAATATAATATTTCATAATAAAAAAGAAGAACCGTAATTTTCGAGGATTTTTCCCCGATTGACATTATTGCTTCAAAATCACCTCTGGCGCAAAAAACGCGCAAGATTTTTTTAAATCCTCATATTACTGAGTAGATAAGGTCTCTAATAGAGTAATTAACTTGACACCGTCTGCTTTCGGCAACAACGAAAACTCCAATTGAAATTAACAAAAACTAAATTTTCTTTACTTCACTAAAACAATATTAAAAAATTAAATAAAAATATTTTTTTTACAAAAACTGAACGTGGTTGCAAAGTGTATATTCTAAGCTATCTAATGATGTATAACACTAATATGTTTCCTTGGAAAACATCCGAATAATTATGTGTTGAACCCTTAACGGTAATTTAATTGGCATGAAAATATTTATGCCCAATGTTTGAGGTTCATTTTATAAACGTAAAACTTTATATTTTTTTATATTTTGTAATTTATTCGTAAGTTCCATCTTTTGAGAGTATAAAACCATAAAACAATCTATGGATTTACGACTTTCGACAAAACCATTTTTGAGATGGAAAATACTGTTTGGTCCCATAGTGCGCCGCGCCGACCCAAAATAAATTGGGATAAGGGCAGGAAAATGATATCAAGCATAGTATTATTGAGAAGATATAAGTCACAGCCAGTAGATAGATAAATGTTTTTTTTTTCCTTAAGGTGGATACGCGATGGTAGCCCGTGAACTTCAAATTTTCAAACGAACTTTTCCAGAAGAGATTTGTTTTTATGGAACAAATCTAACTAAGAGAGATGTATTAATTCTAATGATTATAATTATGTGAATACATATTTTTTGTTATGGTCGCGAATCATATTTTGATCAAGATACAACCTGACACCTGCAAATTACAAAAACACGTAAGAAAATATGAATTTCGCGGGCTACCACTGCGAATCTACCTTAATGGCAAAAGTCCCCAGGGCTTCGGACTAGCAGGCGCGATGGTTTTAGTTTGTTCCAATTTTAAACTTGTCACAAGCGTATTTAGTTTAGTTTGATTTAATCGCTTGCGCCACCGACTTCCGAAACTAAAGTTATTTTTCACTTTGTAGTGGTTTTTTGGAAGTCGGTTGTATTTTTTTTTGTAATATGTTTTTTATTAGTAACGAAAATACAAATATTTGGAAAAAGCACAGACATAATTATAGATAATAAAATGCAAAAAAAAACATACAAAAAAAAACATGAAAATATCTTTAGTAGTTTGAAAGTAATATCGTTTTTATGCTTTGAGTAGACATTAGTTCCTGAATTTACTTAATTAAATATTTTACAACGATATTTAAATATTCAAATATAGAATTGATGTGTATGGGTTCTAGTTTAACATAATTTCTTTTCATAGCGTACATGCATTACATGAGGGTGAAATAACAGATTTAAAAGTCACTAAAATCGCTACTACCTTCTATTACCTTTTATTCTACTACCTTCGCCTTAAGAGGTGGTGGTGGTTAATAGAAGTGATATGAAATCTATGTTAATAGGTACTTTGCACTAATCTCATAAAGAAGTTAAATTTGTGTATTATTATTGAGTAGATATAAGTCACAGCCAGTAGATATTTTTTTTTTTCCTTACGGTGGATACGCGATGGTAGCCCGTGAAATTCCAATTTTAAAACTTTTCCAGAAGAGATTTTTGAATTTCGCGGGCTACCACTGCGAATCCACCTTAATGGCAAAAGTCCCCAGGGCTTCGGACTAACAGGCGCGATGTTATTAGTTAGTACTCTGTCTGTTCCAATTTTGAACTCTTGTCACAAGCGTATTTAGTTTAGTTTGATTTAATCGCTCGCGCCACCGACTTCCGAAATTAAAGTTATTTTTTACTATGTAGTGGTTTTTTGGAAGTCGGTTATTTTATTTTTTTTTGTAAACAGTTTTTTATTAGTAACGAAAATACGAATATTCGAAAAAAAGCATACACAGAATTATAAATAATAAAATGGTCTATTCATACAAAAAAAAAAAAACATGAAAATGTCTTTAGTAGTTTGAGAGTATTATAGTAGTAATATCATAAAGAAGTTAAATTTGTGAGTGTGTATGTAGGGGTAATCATCGGAACTTCCAATCCGATTTCGAAAATTCTTTCACTAATGGGAAGCTACAGTATTGCCGAGAGTCCACTGCTGGACATAGGCCTCCCCGAAGCACCGCCACTTCGACCCGTTTTGTGCTTCTCGCATCCAGCGGATCTGCGGCCTCCATAAGGTCATCGGTCCACCTTGTAGGAGGCCTTCTAACGCTACGCGTCTTCTGGTACGCGGTCGCCAATCCAGAACCTTTCGGCCCCATCGGCCATCTGTTCTGCGAGCACTGTCACTGCCACTTAAGTTTGGCAATTCTTCGGGCTATGTCGGTAACTTTGGTTCGCCTGCGGATCTCTTCATTTCTGATTCAATCACATATCATATCCGAGTGTCATAGGATATTTTATATTAAAACAAGACAATTCACGCGAACAAAGTTGTGTGTTCGATAAAACAAGAATAGGTATAATAAAATACAAAAACTCGATGAATTGCCGCATTTTCTTTATAATTACAGTGATTAAAGGCATTAATAGAAATAGCGTCATTCTTGCGTCAATTTCGTAGGTACATGAGCTAGCGTCATAAATACATACAAAAATAACAGAAATAAATAAACAAACGCTTATAACTCAGTCTTTATTTTATTTTGCTGTGGTGTGGTGTCACAACATATCATTATAATGATACTCGTATGATCCTTTCAGTGATAGCTTAAAATCATCATCATCTGCCTATAATTTTCCCAACTATGTTGGGGTTGCTTCCAGTCTGTTCGGAAGCACCTGACTACCAGTATTTTACATGGAGCGACTGCCTATCTGACCTCGACGACCCAGTTAATGGGTAATACGATACGGCTTGGTGGGACTGATTGTCAGATTTCTGGTCTTCTGGCGACTCGTAACGACTGTCAAAAAATCACGAAAGACAGCCGGGACCAACGGCTTTATGTGCTTTCCGAGACACGGAGGGTCTTGGTATCACTAAAAGTCATGGTCCTAAAACACCGAATAATGGATTGTGGATTTAACTACGTTTGGATTTGGAAGCTCAAAGCATCATTTTCACGATAGTCGCTTTTTAAAACCACCGCTTCATATATTGTATACTAACTGCTGCCCGCGGCTTCGCCCATGTGACTTTTTTAAAATAAAAGCAGCCTAAGTTACTCCTTATTACATCAGCTATCTGCCAGTGAAAGTCCCGTTAAAATCGGTCCAGCCGTTTCAGAGATTAGCCGGAACAAACAGACAAACATATAAAAATTGTTAAAAATGTTATTTTGGTATATGTACCACATCCATATACTCGTACTTAAAGTAAAAAGCGGTTATTTTAATATCACAAACAGACACTTCAATTTTATTTATCTATATAGATATAGAATATTATGTACCCAATAGTACACCAGACTACTTGCAATACTGCAGGTAGTCTGCAATACCCTGCCATACTGAAGCTAATAGCCTGCAATACTGAAGGAGAGATAATACTATCTCTCCTTCTTCCTTTAATCCATCCAAAGGCTTTAAAAGATCACTTTTAGCGATAAGACCGCTCATTGTAACGCCTTATGTAAAATTTCTACATTTACATAAAATATCATCACGCCTGTTTCCCTGAAGGGCTGGGCAGATATGTGTCTATAGTACATCCGTATTTCGGCAGTTTTCTACATTTATATCTGTTAATTAATATGATGTACATAAAAAGAATATTCTGTTCTTTTTTATTCTTCAGCAACTGCCTGTTAGTTCCTGGGACCCATATGATACGTCATGCGATAAAAGCACATTTTGTGAATCGGAAACTTTGAATTAAATCAACGTTTTGTCGGTAATATAACGTCAATGTCAAAACAATTATTTAGCTCTGGGCATTATGTTTAATCAGCAACAAAACAAAGACACATTTTGCATTGACCATTTATAATATTTAGCTAAAATTTTCACACAACAAGTTATCTAAGAGTCAACCGACTGTGACCTTTAAGCTCAAACTTGTTATTTTTGTGTGTTGTTTCTAAATGAAGGAAATTGTATAGGTGTCTTGGTATGACCAATCAGTATAATGATGTGTGTCACTTAAGCTATGATGAAAATATTGTTCTTAAAGCTGTTCCGATAGTTACCACTCAAGTACACATGATGGTAAAGCAATAAAGATATTGAGTGTTGAGTATTGAACAAACTACTGATTTCACAGAAAAATGCAGAAGAGTCTATTAAAAAGCAACGAGAAAATGTTCTTACAAGATAAGAGAATGTTGCTACTCATACGGCCATGTCCATGCCCGCGCCGCTAAGCGTGTAGCTTTAAATTCATCCCTAAATAAATCCGATCCAGCCTGTCAAAGGGTGCGGCTACTGCGCAGGCGGCGAAGGCTCCAGCACCAGCGGCGAGAGCTCCAGCCCCGACGGCGAGTGCTCCGACCCTGGCGGCGAGGGCATCGGCCCAGGTGGCAAGACGGCCGCCCCCGCCTCCTAAATCTCTTCCGGCCGATGCTGAATGGCAAGTAGCCGGAGAGAAGAGGAAGGCGGCTAAGGCAAAGAGGGCGGCCAAAAAGAGGGAGAGGCGGCAGCGGCTCAAGGACCACCGCGGCTAGGCTCCGCGCCCCGAATTCCGCAGCTGTAGTGATCACACTACAGCCGGATGCGGAAAAGAAGGGCGTGTCCTACAAGACCATTATGGCGAAGGTGGGTGAGGTGGTGCGCCTTGAGGAGCTCGGCGCTGCCAATGGCCTTAGGATGACAGTAACGGCGACTGGAGCCCAAATGGTGCAGGACGCTCTGGCCGAAAGGCTCAGGGCGTCCTTAAATGCGGACGAGGCCCGAGTGTCCAGGCCCACCAAGTGCGCTAGCGTGCGCATCATGGCCCTGGACGACTCCGTGACGGAGGAACATGTGGTCGCCGCGGTGGTTAAGACTGGGGGGTGCTCTGCCGAGCAGGTAAGGGCAGGCACCATCCGTCCTGACTCCGCGGGGCTGCAAACTGTTACAGTGAGCTGCCCCGTGTCGGCGGCCAGGAAAATTGCCGGGAAGGGCCAACGGCTATTGGTGGGCTGGGTTTCCGCGCAGGTGAAACTGCTGGAACCCAGACCTCTGAGGTGCTTCCGCTGCCAGGTGGGCAACCACGTGCAAGTGAATTGCACCTCGGAGGTGGACCGCAGCGGTCTTTGCTACCGCTTCGGTCTGCCCGGGCACAAGGCCGGCTCATGCAATGCCACGCCGCACTGTGCCGTATGTGCGGCGGCTGGCAAGCCGGCCGAGCACCGGATAGGGGGCAAGGCCTGCGCCCCACCCACCAAAGCTAGGGCCAGAGGCAAGCCCTCCGCCACCGCCGTCAACGCCGCAGCCGCCACCACTGCCACCGCCGCTGTCGCCTCCAACACCGCCGCCGTCGCCGTCGCCAGCGTGGCCGCTACGGCAGGCCTCTCTCAGGGGGCTGGGAAGGAGGCCCAAGAGGGGGCTGACATGGAGTGCCAGTAATGGCCCCATTACGCCTCCTCCAGGCGAAAATCAACCACTGCGCCGCCGCTCAGGATCTGTTGCTCCAGAGCATGGCGCAGTGGTCGATTAACATCGCCGTGGTCGCTGAGCCGTACTTTGTCCCGCCCAGGGATGACTGGGTGGAGGACCTGAGCGGCTCAGTGACCCTAATTTCGTCGGCCGTCGCCGGTACCCCGTCCCTCGAGGCCGTCAAGAGAGGACGGGGCTGCGTAGCAGCACGGTTCGGGGAGATTGTCGTGGTAGGGGTCTACCTCCTGTGAGGCAGCGAGCCTCCTTGCCGGATTGCCACCATGGGATCTGGAGGCAAAAGTCCTCGCGCACGTATGGGAGTGGCGCGAGGAGGCGAAACGCCGGGGCGTAAGTCCGCTGCCGCGAGAAATCGCGGCACAGCGGACGGAGCTCCGGCGGGATCTCATGGCGTCATGGAAAGTACGGTTGTCGCAACCCAGTGCTGGGCACGCCACGATTTCGGCGATAAGTCCCCTCTTTGAGGAGTGGCTGGAGAGGCGCCACGGCGTCCTCACCTTCCGCCTGACGCAGGTCCTCACCGGACACGGCAGCTTCGGGAGGTTCCTGTGTCGGATAAGGCGGGAGGAAACGTCCGGGTGTCACCACTGTGTGGATCGCCCGGAGGACACGGTGGAGCATACGGTGGAGGTCTGCCCGGCTTGGGCAGAGCACCGCCGTGTCCTCGTGGAAGCGATCGGCGGCAGAGACCTCTCGCGTCCGGCCCTGGTTCAGGCCATGGTACGGAGCGAGAGGGCATGGGCAGCCGTCACCTCCTTCTGCGAAGCAGTAATGCTCGCGAAGGAGGAGGCGGGACGGTTGAGGGAAAGGCAAGTTTCGCGCCCTCTCGCCCCTAGCCGCCGCAGGAGACGCCCAGGGCGTCGGGAATCCCGGGCGGATTTCCGGCCACCGTAGGCGCGGGCTTGCGGACGGTGAGCAATGGGTAGCTCACCGTCCGGTAAGGACCAGGCCCGGGTCGACGGCGCGTCGTATTCCACGCGCGCCTCAAAGAGATGTCGTCAGCACAAAGTAGGGGTCCACTAGGGCCGATGCCTGCCGGGGTCGCGGGAAGGTACTTATGGGTCACCGAGGCCCCCGCAACACGGGCAACAGGAAGAAATACGGGTGGGTTTTAGTCAGTAAGAGTCTGACACACCCTCCCGCTCCGCCCAGAGCGGGAGAAGTTATTCGATGATTTCCCACAATCAAAAAAAAAAAAAAAAAAAGGGTCTACCTCTCTCCGAACCGAACTCTTGCCGAGTTCCAAAACTCCCTTGCGGAGTTGAGAGACGTCGTCATCGGGTTTGGTTCCCTCCCCGTGTTCGTCCTCGGGGACTTCAATGCCAAGAATTTGGCTTGGGGTTCCCGGTTAACGGACACACGGGGCAGGATGGTGGAGGACTGGGCTCTGGAGACAGGCCTGGTCGTCCTAAACCGGGGTTCTGTCCCCACGTGTGTGCGGATGCGGGGTGAATCAGTGGTGGACATCTCGTTCGCCAGCCCCGCTCTGTCCCCGCGTGTAGTTGACTGGCGTGTCATGGAGGGGGTGGAGACCTATTCCTATCACCGGTATATCCGGTTCGACGTCTCCCCCCAGACCTCGGACACGCCGGTCCGACGGGCCCCGAGTGGTCCGCGGTGGGCACTGAAGCAGCTGGACCGGGAGCTCCTCCTGGAAGCCTCGATCGTGCAGGCCTGGGTGTCACCACCGGACAGGCCTGCCGACATCAACGACGAGGCGGACTGGTTCCGGGAGGCCGTGTCCGACATATATGACGTGGCAATGCCCCGGGTCCAGCCTGGACGTGCCTCGCGCCAGGTCGCAGGAGCTGACGGCTCTGCGCACTAAGTGCGTGGCTGCGCGACGCCGGTACACCAGGCACCGCAGGCTCCGTATCAAACCTCCGGATACGGAAGCCATTCAGGCGGAGCTGTACGAGGGGTACAGAGCGGCGAAGACCGCCCTCCAAGCGGAGATCCTACGGGCCAGGGGGTTGGCCCGCGAGGAGTCGCTGGGGACTCTGGACAGGGACCCGTGGGGACGCCCGTACAAAGTGGTGCGGGATAAACTCCGTCCATGGGCTCCCCCGCTGACGCAGAGTCTCCGGCCCCAGCTTGTGGAGGACGTGGTGAGTGCTCTGTTCCCTTCCCGAGGGGAACACACCTCCTATGGCTCCGCCTACTGCGGTGCCCAATACGGACCACACCGCCAACGACGACGACGACGACGATGCTCCAGAGGTGACCGAGGTAGAAATGAGAGCGGCAGTACGCAGGCTTTATGCCAAAAATACCGCCCCAGGACCCGACGGCTTACCTGGGAAGGCCTGGTCCTGGTCTTGGAGGCTCTCGGACCTCGACTTAGGGGGCTCCTAAGCGCATGTTTGGAGAGGGGCCAGTTCCCGCTTCGTTGGAAGATGGGAAAACTGGTCCTCATAAAGAAGGCAGGGTGCCCTGCGGACTCTCCGTCCGCTTATCGGCCCATTGTGCTGCTCGACGAGGTGGGCAAGCTCTTTGAAAGAGTCATTGCAGACCGCCTCGTCAGCCAGCTGGTGCGGGTGGGGCCGGATTTGGCGGAGAGCCAGTTTGGTTTCCGCAGAGGGCGCTCTACGGTGGACATCATCATGCGTGTGCGAGCCCTGACGACGGGGAATGCTGTTGCCCAGGGTGGGGTCGTCTTGGCGGTGTCTCTAGACATCGCCAATGCCTTCAATACCCTGCCCTGGAGTTGCATCAGGGAGGCACTCCGGTATTACCGGATGCCAACCTACCTCTGTCGTGTGGTCGAGGCCTATTTAACGGACAGGGCCGTCATCTACCCCGGTCACCAGGGAGTGTGGAACCGGCAAGAGATGTCGTGCGGTATCCCACAGGGATCGGTCCTGGGGCCGCATCTGTGGGACATCGGATACGACTGGGTGCTGCGCGCCGACCTCCCTAGTGGCGTCAGCGGCTCTTGCCCAATCTAGGGGGTCCAAACGCCTCCTACCGGAGGCTCTACGCGGGGGTCTGGCGGTCCATGGCCCAATACGGGGCTCCTGTATGGGCGCGCTCTCTGGCGCTGCGGCCAGCCCGCCGGCTGAGCGCGGCCCAAAGGGTCATGGCCATCCGGATGGTCTGGGGATACCGCACGGTCTCCTGTGAGGCAGCGAGCCTCCTTGCCGGATTGCCGCCATGGGATCTGGAGGCAAAAGTCCTCGCGCACGTATGGGAGTGGCACGACGAGGCGAAACGCCGGGGCGTTAGTCCGTTGCCGCGAGAAATCGCGGCACAGCGGACGGAGCTCCGGCGGGATCTCATGGCGTCATGGAAAGTACGGTTGTCCCAACCCAGTGCTGGGCACGCCACGATTGCGGGGATAAGTCTCCTCTTTGAGGAGTGGCTGGAGAGGCGCCACGGCGTCCTCAACTTCCGCCTGACGTAGGTCCTCACCGGACACGGCAGCTTCGGGAGGTTCCTGTGTCGGATAAGGCGGGAGGAAACGTCCGGGTGTCACCACTGTGTGGATCGCCCGGAGGACACGGTGGAGCACACGGTGGAGGTCTGCCCGGCCTGGGCAGAGCACCGCCGTGTCCTCGTGGAGGCGATCGGCGGCAGAGACCTCTCGCGTCCGGCCCTGGTTCAGGCCATGGTACGGAGCGAGAGGGCATGGGCAGCCGTCACCTCCTTCTGCGAAGCAGTAATGTTCGCGAAGGAGGAGGCGGGACGGTTGAGGGAAAGGCAAGTTTCGCGCCCTCTCGCCCCTAGCCGCCGCAGGAGACGCACAGGGTGTCGGGAATCCCGGGCGGATTTCCGGCCACCGTAGGCGCGGGCTTGCGGACGGTGAGCAATGGGTAGCTCACCGTCCGGTAAGGACCAGGCCCGGGTCGACGGCGCGTTGTATTCCATGCGCGCCTCAAAGAGATGTCGTCAGCACATATAGTAGGGGTCCACTAGGGCCGATGCCTGCCGGGGTCGCGGGAAGGTACTTATGGGTCACCGAGGCCCCCGCAACACAGGCAACAGGAAGGAATACGGGTGAGTTTTAGTCAGTAAGAGTCTGGCAGACCGTCCCGCTCCGCCCAGAGCGGGAGAAGTTATATGATGATTTCCCACCCTCAAAAAAAAAAACCCTGTCACTTGCCGGGGTCGCGGGAAGGTACTAATGGGTCACCGAGGCCCCCGCAACACAGGCAACAGAAGGAATACGGGTGGGTTTTGGTCAGTAAGAGTCTGACTCACCCTCCCGCTCCACCCAGAGCGGGAAAAGTAACTTGATGATTTCCCATCCACAAAAAAAAAAAAGCCTGTCACTTACTGCACTCGCCCAGCGACGCCCTAAACCAAGTTTCGTACCCCACAGGGGGTGCCCTTAGCGTGTAGTCGCTTAATTTATAAGGTTGATGCTCGGGCGGGAGGCCTTGATTTATTAAGGCATCCACAGCGCAGCCCGGTTAAGCAACTAACAACATTATTACTAGCCCTGCGAGATGCCATACAGAAAAAAATGCAACAATACTAAAACATATATACACAAATTACAGAAAGTTCGTCGTCTTTTACATCACTTACAGTCTGTTAGAAAGGCCAAAACGACTTAAAAAAAATACTGTCGAAACATTCTACCCCTGTATTAATTGTTCGTTATTTCTCCTGACAAAGTTTATTCTGTTTATATGTATGTATCTACGTATGTATTCTTGTATTGTAAAGTTATTTTCGTGTTATCTATCCCTTAAGTTGCACCTGCCATGTGTCTTCTCTGCATCACCCTAAGGTTGACTGGTAGAAAATGCCTCAGGCATTAAGTCCGCCTTTGTACGGTATTATTTTTTTTATACTTGTGCATAAAGTTTTAATAAATAAATAAATAAATAAATAAAAAGAGTTCCTCGGGGCGCGAGACGGTCTGTTGCACTGAGTCTGACACAATGTCTCGGTCTTGCAACCCAGGAGAACTCACAAAGTGCCTGGGAGCAATTACCTTCCCATAAAGGATTCTGCATGTCCAAAAAAAATTAGCAACCATTGACCAACCAAATTAAAGATAACTGTAACAATTCAACCCTTATTTTAGGTACAAAATTACCTGTTTCCAATAACCTTTCACGAAAAGGCTTATGCTCACATGTAGAATCCAAATTAAGTGAAGGTGACATTAGAGGAGCGGCCATGCTACTATTCAGTAGTGATGTGGTGGCGCCCTACTCTCCAGAAACCATTAAAGTCGTCCATTAAAGTCTGTACCTCTATAATTGAGACTATAGCGCCCGCCCTACTTAGCCTTAATATTTAATTTGTGTGTGGAGTCTTCCCGGATTTAATGTAATACAGTAAGGTAATACCACTTTTCAAATCCGGGGACAGTAAAGACACCAATAATTATAGACCCATATCCATGTTGCCGGTTTTCAGCAAGGTGTTTGAAAAGGTAATGCTTAATTAAATACTCAACCATTTTAACACGAATAAAATCCTTCACGATCAACAGTGTGGTTTCACTAAAGGACGGTGTACAACCGACGCAAGTGTAACCTTATTAAGACACATTTTTAATGCGTGGGAAGAAGCACAAGACGCCATAGGTATCTTTCGTGACCTCTCCAAGCCATTTGATTGCGTCGACCATGAAACCTTACTCTTGAAACTTGAGTATTACGGACTTGGAAAACATGCGCTCAGTTTAGTAAAATCTTATTTAAATGATAGACAACAGCAAGAACAAATTAATGGTATCAATTCACTCGGTTTAAAAGTAAAAATGGGTGTTCCACAAGGCTCAATATTGGGTCCTTTTCTCTTTTTAGTGTATATTAACGATCTACTCCATTTATTAAATAATCAACCACAAATGGTTTTATTTGCTGACGATACTTCTTTAATTTTCAAGGTAGATAGACGTGCTACAAATGTTGACGACGTAAATAACGCCCTATTGCAGGTTCAGAGTTGGTTCACTGCCAATAATTTAGTATTTAATGGGAAAAAAAAAACTAAGTGCATTAGATTTTCTTTACCAAATGTCAAAAGTAGAGATTATGAGATAGTAATGAATCAAGAGAAACTAGAATTCGTCGATAAAACTATTTTCCTGGGGATCACGCTCGACTCAAGGCTACAATGGGGTCCTCATTTAACATCTCTTGCAGGACGGCTAAGTTCAGCAGCATATGCTGTCAGAAAAATCCGTCAATTTATTGATGTAGATACCGCGAGGCTAGTCTATTTTAGTTACTTTCATAGTATCATGTCTTACGGTATTTTACTTTGGGGGCGGGCTGCAGACATCGAGTCAATTTTTATTCTGCAGAAAATAGCTATCAGAGCCATATGATTGCTCTGATAGCTCTTTTCTGCAGAATAAAAATTCAGAATAAAGATTATATTATAATCTCCGCAGGCGTGATTCTCTAAGGAACCGGTTTAAGGACATTAATATCATGACGGTACCTTGTCAATATATTTATGAAAACATCATGTACGTAAGAAAAAAATTACATCTTTTTAGTAAAAGAGGTGAAAGACATAATTATAGTACTAGAAATAAGGACCTATTTGCTCAACCAGGTTTCAGACTGACTGAAGTAGACTCATCTTTCATGGGGTACTGTTACAATAAAATTCCACCCCACATACTTCAACTGAATGAGATGAAATTCAAATCTTGTATAAAACGCACACTATGCAGGCAGGCATATTATAAGTTCCCCGATTACATCGCTGATAAAAATGCTTGGCTCAATGCTGGTCCTGCTCCACAACCACAACCAATTGAATCTTGAGCATTTGAAAATACTGTTGAAGCAGCTGAACATTTTAAGACTAACTTTGCATTGTATAAATTCAATCTACTTTGTATTATATAATGTAAACTGTATTTTTTTTTTTTTTAACGTGTACTACGATGCTTTATTTTTGACTAAATAAACATTATTTATTTATTTATTTATTTATTTATAATTGCATTGCACAGGTGTGAGTACTATGTATAATAGAGCTACCATTTACCGGTTAATATGTCATTGACTTGAATGGGCCCTGGCGGCTGAGAGCATGTCATGCTCACTCAGATGTCTCGCTGATGGTGGCGCATGTGTTGGATTATTTAGCGCCCTTCAAAATGGTCGAGCTGAATGGTGCTGATCCATGCGTCATGTCCGTGAACAGGCACCGCCAGTTGGGACTGGTCACTTCTTAGCTGCCTCGGCTTATTTGTAATTATGTTATTTTGAAATTGTTTATTTTTTGTGTTTATTTTGCTACTTTGGACGCGTCATTACATCGTCCTCACATTTAGTTATAAATTCAACATTACTTTACTAATCTTTATGTAACAATATAATTTGAAAGAGTGTCCATGGAGTTTCTTGCCCGTTCTTCTCCATAGGTACCTACTACGCTTTGGAATGGGCAACTAGCTTCATATTTCTAACTGACCGACTCCTTGACAATTTAAAAGTGCCGGTTATTGGTTTAATAGAAATAAATGCTTTGAGTTTGAGTTTAAACTCTTTCAGCCCTGGAAAGTAAACATCCAGCGCCTGCGGATGGCCTCACCGTCCCCGACCCCCCCTCCGTTCCGATCAGGATTCAACTTCTCTTAATGTCACTGCCCCCCAGCTGATTGCAGCCGTGAGCTCCTTCCGAAGTGGTTCCGCTGGCGGCCTGAACGGCCTGACTCCTCAGCATTTAAAAGATTTATTGAGTTCAGGCACCGGGGAAGCTGGTGAGTCGCTTTTGAAGGAGCTTGCAGCTCTAATTAACCTGCGCAAAAGGGACGGCGGCATTCGTCCCATTGCCATTGGGTGCACCTGCAGGCGTACGGCAGCCAAAATATGCTGCAAATTGTACAGCGAAACTCTAACCAACAAATTCCAGTCCCTATAGCTTGGCATTGGATCTTTCCAGTTTTTTTAATTGTCAGTAAAAGTGAGGTCATCCTCAAGGTTAACGTCAAGAACGCCTTCAACTCTGTTAACATCCCACACTTTGCTGGCTGAAGTAAAAAAAGGAATTACCACAAATTTATGGCTTTATGTGGCAGTGCTTCAGGTACCCATCAAAATTATTATATAAAAACAACGTTCTGGAATCTGCAGTCGGATGCCAACAAGGTGATCCTCTCGGGCCAGTCATTTTCAGTTTGGCTTTCCATCCCAAAATACAACAACTAAATTAAAATTTTAATGTGTGGTATTTAGATGATGGAACACTAGGAGGTGACGTAGACACCGTTCTAAAAGATCTCCAATTACTAAAGCAACAGTTCCAATCCATAGGCCTTGACCTCAACAACTCGAAATGCGAAATGTACCTTTCTGACAATACTGACAGACAATCGACTATACAAAAATTAAATTCAATAGCCCCAGGTATCAAAGTTTTGAAAAAAGGTCACTACACCTCCTAGGTTCTCCAATTTTAGAAGACAGTTTTTCACCATTCGTCGAGCAAAAAATTAAACATTCAACGATGTTTTGGATAGACTTTCTAAAATTAATTTACACTCGGCATTCACTCTTATCAGATATTGCTGTTTTGGTCCAAATTTTACGTATTTTCTCCGCTCTTCCACTTTATGGAAGCAGCCACACCTTTTAGAAAAAAATGATCATATTATTATTCGAAGTACCAATGCCACATTTAAAATGGATGTAAGACATCTATTTTAAATGTGGCATTGGACGACCGCGCATGACTGCAAGCCACACAACCCATTAGTTTTGGTGGGCTGGGCGTCCGCAAAATTTCTAGTGTAAGCCTACCTAAGTTCCTGTCCTCGGTCCACAGCACCAAAACGTTAACCACAAGAATCTTAGCCCTTCTCAGGTTGACTCTGAAGTGCCATATTTGACCGATGCGGTGAACGCCTGGAAAGTAGCTTGCCCGGATACGGTTCAGCCCGAGAACCCATTTTCCCAGAAACAGTGGCCTATCCTGCAGTAACAGCGCTGGTTGGATGGCAAGGCATGCCAGCATTAACAACATCATCCGTCGGGCTCTTGTAACCACAGGGGTGCCAGCTGTTTTAGAACCCAATGGCTTGACACTTGACGATGGGAAGAGGCCAGACGGAATGACCATAATGCCGTGGAAGTTGGGTAGGCCTTTGGTGTGGGATGCAACCTGTGTCGACACTCTCGCGCCTTCCCATCTTCCTAGCACGGTGGGCTGTGCTGGGGCGACTACTGCAGGAGCAGAAAACCTCAAACGGCGCAAATATAACAACCTTATTGGGAGCTATATGTTTGAGCCGTTTGGGGTTGAAACACTAGGGCCTTGGGGGTCTGAGTGCTCATCGAGTATTTCGGGACATCGCCATGGTTGGTATAGTCTTCACGTGAGACACGTGTCTTCAGAGGGCTGGCCTTTTTTTAGCCCAAAGAATAAGCATTGTTATCCAACGTGGCAATGCTGCCAGCCTTTTGGGCACTTTTCCCATTAACAGCGATGCGGACGAATTTTTTGATGCTTAATGAGCTCTTCCGCCTTTTTGTTTTTTTTAAAATACTTGTACATCTTGTAGGTTATTTTTTAATTAAGATTAGTATATCTATTTAAATTTAATGAAATATGATTATTTGGTAGTTGAATAAAACTGAAGAAACATTAAGAAAGACACTTTCATTTACAATACTTAATTTTTAGGGTTCCGTAGTAAACAAGGGACCCTTATAGTTTTGCCATATTCGTCTGTCTGTCTGTCTGTCTGTCCCCGCTGTAACCCAGAGACGCTTAGTATTAGAAAGTAATTTTGCATATGTATACATATTAACCAGGTTAACAAAGTGGTTAAATAAAATCTAGAAAAATATTTTTTTTGGGGTACCCCTTGCACGTAATGTGGGGATGATATTTTTTTTCTCGTCTATCCCATCTTTGGATAGGCCGTTCAAAATTATTGTGGGTTTGTGAACATCATTTTTCGATTCAAGGATCCGTTTACGTAATATTAAGCTTTAAAGTGCTAATTTTTGTTAGAGTCAAGTGCTCCTCCTGCCAGCTAAATGATTGTTTATGGAGATGTGAAAAAATTCATGGCAGTAGTACATATAATAAACTATCACAGCTCAGTTGGCTTTTTTTTTTTTTGGATGGTAAATCATCAAAACTTCTCCCGCTCTGGGTGGAGCGGGAGGGTGTGTCAGACTCTTACTGACTAAAACCCACCCGTATTCCTTCATGTTGCCTGTGTTGCCAGGGGCCTCGGTGACCCTTTAGTACCTTCCCTCGACCCCGGCAGGCATCGGCCCTAAACTACGGAACCCTTCATTGTGCGTGGTCCGATACGCACTTGGCTAGTTTTCAAATGTAGCACTACCACAAACAATAAATATTATATCGTCCGTTCGAACAGAAAGTGCACTCACTTTCTTGCCTAACATTCTTTTTATGTAAATTTAGTTAAAACATTGCAAAAAAAAAAATTACATCAGTACACGATAACCGTTTAAGTAATGTTCTTTTTATTGTTTTTATTTGGGTTTTTGCATCAAAATTCATATGAAACGGTTATTTCAACTGCAATTATAGGCCGCGCGTCAGTGTTAACAAAACCAGTATAATCTGGTCTCTTTTTTCTATTGCAACTCAGTACTACGCTAGGTCTGCTCATGGTAAAAGTGTTACCATTGACGTGGGGCTTACTGTACCTATAAAATGAAGCTCCGTTTTGCTCATTAAAAATTATAATATGAAGGTATTATGTTATTACTAACTGCACTTGCGGTTTCATCCATGTAAGTTTTCATTCCGTGGGAATACCGAGATAAAAAGTATTATGTGTCCTAATCCAGGTTATGGTCTACCTTTGTACAAATTTTCATCCAAATCGTTTTAGTGGGAAAGCGTAACAAACAAACAAATACACGAACGAACTTACTTTCGCATTTATAATAGGAAGTTTTAGGAAGTTAATTGTGTAATTTTCTGAATGCACTTTACCGGTGACCGATCGATGACTAGATACCAAATATATATATATATATATATATATATATATACAGGGTAGATTTTTGATATGGGACAGTAACGGCAGGTGCCTTATCCGTGGTCGCTACAAGAAAATGGTCTTAGGAGACTGTCCTTAAGACGCTGACAACACCTAAACCGCGGTCACCGTCAGATTGCATGGAAAATAAAGAGAAGCGCGATGACAGCAAGCTTGTAATTTATTGCAAAATATGAAGCAATTATCTATGTACGCAAAATTGAGTTGATTAATCGAAAATAAAAAACAACTAAGTTCTGCTTTCAAATAAGACGTTCTTGTTATTAATTAAATATGTAACGTATGTTGATAATTAATACAGATATTTTGGATTAGAACTCAAGGTAAGAGGTTAGTTTAACGTTAGTTTGTATCGAGATTTTTGTTCAAAACGTGTTTTTGTAACAACCAAGTTCTGGAAAATATGTTCAAAATTAACATATATTTTCCCGCTACCACAAACTATACAGATTTGGCAATTTTTATCTTAAGAGAAGACAATTTTGGTCAATTGGGTATTGTTAGCGCCTTAACTTTATGAGATATTATGATCTGATCTACATTCACAGAGTTTGATTTTATCGCATATAACCGCATATTCGTTCAAAATTTGAAGTTCATATTTTTATGTTTATTTTCGGCCAATCTATCCATCGATCGTCAAAAAGTAAGTTGGATTCTCATTTCCTACAAAATGTATGGAAAAGTTTTTTGCGATTTCTGACTTTTCTAGTACTCAAAACTCAGTTGGTCTAATACAGTTTTTTGATCCCTGTAAGAAACAGAGTCGATTGGCACCAAAGAAGGATTTTGTGAAAACTGTTCATTATCTTGCTGTCTGTACATTTTTTCAAAATCTGTGAATGCAAATCTAAATGTCTCAAAAAGTTAAAGACGGTCTCCTAAGACCGTTTTCCTATAGCTACAACGGTTAAGGTAGCTGCCCTTACTGTCCCATCTCAAAAATCCACCTTGTAATAAGGAAACAACTAGCCAATAAAATTACATTACATACTGTATTGTGGTAGAAATGAAACGCGGTGTACGTGGCATGTAAACATATAATATTTAAGAAAAATAAACAAGAAGATCAAAAAAGTAATATATACCTATGATACTGGTAACGAAGCTAAGTTGGGCGATAAAAAGAACGACGATTATACAGTTTACGTAATTCACAAAATAAAGAATTTTACGGTGAAGTTCCTAATAAAATTATGACTGTTAGCCGAAATAGAAGAAGATATTATGTGAAATCCGGCCGCAGCAACAGCAGCAACAGCACCAGAAGCTTGACTTGGGCAGGCTGAGATGGGACACGCCGCGCAGTCGCGGGTTACATAATGGAGCTCGGCCTGGGCAGTGGAGATGGGAACCGCTGTGTAATAGCGAGTCACCCGATGATATTCGGCCTGGGCAGGTATAGACGGGAATCGCCAAAACCGAATTAATTAGTTAATTAATTTCCCTAGATAAAACACAGTGGTAAAAATATAGAATTAACAACCGGGACTTTACTAGATATATAAATAACGGGAATTACATACCACTTCGTCGTGAGACCTAACTCATGGGACTCTTAGTGAGTCTGTGCGACGGCACATACGGCTAAACGACAAAAAAAATCGTGAGAAAAATCACATGAGAAATGGAAAAAGCAAATATTATAATAATCGAAATAAGGAAAATTATCAACAGATATACATATGCCAGTAGGGATCTACAAATGACGTTGAATGTGTGGTGTTTGAACATTGGATAAATACTAAAAAAAATTGTTGAATTAATAATTCTACAATACGTCTTTCTGTCGATTATGTATAGCTAAACTGGCACATCAGAGTACTGACCCTACGGTCACTAACCTGCTCACCAACTTGGATAAACATCTGTTTTGGATGCCTTAGTCCAGTAACCCATCAGTTCTGCCGTCATGCGAAGTAATCAAAATAGACATCGTTAGAAACGTTTTCTGATTGCGTCTTAAGCTCCATTTACACGGTGAATGTTTCTGGAACATTAGAGAGCAATAATCGCATACCATATAGAGCGTTCAATTTTATTGCCATCAAGAATTGCATGGAAGTGTTTACACGCGTGCGATTTCCATAAATTGGCATACAATAATTGCATGCTAGTTTTGCCACGTCCTAATACAGAGTTGCACGTCCTTGTAAAATTGATTCAAGTATTGCCCTTATTTGCGCTGTCAAATATTTCATTAAAATTTTATGGTAAGTCTTCCCAAGATTGTTTTTTACTTTTTTATTCGTTTGAAAAATTAAAACCGCATTCAACTCTACAAGTAAGAGTTGAATGCGATTTTATTGCACGTGCAATTTTATTGGACGTGCTATTTTATTATGCGTGCTGTTTACCCCTATACCAGTATTGAACGGCAACTAACTTGACCGTATCGTGCAACCATATTGTACGTGTTGTATAGAGGGTGCCTGTTAGTTGCCCTTCAATTTTATGGTTTGCTACAGGCAATCTACTTGCACCGTGTAATTTTAGCGTTAGGGCGAATTTTAAGAGCTGTAAGTGTCATCATTGTTGTATTGACAATGAGCTCTTAAACACGGTTTAGGTGAGCTGATCGCATTTGGTTTTATTAGTGAAATTTGCCCTTAGATATATATTTTCAGAATCAATAACTGATATAATGGTTAGTACCTTATTTAGGATAATTTGAGGGTGCACAAAATGAACTAATGCACTTATTCCGGCTACAATGTCTACTTTTCCAAACCATTAAATAACCTATTTTCTTCGCGTATTGTTTCAAACCAGATCTTATTCGAAACTTAATCCCAAATCATTTTATCTGGTCTTAACAGCTCTTCTCATGTTGTGTTTATTACGTGCGTGTATTTATTATTAATTAGTTTATTATTAACTGTTATCATAAAAAACCTAGACCAAACAGTATCTAATGTTATGCTTACTTCCATGGGAAAAGTCATTGTTTTACTCATTAACATAATTATGTTTGTCGAACGTTAACTTGTGTATTTTATTGCGTCTAGTGCAAATAGGAAACGCTATACCTTTGTATTATGTTATATTAGTCGCTAATTAGGAATATTTAAAAGAAAAAAATATCATTATATTATATTTTACGTAATCCTTACTTTTTATATTAGTATTTTAAAACAGCTGAACGGATTTGGATACAAGTCACTCGTATAGACCGTGACCTGGGAAGATGTAGGTTACTATATATCCCGACAGTACGCTCCCATGGGATAGTTTTTGAGCGCCACATTCAGCCGCAGGCAAAATCAAGTATTACGTACTCGTATACTGCTCTATGGTACTTTGAGAGACTTCTCGCCGTGTTAATACTAAGAAAATAATGAAAGTTGAATGAAAACTGGTCTTTTATGTATCTGTCTATCTATTTAGCCAGTAATGTCCCACTGCTGGGCAAAAGCCAGCTTGCCCACGCCTAGTATCGCACTAAGATTTTATAGTTACTGAATTAAAGGAAGAGTATTAAAGGCAAATATAATATTATTGATTGCATCGTGTGCGAGAGACATTAATGATTGCAAAAAATAGTGCATTTGAATTTTTAATTCTAGCAGTAAACAAAATAATAAATCTACAACGGTGCTTTCAGCTAAGAAAGGTCTTCGACCTCCATGTCAGTGGATATTCCGCCGAATGTACATGAAAAAATACCAACCCGAGATTTTCCATTCCCTCTGGAAAAGGTTTATAATAAAGAACCGTTGGTTGATTGTTCCAGACTATTGTAAAGCCGTTTGTCCACCACCACATGGCAGTCAGCGAGACGTCAACGACAACGAGTTAAAGCCGAAGAAGCGATACATACATAGCTGCGTGTACACCGCGTGTCCGTCATCCGGGCGCCGCTGGGATCCCGCTCCCCGAATGACCGGCCGATGTGCCGGTAATACAAAACACGTTAGATCTTGTCCATATACTGCCGGTAAACCGGCGCCGTTCGCCCGGCTTTTGTTTTGTCTATCATAACATACTGAACTGCCGAATTTGGTAGCGGTGGACAAACGATTGCCGTTACCGGGACGTCACGTTCGCTCCGAATATTCTTCTGAAGATATTTTACTTTACCGACAATCAGTTATGTGCAAGATATACGTATGTATTTAGCAGGTTTGAAAATCCCGTGCTTAAGAAGAAAATACCATAATCATGACTCATACAAACAAAAATAAATAAACCGTCTTTGGCAAACAGTCCAAGTAGGAACAGCCAAATGACTGATGACGACATATTTATTATAAAATTATACAAACACATAAATTGTCAATACAATGCCTCCATATAAATGAGAGCATTATTATTGTACATAATTATTTATAATATAAAAACTATACATCTGTTAGCACTTGTATTATTGATAATCACTGGCATTATGATAAAGTTACTCATTTACCTTGAAGCAGAAACCGATGCAGTAAATGGATACAATTATTTACCGTGCCCTCTTTTTTTTCTATAGATTTATGACAACATAACAAAGATATTTATTACAAGATACCAAGTAATTCATTTTTGAATAATCACATATTTAGGATATGAGATTATTCAAAAATGAATCGCATAAATGGCTGTGTAGTCATAGTTTTATAGTGTCAAAGACTTCTTTGACAATACATGTTAAATATGCTTGAGAAAATGTGTACGCTTTTATATTTTACCATCTTTATATACCATGTTTTTAAGCAAATAAATATTATTCTTGTTCTTCTTCTTCTTAGCTATTTTAACATGATTATTATAAAAACACCTTTGTGACTCTATACTGTGTTCAAAACAAAAATCACTATGATTATGTGTTATACTTATATTACATCGTATTAAAACTCGATAGTGTGTTGAATATTATGCAAAATTATTAAGTTTTACGGAATTTAGACTATCAACATTATTATCAGCATAATATTTAACTGTGCATTTCCGAAAAGTAACGGCTCCGAGTTCATTACACAGAGATCCAATGTAGCAGCACTGAAACGGAGGTAGACAGAAAAAGTATTTAAAGTAAATTATTCATTCACTACAGTAATTTAACACGTGCTAGCTGTCACTTTGTGTAATAAAATGCTCATATTTATTGTCATGGTGATCGCTTAATTCAATCGATTTATATAAGTGTAAAATAAATGTATAATAATAAGTGTAAAAGTCTAGAATTCAATAAATACAATAAATATTACCATTTTATTACACAAACTGACAGCTAACAAATGTCAGATTACTTCAGTGAATTCATAATTCGACTTTAGACGTGTTGATGGCAGGTGGAGCAGAGCCCTAATGGAATGATTGCCGAGAAACGGTAGAAGGAACATTGGCAGACCTAGCCAGGTGGGTTTACGACCAACAGTTGATCGCTAGGAAGACCTGGATGAGACTCGCACAGACCAGGGAAGCATGTCACAAATGGGAGGGCCCTATACTCAGCAGTGGGTCGAACAAGACCTTAAATATGAGATTATGATTAGATGAATGATGACGGTGAACACGTCACTCAATACCTAACTTGTCTATTGTGTGTTCCAAATCACAAATCACAGCATAGCCTGTATGGTTATGCTCCTGCAGGGCTAAAGTGGAACTGCGCTTGTCACATGTGTTGCATGCCAGATGAACTATGGACAAAAAAAAAGCATTAATTAGGACCCCAACAGCTAGCTAACAACTCCGCAGCAGTTCCAAAAAGAGATGGTGGGATGAACTGGGCTTATACCTAAAGGGCTGCTCTGAGATGGTAGTGTACGAAGCAAGTGACAGGAGTAAACTGACGAACTCATCATAATTCCCTTGCTCTTATCCCAATTTGTTTGTTGTCGGCGTAATATGTATTTTTTTTCCATACCTCTGTATTATTTGTCGTCTCGGTAGTTATCCTTTCCAGCTATATCATTTTTCACACAGTCCATCCATCGTTTCAGTGGTATTTCTCCACTCTTATAGCCTACCACATCCGTACTCAAAACTTTCCTTACAACATTTTACCCATTCCTTCGCATCATGACAACCGATTTGCACAGGGAACTAGCGGACGTTATAGGTTAGGCTCATAGCTGCCTACTTTTTTCTTTTTTTTATGAATAGCATCTCGTAGTTGACCTTGAGAGGTCGTGAGCACTTAACCGGACTATCCTGTGGCTGCCTTAAGCGAACTCAAAGCCTCCAGCCAGGGGCGAATTTCTTACATTACTAATAGCTGCCTAGCCGTTTCCCAACTAATTATATTGGGGTCGACTTCCAGTCTAGCTAAATATCAGTATTTTACATGGAGGGACTGTTTATCAGACCTCCATAACCCAGTAACTGGTTAACACGTTACCCCTTGGTAAGTCTGGTTGTCAGACTGGGTCGCTAGAAGCTAAATAATAATCATACCAATACTAGATGTTTTAACAAGTTTGCTTTGCCGTGACCTCTAAAAAGGTTTTATAGAATTATTATGAGATAGATAAAAATATGGGCATTTGAATTTTTCCGGTGTCGGAACCTCTCAGGTTTTTTGTGAAGGTTATATATATTTAGAATTATGGTATTAGGTTATTTTTTATTTTATTTTGCTTTGGGGATATGACGGTACCAGTAAGATGTGTAAAAATATATAATATTATTAAAAGAAAATTGGTACCTACATCTAACCTCTAAAATTTCATGTTTCTTTATTATTATTATAAGTAATCACGGAAAGTTCAAGACTTCTTCGTTTTATGCTTGCTTCCCACGGTGCATGATATTGCGGACGGACTCGGACTAGCCTGCACCGACGCACCATGAGAAGAGTAGCGTTCGTGGTTGCGCAGACACATCAGTCACGGTGCGTCCGTTCCGCGGCGAGTCGGTAACTTCAAAGGTGCGGTTCAAGCCCTCTTTACGAGTTCTCTTTCACTTTGCATTTTGGAATGAAAATGGCTTCCAATCTCAAGACCCACACAGACCGACACGCACCGTTGGAAGAGCCTTGGTGTACGGTGCGTGACTGTCCGTGGTCATTGGCCGTGCGGGCTGGGCTACGTCCGTCCTATTGCGGTCTTATCATGCACCGTGGGAAGCCGCCTTTAGATTGCACATTTAACTTTACACGAAAAATCTCAGAGCCCTAAGAACACTTACAATTTTTTATCATAATTAAAAAGTTTTAGAACCGAAATAAAATATATTAGAATTACATACAAGATTTATTATTATATTTATTTTAGTAAATAGGTTACTCAGTTTTATGTCGTATGAAAATACAGCACTTATCATCAAACTTCAATACTTACTCGACCCAAATGTGTATGGAACAGCTTATTATTTTTTCGCAATTACGATGTTGGTCCCATGAAGAAAGTTGTTCAGATTAATGGTCTGAACCACACACTTAAATATGTCCACACATTTCTAATACACGCTGTAGTGGCTGAATTTTAAATGTTACGTAATTAAATTAAACTAATAATGCTAATTAATTATACTAGTGTCCAATAATTTATGCCATAAGTTAATTTAAAATACATGCACAGGTCATAACTTGCATATACTTACCTACTTATGGAAAAAAAATCTTAGCAGTGGGGTATTCCAGACTCAAACTTACTCCAGAAAGAAGCGAGGAAATAAGACAGACTTTCTTGAAAATACGAGTAACTTCTCATTAGATTTCCATAATAGGAGATGAAATTTTAATCAAAGACATATTTTTTTTGATAACATTATCTTTCATCACGCCTTTTTTCCCGAAGGTATGAGCAGAGGAGTACCTACCATTTTATACATAGTACACCCACATTTCGCCAGTTATACATTTTAGTCTCATGAAATAGAGGGCGAGTCTATTGCCATCAACCAGGCATAAAACAAGAGTCCGGGCTGCTACTGAGAAATAGCATAAAGAAAAACCCAATAACACTTTATCCGAACTGGGAATCGAACCCAGGACCTCACGCTCAG
Organism: Atethmia centrago; assembly: GCA_905333075.3. Classification (NCBI taxonomy): domain Eukaryota; kingdom Metazoa; phylum Arthropoda; class Insecta; order Lepidoptera; family Noctuidae; genus Atethmia; species Atethmia centrago. Next base: position 7,780,842 of record HG995377.1, read on the forward strand.
AAGTAACGCTGGCAAACACTAGACCAACGCGGTTTGTACATAATATGCAAAATATATTGTGTCTCACTTATTTATTTGTACATACTACAGAACAAAGACGTTCTCAAAACATTTAATGTATCTCAGTATTCTACAACACAAGTCCAAAAATTTATATATTCTACCTCGTAACCCGTTCGCGATGAATTTGCAATTACTTTATCACTTACCTTATGTAAACATGAAAAAAAGGGTAGAAAGAAATCCTTTAAGAAAAAAACGTCTTGATTTAGTACCGGAACAAAAGGCAAACATCGTAAATTATCAAATCAAAGAGTGTAGAAAAACAGCGGCCAAGTGCGAGTCGCACTCACACTCGAAGGGTTCCGTACCATTATACAATATTTAATACTTCATATTTTATTTAAATACTTTACGTTTACGATACTATAATAGGTAGATATACTTGAAATTTTCACAGAGCGTGTACTACTATGGCCGTTATAACAACAAACAATAAAAGTAAAAAAAGGTTAAAAATTAAAGGGGTAAAACCTCTTTCATTTTTAACTTTATTTTACTTTTCAAGTGTCTACCTACTATGGTTCAAAAGATACAGCCCTGCGACAGACGGACGGATGGACAGCCGAGCCTTAGTAATAGGGTCCCGTTGGTACCCTTTGGGTACTGAACCCTAAAAATACATTAAGCAAACAAAAATGTGTGATTTTAGACGGTGTTTTTCCATTCGTGCAACGCTCAGGATTGTGGTAAATGGTCCTAAGGGAGGGAAAAAAGCGGGCAAAACGAACAGCAGCTTTTAACTATCACTAGGAACGTTTAAAAAATATTGTGGAGGAAATTCTAGGAAGGAAAATGCAGCCGTTTATAATACCTGCTTGCCGTTAACCTATATTTTATGAGAAGATTGTGTTTTAAGCAGATGATGATTTGCAGAAACAGAGAATCGTATGATCCATAGCGTATATTATGATAAATGATGATTGATTTTATTTCTGTACACGCAACACTTTTACACGTCAATCATATTTTTTTATACTAGATGGGATCGGCACAGTAGTTATGGCATAACTTCTTAAAAGCTATACTTAAAAGTCGACTAGATAATAAGATAATTAATTGAGAGTAATAAGAACTAGTGAAAAGAAAAATTAATTAGACCCAGGTTAAGGCAGACAATATTCACACAAAAAATATTTGAAACAATATTGTTTGCCTCAACGGTGAGCCAAATAGGCCCAAATATATAGTGTAGCATAAATCCTAGACAACTAGTGCCTGAAGGTTTTCAACTGGACCTAAAGCAAAAAAAAAATGTAAAGCAAACTTACACAAATACGAAAAGAACAAGTTGGGGGATAGTATGCGTCACATCCACACAGACCGGCCATCGCTATCGACTATATGTTACGAAAGGTTCACTAATGTTTGACAAAAAATTAATGACAAATGATCATTTTAAAAATAACATTATGAAAACTAATAATTTGACAAACATCTCATTTCGCAAACAAATTACTTAATAAGTAATCATTTGACAAAATACAGATTTCGCAAATGTTTTACTTTGAAAATATTTAAAATGTTTAAAATATCATTCCAAAAATATTCATTTAACCAAGCTTGTACTTCGTTTGTCAAATTTGCGATTTTACAAAATGACGGTAGATAAATTGTTACTTAAACACTTTGATCAAATTTTGAAAACATAAAATTACATGGTTGCAATGTTCATCGGGGACAAATCATTATTTTATAGGCAAGTACTAATTTCATACAATTACTGATACAATTAGTCAGTCAATTTAAAAAAAGTACTCGCTGCCCTAACCAAGTATAATAGGTAAAGTTCGGTTTCGTTGTGATCGCAGTAAAAAACTAATCTAAACTTAACCTAAACCTAACCGTTTCTGTTCAATTGACCTACCTTACTTATATGATTTCGTAAGTAAGTAATCAAGCAACGCATTTCGTCAAACGTTATTTCCGATTGACTGATTTCCGTTGTTTTACCAATTACCATGATTTAAAAAAAAAATTGTTTGTCAAATGATGTTTTGATGTAATGAAATGTTGTCTTTCAATTATTTGTCAAATGTGTTATTTACAGAAAGAATAGTTTGTAAAGTGATAACTTTATCGAGTATAAATTTACCTAACGGTATTTTTTAAATTAAAATGTATAATTAGTTTTTTGTCAAATGGCAGGACACCGTTACGAAGTCGTCTTACGGTTGTAAATCAGTTTTTATAATGTGAACCAGTTTCTAGTTGTGATTCGCAAAAAACAGTCTAGATTTTGACACCGACATTATTAAATAAATGCACATAAAGTTTCTCAAATTTATGCAGTAAAAGACTGCACTGCAGTGTTTTAACAGCTACATAAACTTTCTCTTCTCTTAAGTAAAATAACGGATCTACTTAATTTCTTTCTACGGTCAGAATGCACGATAACGTTACCTATAAACTGGACAACCACTTAACTTTTTATTGCGAACGTACAAAGACACGTTTTATGACTGACAGACCGTAACGTTACGTGGCGCGTTGTAAAACTGAAATGGAACTTCTTTCAAGGTTGTAAGGATTTTTCATGATAAGCAGTTATGTATTTGCAGGTAATGTCTGTACTTTGACAAGGTAGGTATGAGAGAAAGAATATTACGACTGTTTCTCTCTATTCGTATCCTAGTTATCTTACGACATTTAATATCGTGTAAAGATGATTTATTTATTATAGTATTAGGGTCAGTTAGATTCTCGTGGAGGCGATCGGCGGCGGAGATCTCTCGCGGCCGGCCCTGGTCCAGGCCATGGTACGTAGTGAGAGCGCATGGGCAGCCGTCACTTCCTTCTGCGAAGCAGTAATGTTCGCGAAGAAGGAGGCGGGACGGGTGAGGGTGAGGAATTTTTTTAGAACAAATTTCGCGCCCTCGCGCAACGCAGGAGACGCCCTGAGCGTCGGGAATCCCAGGCAGATTTCCGGCCATTGTAGGCGCGGGCTTGCGGATGGTGAGCAATGGGTAGCTCGCCGTCCGATAAGGATCAGCCCCCGGTCGACGGCGCGTTGTGTTCCACGCGCGCCTCAAAGAGATGTCAGCACAAGTGTAAGGGTCCACTAGGGCTGATGCCTGCCGGGGTCGCGGGAAAGTCCGAAAGGGTTACCGAGGCCCCTGGTAACACAGGCAACGGAAGGAACACGGGTGACACACCCTCCCGCTCCGCACAGAGCGGGAGAAGTTATTTGATAATTTCCCACCCCAAAAAAGGGGCAGTTAGAGCAACTTCCTATTGTCTGCTAATATACAGCTTGAATCAGCGGGGTAATTGCGCAACACACTATCAGTAGCAATGGGTTTCATATTGTTAGTTCAACAACATTCATTGGTTTATTTACGTTGTTGAGCAGACAAATTTTTCGAACATACCATATGTTATACGAGGTCATGTAAACAATGTTTAAAAAAAAACACTTTTAAATACACGTGAATAAATAGTTTAATTTGGAGTTTGACCTTGTTACAATTTTTGGGTTACACTCAAAAGGACAGACACAACGATAGTCGGAGATGCTGGAGGTTCAGGGATCGGGACGAGACTGGCGTGCTACTGGAAGTGGGAGGCAGGCTGCTCTTAAATGATAACAAGACAATTTACAGGAAATCTATGTAATCGATTATTGTTGATCACTAAGGGTTTTCCTTAGCATTGGGAAACTGTAACAGTATGAAGCAATGGATTAGCAATCTACTTAAAAATTATTCGGTTTGTGATTGATAGTGTGTTACGCAATTAGGGATCATCAAACTGGGGGGCAACCACTGCCTCTTATAGCAGTATTATTTTAATATTGCTTCACAGTGGGAAAGAGATGGAGCTATACCCCCTGTATAGCTTCAACTCATTCTCACACTGATGGGGGGCAACCACCGCCTCTTATAGCAGTATTATTTTAATATTGCTTCACAGTGGGAAAGAGATGGAGATATATCCCCTGCATAGCTTCATCTCATTCTCACACTGATGTAATATTAAAATAATACTGCTAAAAGAGGAGAGTTGCCCTGAACAACTTTGCCCATGGGACCAACATAGTAATCGCGAAAAAAATGTCAGCGTCCCATACATTTGGGTTGAATAGGTATTTAAGTTTTGTATGGGACAACTGATAATTTTTTCACCATTTCACCTTGCGAAATTGATAATGTCAAGATCCCATGTAATAATTGATTGTGATTGATTTAGATAAATATCCATCTGACTTAAAAAAACCCGGCCAAGTTCGTGTCAGACCACGCACAATGAAGGGTTCCGTAGTTGAGATGAATTTATCCCAAGAACAAACTTAACATTGTAAAGCATGTGTGTGTTGTAAAGGCTCCTACATACTGGCGCAACTTGTCGCGCGACGCGACGCGACACAAAGACACCGCGTGTAGCGCTACAAGCGGTGCCTTTGTGTCGCGACGCGTCGCGCGACAAGTCGCGCCAGTATGTAGGAGCCTTAAAGCAAACATGTTCTTCCATACATTCCCACTGTAAACCAAATGTAAGTTTATACGCACAATATTGAGTGATTTACCTTTTTATTTTAAGACCACAGATTATAGGTTTTCCTCTAATCTATAAGTATAGAACTATTCTCTGTATTTTATTCAAAATTTTAGGCTCAGTTACGGAGATAATTTTCATTAATTTTCTCTAATAACTCTAAAACGTATTATTTTGAAATTATAAATAAAATATATTTGAAATCCTCATAATAAATCTAATAAATAATAGGATGGTAATTGGGAAATGCTTAGTGCAATAATTGATATGATTTCACGAGTATTTTTAGAATATAAAATATTAAAACTGTATCATCATCTGCTTAGCCTTTTCCCAACTACTTTGGGGTCGGCTTCCAGTCTAACCGGATGCAGCTGAATACCAGTATTTTACATGGAGCGACTGCCTATCTGACCTCCACAACCCAGTTGCTGGGTAACACGATACCCCTTGGTAAGACTGGTTGTCAAACTTTCGGGCTTCTGACGACCCGTAGCGACTGTCAAAGATCCACAAATGGCAGCCGGGACCAACGGCTAAAATATTAAAACTGTATATAAAGCGTATTGAATTATAACTAGACTGTAATGAACATGATATTTAATAATTGATTAATGCATCAATTTCATTTTTAAATCAATAAATTAGTCCAGTCTTACAGGTATGTAATGGCAACACATTCTTTAGCTTTCATAGTAATTGTCACTACCCGTCATTGTCATGCATTTGGTATACGTCATTTATGCTTTGCACAGATCTTTAACTACATAGAGAGGCGTTTAAAGATAAACAATGCAACGCAATATTTTATTTTTATTTTTTCTACACAAAACATCCTATGTGTTACAAAGAGGCGTACTTTTTCTTTAGTGCTTATAAAATTATGCCATTAGTTATTTTTTGACGTAGACACTAGACGATTCCTAAAATATGACTTATGACTGCAGTGATTGTTGCACCGTTGCATCATACTTTTGTGCATTACTCTTAGCATAAAACCATGTAAACAAAAAACCATGTTGGTGAACAAAAAAAAAAAATGACCCTGACCACTAACGCCTGGTGACCATCTCCTCGAGCCCTTTATTTTGACATACTAAAGACTTTATTCACGACTTTACATAATGGGTTCTAAAGTCCGCCATGTTGATTTTTGGATTAAAAATTGCATTTGAAAGAGAAGTGCGTTACGCTGGGCGGTCACCACAAACCTAACGATATGTAAAATGGATCCAGACGTATGGATGCAACGAGAGAATAAAGAATCCTACATCATACATAGGGCGTAACTATGTACCATACAAATACATGCGCTAAAAATGTAACCCTTCTTGTCAGTCGGTCCTGTCATTACATAATCAGCCTATAATGTTCCCACTGCTGGGACACAGGCCTCCTCTCTGTGAGAGAGACTGGGACGTAATCCACCACGCGGGCCCAGTGCGGGTTGGTAGATGTCACATATCTTCGAATTTTTGGTTCTAGGACATGCCGGCTCTGTCATTGACGATTTCTATTTAATTTATAACTCTGTGACGCTGCGTATGACAGCATCATGAATGCTTTGTTGTGATTTCTTCCAATTTGTTCAAAAATATCATTGACTGTGTTTCTGGTTATCTTTTTTGCATTTCTGAATGACTACGCCTTTTTTGGACTATGGATCTTCGCATTACAGATTACCTGGGCTGCAAACTCAAACTCAAACTCAAAGCATTTATTTGAAATAAACCAATTACAGGCACTTTTGAATTGTCAAGGGGTCGGTCGGTCACTAAGAAAGATGAAGCTAGTTGCCCATTCCAAAGCGTTGTAGGTACCTATGGAGAAGAACGGGCAAGAAACTCCACGGACACTCTTTTAAATCAACGTATTATGGTTACATAATATTGTTCATAAATTTTAAAATTTTACATGTGAGAACGATGCAAAACGTAAAAGCGTCCATAATAAAAAGATTAACAAAAAAAAAGCAATTCAAAAATACAATAACAATACTTACAACTCACATTTGGACCACTCTGATTTCTGGTTTCCAAGGGAGATCCAACGTTCGAGATAGAAAATTAATCATTTGCGGTAAAGTCGTTATATTTCACTGAAATTCAATCTGTTGGAAGACAGTCGATTACTCCATGATCGACAGGTTTGAATTTTTTTTGAAGTCATCAGATTAGAAAATGTTCTTATGACCCTTCCTTCACAAAGTTTTTCTACGAACAAAAATGTGCAGGGCTATATGACAATATTATAGCTTTATAATACATTTTGTATTATTTGTGTTTATTTCTAAATCAAAAATCAAAATCAAAAGTCATTTATTCAAACTAGGCTGAAAATCAGCACTTTTCGAACGTCAAAGTTACATAAGACAGTCCCCCAAAAATGCCCGCCCGTCACCACTTCCTAGTGCTTTAGCTGGGAAGAAGAAGTGGTGGAACAAACTCCCCAGCAGCACGTCTGTCTGTTTAGTTATATAAACTTGATTCTATACAAATCGTATGCAAAGTAATTAACATTACGAAACACAAAACATTGGATTAAATTACACACTTGCCATACGTTAGCTAGCACGCGCCAGTATACCAACAAAACAATGAACAAACTGTACTCAAGCAGATAAAAATTTCAACATAAAAAAAACGTAAATAAAACTTAATACCTAAATAAAAGCCTCCAGGCATAAAGGGCGTGCCCGCTTACATAAGACAATTGCTGTAGCTCGAAGTGAGAAATGATAAACTAGTAACCCCATCGAAGCAAAATAAGTAAACAATTACTAATAACAATTAAAACCATGATCAGCAAGACGACCAGTCACCACAAGCAGCACCCGTTCACGAGCATAACGCAAAGATCAGCCATCACCCCCTCTAGGCCACGCATGTCCCATACACCGTTATCCATCTCTTTTCAACTTAGTCGGTCCCGTAGATTCGGGGCAAATTGTTTGTGACAAACGGACAGACATAAACACAGATGAGAGACAGACAGACAAACACACGAGTGATCCTATAAGGGTTCTGTTTTTTTTCCTTTTGAAACACGGAACCCTGAAAACCATTTTATGCCTCCTTGCAACAAGTTTAGTTTGAAATATTCATCCAAACCCCAAACTCCGCGGTAATCCAATCGACTTAACGTCGCAGCTTCAAAGGTTCACTGCTAATCAAATGGGCGTTAGGACCAACTTGACAAGGACATCTCTATTTTGGTCCGACTTCCCGCTCTATTGAACATACAAGTTTGACTTTGAACTCTATGGATAAAATGTTTATTTCACGGTAACTTCCTATAAAATTCCAATTAATTGTTTTTGTTGTTTACTATCTAAGTTTATTACTAAAAGCTAATTCGTATAAAACGTGAATCGTTAACATGATTTTAAGGGTCGGGTAATCGCCGTTGACCTTGGCCATACAAATGTGCATCGCACTCAAGCCGCGCCGCCCGCCGTTCGGTTTCACAGGGAATATTTAGTTTTAGTAACGAACATATGAATACCTAAAAATCACAGATAGAATATTATAGATAATACAATAGTCTATTCATACAAAAAAATCATGAAAATAATATCGTATATAATATAGTTTAAAAGTAATATCGTTTTTTATGCTTGGGTAGAAATCACGTCTTGAATTTATTCAGTAAATTATTTTACTATGATACTTATATATTCACATATAGAATTGATGTGTATGTGTTTTATTTTAACACACATTTTTTGCATAACTTACTTGCATTATATGAAGGCATAATAACAGATTGAAAAGGCAAGAAAAGCATATATCTGCGCCTTAAGAGTAAAAAAGTAGATTGACTTGTGATTAATCGTGCCTAATGCTGTTCTGTTCATTAATATCCTGATGTATGACGCAACTAAATAATTTAATATTACATTTCACAATTATTTCGTTCGGCAAGGCTAAATTAAAAAAAAACTGGACAAGTGCGAGTTAAAACCGCATCGTGAGGGTTCCGTACAATGAATATGTTTTCTATGTACCATGTTTTTTATTTCAAGATAATTTATTCTATTGTAGTTGAAAAAAAACTGAAAAACATGTACATTCCAACTGCAAATGTAATTTTGTAAAAGCCTTTTTATAGGTGGCCTGTAATCAACAAGTAAAGAAATATGTTCCGTATTTTTTTTTTTTTCAAAGTTTTATGCTCAGTAGTTTCAGAAATAAAGGGGGAATAGCCTATTTTCATCTATTTTCTTAAATAACTTTAAAAGTACCACTTTATTAAAATATTAATTATATATTTGAGACCCTCATAACAAGCCCTTTCATTTTATAGTTTACACGGTACAGTTTGCTAAACTTTTTTCAACATAATTATTCAAAATTCATTTATTTACGTTAGATAGACAGACAGACAGACACACGAGTGATCCCATCCCACGAGGGGTTCCATTTTTCATTCGGATATACGGAAACCCTAAAAAAATAAAGTTTCTGTTAATTATTGATTAATTGACTGGCAAGTGAAATTTGATTTGATAAACGTAAAATTAATTGTAGAATTAGTTCATTAGTTACCTACGCATTACATAGAAGGTAAATTATAACAGACTTCTCGCTACACGATTTCACATGCCTGATATTTACTGACCCACAAGTTTCTACAAGCATATCCGCGAACCACTAGTTTTAAACAAACAAGGATTACATAATACTGAAACAGTTTGAAAGCGGTCACTAACTCTCAAGCCACTGGTTCACTAAGATCTAAATTACTATTACGTCTCGTTATTAAATTTGAACAGAGAAACTATAATTTCAGTTCACCAGTTTGCATAGTTTGTAATAGAAGTGTTGATTATAAAGTGCTGTTGGCAATAAACAGTGGTTTTAATCTGTAACTTGGGCAAAGAGCAAAAGCAAAGGGTTTTGAAATAATAATTGCGTCGTCTTTTCTAGGGTTGCATAGTCAACAAGGAACCCTTATTGTTTAGCCATGTCCGTCTGTCTGTCTGCCCCCGGCTTAGCTCAGAGAGACTAAGAGTCTCTCTGAGCTAAGCCGGGGGCAGAGATCTGTAATTTGGAGGTATTCCTCGAAGCGCCACCGTTAGAGACTCTCAAATAGAGATAGGATGCTAACTGATCCTATCTCTATTTGAAAGTTAATCATAGGAGCACTTTGAGGAAAAAAAAATGATATTTTTAATTGTTATCGGGAGCGCTACTAAAAAGTGCGCTCTGAGGAATAATAAAGGTGCGCCTCAAAACGATGGCGCTTCGAGGAATACCTCGTAATTTGGCATGGGTGTACATATTATTCACGCCGAACGACAGCGACATAGTGGTAAATTAAAAACTTGAAAAAAAATATTTTGTAGTGTAAACTCTTTGCACTTAAAGTGGGGATGATACTTTTTCTTTTTTAGAGTCAAGTCGCTGCCAGCTAAATGGTTGTTTTTGGAATTATGTGAAATAACACGGCAATACTTTCTAAAGGAAAACTATAACAGCTAAGTAACGAGTAATAGTCGACCGACTTACATTTGCAGTTGAAATGTATGGGATAACATGTTTTTCAACTACAATGTTAAGTTTTTCTTCGGATAAATTCAACCCAGCTACGGGACCCTTCATTGGGCGTAGTCCAACAAACACTTGGCCGGTTTTTTTTATACAGAGTTTTTTTTATATTTTTCGATAGTTTATAATCTTGCTAGAATAAAAACAAGTTTTATTGGTTGTTAACAAAAAATAGCTCAAAAGTTGTAAAGCTCCTTCGTCTACGTCAAATGCGATTATAAACTAACGGTGCAACTGACGGTGCAACTAACGGCGCTTAAAATCTTACGGCATTAGACATATAAGTACATGATAAGTCTAAGATTGGACATTTTTGGGTTCCGTACGTTCGAATGAAAAAAAAGGAACCCTTATAGGATCTCTCGTGTGTTTGTCTGTATGTCCAACTGTCACAGCAAATTTTATCCGAATCTAATGGACTGATTAAGAAGAAATTTGGTATACATATACATTTCTGTGACCCAAACACAGACGTGTAAAAAACGTAACTAAATGAATGTTTAATAACAGAAACAAATGAGGAAAAAATTGTTTTACAAACTGTACCGGGGCTTACTGTGAGGGTCTCAAATATTTTAGATTTATACTTGTAAAATAAAATATTTTAAAAGTATTTAAGAAAATATATACAACTTTACTATTTGGTTTCCGACCGCTCCTTATCTCTGAAACTACTGAGTCATTTTTTTTTAAGAAAGGGAGGGGTTCTGTCCTTATAATAATAATAATAGTTTATTTCCCACAACAATTACTAATATAAAGGTGTTTCAAACATTGGAGGTACAAAGGTTTGTGGGAGTCAGGAATCCAAACTAGGATACCCTGTGCTATGGACTCCTGGCCCCCCTCGTCGAGATTTGGATTATGATAATTGCAGAACGTAGGACATGTAGAAGATAATAACAAGAAAAGTTACTAATTAAACAAAATCAAAAAAATTTAAATATAAATAAAAGTGCGTGTGTATGTTTGTAAGTGTGGGTGTAAAGTGGAAGTGGAAAGTGTCGTGTATGTGGTGTGGTGTTGTGTTGTATGTGAGTGTTTGTGTGAGAGAGTGTAAGATAGTGTAGTGTGTGTGTACGTGTAAAGATGGGTGTGTATAGGAATTTTTAAACGCAAGACTAGGATAAGATAGTAAGCAGTTTTTCCGTTTCTTCATAATCTAGTTCTAAAAGCCACTGTGTAAGCTTCTTTTTACATTCTACCCTAGGCAAATCAACAATTGCAAGAATTTTGTTAATTTTGTTATACAGTCTGCTTGCTTTGAAATTGAAGAAATTATGGGCAAAAGATGTTTTTACAGGAGTTGTTTCACAGACTTCATAGGATCGCCTAGTATTAACCTTCTTTCTAGCCGTAGAGACATCTATAGAGGAATGTTTTTTTTATAACTGTTTGTAGTATATAAAGCTGCCTGACTGTTAATACCTTTGCTTCGTTATAGAGGGTTGATGTAGCGTATAAACGTGGTTTGAAGAGAGCAACTTTTAGGAGAAGTCGTTGAGCTCTTTCAACGTTTAGGATATTCGTTTTATACGAGCCGCCCCAGGTGGAAATACCATACGACAAGATTGATTGGCAAAGGGATTCGTACACAGTTTTAACCAGTTTCCAGCTCGCAACATGCCTAAGATTTTTAAATATATGAACGAGTTTTCTAGTTGAACGGCCTAGGCGTCCAATTAGCTGGCTACTTTCACCAGATCGCTGCGACAGAGTTAGAATGTTAACTAAACGGCTAATTAAGCTAGTTGGCTGCAACATATACATAATAATATCATGTAACTTACCACTTTTTGAGAGCAGTGGTGGCCCAGTGGTAACGGCCGCGACTTACGATTTGTACGTCGTAGGTTCGAACCCGGACAGGCGCTTTACTTTGTATAAATTATTTCATCACCACTGCTCTCAAAAACGGTGAAGGAAAACATCGTGAAGAAACCGGCATGTCTTAGAACCAAAAATTCGAAGACATGTGACATCTGCCAACCCGCACTGGGCCCGCGTGGTGGATTACGGCCCACTCCCTCTCGCAGAGAGGAGGCCTGTGTTCCAGCAGTGGGAACATTATAGGCTGATTATGTACCACTTTTTGACCAAACATTTTAAACAATAAAATTTGATTTTTTACAGGATAAGTCCTACTTATCATATTTTATATTTTGGAAGAATTTTGGTAAAAACGAGCTGCTAGATATTTTATTATCAGAATGTATCCATATTTATCCAATTAGTTGAAACCTTCCGTGATGAAGCACCGCTGTGCGCGGACGAGTTACTCGTCTGGGTCGCTACTAGGCTCTTAATTGGATGAATCATTTAGTTGTGATTTGGAAGCCGCTTGCAAATTGTACCATGTAATTGCAATCATCATCATCATCATCATTTCAGCCGAAAGACGTCCACTGCTGGACATAGGCCTCCCCCAATATTTACGTGATTGCAATAAAAAAGCTAAATTGGAAAAGGCAAAAAGTGAAGGGTTGGTGTTTATTAAAATATTGATAAGTGCATCACTTAGTTTCAACAATATTTTTCCTATTTGGTACAAATCACACCAGAAACCTGCATGGCGAGCCTCTCGGCTCGCTGGGCTGGCTGAGCTGGGCTGGCCGGCTCGGCTCGGCTTGCCGGCCTCCTTGGTGGGGGGCCCTCTGTCCACCCCTTTATCACCTCGGGCTCTACCCCGACGGCTGGAGTGAATTTTCTTCCTCCGCCCGACTCCCTCGTCGGAGGAAGACCCAGAGTTGGGCCGCTTCGAGGTTCGCCTGAACCCTCGATTCCTCTACAACACCTCTTTTCGCTGCGAGCACCCGGAGCTCTCTCCGCCTGATGCAGCGTCGGACTCCGACCCCGCATCACTCTCCTCCTCTTGACTTCCAGTTTATTTTGTGTTATTTTTTTTTCCATTTCTATTCCCACGAGTGTGGGAGATGTAAAAAGTACACCTAGGTTCTTACGGTGTATTTGATCCTCAAAATAAAAAAATATATTTTATTTTAGGTTAAATGAATTCTAGAAGAAATCTTTTTTCTAGCTCTGGATTATCTACAGGTAAGTGTATCTCATATTTTTTTGGTTTTTCTCGTGATGTATCTTTTACTGATAATTGATTTCTGTTCCAGGTAAAAACAAGAACTTGATGGGGCTTCGTGTCTACAGCTTCATCTAGAATAGGGATGCTGTCTGTATTGATATCTTGTGCCGAGTGTATTGTTTCAGGTAATGAACCTGCTATAAGGGTGCTAGAGGAAGATGCTCTGACTGGATAAGAAGACGTAATGTCTGAAGGTGACGGGGCGGTCAACGTTTCTGAAGAGTCTGATATTGCTATTGGACTGTCAGGTCTTTCAGTATCACCTACGTTACCCTGTAAGGATGTGTTATTATCTTCATTGGTAAGTACATTTAATTTTATACGGGACAGGGCCGTCTGCGTAGCTACGAGTATTTTGGCTACCTTTCTTGTATATTATATAAAATCAAATTCAGCTAACCTAAGTTTCCACCTAGTTAGCTTACTATTCGGCTCTTTGATTGAATTAGGCCACGCTAATGGTCAATGATATGTATAATATACTGTGAATTTCCGTCCATACAAGTATGGACGGAAATGTTTTGCTGCCCACACTATAGCAATTCCTTCTCCACAATACTATAACGTGTTTCAGCATCATTTAATGTCCGACTGGCGTATGCAACGGGTTTTTCATTTCCAATAATTCCTTGTGAAAGGACAGCACCTATGGCATAATTTGACGCGTCTGTAGTTAGAATGAAGGGCTTTGAAAAATCAGGGAATTGTAGTATAGGAGCGTTGACTAGTAGTTCTTTGCATCTTTGGAAAGAATCGATATATGATTGAGTAATTTCTGTTTTATTTCTCTATTTTAGGCACGGAGTAAGGGGTTGTGTGACTTTAGAGAAATCTTTTATAAATTTTCGATAATAGCCAACCAGGCCAAGGAAACTTTTGATTTCGGTGGATGTGCGGGGAAGTGGGAAGTACTGCTCTGATTTTGTCATCGTTAGGTTCTAGGCCATGTTTAGTAATCTTGTGTCCCAAGTAAAGTACCTCCTTTCTCAGAAACTCACATTTGTCTAGCGTCACTTTAAGGTTGTTTTGCGTTCTGTGCGGCCTTCAACCTTCGCTGAAGAAGAAAATGTCAAAAACATTGAGAATCTGGTTTTGGAAAACAGAAGAACAATTATAAAACGTTTAGCTGAATTCCTAAGATATCATTTGGTGGCATTCAATTCAATTCAATTTAATTGATTCACTGAGGTTCAGAAAAGTGTCGGCTAGATGGATGCCACGAATGGTAACCGAGGAAAACAAAAAGCGACGTTTGGAAATTTCTAAGCGTAATCTCGAAATGTTCCAGCGAGATTCGGATATTTTTTGCCACCACCTTATTACCATGGATGAAACGTGGGTCCACCATTTCGATCCTAAAACTAGGAGACAAAGCATGTCTTGGAAATGACCATCCTCTCCATCCATTAAGAAATTTCGAGTTGTTCCTAATGATGGCAAAGTTATGTCAGTGTTCTGGGATAGTAAAGGAATCCTTTTTATTGATTACATGTCAAAAGGCCAGACGATTACCGGACCCTATTATGCAAATTTAATTCCGAAAGTGCGTGAAGCGGTCAAAGAAAAACGTCTTGGAAAACTGTCGTTGGGCGTGTTGTTTCTTCAAGATAACGCTCCTGCTCATCGATCGGCAGTTGCACTCAACGCAATCCGCTGTGCTGGTTTCAATATCCTTGACTACCCACCATATTCTCCGGACTTAGCCCCCAATGATTTTAACTTATTCACAAAATTAAAAGAGGAAGTTCGTGGAACTAAATTTCATGATGACGACGCGGTTATGGCTGCCGAAGAGAAGATTTTCGAGAGTCAAGAAAAAATTTTTTTTTTGCAAGTAATAACAAAACGCGTTATTCTAAATGCATTTCATTGGAGTGAGCTTATGTAGAAATTGTAATATGTGTACGCAATGCCGTTTAAAAGCACACTGATTAATTTGTAACTATGTAAATAAACATTACCACTACGTGGGAATCCCCAGTGAGTTTGTATCTGCCAATTACAATTGCGTTTGCGTAAAATCTAAGTGAGGGAAGAGGATGACAACATGTGTTACTGTTCAAAACGATAAAAGTCGTTTACACATCTTTATTCGAAGCGACTGGTTGGTTTTGAACAAAAATAAAATGATAACTTCATTTATCATTATCAGACTGATAATGATGATTCTAGTCAAATATTGTTTCACGAGAATATAATTCGATGACTGTTTGTGATATAAACAAATAGGAATAAATTTCGATAATATTATATTAACACTCTATTCTCGTAATTATAGGCCTGTGTAAAATCTTTGAAAACTATTGTAAAATTTTGTAACTTCGTAAAATAACTGTATAAACATTTCGAAAAAATTGAGCAGCTGATGTATTACCACCCACAGATCCCAAAAATTACATACACTAAGATAATGGCAGTTATCATTTTATCCACCGGGGACGGCGAAGTGTTTATAGTGCAAAATCAGATTTTATTAGATCATGTGCGTGTCGGACCACGCACAATGAAGGGTGTCATAGTTGGGAATGTTGGGATGAATTTATCCCAAAAACAAACTTAACATTGTAGTTGAAAAACATGTTCTCCCAAGCATCTATGAGCTACTACGGGGACAGACAGACAGACAGACAGACAGACGGACATGGCGAAACTATAAGGGTTCCGTATTTACTACGGCACCCTTAAAATGATACAGTTGTTTCAAGTCAGCTGAGAAAGATCTATTAAATATTGCAGACGCTATGAGATAGACCATTTTAAATTATTCAGTTTAATTATTTCATAAATAAATTATAATTTCATATTTGTCGATGCATTTAGGTATGCACAGTTTAAAATATTAAAATAAATAAAGAGGATAAAAGAAGAAAGAATAATTGATTAATTTGTCACACGTGCATACAAAAAGATATGATAATTCAACTAAAAACATACAACAAAACAAATCACACATTAACACAGTGTGAAATATCATATCCTGCGCTAATATACTGTTCTTATTGTATTTTGTTTAGAAATACTAAAAATAACTTTATGAGCCATTATAAAAATAAACACAGCTAATAACTGATATTGAGAAAACTGAATGTAGGTATTTAAATACTTCCAAATTAACTAAAAATGTCGTGTGACTTTCTGAAACAAGAGAGTGAAGTTCTATGATGAAGGAAAACAACATGTGTGTAAACTTGCCACAGAAAAGAAACAAAACAAATAAATCATAATTATTATAAATTATTTAATATTACAGTTCAGAACAATTTTGTTGTAAGGTTTGTAAAAATAATGTATATTTTTACAAACCTTACAACTAATCACTCCGGTGCCATATTCAAGACTTAATCCTATCGGGAACTTAATGAACTGACAATAATTCAATTTAATGTCAAATGAGTTGTTAGTTGACGGTTTTTTTTTTTTTTGGGTGGGAAATTGTCAAATAACTTCTCCCGCTCTGGGCGGAGCAGGCGGGTGTGTCAGACTCTTACTGACTAAAACCCACCCGTATTCCTTCCGTTGCCTGTGTTACCAGGTGACCCTTTAGTACCTTCCCGCGACCCCGGCAGGCATCAGCCCTAGTGGACCCCTACATTTGTGCTGACGACATCTCTTTGAGGCGCGCGTGGAATACAACACGCCGTCGAACCGGGCCTGGTCCTGATCGGACGGCGAGCTACCCATTGCTCACCGTCCGCAAGCCCGCGCCTACGGTGGCCGGAAAACCGTCTGGGATTCCCGACGCCCAGGGCGTCTCCTGCTGCGGCTAGAGGCGTGGGGGCGCGAAATTAGCCTCTCCCTCACCCGTCCCGTCTCTTCCTTCGCGAGCATTACTGCTTCGCAGAAGGAGGTCATGCCTGCCCATACCCTCTCGCTCCGTACCATGGCTGTTTGGCATGTTTTTTTTGTGTGTAAAATTCACCATCACTTCTGTGAAGCTTACACAAGCAATAAAATACTTTTTTAAATTGTTTTAAGTAACTAGGTACCAAAACCAACGGTCGTAGACCCAAAAAAAATCATCTCGTCAATATTTTTTTTTTGTTTTATATCGATGCCCAAGACGTCTGCGGGGTTTCGCTAGATAATTTAATTTGACCCCGTTACATGTGAAAAGCAGGATTTTTGGTTTTAAAACGGAAAATCATAGTCATATAGCCTGTTAGTTCACTGTCCTCCAGTCCTTAATGCAATGGGAAAACAACAATAGAAGTGTTAGCATATTTCTATCATCCTGCCGGGGTCGCGGAAAAGTCCGAAAGGGATAACCGAAGGGCTCAAGACCCCAAAGGCCCCTGTCAACACAGGCAACGAAAGGAACGGGTTTTAGTCAGTAAGAGTCTGACACACAAATATTTGAAAATTTCCCAAACCAAAAAAAAAAACATATTTCTATCATAATTATCTATTCTATGAATTAAGAACTGATAGATACTGTAAGGAAACCGGCATGTCCTAGAACCAAAAAATCGAAGACATGTGACATCTACCAACCCGCACTGGGCCCGCGTGGTGGATTACGGCCCACTCCCTCTCGCAGAGAGGAGGCCTCTGTCCCAGCAGTGGGAACATTATAGGCTGATTATATATGATTTATGTATGTAGATACTGTAATCATTGCAAAACCATTTTCGTTGAGATTATAGTACCCTCCAAACCATGAATGTTGCAACAGCAGGAGAGCGGCTAAAATTACCCATGGGGGTGTGAAATACCCTACTGAAAACCATTCACAATGGCCTACTTCCTTCCTTCATAACTTATTACCAAAACAAAACAGAAAATTCGAGTAATTTTTGTCACAATCTGTATTACTGTCGTAAAAAGTCTGTGTTTATGTTATGCCCGATAATGGTATTAGACAGTTTATGTAAATGACTGGAGGGGGGGCGGAGGGTTCCACTTGGGAAATAAACGTGTGGGTGATATCTTGTATACGTTCCGTTATGTTTATATCTCGTCCGTTGTTTAGTATTATTGTAACTGGGTACCCTAGATTGGTGAGTCGGAAAAACCGGCCAAGAGCGTGTTGGACCACGCACAAATGAGTTCCGTAGTTGGAATGAATTTATCCCAGGAACGAACTTGACATTTTAGTTAGAAAACATGACACGAAGACACACACGATATTGAGAGATTAAACATGATATTTTAAGACTTCTTATAGACGGGTTTTCCTATGATCTATAAGTACAAAGCTACTATCTGTAACTTTCTGTACCCTATACAAGTAGGTTTTGATTTATTTGCGAATATCAAAATATGTCGTACAAACGGCCATATTTTTTTATTGCGTTGACTTAGCTTGATTTCTTTAGCTCCAAGCGACCGAAGACCGCGTTATATGCCACGCGTTCCTGAGTGAAAAGGTCTTGACAGACAGACAGATGCACAACGAAGTGATTCCAAAAAGGGTTCCATTTTTCCTTTTGAGGTACGGAACCCTAAAAAAAGGATATAGTTTCATGGTGACCAGATTTGGGACATACCCTCATGTTTAAAATTTTGTTGCCACAATAAAATTAGGAGAGTTATGAACCGGAAAATTCGAGTATATTTGTTTCTAAAAATGACAATTTACTGTGTTGGGCATTTTTAGAAAATTACCAAAAAATTCAAACTCTCGGAATACATTTTTACGGAGGCTTTTGTATATTTATGAATTGTTCATTCAATCCTGTTATTGGTGACAAAAATACATAACATCACACCTGTATTCACCGAAAGGTTAAACAGAGAAGTATTGTACCTATAGCATAAATAGGAAAATACACCACACACATCTAGAGTTACCTACTTAGTATTTTTTATTTTCTTTTGTATTATGGTCTTAGTTTAGTTTATGTATTTTTTATTTTTTAAAGTTATGCATTAGCAAAACTTAAAAAAATATCGTAAACTAACTATAAATAAAAAATATATAGCATATCATACAGATATACTATATATTTTTTATATAAGTACGTATTTTAATCATCTAGAATCACAAGTATTTCTGTGGATTCGCGCCCTCTCGCCCCTAGCCGCCGCCCGCAGGAGACAACCTGGGCGTCGGGAATCCCGGGCAGATTTCCGGCCACCGTAGGCGCGGGCTTGCGGACGGTGAGCAATGGGTAGCTCACCGTCCAGTAAGGACCAGGCCCGGGTCGACGGCGCATCGTATTCCACGCGCGCCTCAAAGAGATGTCGTCAGCACAATGTAGGGGTCCACTAGGGCCGATGCCTGACGGGGTTGCGAAACTGGCGAAATATAGTACACCCATATTTCGCCAGTTATGTTTTAGTCCCATGTATAGGGGCATTTTTTGTCAAAGGGACACAAATCCAGACTAAAAAATAACAAAAAAATGCTGCTATTGAAAAATTCCAGATGGTAAAATCCAATAATACTTTGCCCGACCCGGGAATTGAACCCAGTACCTCATGCTCAGCAGTAGCACTTGCGGTCACTTGACCAACGAGGCAGTGGGAAAGGCAGTGGTGACAAAAATAACTACATATTTGCAATTGCCGAAAATAGAAAAAAATAAAAAATCTGTCACTGTAGGTTTCCACTATGGCTACGGTAGTGTGTAGTATGTATTACATTGTTTGTCTTTCATAACATTGACCCAATTTCAAAACCTACTTTCCATACATTACGTTTTCGATTCAAATAAGCACTGAATAAAACTGAATATGCAGTTGCATTTACACAAATCACTTTTATCTCAAAAATATACGGTCTACTTTAAAAGCATGTTAACGATATTATTCTATGGAAACTAGGAGGGAACCTTTGTACCCAAGGTTCTGTAGCGTATTCAAAGTTACGGTTGTCAACATTTGAAATATTTAGTAGAAGGTCGTTCATAGTACTAAGTTTATAAGATTAGTAAACATGATAAAGGAAACTTGAATGGATGTCAACAGCTATGTTGCATAATCGTAGTAATTTAGTCTTTAGTATTTCCTGGTTATGGAGGAAAATGAAGCCATCCGTTTCCTTGACTGTGAAATGAGGTAAGGAAAATGTAATAAATACCGGGGCATTATGGAATAAGGAAACATTTGAGATTTGTGACATTGCCTTGAAATAACGAAAGATTAAAAATAATTAAACACGAAGTCTAATTTTGGCGTGCATTCCTTAAGAATTGCAGTCATCAGTAAAAGCATTCATGATACAGTCCTCTCCCAAATTGGGAGATAGACGAGTCGATTGCCAGATGGTATCACTACTGACAATAATGGAAGCTGAAAGTAGTGAAAACTACAGCGCCTGCAAGAAAGACTAATGCAAAATGTTTGTAATGCAACTTTATTCGCGAGTTGACTTGCTAAGAAAAGAAAACTATTATTATTTTTAATGCTCCTGTCAAGTTATTTCAATCAATCAAACAACCGCAACGATTCTGAAACAGTTTTCAGACGTTCGAAGGATAAACGGGTGAACCGTTTATCCTTTGAAACGAACGTCTAAATCGTTCTGACGGCGAACCGTTCGTCGTTGAAACGTTCTATCGGTGAAACAATGAAAGTGATTAGTTCTGTCAGCGAACCGTTCGTCATTGAAACTTTCTATCAGAAAAGACTGAAAAGTGAATCCTTCTGTCGGCGAACCGTTCATCAGAGAAACGAATATCGGAGAACAGTTTCTGAATCAACCGCAACAGCCAACCTGAAATGCACCATCACATTTCCTGATAGATCTGTTGCGGTAAGTTCGGCGCTGGGATAAGACCATACGAATTAAATTATCGGATGTTTCACGATAAATTTTAATGCGGACATCATTTTGCCCTGTGCTATTTATTCTGCCTCGACAACGATCAGGGACAAAAAAAAATATATAATGGCTCAGAATTTGATTTATACGGTCTTATCCCAGCGACGAACTTACTCCAAAACTAAAAGCAGAGGTGTATTTGCTTTTAATAAATTCAAGTCCATAATGTATGCAGACCACTGACTGCAAACGGATGAACGATCGGTTTAGTGCTGTTGAATTTAGGTACATTGCAACGAAACTATCACATAATATCGAGTGCCGTATCAACTTTGGCTTGCTAATAGCATGTGGCGTCAAACCACAAATTAACTAGTTCTAAACTTTATTCAAAACATTGAAATTCATAATTAATTGTAACGTGGTTTTGTTGCTAGTTATTTGTAGCTTTGAAACTAGGAAGCGGTAGCTTGTGTAGGTGAATAAATAAATTGGATGATTTTGTAAAAGTATTTTGAGCGTCCTCTTGTCTGCTTTTATAACATTAAACTAAGATCTGCCAAACGTGGTGATTCTGTTGTTGATGTTTTCGTCTGTGATGAACAAACTTAAATAAAAATATATATCTTACTTTTCCCGCTTTTGCCCGCTGTTTCCCCCGCTTGGAGGTCGGAAATTATCCCACCTTATCTTGCTACCGGGATAAGTGTCCTTTGTCCTAACGCAGGTCATGGTCTACGCACGAGCTAAAATAAAAAAAAAAACGGCCAATATTGAGTCGGACCACGCACGAGGGTTCCGTATATAACTTACTATCTCATATTTTCCTACAGGTATAGAGTTTCATTTAACGTATTTTAAAGTTAGCGTTGTCAGTTTAATCTATCGAAAAGTGAAAAAAAACCAGCCAAGTACGTGTTGGACGCACACTGAAGGGTTCTGTAGTTGGGATGAAATAATCGCAAAAACAAACTTAACATTGTAGTTGAGAAACATGTTCTCCCATACATCGATTTACGTCACGGTCAATTCTCCAACAGCAAATGTAAGTTGGTGGTCTATTACTCGTTAACCTGTAAAGCCTTCTTAGCTGTGATAGTTTTCCTATTAACTTCGTTATACAAACTACTACCGTAAATTTTTTCACATATCCAAAATCAACCATTTGGCGGGGGGGGACACTTGACTCTAACAAAAATTAGCACAGCTTAATATTACGCAAACGGATCTCTGAACCGAAAAATGTTTTTTACAGACCCGAAATATTTTTAAACGGCCTATCCAATGATATCTCACACCATGGGATAGACGAGAAAAAAAATACCGTCCCCACTTCATGTGCAAGGGTAATGTAACCTACAAACATTTTCATTTTCAAGCTTTTATTTTACCATGGAGTAAGTATATCCATGTCAAATTACAGCTTTCTAGTACTAAGAGTTTCTGAGCTAAGCGGGGGACAGACAGACACAGAGACAGTCGGACATGGCGAAACTATAAGGGTAGGTTCCGTAGTCATACGGAACCCTCAAAATAAAGCCAAAGGGTAACAGACAGACAGACGATAGACGAGAAACGGATATTTTCATGCATTTATCAGATAAAAGGCCGAATCAAGATTGACCCTATATAATTGTTTACTTTTAGTCCAAATTAGTTACTCGAAGGCACTCTTCCTATACACAAGACCTTTTGTACAATTTAGTATTCTATTACCTAGAAAGGCCTAATACTGATCATGTTATATCCAGGATACGCTGTGGGACTACTAAATTGGTTGGAGACCGGTTCGTAATCTACTAGGTTCAGGACATCGTTTCCTAAATTAAATTTAAACTTGTAACTGTGTATTAATACTGTAAGAGCGAGATTTAATGAGGGCTATTAAGTTTGCTAAAAGGTACCTATGTTATAGACATCGGCTTCAGTGAAAGATATTGATGGTATTGAGTATCTAAGGAATAGAGGTTAGTAGGAATATTGGATTTGTGAAAGGATATTTTGGGATGTTTAACACCCGTAGCTCATTTGAAAAGGAAGGGTTATACTGACGCAGTACAAGTAATTTTCGAAACTCTAACGAGCTCTACGTAACGTTTTCAGCTTAGTGAGTAGACTACAATAATAATGAAATATTTTTTAATAAAAATTAAATTAAATCTGTAACAAACATACAGCGCCATCTAGTATTATCCTAAGCACTACGATGAGTGGCTTCATAAACTAGAAGACAGCAACTACGAACGATTTCCGTAGACAAGTAACGCCATCTACAATCTTTGTGTGCAACAATCTGCGCCAACGCCACCCGGCTAGTTATCTGCACCACAAATACAGACGACTGAGTGTAGATATTGTGCACACATGTCAACTATCCGCCTTTATAAGCAGAGCTGTTTTCGAACAAGTGTCCCCCCCCGACCCTTGCTCGAAGAAGTGCCAGCCCGCGCCGCAGCTGAGCCTGTAGCTTTAAATTCCCCGATTAATAATAATAATATTAACCAGATCCAGCCTGTCCCATCTTGCTGTCCTCCCCCCAGCGACGCCCTAAGCCGAGGTCCGTACCCCACAGGGGGTGCCCTTAGCGTGCAGTCGCTTAGTAATATAAGAAATTCGCCCCTGGCTGGAGGCTTTGAGTTCGCTTAAGGCAGCCACAGGAAAGTCCGGTTAAGTAGTCACGACCTCTCAAGGTCAACTACGAGATGCCACACAAAAAAAAAAAAAAAAAGAACAAGTGTGATTCACTAGCTGGAGGTTCTGAGCCCGGTAGCCACGCAGCCAGCTCTGATTCTTAGTACGACTAGTTCCTGCTTCGATAGCCTAGAGTTCTTCAGGAAACTTGTCAGCTAGGGGAGGTCTGAAGGGCGATAGCCACGCAGTCCCTTTCATCCCTCCACTTAGGGTTGCCACATGATTTAATTAATGTAACGAAATATAAGTTAAGTCGCCAATAAATCATCATCAAGTTCAACGGGGCTTTAATTTCACAACCAGCAGCCCTACAAAACCGAATTAAATTCAAATTAATTTCCTACACTCAGGAAAACTTAGTCAAGTTTGTTACCGTGTAAATACAAAATAAAATTCAAGGTACACCAAAATAAACCGATTCTTTTCATGTCTTCTTGATCTTATAGATTATCCAAAGCTGCATTGAAATAGTCTCTCAAAGAGACAAATCTTACTGGCCGATAGACCATTAAAACTTAGAATACAGTGACGTCAGCATTTCATACTAACAATGAAGCGAATAGTCACTTCATTGTTACTTACGCTTTAGACTGCCTATCCACCAATGGAATAATACAAGTGTGAATAGAAATAGTACACATATTTTAATAGTTACGATCCAACAACGCAGCTGTGGTACAAAAGCGGTTAAATCAACTCAACTCAACTCAAAGCATTTATTTCAAATAAACCAATTACAGGCACTTTTGAATTGTCAAGGGTTGTGTCAGTCAGTCAGAAAGATGAAGCTAGTTGCCCATTCCAAAGCGTAGTAGGTACCTATGGAGAAGAACGGGCAAGAAACTCCAAGGACACTCTTTTAAATCAACGTATTATGGTTACAAAATATTGTTTACATCATTCATTTTGAAATTATACATGTGAGAACGATGCAAAACGTAAAAGCGTCCGTAATAAAAAGATTACAACAAAAACAAAAGCAATTCAAAAGTTAAAGTTAAAATAAGCCGTGGCAGCTAAGAGATGACCAGTCACTACTGACGGCGTCCGTTCACGAACATGACGCGTGGATCAGCACCATTCAGCTCAACCATTTTGAAGGGAGCTAAATGATCCAACACACGCGCCACCATCAGCGAGACATTAGAGTGAGCACGACATACTCCCAGCCACCAGGGCACATTCAAGTCAATGAAAGACGTATCCAGTAAATGGCAGCTTTATAGTACATAGTACTCACATAACAATGTGCTGTGCAGCTATACAATACTAAGAGATTGAATTTATACAATGCAAAGAGTTTTTAAAATCTTCAGCAGCTCCAACACTATTTTCAATACCTGATCAATTAGTTTTTGCGCCCTTGTGGAGCAGGACCAGCGTTGAGCCAAGCATTTTTATCAGCAATGTAATCCCCCAATTTATAATATGCTTGGCTAAATAGCGTGCGTTTTATACAAGATTTAAATTTCATCTCTTTCAGTTGAAGTATGTGGGGAGGAATCACAAATGACACTATGAAACTTATTTAGTTCCAAAGAACAATGGCGAGTTTTTACTTTAATGTTTTAGGAAGTGTCTAGATATTTGACATTATGTAAATCTTATTCAAATTATTAGTATCTTTTTTATCCATAATTACTTTTACATGTGCAACTTTAGTCTAAATTATTGATCTAATGGACTTTTATTTGATTGCTTTATCTGTGGAAGAAAATATTTTGAATCACCAGAGTTACCACTTTATGAAACTAACAGACAAAACTCGGTAAAAAAAGGCTATAATATTTTGAAAAGTGCTTCCCTAACCTTGTTGGACAACAAACAAATCTAACCATATCACATAGTTACTAATTACGTGTTGGGTTTGCATGAATAATATTTTATAGAGATGAAATACCTAATTATTTTTAATAAATAATTATTTTATCTTTATAAAATATTATTAATAAACAGTACTAGTTGGAAATTAAAGAAAATACTCTGGCAACATTTTGTGAGAATGACATTGACATTTTGACTATACTGCTTGTTTTTGTTTTTCAATCTACCTAGCTTTGCTTGCTTATGCTAATGGTTGTTGTTGGTTTCGCAGTTTATCTATCTATCCTTATTATTGACCCACGCATTGCCTTGATTCTCCGCCCCATACGACGACTTGCGCTTTCTCACGGACGATCTGCGCTGTTACTGTAACAACAAAATGCTTTCTATACAGACTCTATACGGACTCCGATTGTGCTTCGAGATTTTGATATTGTTGTCTGGTTGAAGATGAAAAGTCGTAGCAGACCTACACGCATCTTGTGCGTGAATTGTAATATTGCATCAATAATCTTCATCGACGTCGGGCCTTGGATCAAAACACTAGAGTTTGTACCTTGCTCTGCAACTGGGTTTATCCACAAATCGTAAGTTTACCTACCTATTTACATACTTTGAATTCTGTGGAACTAGCATAGTTTAAACCTGTGCATATTACCTACTTCTTTTCATTCTAAATCTGGTCTTATATTCTTCTAGTCTAATCTAGTCTTATATTTATTGTGCCATGACATTAACTCAAACTATGTATTTTAACAGCAAATCTGTGACATAATTATTATCATTGATACAGATTAATTGCATGTTTTGCAAACCTATATATCATTATCACTAAATACTGTACACTATAGTGCTCAATACTGTCCACAGACAGTATGTTGATCAGTAAATACTAAATATTGTTACTGATGTAATGATATAATGATTTAAGGATTATGTAATATCAATAATCATCACTTTACTGCATAATGATTGATACGAAAAAAAAACATTAATGTTTGGGTGGTATTAACAATGTATTAAAAATTAATTAACTTGGTGTATACATCTACCTCAGATGTATGCACCAAGTTAATTATGTGCTTTTAACCAGGTAGGTATTTCCATGCATAGAATAATCCCATAACTTCCAGATTACTGATGATGATTATGTTTGCCAAGCATGTTGGGAACTGGCAATGGCTGCTGTAAATCGGACTTTGCAGCAAGATATTTCTGCCAGTGATGAACAAGCTGGACAAAGTTGTTGCGCACACGTCATGACTCTCGTGTGGTATCTAGGATGGGCTAGGCATCAGGATAATGTATCAGCACTGGCAGAGTTCCTGGACGATATTGTTACTAGAGAGGATGAATAAAATATAATTAAAAATCTTGATACATTACTGTTTTATTTTACCCCTTCTGCATAGCAGTATTATCCCTGTTAGCCTTGTAGTTGTCATCTACCCAGGATTCATAAATATTATGGGGGATAAGGAAAGAGCCTCCATGAGTGCATTGAGGGCATTAAGCCTCTATACTTCCTATGCTGACTGGCTAATCTTTCCACGTTTTAATTTTAATGAAGGTACTTACGTAAGTTTATGCCGATAGAAGATAAGGATTAAAGGTCCCATTGTAAAACTTGGACCTATTTTATAATAATGCTATAGATAGCTATTAATTCGTATTTTAAGTGTTTTTCTTTGACATAATGATTCAATCTTATTTTCATAACCTAAAAATACAAAAATTGTAATATCTTTTTTTTTCATGTCCCTAGAATAAAAAGTATCAGTGATTATGTTTAAGTAATTAAATCACTAAAGTTTTATATTTTTTTTCAACATAGACGCCTCAAATCGATGTCAGGTAAAATGTAGTATGGAAATGTATATGGAAACTTGCCATTGTTCTTTGTCATGATGTCACGCCTTGCTATATTTTTATACTCAATTGTGACGTCGCGAGCCACCACTCTCCAACTTTAATGCGTTATGTCTCAGTAAATTTTTATAAATATGACAAAGCAAAAATTTTTTCGTTGACTTGGAGAAGGCCTATGACAGTGTGTGATGTGAAGAACTGTGGTCGACACTATCCATGTATGGTGTGGACTGGCGCTTGGTACGGGCACTAAAATCTTTATACAAGGATTCCAGTGCTTGTGTTAGGATAAATGGGGATAATACACAGACTGGTTCTGCATCTCAAGGGGTATTAAACAGGGTTGTGTAGTGTCACCGTGACTGTTTAGCTTGTACATGGATAGTAATTGTCTGACAGATTTGAAAGAGAAGAGATTTGTGAGTGCGGATTGAGAATGAATGAGTTGCCTGTCAAATGCCTTCTTTACGCAGATGATCAAGTTCTACTTGCATTGGCAGCAGAATAGCTGCAAGATATGGTGACTGTTATGGATGAAGCATATAAGATGAAAGGGATGAATATAAATGTGAATAAGACGAAGGTCATGGTGTTTGAAAGAGAAGAGGATATATCGGTGTGTGATGAGAAAATAAATGATAAGAGTGTAGAGCAAGTATGTGAATTTGTATATTTGGGGAAACTGTTTACAAGGCATCGAAAGATTGATGAACATGTGGAAAGGATAGTAAATGCGCGACATAAAGTGAATGGTGCCTATACATGCGATGGTAACCAATCAGTCGATGCCCAAAGAGGCTCGACTGGCTATTCATAATGGTGTGCTGCTGCCTATGCTTATGTGTAGAAGTGAATATTCGGTGTGGCAAAAGAAGCATGAAAGTAGAGTAAATGCTGTGGAAATGCGCTCCTTGAGAAGCATGAGTGGTGTGACTAAAAATGATAAAGTTAAAAATGATGTGATTAGGCAACGGTGCGGTTTAAAGAAAGATGTAGTGACAAAAATTGAAAACAGTATGCTTAGATGGTTTGGTCATGTTGAGAGGATGAATGGAAGGCGACTAACAAAAGGTATTTACAAAGATGTGAGTGGAAATGCCTGGACGCCCTAGAAAGACATATAGTGACAAGACATATAACCTCATTGGTGATGTTCTTCAAAAAGGTCAAGTGTGTAGTACTCACAACTAGCGTGCGTGTATGACCAGATGTATGAACGTAAACGAAGCAAAGGGAGTATGTAAGGAGCGTAGCAGGTGGCGTTCTATAGTTTCTGCCTACCCCCATGGGAAGATGGCGTGAGTTTATGTAGGTATGTGTGTATGTGCATACGTGTTACCCAGGCCATCATTGTTTGTTTCCATGCCCCATTATCTCATACACCCCGCTTAGTCTTGGTAGTAAAAGACACAAAGCATCTTTTCACATCTTCGCTTAGCTTTTCTATACAGTGCATCTACCTTACTTATGACTGCATGTGGAGAGCTAGCCTCAGACGCAAAAAGAATACATTGAAACCCGTAATTGGTAAACGCAGTTTGCCTGTATCTAACTGTGGAACTGATTTACCAAACACAAGTCCCAAAAATAAGCAATGTGGAGGTATTGCAGAAAAGAAATGAAAGGTTTGTTGTAGATTGTGTGCTGTTCGTTTGTTTTATCAAAGCTCTTTCGTTTTATTCTGAGAATATCTGTGGCAAACTTATCCGCTTTAGGTCATTGATTTGTTACCAACTTGTGCCACCCACTTTTTTTTTTTGGGTGGGAAATTATCAAATAACTTCCCCCGCTCTGGGGGGAGCGGGAAGGTGTGTCAGACTCTTACTGACTAAAACCCACCCGTATTCCTTCTGTTGCCTGTGTTGCCAGGGGCCTCGGTAACCTTTTCGAATTTCCACGCATGTGCCAACCACTGATCTGTAAACCTATTGGTGTAATCATGAAGTGTGTTTTTAGTTTTTTTAACCCGTTCCCAAACAGATAAATTCCCGTATACTCTTTACACGTTATTAATGTCCCAAATGGCAGATTAATGCACCGATTACATTGACCGCACGTTACCAAAATCAAAAGTCATTTATTCAATCTATGCTGTGAATCATCACTTTTCGAACGTCAAAATTATATAAGACAGCCCCGCAAAACGCCCGCCCTTCACCACTCCCTAGTGCTTTAGCTGGGAAGAAGAAGTGGCGAAACAAACTTCCCAGCAGCACACGTTAGTCGTCCTTTGATCTTGCGCTGGTGTAGTGTAGTAGATATGGAGTTTCAATAGAATGACCAAAATCAATATACCCGTCTATAGCAAGCTTTTGATAGCACCTTACTTACCGAAACATCGCCTTCTATTGAATTACTTTTACGAAGTACAAAAGCTAAAAGCCCTACAATGTGTAGACAAAGGAACGTTTGACTGCTACGTTTTAATTAGATATAGCAATGGTCTTAAAATTAGGTAGGCAGCCCCTAGGTCGGTCTCGTGGAGGCGAAGAGAAGGCAAAATAAAAGCGACCAAGAAACTGTAGCTAGATGAAAATTAATTTTCTCATTGGTGAAAAATGTTACCTACGTATTATTTTCTTTTTAAACTATGGCTTTATTAGGCAAAAGGCTAAAAGTATTCCAGAAAGAATAATTATTCTAAAATAAATCATGAAATGCTTAGAAGTCTTTTACTGCTTCTTCCAATTGAGAAGGATCTCGTTGATGTTTAACTTCTGTAAAATATTTTAACGGAATAGTTAATTTTTGGGTAGCAATGCCAGATTAATTGAAGCTTTGAAATGTGTTGGTTTTTGAGTATCATAAATATTTCTCAGGTTACTTTATATAAACCATGGACCAACTATCTGGAGATATTATATTGCTAATTCATTTTGAAAGGGTTCCTGTTGAATTGAAATATTTGTCACAAAATATTTCTGAGGTTTATTTAACTAAACCATGAAATATCTGGAGATTCTTTATTGCTAATTAATTCCCTTTTGAAAGGGGTCTTGTTGAATTGAAATATTTGACAAAAGACCCTTCTCGAAGTTTCCCTTCATTTTGTACATCAAATTACGTAACTTTTTGGAAAAATAATAATGGCTGGAAACGACTTTTATTTTTAGTGTAAAAATTCGCTGTTTACGGTAGTGCGCAATGTAACGTACGCATTGTGCTTACGGGTGCATGCAACGGAATAGGACTCCCTATTCCGTTGCATGCACCCGTAAGCACAATGCCTCCGTTGCGTTATTTAATATAAGTTATAACATTTAAAATTTGTTTTCGTAAAGAAAAACCTTCAATATGTTATGGTCTGGTGGGTATGCTCTGATATAAAAAAAAAAATATCATAATAATGAGAAAAACAAGTGACTCTCGGCTTTATTAAGGGTATTATAGGTATTATATTCTTTGTGGAAGAGAAATACAATGTTTATTTATTTATTATTTATTTTCGATGAAATAAACTGGCTAACTAGGATATGGAAGGAAAAACGTTTTTTTTCACAAAGAAAGATCTTTATTAACAGCAGAATGACACAAGTCTTTATAAAAAAAAACATGTTCGAATATCAATTTGAAATATTGTTGTCAACTAAAAAGTTTCTTCACACTTCCCCTCAAATAGCATCCATCATCAGGTATCCTCATATCACACAACACCAGACACACCCAAACTCAAATCGTGCACACATTTATTAAATGCCACACGCCCTAATGGTTTTGTCAGCCCAACTGCTGAGTTATCTTCCGTACACACAGATGTACAACATTCTTAGCAATGCAATCTCTGATATAGTGCGCCCTTATATCTATATGTTTCGTCTTTCTATGCGCTACAGGATTATACGCAAGTTTAATAGCACTCTGCTTATCTACGAAAATGCAATTAGACCCAAGATATTCCTCCTCTATACCTCTTATAAATGCATTCAGCTGCCGCAATTGAAATGCCTCCTTGGTTCCCTCCGAAAGGGCAATATACTCGGCTTCCGTTGCTGACAGTACCACACAAGCTTGTTTCCGGCATTCCCAGTTAATCAACGAGTTTTCGCAACTAAAAATAAACCCAGAATAAGATTTCCTATATTTGACGTTCCCTCCCCAGTCAGCATCTATGAATCCCGTGATGTCCTGCACGAGAAATATCAAATATAGATCCCTTGTTATTATAATTTTAACACTTGTTAGGTAAGTAATACATATTACCGATGAAAATAGATTCCGCCCGTATACATCATAACCCGCACAGGGTCAAATTAAATCATGGTAATTTTCTTCGCGTCTTACCTGTCCTTTACAATCTGAAGGGCAAAGGAAACTTTAGGTGGACAGGTAAAAAACCAGCAAAGTCTAGAATCCCACGAAGAAATATTTTGGTTCATCCTCATGGACCAAAAGCTGCAGCTCGTGAAATAACAACAGAGCATGACGCATGGAGTATTTTTTTTTTTGATGCATGCTTTACACAAAAATATGTCCTCCTTTTGTTATTTATGCAAATGCGGTGGAAATCAAGGCTTTATTTGGGCTTTATTACTTAGCGGGGGTTCTCAACACGAATCACGTTACCACCATGGAATTGTTTGACAAGAACTCAGGTGTTGGTTATTTTCGTGCCACCATGGGCCAAGTTAGATTTGAGATTCTGACAAAATATCTTGCTATCGTTTGGACGACTGGTCTACCAGAGAAGAAAAAGCAAAATGATAAACTGGCATCAATTAGAAACGTTTTCGATCACATTTTCAAAGTTTCGAGTGAAGTATAGCCCTTCAGATGACTGTACTTCAGACGAAATGTTATTGGGCTTAGGCAGAGGTAGGTGAGTAAACCGGACAAATATGGTATACAAATTTTGATGACTTGCGATGCTAAAACAGCTTATATGTTAGATGCTTTTGTATATTTGGGCAAAGGCTCGTACCCTACAAATGTAGCAGCTGCTCATTTTTTTACTTTGAAATTGACTGAGACAGTAAAATTCATGGCACAAACCGCAATCTCACTTGTGATAATTGGTTCACGTCACTAACAGTGGCAAAAGAAATGTTGCAAAAGCAGGTGACCCTTCTAAGTACACTACGTAGAAATAAAAGAGAAATTTCAACTTATTTTGTTGAACTAAAAGACCGCGATCGCAACACAGCAAAGTTTTTATTTTGAGAAGAACTGATGCTTTTGTCTTACTGCCCACCGAAATCCAAATAGAAAAAAAATACCCATGTTGTCAAATATGCAAGCAGTTGTTGCTTGCATATTTGACAACATGGGTATTTTTTTTCCTGATGCAACGATTCCATCTAAGAACTAGGAGTCAAGATGATCCTACTAACTCTTTATCTGCCTCTTTCATCGTCATCATTTCAGTCAATAGCCATCCACTGCTGGACATAGGCCTCCCCCAAGCACCGCCACTTCGACCGGTTATGTGCTTCTCCCATCCAGCGGATTCGTACGGCCCTTACAAGGTAATCAGTGCACCTTGTGGCAGGCCTTCCAACGCTACGTCTTCCGGTACGCGGTCATCCCTCCAGATTTTCAACTTTCAGCCTCTTTACCTAAACGTAAACTTAATAAGACTTTGTGAGTGGGTTTGTTCCACTGAACTCAAGAAAGTATTATTTATGCACATAATTAGGTACCCACTGGGCCCAAGCAATCTCTAGTACTTGCAGTATTTTCCCATCAACTCGAAAACAAGAAGAGTTACCTAGGTACCTACGTCGTGTCTCCAATTTTCACTTTTGACGTGATAACGTCTTATAAATCGATGAACGCCGGCTGCACGCACGAAAAAGTGTCACGTTCTGCCTGAGCCGAGCGTGCAAGCGAGAACACGGAACAAGTGATAGAGAGGCACGATCGGCCTAAGCGTTCGGTGGGTGACGCATGTCTCTGTCGTTATCACGTAAAATTATGGTCCGTGAACAGACTTTACAGACAACCAATTTTTTTTTTTTATTACAGAGTTACGGTTATAACTTCAAAATATTGGACTCGTGGCTATATAATAACATCCGCACGGGTCGATCTAAGGTTAAGCTACGCTTGCCGCGGTCACTTCATGGATGGGTGACCATCCATTACATATTATCGAGACCCCTCCATGCCTCGGAAAGCACGTTAAGCCGTTGGTCCCGACTGTCATTCGTAGATATTTGACAGTCGTTACGGATAGTTAGAAGCCTGAAAGTCTAAAAACCAATCTTGCCAAGGGGTACCGTGTTACCCAGTAACTGGGTTGTGGAAGTCAGATAGGCAGTCACTCTATGTAAAACACTGGTATTTAGTTGCAACCGGTAAGACTGGAAGCCAACCCCAACATAGTTGGGAAAAAGCTAGGCAGATTGATTATTGTAAAGTTATGGTTATAGTACAGAACTCTGCTATGATTGTCCGCTGTGGACGATCCTATACAAACAGAGTTATTTGCTACCGATCCCATGAACCCTCTATTCCCATGGAAATTGTAACTTATAATCATTTAAAGCCATATCCGTTTAATTTGACATCAGTTGTTGTTAGCAGAGAATAGAATACAAACATGTATTTGTCCCCTTTAAAGACTGCCTGCTACAACGTATTATACCCTTTTTTACCCAACTGCCCCAGAAGGAGGGTAATGTTTTTCGAGGGTTTACACTTATGGCAGAACTTTTTTTGTCATAATATTATTTTGCATAACAGCGGACAGCATAAACACCATTTCGCAGAAAATCGTTTGGCAGACACTCATTTATCATACATTCAAAACTCATAAGTTTGGAAGTCAGAATCATCTTTAGGCATAAATTTTATGGGATCCTGCCGTTTTGCCGAAAAGATTTTGCCAAAATTTCACTACCCTAACAAATTTAAGCAACCCTTTTTTATACCAATGCAATGTTACCAGTTGCAGTGGAATTATTTTATTACGCACATTTTCATTTGGTCAAAATTTTACTTGGCAGAATATTATCAAGAATAATTTAATTTAGGCATTTGGTCATTAATCAAATGATTTATTACAGCAAACAATCTTTAGACAATAAACGTTAGAGAAAGTGTTGTGTGAATGAGATGTGCTTGAATTTGTCTGAAACAAGTCAAATTTATGGTTACTTATGGAACTAGTTAGAGTAGGTTAATTATTTTAAATAATGTAACCATTATTTAACCTAACCTAACCTGACGGTTAGGTTAGGTTAAAACTGTGAACCCCTATGCACGAGCCGAGCAAGCGAAGCGAGCGGTGCCGCGGCAGCAGCCGGCAAGTGCCAGAAACGAATAGATTATATAGAAACAAATATGGAAAAAAAGAGATTATATTTAGCAGGCTATCGAGACCCGAACTAGTTTGACGAGCTATAAATTTTATTTTGCGTAAAATGAATAAATGTAATATAATAATAAATGAATTCCAACTGAAATATTTGACTACATAACAATTGGTAAATGTACTAGTTGGTAAACAATTTATTGTTTAAACGTTCACTTGCCAAACATTAGGTTTGCGTTACAATTATTTGTGAAAAGATTATTTGCTAAGTAATAATTTGGCAAATGAAATTATGCGGAAAATTGTTTGGGAAGTGATAATTTGGCAATTTCTTTTCGATGAAACAAGAGAGACCCAAATTTTATATCCATTATAATTAAAAAGTAGAACCATCATATTGCAGAAAGTTCACAGTCAGAATCGTCGTTTGGTATACATTCAAACGACGATTCGACGATGATTTGGTAGTCATTCGTTTGGTGTTTATCGACAGTCATTAAACCAAAACGTCTGTTAAACGGTCAGGGGATATATTTTAAAACAAGCATATACCATGCATGCAAGCAAGCAAGCATGCAGCATGCAACCTGCAGCAAGCATGGTTTCTGGCCTGCAATACCAAAATTCTATAGATTATACATAATGCTTGTTTTCCTCTTTTCAGATAAGTGTTTTTGCAGTCGGGTTTTTGTTTTTGTAAATAATTTTGTTTTGTTTTTTTTTTTTTTTGGTTGGGAAATTTTCAAATATCGTGGAGGGCGTGTCAGAATCTTACTGAGTAAAACCCACCCGTGTTCCTTCCGATACTGTGTATTGCCAGAGGCCTCGGTATCCCTTTCGGACTTTCCCACGAACGTATTTCCCTAGGAACGTGTCAGGCAAAAAAAAAAATATATGTATTGAAGTGTGATGGTCATGATATGGTAAAGTAAATTTTTCACCTACACTCATATTCTCCTTGTCATTCTTGTGTTTTTAAAGTGAGAGGCCAATAGACTGAAAACAAGTACGTCCAACGTTTAGGTATAAAACTGGCCAAGTGCGTGTCGGACCACGCACAATGAAGAGTTCGTTAGTTAAGTTCGGATGAATTTATCCCAAAAACAAACTTAACATTGTAGTTGAAAAACATGTTCTCCCATACATCGATATATGCTACGATCAATTCTCCAACTGCAAATTTAGGTTGGTCGACCATAACTCGTTAACTTGTAAAGCCTACTTAGCTATGATAGTTTTCCTTTTAATTTGATTATATGTACTACTGCCATGATTTTTTTCACATCTCCGTAAACAAACACGTAGCTGGCAATTAAGCATTAAAGTACAAATTTTTGTTAGAGTCAAGTGTCCCCCACACTTGATTCTAACAAAAATTACCACTTTAATGGTTAATATTACGCAAGTGGATCCTTAAATCAAAAAGTGCTGTTCACCGACCCGCAATATTCTTGAACGGCCTATCCAACAATATCCCAGACCATGGGGTAGACGAGAAAAAAATATCATCTGCACATTACGTGCAAGGGAGGTACCGTAAAATTAATTTGGTCGGAGAAGAATATAAAATGTGAAAATTCACATTTTATGTTCTTCTCCAACCAAATAGTAAGATATCACCCAGTCTGTTACTTTAATACTACACCTATTTCTTATTAAAAAATCCAATCATTTAGCGAATGTGTATTTTCAATTTCAGATGATTTCAGAACATTGCTACTGAAAAATAACTTAAAAACCCAATCAAAAGAGAATAAAACGCGAATAAAAATCGAACACAAAAATAGTCTTATTGGTGTAGACATGTTCATCCAAGATACCTTCATTTGTGTATAGGTTTTTTACAGATTTCCCAGGAGATACGGGCCTACACATTTACATAAACTTGTATGGTAGAAATAGGATTGCTTACCAATGAGTAAAGTTGGGGTGTCTGGTTCTACTATTGACATACGACTGTTAGGATATAACGACGCTAGCGACCCGCCCCTGCTTCTCCCGGGTGCAATGTATGTAAGCTTAAATACCTTACAGATACATAATAAGCCTGTATTGTTCACACTGTTGGGACACAGGCCTCCTCTCGGTGAGAGGGAGTGGGTCGTAATCCACCACGCAAGCCCAGTGAAGGTGGTGGATGTCACATGCCTTTTAATTTTTTTATTCCAGGACACGCCGGTTTCCTCACGATATTTTCTTACACCGTTTTGAGAG
Source organism: Atethmia centrago (assembly GCA_905333075.3). Taxonomy (NCBI): domain Eukaryota; kingdom Metazoa; phylum Arthropoda; class Insecta; order Lepidoptera; family Noctuidae; genus Atethmia; species Atethmia centrago. The sequence goes on from HG995377.1 coordinate 7,817,597, forward strand.
CAATGCTGATGAAATTATTTAAACAATGTGCCTACTTCGGTTCGAAGCCACGAACGCTACAACTCGTAGGTCAGCGCTGTTACCACTGGGCCAGACAGATACGCAAAACACAAAAGCGTTTTTTCATGAACCAAAAAATAACAACAAGATAACATGAGACAACATAAGATAACATGTTTTTCATAATAGCAGCAAGGTTTTGATAATACTATGTTTGAAACACCATAAAATAACTACCAATTCTTTAAGACGCTGACAACAGCTAAACCCCGGTCACTGTCAGACTGCATAGAAGAGAAAGAGAAGTGCGATGAAACAACGCTTGTAATTTATTGCAAAATACTCGTATGAATCAATTATCTATTTACTCAAAATTGAGTTGAGTAATTGAAAATAAAAAACAACCAAGTTCTGCATTCGAATAGGACGTTATTAATTAAATACATAACGTACCTACGTTGATATTTTATACAGATATTTTGGATTGGAACTCAAGGTAAAAGGTTAGTTTACAATCCATTTTTATCGATTCTTTTATTTAAAACACGTTTTGGTGACAACCAAGTTCTGAGAAATATGTTCAAATTTAATATATATTTTTTCCGCTATCACAAACTATACAGATTTGGCAATTCTTTTTCTTAAAACAAGCATACTTTGGTCATTGGCTACATGTCAGCGCCTTAAGAGAAAACCTCTTTCAATCTTGCGTAAATGTAAGGTATGTAAAAGTATTTTATGAAATAAATACTTTTATTATTATTATTATTTTTAAGCTCGTGACTGTATTGATGTCATAACATCGAGATATATGTGCTATTAAGTTACAAATTTATATTTACGGCTTTACCCGCGTGGCTTTTTCTAAAATAAAGTCAGTTACTCCTTATAACATCAGCTATCTGCCAATGAAAGTCCCGTCAAAATCGTTTGAGCCGTTTCGGAAATTAGCCAAAATAAACAGCCAGACTAAAATTAAAAAAAAAATTGTTTTTTGTATAAGTACCGTGTGTGTATTCTTTCATAAGCATTTAGTAAAAGTTTGTTAGTTGGACATTAAAAACCAACACATCAATTTTATTTATTTGTATAGATACACTAAAACCTTCCGGAATCAATTAACAACAAGGTGGTGAACACTACATCAAAATCCATTGTGTAATTTAGTAGAAATAAGCGGTCACACAGACACGAAAAGCAACTTTATTTTATACTAATGTATACATGTACCTATAGACATTTTGTAGTGGAAAACCAAATTGAATAAGAGAAACATATTTATTCAATTGGTTTTCTAAATCCATTTGAAATAAAATGTGTATAGCCATATATTTATTTTCTAAAAAAAAGCAAATAAATTCAAATATTCATGCAAGAGTAAATTTGTATTTGTGTAGTAGATATTCTTGCACTAAAATGGAGGCACTCAAACAATAATATTAACTACAGAACTGAGCACTTTGACTGGAAACTAAAAGGTTAAAATTAAATTAAAGTATTATGGTGTTGAACAAAACTTCCACCCAGTAAATGTGTTGCAGCGTTGCAGGGGCAAGACATCACATTTTCGGAGCCGTTAGGAACTTCTCATTATATAGATTCAGAAGTCCTGGCTAGTAGTAACGCAATGGCAGTTTTGCGTGGATGTGACGCATATTTTCCCCATTTCGTTTTTTCGTGTTTGTGTTCTTTTTTTGCGTTATACGAGTATAAACCGCAAGTAGACGTATTTCTTTCTTTTCTTTTTTACTTAAACTTGTTTGTGGCTGAGTATAATATAACATAACAGTACGCCTGTAATCCTCAAGGACTTAGGCAGAGATGTACTTATTATAGTAGATCTACATTTCGCCAGATTTTTAAGTCCCATGTAAGAGCCTTTTGCTATCAACCGGTCACACCGGGCTGCTACCGAGAAATTCTTGATTCTAATACTGACTGATTTTCCAGCTTTTTTATTTGGTGTAAAAACCGACCTAAGTGGATAAGAGAAAACCCAAAACACTACCGCAGATTACTATAAAAATATATATGGCTCCAAAACAATAATTGCTACAAATTCCTGGCTACCAAAATGAAAATATATAAGACTATACACACCCAGTTACTAGGGCACCAGACAAACGAAATAGCTCGCGCCATCTGCTAGCATCGTAAATAAAACGGTTTTATCATGTGGAGCCAGTGAACTATAGACAGCCGAGACTTTAGAGAATACTCCACTAGATTACACCGAAAAAAATATAAAATGGAAAGCGAAAATAAACTTTTGCGAAATAAATGGATTGAATAATGGATTATTTTTCTCCTTATCGTAACGGTAAGGAATGGAAAAGAAACTTTGGGAATTAAGCAAAAAAGTGGGTTTGGGCGTAGCTTTTGTGGTTTTTCCTATGCAGGGTGTGGGAAGGGGGATTTAAGTGGCTAAGGAAGCTGTGGTTAATAAAGGCTCATTTAAGCTATAGAGAAAATAGATAAATGATTCAAAACACTGAACTGTCAGCAATTTGGTAGAAAGACCGACACTCGGCTTTGCGAGGTATTAAAAAAGGAAAGCTCCCATTTAGTGTATTTTTAATTTAGTTATAGTCTTAATAATAGCCATCCAAATCATTCATAAAAATCAATAATCATCTCAGTTCAATATCTTCCACATTATTCCCACCTCAGTAATCTTTAACCTTACTCAGACCTCTAACATAATCTAAAACTTAATTAATTCAGATTTTAATAACACTACCCGTTATATTAGATTGGTAGTTTGAAACCGAAGCTCATTGGCTGTAAAATGCTTTGTTTACGCCAGCGACATCTGGCGGCAAGAGCGAACAATTGCCACTTAGCAGTTATGCGCGAAAACAGGGTATCTTTGATATTGATATTGTTGGTAAATATGTCTTTTGATACTGCCAATATCAAATAGTATGTTACTAGTACAGTAAAAATATGAAAAAATATTTGATAGTTGGAAGTAATCCCACAAAGACGGGATTTGATTTTTTTAGTTGGTACCTTATCTTTTTGTTGTACAAAAAGTCTAGGAAAATCTAAATGTCCAAAATGCGTATTTTTGGCCATCATGTTAAAAAAATAAGGACACCTCGAATGGTATCAATTTACAGGAAATCTCATGCTGAAAAAAAAATAATATCAATTTAAAAAAAATAAATAACATAATGGTAGCTCAAAAAAAGAAAGCGTTGAAACTCAAACTTGAAATCAACTACTGTCTTAGTGGGAATTAGTTCTACACCAAAACCTATCTATTCTACTATACACGCATTTCAGCCTTTCGCCTGAAGCGATTCTTCAGATTATAGGCATATAGACTGCAGTAAATACAATCTTTATAGATTTAATAATTCACCCCTACAAAATTGTAAAAGCTCTACTGATACCTACACTTACTAGTTCGGAAACAGCAATTGGCGTGTTTGTGAAAAAAAAAAAAAAACAAAATATAACTAGAATACACCGACTTCTAAAAGAAGGAGGTTATTAATTCAACATGTTTATTTGTTTTTTTATGTATGTTCTCCGATTTCTCTGTCAATTGTGGACCGACTTAAAAAATATTTTTTTTGTTTGAAAGGGTAGGTATGCTTTCGAGGTGGTCCAGTTCTCACCAAGTCATAATCTGATTTGGGGATCCCATGGAAATCCAGGGAAATCCTCAAATTTTAAAGGCACACCTTTAGTGATTTAGGTATTTTTTATAGCAACTTGTGCATTTTGCTCTCGGAAAGTACCATTTGGTGAAGTGGAATTGATGATGAAAACCACAGATGGCCACCGGAACTACTTAATAATAAGTATTTAATTAACGAGTTGCGATTCGATTAGGTACTTTAATATGGCTAAGCCATTTATGCTCTTCACAATGCATATGGTGAATGACAGTTTCCTGGTTCTTACCAGGAGAACTCCTCAACAATTAACGTCCCTGCACCAAGAAAAGCAATATTTTGTAAAAGGTGATGAGCAGTTGACATTAGGCTATTGTAAGTTAGATAAATTACAAACTCGCCACTAAAAAGTGAAAAATAAAAAAAATACAAAAAAAAACAACCCACTTCCAAAAAAACACTACAAAGTGAAAAATAACTTTCATTTCAGAAGTCGGTGGCAAAAAAACTAAAATACAAATCCAAAGACACCGACCCGAAATGAAAGTTATTTTTCACTTTGTAGTGTTTTTTTGGAAGTCGGTTGTTTTTTTTTTCTGTTAAAAGTTTTACCCACACACACTTTGTAAATAACACAGAAATCAACCAAGATGTTTCGACTATTCGCGTAAAAAAAGAATGAAATATCTTTTATTTGGGCCGCGTACAAGAAATACAAAAGTTAAAAACAGATGAACAACATAAAACAACTCAATTAATGTCATAACTTTTACCACGTAACTTCATCTCAACTTATAACTGCCATTTGTTACTTCTTATACGCGCAATGAATCTATACATCGTATAATATCTACAATGAATCTATACATCGTATAATATCTACAATGAATCTATACATCGTATAATATCTACAATCTAATTTATTTTAACATAGTCGCTTTTACTGTTTGTGTGACCGCTTAGATCTTCTAATTTATATACAACTATCTGTGCCCCGCGGTTTCACCCGCATAAGTCTCGATGCCGTAGGAATATCAGGATAAAAAATATTCTATGTTCTAACCCAGGTTGTGGTCTACTAATGAGCTAAATTTTACTCAAATTCGTTCAGCCGTTTTAGCCTGAAAGAGTAACAAACAAACTCACTTTTGTATTTATAATATTAGTTAGGATATATTTTTATGCAATTTTTATCACCATTTGGAGTTTTAGGTCATTTATTCCGGAAGGCTTAAGTGAATAATACATTAATATTTAACTTAGAGCACAGAAATCTCGAAGTTTTGACATGTCGGAATTGCACCTATGCGAAGCAGGAGCGGGTTGCTTAATAGTAAATAAATAAATACTTACAAATTATTCCATGCGGTAAAATATCAAATAGTTTGGTAAAGTGATAAAGTTTGCTTTAGCGGAAGGCTCCTTTATTAAACGTACGGGATTATCCTGGGCCATTGTGTAGGACCATTAACCATGGTGTAACATCCCATTGTCCTTACATTGTTATCTATATGAAGGAGTGGCTTGATTTATTAAAGTGGTTATGTGGATGAAGAAACAGTATGTTGTGTATGTGTGTTCGTAATTCGAGTTGGAATTTCTTATGTTTGTTATGAATTTTCTGTTCTCGAATTTGAGGTCTAATATTTTCTTAGTGAGTTACTTTGTTATTTTTTATTTAGCCATCTTCTTCTATTTCTACAAAATCTAGTTAAAAGGCCCTAATCAAAGAAAATATTAACACCAATTTACTGTGATAAATCATATTTTTTTCAAAATTCGTTAGAGGTTATCTACTTCCTACAAAAAAGTAAACAAAATGGGTCAACCGCCATATTTCATTATGTATACCTGTAAAAAAAGGAGGGGCCTTTGGCTAAGTAATAACAGCCGCACGGGTCGATCAATCAGGTTAAGCTACGCTTACCGCGGTTGGTCTGTAGATGGGTGAATGTATTTTCCAGTATTTTCCAGGTTTCATGCAATTACAGAAATTGCATAAAACCTAGAAAATAAATTTACCGGAACTTATTGAATAATACTATGTTCAAACAAGCGGTTTGTTTAGCAAGATTTAGGCCAGATCAATTAAAAGTGAATGCAATTACATGATCTAATGCATGTAGGTATGGTTCCACTTCAAACAATGTTTATGACAGCAAGTTACCGCATCGCTGACTTCAATGAATAAAACAAGTAATTTCATGTACTCGTAATTGTTTCCGTTCCAGTTCAAGTGAATGTTTGAATGGAAGGTTTTTAAGTAGGTATGGTATGCAATTATATGCATGTACTGCAGGTACATTAAATTATAATTTATTATTTAATATATGATTAATAATACATTAAAACTCGTATTTAATTTATTATTAATACTAATAAATTATAAATGGAAAATACCATTCGATTTTAGGACTTGCTTTTCAATAAAACTGCAATTCCTCTGAATGGAGAAAATTACACCATAAGAATTCAAACAGAAGTATTTAGTTATGTTACTCTATACCACTGGTTAAGGGGCTTGTGGCTAAGTAATAACAGCCGCACGGGTCGATCGATCAGGTTAAGCTATGCTTGCCGCGGTTGGTCCGTGGATGGGTGACCATCTTTACATACCATGACCCCTTTGTGCCTCGGAAAGCACGTTAAGCCGTTGGTCCCGGCTGTCATTTGAAGATCTTTGGCAGTCGTTACGGGTTGTCAGAAGCTCGAAAGTCTGACAACCAGTCTTACCAAGGGGTATCGTGTTACCCAGTAATTGGGTTGTGGAGGTCAGAAATACTGGTGTTCAGCTGTATCCGGGGAAAAGGCTAAGCAGATGATGATGACCTGAAAAAAAAAATATAAATTTCAATTCAATCGGTCCATTAGATTTGGAGCAAATTTGCTGTGACAGACGAAAAGACGGACAGACAGACAGACAAACGAGTGATCCAATAAGGGTTCCGTTTTTTTAATCTGACATACGGAGTCCTAAAAATGAATATGTTTCTCGGCATTCCGATCGAAAGGCATTGTGGAAAACAACAAGAGATTCTACCCTATCGCATTGAACTGAAAACGTAGTTTATTTTCATTTTCAATGAGAAAATGTATTCTTCAAACGATACAACCCCGGTCGGGTAGTAACTCATGTCTAGATATTCTCCTCTGATAGAAAAAAGTATTCAGATTTTACCTAGTCGAACTCCGTGTCTGTAACTACCTGTCAGTAACAAAAAACTATCTGAGTCTACAGTTGTTGGTAAATGGAAATGCTTTTAAGATTTTTACTGTCGATTTTTTATCACTACGTCAATATCCGATCATTTTTTTTCGTTACCTTCCATTTTGTGTGACATTTATCACTTACTAGCTTTTGGGTGGGAAATCATCAAATAACTTCTCCCGCTCTGGGCGGAGCGGGAGGGTGCGTCAGACTCTTACTGTCTACTACTGACTGCCGTTGACCCGGGCCTGGTCCTTACCGGACGGTGAGCTACCCATTGCTCACCGTCCGCAAGCCCGCGCTTACGGTGGAAATCCGCCCGGGATTCCCGACGCCCAGGGCGTTGCCGGCGGCGGCTAGGGGTGAGAGGGCGCGAAATTTGCCTTTCCCTCAACCATCACTTACTAGCTGATGTCACTACTTCGTCTGCATGTATTTTGTGTATCATTAAAAGCAGCTTATGTCCTTCTCCAGGTTCCAAGTTGTCCTGTCCGATTCCATAACGATCGGATTAGTGCTTGAGGCGTGAAAAGGTCGGCGAGGCCCCTGGCAACACAGGCAACAGGAAGGAATACGGGTGGGTTTTAGTCAGTAAGAGTCTGACACACCCTCCCGCTCTGCCCAGAGCGGGAGAAGTTATTTGATGATTTCCCAAACAAAAAAAAAAAGCGTGATAAGGTAACAGACGGACAGAGTTACTTTCGCATTTATAATAGATATATATCTACTAACGACACGCCCAGCAAGGGCGTGTCGTTAGTAGATATCGCACGGTTTTTGCGACATAACAAAACATCAAGATTTATTTATTCAATATAAGTTTATTAATAATGCGTTCTTCACATGAAGCTTCCGGAATGAATACTCTAAATCAGGGTTTCCCAAAGTGGTCGATATCAACCCCTTGGGGTCGAAATCTGTTTCCCAGGGGTCGATATAAACGAAAACTGATTTTGGGGGTCGACGAGATCTAAAACTCGACCCCTACTTATTAACACAAGTTCTTATTTGAAACTTTCTAGATACTGTATAAGTTGTGTTACGTGAACCAACTTGTTATAAGAATGACTAATATTTTAGAAGGAAGTATCATTGTTGTACTTTTAAAAAACTCAACAAGTCAATAAGTGTGCACAAGTTCGTACAAGATGCAAAACAATTAGCTATGGGGGTCTGAGGCATCAGTTCATTTTGGAAAAGGGGTCTCTTGCCCAAAATAGTTTGGGAATCCCTGCTCTAAATGATTAAAAGAACAACGTGGTCACACGACTTAGATTTATGATATATAGAAGTATCATCATCATCTGCCTAGCCTTTTCCCAACTACGTTGGGGTCGGCTTCCAGTCTAACTGGATGAATACCAGTATTTTACATGGAGCGACTGCCTATCTGCCCCTCCACAACCCAGTTACTGGGTAATACCCCTTGGTAGGACTGGTGACTTTTGGGCTTCTGACGACCCGTAACGACTGTTTAAGATCCACGAATGACAGCTGGGTACTTTCCGAGGCACGGAGGGGTCTTGGTATGTAAAGATGGTCACCCATCTACAGACCAACCGCGGTAAGCGTAGCTTAACCTGAACGATTGATCCGTGCGGCTGTTATTATTTAGCCACAAGCCCCTCTAGGAAGTATACGGATAATAGGAACATATAAAAAAATAACTTTATAAAGTTCCTTGCCCTTATAGAATGGCTTATTTTAGTGGTAACACCGTCAAGTAAGATTGTTTCGGCTTAAAAAGTTCGGCACATGAGACATTTTAGCTTCACATCCCATTTTGGCAACGGCCTAAAATGCAATAAATAAAGGAAAGTAGGAGCTGAGACTGAATGGCGATAACATTATTATTATGTTGATACAACGTTATTCAGCAAGAAAAAACAAGAGAAAACTGCAAATCATTTTCGGAGGCGTCGAGCCAATATCAATAAAACCTTATGCCCTTGAACTTATAAAATAAACATTTTCTCTGTACAATATACATATAACAAGCAGAAGTACAAGGAATAGCCATACATATTGTATGGTTTTATGGTTTAAGAAATTTATTTACTTTTTTATTAAAACAGAATACAATTATTCACTTATAATGAGAAAAACACATTGTTGCATACACGGAAAAGTTCCTTGGAACGAGTATCGGAACGGCACGTTTTTTCTTTTTTTTGGTTGGGTAATTATCAAATAACTGCTCCCGCTCTGGGCGGAGCGGGACGGTGTGTGAGACTCTTACTAACTAAAACCCACCCGTGTTCCTTCCGTTGCCTGTGCTGCCAGGGGCCTCGGTAACCCTTTCGTACCTTCCCGCGACGTATGTACAATAATGTTAGTCAATATATTAGCAAAATAAACTATGTTAAAAGATATCGAGCTACGGAGGTAGCTCAAAGCTCAAAGTATTTTATTTGCTGACGATATTTCTATAATATTTCCTTATACTAATGGAGTAAACCTAAATTTAAGCCTAGACGATAAGCTATCCAAAATAATATCATGGTTAAAAGATCACAACTTGGAGTTAAATTTTGAAAAAACAAAGCTGATGCAATATAGACCATACCAAAAACGCAAATCGGATATAGATGCATTGGCAAACAAACTAGCCAGCTTTATATATGCCCTGGAGGAGCTTAAAAGAGCTACCGATTTTAAAACTGCTCTAACAGCGTACTATGCCTACGATTACTCCTGGCTAAATTATGGAATCGTGATGTTGGGAAATGGTGTAGACAAAGACAGACTTTTTATTCTACAAAAGAAATGTGTACGAATTCTTGCCAATATACAGGTTGAAATTGAAAACTTGCGACAAACTGAAATGGGACATTGTATACATCATTATTAACAACTTTTACTAAGGGACCAAAGCTGTAATCCCAAAAAAAAAATCTGCTTTTCCTACATTTTGATGAGGTATTGCGAACATAAATGTAGGGGACAGCAGTTTTTTTTTTTGGGATTGTAGCTTTGGTCCCTTAGTAAAAGTTGTTCATAATGATGAGTACAATCTCCCATTTCGATTTGTCGCATGTTTTCAATGTCACCCTGTAGATAACACAGAAAGCTGCAAGCCATTTTTTGTAAAGTACAAAGTCCTTACACTAACTGGTATCTACATTTTAGAAGTAAGTAAATTTGTAAGAAAACACCAGTCACTTTTCCCACTCACAAAGGACCTTCGCCCGCAACATCGCAGTGTTAGACGCCAAATCAAAAATGAATTAGCCTTACCTAGCTCAAAATTAACTATGTTCCATTCAGGACCTTTAGCCATGTGCGTGAAAATATATAATAAGCTTCCAAACTCAATTAAGAACATAGAGTACGAAAATAAAATTAAAAACGGTCTCTAAAAATACCTTATATTAAAATCGTATTACACTCTAAAGGAATTCTTTGACGATAAGTAAATCTTGACATTTAAATTCATACTGGTACACAATACACACAGCACCTACAAATTTTGACTTACTACCTACCTATGTTATGTTATGCATGGAAAAAATGACAATTAATTGTTCTTAGCCTATCCTATATTATATCATGACAGTTACTTATTTAAATATCAATGACAGGACATCTGATAAACATGTTAAAATTAGTATTTTTCGTTTAAGCATAGTGGTTTTAATATTGTGACACTGTGGCATTAAACTATTTATATTTATATTGCTGTGCCCTAGCAGGGCTCATGTATGAAACCTATATACTTGTAACAACTTGTAAACTACATGGATGCAATAAATTATGATTATGATTATGATTATGAGGTATTTATTTTTATTAAATATTTTTACTTGATGTAGGTTATAATATTGTGATGTTTCTTCTATACATAAACGTTGAAAATGAACCGATGTAAAGCGATTCGCAAGTAAGATATTGTTTTCAATCAGAAGTAAAGTTTTAGTGCTACCTGTAAGATTCAGCATACTTGGTTTCCGACTGAAAACCTTAGAGAAGGAATAACTGACGATCTCATATTTTCCTACAGGTATAAAGTTTCATTGAACGTATTTTAAAGATAGGGTTGTCAGTTTAATCTATCGAAAGGTGAAAAAAAAGCCTGCCAAGTGCGTGTTGGACCACACACACTGAAGGGTTCCGTAGTTGGGATGAAATAATCGCAAGAACAAACTTAACATTGTCGTTGAAAAAAATGTTCTCCCATACATCGATTTACGTCACGGTCAATTCTACAACTGCAAATTTAAGTTGGGCGACTATTAATCGTTAAATTGTAAAGCCTACTTAGCTGTGATAGTTTTTCTTTTAATTTCATTATATCCCCCTCCATTATATCTCCCTCTCACAGAGAGGAGGCTTGTGTACCAGCAGTGGGAACATTATAGGCTGATTATGTAAAAATCATGGCAGTAGTACATACTACTGCTATGATTTTTTTCATATCTCCATAACCAAACATTTAGCTGGCAGTGGAGGCAAAACTTGACTCAACAAAAATTAGCACTTTTAAGCTTAATATTGCGCAAACGGATACTTGAATCGAAAAATGGTTTTTACATACCCGCAATATTTTTGAACGGCCTATCCAACGATGCTCCACACCATGGGATAGACGAGAAAAAAATATCATCCTCACATTACGTGCTGGAAGGAGGTACCGCAATTTTTTTTTCCAATATTTTGTTTTACTTCTTGGTCGGCGTGATTAGTATGTATACCTATGCCAAATTACAGCTTTCTAGTACTAAGTGTCTTTCAGCTACAGTGGGGACAGACAGACAGACATGGTGAAACTATACGGCTTCCTTGTTTACTACGGAACTCTAAAAAACGTAAAACATTCCTTAAAGACCACGGTTTGTGACCGTGAAATACCCACCAAATTTACCTAAAAAAATATAACTTCATTCTGGATACAGTTTCGTGCGCGACGTGTGTTTTAATATCACACCTTGTATATTTATAGGTCCTATATATGGCAGACACTTAACACACTTTCCCTCTAAAAGGCATGAATTTCAGAACATTCTCCGGAGGTTATAAAAATGTTTTGCTAGGTACTAAAATATGCTTTTAATAATGGTCTAAGGTTCAGCTATTAATTCTGGTCCTTCGGGGCCAGATGAAAAAAATTACACGATGTAATCATGGCGATTTATGGTAATATACGTATGTCTTGGTAACATTTATTAAACTGTAAGATGAATTTGATTATACGAAGGGAGGTTTCTTCTATACTCGGAACCCAAAGTAGGCTATAAAAATATTAGAAAATTGGGGCGTATTTATTCACCGTCTGAATGTCTGATCATCTAGTCTACCCCTTTGATAAGTCTGTATAAATATTGCTCTAATTTGTTAAGAGCTATCTGCTATGACAAACTACTTGGCTATTCGTTGACGATGATGATTATAAGGTTACCTAGATAGACTTATTTATTTGGTCTTGTTATTATCAGTGCTCAAATGGGTCGCAAATCATCTCCAACCGTAACATAAGAGGTGATTAAGGATGGGATCAAAGATCGCCACTACTGCCTAGCCTACTTATTGTATCAATTACGTTAAAAATTTGACTTGATTTCAGGAAAATTTCCCACCGCTACATACTATAATATTATGATTTTTTGTTCACAGAAACATAAACTTTGATTATTGTCAAAGACGAAAAGTGGACACTAACAGTCGGGCTTGTCCACAAATTCAAGGTCGCCCAGCGCGCCATGGAGCGGGCTATGCTCGGAGTTTCTTTGAAGAATAAGATCAGAAATGAAGTTAACCGGAAGAGAACCGGAGTAACCGATATAGCCTGCAGAGTCAGCAAGCTGAAGTGGCAGTGGGCTGGCCATGTGTGTCGAAGGACTGATGGCCGGTGGAGCTGACGAGTCCTGGAGTGGAGACCGCGTATCGGCAAGCGTAGTGTGGGACGCCCCCCAGCTAGACAGACCGACGACCTTAAAAAGGTGGCCGGGATAGACTGGATGCGGAAGGCAGAGCACAGGGTGTTGTGGCGCAGTCTGGGAGAGGCCTATGTCCATCACACTGACGTCACGCAAAATCTTGCATCGCGCAAACAAAATTTACCGCGCGACTAACCTATGTACAACGTCCCGACATCAATCGTCGGGCAGTAACTGTAGCCCACCAGACACGAGGTTCTTCTAGTAAGAGGATCCTCCCGTTTCCATGGAGAATGAGTGAACTTTAGGTTCTCTAAGGTTATGTAATAGTAAGAAAAAAAAAAAAATTTTTAGAAATACTTAGGCAACGTGCAGACAGGCGGGCCATGCATTTTTTGCTGCCAAACGTGGTCATGGGGCGACGGGCGAGTGGTACTCTACGCTCAAAGGGAAGAGTTCGGAATTAGGATATTCTATTTTTGGCAAGTGAACCATACGGTAGCGAGACGAAATATTAGCTCACACGGATGTGTATCTCGAGTTTCCGAGCCCCGTGAAATCATGACCGCCGCTTCTCACATTTAGACGTAACTAAAACGGACTGTGTTAATTCATGTAAGACTTTAAGCCTGTAAATAACAATTTTCCACCTTACTGGTGCGTGTTACTTTCGCCTACACGAGTGTCTTCCCTGACAATAAAAACTCGTAGAAAACAGCTCAAGCCATCTCCCGTTACGACATAAATATATGCCAGTCGCGTGGTAAACTTTGCTTGCGCGATGCAGGATTTATGTGACGTCAGGTCTTTGATGCGTAGTTTGCATGTGGCGTTGTAGATAGTCTAGTGTTTTGGTGGTCTGTGATATATGTATTTATGTATGTTATGTATGAATATGCATCACTTCATCAGCTCGATACACACACAGCACATATTATGTAAATAGGTATCAATGTGTATTTACCACTAGATTTGTATATAATTAAGTTAATTATTGTAATAAATTAGTCATCAAGCTGGAGTTGAGAGTTATTCATCTCCTATGGTTAAGACACCTTTAGCCATCATCGGTCCTTTGAGTCTATGGTATCGGCAGTTATAAAACCATTTCCTGTGTACATTGCACGACGTATACAAACCTTTATTCCTCCCCGAATTCTGTTTGTTACCGTAGGTCTCCTTGTAATAGACTTCCCGCACGTAAAACCAACGTAACTTACGTTTGGTATGGTTTGTACGGTAGGTTAGGGCGGTAGGATAACTAGGGTGCTAGGTCATTACTGTAGAGCTAGGTTTACAGACATTAGGCTTAGGTAACTAATAGGTACCACGCTCAATTGTCTCGAACATAGTCACACTATTCGCGTTTGGAATAACAGCCGTACTAAGCTGCAAGTCCCGGTGCGTTAAATATCAATGTTTCGTTTTTATTAGATCTGAGGTCAAATTAGACTGGTAAATAAGTTTATATGCCATTGAAGGAAAGGCTATTTTTATTTTTGATATAAAAAATATATACTTATCAAGTACAAATACAAAAAAAAAAAAGTTATTGCACCGATATTAGATATTTCAGATATTAAACTAACCTTATAAATGCACAAAATAACTATATCATATTAATACAATAACTAATTATGGGTATTAAAAAAAAAACATAGGTCTGATATACGAGCGTCACTGTTAATGCAAGTAATTGAGCAAATGTTGACGTTTAAACGTACCTATCTTAGTTTTAGCAACGTTTATTATTAATCCCGCTGGAAACACCAATATGACACATGTTATAACATTTTCTATTTATAACGTTCTACACACGTGGAGACGTAAACAAGTCTTTGTAAAAAATATAACTTGTATTTATCACAGTGGGCAGGTAAAAATAATCTTCTAGGAATAGTTGTAAAGAGAGCTCCACGCAGCTATTAATACAAATAAGTCCATATATAAAACACGGTGCTTATGACTAAACTAGGTCAAACACACACACATAGTCTATTAAGTCCATTTAATATAGCATTACGCCTGTAACCCCTGCAGGATTAGGCAGAAGTGTAGTGTATAGCAACAGCCACATTTCACCAATTATTATGTTTAAGTCCCACGAAATAGAGGGCGAGCCTATTGCCATGCTACTGAGAAATTGCTGATGGAAAAACCCAATAACCCTATGCCCAACCTGGGAATCAAACCCAGGACCTCATACTCAGTAGTAGCGCATGCAATACCTAGACCAACGAAGTAGTCTATTGAATATTTATCCTCAAATAATTATATTAATACCAAGCACGAGTAACTCCCAAAAGGTCCAGTTTTAGCTAATGATCAAACAATCCCACATGTAGTCTGTGGCACGTGTTCCCTCCTGACAGTTCTTATTGGGTACAGTGTACTTACACCCACGTCCCCACGTCCACGTGGGTGGGATTACCGGACCCAATGTTTAATGCCCAAAAGGTTTGATATCAATGTTGTTATTTTTAATAACATTCTAGTATAATTACCTATTGTTTTCTTTTTTGTGCCAAAATTTGTAAATTCATATTCTGCGTAGCCTTTTCCCAAATATGTTGGGGTCGGCTTCCAGTCTTACCGGATACAGCTGAATACCAGTATTTTACATGGAGCGACTGCCTATCTGACCTCCACAACCCAATTACTTGGTAACACGATACCCCTTGGTAAGACTGGTTGTCAGACTTTCGAGCTACTGACGACCCGTAACGACTGTCAAAGATCTACAAATGACAGCCGGGACCAACAGCTTGACGTGCTTTCCGAGACACGGAGGGGTCTTGGTATGTAAAGATGGTCACCCATCCACGGACCAAACGCGGCAAGCGTAGCTTAACCTGATCGATCGACCCGTGCGGCTGTTATTACTTAGCCACAAGCCCCCAAAAATTTGTAAATTGGTGCGGGGAAATATCGCGAGGAGCAATCACAATCAAAGCAACATCGTAACACATAAATGGTGGTGCTTACGCCATTTTCCATCATATTACAACGAATAAAAATAAATGAACATCTTCGATATTGATTTATTTCTATTTTAGTTACCAGCGACCGACGAGGTCGCTCGTAACTAAAATAAAAATAAATTATTACTCGTAACTAATATAAAAATAAGTAGATGTTTATTTTTTGTGCCCCTCCTTCGTACAACTTTTACGATTTGACAAAACATCGAGAGTTCCTTAGTCTGTGTAAGTTTAATATTAACGTATATACACCTTATCCCGGAATAAATTATCTAAATGTTGGTGAAAACGCATCGAAATCCGTTGCGAAGCTCAGAAGAACAACGTGGTGACACACACAGACACTAAAAGCGTCTTTAATTCATACATAATACATAACTTTTTATAATAAAATTGTAGCGGAGTCAAAACTGTACATTGAATATTTTTGAAAAAAAAATAATTGCTACCGGGTCTGGAAACAATTCTTATGCGAAAAATATAGTTTTAATTTTTTTTTATTAGTTTGTCTATTTATCTGAATGTATGTATGTTCTTGCATCACGCAAATACTACCGTATAGATTCAGATCAAATTTTGCATAGACATTTCCTACAAGTCTGGTCAGTCTGTAGTGTATAAATTATCACGATATTTGCTATGGGGGATGAGCAATATTACATTATTGCAATATTACAATATTATATTATTATAAAAAACGAGCAAAAATGTTAGAATATTCCAGGTTGAAATTTATCTTTTTAAAATATTAATATCACGCTATACCTATAAGGAGCTAAGCTGTCGATCGTGTTATAAAGGGTGGATTTTTGAGACAAAGCAGTCATGGTAGGTACCTTAACCATTGTACCTATAAGAAAACGATATAAGGAGACTGTCCTTAACTTTTGAAAAAAAAAAAAATAGTCAGCGAGAAAATAGGCAATTTTTACAAAAACTTTTTTGTTAGCAATCGGTCCTGTTTTCATGTGATCAAAAAAATCTTGGTAAGAACTGAAATTTGAGTACTAGAAAAGTCAAAAAACAAACCTAGTAGTGTGTTTGATTCAAATTGTTTTTTTTTGTTACTACTATAAGATACTTAGTAGAACGTACACAGAAAACCATGAAGTTTTAGGCCTCTTCTGTCATGTTTATAATAAAAATAAATCTGGTTATGTAACTGTTGATGAGAAAATCCGCGTGTTCACAATCTACTGTTATATTATTTTTGTGATAGCCGATCGTCAGGAATAATCTGTATCAATGCATCAGTCAGTGTATGTGTTGTGCCATTAGTATAATATGCATGAACTAATCGAGAAGTATCGAAGAATAGTATGATACTCCCGATCCATCTTAAAAGTAAGTTGTCTTGACTGAACAATTTAATAATCAAGACCACAAAGTGGAACGCAAGCAATATGTACCCAACTCGTTTATCTAAGGAGAAGACATTTGCTGTTCGCTGCTCCAAAAGTAACAAACTACTTTAAGACGCTGACAACACCTAAACCGCGGTCATTGTCAGATTGCGTAGAAAAGAAAGAGAAGCGCGATGACACAACGCTTGTAATTTATTGCAAAATATGAAGTAATTATCTATTTACTCAAAACGGAGTTGAGTAATCGAACATAAAAAACAACCAAGTTCTGCATTTAAATAAGACGTTCTTGTTATTAATTAAATACGTAACGTATGTTGATATTTGATACAGATATTTTGGATTAGAACTCAATCTAAGAGGTTAGTTTAACGTTAGTTTGTATCGAGATTTTGTTTTCAAAACCTGTTTTGATAACAACCAAGTTCTGGGAAATATGTTCAAAATTAACATATATTTTTTCCGCTACCACAAACTGTACAGATTTGGCAATTTTTTTTCTTAAGCGAAGCCTATTTTGGTCAATTGGGTCGTGTCAGCGCCTTAATAACACGACACGAGAACGTACGAAGTACCAAGGTTAGTGAATGAAGTACCCCCAAAACTGATATCGCATGTCAAGTCTTTTTTTTTTGGGTGGGAAATCATCAAAATAGTAATTTCTCCCGCTCTGTCTGTTACATCGTCAACATTTGTAGCACGTCTGTCTACCTTAAAAAATAAAGAAGTATCGTCAGAAAATAACACCATTTGTGGTTGATTATTTAATAAATGGAATAGATCGTTAATATACACTAAAAAGAGGAAAGGACCCAATATCGAGCCTTGTGGAACACCCATTTGTACATTTAAACCGAGCGAATTGATATCATTAATTTGTTCTTGCTCTTGTCTATCATTCAAATAAGATTTTACTAAACTGAGCGCATGTTTTCCAAGTCCGTAACGCTCAAGTTTCAAGAATAAGGTTTCGTGGTCGATCGCAATCAAATGGCTTGGAGAGGTCACAAAAGATTCCTATGGCGTCTTGCGCTTCTTCCCACGCGTTAAAATGTGTCTTAATAAGGTTAAAATGGCGTCGGTTGTTCACCGTTCTTTAGTGAAACCATACTGTTGATCGTGAAGGATTTTATTCGTGTTAAAATGGTTGAGTATTTAATTAAGCATTACCTTTTCAAACACCTTGCTGAAAACCGGCAACATGGATACGGGTCTATAATTATTGGCGTCTTTTCTGTCCCCGGATTTGAAAAGTGGTATTACCTTACTGTATTACATTAAGTCCGGGAAGACTCCTTGATCCACACACAAATTAAATATTAAGGCTAAGTTGGGTGGGCGCTATAGTCTCAATTATAGAGGTACAGACTTTAATGGACGACTTTAATGGTTTTTGGAGAGTAGGGCGCCACCACATCACTACTGAATAGTAGCCTGGCCGCTCCTCTAATGTCACCTTCACTTAATTTATATGTGAGCATAAGCCTTTTCGTGGAAGGTTATTGGAAACAGGTAATTTTGGATGGCGGAGCGGGAGGGTGTGTCAGACTCTTACTGACTTAAACCCACCTGTATTCCTTCTGTTGCCTGTGTTGCCAGGGGCCTCCCCTTTAGTACCTTCCCGCGACGCATGTCAAGTCTAAGGATCAACTTAAAAAAAAGTTCTACAAAAATACTATCTGTCATTTTGTCCAGACATGGATGAGTACCGACATGGCTATACGAGTATGTCTGTAACAAACCTCACGTTTGCGAAAATTACTTTTTGTAAAATGTGAGATTCTTGATCTCAAGTATAAGTGTGTGTGTGTGAGGCAGCGAGCCTCCTTGCCGGATTGCCGCCATGGGATCTGGAGGCAAAAGCCCTCGCGCACGTATGGGAGTGGCGCGAGGAGGCGAAACGCCGGGGCGTTAGTCCGCTGCCGCGAGAAATCGCGGCACAGCGGACGGAGCTCCGGCGGGATCTCATGGCGTCATGGAAAGTACGGTTGTCGCAAGCCAGTGCTGGGCACGCCACGATTGCGGCGATAAGTCCCGTCTTTGAGGAGTGGCTGGAGAGGCGCCACGGCGTCCTCACCTTCCGCCTGACGCAGGTCCTCACCGGACACGGCAGCTTCGGGAGGTTCCTGTGTCGGATAAGGCGGGAGGAAACGTCCGGGTGTCACCACTGTGTGGATCGCCCGGAGGACACGGTGGAGCATACGGTGGAGGTCTGCCCGGCTTGGGCAGAGCACCGCCGTGTCCTCGTGGAGGCGATCGGCGGCAGAGACCTCTCGCGTCCGGCCCTGGTTCAGGCCATGGTACGGAGCGAGAGGGCATGGGCAGCCGTCACCTCCTTCTGCGAAGCAGTAATGCTCGCGAAGGAGGAGGCGGGACGGTTGAGGGAAAGGCACGTTTCGCGCCCTCTCGCCCCTAGCCGCCGCAGGAGACGCCCTGGGCGTCGGGAATCTCGGGCGGATTTCCAGCCACCGTAGGCGCGGGCTTGCGGACGGTGAGCAATGGGTAGCTCACCGTCCGGTAAGGACCAGGCCCGGGTCAACGGCGCGTCGTATTCCACGCGCGCCTCAAAGAGATGTCGTCAGCACATATAGTAGGGGTCCACTAGGGCCGATGCCTGCCGGGGTCGCGGGAAGGTACTTATGGGTCACCGAGGCCCCCGCAACACAGGCAACAGGAAGGAATACGGGTGGGTTTTAGTCAGTAAGAGTCTGACACACCCTCCCGCTCCGCCCAGAGCGGGAGAAATTACTATTTTGATGATTTCCCACCCTCAAAAAAAAAAAAAAGTATAAGTGTGTTATTTTATAGTTATCCTACTAAGCATAATTACCCCAACATAGTTGGGAAAAGGCTAGGCAGATGACTTAGCATAATTACGGTTTAGCACATTAATTGAGTCGTATGTAATTAAAAGCATCAATCTGTAAAATTCATTCAATTATTTTAAATTTAATTTTATTTTATTCTACTGTATGTAGAATAAATTGAAATAAGAACCTCAAATTTAATTATATACTTCACGTATGATTACCTTGTGAATATAATTAAAGAGTGACATTATTTTTCTTAATTACCACAAATTAGTGAAATGTCACATTGCTGCTTTTGATTCTATACGACTCAATTTTCAAAATTTGTTCAAACTGTTATGCAGTTTAGCAGATTGTATATACCTAAGTTATTTTTAATAAAGAAAATAAAAAGACATATTGGGATAAGAGAATGACGTCGATGATGATGAATGATGATGCAGGAACATCATTAATTCAATCAAAACTAAAAAGTTCGCAAGCAATAGGAAATTGCTATTGAAGGCTGCCCCATAGTGGTATCACATTAATACATTGCAGTACGGCCAAAAAATTATCATTTCACTTCATAAATTTTAGCCGAATAGTAAATTTTCACGGCTGACTAAATTGAAAAGCTCTGTTTCAAAAACTATCATTTTTGAATATATAAAAAGAACTTGACCGCTTGTCATGTAAAAACTATTAAACGGCAGAAATAATGCTGCACTAACTGCAAGTTCTGAACAAAGTTATGTGATTAGATACGATTTGGTACTTATTAAAATGAAACTCTTCAAAGTAATTAGGAAATAATAGTTCACAAGTTAATATGGGGCTGGTTTGAGATGGCGCGGGAAAATAATTCCTGGAAGGACTTGTGGGACCCCTTTTTTTTTTTTTTTTTGAGGTTGGGAAATCATCAAATAACTTCTCCCGCTCTGGGCGGAGCGGGAGGGTGTGTCAGACTCTTACTGACTAAAACCCACCCGTATTCCTTCCTGTTGCCTGTGTTGCGGGGGCCTCGGTGACCCATAAGTACCTTCCCGCGATCCCGGCAGGCATCGGCCCTAGTGGACCCCTACTATATTATGTGCTGACGACATCTCTTTGAGGCGCGCGTGGAATACAACGCGCCGTCGACCCGGGCCTGGTCCTTGCCGGACGGTAAGCTACCCATTGCTAACCGTCCGCAAGCCCGCGCCTACGGTGGCCGGAAATCCGCCCGGGATTCCCGACGCCCTGGGCGTCTCCTGCGGCGGCTAGGGGCGAGAGGGCGCGAAACTTGCCTTTCCCTCAACCGTCCCACCTCCTCCTTAGCGAGCATTACTGCTTCGCAGAAGGAGGTGACGGCTGCCCATGCCCTCTCGCTCCGTACCATGGCCTGAACCAGGGCCGGACGCGAGAGGTCTCTGCCGCCGATCGCCTCCACGAGGACACGGCGATGCTCTGCCCAAGCCGGGCAGACCTCCACTTGTGGGACCCTTGCCAAGTAGTTGTACAGTATTGGTTAAACAAAACAAAAAAAAATAACATAGCCTTAATAGTAAGATTTGATCTTTTGAATTCAAAGTAAAACCCAAACCCAAAGTAAATACTTTAAATACAATGGTGGGGCACAACCACAGTTGTGGACCTCCAGACAAGCTGCTTCTCACACGGACAACTGCATATTCTGACTGCTGAGACCAAAACTACAAACGGAGTATAAAGGGGTATTATAAAAATGTGGCTGTTATTTTCGTATATTCTGATGTCTTGCATGCGTATTTATTTTTTTTTTTTATTTGTACGTACGAAGTCACGGGCAGAAGCTAGTTTATAATATGTTTAGATGTGAGTATACCCATTCTAATAATCCATTCCCGAAGCTGGCAACACCTCAAGTCACTCGCGTTTCTGTTTCGAACTGTAACCGAAGTTTCCACAAATACTGACAAACTTTAAACAAACCGAATGTACGGTTTACTTCAAAGTAAATATGTTGTAAGCAGTTTAGAATTTACTACCGAATGGATTTTGGTTTGAATAACTGTGCTATTGTTTTACTAATACGGTTTATGATTTCGAAACTAGGAATGTTTATTTTATTAATTTGTGAGATAAAATTATTAGGATTTCAAATTGTAACTGAAACGTATTATAATGTAAATACTAAACTTGTGGCTAAATTGTTATGTACGATCTACTGAAATTACCGTGTTTAGACTCTTGCGTTTGGTGTCCACCAGGGTTAGCACGAGAACCGCAGAGAAGCGTTTCATCGACGGAAGAGTAGACAAAAATGACGTTTCCGTGTAGACGGTAGAAAGATTTCTACTGTCTTCATCCGAG
Source organism: Atethmia centrago (assembly GCA_905333075.3). Classification (NCBI taxonomy): domain Eukaryota; kingdom Metazoa; phylum Arthropoda; class Insecta; order Lepidoptera; family Noctuidae; genus Atethmia; species Atethmia centrago. The sequence goes on from HG995377.1 coordinate 7,839,772, forward strand.
TTTTGATCGAATAACCTCTTAGTAGGATATTCGATCAAGGCCAAAATTAATCGTCCTATTTCCTATTTTCAATTTATGTCATTTATTTCTTACTAACATACATAATGTATAAGTCAAATTATTACTAACAAAGTGGACTATATGTTTGAAATAAAGAAATATTATTATTATTTAGCTTGGCGATTACAAAATCAAATGTAAAGCGAAGTAGCTTCACTACCCTAGACAATTGTCTACAACACAGAACAGAAAAACACAGTAGAAGTCGCAAGTAGGCGGGGCCCGCGTAGGTACCCTGAGTTTTGCGGAGTTCTGCATGTCTGCTCCGCGCACACACCACGCACATCAGTTTTGTTACAACCGTCAAGGTGACGAAAACATGAAAAAAAACCAAACAAGTGCGAGTTGAACTCGCGTGGTGAGGGTTCCGTAGAATTAATTTGTTATCTACCATGTTTTTTATCCCAAGATCAAACTTAACATTGTAGTTGAAAAGCATGTTCTCCCATACATTCAAACTACAAATGTAAGTTTATACGGACAATATTGAGAGATTTACCATGTTATGTTAGCACCATAATATATACTTTTCCTGTAATATGTAAGTAAAGAACTATTTTCTGCTTTTTTTTCAAAATTTTAGGTTCGGTAGTTTCGGAGATAAAGGGGAGGGGCTTATAAATTTTGATCTATTTTTTTAACATAAAGTTATTTTAAATTGTGGTATTTTAAATATATACGCAGTTTTTTACAGTCTGCAAAACTTGTTTTTTAATTTTCTGTTTTGCCTCCAAAAGTGACCCTCATATTTATTCAAAATTGATTTATTTACGTTAAACGTCCGCGTTTGGGTCACAGAAACTCATATGTGTACCAAGTTTCAACTTAATTGGTCCAGTAGATTCGTAGCAAATTTGCTGTGATAGACGGACAGACAGACACGAACGATTCTTTAAGGGTTCCTTTTTCCTTTTGTGGTAAGGAACCCTAAAAATACAAAAATATTTGTATTTTTTTTTGTGCTGTTTTGGAATGTAAGCACGATAGCAGAACCAAAAATTTATCAAATGGTAATATATCATACCATCGATAAGTCCTAATTTATTTTATTTCGATTTAAATTAGAAAAACAATATTTCATGGAACGTTGCGGATACGTTACGGGAATACCAATCTTATCAGTAACGAAATACAGCATCAAATTGAATGCATTTATTATAGTGTCATCTGGCGGCATGTAGCGTAACTTGTTCATTCAACTATCGGAATAGTTTTTGTGTGCGCTTAAAAAAAAAACAGAAAAAGAAAAGTAATAAATACTTAGAGAGCAGATATGATAAACAACTCTATCGTCATATAAATGTGGTTTTTGTTCAAATAAGCGACGAATGACATATTTCCTACTTTAATTCAATATTACATATATTACCAACCACACCAAGTAATTCTTAGTGTTACGACATACGATTAACCTGGGTAAGTGTGAGTTTGAGTACGCTCCCAGCGAGCGTACTCAAACTCAAGTCAACTTCCGATAAGTCTAATGAAGCGCTATGCGATTTCTACTGTTTTTTCTATTCTGTGGTCTACGTCACGCATGACGTAAAATTCTTCTCCGCTTTTGACAGTTTGGGATAGAAAACTTTCTTCCGAAATGGTCTACATATAAAAATACCTAGATAAAGATGTTAAAATAAATAAATAATAAAAGTATAAACCTACTTACAGAAAATAAAATCATTTCATTTCATTTCAATAAAAAGTTTATTTCGGAACAATAACACAAGCCTACTCGTAAGTACAATATGTAAAACGATGATAGCTGAAAAAGTATAAACTGTAGCGCAGCTAAAAACGCCCTTCCCCAGATACAGAATGGAGTGATGTTCCATGCAAAAAGTGCTTAATATTTAATTAGATAGATTCGATTAATTAGTAAGATTCGTTAGGTAGTTGTTTTTAGGGTTCCGTACCTAAAAAGGAAAAACGGAACCCTTTTAGGATCACTCGTGTGTCTGTTTGTCCGTCTGTCACAGCCGATTTGCTCCGAATCTACTGGACCGATTAAGTTTAAATTTAGTACAATTTAGTACACATAAATTATTTTTTAATATGAGGGGTCACTTTTGGGGGCAAATTAGAAAAAAATAAAAGTTTTGCAAACTGTATCGTGTGAAATATTAAATGAAAGAGCTTATTGTGAGGGTTTCAAATATATACGTATTTTTTAACATAACATCATCCTATGTTTCCCCGAAGGGATTGGCAGAGGTGTAACTGTAGTGCACCCACATTTCGCCAGTATATATTTTTTATAGTTCTAAAGTTTAGAAAATAGATGAAATTTGACCATTCTCTCTTTATCTACGAAACTACTGACCATAAACTTTTGACAAAAATACAGAATATAGTTCTTTAATTAAAAAATAATAGGAAAACCAGGAATTCTATGGTTTTAAAATAAATTGTTAAGTCTCTCAATATTGTATGTACAAACTTACATTTGCAGTTGGATTGTATGGAACATGCTTTTTAATAACTATCTTAAGTTTGTTCCTAAAATTAATTAATCCCGACTACACACGCACTTGGCCGGTTTTTGCGTTAAGGCGAGTAATTTTAGGCAGTTGTTGCTTTTATCATATATTACTTATCTCTTTATCTTATATGACTGAAATTAACATGTTAGGTTTAAATCGCCGATATTATTTAAGTTTTTATATAGGTAGAAAAACTTGAGCGAAGATGGGAAAGAAATACTATTATAGAGCTCACCGCCTTCAATATCCCGGAAAGTGAGTTCCTGCAGAATTATAAAATAAGCAAGGAGATGGTGCAATATTTATGCGAGGAACTCGGCCAAGACTTCTGTAAATAATAGATTTATGGTATTAACAATAAACTAAGAACAATAAAAGATGTAAGATCTTTTTAACACTGTTGTCCCTTAACTTTGATCTATTAATACATTCACAGGGAATATAAAACAACTTACGTAAGTTAGGATTTTGGCTCTTATTACAGCCAAAATTTCCTCATTGAACACTGACTACATTCAGTTATAAATGGAGATTATACTATTATACACTAAAATCAAATAATATTATTTTACATAAATGGATACAACAATAAATAGTAATATTGGTACCTAGTTAAATGACACTTAGTTTTGCGTGACGCCATCAAAATAATATAATTATTAAATAATGGCTGTAAATTATACGCAATACACACAAATGAGTTTTAAAACTTAGTTGATGGCTTTGCGCACCAGCCATAAATCAAAATTTATGACATAACAAATACACCATTTGCGTTTTGTTATTAAGGAAAGATTCGTTCACACTTACACTTTGAAACAAATATATTTGTTTAGGAACGAAACGCAAAAATACCGTAAAATTGGGTAATAATACACATCACTAGCGACTACCCCGTTGCTGTGGAAAAGTCACTGTTTACGAAGAAATCCAAGTCTAGGTGTGACTTCATGGTCGGGAAGAAAGATTTCAAAAAGAATTGACAAGCGATTTCTATTTTATAGTAGAGTAGAAATAGAAAGCGTCGCATCGTGATAAGCCTGCAGAGGCCCTAGCAACTACGTGCGAAGTAAATCTAAGGTAAATTAGAACGATTTTTTAAATCGAAAATACAACTATCCTATAGCATTTTGGTTATTTTTTATGGGTCAAGTATTACCCATAGATATGAGTAAAATTTTTAAACTAAGTAAATAGTATGTACGTATAGTTGCCGGGCCTTTAACTTGGCGGAGTGTTGGGGGTTTGTGTGCGCGTCGTATTGTCTAAAGATTAAGGTCCAAAATCGCCAAAAGTAATTAAGGATCTGAGGTCAAGATAAATGCCGGCCGGCAGCTGTACGCGTACGCACGAACGAGAGTACTTTCCATTTTTTTTCCGCGCGTTCCTGCTAGGCCCACAAAACCTGTTCTAAGATAAAAATAGCCAAACATGAGTAATTGATCGATGATAAATGATTCATTTACGTTAACTTTTTACGAGTATTTATTTAGTAAGTACAAAATAATATTCAGTCAGAAAATATTTTTAGATAAATCCTGAGCAACTAGCAACACTGACAAAAATGATCTAGGTATTCAACCACACAATTTCGTCAACACAGTTGTTTTTAAATTCAGCCAGTTCCAATTTAGAAAATGAAGTATTCTTTTCTTGTGCTGGTTTTACTATGGCAGTGTTTTCAAACGGCATTTTCCTCTAGAGCTATACTTTTTGCATAAATTTGAATATATGACACGCTCGCATTCGGATTATTGCCAACGACTCCCTGTTTATTTCGTCGAGCTATCATCAATTTTTAAGCTTGGTGGAAGGTTTATGTTCATGTTTGTGATTTTATGGTCTTATTTCGCCTCCAACGAACAATATAACCAAAACAAGTAGGTATGAATGTGATTAATTTTGGTAAAGTATTTTTTAGGTTCGATGAGATCGAATATTAGAGGCCAAGATTGGCCTGAAGCAGCACATGACAGGAAAGAGTGGCAAGAAAGGGAGGAGGCCTTTACCCAAAGAGGTGACCTTAAATTAATTTCCTCAATTTCATTTATTATTGAAATACATATTTTTGTCTGTTTTACTTTGTTTTTTTTTTATCTTTCCTCTCGCTTTCTGTGGGAGTGATTTCGTGAAAAGGGATGGCAGTGTGTAGACAGAAAGTGACAGCTTGAGCATGGAATAAGTAAGTACTTTTTAATAGCATGGAATTAGTAGATATACTCGTGGAGTTAGTAAATACTAGGTAATTATTCATTACTAGTGCCACTAGTATTGAATAATTATTCGATTAAATATGTTATAGCTATTATTATAATTAATAAATATTTTATAGCTTTTTAAATTCTGAGGTTAACTTCTGTTGCTGCTCAGTTGCTAATTACCAAGATGAGATGTCTGATGTTACACATCATATGCGACTACTGTAAGGCTCGCTCGTTTTTTTTTTAATTAATGAAGAAAGAGGCTTTATTAATCTTATAAAGTATATTTTTAGGGTTCCGCGTATGATTCTATGGATGGTTTGTATTGCTTCGTTTTTATTAAACTTCATAATTACTATTTAGGTACTTTCTCGCACTTTTTCAGATATTTTTCCATAAAAAATGTTGACAAATTAATAACTGATTTCTCTTTAAATTTCTTAGCTAATTTATCATCCACCTGTAAGCTTGCAGCATCATTACTCTGCCGTCATAATACGTCATATTATAATATGAAAAAACGTACATTATGTAAATATATCTCCAGTATCATCCATTGTAGTGAGATGGTCCGTGTTCCGTAATGGACATCTCAGAGCAGATATTGATGGACGCAGTATAATATAATTTACATTTTTCTTGCATTTACGACGGAAGGCTCTTGAATTAGAAGATTGATTGATTGAAGTGAAAATATCTTGTCTGGATTTCGGTATATCTGCGTTTTCTTGAGAATAGAATAGAATACAATACTCTTTAATGGGCACACCATATAAATTACAGATATAAATGTAGAAATTTTACATAGGGTTACACAATATGGGCGGTCTTATCGCTAAAAGCGATGATCTTTTAAAGATTACCTAAGAACACATCGAAATTTTTTTAAGAATACATGGGATTTGATTTCCGCACTCGCAACGCAAACGATTATTATTTATTTTCCTTGTACTTTTGAAGATATTTTCGCGCTACCAACTACTATACATTCTGTAATAAAAGCAATTAACTTTGTGAGTACGTTGGTTATAGCAATAAAAACGCCCATCTCATATCGCTAAGCTTAAGTTTTCTTCCGTTCTTGAGAAAACAAACTTAAGCCCTACTTATTCAATTAAAAAAAACTATAATAAAGTGGAATAAGACGTTATTCTTCCAAGTTTTTCCATTTTCCTGGAAAAGGGTATAATGTTTCACAAAGATATACAGCATGCTCGCTTTCGTGATGAATTTATTTTCGCTTGGCATCTAAACAACTGAATGCATTTTGATGAAACGAGAATATGTGCTTAGATTTCACAAGTGCAGCTGACTGGGATATATTGTTCTAGAAACTGTGCTGAGAACTACTCGTAAATTGGGGAATTTTCAGGAGAAATAGTTATTTTATTAATGTTGTTTGCTGTCAGAGTATTTCCCAAAACGGCAAAAAACAGTATTGCCGTCTTAAATCTGGGTTAATATGTTGGAATGTCCTGCAAAGTGGACCGATGACCTTGTGAAGGCCGCAGGAATCCGCTGGATGCGGGAAGCACAGGATCGGGCGAAGTGGCGGTACTTGGGGGAGGCCTATGCCCAGAGCAGCATTGTTTTGGTTCTGTTCTGCAATTACCTTCGACTTTTTATCTCTGCTTCTGCAGAAAATTTTCAATCCTTGTTGTGCATACATATAAAAGCTAGATAAAAAAATATATATTTAAAAACAGTACCAGCCATTGCCATATCGTATCCCAAATACGATATGGCGACGTTATCTGATCATCCTTTTTTCTGCCACGAAGCAGAGCAGTGTTGCTTTGGTTCTGTTCCGTAATTACTGGCACCTTCAACTATTAAACTATTCTGCAGAGTATTTTCAACCCTTGTTGTGCGTACATATACCTTAACGGTGATAGCCATTTTCCATCTGTAGGACGAACGCCAGTCTGTTTGCTTATTTCCACACATTATATACTTACGATAGACGGAATAAAGCGAACAACATCAAAATCTATTTGGTACCTACAGTGAAAAACGCCCCTGATGCCACGATTGACGTTTCCACCTACGGGGCCCACTCATCCTACTTCCTACTATCCTACTAATATGTATTATAAATGCGAAACTTTGTAAGGATGGATGGATGGATGGATGGATGGATGTTTGTTACTCTTTCACGCAAAAAGTACTAAACGGATTTGGATGAAATTTGGCACACATATAGTTTATAACCAGGAATAACACATAGGATACTTTTTATTCCGATATACTCACGTGGTTTAAACTTATGCGGGTGTAACAGCGGGGCGCATCTAGTATAACGTAAAATAATATTGTTACCTTTGCCACTGACTGGAAAAGAAGGAGAAAAAAATTGGTTTGAGCAATTTATTCCGTAGGGACTGTTTCTATTCTCACACTGAGATACTGCTTCAGGCATGACGTCCGCATCTGTACATTGCGAGCTTAAAGTATCCTAACTTCCTAACTAATATTAGAAATGGGAAAGTGTGTTTGTTTGTTTGTACGCTTTCACGCTAAAACGGCTGAGCAAATTTACATGAAATTTGGCATTTGGGTAGGTAATGACCTAGGTTAGGACATACAATACGTTTGATCCCGATATTCCCACGGGATTGAGACTTATGTGGGTAAAACCGCGGGGCGCAGCTAGCCTAACTATACTATGCCTAGCCTATCTCGTGAGAATATCTGGATAAAAAGTATCGTAGGTCGTGATACACTAAAGTAAGACGTTGACCATGGTCTACATATGTGTCAAATTTCACCCAAATCCGGTAAGCCGTTTCAGCGGTAAAGCGTAACAAACAAACAAACTCACTGTCGCATTTAGGTATAATATTAGTCAGGATAGTTAGGATTTACAAAGGTTAATTCTGTTCTGGAAAAGCATATAAAGGATGATCAAAGTAAAAGGCTATCAGAGAGCTACCCACTCATTGAAAAATCAGACTTTGGTATTGAGAACCTTCTTTTGGTAAACATATATATCTCTTTAAGCGTACCTTTTAAATATTTAAACAACATATTATCTCAAGAGCATTAATGGTATCAATTCACTCAGTTTGAAAGTAAAAATGGGTGTTCCACAAGGCTCGATATTAGGTCCTTTCCTCTTTTTAGTGTATGTTAACGATCTACTCCATTTATTAAATAATCAACCACAAATGGTGTTATTTGCTGACGATACTTCTTTAATTTTTAAGGTAGATAGACGTGCTACAAATGTTGTTCACTGCCCTGCACTGGATTTAGTTTTAAATGGGAAAAAACTAAGTGCATTAGGTTGTCTTTACCAAATGCCAAAAGCAGTGATTATGAGATCGTATTGAATCAAGAGAGACTAGAATTCGTCGATAAAACTGTTTTCCTGGGGATCACGCTCGACTCAAGGCGACAATGGGGTCCTCATTTAACATCTCTTGCAGGACGGCTAAGTTCAACGGCATATGCTGTCCGAAAAATCCGTCAATTTACTGATGTAGATACCGCGAGGCTAGTCTATTTTAGTTACTTTCATAGCATCATGTCTTACGGTATTTTACTTTGGGGACGGGCTGCAGACATCGAGTCAATTTTTATTCTGCAGAAAAGAGCTATCAGAGCCATTTATAATCTCCGCAGGCGCGATTCTCTAAGGGACCGGTTTAAGGACATTAACATCATGACGGTACCTTGTCAATATAAATATCTATGAAAACAACATGTACGTAAGAAAAAAAAATCATCTTTTTAGTAAAAGAGGTGAAAGACATAATTATGTTACTAGAAATAGGGACCTATTAGCTCAACCAGATTTCAGACTGCCTAAACAAGACTCATTTTTCATGGGGTACCTACTGTTTAAAATGTTACAATAAAATTCCAAGCCACATACTTCAACTGAATGAGATGAAATTCAAATCTTGTATAAAACGCACACTATGGAGGCAGGCATATTATAGGTTGGGGGATTACATCGCTGATAAAAATGCTTGGCTAAATGTTGGTCCTGCTCCACAACCACAACCAATTGAATAATTAGCATTTGAAAATACTGTTGGAGCAGCTGAACATTGTAAGACTATCTTTGCATTGTATAAATTCAATCTACTTTGTATTTTATAATTGCACTGCACAGGTGTGAGTACTATGTATAATAGAGCTACCATTTACCGATTAATATGTCATTGACTTTTTTTTTTTTGGGTGGGAAATCATCAAATATATCTCCCGCTCTGGGCGGAGCGGGAGGGTGTGTCAGACTCTTACTGACTAAAACCCACCCGTATTCCTTCCTGTTGCCTGTGTTGCCAGGGGCCTCGGTGACCCATAAATACCTTCCCGCGACCCCGGCAGGCATCGACCCTAGTGGACCCCTACTTTTGTGCTGACGACATCTCTTTGAGGCGCGCGTGGAATACGACGCGCCATCGACCCGGGCCTGGTCCTTACCGGTTACGGTACTTACGGTGAGCTATCCATTGCTCACCGTCCGCAAGCCCGCGCCTACGGTGGCTGGAAATCCGCCCGAGATTCCCGACGCCCAGGGCGTCTCCTGCGGCGACTAGGGGCGAGAGGGCGCGAAACGTGCCTTTCCCTCAACCGTCCCACCTCCTCCTTCGCAAGTATTACTGCTTCGCAGAAGGAGGTGACGGCTGCCCATGCCCTCTCGCTCCGTACCATTGCCTGAACCAGGGCCGGACGCGAGAGATCTCTGCCAACGATCGCCTCCACGAGGACACGGCGGTGCTCTGCCCAAGCCGGGCAGACCTCCACCGTATGCTCCACCGTGTTCTCCGGGCGATCCACACAGTGGTGACACCCGGGCGTTTCCTTCCGCCTTATCCGACACAGGAACCTCCCGAAGCTGCCATGTCCGGTGAGGACCTGCGTCAGGCGGAATGTGAGGAAGCCGTGGCGCCTCTCTAGCCACTCCTCAAACAGGGGACTTATCGCCGCAATTGTGGCGTGCCCAGCACTGGGTTGCGACAACCGTACTCTCCATGATGGCATGAGATCCCACCGGAGCTCCGTCCGCTGTGCCGCGATTTCTCGCGGCAGCGGACTTACGCCCCGGCGTTTCGCCTCCTCGCGCCACTCCCATACGTGCGCGAGGACTTTTGCCTCCAGATCCCATGGCGGCAATCCGGCAAGCAGGCTCGCTGCCTCACAGGAGACCGTGTGGTATCCCCGGACCATCCGGATGGCCATGACCCTTTGGGCCGCGCTCAACCGGCGGGCTGGCCGCAGCGCCAGAGAGCGCGCCCATACAGGAGCCCGGTAGAGGGCCATGGACCGCACGACCCCCGCGTAGAGCCTCCGGCAGGAGGCATTTGGACACCCTAGATTGGGCAAGAGCCGCTTCAATGCAGCGCCCGCCCGCTCCAGTTTGGGAGCCAAACGTCAGAAATGCTCCACGAAGTTCCACCGGCTGTCGAGGACGAGTCCCAGGTACTTCATCGTCGACTCGACGCCGATAAAACCCCTCCTACCGTTATTTGGGACCCCAACGGTGGCGCGTTCCAAGGACCATGAAAACACATGGCCTCGGACTTGTGCAGGGCCACCTTAAGTCCCAATTGCCGGATCCTTTCGACGATTGTCGCAACCCCGCGTGCCGCTAATTCGGCCGCCACCTGGTGCGACCTCCCCTGCGCCAGGACCAACGTGTCGTCAGCGTAGCACACTACGCTGACGCCGCTAGGGAGGTCGGCGCGCAGTACCCAGTCGTATCCGATGTCCCACAGATGCGGCCCCAGGACCGATCCCTGTGGGACACCGCACGACATCTCTTGCCGGTTCCACACTCCCTGGTGACCGGGGTAGATGACGGCCCTGTCCGTCAAATAGGCCTCGACCACACGACAGAGGTAGGTCGGCATCCGGTGATACCGGAGTGCCTCCCTGATGCAACTCCAGGGCAGGGTATTGAAGGCATTGGCGATGTCTAGAGACACCGCCAAGACGACCCCACCCTGGGCAACGGCATTTTCCGTCGTCAGGGCTCGCACATGCATGATGGTGTCCACCGTAGAGCGCCCTCTGCGGAAACCAAACTGGCTCTCCGCCAAATCCGGCCCCACCCGCACCAGCTGGCCGACGAGGCGGTCTGCAATGACTCTTTCAAAGAGCTTGCCCACCTCGTCGAGCAGCACGATGGGCCGATAAGCGGACGGGGAGTCCGCAGGGCGCCCTGCCTTCTTTATGAGGACCAGTTTTCCGTCTTCCAACGAAGCGGGAACTGGCCCCTCTCCATGCATGCGCTTAGGAGCCCCCTAAGTCGAGGCCCGAGAGCCTCCAAGGCCAGGACCCAGGCCTTCTCAGGTAAGCCGTCGGGTCCTGGGGCGGTATTTTTGGCATTAAGCCTGCGTACCGCCACTCTCATTTGTACCTCGGTCACCTCCGGAGCATCGTCGTCGTCGTCGTCGTTGGCGGTGTGGTCCGCATCGGGCACCGCAGTAGGCGGAGCCATAGGCGGGGAGGTGTGTTCCCCTGGGGAAGGGAACAGAGCGCTCACCACGTCCTCCACAAGCTGGGGCCGGAGACTCTGCGTCAGCGGGGGAGCCCATGGGCGGAGTTTATCCCGCACCACTTTGTACGGGCGTCCCCACGGGTCCCTGTCCAGAGTCCCCAGCGACTCCTCGCGGGCCAACCCCCTGGCCCGCAGGATCTCCGCTTGGAGGGCGGTCTTCGCCGCTCTGTACCCCTCGTACAGCTCCGCCTGAATGGCTTCCGTATCCGGAGGTTTGATACGGAGCCTGCGGTGCCTGGTGTACCGGCGTCGCGCAGCCACGCACGCAGTGCGCAGAGCCGTCAGCTCCTACGACCACCAGTACACCTGGCGCGAGGCACGTCCAGGCTGGACCCGGGGCATTGCCACGTCACATATGTCGGACATGGCCTCCCGGAACCACTCCGCCTCGTCGTTGATGTCGGCAGGCCTGTCCGGTGGTGACACCAGGCCTGCACGATCGAGTCTTCCAGGAGGAGCTCCCGGTCCAGCTGCTTCAGGGCCCACCGTGGACCACTCGGGGCCCGTCGGACCGGCGCGTCCGAGGTCTGGGCGGAGACGTCGAACCGGATATACAGGTGATCGGAATAGGTCTCCACCCCCTCCATGACACGCCAGTCAACTACACGCGGCGACAGAGCGGAGCTGGCGAACGAGATGTCCACCACTGATTCACCCCGCATCCGCACACACGTGGGGACAGAACCCCGGTTTAGGACGACCAGGCCTGTCGCTCTCCAGAGCCCAGTCCTCCACCATCCTGCCCCGTGTGTCCGTTAACCGGGAACCCAAGCCAAATTCTTGGCATTGAAGTCCCCGAGGACGAATACGGGGAGGGAACCAAACCCGACGACGACGTCTCTCAACTCCGCAAGGGAGTTGTGGAACTCGGCAAGAGTTTAGTTCGGAGAGAAGTAGACCCCTACCACGACAATCTCTCCGAACCGTGCTGCTACGCAGCCCCGTCCTCTCTTGGCAAAGTACGGCTCAGTGACCACGGCGATGTTAATCGACCACTGCGCCATGCTCTGGAGCAACAGATCCTGAGCGGCGGCGCAGTGGTTGATGTTTGCCTGAAGGAGGCGTAATGGGGCCATTACTGGCACTCCATGTCAGCCCCCTCTTGGGCCTCCTTCCCAGCCCCCTGAGAGGGGCCTGCCGCAGCGGCCACGGTGGCGACGGCGACGACGGCGGTGTTGGAGGTGGCAGCGGCGGTGGCAGTGGTGGCGGCTGCGGCGGTAATGGCGGTGGCGGAGGGCTTGCCTCAGGCCCTGGCATTGGTGGGTGGGGCGCAGGCCTTGCCCCCCATCCGGTACTCGGCCAGCTTGCCAGCCGCCGCACATACGGCACAGTGCGGCGTGGCATTGCACGAGCCGGCCTTGTGCCCGGGCAGACCGCAGCGGTAGCAAAGACCACTGCGGTCCACCTCCGAGGTGCAATTCGCTTGCACGTGGTTGCCCACTTGGCAGTGGAAGCACATCAGAGGTCTGGGTTCCAGCAGTTTCACCTGCGCGGAAACCCAGCCCACCAATAGCCGTTGGCCCTCCCCGGCAATTTTTCTGGCCGCCGACACGGGGCAGCTCACCATAACGGTTTGCAGCCCCGAGGAGTCAGGAAGGATGGTGCCTGCCTTCACCTGCTCGGCAGAGCACCCCCCGGTCCTAACCACCGCGGCGACCACCTTGTCCTCCGTCACGGAATCGTCCAGGCCCATGATGCGCATGCTAGCGCACTTGGTGGGCCTGGACACTCGGACCTCGTCCGCATTTAGTGACGCCCTAAGCCTTTCGGCCAGGGCGTCAGCGGCCGGGCCGCTAGCTGCACCTGGGACCTGCACCATTCGGGCCCTAGTCGCCATAATTTTCATTTTCAGGCCCCTGGCAGCGCCGAGCTCCTCGAGGCGCACCACCTCACCCACCTTCTCAAGGACGGTCTTGTAAGACACGCCCTTTTTTTCCACATCCTAGCCGCGGCGGTGCGCTTCTTGCGCTGCTGCCACCTCTCCCTCTTTTTGGCCGCCCTTGCTGCCTTACCCGCCTTCTTCTTCTCCCCGGCCACTTACCATTCGGCATCGGCCGAAAGAGATTCAGGAGGTGGCGGCGGCCGTCTCACCACCAGGGCCGATGCCCTCGCCTCCAAGGCCGGAGCGCTCTTCGCCTGGACTGGAGCTCTCGCTGCTGGGGCTGGAGCCCTCGCCGCCTGCGCTTTCGCCGCGCCCTTGCTCTGCCCCGACGACCCCGGTTTGGCCGTGACACCCGCGGCAGCCGAGTATGAGGCGGGCTTCTGCTTGCCCGAGGCCGGCTGGCTCGCCGCCAACGGGGGGCGCAGGACGATGGCCTCCCTAGTGGAGGGCCCTCTATCCACCCCTTTATTTCCTCGGGCTCCACCCCGCCGGCTGGAGTGTATCTTCGTCCTCCGCCTGACCTCTTCGTCGGAGGACGACCCCGAGTTGGGTCGCTTCGGGTTTCTTAAAAACCCTCGCTTCCTCTCCGTGACCTTTTCGCGTTTTGAGATCCCGGAGCTCTTTGCGCCAGATGCAGCGTCGGACTCCGACCCCGCATCGCTCTCCGCCCCTTGAAGTCCAGTTTTTTTTTATTTTTTTAAAAAGATTCCATTTTTGTTCCCACGAGCGTGGGGGATCTATTCGGTCCACCTAGGTTCACCCCCTGCCCCTAGGTAAGTGTGCATTTATAACCCAACCAGGGGGTCCACTGGTACCCTGGCTGTGGGTGCGCTAACGACTGATGTGCCACCTACAACTACGAAGTTGCAGATGACACTACTCCTCAGCCATTCATATCCTCGCCGCGCACCAAAACTTGATATTAGAGGAATTGTTTATAGAGGTTATCTTCCTTGCGATCCGGGCGACCAAGATCCTCGTCCCGTTCCAAGTCACAAAACATGACTGTGATCTCTTTACGGATTACGATTTCGACGGTTGCAGTCAGGAGAATCAGTTCTCCCGCTGCTAGCTCGCTGGCAGGGTGAGTGCACAACGAGCGCCACCCTTGCTTCTCCCCTATGTGCTCTGTTTGGATCAGAGAGACACGAGGAAAAACGTCAGCCCATATTGGCCCCTCCTTCGCGGACGTTCCCTTCCGCCTCGCCACACTGCGCCCACTCGACCTGCCCTCTGTAAGCAGAGGGGGGAGTGGACGACCGCCGATCGAGCATGAAGCTCCCCGCCACGCAGAAATTCGCCACAGTCAATACCCTCTCCGAAACATGGAGAGACTATTGGCCGTGCCCAGGATGCACCGGCCCGACGACTGCTCTTTCCCCCGAACGTATTCGCAGGGAACCAGCAGCAATCAGGCACACGAGGAGGTTTTCTGCACGCACCCCAATATGTCATTGACTTGAATGGGCCCTGGTGGCTGAGAGTATGTCATGCTCACTCAGATGTCTCGCTGATGGTGGCGCGTGTGTTGGATCATTTAGCTCCCTTCAAAATGGTTGAGCTGAATGGTGCTGATCCATGCATCATGCTCGTGACCGGGCGCCGTCAGTTGGGACTTGTCACCTCTTCCTCAAAGCCGAGGAAGCTCCTCGGCTTTTTTGTAATTATTTTATTTTGAAATTGTTTTTGTTTATTTTGCTACTATGGACGCATTTTTTTTAACATCGTCCTCACATTTTATAGTAATCTTTATGTATCAATTTAATTTAAAAGAGTGTCCATGGAGTTTCTTGCCCGTTCTTCTCCATAGGTACCTACTACGATTTGGAATGAGCAACTAGCTTCATATTTCTAACTGACCGACTCCTTGACAATTCAAAAGTGCCTGTAAATGATTGAGTTGAAATAAATGCTTTGAGTTTCAAATTCAAATTCAAATTAATTTATTTATCAATCACAAAGTTCTTAAAGTTCTATAGAAGTAACATGGTATGAAATTATCACTAACAGAGGACTTAAACAGCGGGTCCCAAACTAGGCACAGCCTGTATCTTGGTGACCCAAACACTGCACAAAGTTAAAATTTAATGGGTTCTGCTAGCGCACGATTGATATGAAATTCATAAGTTCATTACAAAATTTAGAAAACTTACAATACTGTGAATACCAAGAAAAATAAAATATATGTATATAAAACAGATTATCATACAAAAACAGTTAAGGTGAGTAAGTGTGTGGTGTAAGTGTGAGTGAGGGTATGTATTCTATCAAAGAGTATGTATTAACATGTGCTGCAAAGTAAACTTTCTGTTTCTTCATAAGTTCGGCCCAGCAACCATTCTTTTAGTTTATTTTTGGCCTCAGAGTAGTTGTTTGGTACCGTGAATTTTTTACTTATAGCATTAAACACCCGTATGGATAAATACGACGAAAACCGGGTCGCAAAGCGGGTTTTTGTTTTTGGAAGGGGGATTCTTTCAGCTGTTTTCCTACCCCTCTTACTGCAGCTAGAGCGTTGTGTGTTAACTTTAATGAGGTTTAAAAGTGACCGTAGGATGAACAACTGACGTACGCGTGAGTTTGAGTTTGAGTTTGAGCAGTGGTGGCCTAGTGGTAACGGCCACGACTTACAAGTTGTAGGCCGTAGGTTTTAACTCAGACAGGCGCTTTAATTTGTGTAAATTATTTCATTACTGCTGCTCTCAAAACGGTGAAGAAAAACACCTTGAGGAAGCCGGCATGTCCTAGAACCTAAAATTCGACAATATGTGACATCTACCAACCCGCACTGGGCCCGCGTGGTGGATTACGGCCCACGTGGTGGATTACGGCCCGCTCCATCTCACCGAGATGAGGCCTGTATCCCAGCAGTGGGAATATGATTAGGCTGATCATCATCATCATCATTCCAGCCGAAAGACGTCCACTGCTGGACATAGGCCTCCCCCAATATTGGGGGGGTTTGCCATAATCGCCACGCTTGGCAGGCGGGTTGGCGATCGCAGTATGGTGTTAAAATGCATAGAGAACGCTGCTGCCCATTCTCTAGTAAGTCCCTTAGTCACCTTTTACGACACCCATGGGAAGAAATGGGATGGTGCTATTCTTTACGTCCGACACCACACGGAACTGCTGATAATGCTGTATTATCTCCATATGAATACAAAGTAAACTATTAAATGATAAATTTTCCACTTGGGAGTCTGTGAATATTATTATTGTCCACAGTTATTCATCGGTTCATAACAGCTGCATTAAGAGTTAATCTGAAAATCCGCTTTGAGTTAATATTATTAAAATTTTAATTATAGCATGCTAATAATGCACTTTCAGTAACGAGATCGAATGTTGATTTATTTATGTGTTTGCTGATTTAAGGATTTAATAATAATTTAATTAATATAACATACAAGAGAGGAGGCCTGTGTCCCAGCAGTGGCAACATTATAGGCTGATTATGTACTTAATAATTTTAATTATTAAGTATGTTTGGTCCTAGTTGAAAATGTTTTTAGTGGATATAAGGGACTCCCATGTCACACCACACAAGATCGCTTGTGAAAAAACATTTCATAACGAACTTAATAATCCGATAACCAGATAAAAAAAAAAAAAAAATATTAAAAAAATAAAAATACACACACGCCTGCCTTGTCAAAAAGTGAATTACAAAAGTTGAACTAAAAAATTAAAAACAAGCTAAACGATTTTGAACTGAATACCAATCTTTTCAGCGAAGTCGGGGGACCTGTGTGGAACTGTTCCAAGGAACCGTCCCGAACCGTTTTTTATTTTTTTTTAATTATTTATTTTTTATTTTATACCTTTTAGTGATAAAACGATAATACTTTTATAAGTTTTTTCTATGGGATATTGAATAGTACCTACTGTTATATATTTTTGTTATATACTAAGCAAGCTCTAGACGATGATTGTATAAGAAGCAAACTTCTTATGAAAAAAATACTTTTTGTTAAAGAATCATGGCTTCCCCATTATATTGTTTAAATTTTCACCAGTCTATGTTACCGGAATAACGCAACGCTTCTAACGATACCATATACATTGATATCGGTTAAGTTGTTTAGAAGTTATGGTGTAATAAAGAAACTCACAAACATACATGAACCCTGAAAACATAATACTCCTTTTTTAGGCAGTCGTGTAAAAACAGCCTATCACTTCAATGCACTTTAACATAGCGAAGGCTAATTGCAGTATCTTTGTAACAACATTACGCCTTCTTTCTCCGAAGGATTGGTTGTACCTGAAGTACACCCACATTTCGTTAGTTATATTTAATGGGACTACAGGAGCTATACGCAAGTTTTTTTTAAGTTTTATAACGCCTAAAAGTATATAATCCACTGCAGTAAAGAAAATCAGAAAAATATATAATATTCTTCAGGATATATGCTAGGTAGATAGTGTGTTGAAGACTTATTACAACTAATTTGATAGGATAGAAAAAAATCATGAAGATACCTCCAATTTTTTTTTTAAGTATTAAAAACTATACATGTAATCATTCTGATTTTTTGTCAGATTATTCTACTGTATATATAATAAAGGTTTACGTGTGAGTGAAGTGATAACAGCCGCACGGGTCGATCGATTAGGTTAAGTTACGCTTGCTGCGGTTGGTCCGTAGATAGGTGACCATCTTTACATACCAAGACCCTTCCATGCCTCGGAAAGCCCGTTAAGCCCGCTGGTCCCGGCTGTCATTAGTGGATCTCTGACAGTCGTTACGGGTTGTCAGAAGCCTGAAAGTCTGACAACCAGTTTTATCAAGGGGTATCGTATCCGCAGGAGACGCCCAGGGCGTCGGGAATCCCGGGCAGATTTCCGGCCACCGTAGGCGCGGGCTTGCGGACGGTGAGCAATGGGTAGCTCACCGTCAGGTAAGGACCAGTCGACGGCGCGTTGTATTCCACGAGCGCCTCAAAGAGATGTCGTCAGCACATATAGTAGGGGTCCACTACGGCCGATGCCTGCCGGGGTCGCGGGAAGGTACTTATGGGTCACCGAGGCCCCCGCAACACCGGCAACAGGAAGGAATACGGGTGGGTTTTAGTCAGTAAGAGTCTGACACACCCTCCCGCTCCGCCCAGAGCGGGAGAAGTTATTTGATGATTTCCAACCCTCAAAAAAAAAAAAAAAAAAGTGGGTATCGTATTACCCAGTAACTGGCTTGTAGAGGTCAGATAGGCAGTCGCTCCATGTAAAATACTGTTATTCAGCTGCTTTCGGTTAGACTGGAAGCCGAGCCAAACGTAGTTGGGAAAAGGCTAGGTATGTAAAGATGGTCACCCATCTACGGACCAACCGCGGCAAGCGTAACTTAACCTGATCGATTGACCTGTGCGGCTGTTATAATTAGGCACAAGCCCCAGATTGTCAGATTATTCTACGAGCAACATATATTACGATTAGCATAAGAGTGTTTTAATTTTTATATCCAATCAATAGATTTTGTAAATAGATAATTGCTTCGTATTTTGAAATAAATTACCAGCGTTGTGTCATCGCGCTTCTCTTTCTTTTCTATGCAGTCCAACGGTGACCGCGCTTTAGCTGTTGTCAGCCTCTTAAGTCCCATGCAATAGGGGTGAGCCTATTGTCATGAGAAACTCCAGATAGAAAAACCCAATAAAACTTGGCCCGACCGGGGAATCGAACCCAGGACTTCCTGCTCAGCAGTAGCGCTTGCGACCACTAAACCAACGAGGCAACAAGGTATCTTTGTAGGTAGTATATATAAAGATACGTGAATAATCTATATATTTATATATATAAATATATAGATTATTCGAGTATATATAAAAAAATGAATCCCTAATCTATATAGATTAGGGATTCATTTTTAACCCCCGACGCAAAAACGACGGATCGTTATAAGCTTGACCTGTCTGTCTGTGTATGTGTGTGTGTGTGTGTGTGTCTGTCTGTGGCATCGTAGCTCCCGAATGCATGGACCGATTCCGAATTTGTTTTTTTGTTTGAAAGGCGACTTAATCGAGAGTGTTCTTAGCTATGGTTCAAGAAAATCAGTTCAATCGCTTGAAGATTATCAGCTTTTTTCTAGTTGATATTTAACTCACTCACCAACTTACAGCGCAGGGATCGTGTTTGGGCTCATTGTACTGGTCTCAATAAATAGGTTATAGCTAGATGGTGATCAGGGTCTGATGATGGAGAAGGAAAGAGAAATGAGGGTAAACTAGTCACCTTCACTTTGGGAAAAATACCTACAGGGGCGCAGATTTCGGCGAGATACGTGTCGATGGCAGCGTGTATGACCTACTAGTAATATATAAAGTTTAAAAAGTTAAATTTAAAATTTAAAAACCCCCGACACTAACAAAAATATCTAAAAAGTAACAAAATAATACGTATTTGGGCCCTTTCTGTTTAATATAAATTTAGGTAATATTGTGAGCCAAGCGTCGTCTAGTCGGGGTGCGTGCAGAAAACCTTCTTGTGTGTCTGATTGCTGCTGGTTCCCTGCGAATACGTTCGGGGGAAAGAGCAGTCGTTGGGCCGGTGCATCCTGGGCACGGCCAATAGTCTCTCCATGTTTCGGAGAGGGTATTGACCGTGGCGAATTTCTGCGTGGCGGGGAGCTTCATGCTCCATCGTCGGTCGCCTCTCTGCTTACAGAGGGCAGGTCGAGTGGGCGAAGAGTGGCGGTGCTTGCTGTGCACTTACCCTGCCAGCGAGCAAGCAGCGGGAGAATGATTCTTCTGCCTGCAACCGTCGAAATCGTAATCCATAAAGAGACCACAGTCATGTTTTGTGGCTTGGAACGGGACGAGGATCTTGGCTTGATCGCCCGGATCGCGAGGAAGATAACCTCTATAAAAAATCCTCTAATATCAAGTTTTGGTGCGCGGCGAGGAAATGAATGACTGAGGAGTAGTGTCATCTGCAACTTCCTAGTTGTAGGTGGCGCATCAGTCGTTAGCGCATCCCCAGCCAGGGTACCAGTGGACCCCCTGGTTGGGTTACAAATGTACACTTGCCTAGGGACAGGGGGTGAACCTAGGTGTACTTTTTAGATCCCCCATACTCGTGGGAACAGTTATGGAAAAAAACGAACAAAAAAAAAGTGGAGGTTAAGGGGAGGAGAGCGATGCGGGGTCGGAGTCCGACCTTGCATCAGGCGGAGAGAGCTCGGGGAGCTCGCAAAGAAAAGGGGTGTTGGAGAGGAGCCGAGAGTTCAGGCGAACCTCCAAGCGGCCCAACTCGGGGTCTACCTCCGACGATGGAGTCGGGCGGAGGAGGAAGATCCACTCCAGCCGGCGGGGTGGAGTCCGAGGTAGTAAAGGGGTGGACAGAGGTCCCACTACCAAGGAAGCGGGCAAGCCGGGCCGGGCTGGCCCGGTCGAGCTGACCAGCCCGGCCGGGCTGGCTGGCCCGACCCAGTTTGCCCGGCGACCCGAGTGGCTCGCCAAGGAGGGGCCCCTCTCTGAGGTTTCTGGAGGTGGAGCTGAAGCCGCTGGCGGTTCCGGGTCGGAACGTGCAACCGGGTTTGCGGAGGTAGTGGCCGCTGCGATCAAGGCGGTATCGGTTAAGAGGCTCAGGTCCTCTAAGGATCAGCCCATAGCCGCGGCCACGGCCTCTATTGTGGCGGCAGCGGAGGCCCTTCACGTCACGCCTCCTTCAGACGGTATGTCTGAGATGCGGGCGGAGGTCGCCCGCTTGACAGCTGCCATGGAGCTTATCCGAAAGGAGAACGAGAAGCTCCGGGCGGACCTGTCTGGGCTTCAAGGAGCCGGCCCCCGGGCGGACCCGCAAGGGCGGCAGCAGCAGGGACAGGGACGACCCGTGCCTGTAGAGGACCGGATTCTGACCCTGGTGAGGCAGGAAATGGCTACCCTGCAGAGTCGGTTCTCCGCCCTGGAGGCCATCGTCCTGCGCCCCCCGTTGGTGGCAAGCCAGCCGCCCCCTGGCCAGCGGAAACCTGCCTCGTTTGCAGCCGCCGCAGGTGCCACGGCCATACGGGGCTCGTCAGGGCAGCCAAAGGGCGCGGCGAAAGCGCAGGTGGCGAAGGCTCCAGCCCCAGCGGCGAGAGCTCCAGCCCCAGTAACGAGAGCTCCAGCCCAGGAGGCGAGGGCTCCGGTCGTGGCGGCGAGACGGCCGCCACCGCCTCCTAAATCTCTTCCGGCCGATGCCGAATGGCAAGTGGCCGGGGAGAAGAAGAAGGCTGGTAAGGCAGCAAGGGCGGCCATAAAGAGGGAGAGGCGGCAGCGGCGCAAGAAGCGCACCGCCGCGGCTAGGCTCCGCGCCCCGAATTCCGCAGCCGTAGTGATTACACTACAGCCGGATGCGGAAAAGAAGGGCGTGTCCTACAGGACCGTCCTTGAGAAGGTGGGTGAGGTGGTGCGCCTCGAGGAGCTCGGCGCAGCAAAAGGCCTAAAAATGAAGGTTACGGCGACTGGGGCCCGATTTCGAAAACAACATACTTTGAATCTTGGATTAAACTAGAGATAAAGGCTTATAGAAAATAGATAAATCCTCGTCATGTTCCAAACATATGTAAAGGCTAGATCTATTCATTAAGTTTTTGATAGATAATTATCATCTTGAGTGAATTCTACAGCTGAATATTACTGTGCCTATAATTTTTTTTTTTTTTTTTTTTTTTTTTTTTTTTTTTTTTTTTTTTTTTAAAAAACGTTGCCCCACACTAGGAATTTCTTCCTGTATCGTGAGTGCGTTTACAAACATAGAACTCACAAACACAAACACCCAGACCCGGAACAATTACTTGCAGATCATACAAATATTTGTTCCGTGCGGGGATCGAACCCGCGACACGCTGCGCAGCAGTCGATTGCTCAGCCATTACGCCAACCGTGTCGTCAATAGACAGCATAATGACGTGCTGACAGACAAAGGACCCATAGGTTCATTGAACATCTTCAGTAAGAAGGTAATTGAGCAAAACCGACCAGCAATGCATATAGTAGTTCTATATATATAGTTACATATGTACAACTATTGTCCCAACACAGTTATTATACGGTAATATATTAATTGCTTATTATGTGCGTCAAGATAAGCACAATAAACTAGATTGCATCACCTTGTTCTATGTGTAATTACAGAATTTCTAACTTCTGCCCACGACTTCGATCGCGTGGAAGTCGTAAGATACAGAATATACTAAAATAACAGCCACCTCCCTCGGCCCCAGTCCCACCACGTTTTTTAGGGTTCCGTACTTCAAGAATAACGGGACCCTTATACGATCACTCGTGTGTCTGTCTGCCTGTCCGTCTGTTACAGCCGATTTGCTACGAATCTATTAGATCGATTAAGTTGAAATTTGGTACACATGTGAATTTCTGTAATTGGGTCATAGAATTGTAGGTATATCATCATCATCATCAGGTATGTGTATGTGTGTATTGTAAATATATTAATTTTAATTCTGAGGGTCACTTTTGGGGAGCAAATTAGATTATTATAAATATCTTTTATGCAAACTGTACCAAGTGACAATCATATTAAATGAAAGGGCTTGTTGTTAGGGTCTCAAATATATATGTATTTATAATTTTAAAATAATTAGTTTGAATTAGTTATTCAAGAAAATTGATGAAAATTGACCATTCTTATCTCAGAAACTACTGCCACTAAAATTAAAAAACAAAACAGAAAATTGTTATTTACTTATAGACTACAGAAAAACCTATAAGAAGTCTATGTTGTTAAAATAACTTGGTAAATCTCTCAATATTGTGTGCACAAACTTACGTATTTTGTATGGGGGAACATACTTTTCAACAAAATTGATAAATTCAGCCCAACTACGGAACCCTTCATTGTGGGTAGTCAAACACGCACCTAGCCGGCCGTCTTCAAGAATTGGGCTATCAAATGTTTTGCATATGATAGCAGAATTCGACTGGTAGATCCAGATATTGAAGATGAAAGACAAAAAACGGAGAGTACAAGAAGAAAAGATCTCCAGATGAAGCAAGTGCCTCACCTGAACGTTGTAAAGCATAGCGCCTGCCACAAGTCATTAAATTTTTTTAATAAACTGCCAACAGAAATAAAAAGTCTAGTATATAGAAGTGGGTTTCAGAATAAGCTTAAACGGTTCTTGTTAAATAAGTGTCTATATTCTATTGATGAATTATAAATTAATACAAAATTCGAAATAACATAATATTATTGATCTGAAATGAAGCTGCGGAAACTGAACTTTCCAGATAGGTCAGGTAGGTACAGTAGATCTTACGTCAGTGGGAACACTTGACCTTGAGCTGGCCTAGCATATCCAATCAATCAACTCAGCCTATCGCAGTCCACTGCTGGACATAGGTCCTGGCTGTGCCACAAGGCTCTTTCCTTCGCCTTACGCATCCAGTTTATAGAGGTTTGAGGCACCGGGAGTAAAGTTCACTCATCCTCCATAGAAAAGCGAGGATATTCCGAACAGACGGGTGCTGTGTCTGGTGGGCAATTGCCTGACGGTTGATGTCGGGATGTTGATTATATACCAGTCGCGCGGTAAACTCTGCTTGTGCGATGCAGGATTTCTGTGACCCTGACGTCACAGAAATCCTGCATCGCACAAGCAGAGTTTACCGCGCGACTGGTATATAATCAACATCCCGACATCAGGATTTCTGTGACGTCAGGTTTTTGATGCGTAGTTCGCTTGTGGCGTTATAGATGCGCCATATAGACATATGGCGCATCTATAACGCCACAAGCGAACTACCTACCTAGATAGACCGATGACCTTAAAAAGGTGGCTGGATAGACCGATGACCTTAAAAAGGTGGCTGGATAGACATCCAGCCACCTTTTTAAGGTCATCGGTCTATCTAGGTGGGGGGCACCCCACACTACGCTTGCCGATACGCGGTCTCTACTCCAGGACTCATCTGCTCCACCGGCCATCGGTTATTCGACAAACATGGCCCGTCCACTGCCACTTCAGCTTGCTTACTCTGCAAGCTATGTCGCTAACTCCAGTTCTTTTCTGGATAATATAGCATAGCACATTACTAGCATAGTACAGAGTATCATAAGAATAAGAGGCCAGCTTATTTATGGTCGGTTACCAGTAACGTGCGGCCTATCAATCAATCTGCCTAGCCTTTTCCGAATTATGTTGGGGTCGACTTCCAGTCTAACCGGATGTATCCTAATACCAGTATTTTACATGGAGCGATTGCCTATCTGACCTCCACAACCCAGTAACTGGGTAATATACCCTTTGGTAAGACAGGTTGTCAGACTTTCGAGCTTCTGCTTCCTGCTTCCCTAACGACTGTCAAAGATCCAAGAATGACAGCTTCGTCGAGTCGACGATGAAGTACCTGGGACTCATCCTCGACAGCCGGTGGAACTTCGTGGAGCATTTCCGATGTTTGGCTCCCAAACTGGAGCGGGCGGGCGCTGCATTGAAGCGGCTCCTGCCCAATCTAGGGGGTCCAAACGCCTCCTGCCGGAGGCTCTACGCGGGGTCGTGCGGTCCATGGCCCTCTACGGGGCTCCTGTATGGGCGCTCTCTGGCGCTGCGGCCAGCCCGCCGGTTAAGCGCATCCCAAAGGGTTATGGCCATCCGGTTGGTCCGGGGATACCGCACGGTCTCCTGTGAGGCAGCGAGCCTCCTTGCCGGATTGCCGCCATGGGATCTGGAGGCAAAAGTCCTCGCGCACGTATGGGAGTGGCGCGAGGAGGCAAGACGAAGAAGAAGGGGCGTTAGTCCGCTGCCGCGAGAAATCGCGGCACAGCGGACGGAGCTCCGGCGGGATCTCATGGCGTCATGGAAAGTACGGTTGTCGCAACCCAGTGCTGGGCACGCCACGATTGCGGCGATAAGTCCCCTCTTTGAGGAGTGGCTGGAGAAGCGCCACGGCGTTCTCACCTTCCACCTGAAGCAGGTCCTCACCGGACACGGCAGCTTCGGGAGGTTCCTGTGTCGGATAATGCGGGAGGAAACGTCCGGGTGTCACCACTGTGTGGATCGCCCGGAGGACACGGTGGAGCATACGGTGGAGGTCTGCCTGGCTTGGGCAGAGCACCGCCGTGTCCTCGTGGAGGCGATCGGTGGCAGAGACCTCTAGCGTCCGGCCCTGGTTCAGGTCATGGTACGGAGCGAGAGAGCATGGGCAGCCGTCACCTCCTTCTGCGAAGCAGTAATGCTCGCGAAGGAGGAGGCGGGACGGTTGAGGGAAAGGCAAGTTTCGCGCCCTCTCGCCCCTAGCCGCCGCAGGAGACGCCCAGGGCGTCGGGAATCCCGGGCGGATTTCCGGCCACCGTAGGCGCGGGCTTGCGGACGGTGAGCAATGGGTAGCTCATCGTCCGGTAAGGACCAGGCCCGGCTCGACGGCGCGTTGTATTCCATGCGCGCCTCAAAGAGATGTCGTCAGCACATATAGTAGGGGTCCACTAGGGCCGATGCCTGCCGGGGTCGCGGGAAGGTACTTATGGGTCACCGAGGCCCCCGCAACACAGGCAACAGGAAGGAATACGGGTGGATTTTAGTCAGTAAGAGTCTGACACACCCTCCCGCTCCGCCCAGAGCGGGAGAAGTTATTTGATGATTTCCCACCCTCAAAAAAAAAAAAAAAAAGCGTCGTCTAGTCGGGGGACGGCGAAGAAAACGTCAAACAGACGAGGCTTATAACTAGCAATAATGAATGTATGCTATTGTAGAAAGAATAGCCGCTGTTAACTTCCTATTTTCATTAGCCGTTCCCCGACTCGACGACGCTTGGCTCAAAATATTACCTAAATTTATATTAAACAGAAAGGGCCCAAATACGTATTATTTTGTTACTTTTTAGACGTTTTTGATAATGTCGGGGGTTTTTAAATTTTAAATTAAACTTTTTTATAAATTAATCCCTATTTCCCTTGGTCACGGCATCACGCGTGAACGGCTGGACCGATATCGCTAATTATTTTTTTGTTGTTTTTTATTGTCAGGTAAAGGACCATAGGTAAGAAAAAAAAACCTCCACGCGAGCGAAGCCGCGGGAAAGATTTAATACAAAAATAAATGTCATTCATTCGGTTTTTACGCACATCATCATCACAGTTAGGATATTAATTTCTGGTTTTGTTAATGAATTAGGTATAAGTTGTTATTTATGTATTTTAATTCTTGATAAATAAACATCTTCTCGGTACATCCTTAGAACATTATAAATGATCTGAAAAATGCACACCCAATTCTCTACAAATCTATCACTGTTGTATAATCTGATAACTTTAAAATGCATACAACATTCAATATTCAACCCTAAACGGCATCGGTATTGATATTCCACGTCTGACAAATAACCGCTTAACTTCTGTAATGCAGAAGCGTTGCGGGCGTGATAAAATCTTTTATTTATGTGCTAGACTTTACCGTAGCGTAAGAATGTGTAGAAGCGAAACGCTTCGAACATATCAACCACGATTTGTGAAGTTACATGGCGTAAGAATCGATTAACACCGTCAGGATTGTATAGTCCCGGGGTCGCGGAAAAGTCCGAAAGGGATACCGTGGCTTTGGCAACACACAAGCAAAGGAAGGAACACGGGTGGGTTTCAGTCAGTAAGAGTCTGACACACCCTCCCGCTCCGTCCAGAGCGGGAGAAGTTATTTGATAATTTCCCACCAAAAAACAAAAAACCGGCCAAGTGCGTGTCGGGGCAAGCACGATGAAGTGTTCCGTAGTTGGGAAGTTGGGATGAATTTATCTCAAAAACAAAAATAACATTGTAGTTGAAAAACATGTTCTCCCATACATCGATATATGCCACGGTCAATTCTCCAACTGCAAATTTAGGTTGGTAGACTATAACTCGTTAACTTGTAAAGCCAACTTAGCCGTGATAGTTTTTCTTTTAATTTCAATATATGTACTACTGCCATGATATTTTTCACATCTCTATAGACACTCTTTGAGGAGTGGCTAGAGAGGCGCCTCGGCGTCCTCACCTTCCACCTGACGCAAGTCCTCACCGGACACGGCAGCTTCGGGAGGTTCCTGTGTCGGATAAGGCGGGAGGAAACGCCCAGGTGTCACCACTGTGTGGATGGCCCTGAGGACACGGTGGGGCATACGGTGGAGGTCTGCCCGTTTAGCCCGATTAACCATTTAGCTGGCAGGTGGGCGGGGGGGGACACTTGACTCTAACAAAAATTATCATTATAATGCTTAATATTAAGCAAGTGGATCCTTGTATCGAAAAGTGGTGTTCACAGACCCACAATATTTTTGAACGGCTTACCCAACGAAATCCCGCACCATGGGGTAGTAGAGAAAAAAAATATCATCCCCATATTACGTGCAAGGTAGGTACCCTAAAGATTTTTTTCAAGATTTTGTTTTAGCACTTTGTCGGCGGGATTAATATGTATACGTATGCCAAATTACAGCTTTCTTGTACTAAGTGTCTTTGAGCTACATTGGGGAAAGACAGACAGAAAGACAGACAGATGGACATGTAAGGGTTCCTTGTTTTCTACGGAACCCTGAGAAGGATTGTATAGTCAATTGTAGTGCACGTTGCGTTTGGGGAAATCTTCGTAAATTATGACAATCCTAGTTTTCTTAGTTGATTGCGGATCCAAGCAGTAGGTGGGATTGGGAAGCAATTAATGATTTAATTCCCAATAAACTCTTTTCTTCACTTAAAAATACATACTTCTATTATTATAAGACTTTTACTGCCTCGCTGGTTTAGTGGTCGGGCAAAGTGTTATCGAGTTTTTTCATCTGGAATTTCTCAGTAGCAGCCCGGAGTCTGGATTTGTGCCCGGTTGATGGCAATAGGCTCGCTCCCTATTACATAGGACTTAAACATAACTGGCGAAATGTGGGTGTACCTACTATAGATAGGTACATCTCTGCCTAATCCTTCGGGGAAACAAGGCATGTTATGTTATAAGACTTTGTGTAAATGAAAAGTCATTCGAACCAAAAACAAAATATTATGTTGATAATTATTTCAGCGACATCCGTTTTTTCACAAAGATAAGTATAGACGTGAAATTGAAAGGTTATATTTATGAATTGCTAAGCAATTTTGTTCAGGGATTGCGCATGAGTTTACCTTCTCTATCACTTTTCTTATTCTATGGCCTCACTGAGCACCTACCTATCCGCTTTGATCCCCGTTCCTTGCTATTTTTCTCAGCGTTAGGTAGGTACAAAGTAAATATCGGGCACATTTTAACTTGTCTGAGGGGAAATTGGCCGTGTTTAAGTTTTCCGTTTTAGTATGTTTATAACAATTTCGTGTTAGTGTTTTGGAGTCTATTTAGCTTAAGTTGGGGTTAAGTTTGAGCAAGAAGGTTTTGGGTTTCCAGTTTTTATATATGGCTGTATTTATATTATACAATAAGTCGTAGAATTCCCCCGCTAATTTATGGGCATTTTATGAACCTGTACAATAATTGATCGACCTATTAATTGTCAGATCAATCACAATTTATTTTATAATTTTGGAAAAGCTGCTTAATCCCCTAGACATGTTCTCTGTTTTTATAAAATAGTGATTCACTTTTGTTTTAATATTACGTTTTTGTTTTGATTATTATTCGTTATAAAAGTCATCAAGGATTTATTCGTGTTATAGTCTTTAGTACCTATGAGTTAACGACCAGAAAGCCTTTCTGATATTCAGCAAGTGAATGACCCGGAAATTTAGAACCACCTTGGCTCCAACCTATCAACGCTCGTCAATCGCCAGCTGTCAGATTGAACTGAATTATTCAGTACCGGAAAAATCAGCAAGGTGTAACGTGTATAAGAAATAGTATGCAATTCTTATAGTATAAAACTCTACAACTAATTCAGAAAAGCATTCTGGACGTTTACAACCGACTCGAGACATCAAAATACAGAACGATATTTGTATAAAGCCCCCGCCAGTTACTATAAATACTCTCGTTCCGTTCTATCCTTGTGTTAGACACTCACTGCGGTTAAACTACAAAAATCGAGTTCGACATCCAATAAGATTTAAAATTCAAAAGTAGAAAGTTATGGAACGTCACTGCTTGTTCAAAACGATCTTATTTCAAACGAAGAAAGATTCAAATGAACTTTAAAATAGAACTTGAAGTGGGATAGATTTTCAAAAGCAGTTCGAGAACTTTTCGTACCACATATGCTGAGTTGGCTTTAAGAGATCTATTTAACAACTTATATTTCCATTGATATGGAACTTTTCATATTTGAGTTGAACTTGTGGTTAAGGTTTTCTCTTTTGTTTGGGCTTGCGAATCAATTTGAGTATGGATGAATTATTAGATTTGTAAGTGGATACGATTAAAAGTTCTTAACACTGATAAATAACATTCAATTTCATATAATCGTTTAAATTTGAAGCTGCATTCGTTGAGAGCATTGTAAAATCGAACTTTTCACAATTACATGTCATTGTGAAAAGTCGGTAAATACAGGGAGGATTTTTGAGACGTAGGTACTTTACCGTATTCGTTGTTACTACAGGAAACCGGTCTTAGGAGATAGTCTATTCTATAAATTTTTGTGAAATGTTGATCTGCATTCACAGATTCTGAAAAGTCAGTCAGCAAGAAAATGGGCAATTTTTACACAAAACTTATTAATGCCAATCAATCCTGTTTCTTAAAAGGATCAAAATCATTACTAGACCAACTGAGGTTTGAGTACTAGAAAAGTCAGAAATCGCGTAAAAACTATTCCCATACATTTCGTAGGAAATGAGAATCAAACTTACGTTTTTATGATGGACGGGCTGACATATCATTTAGATAAGTCCAAAGTCCGAAGTGGCATTGCATATTTTGAAACCTCGGTCATGTTGGTAAAGAAAATTTCTTCTTCTTAAATGAATTCAG
The DNA here is from genome assembly GCA_905333075.3 of Atethmia centrago. NCBI lineage: Eukaryota > Metazoa > Arthropoda > Insecta > Lepidoptera > Noctuidae > Atethmia > Atethmia centrago. The sequence goes on from HG995377.1 coordinate 7,869,764, forward strand.
TCAGTCAGTTCAGTAAAAATATTTAGGGTACAAATAATATTTACATGCCATTTTCACCCTAGAACACAATCCAGTGCAATTCAACCCATCATCATCTACCTAGCCTTTTCCCAACTACGTTTGGCTCAGCTTCCAGACCAACCAGATTCAGCTGAATACCAGTATTTTACATGGAGCGACTGCCTATCTGACCTCTACAACCCAGTTACTGGGTAATACCGGGCTTCTGACGACCCGAAACGACTGTCAACGATCCACGAATGATAGCCGGGATCAACGGCTTAACGGGTTTTCCGAAGCATGAAAGGTCTTGGTATGTAAAGATGGTTACCCATCTACGGACCAACCGCGGCAAGCGTAGCTTAACCTGGCCGATTGACCCGTGCGGCTGTTATTATTTGGCCACAAGCCCCTTAACCAATCCAATGCAATTCAACCCATCGAAAAAAAAAATAAACAACAAAATCCACACGAATTCTGTCCCTACCTTTCTCGCATTCTTTTCCAATCGACAGTTTGTCGCAAGTCTATCACAAAGCAAATAAACAAGCTTGGCAAACTCCTAAAATCGCATTGTTCACAAAACGAGTTGGAATGTTGTCAACGATTTGAGATAAAGCCTTCAAACTTTGTGTTACGTACTTGTTCCGGCTTATAGCACAGTTAACAGGATAGGTTTTGTTTTGAAGCTTTTAAAATGTTGGTTGGACTATAATTTTGTTGATTTATCTGATTTTTGAGCGTAAGGCTTGAAATTAGATCTAACAGCGCAGGATGGCCTTTACGGGGGGTCTACTCTCGAAGTCCGTCAACGAAGCCCGTATCTTCGTTCCCGTCCGAAAGTAGTTGATTCGTCAAAACAAGTTCCAAATTAAATTTTTGAGACATGCAAGTACATATAGGGTGTAGGGAGAACTGTCAAATCCTGTTGTCATTCATTCTTAGTTCGACCCTCGAACTAGTCGTATATCCGTAAGTAATCCGGAGTAGGAAATACCCGAGTCATCATCATCATCATCATTCCAGCCGAAAGACGTCCACTGCTGGACATAGGCCTTCCTCAATAGGGGGGGAGGGGGGGTGCCATAATCGCCACGCTTGGCAGGCGGGTTGGCGATCGCAGTATGCTGTTAAAATGCATAGAAAACGCTGCTGCCCGTTCTCTAGTAAGTCCCTTAGTCGCCTTTTACGACACCCACGGGAAGTAATGCGATGGTGCTATTCTGGTTCAGCAGCTTTGATGTCATCAGGACTATGCCCAAACGTGGGACAACAGCAGCTCCCCTGACATCATCTGAAATCAGAAGACTACCGCCAGATTACCATCGATGCGATGCTCTACTGGAGTAAATATCCGTCCTTTTTTTAGGGTTCCGTAGTAAACAAGGAACCCTTATAGTTACGCCATGTCCTTCTATCTGTCGTCTGTCTGTCTGTCTGTCCCCACTGTAGCTCAGAGACGCTTAGTACTAGAAAGCAATAGTTTAGCATAGGTAGGTATACATTTTAGTAACAAAGTGGTAAAATAAAATCTTGAAAACAACTTTTTTTGGTTACCTCCCTTGCACGTAATGTGGGGATGATATTTGTTTTCCTCGTCTATCCCATGGTCTAGGGTATTGTTGGATAGGCCGTTAAAAATTGCGCGCGTCTATGAACACCACTTTTCGATTCAAGGATATGTTTGCGTAATATTAAGCTTTAAAGTGGTAATTTTTATTAGAGTCAAGTGCCTTATGCCAGCTTAATGGTTGTTTGTGGAGATGTGAAAAAAACATGTTAGTTGTACATATAATGAAATTAAAAGAAAAACTATTACAGCTAAGTAAGCTTTACAAGTTAACGAGTTATAGTCGACCAACTTAAATTTGCAGATGGAGAATTGACCGTGACGTGTATCAATGTATGGGAGAACATGTTTTTCAACTACAATGTTAAGTTTGTTTTTGGGATAAATTCATCCCAACCTCCCACCTACGGAACCCTTCCTTGTGCGTGGTCTGACACACACAATGAAGGGCCGCCGATCGACAGATCCGCTCTATTGTTGGTGAATCATTTGGGTTAGATGAGGTTATAACAGTATGATGTTTCCTGATATTTACTTATTCATTACAGAGTTTTACCTGAAAATTAGTAAATATGAAAATTAGGTCAACTGAACGTTATATCCCAACTACGGAACGCTTCATTGTGCGTGGTCCGACACGCACTTGGCCGGTTTTTTTTGGTGATTTCAGTAACTTTGTAACAAAACTAGTCGGCGCCACTTGCTGCGCCTTGAAATCTCCGTAGATTTAAGACGCTGACAACACCTAAGCCGCGGTCACTGTCAGATTGCATAGAAAAGCAAGAGGAGCGCGATGACACTACGCTTGTAATTTATTGCAAAATATGAAGCTGTTTACTAAAAATTGAGTTAAGTAATCGAAAATAAAAAACAACCAAGTTCTGCATTCTATTAAGACGTTCTTGTTATTAATTAAATACGTAATGTATGTTGATATTTAATACAGATATTTTGGATTAGAACTCTATGTAAGAGGTTAGTTTAACGTTATTTTGTATCGAGTTTTTTTTTTCAATACGTGTTTTGGTAAGAACCAAGTTCTGGGAAATATGTTCAAATTGAATATATATTTTTTCCGCTACCACAAACTATACAGATGTGGCAATTTTTTTTCTTAAGAGAAGCCTATTTTCGTCAATTGGGTCTTGCCAGCGCCTTAACGATTGTGAGAGGGACGAGCGGACAGACAGACAGAGTTATTTAAGTAATCTTAAAAATACTTGTAGAAATCGCTGAGCACTTAACTTCACAATGGACCTAGTTTATGTCTTCCTTCCTTCTATAAGATGGTAATCTTATACTTATTATAATAAAAAATAAAGTTAAGAACTAACACCCAACTACGACAACGTCAACTAAAAAGGTATAATTTTATTGTGTCGTCATTACTAATATATCATTAAAGCATAAGTAATGAAGGTATAAATTGTATAAATTACGTATGACTTCGTTATACGAAAACCGAAAAAAAAAACGACATCGATGTCTTATTCGCGTTTTGTCGTAGTTGGGGATACAGCGTTTAAGCTCATTTTTATTTCAAATATTTTGGGGTTCGGCATCAATGAGGGTAGGTTAATAATAACCACTTCTTTGGTTGGCGAAGATTTTACAGATTAATTTTATCCAACGTTCTTATAGCAGCTAGTGTTATTGGATAGGATAGTCAGAATGAAATATAATATTTTTATTCTTATTTTGGGTTTATTTAAGTATAATAATAGATATCCAATATATTTTCAGAAAGTACTATTTAAGACCTTTCATTAAAAATCAACCACCATATTCTTGGATTTTTTTTCAGTAACCCGTTACATCCGTTAAGAGCCTGTGTTGCGTTTTATGTGACGTCATATAGCCGAACAAAATGACCTTATTTGTTCCCTCATAACTATGTATGTACTATGTATGTAGGAGTTATGAGGGAACAGATAAACATACATATCTTCGGTGATATTCTGAAACCGCGGAACTAACAGTGTTTCAAACCACGTAAGGTAGGTGCAGTGAATTTTACAGGAACGAGGAAAAACGTAATATTTACTAAACCACTCAACTTTCTATTGTTTCAACTTTTAAATTGTCAAATTCCTCTTAATATTGTAGGCATTAGTTAAGTGAAATATGTATTAATGAATTAGAAAATCCCAAATCTCGATTTTGCTACTTTTGTAAGTACGCGGTTTTAAACACTGTTAGTTCCGCGGTTTCAGAATATCACCGACGATATGTATATATGTATGTTTATCTGTTCCCTCATAACTCCTACACTACATGTCGAATTTTGACAAACGATGCTTCAAAAATATCGTTGGAAGCGTCATTTTGTTATATTTTCTTTATGACAAACATAATTCACTGGAATAATCTGTTACTCCAGTGAATTATGTTTGTCATAAAGGTACTTATTTTTTGCATTTATTTATTTATTTATAAAGGTACACCAACAGCTTCTGTAGACAAAATATAAAATAAAAGTAGATAACAGTCATGAACTTATACAGTTGCCAATAACAGGTGAACCAGCATTCTCAAATACAGTGACAACTTAAGGTAAGAACGAAATTAAACAAAACTTATAAAAATAAAAAATAAAAATTATGTGGTTTCAAACTATTTAAACAGAAGTACAATATGACACAAGAAATAAGATTACCCGACTACGAAATAGGCAAAGGAGGGTTATGATTTTAACATGTCAGAACATGCACTAGCTGTCACTTTGTGTAATAAAATGGTCATATTTATTGTACTCTAGACTTTTACACTAATTATTATACATTTATTTTACACTTATATAAATCGATATAGATTAATTTAAACGATCCCGATTACAATAAACAACGATCCCGATTACATCAACATTTAATGTTTAAAATCATTGTTACAATCGTCAGAAATTTTAAAGTGTGGTAACTTGGTAATTATGCTGGCGACTGTACTTTATTACGAGCTTAGTTTTTCTTGCTCCTGCATTGCATGGATCTCTACCTTTTCAATGTAGGTACCTAAAAAGGCTCTAACTGTAGATATCTGCTCGACAGTTAAGGTAATAACACCCCTATGCGCTGTTATTTCTAATTAATTGAGGAAAGATATTGATATTTTTATATTATTATTGAGATATTAGCATTATGTTTACCTAATGCATTGAAAACATGCCTTTCGACATCTATGTAATCCAATTCCATCGCATTCAATTACATTACCCGTAAGTATTGGTATGTTGTATTATACATGAATGATGGAATTATTATTCTGTAACAATATTTTGATTTAAATAGTGTCGGCGAAGATTTTTCCCCGTTCTTCTCCATAAGAACCTACTATGCTTTAGAATGGGCAACAAGCTGCATTTTTGTCACTGACCCCTTTTTTTGGGTGGGAAATCATCAAATAACTTCTCCCGCTCTGGGCGGAGCGGGAGGGTGTGTCAGACTCTTACTGACTAAAACCCACCCATATTCCTTCCATTGCCTGTGTTGCCAGGGGCCTCGGAAACCCTTGAGTACCTTCCCGAGACCCCGGCAGGCATCGGCCCTAGTGGACTTGTGCTGACGACATCTCTTTGAGGCACGCGTGGAATACAACGCGCCGTCGAGCCGGGCCTGGTCCTTCCCGGACGGTGAGCTACCTATTGCTCACTGTCCGCAAGCTCGCGCCTACGGTGGCCGGAAATCCGCCAGGGATTTCCGACGCCCGGGGCGTCTCCTGCTAAATTTGCCTTTCCCTCAACCGTCCCGCCTCCTCCTTCGCGAGCATTACTGCTTCGCAGAAGGAGGTGACGGCTGCCCATGCCCTCTCGCTTCGTACCATGGCAACCGGGGCCGGACGCGAGTGATCTCTGCCGCCGATCGCCTCCACGAGGAGTCACTGACCCCTTGACAATTCAAAAGTGCCTGTTATTGGTTTTGTTAAAATGAATGCTTTGAGTTTTTTTTACTGGTATGTTTTATTGGTCTAGTTGACTGATAAACTCGCAGCAAGGCGAGTTGCAGTGAGTGTTTATCCAGGGAAAGTTGGTGTCTGACTACAACTTGTTTGTCAGCAAAACTTGCTTTTTAGTGGATATTCTACTCATCTGTAGTAGTAGGTATATTAAAACTTCACTAGGAATTTGATCAAATGCACAAAGAGAGACCTAAGCCCTCCTACACATGTAATACACTGCAGGCCAAATATACTTCTCTAGTTGTGACCGGGTTTTTCATCCAACGACTCACTTAAGTGTACACGCAAGTTTTCGCTGTTATCAAAATCGATAAGGAGGTCTATATAATTCCAGGATCATACTTATGCACTCATGCGTGCCTGAAATATCCACTCTAGGAACTAAGTCGGGAGATCGGGGAGCAGTCGTAGTTACAGCAGTTACCCATGAATCTCCTTGCTAATCGTTATGTTAATAGTAACCTTGCATTGTATAGTCATATCCAAAATATGTTAGTCACCATAAGGGCTATTTTTGTCTGCTCATTGTACTATAGAATCTCTTTACCGGCTCAGCATTACATAATTGCGTCGTTAAGTCAAAAAAAAAAAATCAGTACCACAGACTGACATTCAGCCATCTTCTTTAAATGTCAGACGGAATTAACAATGTGACACTGACAGATCGATAATTAAATAAAAAAATATTAATTTATCTCCACTCATATTATAAATAGGTAAAATTTGTTTGTAAGTTTGTATGTAGGGGGTAATCTCTGGAACTAGCAGTCGGATTAAAAAAAAATATTTTTTCATTTGATAGCCCAATCCTTAAGGAAGGTTATTTAACATCATGCTACGACAGCGAGCAAAAAGAAAAAATCAGAAAGAACGCTAAGTGAAAATGAAGAAATAGTGCGGGCGATGCAATGCGACGCAGTGGGTCGGGGGAAAAAGAAATTTAACGCGGACAAAGTCGCGGGCAGAAACTGGAATATCATAAAAAACAGGCCATTTTTAAGTTATTTATTTTTTATTTTATGGCTTTTAGTGATAAAACGATAATACTTTTATAAGTTTTTTCTATGAGATATAGAATAGTACCTACTGTTATATATGTTTGTTATATACTAAGCAAGCTCTAGACGATGATACTATAAAAAGTAAAAATTGTATAAAAAATACTTTTTTTCATGAATCATGGCTTTCCCATTATATTGTTTAAATTTTCACAAGCCTATGTTACCCGGGATTACGCAACGCTTCTAACGATACCAAATACATTGATATCAGTTAAGCCGTTTAGAAGTTACGGTGGAATAAAGAAACTCACAAACATACATGAACCCTGAAAACATAACACTCCTTTTTTTAGGCAGTCGTGTAAAAAACAACACAAACACGAAATTACAAGTGGGGATATACGAAATATTACCCTAGCCTTTCACAAGTAGCACTTCTACTACTAATTTAATCAACTTTCGGTTACGACATCAGACATTTCTCTGCTCTTCAAAGAATACCAACCCTACAAAAGTCTACAGTGACTGCTTTAATAAATATACATATAATCAGCATGTAAAATCCTTTATAAATAAGTAGATTCATGGGAATACCGGCTTGAAAACCTTGTGCAAGAGCTCTAGTATTTGAGATTTGAGATGAGATGAGAGAGAGAGACGCCCTTTATGCCTGGAGGCTTTTATTTAGGTATTAAGTTCTATTTACGTTTTTTTTATGTTGAAATTTTTATCTGCTTGAGTACACTTTGTTCATTGTTTTGTTGGTATACTGGCGCGTGCTAGCTAACGTATGGCAAGTGTGTAATTTAATCCAATGTTTTGTGTTTCGTAATGTTAATTACTTTGCATACGATTTGTATAAAATCAAGTTTATATAACTAAACAGACAGACGTGCTGCTGGGGAGTTTGTTCCACCACTTCTTCTTCCCAGCTAAAGCACTAGGAAGTGGTGACGGGCGGGCATTTTTGGGGGACTGTCTTATGTAACTTTGACGTTCGAAAAGTGTTGATTTTCAGCCTAGTTTGAATAAATGACTTTTGATTTTGATTTTGATTTTGATTCCATAGAAAATTCATTCAGTTATGCCTTAAATTCCACGTGCTCGTATGTATCTTGTTCTGAGAATATAGGAAGCCTTTTGGGAGAAATAATTAGCAGAACTTAGTTGCACGGCGACATGAAACGCAGCTCTTATTAATTAGTTCCATGATATTTGGAATGATGATTAATTGCAAAGTAGCTGACCAACACACATCAACGACATACAATACAATAGAAAATAGATAATAAAATAAACAATTACTACCGCACCCAGCGCAGAATCTAAAATAAACCTGTCAATGTGAAACATCGTCATCATTATCGAATTTCATAACTTAGCCTTATGTTATTATAATAAATTATTATTGTCTCCGCCTGCAAGACTGGTACACCAGAAACGGCATAACTATGGAAATATCTATTAACTGCTCCGAAATTACGATGTTTATTATTATTATTTTTTAGACATACATTTTTGACATTATATACCTACAATTTATATTTCAGACTTAATATTATTAATATTATTTTACATGGATTCTTGTGTACGTTGTGAATGTGAGAACGTTGTAGGCTTAATAGACTAGATCTTTTTTTCTATAGACCGTTTCCTTTTCTCTTTTTTTTTTTTTTGTTAAGTACTTTTCGACAGGCCTACACTGTTCTCCCATACCTAATTTGTGTAATTTGAAAACATTGTAAAAGCCAATTATTTTTAAAAGAGTAACCGTGGAGTTTCTTGCCGGCTCTTCTCCATAGGAAACGACCAATTGGAACCGTGCACCTAGCTTCTGACGTTTCATAAGTGCCCATGTAGGTTTATGTGAAATAAAAATATTTTGATTTGATTTGATTTTGATTAGACCAAAATTCTATAGATTATAATGATTGTTTTAATGCTTATTTTTCCCTTTTCAGTAATGTGATTTAGCAGTCGGGTTTTTTGTTTTTTTTTAATAATTTATTTTATTTCAAGTATTTAGTTTTTTTAATATATATATATTTGAAAATTACTCATTACTAGCTTTTATTTGATACAAATATTGATGCAATTTATTTAAAAAAATCCTCCACTCCTTTTTTTGTATTTGCAGACGCAATTTATAAATATTATATAGCCTATGTCACTCCCACAATTAAGACGAATCTAAGGACACCTCATAATACTCGTATGTTAAAATCCATTAAACCGTTTAGGCTGCAGAGCATGTCAAAGAAATAGACATATATACATACGTACATACTCTGGAAAGAGCAGTGGTGGCCCAGTGGTAGCGGCCGCGACTTACAAGTTGTTGGTCGTAGGTTCGAACCCAGACAGGCGCGCTTTACTTTGTGTAAATTATTACATCACCACTGCTCTGAAAACGGTGAAGGAAAACATCGTGAGGAAACCGGCATGTCCTAGAACCAAAAATTCGAAGACATGTGACATCTACCAATCCGCACTGGGCCCGCGTGGTGGGCTACGGCCCTCTCCCTCTCACAGAGAGGAGGCCTGTGTCCCAGCAGTGGGAACATTATAGGCTGATTATGTATTCTCTGGAAAAACATTACCCTCCTGGAGAAATCTGATGATGTAAAAATGTTAATATCAGATGTGATGTAAAGATTAAAAGCAAGTGTTAGCGGTGCTACTGCTGAATAGTTATTCAGAATCCCAGCTGTCTTTGAAATGTGGTTTCTGTACGCCTAAATTATTACTCCTGTTTTGATTTAATAGTAGATTAGCTCGGTGTTTATGATGTTAGTCTGGAGACTTTGAAATAACCTAATTTAAGGAATTTGAAATAACTTTAAAATAATTTGAAATAATAAACGAAAAGGTTCCCATGAAAAACTATACATTTTACCAAGCACAAGTAAAACACTTAGTATACTTGTAGTATGCAAAATAATATCATCCCATAGGAAAAATCGGGTAACAAGTGAACCAAGCCTCTGTCTTCAAAACTTTAGAAGCACACCGCAGGACATCCCCAAATAATAAAAATACTCCTCTCTACTTGATCCAAGTTTGCGGACAAGCTCGCTTCTAACTTAGGAATACAATATTTCCTCACCAACTTTATTTTGCGGTAGATATCCAAAATGAACAAGTTTCACAAGAACAGTCTGCGAAGGCAATAAAGTTTTCGAAATTCGGAAATTAAATTCGTGGTTCGGCACCAAAAGGAATCTTGTCCACCTGAAATCCAATGTTTCAATCATAAAAACTTATTGCTGAACCATTCTTGTAATTCTGATTAAAACTCTGTTCCCTTCAGATGGCTTTCGTCAGTAACAGATTAAACGTGGGACCAGTTCGTGGCAAAATAATAACAGCTGCACGGGTCCATCGAAAGTTAAGCTACGCTTGCCGCGGTCGGTTCATGGATGGATGACCCTCCGTGCCGTAAAGCACGTTAAGCCGTTGGTCCCGGCTGTCATTCATAGATCTTTGACAGACGTTACTGATGCCCAAAAGTTGGTAAGACAACCAGTCTTACCAAGGGGTACTCAGTGACTGTTTTGTGTAGGCCAGATAGGCAGTCGCTTCATGTAAAATACTGGTGTTCAGCTGCATCCGGTAAGACTTGAAGCTGACCCCAACATAGTTTGGAAAAGGCTACGTAGTTTAAGTAACCAGATTAAAATACACTGCGAAATTAAAATTTATTACTGATTCAGTAAAGCAATGAGAATTTGTCTACGTGAGTGAAAATTCTGAAATGCGACGAGTGACATGGTTGCAGTTATTAACTTATTAAATATTCAAAGGGTAATTTTATGCTTTACAGTGTATTTATCATTCAAGATTAATGTGTAATTAATGGTAATGTTAACGTTTGGTGTGATGCAAACAATTTTAATTTTTGAGGAATTTAGTTATAGAATTTGAATGAATAGGAAAATTATGAAATGATTTTGAGGGTTCCGTATCTAAAGGGTGCCAACAGAACCCCATAACTAAGGCTCTGCTATCCGTCCATCACAGGGCTGTATCTTTTGACTGTAATAGTTAGAAAATTAAAAAAAAAACATTGCTTGTTGGAGATATTTGTATTTTACTGAAGTAATTATGTAGTGTAAAATATTGTACATGGTACGGAACCCTTCGTGTGCGAGTCCGACTCGTACTTGGCCGTTTTTTTATTCTCATATCACATCCCGTGGGTGTTGTAGGTACTTGTTCTATAATATCAGGGTTTATTGCACGGTCTACTAATCTGTTACAGCACGATTGAGATGTCGCAGATATGTGTTAAATAGTGAGAGGAGAAATAGTGGAGAGGGGCTTATGGCTAAGTAATAACAGCCGCACGGGTCGATCGATCAGGTTAAGCTACTCTTGCCGCGGTTGGTCCGTGGATGGGTGACCATCTTTTCACCAAGACCCCTCTGTGCCTCGGAAAGCACGTTAAGCTGTTGGTCCCGGCTGTCATTTGTAGATCTTTGACAGTTATCACAGGTTGTCGAAGTCCGAAAGTTTGACATCCAGTCTTACTAACGGGTATTGTGTTAGCCAGTGACTGGGTTGTGGAGGTCAGATAGGCAGTCGCTCCATGTAAATTACTGGTATTTGGCTGCATCCGGTGAGACTGGAAGCTGACCCCAATATAGTTGGGAAAAGGTATGTGTTAAATAACAGAACAATGCACGGATGTTACTATGATAATCATAGAGGGTTAGGACGTTAACCGTTAGTATGGGAAATGTCTCCTAGGGCAGTGTCTCCTTGCAATGTACCCGTGGTGGTATATAACATATAGTGTAATATACATGAAGTTGTAATAATATATATAGTTTTCGTGCGTTTATTTTGTTGTTATGTTTATTTTCTTTCCTTTTTTTATACATACATCCTTGACATAGTATTGTCTTTCTTTTTTTATTGGACATTATATACCTACAATTTTGATATCAAACTATTTATGAGTGACTTTTGTGGACTGGATACTAATTAACACTTGTTACAGTTGTAATGGCAAATCTGTCATTTGGTTTAAATTGGTTTTTATTATATTATTAATATTTTACATAGATTCTTTTATATTTTGTGAATGTGAGAATATTGTGGGCTTAATAGACTAGATTTGTAGACCTTTTATTTTTTGTTAAGTACCAGGTACTTCTTGATAGGCCTACACTGTCCTCCCATACCTATTAACACTGTAATTTGAAAACATTGTAAAAGCCAATTGTTATTAAAAGAGTAACCGTTGAGTTTCTTGCCGCTGACCGCTGGCTTCTGACGTTTCATAAGTGCCCTTGTAGGTTTATGTGAAATAAAATGTTTTGATTTGATTTTGATTTTGTTTATAACCCCCACATTGTAGCACCTAAAATGTTATTGAAGACTAAAAAAATAAGTCTTAATTAAAGTGATATTTCCTATACCTACGAAGTAGATTAGACCCAAAAATTACTTAACAAACATGCTCGTCATCTAATATTCGAAGTCGAAATTTACACAATTTTCTATAGAACAGAAATTCTACACAGACTAAATTGAGTTTGTGGAATAGAACAGGTGAAAACTTGCTTTACAAAACGAAGACAGTGTTCTGTTAACATCGAAGTACCGATAGATATGTACCGCTATTCTCTGTAAGGGTCTAGTTCGACGTGCCATAACAGCTGCCACACCACAGCGACAAAATGTCGCCGAGTACTGACTAAACTGTGAATGATGCCACAATGGCTGGTTGAAGTTTTGTTGTGGCAGCCACAATGACTATACTTGTGGTCTCGGTGTGGTCGGCTATTTGCATTTGATTGCCTTAAGTACCTTGTCGCGTTTGTTGCCGCGATATTATCGATGAACAACGACAGTTGTCGAATGCGATTGTTAACTATAATTATGTCATCAGAGAAAAAAAGTTGTTTTTCCTACATTAGGTTATTTATCAGCTTTTCTGCGCTGTCAAAATCTGATATAATGGTATGCTAACGTAACTACACGTTTGTATACCATTATGTGCCCTTACTCAACCACATTTTTGCCGCTGTTGTGTCGACATGGTTATCGCACGTCTGTCCAGCCCCTTTAAAAGTAAATAACTTAAATTCCTAGCACTTTTCCCAGACGAGGGAGCTTGTAAAGGTGTTTGGAGTAAATTAATTAATGTGTTTTATTGTTTCTTTAGCTTTGAGGCTACTGGAGTGTAAATCGTATTAGCATTGGGTGCACTTTATTGGTGGATTTAGTTCTAGCTTCGACTTTTCATGCACGTAGGTTAGTTGAAAACTAGCTTCGTTTAATAAGTAAATAATTTGATTCTTTCTGAATATTATTTTGATTGAGGCACTGGATGGATGGGCGGAGGAGGAGGCCTTTTTTGTCAGAATTTTAACAGCAAGCAACAGTAGTTCCAAAACCATCTCTAAACTGCAAAATGTGTACTTGTCGACTTCAAAATCATTCAGTAGTTTCATGTGACTGTAATTTCCCGAATTTCTTGTCTCGAAGAAGTGTTTCTTGGCCGCAAAAAATTCAAAAGATTATCCTCTACCATTTCAGGCTTTAAATAGGGATATGAAAACATCGCTATTACGCGCTATGTTTTATTTTATACCTTAGTGCCAAATAACATTAAATCTTCACATTTTTCCTGTGCATATAACCCAAGCGTATTAAATAGCACATTTCGAATGTACGCAGTACAATAATATTATGTACATACGCTATTCCTCCGTATAATAGAACAAGGGATCATAGAAATAGGAAATTTTTCTATTATAATACGAACAGGGTAGAGGGAAACTCACTTTTGGCATAACGGAGTATCATTGGTAGAAACTCAGTACATTATATCGAATTTGAAATATCGCAAGATTTTGTATTCGAGAATTTTAAATTCTTTCGATGTTTGAGTTTGAAGGAGATTTCGTTTCTCTACGGATGCATTTTTAGTCGGTAGGAATTTGAGTTCTAAATTGTAAGCATTGAAGTGAGATATGAATTTCGTTATGAAACTTGAATTGTAAAACATGTACTTTTTTGCAGAAGAAGGGAAGTGAATTAACCATGTTTTACATTACCTAATCGGAAAGATACCAATTACATTGCAAATAATAATTCAGTTTTCTAATATCATCGGATGGTTGGCTAAAACTCAAATAAGGATTATGAAAACGAGTAGTTTTATGACTGGGAATTAAAACAGAGGCCACAAAGCAATTAAAATAATCGAATAGTCCAAAAAAAACTGCCGTTAATTAAAGAAGCTGGTAAATAAATAAAACGAGAGCAGTGGTGACCCAATGGAAACGGTCGCGACTTACGAGTTGTAGGCCCCAGGCAGGCCCTTTGTGTAAATTATTTTCGTCACCACTACTCTTAAAACTGTGAAGGAAAACATCGTGAGGAAACCAGCATGTCCTAGTACTAAAAATTCGAAGACATTCACCAGCCCGCTTTGGGCGTACGTGGTGGATTTATAGCCCACTCCCTCATACAAATAGGAGGCCTGTGTCCCAGCAGTGGGAACATTAGAGAGGCTGATTATGATTATACTAAATACTGCCTCGTTGGTGTAGTGGTTTCTAGCATTACTGCTGCGCATCCGGGTCGAGCAAAGTGTTATTGGGTTTTTCTATCTGGAATTTCTCAGTAGCAGCCCGAAGTCTGGATTTGTGCCTGCTTGATGGCAATATGCTCGCGCCCCTATTACATGGGACTTAAACATAACTGGCGAAATAGGGGGTGTAAGTACTACAGGTACACCTCTGCCCAAACAAGGCGTGATGCTATATGTTATGTATGTAAATAAATAAAATCTTGGTCAAAAGGTCATTATTTACAAATGGATTGATGATTGCAGAACATATTAATAAGCGGATGCAATTTACGCAACAGTTTTTAGCATTAACATTTGTCTTGCAGTATGATGCAAGACAAATCTTCTGAGGGACCCAGGGGTTCCGATGTTTACAAACACAAATATCACATAACACAAACAGCGAAACCCGTAATAACTATCGGCCATGCAAATATTTGTTCCGTGAGGCCATAACCAACTATAATTGCCTACATCCGAGCTCAAACATAATTCAACCCTTCAAATCGATTTTCCACAAACGGAACCCTCGACGTCCGTCAAGATAGGCGTAAAATAGACGCCTGTCTGTCGCCAATAACATCACGCCATATTAAGGCTTTTGAAGGATTTATTGAGCAATATATCGTTCTCGTAGGACGAGAGTCGTTGTCAACTTTATGTGTATCGAGTGTGCAGCAAGCTTTTTTAGGAAACTTTTTGATGTTCTGATGTTGTGTGGTGGCCCGATTTTTTTAAGGCGGAGGGTTATTCCTCATGAGGTGCGACCAGAAGGACCAAGGTTTTTTATTCTTTCGGACAGAGGACCAATGGACCACGATCTTCATTTTTTTTAATACTTACAATCGCGAATTATTGAACTAAAGAATTAGTATATAAGAAGATATTGAAAGTGGCACCGGTACTTGAAAAGTTGTGTGGAAAATCGGCTGTCATGTCATGTCATGTAATGCGGAGGAGTGAGGAAAATGTCATGAGGAAAGCTTTGAGTAGGAATGTGGATGGCTATAAGAGTAGGGGAAGACCAAGGGAACGGATTGATGGATTGTGTAAAGAAAATATAGCTAGAAAGGGGGTGACTACCAAGATGACGACTAATAGATAATGGAAGAAAAATACATGTTGCACTGACCCCAAATAAATTGAGATAAGGGCAGGAGAATAATGGGCGTTAAAAAGGAATTTTTAACAAGTCTAAAATAAGATTCTAATGCTACATGTAATTCTAAATCAAAGTAAATAATGTGTCGGATGGACGGACAAAATCGAGTTTCTTGAGATGTTGAATTACGTAGGCAAAATGGAAAGCAACGTCGTTTTCGTCCAGACAGTTAGATGAACATTAGGGTTTTATGATATTCCAATACGTAGTTCTTTATATTATTTTCGTATTTGGTTTCCATAATAATTCATTCGATTTATTTATAGCGTTAAGAATAAGGTCAGAGGCATACATTTTAAGCTTCTTGATTGACTTTAATAGTTTTCCTACATTTTTTTTACCAAATCTTGGATCGCATGGGATACTTCCCATTCCCCGTTGTTATCACTATCTCCGTCGTCTATATTCCTAATGTACTCGTATTATATATACGTCTATATTGTTATTTTTATCTGATAACATTTTCGTTTTCCTAATTTTGTTAATAATAATGTTTAGGTCGACTTTCACTCCACCCCGTATGTATGGCTCTGTAGGGCTCATCTCAAGACAAGACACTCTCCCACCGTTTAGAGATTATTTTAATTCCAAATATGAAGAATTCCAATTCCTTGTCCCATTAATCCGATATCTTTGGCAACTATCATGCCAAAAGTGACAGGCTAATTTATTGATAACCACCTAGCTAAGTATAGTACTTCTACAGTTCGGGTTTAGATCTGGCCTGTCCACTGAGACTGCGATACTTTGCCTTAAGCATACAGTCAGATATTATGTGGATAAAAGAATAAGAATCAGAACAATTTATTTGTGAAACATAGGTAATTTATACACAACGATCTTAAAAAATAGGTAGTGCGCTATGTTTTGCCAATATTGACATACAAATGAATTATTAAAAACGATTAAATGAGTAGGTATTATTAAATTACAATGATAAATTTATTGCAATATAATTATATAAGTATTTGAGAAACCTAATTTTATAACGCATGCATGCAAATAAAAAAAATATTACAATTCAAAGTCAATTTCATTTCATGTCAAAATTTTACGTCAATTAAATTCAAAATATTAGTATTAATGTTAAATATTAAAATGTATGTCAGCATTATATAATTATAGAGATTTGTCCTTAAGAAACTCATCTAGAGTATAATAACATCTTTCAAGCAATAACCCGTTAACCCTTTTCAGGGTTCTGTCCATATATTAGACACCATGCGTTTCGTTAATTTTCTTTCAAAATATTTGACAAGCTGCTTTGCTATTGTGTAGGTACAAAAAATCCAAAATCCAGTGTATGCGATGCAAAATACCACTATGCATTGTTCCTTGCTTTGCATCTTTTCATTTACCCTAGGTGGCTGCTGTCCATATTTTGGACACCATGTTTTTTTTTAAGATATTCAATTTTTTTTTTTCACATTTTGTTAATATAAACTCATTTAACGATATCCATGTGTTTTTATTTTTATACCTTTGCCCATTTCCTCTGCACGTTAAAGGGTTAAGTGCTTTTTAAACTATTGCAGTGGCATACATTTTATTTCATCGGGTATTTTATTATATGCTTGTGTAGCAACACCGCAGAAGCTTTTCTTCATTAGATAAGTTTTACATTTCAAAAGGCATAATTTATTAAAATATTGAGCACGTATCGGTGTTTTCTATACTGCACATAGTTTTTTTTTTTTTAATTAATAAATGTGTTTTTTTTTAATTTTTTACAAATAATGCAGTTTCCAGAACGTATAAAGCTAGTAGGGGTAATATTTTTTCCGACGTTTGGCTCCCAAACTGGAGCGGGCAGGCGCTGCATTGAAGCGGCTCCTGCCCAATTTAGGGGGTCCAAACGCCTCCTGTCGGAGGCTCTACGCAGGGGTCGTGCGGTCCATGGCCCTCTATGGGGCTCCTGTATGGGCGTGCTCTCTGGCGCTGCGGCCAGCCTACCGGTTGAGCGCGGCCCAAAGGGTCATGGCCATCCGGATGGTCCGGGGATACCGCACGGTCTCCTGTGAGGCAGCGAGCCTCCTTGCCGGATTGCCGCCATGGGATCTGGAGGCAAAAGTCCTCGCGCACGTATGGGAGTGGCGCGAGGAGGCGAAACGCCGAAGATCCGTCCGCTGTGAGGAGCTCCGGCGGGATCTCATGGCGTCATGGAAAGTACGGTTATCGCTACCCAGTGCTGGGCACGCCACAATTGCGGCGATAAGTCCCCTCTTTGAGGAGTGGCTAGAGAGGCGCCACGGTGTCCTCACCTTCCGCCTGACGCATGTCCTCACCGGACACGGCAGTTTCGGGAGGTTCCTGTGTCGGATAAGGCGGGAGGAAACGTGCGGGTGTCACCACTGTGTGGATCGCCCGGAGGACACGGTGGAGCATACGGTGCCCGGCTTGGGCAGAGCACCGCCGTGTCCTCGTGGAGGTGATCGGCGGCAGAGATCTCTCGCGTCCGGCGCTGGTTCAGGCCATGGTACGGAGCGAGAGGGCATGGGCAGCCGTCACCTCCTTCTGTGAAGCAGTAATGCTCGCGAAGCGGTTGAGGGAAAGGCATGTTTCGCGCTCTCTCGCCCCTAGCCACCGTAGGAGACGCCCTGGGCGTCGGGAACCCCGGGCGGATTTCCGGCCACCGTAGGCGCGGGCTTGCGGACGGTGAGCAATGGGTAGCTCACCGTCCGGTAAGGACCAGGCCCAGGTCGACGGCGCGTCGTGTTCCACGCGCGCCTCAAAGAGATCTCAGCACAAATGTAGGGGTCCACTAGGGCCGATGCCAGCCGGGGTCGCGGGAAGGTACTTATGGGTCACCGAGGCCCCCGCAACACAAGCAATAGGAAGGAATACGGGTGGGTTTTAGTCAGTAAGAGTCTGACACACCCTCCCGCTCCGCCCAGAGCGGGAGAAGTTACTTGATGATTTCCCACCCTCAAAAAAAAAAAAGGGGTAATATTTTAAACTTTTTAAAATATGGAATGCAACTATCTGTTATTTTTAAACCACACATGGAAAATACACATCTTTTCTGCATCCTGAAAACGAGTTACCATACCGCAAATCTGAGGCGACTAGTCCATGATAGGCTGTTAGTAGTGTATCAGTATTTAATATTTTTGATAGTTGAAATAGCAAATATGCTGATTTACTTAACCTCTTACAAATTTCCTCCAAATGAGGTTTCCAAGTTAGTTTGTTATCTATAGTTATACCTAAGAACTACGCATTACTAGCTTCCTCTATTTCAGAATCACCATAAGCAACATTAACTGGTGGTTTCTCAAGCCGTTGGTAAAAGTGCATAACTTTGGTTTTATTTTTGGTTATATTTGTTATTATCACTAAGCCAATTTATTATTTTATACATATAGAGAATTATTGTCATTTTGATAATTGATTTTATTATTACATTCTATAATAATAGTAGCCGTGCTATCGTCTGCAAAGAGTACCATTTTTGTCTCCTGAATTTTGGAAGGTCATTTATATGACGGAGAAGGTAAGTCTCTCTCGTTATCATCAGCCATATTTTAACTACTGTGGGCGTACAATGCAGTTTGCAGTTTAAATCATATTATAATTTACGATCAAATAATCACACTGGCTATTCACACACAGGTACACGACACAACTATACGGAACGCGCGACAGTTTCTAAACGTATTCACTTCTTGACCGCCTCCGACAAACTGCCCTTAACTCCGGTCAAGTGTTATGTTGTAGACTCTGTCGAGCGTCGCTTGGTGGCGCTGGCGTCCCGAATAGTCAAACTAGTGACTAACGTATTTCCGACACGGCCATCCTGCTTGCACACGTCCTCGTGTGTTAACCTGCAACCAGAAATCAACAACAGTGTTTGTTCAACTCGGCCAATTTTGACGTTTTTTTTCTTTGTTCCCGGGGTGGAAAATCCTCATGGATGTCCTTCGCTCTGCAGTAGGCGGAGGGGTCTGTCAGACTCTTACTGACTAAAAACCACCCCGGTGTTCCCGTCCCACACTTGCACCGGGGATCATGGGATCTAATGCGACTTCCACGATCCCCGGCTAGTGCCGGCCCGCCTCTGCGGGCCACCTCAAGTCTGGGGGGGTGAGGTGTTTAAACCCCCCACGCGACGTCTGAAAGGGGCGCGCGTGGAACACTACGCGCCGCCACCTCGGGTCCAGTGTGATGGGGGGCGGCGGACGTCCCTAAGTCCGCCGTCCCTGGACCCATTTAGGGGGGCCGGAAGAGGGCGTTGTCTTCCCTCTGCCGACGCCCGGTGCGCCTGCTGCGGGCCGGGTGAGCGGAAGAGATCTCACGCTCCCATTCCGCAGCCTCCTTCTGCGACACGACTGTTTCGCAGAAGGATACCACCGCGTCCCAGGACCAAGGCCAGCAGCGACAAGTCACTGCCCACTCCTGAGATGAGGGCACGGCGTGGCTCCTCCCAAGCGGCACACTCTGCCAGCGTATGCCGCGACGTGTCCTCCCGACAGCGGCCAATTTTGACCTAACTCTACATTGATCGGGTCGGTAAAAATATTGAAATTTTTAAAACTCTTCAGTTTTTTTCTAACCAAATCTTACTTTTTAATTAAATCAAGCATGGTAAAATAGGTAAAATACAACAATCACAACCCTGGGCCATGTACCATCCACCAACATTTAAAACTCTACTGCAACAAAAATTGCCAAGCTTACAGAAACTCTCAAGTAAGACCTCTAACGCCACGGCTCTCCAGCCGACCAGCAATCGCATTGCTGTCATACATCCAGCGCATGGATCAATCTGTACGCATATCCATCAAGTGGATCGCCCGTGTGCATCACACACTGACTACACACTACGGTCTCTCCAGACCCCGACCTCCACCAGAACCAAACGTGCACCGCGCACCCACGGACTACTTGAGTTTCCTCAAGAGACACCGATTTCTACCGGGCTACGACTACGTATTGACTACTGGTACGGTCGAATTCACTACGGCCGATAGAGAACCCTACTCGCGTGTTTCCCATAGCTTAAGCTTGCTCATCACCATTGTGATCACTATCTACTTCGACTGGACCTACCTTTCTAAACCTATCGTAAACGTATTTGTAAGTACGGTTAGAATTTAAAGCTTTTAACGTATAGAGATCACCATACAAAACATCAGCTACCCTAAATGGACCTCTGAACTTCCTTTAAACGCTCTTTTTTTTTTTTTTGGGAAATTTTCAAATATCTTCTCCCGCTCTAGGCAGGGCTCAGTGTGTCAGACCCTTACTGACTAAAACCCACTCGTATTCCTTCCTGTTGCCTGTGTTGCCAGGGGCCTCGGTGACCCTTTAGTATCTTCCCGCGACCCCGGCAGGCATCGGCCCTAGTGGACCCCTACACGTCCGCCCCTTGTGCTGACGACATGTCTTTGAGGCGCGCGTGGATACACGCTCTACTTGCCCATTCGCACGAGAACCGGTCTCTATGAGGTGCATATTTACGTTTTCCCTATTACAGAAATCGCGAAACTCCTTACTCGCAAAACATCTGCCTTGGTCGGCTATTAGTAAAACGGCGTAATAGGCATACCGATAGTAAAAAAATGTGAAAATCGATTTAAAATTTGCAATAGCTTAGTATTTTCTGCACCTGCAATGTTCGTATCAATCGTTTTAAAATCATCTTGTTGTCGATGACCGTTTATAACCGAATTTACTACAAGAGTTTTATGTAACGATATTGCTGCCGCAGACATGTTAATGGAAAATCCTAGGTTCAATATTTGACGACCCATCATAAGATTACTTTGAAGATTGGGAAGCACATGTAACAAAATCTCAAACTGGTGTTCGCTAATCGTTACGCTACATAAGATTTGTTCTGTGCTGAATACATGTGTTTGACCAATACCAGTCTACGCAATAACGTTAATTACTCGTTTGCCACTTAATTTGGCTGAACAACTTTCCTTTACTAACGAGCATTCAGCACCAGAATCGTAAACAAAACAAAACAGCTCACCGTTGTGTTCTAACGTACCTGAGGGTGATTGTACGACGTAAACAGCCACTCGCCGTTCACTGCTTACAACCCGTGCTCCACCATCCGATTGGCTGCCACTATTCGTGCACTGGGCCGCGATATGTCCTGGTTTCCAACACTTAAAGTACACGAAGGGCTTCACAGACGGCTCCGGGGTTGCTTGGCTGAATACTGAAGACGTCGTAGCTCTTTCTCTGCTGTCAATCGACTTGCTTCTGTGCTTCTGTGACCGACGTCATCAGGCGATTCGCATAGGCAACAAGGGTCTCCTTGGAGTGAATTTTCAGCAAAACAAATCAGCTGTCGTGCACCATGATCGCGCATCCGTATCTACCTTGGCACTTGCAGGGCTTCAATCAGCGCTCGCATGTTTGCATTTTGTTGTTCAAACCTGGCACACCAACAGTCACTTTCAGATTTTCCACCAACACGTAATCCCACTTCTGATGACGAAAAAGGTACGTCTCGCTCGTTATCATCAGCCATATTTTAACTACTGTGGGCGTACAATGGGAAGTGTTAGTTATTGCACAATAAAAAAACCGTTTGCAGTTTAAATCAAATTATAAATTACGATCAAATAATCACACTGGCTATGCACACACTGTAGGTACACGACACAACTATATGGAACGCGCGACAGTTTCTAAACGTATTCATTTCTTGATCGCCTCCGACAAACTGCCCTTAACTCCGGTCAAACGTTATGCTGTAGACTCTGTCAAGCGCCACTTGGTGGCGCTGGCGTCCCGATTAGTCAAACTAGTGACTAACGTATTTCCGACATATATATCAAGAAAAGCGGCGGGCCTAGAACGCTAGCTAGAGGCACTTCATATTTTATGTACCTTGCTTCAGACGTATATCTGGTTTCTAATTTGGTTATAGGACATATTCTAGAGTATTCCATACATTGTAATCTATCACTTAGGTATGATTCTAGAAGTGTAAGGACGTTCCCTCTAATGCCATAACCATATAATTTTTGCAGTAAAATTTTATGGTCCACAAAGTCGAACGCCTTCGTCATGTTTGTATATATCACACAAACATAATATCTTTCATCGAAAGATGTCATAACACTTGATAGTAGGTCAAATAGTGCCATATTAATATTCACATTTTTTCTGAACCCTTTTTGTTCATTGCAAAATAATTAAAATTTTTCGAAGTAAGCATATATAGAATTATAGTTAATTTTCTCAATGAATTTTGAAAATACCGGAATTTTTGCAATTGATCTACAATTTATAACATCAGTTCTGTCATTTCTTTTAAAAACGTGCAAAATTATTACTTTTTATAAACTATTTGGGAATATACCATCAGCAATACAAAGATTGATTACATGTGATAGTGGTGGTGCTATAACTTCCTTGACATATTTATCGCTTTGGTTGATACGCCATCGTATCCAACAGTATTAGTATTCTTAAGGCCTTAATTACTTTAATAATGTCATCATCCGCAACAGGCAACATAAATAATGACTGCGACATCAAATTTTCACTAGCTAAAAAACTGAAAACAAGTTTATTCTTTGAACTAGGCTTAAGTCTATATGCCCAGAGTAGCTGTCTGCTTTTGACTATATAATTTAATTCCACGAGATAACCATTTAGTTTTTTTTATTAGTATATACTTCTGGAAACATACGCGATAATTATAATAACAAAAAGTCATCTTTAAAATTTTCATAAGATTTATATGCATCTTTGGCTTTGTACACTTTTTTTTTTTTGAGTGTGGGAAATCATCAAATAACTTCTCCCGCTCTGGGCGGAGCGGGAGGGTGTGTCAGACTCTTCCTGACTAAAACCCACCCGTATTCCTTCCTGTTGCCTGTGTTGTGGGGGCCTCGGTGACCCATAAGTACCTTCCCGCGACCCCGGCAGGCATCGGCCCTAATGGACCCCTACTTTGTGCTGACGACATCTCTTTGAGGCACGCGTGGAATACGACGCGCCGTCGACCCGGGCCTGGTCCTTACAGGACGGTGAGCTACCCATTGCTCACCGTCCGCAAGCCCGCGCCTACGGTGGCTGGAAATCCGCCCGAGATTCCCGACGCCCAGGGCGTCTCCTGCGGCGGCTAGGGGCGAGAGGGCGCGAAACGTGCCTTTCCCTCAACCATCCCGCCTCCTCCTTCGCGAGCATTACTGCTTCGCAGAAGGAGGTGACGGCTGCCCATGCCCTCTCGCTCCGTACCATGGCCTGAACCGGGGCCGGACGCGAGAGGTCTCTGCCGCCGATCGCCTCCACGAGGACACGGCGTGCTCTGCCCAAGCCGGGCAGACCTCCACCGTATGCTCCACCGTGTCCTCCGGGCGATCCACACAGTGGTGACACCCGGACGTTTCCTCCCGCCTTATCCGACACAGGAACCTCCCGAAGCTGCCGTGTCCGGTGAGGACCTGCGTCAGGCGGAAGGTGAGGACGCCGTGGCGCCTCTCCAGCCACTCCTCAAAGAGGGGACTTATAGCCGCCATCGTAGCGAGCCCAGCACTGGGTTACGACAACCGTACTTTCCATGACGCCATGAGATCCCGCCGGAGCTCCGTCCGCTGTTCCGCGATTTCTCGCGGCAGCGGACTAACGCCCCGGCGTTTCGCCTCCTCGCGCCACTCCCATACGTGCGCGAGGACTTTTGCCTCCAGATCCCATGGCGGCAATCCGGCAAGGAGGCTCGCTGCCTCACAGGAGACCGTGCGGTATCCCCGGACCATCCGGATGGCCATGACCCTTTGGGCCGCGCTCAACCGGCGGGCTGGCCGCAGCGCCAGAGAGCGCGCCCATACAGGAGCCCCGTAGAGGGCCATGGACCGCATGACCCCCGCGTAGAGCCTCCGGCAGGAGGCGTTTGGACCCCCTAGATTGGGCAGGAGCCGCTTCAATGCAGCGCCCGCCCGCTCCAGTTTGGGAGCCAAACGTCGGAAATGCTCCACGAAGTTCCACCGGCTGTCGAGGACGAGTCCCAGCTACTTCATCGTCGACTCGAAGCCGATAGAAACCCTTCCTACCGTTATTTGGGACCACAACGGTGGCGCATTCCGAGGACCATGAAAACACATGGCCTCGGACTTGTGCAGGGCCACCTCGAGGCTTTGTATACTTGCAAAAAAGATAGAAACTTCAAGTGATTTTTTAATTTGGATAAATTAGATGCTGAAATGTCTTGTTTTTTGGTTTTCCAGAATTTTAGTATGCAGATTTTATTTATAGGTACTTTGAGTAACTGGGAAGTATGATCTGAAAGAACTAGATCCATTATTTCCGCTTTACATTCTTTTCGGTAAGAGTGTGCAAAGTTGTCGATGCAAAAGTTAATACATAATCTGGTGGCTTTATATAGAGCTAGTTTAAGATTATATTTCAAAAGAAAATTTTCAAATTCTAATGTACTCTTGTTTCTTTTTAATACATCGATATTGAAGTCTCCAGTTAAAATTATATTTTTTTTTATAAGTGACCGAATTCCTCGCAATATATCGTCAAACCTTTCATAAAACACGTTATAGTTAAATTTATGTATTCTATACACGCAAAAAATAACAATATTATGAGATATTAGTTCTATACCACAGCACTCGAAAAAACCGGTCACTGACGGTTTTACTACATTCGTCCATTCTCTACAATGTAATCCCATTCTAACAAATATACAGGTTTCACCTCGTTTAATATTTCTCGAAAATAAGGTAGCCAGGTAGTAATTAGGTAGATGCAGTAAACTCTCATGACCTGTATCAACAAAATGTTCAATGATGAATATAACATCTATGTTGTTTCCTTTATTAAAAAGCTCTTGTAATTTCATTGTTACTAAATCTGATTTGTTTATAATTCCTGCAATATTCTGATGAAGGTAACTACTATAGAAAAAACTGAGTTTTTTTTGTGATTGTGTATCAGTTACCAACTCTGTTTGGTTTTTCTGGGAACAATCAACTTCTGAGTGAGTGACATTCATGGTGTTTACGTTTAGGATAAGGTCTTGTAAATCTGATATAACAATATTGAAGCCTTTGTTATTTAAACTCCCATACCGATGGCTATAAGTGTCATAGGTATATGGAAGGTTGAGATGCCTCCACATCCATGTATATTAAGCTATTGAAAGTATTAATACGACTGTTAAACATAATATTACTGTTATCCATATATGGTCTTTACCTATGAAATTGGAGTATTGGAGAAAATACATTTAAAGTAATTTTACAAAGCTAATAGATAATAGAGGGATGTAAAGTATATTAATATATAAACTTGTTAGTAGCCCTTACGCTAGTGTAACAGGTATTTGCCCAGCCATTAATCACATCTGCTAGACACGTGTTGATGTCAGCCTGACCGAATTATTGGTCTGAGATAAAGAATACATTATTCCAAGAATTACCAGATATAATGATTCGCGAGTTGCGAATTGAAACTCATGGATCATTATTTAATAGTTTTGGTTAAACTCTCTTAAAGGCTTATTATTGGTTGGAGGCAAAGAATACAAAGTTCAAGAATTACTAGATAATAGAGCAGACAATCAAATCTCAAGAGTCATTCATTAATAGAGTAGTGGATCAACACACAGACTTGAAAATGTTAAAGGGTAAAGGGATCGAACACTTGCGCTTAAATTCATTATTTATAGCTACGTTAATTTGTCTGTTTACAATGTACCTACATACCTTATATTAATTATGTCGTCTTACATAAATAAATAGATACATACATTCGGAACCGTTTTACGTTTGTCTCATTGTACGTGTTCTGCTCGACCTGACGCATAGTACCTCTGAGGACACTAAGACGATTGTAATAGAACACATTCCCTAAGCACTATACGATGCCGCCCATGGGCATGTGACCGCTCGTATTTTTCTGAATATTCATGAAAAATTATCGAAAATTGACTTTAAAAGGGGACAGCCTCTTTTAAAGTAAATTTTCGATCATTTGAATTTTTCTAAAAAATCTGTATTATTAACGATTAAAAAAGTCCCCCATGAGGGGAATTTATAGACTAACACTTGTGTTTTTTAAATAAATACAGACATTTTTTAGAAAAAAATGTCTTCACATCCGTTTTTTTTTCATAGTCGACAAATTAAAAAAATCTGAATCCAAATCGACCCAATAACATCGGAGATATGGCAAAAAATGTAAAGCAAGGTCACTGACGCTACTCAAAAAATAACAAATTGAATAACATGAAAAATATGGTTTATATAACCAAATTACAAGATGGTTATTAACATTAAACTAAATTAAATTAAAACTAAGTTAAACCTAAAAAAGGCCCGCAAGGCATTGTACCGAGGATGCTGGCGGTATTTCCTCGCTGAATTGCATTGCTGATGCGTTGCGCGAGAAAGCCGCCAGCTTTTCGGTCACCAGTTACATCAACTAGACGTTTCGCGATTTCCGCAAATAACTTATGCGCACTGAGACCCCACGGACCCAGGGTCTCGACGCCAAAGGGCAAAAAGTTGTACTCTCTGCCAAGGCCTCCATATATAATAATTTTCAGTTTTTCGGCATTTTCTGCCGCTGCACCCGCTTTAGAAGAAGTCCGTCGGAGGTGGGACGGTGCCAGTATGTCTACACAGGTAGCGTCCCACACAAGCATCCGTCCCAAAATCCACGGAACCAAAGACACACCATTAGGTCTTTTGCCATCACCTCTGGCAATGCCTGTCGGCTCAAGAAGAGCAGGCATATCGATGCTGGCAAGAGACCGGTGGATTATGTTATTAAGTGTCGCATGTCTTGAAAAGCGGCCTGCACTTTTTTGACAACAAAGTCCGTGGTGACCAAGTCGGTCGGACCGACATACCTTTGCATGTGTGTGGAGTGCATACCATGACCCCAAGCCGCAGACCAGTCGTCAGACGAAGCGAAGGTACCGTTATATGGAGAAGGATGAGCCAATGACCGGCCTCTCTGGATCCGACCGCCAAAAGTCTTGCACGATCCGGACCTGAACTGCGGTTCAGAAACGATTTGTATGTTAAATCACAATAAATATCGTCCCAGTTCCTTTGAGATTTTGGGTTGTCTGACAATTTTTAAAAATTGCTTGCCCGGGGCAAGCAATTTTAAAAGCATTCTTGGCATCCTCCAAGCCCGCAGTCTCACAGTTAGTGGGCAAAGCCCTTAGGGCATTACCTGTGCTATGGGTTGACGACAAAAAGGATGGGGAAGCAGCACTCGAAATTTTGCCGATTCCTAAGTCGCCAAACCGAATATTTAAAATAATTTCTTAACTAGTTTTGACTAAATCGTCTATTGGTGAAAGCATTTTGAATGTTTCCAAAAAGGGCTATTACAGCGAAGCACATTTAGTAAATTAAGGGACAAAAAGGCAAACTTTAGAATTACAAGAGCATTTATGGACTGATTTCGAGTAAACGATTTGCGTGACTTTGGAATTTAGTAATAGTGTTAGTAATATAATCAGGAACATATTCATCAAAGATGAGAGAACCCAGGAGGCAAAGTTACTTTCTGTATACCATTTTTATGTTGGGTGCCAGAAAATTTAATTTGAATTTTAAATCATCCAAACCGTAAGAAGTTTTTTGAATAAAGAGTTCATGTTTGCTAAAATTTAGTACTAAACCAATATTTTCGAAATTTGTTTTAATATCTGTTATGTCAGATAACACAGTGTCCACATCGCCTCCCAGGGTTCCGTCATCCAAATAATAGACGTTAAATTTCGATTTTAAATTTTGAATAATGGGATTTATAGCCAAGCTAAAAATTGCTGGCCCTGCTGACAGCCGACCTCCAAAGAAAGTTCATGGGAACGATAAATTAATTTCCCTTCAAGGCTCTGCGTAGCAGGTAAATATTAAAGATAGACCCCCTTTTAAAGTTAATTTTCGATATATTTTCATGAATATTCAGAAAAATACGGGCGGTCACATGCCCATGGCATTGTATACATGTCTTACTCAATCCTAAGACAGAGTACTGCGAAGTCCTACTGCCATTGAGGAAAACAAGTATTGAGTACAAAGTTCTAAAAGCGTGCTAACGTGAATGACACCCTAACAGCGGCCTAGTCCCTTTTTACTAAGATAACACAAAACTGACACAAGCGCACCGTAGACTCAGTCTCTAGCAGAATTATTCATTATGATATTTCTTGGTGCACGTCGAAGTGGTATTTCGCCACTTCACATTTCCTTATTTAGTCCCATTTAGAGGAAGCGGTGGGACTATTGGCGGCTTTGCTTCAAAAAAGTGTCGATTTAACAAACGTCCTACAGACCGGACGGGGTAATTTCAACGAGAGTGGGTACCTAGCGTTCTTAGAACGACTACCAATTAAGTTTAGGATATTTGGTGAAGCTTATTCCCACTCCCCGTATTTTGCGTTAACAAGCCTCACGCAAAGTGTTCTGTGGCGAGATCTTCTTGGAAACAGTATCATCAGTAACGTTTGGTTGATTTATAAAGCAATTACAGATTGTCCATAAGGCCTAGTTTGATTTAAACGAGCTGTGAGTATTTACGGTTCTGCTTTCCATATCTGGTGCGTCCAAGATCAAAAGTTAGGAGCGATAGTGCTCAGTATCAAGTACAGCGGAAGGCTTTCCCGTTCCCATGCGGCTTAGGAGATGGACAAGCAATACAAGAGAAAATAGCATTTATTTAAAAAAAAATGATAATATTTAAATGTAGTTATACATATAACTACATTTAAATATTATCATTTTTTTTAAATACTATCCTATAAATCACAACGAAAATCAACCTGCAAGAACCAGGTAATGGAAAAGTCTGTAATGAATGTACACGGTATTATTAAAGATTAAAGTTTATTAAAGTTGACACTTTGACACACATAAAATACTGCATGAATTACCAGTTTCGCCTCGCGCACAGCTCTACCTAAAGTGGGCTGAATCCCACTACCAACTTAATAATCGATTCAAAATCAAAATCAAAATTATGTTATTTCACATAAACCTACATAGGCACTTATGAAACGTTAGAAGGTGCACGGTTCCAATTTGTCGTTTCCTATGGAGAAGAGCTACTAAGAAACTTCACGGTTACTCTTTTAAAAATAATTGGCTTTTACAATGTTTTCAAATTACAATGTTAATGGGTATGGGAGGACAGCGTAGGTTCAAGAAGTGCCAGGACTTAACAAAAAATAAAAAATAAAGTCCCTTATGACTGCCGACTGGGACATGGCCTTTTGGTATTCACCAAGTCTCCTAGCTAGCGGTGACAAACCGACTGCCATGACTTAATACATCAGTGTCCTACTTAATCCCTAAAAAAACACCACTTGAGTGTGGTGTTTTTGCCCATATTCCCATATTTTCGCAATTTCGGTTTTTGGGGTCTGTTTGTTATTAAATTGAAGTACGTGACAGATATTCACACTACCCAACCTGTAAACACAAAGTAGCCTCATAATATAATATCTCTCATATTACCTGAACAATTTAAACTTTATGTTATACAAAACCAACTTACTGTTCATCCTACACTAAAGGTAACTTCTTTAGCCGCAGACAACCTTGAATGAAAACTTTTCACTTGAACTTCACTTGTAGGTTGTAAAGTAACCTTTGTGGACAGTATGTGTTTAGCCAATCAATATGCATGAATTGTAATACATTTGAACCGACTTCAAAAAAGAAGGAGGTCATAATATAAATGTTCGTCACTATGTATTTTTTATAATTGTATGTTCATCGATGTTCCTTTTTTTAAATTGTATAGGAGGCATTACGTTAGAAGGCCTCCTACAAAGTGGATCCAGCGGCTTCCTGCGACCTTCACAAGGTCATCGGCCTTGTGAAGGTCGCAGGAAGCCGCTTGATGCGGGAACAGAATCTGTCGAAGTAGCGGGGATGTCTATGTCCAGCAGTGGACGTCTTTCGGCGGAAATGATGATGATGATGATGATAGGAGGCTGGCGCGGTGGCTATATGAATTTTATTAAGTTGCGTTAGTAGTTTTTGAGTTAGCTTCAATTATACGTATTTAATGCACGTTGTGTATGTTGGTAATCAATTTTGTTGAAGTGTCGATTAAAGGACGAGAAAAGAAGTGAAATGAAATGAAATGAAATTAAATTAAATGAAATGATGAAATGAAATGATTTTATTTTCTGTAAGTAGGTTTATACAAACACTTTTACACGTCGATCATATTTAGAAAAAAACTAGATGAGCTCGGCGTTTCCTATCTGACTACTCTGAGAAGAAAGGCCGAAACAAACTCAGAGGTCACAGTCTCTTTTAAAGTCTGGACTTTAAAAGAGACTGTGACCTCTGAGTTTGTATTGATGACGGTGATTTTATGAATATTATTTTATTATTGGCAACGCGTAGGTCGGTATAAATTTACCTACTTAAAACAAAATATTAGAAAGGTACTTATTAAATAACCCGCACGTTTTTTATTCAAATGGCTTATGTATACAGACACACACATCGCGTAGTTAGGTTTCCACATATGTAGTTTGTGAGGGGATAAATTCTATGGTCCGTCAGCTAGGCACACTTTTAGCACTCGATCACTTGACACACTCGGTTATCTCTTCTTATTGAAAAGATTTGGGTTAATAACAACGCTGAATAACGTCGCACAGGCTTTAGTCGACTCAATCCACTATCGCTTCTTCAAAACACATCGCAGTTGGGTCATGGGATTGCGTTTATTTAATCAGTTAAAACACATCACGATTGGGTCATGGGATTGCGTTTATTTAATCAGTTAACTGATTATGATGAATAAAATTAGCATAAAAATATTATTAAAATCTCGATTATGATTGTAAATGTAATCCTTGGTCCATCCCTAGTATCAGGTGGGATGACACTGACAGTTCACTCCACGTTCACTTCACTTAAGTTTTCACGGTGAGAAGGTTACAGAATAGCACTGCAGGTTCCAAACTTTGTGTAACAAAATAAATGCATTTTTGCTACAAATTCCAAGTATTGGTTAAGTGTAGGTTGTTGCCTGAAACTTGAAGATTTTGCATAATTTAAACACAAACTTTAACACAATGAAGTAGGAATATGACTAATAGTACAATCACACTACAGCCGTTACACGATAATAAATTACTTAGGGTCGTTCTTAATCCCATAGTTTATGACCAAGATAGTTCCGACAGTGGTTGCCGAATAGCCTACCGAAAACAGAAGATTTTGATCAATTTGCTATATTGTTTTATTATTGTTTGGACGTATTCCAGATTCTCTGAGATTGTTTCCTTTCCTTTATTTTTTTTATTTAAATGGCAGGATATGTTCTATCAATGGCAAGCACAAATGGAGTTTTGCGATGGTTCCCCTCAATGTAAGACCGTAAAAATCTCACAGTGAAAAATTGGGTCCAGCGAGCTTTTTCTATTTTGTTTTATTTTTCTGTTAACCTATTCTAGATCTTTTTGTATGCACATGTTTCTGTGACGAATAAACTTATTTATCTTTATTTATTTTTCATTCTTTCATTTTTCAAGGATGTAGACCTCATTTCACCTAAATGTTCACGGTGAGATTTTTACACAATAGACCGGCTATTCTACTACTTTTTTTTTTGGGAAAACGGTTAAGTACTTTTACAAAGTTTGTAAATATGTGAACACCATGTATCTATCACAGAATTTATTTATCTTTCATTGCTTCATTTTTACTTCTTTTTACCTATAGTGCATAGTAATTGTATTCTAGATGCATCTAGAATACAATATAATCAAAGTACCTATACAAAATATTGTAAAACATTTTTAAAAGAGTAACGGTGGAGTTTCTTACCCATTTTTGTCCATACGAAATTACGTTTTGGAAGCAGCGACTAGAATCAATTCTATTTTTTTTGTAAACTTTGACCTTCAAAAATGCCCTTTATCTGCCTATTTGAAAAAAATAATTTGACTTGACTATTCAGTTTAAATAGATTTTTATTTTTATTGTTTTATTAATATTTTACATAATTATATTCTTTTATATTTTGTGAATGTGGGAACGCTGTAGGCTTAATTGACTGTAGATTCGTAGACCATTTGTTTTTTGTTAAGTACTTGGTACTTCTTGACAGGCCTACATTGCCCATACCTATTAGCATAACACTGTAATTTGAAAACATTGTAAGTGCCAATTATTTTTAAAGAGTAACCGTGGAGTTTCTTGCCTGCTCTTCTCCATAGGAAACGACCAATTGGAACCAATAATGTGAAATAAAATATTTTGATTGATTGATTGATTGAGTTACCTATTAAAATGCAAAACATGATTAGTTATAGATGAATTTTATGTCATTTTAACTTACCTTACTGCTAACTAAATAAGCTAAATTCAACGATTGCTTATTTTTATGTGACTCTAATTTCGATAGACCACAGTACTTATATTAAGACTTTGTTGCACAGTACTTGTATGTGCTTTCAACAGCATTTACTTCCCTTTTTACCACCTTGTAATGAAAACATAGTAATTTTATGAAGGTTAGTTAAGTACCTAGGTATTGGCTTAATCAGCCCCAATTAAGTTAATCTCTAAATATAATCGTGAATAACCCAAAGTTCCTAACACAAGACAACTGAGGCTTAACAGAACTATCCCTTCTCAATGAAAATTGACATGCAAATAAGCTGTAACCGTTATCATGACAGTAACAATTAGAGAATGGTTTAAAATCGGTATATAGGTTTAGCAAATTATTATTATTGTTTTAGGAGTATCAATTTTATGTATATTAATGGCAACAATTAGTCCCGAAGGACCACGCTTTACCTATCAATTAAGTGATTCTCATTAGGCCTATGTCCAGCAGTTATAGACCATTGTCTATAACAACCTCTCTCAATTTACGGTAATATACTTCCACAATTGTTTAGTTTTATAGTCATACTGGACAGCCCAACACAAGTATTGTTAATTACTTACTGGTGCTGCCTCAATTTATATGACTTGTAACGATATGAGATATAATATACTTTTATTTATTTATTTATGTATGTATTTATTTATTTGTTTATTTACTTATATTTTATTTATTTATTTTATTTATTTATTCACACTAGCTTTTTCCCGCACCTTCGCTCGCGTTGCCTTCGGGAATTATCCCACAGGAACGCACTACTACAAAGTATTAGGATACTTTTTAGGACATAGGTGTCCTAACCCCTCATAGTCTACCTATGTGCCATATTTCATCCAAATCCGTTCAGCCGTTTCAGCGTGAAAGCGTAACAAACAAACAAATTCACTTTAAAATTTATAATAATTACTGGCTGCACCCCGCGGTTTCAATCGCATAAGACTCGATTCCGTGGGAATATCGGAATAAAATATAGTTTGCGACCTTTTCTAAATTATATTTGGTAGGTATTACCAAATATAATTTTAAAAAATCATAAAAATCGGTCGTACCGTTTCGGTGGAGTGCGACCACTGTCTGCCAGCTCAGAGCCTGATAAATGGTCCGAAAATCGACCTTGTCCGCCAGTGTAGAAAAATACTGTTAGGGCTACCCCTGCGGTTGAGGGAAAGGCAAATTTTGCGCCCTCTCACCCCTAGCCACCGCCGGAGACGCCTTGGGCGTCGAGAATCACGGGCGGATTTCCGGCCACGGTAGGCGCGGGCTTGCGGACGGTGAGCAATCGGTAGCTCACCGTCCGGTAAGGACCAGGCCCGGGTCGACGGCGCGTTGTATTCCACGCGCGCCTCAAAGAGATGTCGTCAGCACAAGTGTAGGGGTCCACTAGGGCCGATGCCTGCCGGGGTCACGGGAAGGTACTAAAGGGTTACCGAGGCCCCTGGCAACACAGGCAACGGAAGGAATACGGGTGGGTTTTAGTCAGTAAGAGTCTAACACACCCTCCCGCTCCGCCCAGAGCGGGAGAAGTTATTTGATGATTTCCCAACCAAAAAAAAAGGGCTTCCCCTGAATGGCCGCAACATCAATGCACAGCGTTTGCGTATGATGGCATGAAAGTCATCTATTCGCGCTTCCGCAAACATGCCCGATGCACTGCATATAGAAATATCTATACACAAAGATACACACTGATTTTACAACAGAGAAAGCCTTACGAAAAACGTAAAAAGTCTCGCAACCTTTGTGCTAGTATATCTTATCTAAGGTCTTTTATGCATGTGAATGACCTTAGATAAGATATAGAAAGCGTCTCTCTATCTAGTCCGGCAAAATTTGATTTCCTGTGTCAGTTTGTTCGTTGGCTCATCTACAGGTCGTATTTTACAACCGATCTGGACGAAACTTGGTATACAGGTTTTACGACTTTATACTTCTTTTTTGGCGTCGGGGATTTTTGATTGATTTCCTCCACAAAGGGGCAAAAAGGGGGCTACTGGGTCTCATTATGAGATCCGATTTAGGTGGTTCTTTTTTTATTTGAAAGATGGTAACTTTAAGTTGGTCTCATAGAAAATTTGATGAATATCTGATGAAGATCTTCGGCGTGATGAGCAGAATAGTTCCTCAAAAAGCAGTAAATTGTTTACTTTTAGATTTCCACCAGTGAAATCGGACTTTTAACTACTAGGTAGAGATTGATGGAGCACCTGGGAAAACTAGGACGCAGCATTACATCTGTCAATTAAAACTAATATTAGTTAATTTTTCAAGCTCCCACAAATGACTAATAATTTTCTTGGCTTTTTTTAAATTGAATTATTGAACGTTGTCATGTTTTAATGATAGGAAAAGATTCACGTCGCCGTAAAATCATAGAAAAAGTGTTGTTACAATAAAATATTTTCGGACCCAAACGCTAAAATTACACAAGTTACAATTACGAGTACAAGTTATCGTTCATAAACGCTAAAATTACACACGTTACAATTACGAGTACAAGTTATCGTTCATGTTTTTTTCCTGATACTGAAATATCAATTAGGTGCTGAGTTTTCACCGAATGGTACATATACAGGGTGACATTGAAAACATGCGACAAATCGAAATGGGAGATGGTACTCATCATTATGAACAACTTTTACTAAGGGACCAAAGCTACAATCCCAAAAAAAAAACTGCTCTCCCCTACATTTATGTTCGCAATACCTCATCAAAATGTAGGAAAAGCAGATTTTGTTTTTTGGGATTACAGCTTTGGTCCCTTAGTAAAAGTTGTTAATAATGATGTATACAAAGTCCCATTTCAGTTTGTCGCAAGTTTTCAATTTCAACCTGTAGTATAATCCCATGTGTTTCTTCCCTCTCTCTCAATTGAGACCGCGCCTCGGGTTCCTTCGCTAGGGTTGTACCTTATTTTTGTTTGTCATATTCGCAACTCCAAATAGAAGAACCGGTGCTTTGTCTCGGACTTTGGATCACTTTGGACTGTGCAAGTTTGAGCTCGAGCTTTGACGAGTTCTCTCCAAACCATCATGCTTGCTTGAAGCCAGCATGCTGTGTTACGTTGTTGCAAAAAAACTGTGCTCGTGAGGTCTACTGTTCGCAAAACTACTAATATTAAAGATATGACCTGTTTTTCTTAATACTTTAATCCTGCATGGAGTATTGTAGCCACCTTTGGGATGGCTCGGCTAAATACCAACTTGCCGCGCTTGACTCGGTGGAACGCAGAGCTAAGAGGCTCATTGGCGACGTAAATCTGGTGGATGCCAAGCTTCACAGTTTGGCCCATCGTCGCAAGGTTGCCTGCTTGTCGGTCTTCTATAGATTGTACTTCGGAGAGTGTGCTCAGGAACTCCACGACCTCATTCCACCGGCCCCCTTCTATTATCGGTCATCTAGGCGCACTTCAGGTTACCATCCCTTCCTGGTGGCTATCCCACCAACTCGCACTAAGCGTTTCCAAACTTCTTTTATAATGCGCACAGCAAAGGAATGGAACTCTCTGCCTGCGTCTGTGTTTCCGAACGCATATAACCCTAATCTCTTCAAAGTGAGAGTGAACAGGCTTCTTCTGGGTAAGCTCGCTCCATCGTCGACTTTGTTTCTGTCGCCTCTGGCATAGACTAAAGTCAAGAGCAAACCCATCACAAATAAAAAAAAAAAAAAAAAATCCTGCCTTAGGGAACAGGTAAACAGTAGGTACTAAAAAGTAAATATCCTTACTATCCGAAATGTCTTGATGTCATTGTATACCTTATAAATAGGTATACAATGGCATACATATAATCAATACCTTACCTTACCTAGCTCATGAAAACGTTGGTTTGATATGTTTTGAAATGAATGGGCTACAATCCTAATCCCCTACAATCTGAACAATGTATGTAGGTATAAGCAGGTACTATCGCGGATGTTCAAATCGGACCACCGCACTGTGGAAAATAATGGTCTGTTTCTGATTAAAAATCAATAACTTCTTTATTTCTGAATATTATGTTCTAAAATTTTGCACAAATATAGAATAGTGTATATGGCTTCAAATAGAATGTAATTTATTATGATTAAATTTAAAATAATAAATTAAAAAATAAAACAAATTCAAAATTATAAAAAATCTCCAATGTTTATTTCTTAACAATGAATACTATTATTTTAATGTTTACAAAAACCAAATATCATATAGTACATCAAAATAAAAATCAAATAAAATAAAAAAAGCATTTTTTTAAAGATTAAAATCGAACACAGATTAATTAATTAATTGTACTGTTTACTAAATGTTATGTTATTTATACTTGATGAACTTCGGGATCTAAAATTAATTCGTTCACTTTCAAAAGATCTAAGGTGTCTTCATCAAGTTCCTTCACGTTTTTAGTATACGGTTTTCTAATGCGTGTAATGTAAGGATCTGAAGTATAAAGAAGAGTATGAAATACATCTTCGTTTGTAGCGGATCTTGAGCATTTTCTAGCATGATGAAGACGATTTTTTTTATAATCCTTATTGCGAGATTCTTGTGCATCTTCCGAAAGTTAACCAATAGGAAGTACTGCAAAATGCTTTATGACACTTTCTCCATGAATAAAAATTTTGTGAACTGAAGATGGCATGTAATACCATTCATAATTGCTCACATAGATCCTAGCAGTTTCCATAGCACAACTGCCAAATTTTTCAGCATTTATCATTACACCCGATGAAAGAGCTTGCAGAATTATGTAAAGTCGTTTAATCAAATTTATATCCACTCCTGTAATTTCAGCAGAGCAGCTTGCATTGTGAAAAAATTTTCTGGCAGTATTACCGTCATTAGAATTACCACTTACTTGTCTTGGTTTGTCGATGATCAATCCTAGCTCTTTACGGAAACGCCTTTGTACCAGGGTTTTCTTCTCTTGCTTTAGTCGTTTCTTTTCTTCACTTGTGGCTGACCATGTTTGGAAAGACAGATTATAGGAAATATGTAAAATCATTTCCATACAACGAATCCAGGCGTGCAAAGTAGACAGTCCGTATTGATAAGAATCTTCATTTTCAGGCCTAGCTGTCAAATCGTTCATTTGGCGTGGAGTAGCTCCACATATTGTACATGTGGAACCT
Source organism: Atethmia centrago (assembly GCA_905333075.3). NCBI lineage: Eukaryota > Metazoa > Arthropoda > Insecta > Lepidoptera > Noctuidae > Atethmia > Atethmia centrago. Next base: position 7,907,494 of record HG995377.1, read on the forward strand.
GAAGGCGTATCTGTTAATACCTGAGCTACTTTACCATCTATCATTGTAAGGAAGAGATCATGCTTCACTTGCACTCCCTCACCTTCTTTGTTAATTAATGATGGACTCAAGGAATTTATTTGACCCTTTATTTCATCCACAACGGCGTTAGTTTTCTCGGGAGTTTCTTTACAAAATTCTATTAATATAGGCCGGCAAAAACGAACACATGAAGGTACCGGATTTTGCCAGACAACATCACCTGTTAGCTCGTTAATTAACTTAATAGGCACCAAAGAAGTGATAAATAAATTCGAATCAGAAATAAGTTCAGACTCTTCTGGCAGTTTCTGTTTGTACTGGCTTTGACCGGATGAGCCATCACAGCCCCATTTACTATACAGAAGTAAGTTATTCAATCCATTCCTATAGACTGATTGTCAATATTCTAGCTGCAGTGTGATCTAATAAATCTTGAAGTCTTACTATTTTTGCACTTGTGTCTGTAATTTCTATGGCTGAAGACGGTGGATAGCAAGTAGTTTTAACTTATTGCACTTTGTAATATGGCGGAAGCACAAAACATTTTCGTTCGTTCGTTAAATTTCTCAAGTACAAATATTGTGCTTTCGTTAAATCCAAGTCAATAAATACGCTCAATGCTTCTTCATCCGTTAACATTTTGGTCTGCCTTGCGTCTTCTATGAGACTCGAAAATAAGGTCTTATTTTCACTGTCAGCAAACCTTAATGTTTCCACAAGCTTAGCTTCTGTTCCTTCTCCTATCGAACGTAACCCTTGAAGATATGCATTATAGACGTGTTCAAATCCATATTCATTAAGTAACATTGTATTTTTTCTTATTTTACTGGATTCTGACAAGTCTGGATAAGATACGCACGGTCTTCCACGTTTCCCAGAAGAAGTAGATGGTGTGGAGATGGTTGTAACGTCTTCAGAGTCCGGTAAAGTTATTGAATATTCTGATTCCAACCAATTACTGTTCTTCATTAAAAATGTATCCTTGTTCCGTGAAGCTTCGTTCCAGCGTTTATTAAAAGCGGGAATAATATGTCTTTGAAAATCACTGAGGATGAAACATAAGTTGTCTTCAGACACATGATATTTTTCTTGCAAAACTGTTGATAATGCTTCCAACGATTTTCCTCCTTCGATATACGAAAGTATTATTTCACGTTTAGAACACTTGAAAGTAGACATTTTGAAGAGTCAACAAATGTATTTACACTTCTGTTAATTCACCACTATTTTGTTATTTACAATGGAATGAAACCACTGTTTATATACTATTTGAAATATGAGGGTTTTTGTTGATTAATATTTTCACACGCAACATGAGTGCAAAAAAGATAAATGCCCTAATATCAATGATATATTACAAAACTTACCGCAAACTATTGATGTAAACAGCAACATTTCAAACCGCAATAAATAGCGAGTGGTTTTTCGTTTTCTGACTCTTATCACATTTTTATTAATTACTCCGAAACCCGCAAATATCCGCAGCTGTTATTATTTGATTATGTTTATGGATAGTTAGGCTACAAATCAACATTAAATGTAAAGCAGGGGTAAACGTGGGTAACTGTCAAAAGTCTCGTTGAACTTTAAAAAAACTTTTTTTTCACCATATTTTATTTTGCAATTATTTTAAGGTGAACCTTAACATAACATTAAATACATATTAGCTGTTTCATATTCTTCAAAAGACGAGGTTTCCAGAAATATATAATACATTATACCTTTTCCTGTAACGTATAACAATAAAATCAATTTAAAAGTGATGAAGTGAACGGGCCTGACATGGACGTCCGTCAAAACTAAAGTTTGTGGTGTTGTAAAAAAATCATTTCATTTAATATTTATAATTTTTTGATATTATAGTCTAGTTTGGTCCTTAAACTATTGAGTAAAATAAAAAAAGCATGCCAGTAGCGACATTGACAAAAACCATTTTTAATCAGCAGTTGTTCTACGATTTTCCATAGTGCACCGTAAGAACTATTCCCGCTTGCAGCGCTCGGCCGCTATAGTAACGCTTACCTACGCTCAACCTATCCTACAATTCTGATATCAAACTATTTATTAGTGGCTTTTAAGGACAGATACTAATTAAGACTTTACGTTACATTTCTAATGGCAAACATGTCATTTGGTTTAAATAGGTTTTTATTATTTTATTATTATTTTACATAGATTCTTTTATATTTTGTGAATCTCAGAACGTACAACGTTTTCACATTCGCAAAATATAAAACAGATTTGGAGAACATTTATTTTTGGTACTTCTTGACAGGCCTACACTGTTCTCCCATACCTATTAACACAGTAATTTGAAAACATTGTAAAAGCCAATTATTTTTAAAAGAGTAACCTTTGAGTTCCTTGCCGGCTCTTCTCCATAGAAAACGACTAATTGAAACCGTGCTCCTAGTTTCTGACGTTTCATAAGTGGCCATGTAGGTTTATGTGAAATAAAATATTTCGTTTTTTTTTCTCATCAACCGTCAGATATTTGCTGATCCCTTTGTTTATGTAAATGAAAAAAAAAAGTGCGTAAAACAAAAACAACAGATAAAGAGTGGTCAGACATCCGTAATCATTTTAACAGAGCCTGAGAAATTCAAACATTTCTTTTTTATTGGTCGACGCAATAAGAGGCGGTACACAGATATGGTCATCGTGAACACGGGATTTTGTTTTGAAAGCGGTCCGATTAGAACACCCGCGATAGTAAGCGTATCTTAATTCTTATAACTGCGTACATGGAAGAAAGGAAAGCACGATTATAAAATTATGAGTGTTCCTAAAACTGGAATGTTGACAAACACACTATATTATTATCTATCCAAACGCATTGCTGCATTTAATGAAGCCATCGTTTAAAAGATTCTAAACTAAGATTTCAACGGAACCCTTTGAACTTCAAATGAGGTCATGGGTCACGTACCTAATCTTCATTTCTTTCTACTTTTATTTTCTTCATGTATTAAAGTGAGTATTTACCGCTCACTGTTCATAAGCACGCGGTTTTTCTCACAATCCCATCTTAATCCCATATTTTTTTTCAATTTTTGTCCATTTTGTACTGCAGAGAGCAGTATTACTTTACCCACAAGAATGGTGCAATAGTTCGCTAATCTTCAAGAATACAGGTGATGTTCAGGACTGCAACAACTATAGAGGGATAAAGCTCATGTCACATAGTATGAAGCTATGGGAGAGAGTAATTGAGAAAAGACTGCGAGACGAGAGTGAGATTACCCACCAGAGAACCAGTTTGGGTTTATGCCAGGTCGAGGAACAGTGGACGCCACTTTTGCACTCCGCCAATTGTGCGAGAACTACAGACATGCACACAAGAACTTGCACATGGTGTTCATTGATCTGTAGAAAGCGTATGATAGGGTACCTCGTGATGTGTTGTGGTGTTTGAAAGAGAAAGGTTTGCCCGGGAAGTATGTGGAGTTAATTCGTGCTATGTACAGCCAATGTTGTACCTACATCCGGTCGGCTGCTGTCAATGCCGACGGGTTCAGTGTGGCTGTAGACTTACACCAAGGGTCGGCGTTAATTTCTTACCTCTTCCTTTTGATTATGGACGCCCTGACGTCGGACATACAAGAAGAGGCACCCTGGTGCATGCTGTTCGCCGATGACATTGTTCTTGTCGGTGAAGATGGACCTGAGATCCAGAGCAGATTGGAGAAATGGCAACAGAAGCTGGAGAATGTTGGCTTGAAAATCAGCAGAACCAAAACTGAATATATGTTCTGCGATTTCGGCGGTGTCTCCAGTTCTGGAGCCATAGCGTTTGATGGTGCGCTACTCCCAGTCTGTTCTGACTTTCGGTATCTCGGTTCACTTGTGCAAAGCGATGGCGAAGTAGATCGGACGGTTAAGCATAGAGTTAACACTTGACGGATGAAATGGCAGCAGGTCACGGGAACAATCTGCGACTCCCGCATTCCCCTTAAACTTAAGGGGAAGATATATGAAACAATGGTAAGACCTGCTGTCTTGTATGGATCAGAATGTAGGGCCACAAAAGGGATGAATGAAAGGCATGCAGCTGAGATGAGAATGTTAAGAGCGATGTATGGTGTGACACGAATGGATAGAATAAGAAATGAGTACATAAGAGGAAGCCTGGAAGTGGCACCGGTGACTGAAAAGTTGTGCAGAAATCGATTGTCATGATATGGGCATGTGATGCGGAGGAATGAGGAAAATGTCGTGAGGAAAGTCTATGAATGTCGATGGAGTTACTTTGTCAATTTGAGTATACCTACCAAGGGTTGGTATTACACAGCTGCATTACTAATAAGTAAAGTAGCGTTTACCTGAAAACATTAGTAGTAGATTATGAGGTTTCTGAGTAATATATTTAATTGTAGTTTGTACATATAACTTTGGCCTGCACTTGATAGAAGGACTCATTCCTTCAACTATATTTCGTCACTGGACTCTTTAGTAAACACTTTCTAACATTAAATCAATTTTATAAACCCTGTTATACAGGTTTTCACAATTAATTAGAAAAATAAATATAATGTTTACATTCCAACTGTCATCCAGTCGAACGTCAGTTTCTGACGTTTAGAAACGACATCTGATGGTCGCTGATTCACAGTTGTAGTTTAATCGATATTTGAACGTATTGATTGCCAACCATCGAAATAATATCGTATGGAGCAATCCTTAATAATTTTCAGCTTTCAGTAAAAATTAATAATAAACTAAATAACTGAAAGCGGAAATGAATTAGTTTTTTCAATATAGACTTCTTTCTAGAAACTTCGTTGTCAAATAAATCCATTTTTAATCTGTGAATTATCTTTGAGATAATGTAGCCAGGTTGTACGTTGATAATTAACCCAATTAATAGTTCGGAATAATTACCCCGATCAAGACAAGTTTTAGTATTGGAAACTATAAATAAATTGTTTGTTGATCTAGATCAGGAAGATTCTTATTGTTTCAGAGTTTAAACGTCACGTCGGAAAGTTTTTAGTGATTTTCAAGAATTGAGTTCTTGGTGTAATATTTATCTTAAAATCATTTTACCTGAAATAGGGGAGATTTCTGAGATAGTCTATTTCCGGTTTGTTATCCGTGACAGGATTATTAAAGAGTGTATTTGCCCTTGAACACGCTTAGTGATACTTGAAAATTAATTCTATGTTTTAAAAGGTAAGAATTAGAAGTGGTCTGTGAACCCTTCCCTGGTTGTTAAAAGTATATTCTCGTAATTCATGGATATTTATTACAGGATTCCAAATTGCGCATACGCAGACCGGGGTCTAGCCAGTCGAGGATCTTACAGTCAAGTGCTTTTTCTCTAAGCCAACCGTGAGTACTTCACCTGCTGACTATTTGCCATAGATATGCCATAGGATATTCCTCAGCGTTAACAATGGTATTAGATTCTTGTTCAAGGGAACGCCTTGTTGTGGAGTCCTTGTTGTGGAGGTGATGGATGCCACATGGGTAATCCTCATTTCCTATTGTCCCACCGCTCAGGATCAGGCAAACAGAAGTCGTAACTCCCTATGTTGTATTTGAAACAAGGCCATGTTAACCGGCTAATGTGTTAGCCTTTTAGATTTCCAAGCTCAGTCACCTCCAGCAAGGTACATTAGTTTCCCTTATATTATTAGGTCCCCGTATAGTCAATTCCAGGAGAGGCACCTCGAGAGATTCGTTTCGCCGCCAGGATCTAGAGGAGAGTCTGGGGCCTGGACGCGAGACCCGTTCCTCGAGTCAGCTCGAAGCCTCTTGTGGAGACGACTGTGCGGCTGGCGGAGCCCGTCTAGCGATAGCGCAGGCGGGACGGTTTTTTTAATACCTTCATATATTTCTTACTTAATAATACGGTTTCCGTAGGAACCAATGGTTTACCGCAGTCCGGTTTTCAATAGTGGAAACTGGTCTTGTAACTAAATTTAAATTGAGGATCTTGGGTTCGACATTATATTCATCCAGAAATATATTGGACACCTTCGTCGGCTCCGGGATCCGGGACTCTCAAAGTCCCTGGCGCCAATTTAATAAATATTAACATTCATAATAACTGGAAAGTTAAACAATAATATTTAAATGAATAATATTAAATTAGAACTTTTAAAACGGAACAGTACTGGGTTTATCTCCAACTCCCCACGACCGTAGCTTTACCTACTGAAATATTAACTGGCTGGCAATAGTAGGTTTTAACTTATTTATAAGACGGTAGACCCGTAGTGGCTACCGTGTACTTTTATATTGTAAAGATTTAAATTTATAATTATACTGTGTTTAAGATAGTTTGTTGTTTCTTTACAATTCAATACCCAACCACCTGGCCTCTGGGCTTATGTGTTTGCCGCTAGGGGGAACAAAAATAATAATATAACAATGGCTATAAGAGTAGAGGAAGACCAAAGAAACGATGGATGGACTGTGTGAAAGATGATATGGCTAGAAAGGGGGTGAATACCGAGATGACAACTAATAGAGAAATATGGAATTAAGTGACATGTTGCGCCAACCCCAAATAAATTGGGATAAGGGCAGGAGAATGATGATGAGAGCAGTATTACTTTAGCAACTTAACCGCTGTGAACGTGAACTGTCAAGTGAATATTTCTGGAAAACTGCATTAAATTGTATATACAAATAAATAATGACTGCTTCGTTAGTCCTGGGTGCGATTATCGGGTCGGGCAAAGTGTTATTAGGTTTTATCATCTGGAATTTTTCAGTAGCAGCCTGGTTTTTGATAGCAGTAGGCTCTCTCCTTGTTACATTTGTCTTAAACATAACTGGTGAAATGGGGGTGAACTATAAGTACACCTCTGCCTAACCCTTCGGGGAAGACAGGCGTGTTTTTAAAGATTATATTGAGGACAAAAAGGCTTGGGATTGAGCTGCTCCAATTATTGCATACTGAAACTTTTATTTTATTTATATACACTTTTGACATTTAATGATTATTCAAAACACAGTAACATATTTACTTTGTGGAGTTCAATATATTTTGTGGAATTTAATATTTACTTGTAAAGTAAAAATATTGTTTTCAATTATTGTGAATGTGAAGCCTATGTGGGTCATTGTTGTTTTTTTTTTCTCATTTAGTATTAATCATGGTCTGGCAGTTTGAGTAATTTATGCGGCCTATCCAAATGTTCTTTCTTTGGTATTGTTCATCGAATCGTTAAGCTCCTTAAGTTCTGAGTTGAGCTGCACGATTACTGCAAATGCGTGCATTGACTGGACAGGTCCACTCAATCTGTGTGGTTCTTTCCTCAAAAGGACCATTTCAGACACCAATCTACATGGCCTTCTCATGATCTGACCAAGATCATGTCTGGACTTTAAAGGAGACTGTGACCTTTGAGTTTGTTTCTGCCTTTCTTCTCAGAGTAGTCAGATAGGAAACGCCGACCTCATCTAGTTTTTTTCTAAATATGATTGACGTGTAAAAGTGTTTGTACAAACCTACTTACAGAAAATAAATCATACATAATTTATCATTTGATGTTATGTTATGATTAATAAGAAGTTTATTGAAAAAATCACTGTGTTTATAACTAAAAATTAACCCTTAGAAAGAAAGAAAATATGTTTATTTGCGGTAACGCAAAGAAAAAACACAAACATGAAAGAACAAGTTGAGGGAAAATATGCGTCACATCCACGCAAAACGGCCATCGCTCAGCATAATGCTCCTTCTGCGAAGCAACGCGAAGGAGGAGGCGGGACGGTTGAGGGAAAGGCCAATTTCACGCCCTCTCGCCCCTAGCCGCCGCAGGAGACGCCCTGGGCGTCGGGAATCCCGGACGGATTTCCGGCCACCGTAGGCGCGGGCTTGCAGACGGTTAGCAATGGGTAGCTCACCGTCCGGTAAGGACCAGGTTCGGGTCAACGGCGCGTTGCGGCGTGTTCGGGCCACGCGTGCCTCAAAGAGATGTCGTCAGCACAAGCGTAGGGGTCCACTAGCGCCGATGCCTGCCGGGGTCGCGGGATGGTACCAAAGGGTTACCGAGGCCCCCTTGCAACACAGGCAACGTGGGTTTGAATACTTTCCTCCTTTAAACTTACATACTTGAATACAACCACCAACCTCCAGGAATCTTCATGGAGGTTGGATGTGGACCCATATGATGTATGTTATAGTGTTCATTGACAAACTGAACTGGCTGGCTGACTGGACAGGTCCACTCAATCTATGTGGTTCTTTCATCAAAAGACCATTTCAGACACCAATCGACATGGTCATCACATGATCTGACCAAGATTCTGTCTGGACTTTAAAAGAGACTGTGACCTCTGAGTTTGTTTCTGCCTTTCTTCTCAGAATAGTCAGATAGAAAACGCCGACCTCCCACCTACCGACCTAGTTTAAAACAAAATATGATTGACGTGTTTGTACAAAGTGTTTGTACAAACCTATACAGAAATAAAATCATTTATCGTTTATCATTATCATTTAAACGAACTCAATACTTACTACTTTTAAAAATCAAAAATCAATAGTCATTTATTCAAACTAGGCTTAGAATCAGCACTTATCGAACGTAAAAATTACATAAGACAGTCCCCCAAAACGCCCACTCTTCACCACTTCCTAGTGATTTAGTTGGGAAGGCCAAGTGGCGCAACAAACTCCCCAGCAGCATTATAGCTGTCTATTAATTTAGAAAAAAAAAATGGATTCTATAGAAATAGTACTAGTAAACATTACTTAAGTTTTATAAATATTTCTGCAGAACCCAGTTCACTGTTCAAAAAGTTCGTGTCTTTTTCTTCATACTCCTTCTTTTAAGTAAGCTCTTAAAGTGATTTACACTTCAGTAATATTACGTAGAATGCACTTTACCTAGGGCACGTTTATCTCCTGTGTGTTAGGGTGCTTCCCCACTACACCGTGTTATTCCATGACCTTGTTACGAACGTTGAACGTATTAAACCTGGGAAAAAATTGAAGAACATTATTGTTAGCCCCGCGCGACACCGATCCGGTGTAAAACAATAAAAAATCAATTGTGTCTCATTAGCTGTCCTTGTCCAATTAACCCTAGAGTACTAATCATCGCCTGAAAGGCCGTCTGCAGTAGTTTTTTTTTTGTTAATTTTGTTCAGGGTAACCTGTAACGCGACAAAGGGTGATACCGCGCCCGGCTAGCTTACATCGTTAGGGAGGTAATGACCATTGTTAAATTGTGAACATGTATATTTTTTTCTATTTGCTATGTATTCATTCGATAGTTCGTACATAATATTATAACGTCTATAAAAACCGGCCAAGTGCGTGTCGGACCACGCATAATGAAGGGTTCCGTCGTTGGGAAGTTGGGATGAATTTATCCCACAAACAAACTTAACATTGTAGTTGAAAAACATGTTCTCCCATAAATCAATATATGCCACGGTCAATTCTGCAAATTTAAGTTGGTCGACTATTACTCGTTAACCTGTAAAGCCCACTTAGTTGTGGTAGTTTTCCTTTTAATTTAATTAAAGTACTACAGCCATGAATTTTTTCACATCTTCATAAACAACTGTTTAGCTGGCGGGGGGGAGGGACACTTGACTCTAACAAAAATTAGCACTTTAATGCTTAATATTACGCAAACGGATCCTTGGATCGAAAAGTAGTGTTGATATCATCCCCACATTACGTGCAAGGACCTTAAAAAAATGTTTTATCAAGATTTTATTTCAGCACTTCGGTGACGTGATTAATATGTATACTCGTACCTATGCCAAATTACAGCTTTCTAGTACTAAGCGTCTCTGAGCTACAGCGGGGACAGACAGACAGACAGACGTACATTGCGAAACTATAAGGGTTCCTTGTTTACTACGGAACCCTAAAAATCAGCACGCGCAGACGTATAGTTTTATTGTTATAAAAGATTTCCGTAAGGCCATGTCTGAAGGTAGGTTAGTTTATGGACTTATTATATTTAGGGTTAGTTTATGGACTAGTTGCAGTTTATCAAAAAAAAAAAAAAACTGTCAGTCTTAGGACTGTACGTCAAAAGTGAAAAATTAGCTTCACAAACTTGTAAACATCTGCATATATGTAGCCGAGTGGGATGGTCGCGCGAGGTCAGTGCTTTTCCCCCATCCCAAAAGTGCCCAACGACTTTCACTTAAAAAAAAATTACCTCCCTGGCGATCATTAGTAATAAGGGTGATAAAATAAGATTACTATTCTAAGGTTAGGTAACATTAATGTTGGTCAAACCTTTCTCAGATTTGATATGTTCACTGACCAACACCTTTGTGTTGGTCGGTGATGCTACAGTCTAGAGGGCGTCTAAAAGATTTTTTTTCTATGTAGGTACCGATTCATTTGGTGCCGCCGCGCGGCACACTAGACACATACACCTCTAAAGCTATTCGCCAATTACACCATTGCGTACCAAAACCGTAAATGAATCGGTACCTACATAGAAAAAAAATCTTTTAGACGCCCTCTAGACTGTAGCATCACCGACCAACACAAAGGTGTTGGTCAGTGAACATATCAAATCTGAGAAAAGTTTGACCAACATTAATGTTACCTAACCTTAGAATAGTAATCTTATTTTATCACCCTTATTACTAATGATCGCCAGGGAGGTAATTTTTTTTTAAGTGAAAGTTGTTGGGCACTTTTGGGATGGGGGAAAAGCACTGACCTCGCGTGACCATCCCACTCGGCTACATATATGCAGATGTTTACAAGTTTGTGAAGCTAATTTTTCACTTTTGACGTACAGTCCTAAGACTGACAGTTTTTTTTTTTTTTGATAAACTGCAACTAGTCTATAAACTAACCCTAAATATAATAAGTCCATAAACTAACCTACCTTCAGACATGGCCTTACGGAAATCTTTTATAACAATAAAACTATACGTCTGCGCGTGCTGATTTTTAGGGTTCCGTAGTAAACAAGGAACCCTTATAGTTTCGCAATGTACGTCTGTCTGTCTGTCTGTCCCCGCTGTAGCTCAGAGACGCTTAGTACTAGAAAGCTGTAATTTGGCATAGGTACGAGTATACATATTAATCACGTCACCGAAGTGCTGAAATAAAATCTTGATAAAACATTTTTTTAAGGTCCTTGCACGTAATGTGGGGATGATATCAACACTACTTTTCGATCCAAGGATCCGTTTGCGAAATATTAAGCATTAAAGTGCTAATTTTTGTTAGAGTCAAGTGTCCCTCCCCCCCGCCTAAACTACTATAGATTACATAAAATTACTTAATGCCCAATGCATTCTTAACCTTCTCAACTAATCAGAAAAAATAAGCTTACACGTGTAATCAGAGATACCTACGATACATAATTGGCTTTCAATCGAATGCAATATTAATTCCGTCATCTGTCAAGTTGGGTGCAGGTTGTCGCCTCGTAAATATACTGGTTTGGACAATCACTTACAATGGGAAAATACCTGAAAATGTATGAGTTTAAAGTATTTTTAACTCTTAAATACTCGCACCAAAATACTTACAGTATCAGTAGCGCGGGGTCTGATAGATCCCAATTTTTTATTACTATTAAAACACTGAATTGTAGAAAAATCTTTTATTTTACTAAAGTAATAATAATAACAAAAAAACTTAGATAATATGTTAAAAGGTTGTAGTCGTAAAAATCTCAGAAATATGAATGCTTAAATACCAACTGGGGTCTGTCAGACCCCACGCGGGTAATTAAGGGGTAATGAACTATGAAATTATTATTTACCTGCTACGTCATTGGGTATCTAATTGTTTCTGTTTAAAAATAGACAAGCTACTGGCTGCTTATAGATAGACTAGCTTCTCCCCGCTATTATTTCCGCGTGAAATTTTTGTTTTAACACAAAATATATTCCATGACATTATTTTGGCAATCTTCCCAATAGTGAAAGGCTTTATCTATAGGTGTAAGAAGGACGATCACGCCTCAAGCTTTTAGGATTTTTTTTTATCTTCTTCTTCGTAGTTATTTTTAGTTCTTGTTTTCGTAAGTTTTATTTAGAACATTTTAGTTCATTAAAAGCTTGTTTTTAAAAATATATTTTTTACCTATATATTATTTTGAACTTTTTAGCATTAAAATTTGTTTAAATATCTGTTCTTGATACCTTCGCTTGTAAAGTAGTTGTCAAGATACATTGAAATTGCCGAAACACAACAGGGCTATCTGGTTTAGTTGAGGAATGTCCGTGACCACCTTCAGGCATTTGCGTTCCCATTGAGGGAACACATTTGAGTTTTGAGCTTTTGAATGCGAAATGAAAGCCTGTAGTAAAAGTTCTCAAATAATTATAAATTCAGCCTCTACTTAGCCATAAGTAGCCATTCAAAAGTTATAATCGCTAAAGAGAAGTCCTTCAGTCGTGACTGATCTGATCAGGCATCCATATCTCAAAGCCTAGTTAAAATCCTCTTAGTAAAAGATTTGTAAAACTATTTTATTGAATATCTTTACAAAATAAAAAGTACTAGCATGCGGAAGGTGGTCCCTCAACCGATCACCATATGTAAGTTCACCTTGAGTGGAGACCACAATGGAATTTGAAATTTACATATGGGTAGCGTTAGTAAAATTACTTGAACGAATGTAAATTCAACCTCTAGTTTGTAAAAGATGACATACAAAAGTAACAATCAATTTCAGTTGGTCCCTTATTTGAAACGTTTATCATAAGAAAAAACAATTTACGTAGCATTCGGAAGTTAAGAGGCTTACAACACCTAAAGCGCGGTCACTGTCGGACTGCATAGAAAAGAAAGAGAAGCGCGGTGACAAGACGCTGGTAATTTATTGCAAAATATGAAGCAATTATCTATTTACAAAAAATCCATTAATTGGAGAAAAAAAATAAAACACTATTATACTAATATGTTGCTTGTACAATTATCTGACATAAAATCAGAATAATTGCACATATACGTATTAGTATGGTTTTTAATCGCTAAAAGATTTTTTTCGAAAAAATCACGAAGATACCGTGATTTATTTCTATCGTATCAAATTAATTATATTATGTTTTCAACACACTATCTACCTAGCATATATCCTGAAGAATATCATATATTTTTCTGATTTTGTTCACTGCACTGGATCATATACTTTTACACATTATAAAACTTACAAAATTTGCGTTTAGTTTCTGTAGTCCCCTTAAATAGACGAATGCCACAGTCTATTCTTTAGTATTTTTTTTACTAACTATTACTTTACTAAACAGTATAAAACATGATATCACGCCTGTATTCCTCAAAGGGATAGGCAGAGGTGTACCTTTAGTACACCCACGTTTCGCCAGTAATTTCGGTCCCTTGTAATAGGGGCTGAGCTTATTGCCAGTTTGGATTTGTGCCCAGTTAGGGCACAAATCCAAACTTCGGAGTGACCACTAGACCAACGATGCAGTTTATATTATAAAAATGTGGCTGTTATATAATGCGGTGTGTAGGTTACCTATACCTATTAATATATTAACTAGGTATAGATTACATTACATTTATTTAATGTAATGTACATTTATTTAAGGGGCTTGTGGCTAAGTAATAACAGCCGCACGGGTCGATCGATCAGGTTAAGCTACGCTTGCCGCGGTTGGTCCGTGGATGGGTGACCATCTTTACATACCAAGACCCCTTCGTGCCTCGGAAAGCACGTTAAGCCGTTTGTCCCGTCTGTCATTTGTAGATCTTTGAAAGTTGTTACGGGTTGTCAGAAGCTCGAAAGTCTGACAACCAGTCTTACCATGGGGTATCGTGTTAATCAGGCAGCTGGGTTGTGGAGGTCAGATAGGCATTCGCTTCATGTAAAATACTGGTATTCAGCTGTATCCGGTAAGACTGGAAGCTGACTCCAACATAGTTGGGAAAAGGCTAGGCAAATGATGAATGGAGATTACATTACATTTATTTGTTTCTTTAAATACTCACTTGAAAATGTGAAGTTCTCGATAAACGGCGACCATCTCCTTGGATTCTAACCGTAAAGATCATTACCTATTTGTATTGATCTCCAAAAACTATCAGTTAATCCACAATCAACTCAACCTATCGCAGTCCACTGCTGGACATAGGTCTCTGGCCTAGACTGCGCTACAACACCCTGTCCTCCGCTGAATTATCAGTTAAGTAAGTGTACTCGTAAATCTAAGCAAATCCATATTGCAAATGTAAATATTTCTTTTAGTTTTTTTTATTTTTATTCCCAAAAATTTACCATTATAAAACATGACCCAAAGTCTAATTTACCAGTAACAAAAAAGAAATGATTGCTCGGAACATTCTGGAAAAAAAGGTGCATAAATAAAACGAAACAGGTATACCTCAACAACAGATTAACAAAGCCACAAAGAACGTCGATTTGAGTTTAATCATCCCCTTTTTTTCTTGAAAATGAATCCAGGGAATTATTAAACCCTTCCCTTTCGATTTGGCTAATAGCTCGAGAAAAAGTACAGGCAGATACATTTCTTGAAAGAATTTCAGTTTTATTTTTTGCGGAAAGTATTTCTTCGGAAAGAAAGGAATAAATGTCTGCCAGATTGCTTTTTTTTAATATCTCTTAAAAGAGTTGTAGTTAATACTGAAAAATCGGTTCAAGGATTTTTAATTATGTTTGTGTTTCTTATAGAATATGCATAGGATTACTAGGCATTTCATTAATTATAGAAGATACTATTTTGACATTCACAATATTTCTTTGAATTCATGATATATTTCACTTCACTTTACATAACGGTCACGTGGGTGTAATAACTGGTAATACTAAATAAAATAATCTGTATCGTCCATCACATCTTTATACCAAATATTATATTATTTATAATTCTTCATAACAAAAAATACTAAAACCAAAAATATTTCAAACAAAAATATAACGTTGGCATTCACAATTTTACATTACGGTCACGACTGATAAGAAATGGACTTAAAATTCCACCACACCTTTAAATCCCCAAAAGATACTTTTATCTATCTCACAAAAAACATTACCTACAACAAAAATATTTCCCACAAAAATATAAAAGGGTATGCATAGTTTCTCCGGGAATCTACGGAGTCAAAACTAGGAAATTCTTCTCTGTGAATACGAAAACTGTACTCGAGAACAGTTTCCGTTGCATGCTCACATTCACTCTTATCTTTCATGACCTGAAAATATATCTTTAATGTCTTTCTGCCCCTTTTGAAACTGGTATCTTTTTGGAGTGGTTCTCTTGTTTGTATAACGGTGGATCTTATTTAGAGTGTTTTAGATAAAATTGTTTTGCAGAACGTTCTAAGGCTGATTCACATTCAAAACATCATCATACGCATCATATCATACATTCATCATTTTCATTTTACTTGTGTTTTTAGGAATCCGTAGTAAACAAGAAACCCTCATAGTATCGCCATGTCCGGACTGTCTGTCTGTCTGTCCCCGCTGTAGCTCAGAGACGCTTAGTACTAGAAAGCTGTAAATTAGCAATATTTGGCTGTAATTGGCTGTTTGGTTGTAATTAGCTGTATTTGTAAGGTACGAGGGCGACACTGAAAGTTTTTAGAACTAACCACTTGTAAACGATATAATAAAAAAAACTGTTCAAATTTTGAAAATGGAACTCGTTGCCTTATTGTGTATGTATTTTATTCATTTGTCATTTGTTTACGATTTGGCGGCAAATTAAAAATTGTCTGTGTCACGTCAGCATGAATTTAACGCAAGAAAATTTTCGTACAATGATTTTTTTATGACTTTCGATGTCATTTAAGTCTACTAGAAAGTTATGATAGACTTCGATTGGCCTTTCACGATGAAGTGCTATCTCGTGCCACTGTTTATAACTGGTTTAATGAGTTTAAACGTGGTCGCACTAATCTCACTGATGATCTGCGTGAGGGACGGCCTTCTACGGCGACGACTGAAGATAACATCAGTGTTGTGCGGCGTATGATAGAGACAGACAAAAGAGTGACTTATCAGCAGATTTGGAAAAGCTTAGGCATCGGTATGAGTCAAGTACTTACACGAAATCCTCCATGAACATTTAGCGGTCAGGAAGCTTTGTGCCCGGTGGATACCTTATAATTTGACAGAGGCCCAAAAACTCCGTCGTGTTGATTGGTGTCGTGAAATGGTTCAAGATTTAACGCAGGTGACTCAAATGCTGTGTTCGATATACTTACGGGTGACGAAAGCTGGATTTATGTTTTGTCTGTGTGTTTCCTTCCGAGGAGTGGCCAACTAAAGTGAAGAGAGATTGAAGCGTGGGAAAATAGATAGTGGCCTCGTTCTTCGGAATGACAAGTCATTACACAACAATTGTTTTAGGCGATCGAAAAACAGTTACTGCGGAGTGGTACACTAACAATTGTTTGCCAGTTGTCTTAGAAAAAGTTCGGGAGAAACGACCTCGCAGTAGGGTCCTCCTTCACCACGACAACGCCTCGTCGCACACCGCCAAGCAAACAATTGACTACTTGGCGACGTCAGACGTGGAATTACTGGGTCACCCGCCCTACAGCTCCGGCCTCGCACCTTGCAATTTTTATTTATTTGTGAAAATAAAAGAAAAACTTCGAGGAAAACGTTTTATGGACGCCGAGGAAGCAGTGACTGCATTTCAAAATGCCGTCGAAGAGACCCCCTAAGGACGAGTGGGTAAAGTGCTTTTCTCAGTGGTTCCATCGGATGCAGCGATGTATTGATGTCAATGGACACTATTTTGAAAAGATATAATAAAACTAATAACTTGCTGGTTTGTTCAGTTTTTGATTTTCTAAGAACTTTCAGTGTCACCCTCGTATGGATATTAATAACGCTAACAAAGTGCTAAAATAAAATTGCTGCGCTTTGTTGATGTGGTACACAATATGCATCATGCAGTAAAGTGATGTGTTCACTGTAACACTTTTTGCAACGTCTTGTGCTGTTGCACTCACTGTCAGGATGATAATTAAGGCAATTTTTGTAATATTGACTCTTTGTTACCAAGGTCAATTTATCACCTGGGGTCATTTTAGTCAATTTCTTGAAACGAAATATAGAGCGACGTATATTACAAACCGAACACGGTCTGGCCCTTGAGTAGCGACGACTTGATACTGTTTCTTGTAGTGGTTCCCATGATTTGCATATTTGTCATGCTGTTGACCAGACTCCCGTTAAATGTCAGCTACGTTGTCTCTCTCTCTTTTCGGTGTAAAAGTTCCAGGGTTGTAAATTTGCTTTCGAGGAACGTCATAAATTCTGTCAAGGATGGGAGCTCCCTAGGCGATGTACACGCCTCTTTGTAGTAATAGTTAGTCTCCTGGTCCAGTCTCTTACTGAGAAAATGTACTAACAACGGGTCCCATGTATTTGTGTTCACAACAAGTTTGCGTATAGCGTGGATGCACTCCGTGGTGGTATCATATAACCGCTTTAACTCATAAGTTATTTGTTTGTATATAAAAGGCTGATTTAAAAATATCTCTATTTCATTTGTAAAGAGAACTTGGGAATTATTATATCAGTGATTTAGAATTTCCCAAGCTGTGTCGTAATTTTTAGACGAAATGTGAAGATGTTGAATAAGGCGTTCGGCTTCTCCCTCGATCTTTCCTTTCAAGTGTCGCATCTTCTGAGCCTTGGTTATTGTGTTGTTGTCGTGAATAGCTTCTGTAAACAGGTCACAAAATGTTGGCCACTGCTTGTATTTTCCCGTAAAAGTAGGAATCTCGAGCTTCGGCGTTGCCTGTTGTACATGGACCATGGACAATATTTTCTTATATAGTGAACGCTTCATATTTTTGTAGCTACGCTCGTACATGCTAAATTCATTATTGTACGATTCGCAGATTTAAAGTATCGATAGTGTTCCACTTGGTGTTCCCTTTTTTTGGGTGGGAAATTATCAAATAACTTCTCCCGCTCTGGGCGGAGCGAGAGGTTGTGTCATACTCTTACTGACTAAAACCCACCCGTGTTCCTTCCATTGTCTGCGTTGCCAGGGGCCTCGGTAACCCTTTCGGACTTTCCCGCGACCCCGGCAGGCATCGGCCCTAGTGTACCCCTACACTTGTGCTCACATCTCTTTGAGGTGCACGAGGAACACAACGCACCGTCGACCCGAGCCTAGTCCTTATCGGACGGCGAGCTACCCATTGCTCACCGTCCGCAAGGCCGCGCCTGCGGTGGCCGGAAATCCGCCTGGGATTCCCAATGCCCATGGCGTCTCCTACGGTGGCTAGGGGCGTGAGGGCGCGAAATTGATCTCTCCCTCATCCGTCCCGCCTCCTCTTTCGCGAGCATTACTGCTTCGCAGAAGAAGGTGACAGCTGCCCATGCCCTTTTGCTCTGTACGATGGCCAGGGCCGGATGTGAGAGATCTCCGATGTCGATCGCCTCCACGAGGACACGGCGGTGCTTTGCCTAAGCCGGGCAGACGTCCACCGTATCCTCCGGATGATCCACACAGTGGTGACACCCGGGCGTTTCCTACCGCCTTATCCGACACAGGAGCCTCCCGAAGCTGCCGTGTCTGGTGAGGACCTGCGTCAGGTGGAAGAACGCCATGGTACCTTTCTAGCCACTCCTTAAAAAAGGGACTTATCGCCGCAATTTTTGTGTGCCCAGGCGTATAACCCTAGGCTTGTCTTCAAGTTCCCATTTTTCGGAAATTTTCTCTATGTTGATAATCCTCACCAACCCGTTGAAAGACCTAAAATTGGTTCTCACTAAACTGTTGAGTCAACAGTTTAGTGGCTTCAGGGTTTGACTGCGTACCCTTTTCATCCGAACCAGTTACACCCGATGGATTGTTACGCGTAATCACAGAATCTGGCTCGAAGAATCAAAAAAAAAATGTACGATGTTAGTCCATACACTTTGTTCAAGCGAACGATAATTGTTCTGTACACTTGTGATAATAGAAAACCGGGGATTAAGAATTAAAACGCCCTTGTTGAGTGTGGTAAAATCACCGATTTAGTTTACTTATCCGGTTCACTAAATGATTTCGCGTATGCAAACGCTGATGTAGCTTGACCTACTTAATGTTACGGAATGTGCGGGTTCACGTTCAAATTACTTTGATAAAAGATGAAGAAGAACAATACGGGTCACTAATTATCCCTTTAAAATCCTCTCTATGGCTATATTTTTAACCATCTCATATTATATCCCGAACTATTTACCATAACCGACCCTGTTGATAAAGGAATTAATAAGGACCGGGCCGGATTAAAGGTTTAAACTAATTGTGATTCCAAAAACTACCTCTTAACGCGGCAGCTGAGGATATAGTCTTGCTTTCTCTTCCATTACATTCCATACAATTTACTCTCAAAGTGTGCCCAACCAACTGATTATATCAAAGGTATTTTTGGAAAACTAAATGTGATCCCAAAAACTATCTCTTAACGCGGCAGCTGAGGATATAGTCTTGCTTACTATTCCATTACATTCCATACAATTTACTCTCAAAGTGTGCCCAACCAACTGATTATATCATAGGTATTTTTGGATGACACCAATAACTGTTATCGAAAGCTGTATGAACAGTCAGTCCAAATCAATTACAAATGATCAATGATCTTTGTCTGATCACACAAGAAAGGTCGACGTGATAAAGATATGTCACTTTCTATCCCTTAGCCATACCGTTACAGTAAGGGCCATAATATCTCCCATATCCCTCCCATCGATTGATAAAGCAATTAATAAGGCCCGGGCCAAATTACCGGGCCAGGCCAATTAGTTAGGCGACCGCTATTTAGTTTTGGAAACGGCTATTACATTCCAAATAGAATTGTCCTCATTAACTACTATCAGTTTTAGTGTGAAATACTGTCGTTGCGGTAAATTGGGGGTATTGAGGTTTATATGGTTTCATGAATAGGTTAATTATAGATAGCTAGGTACTTGCATTTACGGTCTCTCCTACACTGTGGTAGGAGGAAAGAAAAAGTTAGAAGTTAGTTAGGAAAAAGTAGGTGAAAAGTATTTTTGTTGTAAAATCTTTACAACAAAAATACTTTTCACCAATTTATTTAATTCACCAATTGGTTAAAATATCCATAATTAATGCTCATTTCATTCATTCATTCACATCATCATAATCTGCCTAGCCCGTTCCCAACTATTTTGGGGTCAGCTTCCAGTCTAACCGGATGCAGCTGAATACCAGTATTTTAAATGGAGCAACTTCCTATCTGACTTCAATAACCCAGTTACTGGGTAATACGTTAAGCTACCCCTGGTAAGACTGGTTGTCAGACTTTCGGGCTTCTGACGACCCGTAATAACTATCAAAGATCCACGAATGACAGCCGGGTCTTAACGTTCCAAGGCACGTGTCTTTGTAAGTAAAGATAGAATCGTGCGTGTGTTGTTTAGACGGTGCCAGTCTATTGTTGCTTTAATTTTATGATAAGCAATAAACTTACACCGTGGAAATGGAGCTTTAGCTATTTAGAGACGTCCAGTTTGTCTAAGTCAGTATTGTTTTTTGCGTAAGCATGATCGAGTGGAAATTTGTAGAGAGTACAGAAATAGACTGGACTAAGCGCTTATATCTGAGTGAATTGGTTTTACTTACTAATGACTTTATACACGATTCTACCAGGAATACAATGATTTTGATTCAGAAGCTTTATACCTCTTCATTCTATAGAATTGATTAGAATCGTATGAAGACGTTATGATTCTAGATTAATATTTGTCATCTCTGTGAGTCAACGGTGTATAAATTCATCTATCAAAGGAAACTATTTTTTAAAGACATCTTTCTAGAAATAAAACGGTTTTATAAACCTTTAGAACACTACGTAGATAAAAACAAATGAGTAACTCAAAAGTTTGTGCATAATAAAACAGTTTGAGAACATTTCACTTACGTGATACTATGAGATACTTGCTCGAGGAAGCAAAATTTAAATTTCATGAGACATTTAGGAAATGATAACTCGTCGGTGCACGCGAATTATGCTGTTTATGAACTTTCTACGATGACAAGTTTTTGGTTTTACTACCTTGCAAGTTGGGCCTTGAAATTGTGTGTTTTTCTCATGTTGGTAGTTTTGGACATAATTTTGACTTTTAGGTAGTATTTAGTTAATGACCTGTATTTCAATTCAATTCACTTCAAATCTTTATTGCATATCTCATGTGTGTAGTAAGTAGTATATTACAAATTATTTTTATTTTTTAACTTAAATAATTATCTTCACACAGAACAGTAAATGTAGCTAGATGTATGTATCTAAAGTTTATGAAAAAAAATAAGTGCATGAGATCATGCAATTAATTCAACTCAGTATTAATTAAATTATTGTTTGTAAAAGGAAAATAACTCGTCGTGTCATCCAAATTATAACGTAAACAAAAACATCATCAATTTCATAATTATCCTCGCTGCCTTATTAGATTCATCAGATTTTATCAGCAAATACGTCACAGTATTTCATAATAATACTATTCTAAAATTAAAACAATGTAACCTAGAAAATAACAAAAAAGTACGTCACGTCAAAAGGGAGTTAACATCTGTCATCCGACCCAACGTGTCCCGTGTAAAATTGAAAGCAATTAACTCCTTTGATTAAAAGATTGGAGCAAAAAGGCTGTGTCGATGTCAAGAGTAATATCGTCAGGCCGCCGTTAGAGGGCCCGGCGGGGGCCAGACTCAAAATTTTCATTTCTAGTTGACTTCAGTCAAATGAAAATCAAATCTGCTCGGCACGAGTGAAACAATTCCCTTCACTTTGTTGGATGGAATCAGATTTTTGATTTCGCAATTGTATTAAGTTTTGGATGGTCGGCCGAAAGAAATTGCAGAGTGAAATGTTTGAGCTCAAACGAACGCGGCCGCTTTTAGCGGCGGACAAAGATGTATTGACGGATAGATGAGACCCTCGATATTTTTTACTGCTGTTTGCTAGCGATAGTGTAGAATGTAGCTTCTGAGAATTTTCGTCAGTCTACGCAATTTGAGTCTTCTTTGACATGATAGATATTTGAAATTCGTAAGATCATAAAAAAATAAATTCTCGGGTGACTACTAAAACGAGGAACAGTCGCCAGCACATCAAGTTAACACAAACTGTCAAATTTCCCTAAATGATTAGAAACCTTAATGATTGATGATTAAATTCAAAATCGAATGAATGAAACCCGTAAGTCATTACGTACTTGTGTGTAATGACTTTTTGTAAAACAAACTCAAAGAAAATAATAAACAACATGCTCTAGTAACTACAAACGATGATACAAAATGTCACTGATGCTCCTCAAGTTTGTTCAATGAAACACCGGAAGAAATACATGAAGATAAGTGGCATATTTGTCCAGCAAACAACAAACAAAGTCACGAGTAAACGTTAGCGTGTCAAGTGCATAATTTGATTACTAAAGTTTTTACGACAGACTATTATTTTCAACGGCAGACATCCCATATTCTTGGCAGTCATTTTGTGAACATTTGATTATATTCAGCTCGCGATAAACGAAATGTGTGTGTCTCCTTTATAATACACGTTCTTGTAAAACTCGTTTTTAATAAGGAAGTCGGAGGAACGCACTCGCTTTGAGGGATACGTAAAATTTCCTGATAGAAACATATTTCTATAAATTAATAAAATGTGTATGAACCAAAGACTACTATAGTATACGTATGAACGTAAACAAGGTACAGTGCTTCTATTTCTTAATGTCTCTCGGCAAACTTCATTTTTCGTCCGTCGTCGGATTTCTTTCAGTTGTCCTTTGCAATTGCTAGAACATTCAGAAGTACTTAGTTCTAAATTCAAATTATTATACACGATAGATCTAATGACTGATGGAAATGGAAATTAGCATGCGTTTGTATTCGGAAATGTGATGATTACCGAGAGAGATTAAGAAAATAGAAACACTATAAAAGGAGTGTGCAAGGATCGTAGTAAGTGGCGTTCTATAGTTTCTGCCTATCTCCATGGGAAGAAGGCGTGAGTAAGTAATAAAATATAGGAACGCACAATAAGAATAGTTTTGCTATATATTTGTTTAAACTGTTTTGTCATTTTGCAGGATCAGGGTTTTGAGCAATTTATTTCACTGAACACTATGTTGAACCAAATCTAACTGAAAGTAACACAGGCATCATTAAATAAATTGCACTTCCCAACCTAAGTTTTAAAAATATTTAGTTTGCTCTCAAGTAACGGAATAAGCACAACCTTTCGCTGACACACTAGCCTCCCCCCTCAAGATTCTTTATACCGTTTTTCCTCAAAATACGGTTCAAATAATATCAGAAACAATATGGCACTTCTTGTGCATAATTGCAATCTTTGAACTGACTGTGAAAGAGCACGCTCCAGTGGGTCGGACATATATTGAAAGAATGTTTTAGAAAAGAATGATAAGACAGATGCACAGCGTGGAAGCGGAAGAAATGTAAAGACGCGTATTTTATGTCAAGTCTCGTTGACAAGATTGGAAAATAAAAGGATATATAACGGATAGGATGGGAAAACCAGAATGCCAATTCCAGCAATTAAAAACCAGCTAAGTGCGTATCAGACTACTCACAATGAAGGGTTAGTTGGGATAAAAACTAGAGTAATAGTACTTACTACTAAAATAATATTAAAAAGATTAGATTTAAATATTAAAAATAGAGTATTCTAGGCTTCCGGTCCGAGTGCACGGGACGCTTGGACGGCAGGATGTGGGATCAGCTGGCAGCAGCTGGACAGGGTCGGCAGGTAGTTGGACTGGATCGGTAGGCAGCAGTGGCCAGGATTGGCAGGTAGTTGGACTGGATCGGCAGGTAGCAGTGGGACAGGGCTGACAGATGAGGCGGAGCACGAAGATGAGGTTGATCTCGCCTTTGCAGTCAGTCGGCAACTAATTATTAGTACAAGAAGTAAACAGAGTAAGCTATATTAGATTGATCTGAACTGAACCGGACTCGAGCTAGACTGGACTTGAATTAGACAGGACTGAGATTAGACTGAACCGGAACTGACTGAACACTTGTCAGGTCCGATGACCACTTTTATAGATCCTGGCAAAAGTTCTAGAAGTTTCTGTGAATCATAATTCAAATGATTAGTTTGAATGCCTGCCAGGATCAATAAAAACGGTTTACATGAGTAAAGAAGTTAGAGAAATAATATGATTTCATGTTTGAAGCAAGGAAAACAGTATAAGAATTAAAACAAAGGTAAATTTATAATTACTATAGCATAAAGATGTGGCTTTGTGCAGCAAAATACCACAATGTCACGGTACATTCTCCAACTGCAAATTTAAGTTGGTCGACTTTTACTCGTTAACTTATAAATCTTACTTAATTGTAATAGTTTTCCTTTTAATTTCATTATATATACTAACGCCATGAATTCTTATCACATAACCACAATATTTTATAAACGGCCTATCCAATGATACCCCCACCATGGGATAGACGTGAAAAAAATATATCATCCCCATTTTACGGGTAAGGGGATGATATATTAGTACCCTACAAAAAAATCACTAGGGCCGATGCCTGCCGGGGTCGTGGGAAAGTCTGAAAGGGATACCGAGGCCCCTGGCAACACAGGCAACGGAAGGAACTTGGTGGGTTTTGATCAGTAAGAGTCTGACACACCCTCCCGATCCGCCCGGAGCGGGAGAAGTTATTTGATAATTTCCCACCAAAAAAATGGTACTCTAAAAAATGTATTTTCAAGATTTTATTTTACTACTTTTTCGGCGTGAACATGTATACCCATGGCAAAGTACAGCTTTCTAGTACTAGGAGTCTCTGAACTAAGCCGAGTGCAGACAGACATACGGAAATGGCAAAACTATAACAGCCGCGCTGTATGTCTCATTTTTTTATTGCTTGTTTTTAACAATTGATGTATATATATATTTATTTACCTAAGTAAATAAATATATATATATTTTTTAAAAACAATGTGATTATATACGCGTTTGTAATGTGCTAATACCAAACATGTCATGATTATCTCAATTTAATTTTTTCAGAGTTTAGAAATTTACGTGTAAAGTCCACCATATTCAATTTATGGAGAATTTATATAGCCTATGTCACCTGGACTATTATTTCGAATCTATTGATACCTCATTCATCAAAATCGGTTTAGAAGTTTAGATGTTACGGTGGAACATACGTACTCGTAAATATACATATACAGTATACATTCATACTTATACAGCTAAAATCATAACATACCCCTTCCTTTTGGCTTTGCCTTAGTCGGGTAAAAACTACTGTCAGCGCGGACAGTCGTTTACCCACATATTCATCAAAATATTTTCCCAAAAATCTTATCCCGAAAACTTAAAACCCTTTTCACAAAATGCCAGATTGTCAACATTTTCCCTCGACAACCGGTAATATAAAGTAATCATATTTAAATCCGACATCCGCAGTACTGGTGCTCCAGGGATTACTGCGGCCGTACGTGTCACGTAATATTAAGCTTGTAAAATTCATGTTTTTAATAACCACACGTTGAGGACCCCGATTTGCATAAGATGTGCGTGTGTGTACGTGTAATGATATTGTTAGATTTATGTTTTTAGGGGAGAATGAGTTAAGGTTCATTATTTTTGAAAAATTTTTCTTTGGGTTTTATGGTGTAAGAACATGTCTTATTTTCCAGCACAGTGGATGAAAATTTGGGATGTTTTGTTTTAAATGTACAGAAATAAATTACTTCGTACATTTTTTCCGTTAGGTGAAAGTCGTTAAGTAAGTAAGTAATATTTTATTTGTTTAAACATGCTTTAAATGATACATTGCATGCAAGATAATAAAGAAATACAGAAGTTCTAACGTGTTCAGCCGCATATCGTGACGTACAAATAGGCAGGAAGAGATGGTACATAAACCGTGATAATATTCATCAAAATTACATTATGAAATTACGTGGGTACTTATTAAATCATCATTATTCATTATAGATTAGGTATCATTACAATTCAGCGAGCATATTTTTTAGATAAAATTAAATGTCAAAGTAGTCATAAATTAGTCAATAAAAATATGAATTACTATCAATAAAATAACAATTAACTAACTAAAAAAAAAATATAACAGATAAAAAAACACATGTCAAAAATACAACATCGTCATCTCAAAAACGAAGTAAAAAAGAAACTTTCCAGCAAATTGAACAACATGTCGACCACAATTACGAGTATGTCTTTACAGTAAATGACCATTCCAACTGATAAAATTAAAGTTTAAAGATTGTTTGTGCAATACTGTCTTTATTTTCAGTATCTACTTACTTTTTCACAATTAAAACCAGACTTTAAATTACATAAACCATTTCTTTAAGAAACCACACTTTCAAATTGTATATACCTTTTTTATTTGGGTGGGAAAGTACCAAATAACTTCTCCCGCTCTGGGCGGAACGGGAGAAGACGTGTTCCTTCCGTTGCCCGTGTTGCCAGGGTCCACGGTATTGCTTTCGGAAAATTGTTTATACCTTTTTTTTTTTTTTTGAGGGTGGGAAATCATCAAATAACTTCTCCCGCTCTGGGCGGAGCGGGAGGGTGTGTCAGACTCTTAATGACTAAAACCCACCCGTATTCCTTCCTGTTGCCTGTGTTGCGGGGGCCTCGGTGACCCATAAGTACCTTCCCGCGACCCCGGCAGGATTGTTTATACCTAAGGCTCCATTCATCATTAAAGTAATCGGTCTGTTGTAAGTTTTCAGTCTCACCACAAAATGTTAATTGCTTAACCTTATTGCTATCCAAGTAAACAACAACCCCAATAAATATGGAAATGTTGAACCGACATATTCAGTAACTCCTCGAATTCCAATCCACATAGGTACGGGCAAAGAATAAACAATTCTTATAGAAATGGTATTCTGTAGGTATTTTTTCTTTTTGGGTGAGCAAATGTGTGTCCGAAAGTATCTATAGCCTGTTCCTAAAGTATGTGATGAAAAAGTAAACAAATGGATCAGAAAACGCACATGTAGATGCCAATTTGTAATGCCACTTACAAATTGATTGCTATGTGATCATTATTATTATCATTATTTACTTACAACTTGAAATTATAATTATATATCACCTCAAACATGTTTTTCATTTGACAATAATTATTGTGGTTAGTATTATAACTTAATTTTTCGTTGACGATTTTTCAATTACAATTAAATAAAATTATTCATTGTATAATGGTTGAAAAAATTGGTGTAATATGAACTTGAAACCTTCTAAATACAGATTCTGATGAATGTGAAGGTGTGTGTGAATTCTTTTAGTGAGATATTGCTTATGAAAAAAGTATAAACAAACCCTGTTCAGGTTAAACAGGTTTTTTTACACTTTTTTCAAATGCTCTTGGAACAGACACACCTCCACCACACAACACCACACCGCACCACAACCACCCTGTTATAAACCGCGCTAACCAATATAGGCTTGACAATTCTGTTGATGATTAATTAGAACCAAAGCGAGTAGGTATTGTGTTATCACAGCTACCTGACTGACATCGATCAATCAAATGAATCGACATGGATGAATTGGATCGTACATAGTGAAGGCTGTCTGTGACTTCTACTGATTTAATTTCTTCATTTTCTATCCATTGATATTATTATCGATCGACGTCTGTCTGGTGGGTATAGATAAATAGATAAAATATAATTTATTTAGTGCATACAAAATAAATAGCACAACACACAAAAGCACAATAGAGATGATGACAATTTTTTTTTGCTCATCAGGTACCAAGATTATTAAGAAATATTGGACAAGTGTTTTTTTTTTTTCGTAATCAGAAGATTACGGCCATGCATTGAGGTAAAATGTGACATGAAACCACGCCTTGCTAGATTTTATACTGAATTGTGACGTAGCGAGCCGCCACTCCTCATCTTTAATGCGTTTTGTGTAAGTATTTTTTTATTAATATGATAAAGCAAAAAATACGTGTCTAATATTTTTTTTTTATTATCTGACTAATAGCTAATTATATTAATATAATTTTAAAAGAAAATAGGTGCCAAAATAAAAAAAAGGAAACACATTGACTATTACATACCTCAGTTCAAACAAAGAACATGGTACAGTTACAGTGCTACAAGAATCTTTTGGCGCTCGAATGACGCTGACAGGGGGCACTGTTTTAAAACTTTTGTGCAATTATTTTATGAAATGTATCGAAAAAACAAGATGGTTCCGATTTTAGCCACGTGCTAAAAGATCCTTGTACAGCTATACATCGTAACGTGCAAAGCGAGCGTGTGACAACTCCATCCTGATTGTCTTGAACCTTTTTTACGCTCCTTATTCAATGTTACGACTAACCAATAATATCAAGGACTCATAGACTCTCAATCACGAATACCGATTCCATGGCCGAGTATGACACATCACGTTCTTACTGATGGATGGAGATGTCTGGACATAACGATTAGTCATCCCGACGTATCGATACGCGTGTAATTCATAACTGGTAAGATTCGGTGGGATCTTATTCTGGTGTATCTTGGAAGTTGGAGATTCGTTTGTTGTTTGGATTTTAGATAAGAAACAGTTACCGACTGGTTTTTTATCGTTGTAAGATATTAGGAGTCATACTTCAATGGGGTGCGTCAAAGTTCAGTTACCGAAAGTTTAATGCGATACAAACGTTTTAAATGTGTGTGTTGTTTATGTTTATTGTTTTGCTATTACTGGTTAGGAATAAAAAATGCTCAAGATTAAAAGAAGAAAAATAAATTTTACCTATTTTGAAACATCTACTACATTAATACTTCTACATTTTATGGTTCCGTAGTCAACAAGGATATAGTTTCGCCATGTCCGTCTGTCTGTCTGTCTGTCTGTCCGCGGCTTAGCTCAGAAACTTTTAGTAACAGCTGTGATTTGGCATGGGTATATTATATATTTAATTATTTTTATATAATTATATTTATTATGTAAACAAAAGGTTGAAAGAAAAAAATGTAGCGTTACCTCCCTTGCACGCAAAGAGGGGATATTTTTTTTCTCGTCTATACCATATTGTGGGGTATTGTTGGATAGGCCATTCAAAAATAATGCAGGTTTGTGCAAACCATTTTTCGACTCTGGGATTTGTTTGCGTAATATTAAGCTTTAAAGTGCTAATTGTTGTTGGAGTCAAATGTGCCTGGTTCCAGCTAAATAGTTGATTTTGGATACGTGAAAAAAATTACGGCATTAGTATATAGTTTATAACGAAGTTAAAAGAAAAACAATCACAGCTAAGTAGGCTTTACAAGTTAACGAGTAATAGTCGACCAACTTACATTTGCAGTTGAAGAATTTATCGTTACGTATATCAATGTATGGGACAATCTGGGGCACGGTAGTGCCCCCGCCAAGACGAGCCAAGCGAAGCGCAAGGGGACTACCTACCTTTTCTCAAAGAGCTTCGTCGTTTTTTTTTAACTCTCATAACTTGGGTTCGGATTATACCAGATAAACAAAATTCTCGGGATATGTCAATAATATTACTATGCTCCAAGTTAAAACAATTTGTTACTGAGCCTACCCATTTTACAGATCATTGCGAAACACTAATTGATGTTGTGTGCACTGATGCCCGTGTGTGTGGGGTCTCTGTATCCCACATACCTGAGCTTAGTCAACATGCAGTTATATCTGTTGAATTTATCTTTAAATTAGAGAAACCTACCCCACACTGGATCACCTATAGGCCACTTAAAGATATACTGCTGGACAAATTTAATGATGATTTGAATCGGATGGACTGGGAATATATTGAAAGTCTGGAGGATGTGAACTCTACGGTAGCAACGTTTAATGAGTATATTTTGAATCTCTTCGACTTGCATGTACCCCTTTAAAAAGTCTTAATCAAAGAAAAGTCTGACCCATAGATAACTTGTGCCAAGGAAATGATGTAGTTGCGTGACAAATGCCATGTTAAGTCTAAAGCTACGAAATCTGTACATCATATTAACTCATACAAAGAGCTTAAACAATTAGGGCCGCCTTTGATAGTGAAAAGTGTGCATATTTCAAAAAAAATATTAAAAAAAAAACATTAAGCAGCAAAAGAGGTTGTGGAACCATATAAAATCTTCAATGGCTATTTAAAAAAAAACAGCACAGTTTACCGCACTTTTGTAACAACCCGCAGAAAATAAATTATCACTTTTTTTTTATGTGCCTGGCAGTGGTGGGGTCAGTAATGCTGATTTAACTTATTTTGAGCACCACAGATTCAGTAATAGTCATTTCGAGCTTGAGCCATTTCAGGACACAGTGTTGATGCTTTTACGTGGTCTAAAGCCCAAAGCTCAGGGTCCTGACCTGAAAGGGTACAGTCCTGAAATCATCAACTGTCTGATCAACACCAAGTTCCACCTATATGCTGATGATCTGCAGACGTATTTCTCATTCCGTCCTCAGCACTCTGCTGAAGCTGTAGAAAAAATGAATTAGGATTTAGAAAGGACCTTAGCCTGGTCAAATAGAAACTCTCTGCTTTTAAATCCAGTTAAATCCAAGTACTTTCTCATGTGATCAAGAAGCTTTTACGTAAAATGTTAGG
The DNA here is from genome assembly GCA_905333075.3 of Atethmia centrago. Taxonomy (NCBI): domain Eukaryota; kingdom Metazoa; phylum Arthropoda; class Insecta; order Lepidoptera; family Noctuidae; genus Atethmia; species Atethmia centrago. The sequence goes on from HG995377.1 coordinate 7,938,031, forward strand.
GTACAATCTGGACTTGAAGATTGACGGGTGTTCTATTGATAGGGTGCAAGAAGCCCGTAATCTTGGGGTGGTGTTTGACGAGCATCTGCATATTGATACACACATCATGGAGGCTGTGCGCAACTGTTTTTACCGTCTAAAGCTTTTGTACCGTGTACGGCCCTAGATAAGTGTGGATATGCGTGTCATGCTGTGTGTCACTTGTTTTATCCAAGCTAAACTACGCTGACACTGTGTATGGGGCGTGCATTCTCGGTAGAAGCGACAAGTTGATCCAGCGGGTGCAGAAAGCTTGTGCGAGATTTTGTTTCAATGTCCCTCCCCGATCTCACATAACTCCATTTTTAAATAAGGGTAATTTGAAGAAAATGTCAGATCGGAGAAATATTGCAGCATTATGCTGAGATAGGAGCCTTTTTGGCGTCGCACAAGTTGTTTTTAATTATTTTAAATATATAATTCTTTATAATAACTTTCAATTGCATGGCTCTTATACTTTAGATTTTATTGATATCTATTAATTTAATTATCTCTATTGTTTCGTATAATTACGGCATGAATCGTTTCTAATGCAGATACAATAGTTTTGATACTTATCCGTTAGTACAAGTGCGGCAGGCGGTTTTTTGGTAAGATATCATTATGTCGCATGTAACAATAATTTGGATAAAACCATTAGCCAGTACCATTGTCAACATGTACATTTGTGCACTTCCGGTAGAGCTAGTACCGAGAAAAGAATCAGATTACACTGGAAGTTCCAAAATACTTCGAAAAAGGCTGATACATGCTTGTATGCACAGACTTTGAGCTCCGTTTCAAAGTAACAACATTAGAAAATTACGAATCGAACGTTAACAGAATAAGTTCCCTCGGAATCGGCAAAATGGGATATGAATAATTCAAAATTTGGAATTGTAATTTATGTTGTTATTCGAACCTTTGAATGTTGAGTTACTGATGAGGTGATGTGGCCATAATATTGATATGGGTCGGTGATTTGTAGGTTATTTTCGTGTTTATTTTTTTGGCGTTTGATTTTTTAAGTGTGTGTAATATCCGTAGGTGTCTTTGCTCCGCTATAGTTTACGTCGTGTTGACAGTGCCTTCTTTTGTAGCGTAGACATTATCGCACTGAAACAAAATGCCACTTTAGCGCAGTGTAAATGTCCAAAGGAGATCAGCTAGATGCACTTTTGAATCCAGACCTAATGGCGATACGTTCAGCTTGAGTCCTTAATGAACGGAAAGTACGGTTGGATGTACTCGTAAGTTGCGGAGACTAACAACCAATCCAGCACCATTATACAATTTGGGCGTGACCGTGAGCTATGTTAATTTGGACGAAGAATCATCCTAATTTACATAGCATTTGATCAAAATTCGCCGAAGAAATCAACTAACCAAGTAATAACAATAAATAATTAATTTATACACAAGTGTATAACAACATAACATGCATGAAAATTGTATTACAACACGGTATTCAGCCACGAAAGTCTACAAATAAATTACAAGGCTTAAATTAATGTGCCTATAAAGTTAACTTAGCTTATTTCTAACCTAAATTTAGGCACACAAGTGGAACTGAAATTTGAGCACTAAAAGTAATGAATTGAGTCTCGAACCAGAATTAATATTGGAAAACTCATTTGGGTAGTTCGGCGGGCGGGGGTAGTACCCTTTTCGCTGTAAATTCTGCCCCAATACACACAAAAACTTCGCCTATTTGCTAATCATGTGTTATCTCATCTGGAATGTAATGTTAGCAATATAATTTAATGTTACATTGTTTTAACTTTTTAAGGGTAATCCGGGATAATGTAGTATACATTAAGGCAACTAAAATAAAGAATATTTAGTTCGGGTTGATAATGCGGCTGGATTTTACTTAAAACTTATTCGGCTGATTTTAACTCTTATATTTAAACGGATAGTCAGTTAGACTTCTTCTCATAAGAATAATTTGAGTGTCTCTTTTCTCAGGGATTTTTGTGCTTTCCGAGACCTCGAGAACTTAAATTTTTGCCTTCTCTCTTGGGACAAATAGAGGGGCTTGTGGCTAAGTAATAACAGCCGCACGAGTCGATCGATCAGGTTAAGCTACGCTTACCATGGTTGGTCCGTGAATGGGTGACCATCTATACATACCAAGACCCCTCCGTGCCTCGGGAAGTACGTTAAGACGTTGGTCCCAGCTGTCATTTGTGGATCTTTGACAGTCGTTACGGATCGTCAGACATCCGGAAGTCTGACAACCAAACATACCAAATATTACCCAGTGACTGGGTTGTGGAGGTCAGATAAGTAGTCGCTCGATGTAAAATACTGGTATTCAGCTGCATCCAGTTACACTGGAAACCGACTCCAACATAGTTGGGAAAAGGCTAGTCAGATGATAACCCTTGGCATAAATGCCCTAGTAGTACATAATCAGCCTATAATGTTCCAACAGGCCTCTTTTCTGTGAAAATCAAACTGGTTGCTATTTCAGTTTCTAGACAAAATCAAACTGGTTGCTATTTTAGTTTCTAGACAAAATCAAACTGGTTGCTATTTTAGTTTCTAGACAAAATCAAACTGGTTGCTATTTTAATTGTACAATTTATTACTTGATACAAATAATAAATCAATCAAGGTTGAATTTAAATTCTGTGATTACTTTAACTCACACACTGACCTATTACTTTATTTATTATTTTTAGGAAAATGTATACTTTTACAATGTTTGTAAATATGTGAGCATCATGTGCCTATCACATAATTAATTTATCTGTCATTACTTTATTTTTCATTCCTTTTTTACCTATTTTGGTATAGTAATTTTATTCTAGGTGCATCGTCTTCACATATAATTTTAAAATGTACCTATACAAAATTTTATAAAACATTTTAAAAGACTAACGGTGGAGTTTCTTGCCCATTCTTCTCCATACGAAACTACTACCTTTTGGAAGGGGCAACTAGAATCAATTTTATTTTATTTTTGTTAATATTGACGTTCAAAAGTACCTATTTGAAATAAATAATTTGATTTTGACTTTGACTTTGAAAGGGAGTGGGCCGTTATCCACCACGCGGGCCCAGTGCGGCTTGGTAGACGTCACATGTCTTCGAATTTTTAGTTCTAGGACATGCTGGTTTCCTCACGATATTTCCTTCACCGTTTTGAGAGCAGTGGCCCCTAACAGTAAAATCCGGAAAATAACGTTAATATGGGACTGGTAACCCTATTGAATTACGTTATCTTTATGACAGGCACAAGCAGAACAAAAACTAGACAACCCTTTAAAAATAGTTGAAATAACAATACTCACTTGACAAAGTCATCGAGCGTAAAGATAACTTCGCTTGAATAAATAACTGCATTTCCGAACTTTCGCAGCTGAAAAATGGTCCCAGAAGTAATTTTTATTGCAAATATAAATGGGAAATCGTTCGTTAAAACCCGGGGCAGAAAAAAATGAAACTGTCTCGTTCTCCGAGTGTTGCTTTGTTTCTTCTTAACGTTTTCAAAGAGCACTGTAATAAAATGTTTCGCTAGGTTTTTTCTTTCGCAAGAACGATAGCTGTGACTATTTTATGGGTTCGCTAGAATTGGTTTTGATTAATTACATATTCATGATGAAGAAGCAAAATTGTTTTGTTTTCGTCTGGCAGTAAATAAATACTATGAAAAATTTAAATAAAAGGCTTTTAAAAGCACTTATCCTCTGGCCACATAAATCGGTTCGTAAATCGATAGTCTCAACACGAACCCCCTGTATATATACTGAAGTTTTCTCACTCTGCTCCACGTCAAAACAGTGTCATATTAAACACAACACAGGGTGGTATTATTAAATCACCCAAACGTGAGTATACTAACATGTTGCAGAGTTCTTAATATCTCCTCAAAGGGTAGGTACACAAGGTAATTGTAACTTAGGCCCATATTAAGTCCCCACACCTTCATATAAACGGCTTTTAACCCTAGCTCCGCGATAGCTCTTTAACAGCGCTGCCAACCTATTATGCGGGGTCATATATCTTTTTGGCCATAGAATAGGCAGCAACTAACTGGTATACGATGGCCGTGGCTTTGGTTACATTAGCATACGCTTACACAAGCACCGTCGCTTCGCAATGATTATTTACATAATTAGTAATACTGAAACTATGTCGTGACTGTTTGAGGGTTGATATTGAAGGGGTGTTTCTAATTTTGTGTTCATATTGTTTTAATGTTGCACAGATCATGATTATGTGTTAATTTATTTTTCAGTAATCAGGCCATGCGACATATTATTATTCCTTCTTCTATAAAAAAAAAATATGAACTTTTCTTTTTTTGGGAAATCATCAAATAACTTCTCCCGCTCTAGGCGGAGCGGGAGGGTGTGTCAGACTCTTACTGACTAAAACCCACCCATATTCTTTCCGTTGCCTGTGTTGCGGGGGCCTCGGTGACCCATTCGTACCTTCCCGCGAGAAAATATGAACAAGGGGTTCATAATTTTTAGCTCTTTAAATTTTGCCTCATTTGTACATATCAATCCAAGTTATGGTTATTTCCACGGTTAGCAAATTTTGCTTCTATTTTCAAAAGAAAGAAAAAGATATGAACATGGGTTTCACAATTTTTTTATCTCTTGTATATTCTTCACTTTAAACATTTATGACTGTAATGTTTATGGTGTACATAATAAAGAATATTCTATTCTATTATATTTGAACTGAAATAATACAATCGAGAAAACCTACAAGCATTGTTTTCTCATACTTATATACCAAGAAAATAAGTGTGAGAACAGGTGTTTTTCCTTCAAACGCTTCGCAGGTGCGGTAATTTTCTTAAATGTTAACAGGAGAAATAACCCCTGTATTCTAAATCAAGGCTACGTGTCTATTTATCTCTTTCTTAGTATATACCTAATACTGTTCTTAGGACTACATATTACTAGTAATTGTGTGCTTAACACGAACTTCGCTCGTTTACATAAATTGGAAGTGAAAATTGTTTTGATATAGGAACGTCGTGTGAGTTCGGTGGTAACAATTTTGACTGGTGTGATAGCAATATAAAAAGTTTTTTTCTGAAGCTGTGAATCAAAGATGAAAATAAAGTTTCGTAGCCATACATTTTCTGTCTGATCGGGTGATGATTATTATTGCGAACAGCATAATTCCTCGTGTCATGCGTTAAACATACTGCCGCCTTTCCAGCTATTTCTGAAAACCTTACTATTGAAATCTTACCTATTTCAATTTGTAAATACTCGCTCAAAGCCGCATGATTATAATTTTTAATTGGATTCGTACCTAATCATTTTTTTTTTCTCAAATGGTTTTATGTTTTAACTATTAATATTGACATTAAATAATTTTGACATTTTAATTATTTTTTTCATTTTAATTATTTTGACATTTTAATAATTCCTCATTTAGGTCTAACATAATTGAGTGTTGACATAATTGTGAGTAAATAATATGTAATTTTTCAATTTATTTTCTGATTTAATTATGCATGATTTTCTAATATTTCTAGTTAGTTTTAGTTTGTAATCAGCTCGATTTTCACACCATATTTGTACTCCTCCTGGCATAACATAGCGCTCTGTTCATCAATCATGTTAACAAATAAATAAATAAATAAATAACTAAATCTGATACATTTTGTCCCCAATAATATTAGTAACTAATCATTAGTTGATACAAATTTAGTCAAACAGTCGTGTGTAAACGGGACTTCGCTGATACCGTGAAAATGAATTTTTGTAAATTCAAAAGCAATTAATAGTACCTATTTGCTAGTAGGCACATGAAATAGATTTTATAGTTATTAAATGTTTCGCCCACTTTGCCTACTACGCGTGTTCATTGCTGTCATCATTTGAGTGAGATAGGTTACCAATATTGCTGAGAGGATGGAAAGTTATTCGACAGACAATAGGTAATTGTAACTTATACCTGACATGGCCCGACTACACGGGTCGATCCGACTTCAGAACGTGGACATGGCAACCTGAGCCTCTGCTAAGGTTGCCATGTCCACGCTGTGTCTTATGCCTAGTGTTGTAAATTTGTGATGTTGACTATGGTGGTGATTTCAAATGCATCAACAAAGCTAAATGTATACAGGAAAATGTTTTTGTTTTTGTAAATATGACGGAAACATAAAAAAATACAAAAGTGCACGCCTCACAGCTGGAAACATGTTGACGATAAATTTTATGGAAAAATATCTAAGAAAATTAATCGATTTTTGTTAATGTCTTTTGAACGCATATGATTTTGATAAACAAATATCCGCAGGATGAAAGAAAATTTAAAGGAGATTTAGATTAATCCATTGTGTGTGACAACGTGAATCATCATGACAACCAGACACACTTTCCATCGGAAAACACTACACGTAACTTTTTAATTACATTTTTTGTTATATATATCAAAAAATAGTTATGTATATCTTATATTTTTTATTTTAAAAAGTTATGTATATCTTTTATGAGGGGTTTGTTGCTAAGGAGCTACGCTTGCCAAGGTTGGTCGGTGGATGGGTGACCATCTTTACATACCAAGACCTCCGTGCCTCGTTTTCCGTGGGTGGTCACAGTTCCTTTTAAGCAATTATGGTTACAAGTTTACATACTAAGACTTGTCCGTGCTTCGGAAAGCACGCTTTTTTTTTTGGATGGGAAATCATCAAATAACTTCTCCCGCTCTGGGCGGAGCGGGAGGGTGTGTCAGACTCTTACTGACTAAAACCCACCCGTATTATTATTTCTTGTTGCCTGTGTGGGAACACAGGGGCCTCGGTAACCCATTAGTACCTTTCCGCGACCCCGGCAGGCATCGACCAAGACTCGTCCGTGCTTCGGAAAGCACGCTAAGCCGTTGGCCTCGGCTGTCATTAGTAGATCTTTGCCAGTCGTTACTGGTCATCAGAAGCCCGAAAGTCTGTCAACCAGTCTTACCAAGGGTATCTATCGTATTACACAATATCTGGGTTGTGGAGGTCAGATAGGTAGTCGCTCTTAGTAAAATACTGGTATTCAGCTGCATCCGTTTAGACTGGAAGCTGACCCTAACATAGTTGGGAAAAGACTAGGCAGATGATGATATCAAGGTATATCTATCTAAAAATATATTAATCTTATAATGTCAAGCCTAGTTTTTAAAACTCCCCTGCTTATATGAATTCCATGTTGAAATTGTTGGAAAATTTTGATAACGCGACATATCGAAAGTACGTAGATCACTCTCACGCTGATGCATTGTGAGGCGTACAATACAGGGGGGTAACCATCACCTCTTATAGCAGTATTATTTCAATATTACTTCAGCGTGAGAAAAAGATGGAGCTATAAGCCCTGTATAGCTCCATCACTTTTCCACTGTAAAGTAATATTATAATAATACTGCTATAAGAGGTCATGGTTACCCCCAGAACGTACACTTGACTGCTACAAGGATCTTTTCCTTCTTTCCAAGGGAACAGTTGGTAAACATTTGTGCAAATGTCACTTCAAAATGTATTCAAAAAACAAGATGGCGGCGTTAATTACATTTTGGCAACGCGCAACAAATTAGAACTGCTTAGGGGGGTGAGACAAGGGGATGTGATATCCCCGAAACTTTTCACCAATGCGTTGGAGGACGTTTTTTAAGACGCTGGACTGGACTGGACAGGGTATCAACGTAAACGGCGAGTACATCTCACATCTTCGTTTTGCCGATGACATCGTCATAATGGCAGAGACACTGGAACAGTTAGACCAGATGCTGCACAGCCTAAATGGAGCCTCTCGGCGGGTTGGCCTCGGCATGAATTTGGACAAGACGAAAGTCATGTACAATTCGCACGTCTTGCCGAGTCCAATCCATATCGAAGGGTCGCTTCTCGAAGTTGTGAAGGAGTACGTCTACCTAGGGCAAGTTATCCAGCTCGGTAGACACAACTTTGAGAAAGAAGCCGACAGGAGGATCCGATTGGGTTGGGCAGCGTTTGGAAAACTTCGTCAAGTCTTCTCGTCGCCAATCCCGCAGTGTTTGAAGACTAAGGTCTTTAACCAGTGCGTCCTGCCCGTTATGACATACGGTGCCGAAACGTGGACACTGACAGTCGGGCTGGTACACAAATTCAAGGTCGCTCAGCGCGCCATGGAGCGGGCTATGCTTGGAGTTTCTTTGAAGGATAAGATCAGAAATGAAGTTATCCGGAAGAGAACCGGAGTTACCGACATAGCCTGCAGAGTAAGCAAGCTGAAGTGGCAGTGGGCTGGCCATATTTGTCGAAGGACCGATGGCCGGTGGAGCAGACGAGTCCTAGAGTGGAGACCGCGTATCGGCAAGCGTAGTGTGGGACGCCCCCCAGCTAGATGGACCGACGACCTTAAAAAGGTGGCTGGGACAGACTGGATGCGGAAAGCGGAGGACAGGGTGATGTGGCGCAGCCTGGGAGAGGCCTATGTCCAGCAGTGGACTGTTATAGGCTGAGTTGATTGATTGATTGAACAAATTAATATCTTTTATTTTTGGGTCACTAATGTTTGACAAAAAACGAATGACTAGTTTTAAAAATAACATTATAAAAACTATTAATAATTTGACAAACATCTCATTTCGCAAATATATTACTTTATAAGTAATTATTTGGCAAAATAAAGATTTCGCAAATGTTTTACTTTGCAAATATTTCAAATGTTAAAATATCATTCTAAAAATATTAATTTCACCAAGTACTTCGTTTGTCAAATTTGCGATTTTACAACATTACGGTTGAATTGTCAATTATTAAAATTTATTGAAGTTGCCGCCTATTTCATTTGATTGCACTGTCATTTAAAGTCAGTGAGTAGTTGTTGTATCGACGCGTACTGTAGTTCAAATTGATCAAATTTTGAAAACATAAAATTACATGGTTGAAATTTTCATCTGGGGCAGATCATTTATGGGCAAGTAGTAATTTCATACAACTACTGATACCATTTAATTGATAGTCAATTCAAAAAAATACGCGCTGCCCTAACCAAGTAAAATAGGTAGGATTCGTTGTGGTCGCAGTTCTAACTTAACCTATACCTAGCCGTTTCTGTTCAATTTACCTACCCCACTAATGACTGATTCGTACAAAAAGTAACATACCCTATATGTATACTTTATTTTTTAAATTTATTTTAAAACCTTTTTTTTTATTGTTAAGTAAGTAATTAATCAAGCAATGCATTTTGTCAAACGTTATTTATGCTTTGCGTTGTTTTACCAATTCATATGATTATAAGAAGATTAGTTTGTCAAATGATGTTTTGATGTAATGAAATGTTGTTTTTCAATTATTTGTTAAATGAGTTATTTAAAGAAAGAATAGTTTGTAAAGTGATAACTTTATCAAGTATAAATTTACCTAACGGTATTTTTTAAATGAAAATGTATGACTCATTCTTTGTCAAATGACAGGACACCTTTATTTTTAGGTGGAATGAAGAACCGTGACAAATTCAATTTTAACAATTGACAATATCTTTTTGTTGACGCAGTTACCTATACAATTTTATCTAATTCCAACTAACTAATAAAAATCCTAATGTGCATCCCAAAATCAATTTAGAATATTCGTCGACTATTATTCGTACTCTTTGTAAAACAGGATAACAATGGCAACACACACACACTAACAAGTTCGCAAAAGATACTATTTAGCAATTTAAAAAATGGAACAGAGGTCCTTTATTGCTTAGAAATAATGGAATACTGGCCATTTATAAGCCTCCAAGAATTTTAAGCTTGGCATTTATTCTTTTTCTTTATATTTACGCAGTTCCACAGCGTTTAGTTTTAATAAAATGTCGGGAAAATATAATGGGACATTTTTAAAAGAGTATCTTTTGTTAGAGATGGTCTTTTGAAAGCTTTCGTTTAGTATCGCTACGTTGTTAATCGAAGACTTGCTTTTTATATGAATCTTTCAAGGCACTCAAATATTCATTGGCTTGAATGTTTTACATTTATATGTAAAGATGTTTTTGGAGTATTTTTTTGGGATTATTACGCATTTTCTATTGGTTGTTTTCTTCAGCTAACGGTCTGATTGTCACGAGAAAAATCTTTATATTCCTTTACTGAAAATACCATTTTACAGAAAGATGTTATCACTATACTTTTGGTTTTGGTACTGCCAACGATGGTTTTCAACTTTTCATTATCTACATATTATTATTTTACTAACTCTCTTTATATCTTAGAAAGTATATAGTATGTTCGTAAATACTTTGGACTTTTGAAAATAAGAAGCGATTTTCCTAATATAAATGCATCTAGTAAACATGAAATTGTGATACCCAAATTTAAATTAACAAAAACAAGTAAATCATATTTTCTTATTAAAAATATCCGCTTTTACAACAAGTTGCCAAAGTCGGATAATAAACTTAGCGTCGGAAAGTTCAAAACCCACATCAAACGTGTCTTTTTCCAAAAAGACCGGACAAGTGCGAGTTGAACTCGCGTAGTGAGGGAAAGAATATGTACCCGTACAAAGAATATGTTATCTATCATATTTTTTATCCCAAGATAATTTATGCCAACAACAATGTTTTTAACTGCAAATATAAGTTTGTACGAAAAATATTGTGAGATTTACCATGTTATTTTAACACCATAGATTTTTTATAGGTTGCCCAGCAGTGCTATTCTGTAACCTTCTCACCGTGAAAACGTAAGTGAAGTGAACGTGGAGTGAACTGTCAATGTCATCCCACCTAATACTAAGAATGGACCAAGGATTACATTTATAATCATAATCGAGATTTTAATAATATTTTTATGCTAATTCTATTGATCATAATCAGTTACCTGATTAAATAAACGCAATTCCATGACCCAATCGCGATGTGTTTTAACTGATTAAATAAACGCAGTCCCATGAACTAATCGCGATGTGTTTTAACTGATTAAATAAACGTAATCCCATGGGCCCGCGATGTTTTTTGAAGAAGCGATAGTGAATTGAGTCGAGTAAAGACTGTGCGACGTTATTCAGCGCTATTATTAACCCAAATCTATTTAATAAGAAGAGATAACCGAGTGTGTCAAGTGATCGAGAGCTAAAAGTGTGCCTGGCTAACGTACCATAGAATTTATGCCCTCACAAACTATGTGGAAACCTAACTAAACGATGTGTGTGTCTGTGTACATAAGCACATTTAAATAAAAAACGTGCGGAAGTACCTTTCTAATATTTTATTTTAGGTAGGTAGATTTATACCGACCTACGCGTTGCCAATATAAATAATAAAATAATATTCATAAAATCACCGTCATCAATACTATAACAAAATTTAACAGTTCAAATGACCCTCGCGCAGCGCGCGCACCGGCCGGCGGCCGGCTAGGCTCACTTCATTCAGCCCAAGTGAAGTGATGTTGCTATGACAACGAGAATCGAGTAGAGTGATAAGATCACGCCGCGCTTGCGCGTGAGGCGCTGTTATTGATATCAAGATGAGTTCTTGTTTTAAATTTGCCGTTTTTTTATTTTTAAATGCGCGACAAACAAAAATTTGGTTTTACCACCTTTATATCAAAATCCAAAATGGCGGCTACAAACATTTTTCATCAAGGGTGTCGTTTTCATGGTTTTCGGGGGTGTTACAGCCGACAGTGTGGTCAAAATTAAAAAGCAAGATGGCGGCTGCGAAAATGGTCAGTTTTTCATCATGGGTGTCGTTTTCATGGCTTTCGGGGGTATTAAAGCCGATAGTGCGGTTAATTCTAAAAAGCAAGATGGCGGCTGCGAAAATGTTCAGATTTTTCATCATGGTTTTCGGGGGTGTTAAATCCGATAGTGTGGTCAAAATTAAAAAGCAAGATGGCGGCTGCGAAAATGTTCAGTTTTTTCATCATGGTTGTCGTTTTCATGGCTTTCGGGGGTGTTAAAGCCGAAAGTGAGGTCAATTCTAAAAAGCAAGATGGCGGCTGTGAAAATGATCAGATTTTTCATCATGGGTGTCGTTTTCATGGTTTTCGGAAGTGTTAAAACCGATAGTGAGGTCAAATTTAAAAAGCAAGATGGCGGCTGCGTAAATTACCAAACCTTTTGGAATAAAAAAAAAACAAAATTGAGTTTCTGACTGAATTTCTGTTTTGCTTTTTTGTATAAAAAAATCCCTAAATAGTAACGTTTCAACACTTAAATACTAGTTTTGAAATAATATAAAATGATCAATAGAATTAGCATCAAAATATTATTAAAATTTCGATTATGATTATAAATGTAATGCTTGGTCACTCCCTAGCATCAGTGGGATGACACTGACAGCTCACTGCACGCGAGTTTTCACGGTGACATTTTTACAGAATCGACATGCTGTAATCTATAAGTAAAGAATCTATAAGTATATTCTCTTTTAAAAAAAATAGGCTTGGTTTCGAAGATAAGGGTGGGAATGGTCAATTATCACCTCTTTTCTTAAATAACTTTAAAACTATATATTTTAAAATTATTTAAAAAAATATTTTTAGAACCCTACAATAACACCTTTTATTTAAAATTTTCTAATTTACCCCCCCAAAAGTAATCCTCATATTCAAAATTAATTTATTTACGTTACACGTCCGTCTTTGGGTTACGGAAATTTACATGTGTGCCAAATCTCAACTTGATCGGTCTATTAGATTCAGGGCTGTGACAGACAGCAGTTTTTCTTTTTGAGGTATGGAACCCTAAAAAGCATATTATAAGATTAAAGAAGAAACTATGTATATGTCAATTAACTGCTTTCAAATTACGATGTTTATTTTTATTTTATTTTTGTACTTCGTTGACATAATATTTTAATTTTTTGACATTATTATGGTTACCTACAATTTAAAGTTCAACTCAGCATTACTTTTGTTGAATTTAACTTAAAATTTAAAGTTAAATTCAACAAAAGTTGTGACTTTTGTGCACAGGATATTAATTCAGATTTATTACAGTTGTAATGGCAATCATATCATTTGGTTCAAACAGGTTTTTATTTTTATAATTTTATTAATATTTTATATAGATTCTTTTATAATTTGTAAATGTGAGAACATTGTAGGCTTAATAGACTGTAGATTTGTAGACCATTTTCAATTTTTTAGGTACCTGGTACTTACTGAAAGGCGTACACTGTCCTTAAATACACTGTAATTTGAAAACATTGTAAAAGCCAATTATTGTTAAAAGAGTACCGTGGAGTTTCTTGCCGGCCCTTCTCCGTAGGAAACGACCAATTGGAACCGTGCACCTAGCTTCTGACGTTTCATAAATAAAGATTTCGATTTTGATTTTACAAACCAACGTTGAAATAGGTATAATAACTAAATTAAATTGATTATGATAAAGTTATCATCGTTACATCTTTAGTTAAACGGGGGAACTTTTTGAACAAGCCTTTAACATTGCCAGTCGGTCAAACAAAGGGTTATACATTATATTATTGATGTTGCCTAGCAACTGGGTTTCCGAGAAGAGATCAGAGAATCAATCCTTGTAATATTGCGGTTATATGCAGTCTTTGTCGGGAAGCTAAATTAAAAGGCCTGGTGTTAATATTTTACACCTTATTTACATTAGCAAGTACCTAGATAAAAGCAGTAATTAAATGTAAGTTCGGTAAAATTTATTACGACTACGATAAAAAATATGTTCACTAAAGATACTTAACGTGAATAATTAAGATCATAAATTCTAGTTTTAATTAAACATAACTAATTTTACGTAGCTACCTACTAATTCCTTAAATAACTGCGTACTTTAAACAATTTAGAATATCTCAAAGTGAATGTCGAAATCCGTATTACGCAGAGCTCCTGGAACCTTAAGCACCAAATAGGTGGGTATTCAAATGCACGAGTACAAGATCATGAAAATACTATGTATACCTTTTTGTCACATGACCATCAACTATGTTTTCAGATTGCAACATATCGAAAAATCGGAATTGGGCATTCCGATTTTTTCAAAAATGTGTGATGGAGAAGTTGCTACTTACTTCAATAGTAGTTCTTCTACAGTCACGGTCAAAAAAAAAAACATGTCCTAAATATACCCTCATGTTACACATTAAATCGCACCTCAGGAATCTGCTGGATATGAGAAGCACAACCGGTCGGAGTGGCGATGCTTGGGGAGGCCTATGTCCAGCAGTGGACGTCTTTCGGCTGAAATAAATTAATGAATGGCACAAGGTCTGCAAACTGTTCAGCTATAATTTAATTAAGACTAATCAAATAAGTCCGTGTCTACACTGTTCGAAATATGGTTGTGATTTTAAGCCATGTGCTGACGAGAGTGATATGAATGCATGTAAGTACCCCATGTTTAAACAACTTGAATCTGTTGAAACAGCTTAATAAAACAAGTGATTCTTAATTAATTGGGCATTTGAAATATACAGGGAGTTCGACGTTACGTTATTGGATGTGCGATGTAGTCTGTTATGTTTGTTTTAGTGTCCCATCACACGTTCCACAACCACAACCACAGCACATCACAGCGACTTAATGTGGGCAAGCAGTGGTTACTGTGAATAGTGTCGCTGTAACTTCTTGCAGTTGCGTTGTGGTTGCGTTGTCGCTAGTGGTTGCAATGTGGCTAGTGTTTGCAGACAGATTTACTACAGTTGTGACAGTTTCGTCGCGTCAACGCAACTTTGTGGTTGCGGTGTGGTTGCGACGTCGCGTCATTTTGACGTGGTTGGTATCGCCCACACGGTTGATTTTGACGGCCAAATGTGGTCGATGTGAACAGACAATTCATTTTCATACAAATCAACGACCGTTCACGTGGTGTCGTTGTGCTGTGGTTGTAGTACGTGTGATCGGGCCTTTAGGTTTTTACACATTCATTTATTACGAAGAGAGGTCAGGCATCAACTTTATTTTTGCGAGCACCTATTATATATCAAGTAGAAGATGAAGGAGATGTCTGACATAGTACGGAGTAGGATATAATTTTATATCTTAAAAATATGATAAATATGGACGTAGTATTTTTCGTAAACACATAAATAGGAGTAGATATAAGGATCGTAGCATATGTCATTCTTTAGTTTCGGCCGACCCTATAGGAAAATGGCGTGAGTTTATATATGTGTAGATAATATTTTTCGAAATATGTTTTCTTAGTTAGGCAAAAATTTAAATACTTCGGATTAACACGAACACCATTTAAAACGGGCACGCCTCACAATATAATTTAAAACGATATTAATGTTAATGCAAACAGTTTCAAGCGGCGTGCATTCTCGGTAGTTATGCAAATAAAATGTGCAGGCCAAACCGAGGGATTTAGTAACCTTATGCTAATCAAATCCCGAGACTTTGCGGCTGCATACGTAGCTTTGCGAACTTCATGCATTTTCGGCGGTAGTTATGGCGGAAATATGCGCGCAAATATGTTTACTGATAAAAGTAGGGGTGCCGTGCTGACCTGTAAATCTTCTTGACAAAGTTTGAGTAGGTACAAAATGCAGGGTGGTGGTGTAAGACCTTAGCATTTTTTCTACTTAAATGTTGTAAAACTGATTCTTCGTGGACGCACAGAGAGAAAACAAGTATTTTATAGGCGAGATTGTGTCGTTGAATCCAGAGCAGAGCGAAGGATTCTAAAGTAGAATCCCAAGCGCAACTCAGGATTCTAAAGTAGAATCCCCAGAGCAGTGAAGAATTCAACGTACGTCACTCGAGCTTAAAATACGTACTGTTGCTCCTGAGGTGAACATTCTACTTTTTATCACCCTCTATGAGAGAATAAGTAAGTGCAACATATGAAGAAGAATAGTACGTTTAGTTATTCACATAAAAATAGGAACAATAAGATATAACATAGAAGGCTAATGTTTATATTTGAACAATATTACGAACGCAGGCGGAATGTATTTCGCGGGCTTGCGGATGGTGAGTAATGGGTAGCTCACCGTCCGGTAAGGACCAGGCCCGGGTTGACGGCGCATCGTATTCCACGCGCGCCTTAAAGAGATGTCATCAGCACAAGTATAGGGGTCCACTAGGGCCGATGCCTGCCGGGGTCGCGGGAAGGTACTAAAGGGTCACCGAGGCCCCTGGCAACACAGGCAACAGGAAGGAATTCAGGTGGGTTTTAGTCAGTAAGAGTCTGACACACCCTCCCGCTCCGCCCAGAGCGGGAGAAGTTATTTGATGATTTCCCATCCAAAAAAAAAACGCGGAATGTATTTCACGCATTTTTTCTTTCACAAAATTGTTTTTAATTTGGCTCTCGCGCTTTTCCTATGCCGCCTTAGCATATTTTTGTTACTTGTTCAAATAATGTTCGTGATTGATCTCTTTGATGATTGGAACTTTTACTAATAATATCCACATTCCAATTTCCTAGGGTTGAAAGAGCTATTTTAGTCCCTGTTTACGAAGAATAAACTAGCTCGTTTTGAATAGACATGACTAAAAAATATTGTACGTCTTTTTATAAAGATTTAAAAAAAGATTTAAAGATTGCCTTATTTACCTCTTTCTTCTTGGACCCTTGGGGTAATTGCGTAACACATATACATACTCGTATAATGACTATTTTGATCGCGATGACTTTCATTTTGACAGTTCAGCCACGTTCATTGCGTTATTTACGCAAACGATTTTTTCAAACCTATGAAGCAATGAATTAGGAATTTCCTTCAAACCTTTGGGTTGTGGTTGAAAGAGTGTTAAGCAATTAGGGGGCTAAAACTGGGGAAATTTGGTATGACATTCAAAAGACGATAGATACTAGAAAAAAGTGGTACATTTCACGGGTACCCTAATATTATCCAATATCGATAAAGGAAGCTTAACTATTTTTTTTCTCATGTATACACTACGTGCACAACCTACGAGTACTTGTAAAACTCAAATATTCTAAAGCATGAAAATACTAACAGCGTGCAGCGTATTGAAATATGAAATATGAATAGACGTATATAACCAAAGCAGCTTTATGGAAACTCCTTTTACGAACCTTCATTATTTTGTGTGGGATCCAGCGGTCACTTAATTACCTACCTTTAGTAAGCGCTATCGCTGACTTGGCAACTGCAGGCGACGATTAGTGGCTGACATCATTGGTTGTGAGAAGTTTATGCAGTGCTTAAGTGGCTGTGTTTATTGCCTTTGGTTGCAATTTAATGATGCTGATTAAATCTTAATGGTTTTCTAAGTTATGTATCATGCATTTTGTTTCAACTAACACTAAAACTATTTAATGGCTATAATTCATTCTCACTAGTAATCGCATTTCCTTAATATTTTCTGGTTGGTCTGAACTTTAATAGTTCACATGGTTGGTTAAAGCTATTGTATTTTTTTTCGGGTGGGAAATTATCAAATAACTTTCCCGCTCTGGGCGGAGCGGGAGGGTGTTTCAGACTCGTACTGACTAAAACCCACCCGTGTTCCTTCCATTGCCTGTCTTGCCAGGGGCCTCGGTAACCCTTTCGTACCCGCGACCCCGGCAGGCATCAGCCCTAGTGGACTCCAACACTTGTGCTGACATCTCTTTGAGGGAACACAACGCGCCGTCGTCCCGGGCCTGGTAAGGTAGAGAATGCCTAAGGCATTAAGTCCGCCTTTGTACCTAATTGTGTACGAGAAGTTTAAATAAATAAATAAATGTAATAAAAGAAAAGTAGTAGGATTAGTGGGATTTTCATTTTGATTATTGTATTATTAAAAAAGTATGCACAGTTAAGTATGCTGAGGGTCGCGGGAAAGTCCGAAAGGGATACCGAGGCCCCTGGCAACACAGGCAACGGAAGGAACACGGGTGGGTTTTAGTCAGTAAGAGTCTGACTCACGCTCTGCCCAGAGCGGGAGAAGTTATTTGATAATTTCCCACCCAAAAAAAAAATAAAAAGCAGTATATTATACATGTTTCATTGGAAAAGCACAACAATTTTACTGGCCACATTTTGTAACCACGACTAGTCGCATCACCATTTCCTCGTCTGTATAAAGCCCTTATAATCCCGTATTATGTTTATGACCGCTTCATAACTTATTCGACGCTTAGAAGATTCATTAATGACGAGTATGTGGTAATGAAAGTTCTTCAAATCCCAAAAAAGGTAAAAACTTACAAACTATTAAATGATAAATGATAAATGATTTATTTTCTGTAAGTAGTTTTGTACAAACACTTTTACACGTCAATCATATTTTTAAAATAAAGCTAGATGAGGTCAGCGTTTCCTATCTGACCACTCTGAGAAGAAAGGCCGAAACAAACTCAGAGGTCACAATCTCTTTTAAAGTCCAGACATAATCTTGGTCAGATCATGTGAAGGCCATGTAGATTGGTGTCTGAAATGGTCCTTTTGAGGAAAGAACCACACAGATTGAGTGGACCTGTCCAGTCAGTGCACGCATTTGTCAGTAATCGTGCAGCTCAACTCAGAACTTAAGGAGCTCAACGATGACGAACAATACCAAAGAAAGAACATTTGGGTAGGCCGCATAAATTACTCAAACTGCCACACCATGATTAATACTAAATGAGAAAAAAAACAATAATGACCCACATATGCTTCACATTCACAATAATTGAAAACAATATAATACTTTACAAGTAAATATTAAGTTCCAAACAATGTATTCAACAAAGTAAATATGTCAAAATGGTATATAAATAAAATAAAAGTTTCAGTATGCAATAATTTGAGCAGCTTAATCCCAATTTATTTATTGATTGTACTTTATAGTTTACATCTATGGAGGAACATGTAATTTACCCACTCACATATATAAACACCTACTTATCATCATAGTTATAGCCAGTGACTGGTAGAAAACATCACGTAAGGAAAAAGCGTTAAGCTTTCTCCATGCAACTTTCTCTCTCTCTCTCTCTCTGTCTGTCTCGTTCTTTTTAAAGGTGTGAATTTAATACACGTTTTGAATATAGAGACATCTAGGATAAGTTTTTAGAAGCTCTCAAAGTTACCACACACTTGTATGGCTTAAATTCACACAAGCTATATGCATCCGCTGCAGCTTTGAAGAGATTGCGTAATTTTCTACCGACTGCCACCAAGATAACCCGTCCTTGACTATGCTGATGCCAGCTATCTTGACCTTACCCAACTTGATAAACTTGAGCGGCTTCAAAATTTTTGTATAAGGTTCATATTCGGTTTGCGCAAATTTGACCATGTTTCCGAATTTCGTGTGAAGCTCAAGTGGTTACCAATTCGCCTTCAAACTCAAACTCAAAGCATTTATTTCAAATAAACCAATTACAGGCACTTTTGAATTGTCAAGGGTTCGGTCAGTCAGTCAGAAAGATGAAGCTAGTTGCCCATTCCAAAGCGTAGTAGGTACCTATGGAGAAGAACGGGCAAGAAACTCCAAGGACACTCTTTTAAATCAACGTATTATGGTTACAAAATATTGTTTACATCATTCATTTTGAAATTATACATGTGAGAACGATGCAAAACGTAAAAGCGTCCGTAATAAAAAGATTACAACAAAAACAAAAGCAATTCAAAAATTAAAGTTAAAATAAGCCGTGGCAGCTAAGTGATGACCAGTCTCTACTGACGGCGTCCGTTCACGAATATGACGCGTGGATCAGCACCATTCAGCTCAACCATTTTGAAGGGAGCTAAATGATCCAACACACGCGCCACCATCAGCGAGACATTAGAGTGAGCACGACATACTCTCAGCCACCAGGGCACATTCAAGTCAATGAAAGACGTATCCAGTAAATGGCAGCTTTATAGTACATACTACTCACATAACAATGTGCTGTGCAGCTATACAATACTAAGAGATTGAATTTATACAATGCAAAGAGTTTTTAAAATCTTCAGCAGCTCCAACGCTATTTTCAATACCCGATCAATCAGTTTTTGCGCCCTTGTGGAGCACGACCAGCGTTGAGCCAAGCATTTTTATCAGCAATGTAATCCCCCAATTTATAATATGCTTGGCTAAATAGCGTGCGTTTTATACAAGATTTAAATTTCATCTCTTTCAGTTGAAGTATGTGGGGAGGTATTTTATTGTAACATTTTAAACAGTACCCCATGAAAGATGAGTCTACTTTAGCCAGCCTGAAACCTGGTTGAACTAATTGGTCCCTATTTCTAGTGATATAATTGTGTCTTTCACCTCTTTTACTAAAAAGATGTAGATTTTTCCTTACGTACATGATGTTTTCATAGATATATTGACAAGGTACCGTCATGATGTTAATTTCTTTAAACAGTTCCCTTAGAGAGTCGCACCTGCGGAGGCCATATATGGCTCTGATGGCTCTTTTTTGCAGAATAAAAATAGACTCGATGTCTGCAGCCCGTCCCCATAGTAAAATACCGTACGACATAATACTATGAAAGTAACTAAAATATACTAGCCGTGCGGTATCTACATCAGTAAATTGACGGAATTTTTCTCACAGCATATGCTGCTGAACTTAGCCGTCCTGCAAGGGAAGTTAAATGAGGCCCCCATTGAAGCCTTGAGTCGAGCGTAATCCCCAGGAAAACAATTTTATCGACGAATTCTAATTTCTCTTGATTCAATACTATCTCACAAATACTACTTTTGACATTTGGTAAAGAAATAATAATAATAATAATAATAACTAGCAACACTCACGTCAACAGAACGTCAAAAATTTGTTTTCACAATTTCCATATTTTTATTAATTTTAGACGCAGTTTTTTTTTTTGTTTGAGAAACCCAAAACAAGCCTGAAACTCATGATCGCAATATAATAAAAAATACAACAACAACAACAGCAAAATCAATGAAATTTATTACAATAATACCGAATCAGAGGACGGTGACTTCTGTCATGTCATCTCCGACAAAACAAAAATGATGAAGAAGAAAATCAAATTTAAAATATGTTGACGAGATCTGCTGCACGAGCACGCCCACCACCTCCGGACTCTTCGCTCAGCTCCGCCTCGCCGCCACCGGTACCCAGCCCCACTGTGAGTGCTGTGACGACACCGGCCGCGGTAGTTGCGTCGAGCTCGAGCGACGAGTATTTTTCCCCGCCGACGTCGCCAACACCTGTACGTCGGCAGGGGAGAGGCCGGCCACCGAAGAGCTTGGGACTTAGGGGCCAACTGGCCCCAAGCCGGGTCCCCGCTGCCGGTGGTTGTGTGCAGCGCATGAGATGGACTCAGTCTATGAACGAGAACGTCATGCGCGCATATTACGGGTCTACAGAGGGGGGAACCAACCTCACTGCGTACCGTGTTAGGATGCTGTCTCTGTTCCAGAAACTAGAGCCAACCGTCAACGTCTCAGCCCAACGACTATCGGATCAGGTGCGAGTCATCCAACGCAATCACAGGTTGGACGATGCCGCACTTGATAGGCTGCGCTCAGAGGTACTGAGCAACCATATCGTCTCAACTCCAGCACAAACCGCGACACATGCACCAATCATTAATGCAATCCCGCCGCGGTCGAATCACGATGTTGAAGAGGAGGATGATAGGGTTGCCACAGTAAGTAGCCAGTGCAACGTCCGATTGAGAAGCACACTGGAAGATGCGTTTCGCGAGTATAGGTCCACTCCGACCGAACTTAGACCCCGACTACCACGCCTACCCATGCACAAGAAAAATAGGGCGCTGGTATGTACCTTGGACTCGCTGCTTAAGGATTTCTTCGAGAGCAGCGAGGATCTCGTTGATACACACTCGATCCTATATTGCGCGGCTGTTGCGGCATGTCGTTTAGCGAACGTGAAGTTCCCAAACTGTGACGGAGCTACGCGACCAAAACCAGCCGTACCAGCCTGGCAATGCAGGATCGAGCGTCGTATTGATGGGGCCAGGGTACTCATAGGTAAACTATACTGCTTCAGGGAGGGAAATACACGACCACGAGTGATGCGCTTTGTAAGGCGGGCATTCTCGGGGACTGGAATCAGCCCTCGAGAATACATGTCTCGTGTCACGGAGCGCATCGACTTCCTGAAGCAGAAAGTTTGTGCATGGGCGAGCCGTATTCGGCGGTATAAGCGGCGGGTTGATCGATACACGCAAAATCGCATGTTCCAGAGCGATGAGAGGTGGGTATATAGAGCTTGGGAGCGACCTGAACAAAACGAGACAGACGTGTGCCGCCCCGATGATGCCACCACGACTGCGTTCTGGCGCAGCATCTGGTCGGTACCTGTCTGCCATGCTGAGGCTGACTGGATGCGGGATGTCGAGCGAGTGTGTGAAACTATACCAGAAATGGAAGTAGTCATTATCACGCCATCAGATATAGCTAGAGCGGTCCGTCCGTTACCGAATTGGAAATCACCAGGACCGGACGGACTGCACAACTTTTGGCTGAAATGGCTAACTAGTTCACACACTTGCCTGGCATCTCAGTTCCAGTCATCCTTAGAGTCTGGGTCGCTACCACAGTTTCTGACGACAGGCATTACCCACCTGCTCCATAAGTCAGGTAGTCCCGCGGAACCCAAGAATTATAGACCGATCACGTGTTTATCGACGGTCTATAAACTTCTTACATCCATTTTGAGAGCGAAAATTAACACACACATTGACAGTAATTCGATTATTTCAGCCTCTCAAAATGGATGTAGGAACGGGTCCCGTGGCACTAAGGAGCTACTTCTCATCGACATGGCCATTAGCCAACAGGTTCATCGATTCCGCAAGGATCTGTCGACTTGCTGGATAGATTATAAGAAGGCCTACGACTCGGTGCCACATACATGGCTCATGAGGGTGCTGGAGTTCTACAAAATAGATACAACTCTACGCACCTTCCTTGAATCGTGTATGGGGCAATGGAGGACAGTCCTTCGCTATCCGGGGTGTCGACGGATCCAGGGGAATGATGAGCCTGTATGGATTAAACGGGGAATATTTCAGGGCGACAGTTTGAGTCCACTTTGGTTCTGCTTAGCCCTGAATCCTCTAAGCACACTGCTGGAGGATTCAGGTCTAGGCTATCGGTTGAGGAGAGGTGGTCAGGTCATATCTCACCTTCTCTACATGGATGACTTAAAAATATTTGCCCCCAACAAATTGCGACTGATGGAGCTACTGAAGGTAACTGAAACTTTCAGTGGCGCCATCAGAATGGAGTTTGGTGTGGACAAATGTGCGGTCATGCATGTGAAGCGAGGGGAGATAATGGAATCCGAGGGAATTCAACTTTCGGATTCCATACACCTTAGATCCCTCTCCTCACCCGAAAGCTATAAGTATTTGGGTATGTCGGAAGCGTTAGGCATCAACGTTACTGACATGAAGCAATTGTTGAAGGAGCGCTTTTTTGGCCGTCTGAAGAAGGTATTGATTAGTCTTCTTTCAGGCGGAAACAAGGTGCGCGCCTTCAACGGTTGGGTCATGCCGATTTTGATGTACTCTTTCGGCATACTCAAATGGACTCAGACCGAACTCGACGCCCTGGATAGGAGGGTCCGTACACTGTTGACCGCAAACCGGATGCATCACCCACGATCATCGGTGATGAGACTGTACATCCCGCGGAAGTGCGGGGGTCGAGGCTTTTTAAATGCAAAGACCCTTCACAACCGTGAGATATGCAGTCTCAGGGAATATTTTTTGAAAGCCGAAGTGGGTATGCACCGTGATGTGGTCGCAGTGGACAAGGGGCTCACCCCACTTTCCATGGCTAGAGAGAACTGGTGCAAACCTGTAGTACTTACCACGGATGACCGCAAGGAGATATGGCAAAACAAGGAGCTACACGGGCGCTTCTATCGGGCTCTTCATGAGCCCGATGTAGATTTCTTAGCGTCCGTATCCTGGCTACGTTTTGGGGACCTTTTCGGGGAAACTGAAGGTTTTGTCTGTGCAATTATGGACGAAGTTATCTTGACGAATAACTACCGGAGACATATTATGAAGGACGGGACGGTTGACGTGTGTCGGGCATGCCACCGTCCGGGTGAGTCTATCAGACATATTATCTCTGGTTGTTCTCGTCTGGCTAACGGCGAGTACTTATACAGACATAACCAAGTGGCTAGGATTATTCACCAGCAACTTGCTTTGAAATATAAACTTGTGAACTCTGAGGTACCATATTACAAGTATGTGCCCGACCCAGTTCTCGAAAATGACCATGTCACGTTGTACTGGAATCGGTCTATTATTACTGACAGGACTATTGTCGCCAATAAGCCTGATATAGTGGTAATAGATCGATTAGCGCGCCGCGCAATGATAGTCGATGTTACCATTCCACATGACGATAACCTCGTGAAAGCTGAGAAAGAGAAACAAATAAAATATCTCGACTTAGCACACGAGGTTGTTGACATGTGGAATGTGAACTCGGCTGTCATTGTGCCGATTGTCGTTACGGCCAATGGCCTGATGGCCGAAAGCCTCAACCATCATCTCTCGAGGCTCTCGTTAGGCGGCTGGATCAAGGGCCTGATTCAGAAGGCAGTACTCCTCGATACGGCTCGCATTGTGAGGAGGTTCCTGTCTCTGGAGCCCTAACCACCGGTAACTTGGACCCTGCTCCCGATACCGGTGGACCACTATTTTATATATTTTTAAATGTTTTTTTATGTTTTTTTCTAAGAAATATTTAAAAATGTATTTTTTAGCAAGAAACAAGTGTTTAGGACCATTACAAATCAAAGAGAAATAAGTAATTAAGGTAAACTAAACTTAAATTACTAACAATTTTTGTGTGTGTATGAGGATTTGTGTGTGAGGATAAGAGGGTGAGTGTTTGTGTGTGTGTGTGTGTGTGTGGGGGTGTCTGTGTGTGTAAGTGTAAGTGTATACATATGTGTACATGATAAATGCACAGGAGTAGAGTGAATATACATATATATAGATATACAAACAAAAATATTAACTGATTATTTGAATAAATTTTTCAGTGTCTTCGTATGATAGTTTCATTAAAAATTCATATGCCCTCTTTTTACAATGGAATTTGTTAAGAGAAAAAATATTTATGGATTTATTAACTTTATTATAAACATGTGGTGCTAGAAAGACGAAGAATCTCTTTATGAAAGAGGTTTTAGGTTTATGTATGCGGACCACAACGTCATGTTTTCTGCGTTTCCTTGTGAGATCAGTATCATATATGTTCACCATGTTGTTTTAGTACAATGTTGAGTAAGAACAATTGTCTCACTGTAAGGACTTCGCATGAGTTGTACAAAATCTTCGTGGGAAAGCGAATTGGACGGAAAGTGTAAACTTTTAGTATTGCACGCTGAGCTATTTCAAGACCTTTTAGAGTAGTTTTGGTAGCTCCTCCCCATACAATTATGCCGTAATTAATAATGGATTGACAAAGAGAGAAATAAACTTGTTTTAATAATTTGAGATCAGCAACATGTCGCAAAGTTTTAAAGATATAAATTAGTTTTCGTACTCGTCCCGACAAAGCTTTAATATGTGCCTTATAGGATAAATTATGGTCTACAATGAATCCCAAATATTTCACATTGTTGACACGTTCTAGAGGTACACAATTACAGTTATCTATTCCAAGACAATTGTGAGGAATAAGGCAATGTTTTGTAGTAAGCAGTTTAGGTGGATTTCGTATGGTGAAAGTCAAGTATTTAGTTTTATCGCTGTTCAGTGTAAGTAAATTATTTTGTAGCCATTCCTTTACGAGATCAAGTCCACATTGTGCAACGTTAAATACCTCATCCCAATTGTCGGCGTTGAATATAAGAGCAGTGTCATCTGCGTAAGAGATTATTTCGCCTTGGGGTATAGATAGGTTCGTGAGGTCGTTTATATAAACGAGAAAGAGGGTAGGTCCCAAAATGCTGCCCTGGGGAACTCCGTATGTAATAGGAAGATAAGAGCTAGTGCAATTTCCTATTCTTACACACTGGTATCTTTCCGACAGATAGCTCTCAAAAAGTTTAAGTTGATTGCCTCTTATACTGAATTTCTCGAGTTTTCGCAAAAGGATGGGGACCGAGATCGTGTAAAATGCTTTGGCCAGATACAAAAAGATGGCAAGGCATTTCTTTCCAGAATCTAAATTTGTAGCTATACAATTGTTTAATTTAAAGATGGCATCATCTGTGCTTCTATGCCTCCGAAAGTCAAACTGAGTACAAGAGAGTAGGCCCTCGCCCTCCAAGTAGCTAACAAGTCTCTTGTTTAGTAGTTTTTCAAAAACCTTTGACAAGGAGGGTAGGATCGATATCGGCCTGTAGTTATTAACACGATCACGGTCACCTCCCTTATGAATAGGGTGAACCTCAGACAGTTTGAGATTTTTCGGGAATACACCATATTCTAAGCACCTGTTGAAAATAAACGTGAGAGGAGGAGCTAAAAGCTCAATATTACTTTTTAATAGGTTCGATGAGATATTGTCACAACCTGTGGCGCAGTTTGATTTTTAATGTAAGGATTGTACGGGTCACTTCTTCTTCCGTCGTTTCTTCACATACAAATGATCGCGAATGGGAGTCGCATGAAAACATTGAGGACCAATTATTAGATGTTGTCGGAGAAGGGTTAAGAGGATACTTTTCTGCCAACGACTGACCTACTTTTACAAAGTGCTCATTAATAATATCAAGTGCAGTGTTATTGGAGTCACTCAGTTTTAACAATTCCTCAGGATAGTCAATGTTTTTGACACAACTCGTAATTGATTTTATAGTCTTCCAGAGTCTCTTGGGATTATTTTTTGCAGTATCTAATTGAGTTTTCTCATATGCTCTTTTTACCTTCTTTAAGATTTTGGTACAGAAATTGCAGTATCTAATATATGATGTTTTTACAATGATATTATCCGGAGCCGTCGTATGCTTTTTGTGAAGAAAATCCCTGTTTTTCATACATCTGAGAAGGCCAGGCGTAATCCATGGTTTGAGTATTTTTTTGCGCCTCGACACCGTGAAAGTTTTTATGTTGTTATTTATGGCTGATTGGATATTAGTGATAAGGTAATTTGTGGAAAAATTGGGGTCTTTTGATTCGTATACGGGGGTCATGTCTATATTGTTAATTTCTTTGTTCAAGTTTTCTGTGTCTATTCTAGTTATAGTTGATTTAGTCGTTTGCCTAGGGTGTTTAGAGATGCGCTGTGGACTTAATTGGGTCAAGACAGGGAAATGATCAGTTAAGGTTGATTGTGGCACAATAGTCATAGCAGTAAACTGGGTCTTAAGGAACACGTGGTCCAGGCATGAGGAGCTGATTGCACGGGTAATTTCAGTGTGTGCAGGTAAGAGACCATGAGAAGCGGCGATGGTTAAATACCTTTCACCCGATAGATCCAGCCTGGAGGAGTTAATGGGAATATTAATATCTCCAATTAACACTAAGTTTTTAAAGGAATTTAGTTTGGATATTATATTGTCTAAGGAGTATAGAAAGTTGTCAATGTTTCTTATAGCAGAAGACCGGTATATAGATATGATTGCGGTATGTTTGTCGAGTGTTGTAACTAAACAGTTGCCGTCTGTGAATTCTGGTTCCTCAACATTTACATTCAGCGAGTTACTTATATATACTACCACGCCATCATTTTGTCTGAGGTGGGTTTTAGTGGCATAAGAGCGATAGCCGTCAAGCTGTGGAATGACAGAAGCACCCAAAAGCCAACATTCGGTAAGTACCAGAATATCACATTCTATGTTCAATCTCCTTAACAAAGTTTCAAAGCCAGCTATATTGCAATTGATACTGCGTATGTTTTGTGTTAATATTATAAGACCACTGGATGGTGCCTGAGTTATCTGTTGCTGACATTCTTCTAAGTCACATGTGAGGGATTTAGATACAGAGACTTCGTCTATATCATTTGTTATATGATTTAAGTTATCGAATTATAAAAGTTAAGAAAAGAATTTCACCACTAATTAGAAAGTAAAAAGTTTTTAAACGAGTTGGTCCGGTATTTATCTGTCCATTTAGAATTGGTATACGTTTAGGTATATGTAATACAAGTGATATGTGACAAGAATTATCTAAAAAATGATAAGCAACGGGCCTGAGCTTATTTAACTGCCATTTTAAGGTTGATATAAAGTGTAATAATCATGAGATATTTAAATAAAGTGGATGCAGAAGACTTACAAAGATTAATATTAATTTATCAGTGCAAATAATAATATAAACTGTGTACATGTGATATGTATGGTTTGTAAATATATTTATGTAGGAATTGTGTATAGTAAGAAGATGTATATTTGAGTCAGTTGTTAATTCAAAAAAGAACCCAGAGTGTATATTTGTAGAGAGTGAATGTGTAATGTACTGTAGTATGTGATTTGTATGGTAATAACATAATGAGAAGTTGTTATCTGAAGGTATTAGTAAATGTCTTTTAATTATAAGGTGATAGAGTATGGGATAAATGTTTACATAATGTTCATTATTTGAGCTGTAGTCATACATACTTAAGTTTAAACAAAGCATTAGTTGTGACGTACTTAAAGTGAGCTGTTTACATTTTCCAATAGAGACAACATAATATAGTCATACTGTTATGGTTTTCTTTAGGTTCTCTAGGTCATTGAGGTCGTTTATTCGAGAATACGAAGCTCCTTCACGAAGTTCCACGAAGTTCCTTCCTGCTTAAGGTACACAATTCCATTTGATGTCCAGCAGAAATTAAAGCCATGACTTGTTTGGAATTGCCTCACCATATAAAATAGTTTCCGGGTTTTGCTGGTTAATGACTCGGATACATATAGCGGTTTTAGTTGATATTCCTGGTTAAGATGGGTAGTATTTAGTTTGTTTCCTTTTTGCTTAGTTTTATTAAAGTTTTTAACCGCCTTAAGAACCTTCTCCTTCATTAATACGGTGGTAAAGTCTACCACAACAGGGTTTGAGGGGTCCTGAGACTTAGTCCTATAGATTTCTTTAATTGAGTTAGGATCCATTACCACGTTAAGAGTTTTACCTAATTTTATAACTTCGGTTTGGAGGGATTCTTTCGTCTCGTCGGAATGTTTGGGTAGATTTCGAATTTCTATACCTACACCACGCGTTTTTCTCTCCAAGTTTTCCAGCTTTTCTTCCAACTCTTTTATTTTTGACTTGTCGGCCTTGCTTTCTTTTTCTAAAGACGATATTTTTAATATAAACTCATCATATTTATCAGACATGAAATCAATACTCGCCTTTAACTCATTAAATCTCTTATCCTGCTCTGCAGAGAAGGAGGAAAACATTTCTTTTATGGTAATTAGCAAGTCCGTACCTTCCTCATTGTATTTTCTTTTTTTCCTCTCAGTAATGTTAGCTAGAGTGTGAAGATCAGGCTCAGATTCGTAATGCTGTACTGGTAACTTCATTTTGTCTGCGATGACTTCAATTGAACTAACACCCGCTAACTCCGGTGCCGGCGTAACCGCTTTCAGCGGCGGGGTGGGGGTGGGGGGAGGAGGCGAACGTCGTACTGACATTATTCAAAAGTTTGTAGTGTAAGGCAATGTACCAGGGCAGCAGAATAGATTAGACGGTGTGGGCAAACGCTGACAACTTGACAGGTCAACTCAGCTGGTCGGTTATCGATGAATCTAAGCAATCACTCGTTCCGTCCAGTGTAAGGTGATCCCAGGCGAGTAGACAATGCTTGCGTTGTTTATGTATGTAACCACTAACCATGTGTAAGCGTCGGAGTGAATGGGATCTGTCCAAGTTGTAGATCTCTACAGCGGGTGTGTGCGTAGAACAGCGTAGTCCTTGATGTAGGTGTGTTTCATTCAGTCCGCCGTGCTGGTGTTGCCGTCGCTTGACTCGAACTGATGGCCTCTTTGTACTTTATGAACTCCTGGTACTTCGACTGAATATTACGATGTTTATTTTGAATAATTTGTTAAATGAATTAAAATAAAAATAAAATTTAATACGGAAGACACGTCTAAACGCTTTCGCGATCCAAGGGGAAGGAAGAAAATCTTATGCACTTAGTTTTTTTCACATTTATTACTAAATTATTAGCAGTGAACCAATTTTGGGCCTGCAATAGGGCGTTATTTACGTCGTCAAAATTTGAGGCACGTCTATTAATTTTAAAAATTAAGGAAGTATCGTCAGCAAATAACACCATTTGTGGTTGGGTTTTTAACAAGTGGGGTAGATCATTAATATATACTAAAAAGATGAAAGGACCCAATATCGAGCCTTGTGGTACACCCATTTCTACTTTTTGAAGCCGAGTGAATTGACACCATTTATTTGAACTTGCTGCTGTCTATCATATAAATAAGATTTTACTAAACTGAGCGCAAGGTCTCCAAGTCCGTAATGCTTAAGTTTCAAGAGTAATGTTTCGTGGTCGACGCAATCAAATGCCTTGGAGAGGTCACAAAATATTCCGATTGCGTCTTGGGCCTCTTCCCACGCCGTAAATATGTGTTTTAATAAGGTGACAGTCGTACAACGTCAGTCGTACAACGTCCCTTGGTGAAGCCATACTGTTGATCGTGTAAGATCTATTGGTGTTAAAATGATTGAGCATTTGATTAAGCATTACCTTTTCAAACACCTTGCTGAAAACCGGCAACACGGATACGGGTCTATAATTATTGGCGTCTCTACTATCCCCGGATTTGAAAAGTGGTATTACCTTACTATATTTCATTAGATCCGGGAAGACTCCTTGATCAACACACAAATTAAATAGTAATGCTAAGTACGGCGCTATA
This sequence comes from Atethmia centrago, assembly GCA_905333075.3. NCBI lineage: Eukaryota > Metazoa > Arthropoda > Insecta > Lepidoptera > Noctuidae > Atethmia > Atethmia centrago. The sequence goes on from HG995377.1 coordinate 7,968,674, forward strand.
GTCTCAATAATGGAGGTACAAACTTTGATTGACATTCCCCATAGATCTTCTGTTAATTTGATCTTGATTTGCTTGAAAGCTTTTATTACTGTTATGGGGTTTATATGCTTGAATTTAAATTCAGTCGGGCAGGATGAAACGTTTGCTCTTAATAAATCAATAGAACGCGAAGACGAGGAATTTAGGGTTTCAGTAGTTTTAATTGGGATACTGGTAAAGAAATTTACAAATTATTGCGCTACTTCTTTGTTTGAGCTTAGAAGACCACGCGAAGTTTCTAGAGTGAAATCATTATTATGACTTTTACTACTGTTAGTTTCATCGTTGATAATTTTCCAAACCGTCTTTATTTTATTATCCGCTGATTTGATCTTGTTGCTAATGTACAAAGCTTTAGCTACCTTGCAGGTTTTTTTAAAAGTTTTAGAGTAAGTAGCAACTTATTTATTAAAAGTTTCAGAGTTAATATAAGGCTTAAGGCCATACAGCTCAAACAAATTTTCCCTACATTTCCTAATACCTTTAGTTGCCCAGTCACTAAACAAAAAGTTTGGGCAAATAGTTTTTGTTTTCTTTTTTAAAGTATTATTGAGCTCGGTGCGCACTATCGAAAAGAATTCCTCATATAATTCATTTACATTGCTATTAATATGGCCCGGTGTACTTAACTTACTAATTAAGTTTTTATTAAATTCGCCGGAATGCTCATATTTTTTCCCTTTTGTATAATGTCCTCTTTTCTCCTTCCACCCCTCTCTATCTCAAAGAACGTTTCCAGTTTCTTGGCGACTCCCTCACGAATTTTTTAAGGTCATCAGATAACTTGAAGCTTAAAATGCCTATGCATTCCACAACGTTCGTCAACAAATCCTTTACTGTCCCAGGCCACTCATTTGTGGAATGCTTTGCCAGTTCAAATAAAACGCGCGCAATCGTTACTCGCATTTAAAAGACTTGTAAAAGAACATTACAAGTAATGTTCTCATGTTGTTCAAGCTCACAGCGACAAGTCGCTGTGAGCTTGTTTTCGTAACTGTAATTATCTATAGTCTTCATTTATTTTCGTTGCTTATACATTTAATATGTATGTATTTATGTATATATTATTTACGATATACATATATGTATTTGTGTGTCAATTTTAGTATATTGTATTTATTTATTTTTTTACACCAACGACGGCCCCCCTTTATGTCCAAGCAAATCACTGTCCATCCCATGGTTTCCTGGAAGAGATCGCAGAAAGCGATAAGGCCGCCCATTGTATATTTTGTAGTGTTTGATAGATATGTTTGGCTTATCGTGTCTGTCTGTATGACTGCTTAGTTCTTTTAAGCTATACAATGGATTTCGATGCGGTTTTCAGCATATGTTGCATGTTTATGTATCAAAATCGAAATATTTTATTTCACATAAACCTACATGGGCACTTATGAAACGTCAGAAGCTAGGTGCACGATTCCCATTGGTCGTTTCCGATGGAGAAGAGCTCCAATAAACTCCACGGTTACTCTTTTAAAAATAATTGGCTTTTACAATGTTTTCAAATCACAGTGTTAATAGGTATAGGAGTACAGTGTAGGCCTGTCAAGAAGTACCAGGTACTTAACAAAAAATAAATGGTCTAAAAATCTAGTCTATTAAACCTACAACGTTCTCACATTCTCAAAATACAAAATAATCTATGTAAAATATTAATAAAATAATAAAAATAAAAACCTATTTAAATCAAATGACATGTTTGCCATTAGAACTGCAACAAGTCTGAATTAATATCCTATCCACAAAAGCCACTAATAAATAGTTTGATATTAAAATTGTAGGTATATAATATCAAATCATGAAAATATTATGTCAAAACGTTTAAAAAAATAAATATTGTTTAAAATACATTAATTACTAAGTTTAGATCAGCATGTCGATTCTGTAAAAATGTCACCGTGAAAACTCGCGTGGAGTGAGCTGTCAGTGTCATCCCACTGATGCTAAGGAGTGACCATTATATTATTGGAATTACATTTATAATCATAATCGAGATTTTAATAATATTTTTATGCTAATTCTATTGATCATTTTATATTATTTCAAAATTAGTATATAAGCGCTGAAACCTGACTATTTAGGGTTTTTTTTTTTAATAAAATAGCAAAACAGAAATTCAGTCAGAAACTCAATTTGGTTTTTTTATTCTAAAAGGATTGGTAATTTTTGCAGGCGCCATCTTGTTTTTTAGATTTGACCTCACTATCGGCTTTAGCACCCCCGAAAACCATGAAAACGACACCCATGATGAAAAATCTGATCATTTTCGCAGCCGCCATCTTGCTTTTTAATTTCGACCTCACTATCGGATTTAACACCCCCGAAAACCATGAAAACGACACCCATGATGAAAAATCTGAACATTTTCGCAGCCGCCATCTTGCTTTTTAATGTTGACGTCGCTATCGGATTTAACACCCCCGGAAACCATGAAAACGATACCCATGATGAAAAATCTGAATATTGTCGCAGCCGCCATCTTGGTTTTTAGATTTGACCTCAGTAGCGGCTGTAACACCCCCAAAAACCATGAAATTGATAAAAAATGTTTGTAGCCGCCATTTTGGATTTTGGTAAAACCAAATTTTTGTTTGTCGCACATTTAAAAATAAAAAATGGCTAGTTAAAAAAAAAAAAAAACTCAACTTGACATTATTAACAGCTCCTCACGCGCAAGCGCGGCGTGATCTTACCCGATTCTCGTAACCATAGTAACCACTCGCGCCGGCGCGGCTAGGTGAAGTGAGTCGGTAAGCGCGACGCGCGAGTGTCGTGATCTTATCACTTCACTCGATCCTGGTTGCCATAGCAACATCACTTCACTTGGGCTGGGTGAAGTGAGCCTAGCCGCCCGCCGGCCGCACACTGGTCCCGAATGATAAAAAAGTGGACATTAAGAAATTTTTGACAGAAGGTCAACGGATTCGGCTGATTTTTTTTTTGTAGACAGCTGATGCAATTACAAATCACTTTTATTTACTTTTATTGAGTTTTTGCCAAATAAGCCGTATTTTCAGAGAAAAAAAATATTCAAATATTTTTTGTATGAAAGAAATCCTAATTTTGTCTTTATCTTCCAAGATTCAAACGTATTCAAAATAAAACTTAGCGCAGCTTGTAGAGGTGCTAATTGCTCACCACTTTGTCATAGACACTCTTCTGCGATTTTATGCTCCTTTTGAGTTACAGGCACTTTAAATATTTTTTGTATGAAAAAATCCTAATTTTCTCTTTATCTTCCAAGATTCAAACGTATTCAAAATAAAACTTAGCGCAGCTTGTAGAAGAGCTAATTGCTCACCACTTTGTCATAGACACTCTTCTGCGATTTTGTGCTCCTTTTGAGTTACATGCACTTTAAATATTTTTTGTATGAAAAAATCCTAATTTTGTCTTTATCTTCCAAGATTCAAACGTATTCAAAATAAAACTTAAAGCAGCTTGTAGAGATGATAATTGCTCACTACTTTGTCATAGACACTCTTCTGCGATTTTGTGCTCCTTTTGAGTTACAGGCACTTTAAATATTTTTTGTATAAAAAAATTCTAATTTTGTCTTTATCTTCCAAGATTCAAACGTATTCAAAATAAAACTTAGCGCAGCTTGTAGAGTAACTCTTACAAATATATGAAATTATCAGTATCAAATAAACAAACAAGGAAATCTCAAAACGTGTTCAGACATGTTTATGTACAGGTAAGTTATTGTGTGACTCGTATGTAAAATTTTTTTTGTATAGAGTCATTGCTTAATTACCCTATAAGTTACGATTTCGGCTCTATTTGGTCATCTAGTCGAACGCGTCGAAAACGCTGAATGATGAATAGGTATATAAATTGCAATTAAAAATTCCCTTTGTAGTTTTGCGGTATTTATGTAGGAGCACATCTTAGTATGTTTTATTTTCTCGTGACTCATCCAAATTGCAAGAATATTTGGCTCATTATCTAACTACCCCATTAAGTAATGAGGTAGTTAGGTAATGAGCCATTATCTAACTACCCCATTAAGTAACGGGATAGTTGGGTAATGAGTCATATATCAATAGTATAAGGGCAAGCGGAACCCGTTTTTGTTCATTACGCGTCTTGTGCTCGTAAAAACAACACAATTTTTTATCAACTATCACCACATTGTAACTTTTATTTATTTGCCTGTAACATTTTTGTATCAAAATGACTACATTTGTGACTAATTTAGACATTTTTTCTTTTTTGAGTAATAGTGGGTGCCTTAAAAATAGTGATTTACTGTGTCAAACCATTATAAATCGTATTTCAAGTGAAATTCCAAACGAAGAGCTCAGTATTATCAAAAAGTTTTGCCAAAATTATACGTCAAACCTAGCTAGAAGATGGGACAATTCAGGTAGAAACGAAAAATTTGGTGTTAAAAACAAGGAGTGGTTGGAGTCTAAAATTTTGTGGCCAACTTTAACTTCTGTGAATTTTCCTATGTTGTTTGATCCAGAATATACCATAGAGGACATTTCAGTAGACGTAGAAGAGCATAATTTATCGTACGAAGAGGAAGCGGGTGCATCTACATCAGAAGCTACCACAAATACTCCCAGAACTAGAAATAAACGACCATTTGAAGATTTAACAAATAAGCAGAAGAAAAGACGTTCTTTGTCTCTTTTGGAGCATTCCGAAAAAGAGCTGTTCTATGCTCTTATTGCTAAACTTAATGAAAACGGGCGCACTGTTTGTTCTAAAGTTATTAAGTGCCTCTCAAATAAGCCAGAAAAGGTGCAAGAAGTAAGTGACTTTTTATATAAAGCTTCTGATAAATCGATTTCCGAGGAAGACACCTTAGCTCTTGCCACAGCATTGAGTTTATCAAAATGGCAATATCTAACTTTGAGGTCCATTTTAAGTACAAATGGCACAGCGGCTTTTCCATCTTACCAGAAGTTACTGTTGAAGAAGAAAGAATGCTATCCAGCAAAAGAAGATATTGTGATATCGGAGTCAGGAGCTAAAATTAAGTTACAGGCAGTTCTAGATTTAACTGCCGAGAAGATTTTGAAAGTGACTGGTTCAAATATTAATGGTGGTGTTTTGAAGCTAGTTAGTAAATGGGGCTGTGACGGAGCTTCTTCACAAAGTTGTTACAAACAAAAACCAACTGGTGACATATTTTCAGAATCTTCTGTATTTATGGTTAGTTTTGTGCCACTTCGCCTTATGAGTGACAACGATGTGATAGTATGGGAAAATCCGCGCCCTTCTTCAACAAACTATTGCAGACCAATTATGTTCGAATTCAAACAAGAAACAAAAGAATATATTCAGCAAGTAGAAGCAACATTACAAGAAGAAATTCAGAACCTTTTACCAACAAAGTTATTTGATGGCGAATTTGAAGTATTTCATGAATTGCATATGACGATGATCGACGGCAAAGTATGCACGGCACTTTCACAGACACAGTCTGCAGCCAATTGCAACATTTGCTTAACAAATCCGAAAGATATGAACAACTTGAACCTCGTTTTTAACAAACCAGAAAACCATGATATGTACAAATATGGTTTATCTTCACTTCACATGTGGTTGCGATGCATGGAATGTATTTTGCACATATCTTAAAACTTAGATTTCAAAAAATGGGCGGCTCGGGGTGAGGACAAACTGCTCCGAAAATCAAGAAAAGAGTTAACGCAGCATGAGTTTTTTGTTGTAACTGGCTTAATGATTGATATCGTCAAACAAGGCTTTGGGACAACAAACGATGGCAATACAGCTCGACGGTTTTTCAATGATTACGAAAGGTCAGCTGAGATAACAGGAGTTAATGCTAATTTGATTAAGAGATTTGCTGTAATTTTGCAGGCAATATCTTCTGGGAGAAATGTAGATATTGAAAAATTTAGAATTTATTGCAGAGAAACAGCAGAACTTTATGTCAGCGAGTACTCGTGGTATTACATGCCTTCGAGTGTACATAAACTTTTAGTGCATGGTGCAGATATTTGCCAGCATTTTTCTTTTATTCCAATTGGTATGATGTCCGAAGAAGCCTCAGAAGCAAGAAACAAAGATTTTCGTTCAATCAGAGAAAAGCATACTAGAAAGATAGGCAGAATGCAAACAAATGAAGATATTTTACACCAGTTACTTATCAGCTCCGATCCGTACATTACGAACATAAGACCGAAGTTCACCAAAATTCAAAAGCAGCAGAGGTTTGAAGAAGCCGAAAATCTTCTAAAGGATGACGTTTCACCCAATGAACTCGATTTAGAAGTTGCTGATGAGGAAGAAGTATACGTCGACATTGAGAATAATCCCCCACAAGATCCGCTAGCATAATTCACATTGTAACATACGCACGTTCATGTTAGTTTTGTGGCGGCATCTACAGCGCCACATACAAAAACTACGCATCACACTGACGTCACGCAAAATCCTGCATCGCGCAAGCAGAGTTTACCGCGCAACTAGCATATATACAACATCCCGACATCAACCGTCGGGCAGTTGCCCGCCAGACACGACACCCGTCTGGTCGGAGGATCCTCCCTTTTCTATGGAGGATGAGTGAACTTTACACCCTGTTCCTCATACCACTATACTGGTGACCCCGAGTATGAACGTCAGCGCAGCCTTCGTGCAACTACATCAGCGTGACGTCATCATCATCACTTCCTCAAGCTCTCGAGCGGCGAGTCACACAGCCAGCCAGCACCCACGGCTTCAACGGGTATCCTGACCACCAGCATGCAGCGACCGCGCATACCTGGTCATCACCCTAAGCCTCATCAGCAACCTTGGCACAGCACACTGCACTTTCGGCCGGTCAACAAGCAGAGCTCTTCAACGCTCTCCTGGTCGACGCCAGCAGTCAGCCCTCAACCCGGCGCTGTACCACGTCCGACTCACTGGAGCATAACGCAGCGCCACCCCGACTCACTGGGGCATCACCGCAGACAGTTCCGACCCACCGCGAACTATGCGACAACCGGTTCCGAGCCACTGGAACCCCACCTGGCACTGGCAAGCATCGCAAGATACACGACTCAGCCCACTATCGACCTCCGGTCTCCGGAGGGGAGTGATGTGGCGGCATCTACAGCGCCACATACAAAAACTACGCATCACACTGACGTCACGCAAAATCCTGCATCGCGCAAGCAGAGTTTACCGCGCAACTAGCATATATACAACATCCCGACATCAACCGTCGGGCAGTTGCCCACCAGACACGACACCCGTCTGGTCGGAGGATCCTCCCTTTTCTATGGAGGATGAGTGAACTTTACACCCTGTTCCTCATGCCACTATAGTTTATTTAAGTTTGTAAGTTTGTAATCTAGTTTATTTAAGTTATTAAGTTTATAGGTACTGAGAAAAAATGCGCTTAAAATTAATTTATGTTCTAGTTTATTTAAATTTGTAAAATAATAGTTTACTTTAGTTATTAAGTTTACAGGTACTGAAAAAAAATGCGCTTTGTTTTATTTTTTGTGTTTGTTTTATTTATTTATTTATTCATATTATGTTGACGACAGCCCTAGCAAAGTATTACATTTGTAAACAAAGACTACCCACTGTTGGGGTAGTCAAATAAAAAGTTGTATTTTACATTTCATATGACTTATTAGGACAAAGTAGGGTAGAACAATATTGTTTATTTTTATTATACCCTGATATTTTATTGTGACAATGACTTGACATTGAATCTTGATCGCACGAACATTGCTCTGTGAATTAACCTGTGAAAATAATTGTAAAAGCGTGTGTTTTGTTGTGGAACTATAATTAAAAGACTGTTAATAGTGCAAGTGCCGTTTATTATTGAAGAAAGTGACCAAAACAGATAAGGACGCCAAGATCCCTGCCCTAAATCAAATACATATTAAGTGATAAAGTATAAAATAAATAAATAAACAAAACATGCATGTGTATGAAGCATACATATAGACATGCGCAAAATGTGTCAGTGAAAAGAAATGAATGAAGTATATCTTTTGACTCAATGAAGTAGTCCACTCATTTAGTTCAGTACTTCATTTAGTTCAGCATATCAGAACGAATCAATGAGACAACGAGCTCGCGTAGTGTGATACGACGAATGAAGCACTTCACTTAGTTCACTTTTATACGTATCTCGATTTTCCTTCATACTTTATATAGGATTAGGACTGTCAACCACGAAATATGAAACCGACTTAAAAAAAAAACTAAAAAAATATTAATTTAAAATTAACAGTTTCAGAAGTAAGCAAAACTACATAAGTAATTATATTATTATTAAGTAGTATATTTTCTGTTTATTTTACTGATAGTTAGATTCCTTTTTGTCTAGGTTGGCGTAAAAAATAGTCATGTGTGTGTAAGCTAGACAAGCGACACACACATAGTATAGGCGCCGTCGTCGCTCGTCAGCCCGACTTCAGCCGACCGGCCGGCGAACTGACACGAACACGTACGAGTCATGCATGCGAGTTGATGCGAGCGAAATGAAACAAATGAATGCTGAGTTGGTGCGAGCCAAAAGAAGGACTGAACTAAATGAAGGAGAGACACATTTGAATGACTACTGAAGGAAAGATAAGTTTATTTTGTGAAATGAAGTACTTCATTTCCTTCAATCGTTCGCGAACTACCCATGTCTAATACATAATAATTCACTCATTCCGTTCAAGTGAACGAACATATGTCAACAGTGAGTCTTCATTCGCAATCTGCCAGTGTAACACCTTTAACTATTTCTATTAAAATACAGTCCACTTTAAAGTGTTATTTATGTGGTTTTATTACCAGCGTCCGCCACATAAAAATGGTCCTTCGACGAAAATAGTGTTCGCGGCAGATAATCAACTCTATATGTTGTGTGAGTGTGACTCAATTTTGTCGGCGTGGACTAGCGGAAGCGGTCATCAACAAACCCGCGTTGTCATCAGTTGTCATTCATCGCACCGCTCAACTATCGCGTCGCGTGCGAGGAGTACGGAGTCTAAACACAGCGTGCTCAGCAGACAGCGCGCCTACGCGGACGAGCGAGAAGAGTGTACGCGTGCGAACGAGAACCGCGATCAACTCGGCCGCCGGTTGGTCGGCGACGTCGAGAGTTCCAGAAACTTCTAGCAAACTCCATAGCTGCCGGAAGTTATCCGCCGATTTTCAACATCTTCATCCATTGTCCGACGCCATAATCCGCCATTTTTGTGGTGTTCTATCAAGTGAAGTGAATCACACGTCTCATTTTTTTCCGCATTGTGCAATCATTGCATTCTGTACAACTAAGTAGCATCCATATATGCGCAAAATTGCTATTATTGCAAGTTTTTATAATTTGTGTAGTTACACAAACCTTTTAAGCCATCATGGCAAACAATTTAAAACGCCTAATACTGGCCAGGGGCCAGGCAAAAGGAACGATAACCACATTATGTAAGTTTGTTGAGTCCGAGGATATCGACAAAGCCCCTATAAGGGCGCTTATGGTCAAGAAGGACAGGTTGGTCACCGCCTTTTCAGAATATAGCTCATTTAACATTGATATATCTGTTCTAGATGAAAATAACGATGAAAACTTTGGCCACTATGAATCCATATATTTATGTGCCTTAGCCGCATTCGAAGATGCCATCGAAGAAAAATCTAGCCCAGGTAAATCTCCGAAACCCGGAGCAGAGCGTGACGAGGAAGAAAAAGACGCTATGAAACGTCTCCCACCTATAAATATTTCCAAGTTTGGAGGTGAGGTAGGTGACTTCCACGACTTCATCAGCCTATTTAAAAGTGTCATCGACAAGAACACTAAACTATCACAATGTGATAAATTCTATTATTTAAAAACCTATTTAAGTGGCGAAGCCGCCGAACTCATTAAACATTTATCGCTAACTGCACATAACTATGCAACCGCACTGCAATTGCTCAGCGAGCGATATGATAATAAAAACAAGGTCGTTAATTATCATGTTAATTCTATATTAGACCTAAAGCCTATTTCTAAGTGCACTGCCTTAGCTTTAAGAGAAATCATTTCTCAAACCAGACAGCATTTAGCTGCCTTAAAAAACATAAATATACCCGCTCAACATTGGGATGCAATTATTGTATGCATTTTGCAACGCAAGCTCGACATACACACATTAAGGTGCTTTCATCTAGAAACAAAATCAGAGGCTGACCCTGACTTAAATTCACTTCTTAAATTTTTAGAACAACGGGCAGCAGCACTTGAAACTGTGGCAGACAGCCAAACATCCTCAAATTGTGCAGTGAACAGCGGCCGCAGGACAGGTTTGGTAGCCACTAAGGAGGTAAACAAAAATACACAAGTATGCAAATTTTGTAAGACTAAAAATCACCAACTATATAAATGTGAAAAATTTAAACTTGCCTCGCTATCTGATCGTTTCGGCTATGTAAAGACCAATGAGTTGTGTACCCTATGCTTAAACAAACACCTGTCAAAGTGTAAATTTGCCTTTAAGTGTTCAATTTGCAAACAAAACCATAATAGTTTACTGCATAAAAATGAGCCTGAACAGGAGTTAAAGCAAGTTTCATTATCTATGAATAAATGTGTTGATGTTTTATTGCCTACTATAAAGGTAAACATAACTAACAAGTTAGGTCAACAATTTCAAGTTAGGGCTCTTTGTGACTCAGGTAGTCAGGTTTCCTTTGTGTTATCAGACCTAACAGAAAAAATTGATTGCAGGTTAGTCAATAACTATACCTATATTAAAGGAATATGTGGTCAATCCAACACAGTTCCTCATACTGCTACTTTTAACATCTCTTCTACTCTCAACACTTACAAGACTCAAATAGTATGCTGTGTAGTGCCAAACATCACTAGTGATTTACCTCAGTGTGAGATAGATACAGATAATTTAAAAATTCCTTCATACGTCAAGTTAGCTGACACAGAATTTTATAAAACTGGAAAAATAAGTATCTTATTAGGTTGTGACGCTTTCTTTAAAATCTTATTGCGTGAACAACTACCTATTATCCCTAAAGGTTTGTATTTACACAACACCCACTTTGGGTATATTGTGGCTGGAAGGGTGAAGACTAGAAGTTACTCTCCGGTAAGTAAGTGTACCAAACACATTTTAAAAAACAGTGAATGTGATAGCACCCAAAATATAGAAAAGACTTTAGAGCAGTTTTGGAAGTGTGAGCAAGTGACAGAAGTTTTCACTGAGTCGGCTTCTGAAGAAGCTCTTGCTGAAAAAATCTTTTCTGAATCTGTAATATTGAAAGACAATAAATTTCAAGTTAACTTACCTTTAAAACAAAATTTTGATCAATTAAACATGGGAGATTCTTTCATAAGAGCTTTACAACGTTTTAACAATTTAGAAAAAAGACTTCACAAAGATGCTGAACTTTTCAGAGGTTATAAAGCGTTCATTGACACTTACATTTCAATGGGTCATGCTAAATACATTGATATTCAAACATATGATTTAAAAGCTGGTCAGGTATACTTTCTACCACACCATCCAGTATTAAACGAAAATAGCAAAACTACAAAACTAAGAGTCGTTTTTGATGGCTCAATGGCTACTAATCAAGGTTTTTCTTTAAATGACATGTCGCTCAATGGGCCTTGCATCCAAAATGAGTTATTTAATATATTGATTCTCTTCAGATTACATAAATATGTGTTATTTTCTGACATTCAAAAAATGTTTAGAGAAGTTAACCTCAACCCAGCACACTGTGCTCTTCAAAATATATTGTGGAGAGATTCACCACAAAAGGAAATACAGTGTGTTCAGTTGCAAACAGTCACCTATGGACTTAAAAGCTCACCATTTTTAGCTACAAGATGTTTAAATGAGTTAGCTTTCAGATTTGCGCATACTTACCCTGAAGGTGCACACATATTATTGAATCAATGCTATGTCGATGATGTTTGTACCGGTAGTAACGACTTACAAAAATTACTTGATATGAAAAACCAATTAATTGCCATTTTAAACCTTGGTGGTTTTAAACTTCATAAATGGAGTTCAAACAGTGAGCATATATTAAGGGACATTCCCTGTGCTTTACAGATTTCAAATGAAATTGATTTATGCAAAGGTGATGATCAATATGTGAAGACCTTGGGTATCAAATATAACACACAAACGGATGTATTGAACATTTCCTGTCCACAAACTGAGTTGTTAGATGTCTACACCAAGCGTCAGACATTAAGTTTCATTAGCAAACTCTTTGATCCACTGGGTCTAGTAGGTCCAATTATTGTACTTGCAAAAATAATCATGCAACAAACATGGTTAGAGAAGGTTTCATGGGACTCACCATTGCCACTGAACTTAAATAAAAAATTTAAATGTTTTGTTGATAATTTATCAAGAACAGGTTGTATTCAAGTAAAAAGAAATATTGACACACAAAACTCAACATGTATTGAACTAATAGGGTTTGCAGATGCCTCTCAGAAGGCTTATGGTTGTTGTGTTTATTTAAGAACCATTAACAGCAATGATCAAGTAAATGTTGAGTTGTTATGCTCAAAATCAAGGGTAAATCCCATAAAATCATCAACCACACCAAGATTAGAGTTGAATAGCGCTTTGATACTAGCAAAACTATCAAAAAAGTTGTATGATCAACTAATTAAAAATAATTTTGCCATTAAGGTACATTTATATGTAGATTCTCAAATTGTTCTTGCTTGGCTTAACACAGAGCCCACAAAATTGTCTGTTTATGTTGCAAACAGAGTCAAAACTATCTGTGATCTCACACAAAATGCCTCATGGTCATATGTCAGTACCGTTGAGAATCCTGCAGACTGTTTGTCTAGGGGTATAGAACCTCACTTACTTAAAAACAACCAGTTATGGTGGCATGGGCCACAATTTTTACATAGTAAGAATTACACACATGAATCTACAAATATCAAAATTCCTAAGGAAATTCCTGAACTTAAGCTTTGTAATATTACATTGACTTCTGAATCAAATAAAGATTTCAGTTTATATTCATATTATTCGGATATTAACAAATTGAAAAGAATTATTGCCTATATTTACAGGTTTTTTAACAATTGCAAAGTAAAGAAAGAGGATAGGGTCTCCGGACATCTAAAAATAAAAGAACTTCAATTTTCACTCAAAAATATAATTAGACAAGATCAAAAACAACATTTAAGTGAGGAAATGAATTGTATCATGTCCAAGAAACCCATTAAATCCAATTTGAAATCCTTAAATCCATTTTTAGATGGAATAGGTATCCTCAGAGTAGGAGGTAGGTTACACAATGCTAACATACCATATGATCAGAAATATCCTATCATATTACCCAAAGAATCATACATTACACGTTCAATAATTAACAATGAACACAAATGTTTGTTACATGCTGGGAAGAAGTTGACCCTAGCCAGTTTATGTCAAAGGTTTTACCTAATTAATGGACTTAGAGAAGTCAAAGGAGTAATTCACAAATGTTTACTGTGTTTCAAGCTAAGAGCCAAGGCATCAGAGCAAATGATGGGATCTCTTCCTTCAGACAGGGTGAACCCCAGCCGACCTTTTGAAAAGGTAGGAATCGATTATGGCGGTCCGTTTTCAATAAAATTACACCGTATTAGGAAACCAGTAATTTTAAAAGCATACATAGCATTATTTGTTTGTTTCACAACAAAGGCCATTCATATTGAGTTGGTATCAAATTTAACAACTGAATGTTTTTTACAGGCATTAAAAAGATTCATTTATCGTCGCAATAAGCCATCTATTATTTATTGTGACAATGGTTCTACCTTCAAGGGTGCCAATAATCAGTTGCATGAGTTATACTCATTACATTTTAATCAGGTACATCAGGAGAAAATTATAAACTCAACTTCAGATCTTGGTATTGAATTCAGTTTTATTCCTTCTTATTCACCAGTATTTGGAGGCCTATGGGAAGCAGGAATTAAGAGTGCTAAATATCACTTAAAAAGAGTTGTAGGCAAACAGATACTAACCTATGAAGAGTTGAATACTGTGATAATTCAAATAGAAGGGTTATTGAACTCCAGGCCTTTACTTTCTTTGCCAAGTATTGACCCAAATGACATGTCTTATTTAACTCCTGCTCATTTTTTGACAGGTGCTTCTATTACATCATTCCCTGAACCTGATGTAACAAATGTGCCCACAAACCGTTTGTCATTTTGGCAGCAATGTACTCACATGGCTCAATCCTTTTGGAAAACTTGGTCAAAACAATATTTGACTCAGTTACAAAATAGGCCAAAATGGCACAATAGTGTACCAAATATTGAAAAAGGGGTATTGGTGCTACTCAGAGTTGATAACACCTCTCCATTAACATGGCCAGTGGCCAGAGTAGAACAGACTTTCCCTGGATCAGATGGCAAGGTCAGGGCATTATCTGTAAGAACTAATAGTGGTAAAATCATGCGTACTAGTGTTATGAAAGTTTGTGTACTTCCTATTTATGAATAAATTATACTTAATAATTTACCTCTGTGTGGCTGCTGGACATGTCATGTGAACTTGTTCATTTACTAGGCTAAATACGTAGGGTATAAATATCGTTAGTTAAGCCAACTTTCTGTTAAAAAAAATCACTTAAATTAATAATCATAGTTGAACTTAAACATGATGTAAACAGATATAGCATACTCAATAGATTCATAATTATACTTTAAGAAGGTAAAATGTAATATAAATATGTGCACATCTATTTTGTAATAGACACATACCAACCTATTTAAAATGCATAGTACATAGGTACTTAAATGAACGTAACATTAATGTATGTTATGTATGTATAAGTACAATAGGTTTTATAATCACAACAATTTAGTAAGTAGTTTTCCAGTTATTGATTAATTAAATTTACTTTGTTAGATTATTCCTTAGTAATTCTGTACATAACAATTTAAAGGATTTCAAAAGAATTGAAGCATCCAGTAAGTAGGTACCTAAATAGTTAAGCATTTTTGTTTATATTATAAAATAGTAAATAAGTAGTACCCAAGTTTAAACAGTTTATTTATACTTGTGAAAAGGACACAAATGTTCCTATTTGTCTAATATTCAGTAAATTTAAGATTAAGTTACATTTTGGTTTGTATTCAAACTATAGCCTTTTGGTTTCTTTGTCGGCGTTGCCATTTATGTATGAAGCATACATAATAATTCACTCATTCCGTTCAAGTGAACGAACATATGTCAACAGTGAGTCTTCATTCGCAATCTGCCAGTGTAACACCTTTAACTATTTCTATTAAAATACAGTCCACTTTAAAGTGTTATTTATGTGGTTTTATTACCAGCGTCCGCCACAGCATGTAAAGATAAATTAAGCGTTAGGGTTACAGGTAGTTCAAATTTTTTAAGTACGCCTTAATACAATACCTATATTATTATATAGGTTTGTATTTTGACGGTCCTAAGCCCGTTAAAGTACGAAGGAAAAGTTTTAATTGCAATTTATACCTTTTTATCATTCAGCGTTTCCGACGCATTCACTAGCGTTAGATGACCAAATATAGCCCAAATTGTAAGTAATCGGCTAATTAAGCAATGACTCATTACCAAAAAATGCTTATAATCTGAATATGAGTCACACAATAAATTACCTGTACCTGAACATGTCTGTACACGTTTTGAGATATCCAAGTTGTTTATTTGATATATTTAAAATAAGACTTTTTTTAATAGAAAGACATTTATAAGAGTTACTTATTAATGAAGAAAATGTTATTACATCTTAGTCTATCTTTAACAAGATTATTTCTAATCCGCCTGAATTAATTTTTTAACTCTGAAAATACGGCTTATTTAACAAAAAATACATCTTTAAAAGTTACTTGTAATTGTATCAGCTGTCTACAAAAAACTAGTAAAGCTCATCCGACAACGAAAAATTTAAAGTGCCTGTAACTGAAAAGGAGCACAAAATCGCAATTGAGTGTCTATGGCAAAGTGATGAACAATTAACCCCTCTACAAGCTGCGCTAAGTTTTATTTTGAATACGTTTGAATCTTGGAAGATAAAGACAAAATTAGGATTTTTTCATACAAAAAATATTTAAAGTGCATGTAACTCAAAAGGAGCACAAAATCGCAGTTGAGTGTCTATGACAAAGTAGTGAGAAATTAGCCCTTCTACAAGCTGCGCTAAGTTTTATTTTGAATACGTTTGAATCTTGGAAGATAAAGACAAAATTAGGATTTCTTTCATACAAAAAATATTTGAATATTTTTTTTCTCTGAAAATACGGCTTTTTTGGCAAAAACTCAATGTACAAAAGTGATTTGTAATTGCATCAGCTGTCTACAAAAAAAAAAAATAAGCTGAATCGGTTGACCTTTTGTCAAAAATTTCTTAATGTCCCCTTTTTTATCATTTGGGACCAGTGTGGGCCGGTGCGCGCGCTCCGCGAGTGTCAGTTGAACTGTTGAATTTTGTTACAGTATTGATGACGGTGATTTTATGAATATTATTTTATTATTGGCAACGCGTAGGTCGGTATAAATTTACCTACTTAAAATAAAATATTAGAAAGGTACTTATTAAATAACCCGCACGATTTTTATTCAAATGGCTTATGTGTACAGACACACACATCGTGTAGTTAGGTTTCCACATAGTTTGCGAGGGGATAAATTATATGGTCCCTCAGCCAGGCACACTTTTAGCACTCGATCACTTGACACACTCGATTATCTCTTCTTATTGAAAAGATTTGGGTTAATAACAACGCTGAATAACGTCGCACAGTCTTTAGTCGACTCAATTCACTATCGCTTCTTCGAAACACATCGCAGTTGGGATTGCCTTTATTTAATCAGTTAAAACACATCGTGATTGGGTCATGCGTTTATTACATAAACTACATAAACACTTTCCCCCATCACCTCAATTCCCGTATACAGATGAGAATGAGTCCACAAAAAGAACCCAAATTCCGTGTTACTGTGACAAAGGACAATGTCAATATTGTCCGTCAGGCGATCAAAGAAACTGACATCTAAGGGGCTGGCATTAAAGAAAAAGGCGTACTGTCGTGTCGTGTGTAATTGCTTTCCGGATGGGTAGATAGCTACATTTTAATTAACTTCGTTATCTTCTTACGGGTTGTAATTTTTTACGAAATAGCTTTTGTTGTTTTGCTAAGTGGATGTAGGTATTATTTGTATTTTATTTTTTGTTTGGAATTTTACGTTCGTAATATTTTAAATGGCTAGATATAATATGTAGATATACCTTTACTAATATTGTTAAAAGGAAAGTCGTTCTTTCTTTAAATAATAAATTATTGTATTTCTTTAGTAGGTTTGTACAAAAATCAAAAATAAATTATGTTTTAAAACTAGATGAGTTTGGTGTTTCCTATCCGACTACTCTAGGAAGAAAGACCGGACATAATCTTGTTCAGATCATGTGAGGACCATGTAGGTTTTTAAATGACTTCAAAACTGACATGAGGTTTCTCTATCTTCGTCTGTATGTATTATTTTTTTATGCAATTATGTTTATCGATATTTTCGTCAATAGTGGGCTGATTTTGGAAATTCATATTTTCATTTGGTAGAGGAAGCTTGCGCGTTGGTCCATTGTTTTGGGCAGTTATCAATAATATGTATTTATCCCACTTCGTCTATGTGGATGGTGTTATAATAACTACATGTCACTGTTATTTACATAACAGGTATTAGTATTCGAATTTGTATGGGATAGGTACCACAACTGAAAAGACAAAAAAAAAACTTTAAAAAGAAAGCAATCGACTCCCAAAAAAAACACGACGAAGTCGGTAGCAAAAAACGTAAAAACAAAACCAAAGACACAGATTTCCGAAATTAAAGTTATTTTTCACTTCTAGTGTTTTTTTTTGGAAGTTGTTTTTTTTTTTTTTTGTAAAAAGGTTTTTTGTACCTAGCTTTTCATATGTTAATTGAATAATAGGAATAAATACAAGGCGAAAAACGAACTCCTAGTATATTTTTTAAAAAATATTCTAAAACACTGCAACCGTGGCGTTACTGACCGGTCAACGTTGCTATTTTTAATGTAGAAAAGTCAAGTCCCATTGTAAAGAAAATTAAATAAAACTTTACGTAATAAAAGTCACCGTAAATATTATACATCACCAACTACTAAACTGAAAACTACTAAGAAACTAATCGAGAAAGTAGTTTTATCGGTAAATACATGCTTATTAGAATAATACTTTCAGTTTGTCAATTTATACTGAAAGTTTACAGCATTAATTTTAAATTCATGAGATGAAAATGTAATAGATTGGTGTTTTTCACAAAATATTCGTTTATTTTCATAAATAATGGGTTGTTTGCTTCGTAAAAGGTTAAAGAGCGGCCAAGTACGAATCAGATTCACGCACGAAGGGTTTCGTACCACCGTACAATATTTAATACTACAAATATTTTTTCAATGCAATTCAAAATACTTGTTTTATTTATATTATTTGTTGTTTATAGCAAGTTCGCACTCTGTGAAAATTTCTACTGTTTACCTATTACGGTTCAACAGCTGAGCCTTAATAATAGGGTCCCGTTGGCACCCTTTGGGTAAGGAACCCTAAAAAGTAATGTTACTATAGTTTAACTTTATCTGTAGATATAATTATGTAACTATGTACAGTCACCAGCACATTAGGTTACCACAAACTGTTAAATTTCTCCAAATGATTATAAACCTTAAAATGCTGATAGTTAAGTTCAAAATCTAATGAGAAAATTTGACAGTTTGTGGTAACCTAATTTGCTGGCGACTGTACTTCGTCTACTTAATAGTTATTTATGCAACTGTTGTATAACAAGGGGTATTAAAACACGATTCGCCTCGTGTGATAATAGTATCTCATCAGTTTTAATACTAAATTGTGTAGAGTTGCATACAAGACTTTATCTACACACATGATATGAATCCTCTATAAAAAGTTCTGAAACCTTAAGGTGTTGTACAGTGTTGTAAGAACTATGTAAATTCATGGAAAGTGTCTGGTATTAAAAATGTCCTTTGTTGCATTAGAAATATTATCTGATGGTGCGTTATCAAGGGTTATTCCCAGTTGTCGCCACTGGTGACGCCACCACTGGCGACAAATGGGAATATTTTTCAAAAAAAATCCCAGTTGTCACCAGTGGTGGCGCCACCAGTGGCGACAACTGGGAATGGCCATTCTTCTAGGTCCCAGTTGTCACCAGTGGCGACAGATGGGAAATATAAAGTGATACGCCTCCGGTGGGGGCGATGCTAGAGCTGAATTATAGTGATGGGGTTTCATTATTGTATCACTAACGAAGTTTTAAATAGGTATATTTTATATTTTCTTAAATAAAACTTTTACACGTTACTTGGGAAGATATATATTTTTATAAATCACAATATTTGTATTCATTGAGATTAAAACTGCACAAGTACAGTTTCCAGTACTACAACTATTACAGATCGTATAATTATTTTACTTAAAACTATATTATTAGGTTCTTATCACAAACTAAATAGTAATGAATATGTACATAATTGCAATATATTTACAATCAGCCATAACTTCCGCGCTCCGATCCTGTCGATCAACCCCCTCCACTATGCTGTTGTCGGTTCGTAGACCAGTGACGTAACACTTACCAGTGCATTCCCAACAATGTCAGGGTCAAGTGCGTCGTGCAGTTCTGGTGAAGTTTCGTTAGTTTATATAAAAAGACGTCACGGGACTATTCTGCTTCGCGCAGGTTTCCAATATCATATAAAAAGGAAACATAAAAGTGGGTTAACTGTGTGGGAATGCATCAAACGAAAATACAAGTGTAAAGGAATTATAAAGATAAAAGTAAGTTTTCGGCTTTCATTTATTATTATTATTTATATGAAAAAACTTTTAACATAAAGCTCATGCCAACACGTTTGTGCACGCTCATGCCAACACAAAAGAGAAACAGGCGGCCATTTTGTGCACGTTTGTCACTTATTGTGAACGTTAATTTGTAATGAATTATTTTAATACACTTTATTTTATTTGTTTAATGTACGCTACGATTACTTATATTTTTTATTATTTTAGGATAACAATGTCCTTCATGAAACTGCACACTCATGTACACCTGACTTTTTAAAAAATGAAGTAGATGAGCGACTTTACGGCTGTAAACAACAACTAACAAAAGAAAATTACCCAGCGGTACCACAATGTTACAATGATATGGTCGGGTCCTTTCAAACTGCAGGATTGGACTTAGTATGCAAAGTACCGAGCTTTGAAAGTATTAAATCATCTCTATATAGATTCAGAAATGCAGCAGCCGGAGTAACACACCTTAAATCTAAACAAGGAATCAATGTTCAAATTCCTCCGGAATTTAATAATTTTGTATTGGCTGATTATTCTGATGGTGACAACCGTATTATAGTTTTTTGCACCAAAGAGGCAAAAAAGGTTATGAATGAAGTACATGATTTTTATAGCGATGGAACCTTTAAAAGCTGCCCCTCGCCCTTTATTCAACTTTATAGCATTCACGGAGATTTGGGAAGTACTGTGAACCACACGAACATAGTGCCGCTTGTCTACGCACTTATGAGTGACAAGAAGATGGAATCATACATCATTTTATTTTCCATGATTAAATCCCAAATACCTGACTGGGATCCAAAGAAATATAAAACTGATTATGAAAGAGCTGCAATGAAAGCTTTAACGACTGTGTTTCCGTCTGTAATTATATCCGGATGCTATTATCATTTTAATCATTCCATTTGGGAGAAGGGTCGTAAGCTCGGGATAACTAAATCTAATGATGAAAACAAGATAAGAGAAGTGGCATTAAGCGCCGTATTGCCACTATTGCCGCCGAATGAAATTTTAAATGGCTGGAAATATATTACTCGCAAGAATACACAAGAAGATGACATTAAAAAATTTAGAGCATATATGAAAAAGCAGTGGATGATAGACGAGTTCATTAAAGTATGGTGTGTATACGGTGAACAGCATCGAACAACAAACGCTTTAGAATCATGGCATCATAAATTAAACCATACAATTGGAAAAAAAAATCCTAACATTATACATTTTTTAAAAACCTTGGTCAAGGATTCGGCATATTATAGAGTTTCTAATAATATGATTAAAAATAAAAAGAAAATAAGAAAGAAGAAATATGTACTCAATGATGAGTTCATACAAGATATCCAAATGGAGTTAGTACATGGAAACATGACAGTGGGTCATTGTTTAGAATGTTTGAGGCGGTAGTTTTATAAAAACTGACGGCGATTGAAGAATATTAAGTATTATGTTAATATACGGGTAGGTAGTCGTTTTCTTAAAAACTACTCGGATTTTATTTATCAAAAAATACTGTTTACCACAGTAATATATTTGTATAAGAGTATAATATTAAGTAATTCCTATTTAAATACATCTAGCTAAATCGAAAGAGTAAAGTCAATTATTGTAAATAGTATGTTGATCTGTGATAAAAAAGTAGAAGTATAAATTATTGTAAATAATGCATTGATTAATCTGTGATAGACATCGCAGTAAATTAATGAGTAACATAATACCTGTAGATTTAGAAAATTATAAACGTCAATTATTGTGGTTAATATATACAAGTCTGTTTTATAAAAATAACCTAAGAATATAAATAGACATAATGCCATACGTTGATTAATCTGTGATAAGAACCTAATAATATAGTTTTAAGTAAAATAATTATACGATCTGTAATAGTTGTAGTACTGGAAACTGTACTTGTGCAGTTTTAATCTCAATGAATACAAATATTGTGATTTATAAAAATATATATCTTCCCAAGTAACGTGTAAAAGTTTTATTTAAGAAAATATAAAATATACCTATTTAAAACTTCGTTAGTGATAAAATAATGAAACCCCATCACTATAATTCAGCTCTAGCATCGCCCCCACCGGAGGCGTATCACTTTATATTTCCCATCTGTCGCCACTGGTGACAACTGGGAACTAGAAGAATGGCCATTCCCAGTTGTCGCCACTGGTGGCGCCACCACTGGTGACAACTGGGATTTTTTTTGAAAAATATTCCCATTTGTCGCCAGTGGTGGCGTCACCAGTGGCGACAACTGGGAATAACCCGCATTCACCTGTTTAAAAAAACTTACGCGTGGTGCTAAAGTGATCAGGATCGAAGTTTATGATGTGGAAAATTTTCCTGATTCCATAAATTCGCTATGTAATTGTGATGCCGAATTGTGCGTGCAGCATGTAGTTAAAAACGTTTTAATGGACGATATTTATAAATCGGTTAAAGAAATTGCTGTAAAAGTATCAAATAATATGTCGTAAATAAATAATAATCCTTATTAAATTATAAAGTATTTTTATTTAACCTTTCACATAAGCACCCACACCTAATAGTTCTTTTACATCACGAAGCGATGTCATGTGACTTTTAAGTCTATGAGGTTAAAGTTGAAAGTCGAATAATTCACATCGGTTCGTGAGATAAAAGAACTCTACCTACATTATAAAACACATAAAAATAGTTGATGTAGGTATGCACTCTCTAATACAAATATCAATACTTCACCTACATAACCCAGATCAACATTATCTTCACGCCTGTAATTCCTAATGGGGTAAGTAACTTATACACTTATTAGGCCTCCCCCTACGATGGAAAGCGAGCCTGTTATCAATAATAAATTGGTCATCATTTTATATAGGTAGGTACTCGGCCTGTACCTGTATTTGTTTAATTTTTTTATTCGCAACAGAACATCATAGTTACATTTTGTCCAATCGATGCAGTGACGTATATCAGAAATCCGATATAAGACGACATCGGAGAATGTGCGACCGCATTCAACTATCAGAATTCAAATGTGCGGCATAGATGGTATTGTGAATTATTAAATACACAGTAATTGAAAAGTTGATAGATTGTTAAGATCTAATCTGAATATATAAATAGTGAATAATATAAAATTGAATGAATGAAATGATGAATGAGTGAAAATTGCGGGTTTACAGATCTTATCTGATCTGTAAACCCCAATTTTTACCTACTGGCGGCAATCCGGTAAGGAGGCTCGCTGCCTTTCAGGAGACCGTGCGTTATCCCCGTACCATCCGGATGGCCATGACCCTTTGGGCCGCGCTCAACCGGCGGGCTGGCCGCAGCACATGACATTTACTTACTCATTAGTTTCGGTTAAAATATTTTTAAAAATACCGGTCACGTGCGAATCGAGCCACGCACAATAAAGGGTTTCGTAGTTGGGATGAATTTATCCCAAGAACGAACTAAACATTGTTGTTGACAAACATGTTCTCCGACACATCCCAACTGCGAATGTAAGTTTTTACGCACAATATTGGGAGATTTATGTTATTTTAAGACCATAGACTTTTTATTCGTTTTCAACTAATTTGTGATTAGAAAACAATTTTCTGTTTTTTCAAAATTTTAGGCACATTATTTTCGGAGATGAGGGGATCAATTTTCATCTGTTTTCTTTTAACTTTAAAATTAATAATTAATTTCATATGTCACACGGTACAGTACGTAAAACTTTTTTTTTAATTATCTTAATTGTTTTACAAAAGTGACTCCCATATGTATTTACGTAACACGTCCGTGTTTGGGTCACAATATTAATATGTGTACCAAATTTCAACTTAATTTGTGCATTGGATTCGGAGCAAATTGGCTAACAGACGAACAAACTGATAGACAGACACACGAGTGATCCTATAAGGGTTCCGTTTTTTCATTTGGACTTAGGGAGCCCTATGAAACCCCAGCCCTCCTAAAAGGGTCCAGGGGCGACGTACTCGGGAACATCCGTCGCCCCCCACACAGCAGGACGTGGTGGCGCGTAGTCTTCCACGCGCACCCGTATTGGACATCGCAGGGGGAGTCTTACACCTCACTCCCCCCGTGGGCCTGAGGTGGCCCGAAAAGGTGGGGATCAGCCGGGGATCGCGGAAGTCGCATAAGATTCCATGATCCCCGGTGTAAGTGTGGGAGGGGCACACCGGGGTGGTTTTTAGTCAGTAAGATTCTGACAGACCCCTCTGCCCACCCCAGGGCGGAGGACATCCATGAGGATTTTCCAACCCGACACGAAAAAAAAAATTGGTGTACGTACCACACTCAACTTTACTCGCAGGGTTAAGTACGGTTAAGTACGACCGGGTGGATTTACGACTGGGTGGATTTCCGGCCACCATAGGCGCGAGCTTACGGACGGTGAGCAATGGGTAGCTCACCGTTCGGTAAGGACCAGGCCACGCGTGCCTCAAAGAGATGTCGTCAGCACAAGTGTAGGGATCCACTAGGGCCGATGCCTGCCGGGGTCGCGTAGACGTCCAAAAGGGTCACCGAGGCCCCAGGCAACACAGGCAACGGAAGGAATACGGGTGGGTTTTAGTCAGTAAGAGTCTGACACACCCTCCAGCTCCGTTAAGAGCGGGAGAAGTTATTTGATGATTTCCCACCCAAAAAAAAAAGGGTTAAGTAGGTACGAATTTAGAAAAACAGTTTTTTTTTTGTTCTATCGTGTATAAATATCGATACCTATCACGTCTGTGGAGTTTTGGTAATTAATTTAATTTGACTTAGTATTATAAAAATTATTTCGATAATTTTTTACAATACAAATGGCTTATTATAGTTATCACACGATATCACATAATTTAAATTTAAATTTCTGTAAGTTTTTAAGCATAGTTTTATTTATTGAACGGAATTTAAATCAAAATATTTAAAGCACTTAACTTAGGAACTAAGTGGACTGTTTTTCTGAACAAACTTTGTTATCGTCGACTGCTGTATAAGACTAAAGTTTTGCTGCAGTTACATTAAACTATCCGAAGAGAAATTAATTCATTTGTGGCACATTTATAACTCAGTTTTATATTGCAAAAACAATTTTTGTTTCCAGACTTTTGTTTCTAACATTTAACTATTAATAACAGTAAAAACTGATATTTCATTCTTCAGACAACTTTTATCTGAGGAATAAAAATAGCAGTTCTTCAGTTTTTGTAACGATAATATGTATAAAACCATCCAAGTTATCTGACGATACGAAAAACAGTCCGAAATAAAATTAAAACTAAAAAAAATATATCTATAAAAAACCTCACTAGTTCTAAAGAATAATGTAATAATAAGGTTTTAAAACATTATTCTTTTAAACTAGTGTTCCAAAGAAGCTTAATTTTTGGAAAGACAAATACAAAACAGGACAGTTCTCGGTTCCAAAAAGGAAACCATGGAATTATCCCAAAACTTAAGAAATGCCTGACAAATGCTTAGGCACCATCTCCACGGGCGAGAACATCGCGGCGATAATTTGAAGGCACAGCGTGACTATCGCCGCGATTCTCTGTGAAGATGGCGCCTTAGTCTTTAGCCGGCAAAATATTCTTATTTCCTTCAAACAAAACTAACAATAAAATAAATGAAAATAAAAAAATCCCAGACAAAAATACTTATAGAATTTTGACGTCTGAATCAAAAGACCGTTTCACAATAAAGGCTCTCATTCCGTCTGGCGACTAACTTATGTTTGTTGGAACGAGGCACCCGTCTTCAATTACTAAGTACTTTGGTACTAATAGAGCTGTTATGAAGATGGTGTCGAGATACTGATAATGTTATTTTCTTTTCTTATTTATATTTTTATGCTTTTTAAGTTTAAAGTTAGTTTTCCTATCATATTGGGCTACTTGGGAGAACTTTAAAGTTTCCATCATTCTTAGCGAATAAGTCGGTCAGAAACTTGAGAAGCTGCCTTATTTTATTTTAGCACTTTTGAACATGGCTTTTCCCGTGTAGAGGTCGAAAAGCAACACAAGGAACGTTGATTATCCTAATCCATGTCATGGTATATCCGCTTGCCAAAGCTGTGCAGCCGTTTAGGCGTGATGGATTAATACACATCGATTTTTTTACGATTATGTTTAATAGTATAAATAGTAAGATTAAATTGTTATATGTATGTTTTTTTTTAATTTTTGTGTGAATATTGTGTGCCTTATCAATAAATCGATCAACTCAGCCTATAACAGTCCACCTCTGTACATAGGCGTCTCTCAGGCTACGCCACAACACCCTGTCCTCCGCCTGGTGTACCTTAACCTGAGTCAAATAAATTTATTTTCTATTATCAAAGAGTTGAGTCCGCTCTTTCCTATAGATCTTTTTTCAGGATCGGTGCTGGAGGTGCACTCCGGTCCGACGCACTATGGG
The DNA here is from genome assembly GCA_905333075.3 of Atethmia centrago. Taxonomy (NCBI): domain Eukaryota; kingdom Metazoa; phylum Arthropoda; class Insecta; order Lepidoptera; family Noctuidae; genus Atethmia; species Atethmia centrago. The sequence continues at coordinate 7,994,943 of HG995377.1, forward strand.
ACCAAACAGTATTTTCCATCTCAAAAATGGTTTTGTCGAAAGTCGTAAATCCATAGATTGTTTTATGGTTTTATACTCTCAAAAGATGGAACTTACGAATAAATTACAAAACATAAAAAAATATAAAGTTTTACGTTTATAAAATGAACCTCAAACATTGGGCATAAATATTTTCATGCCAATTAAATTACCGTTAAGGGAGTTCAACACATAATTATTCGGAAGTTTTCCAAGGAAACATATTAGTGTTATACATCATTAGATAGCTTAGAATATACACTTTGCAACCACGTTCAGTTTTTGTAAACATAATATTTTTATTTAATTATTTAATATTTTTTTAGTGAAGTAAAGAAAATTTAGTTTTTGTTAATTTCAATTGGAGTTTTCGTTGTTGCCGAAAGCAGCCGGTGTCAAGTTAATTACTCTATTAGATACCTTATCTACTCAGTAATATGAAGATTTAAAAAAAACTTGCGCGTTTTTTGCGCTAGAGGTGATTTTGAAGCAATAATGTCAATCGGGGAAAAATCCTCGAAAATTACGGTTCTTCTTTTTTATTATGAAATATTATATTTAGTTATTATCCTTTGATGTATATATTGTTTTTTTCTATTTCTATGATAAAAACATACATTTGCAAATTAAAAAACTGCTATTATATTTGAAAGAATCTTCCCATGGCAATTTTGTTTGGGGTGGTCACCTTAACCACAAGTATGATAAACTATATTGCTGCGGAAGTTCTATTTATCTGTTGTGGTAAATAATTACAATCAGTACTGATTACACTATTTCGATGAGAACTGTTATAATCAATTGTCCCATGGTTTTTGCACAAGGCACTAAAATATTAGTCCTTTAAATACCCGTGTATGCATGTTCAGCATACGATTCATCAAAGTGTTCAGATACTTCTTTTCAATAACAATTAACGCATAAAAAACATTATTATCTAACAATGAGTGAATTCGTTTGTGTTCGACGCGATCTTTGTGATCAAATAATAAAAGGGAAAAGTACTTCAGACCTCAAAAAATATTTATTGGAAAATTTTCAACTATCGGAAACTGACGTTAATACTGTAATAGAGAGTATTCAAAAAAATCTAACATCGAGTTGCAACCAGAAATGGACCAAAGCTCAAAGAAAGCCGGACCGGTTCGAGAGCCTATACTCAAATTGGTTAAATGGTGAGTTTAAAGTATCATTGAATTCTTGCAGTACCTCAACCACTGTAAATTCTGGTTTGAATACTTCTGGTGAACGTGGAAGACCAACAAAACAATATGACGAGTGCTCGGAAAGCACAAAGAAACGAAAAAATATGGAGCTGGTCCAGGAGTATGGAATGGGACATGTCCGTAACGCTTATGTGCAAGGTTTAAGATCCATGGGGGAAAATGACGAAGCGTCGATTGTGACTATTATCAGAAATAAGGAAAAAGAAGAGAAAAAAGTTATTCTACAAAACATACTCAATCCAGATAACGCACTTTCCTTTACAAAAGAGGAAGCATTGAGTATATGCATTGAAACTGATTTAACCAAAGCACAATATGCATACCTAAGAAAAAGGCTCGTTGATAAGAATTTAAGTTCTTTATTGCCTTCGTATCAAACACTAAGTGAAGCAAAAAAAGGCTTGCTATCCGCCTGCATCACGGTGACAAATATAAGCGCAAAAATCAACCTGCAAGATTCTTAGACCATACAGTCTGCCGTATTATAAGGATAAAGTCAGGATCGACTTACAATCGTCTCAAGCTTTTCACTAAATGGGGATGTGATGGATCCTCCGGGCAAAGTGAGTATAAACAAACTCTACCGGAAGAAAACGAACAAATATCGGACGCTAATTTGTTTATAGTGTCCCTTGTACCACTGCGACTAGTAGACGAAGAAACTTCTACGGTCATATGGAAAAACCCTACTTGCTCATCTGTTAGATATTGCAGACCAATTTCATTAGAATTTGCAAAAGAAACTCCCGAAAAACTACAGCGGTTGTCAGTGAAATTGAAGCCAAAATTAATCAATTGATTCCAACTCTTGTGTCAATAGAAGACAAAGTCATCGAAGTTAAACATCAACTGTTTATGACAATGATTGATGGGAAAGTTGCTCAAGTGTTGACAAACACAACCTGCACTGTTTGTGGAGCAACTCCCAGACAAATGAATGATCTTTTAAAAGTTACAACGAGAGTTGAAAATGAAAATGCGTTTAAATACGGATTGTCGACGCTACACGCATGGATAAGATTTATGGAAATGATCCTCCATATTTCTTACAATTTAGGTTTTGAGAAGTGGTCTGCAACAACTCCAGAAAACAAGCAACTTAAAGAAGACAAGAAAAAAATTGTCCAAAAACGTTTCCGAGAAGTGCTTGGCTTGCATATTGATAAACCACGTCAAGGTTCCGGTAATAGCAATGACGGTAATACGGCAAGGAGATTTTTCCAAAATTACCAATGTTCTGCAGAGATAACCGGAATTGATGAAGAATTAATCAAGAGACTATATGTAATTCTTCAAACTATGTCATCGGGATTTCCTATAAACGCAGAAAAATTTGGTCAGTATACATTGGTAACCGCGCAATTATATGTAAGCAAATATAACTGGTACTACATGCCATCTTCGGTCCATAAAGTACTTATACATGGTGCTAAAATAATAGAGCATTATGCAGTTTTGCCTATAGGACAATTATCCGAAGATGCCCAGGAAGCTCGAAATAAAGATTATAAGAAATATAGGTTACATCACGCTAGGAAGTGTTCCAGATCAGCAACAAACGAAGACGTTCTGCATATTTTGTTATATACATCTGATCCTTATATATCTAGCTTAAATAAACCAAGTTTTCTAATATCCAAAGAATTATTTGACGAAGCTAAAGAATTGTTGGAAATAGAAAGTGATGAGTAGGATAAGTTTAAGTAATATTTTTTTTTGTCATGTAACTGTTTGTTTAATAATAATAATTTAGTTTTAAACTTATTTTAAGCATAAATGTAACTTTTATTGCTATTTTAATATAACTGTATGATTTTTTGTATGAAATTTCGTATAACTTTATCTTTGTCATTTTTTTTCGGAAAAAATATTTTTTTTAGAATGATGATGTTTGATTTCTTTTATTGCCTAGATATTCACAAATACGTGAAAAAAAAAATCAAGGAGATAAATCACAAAACAACAGAGTTATCGATTTTTGAGATGGAAAATACCGGTTGGTCCCATAGTGCGACGGTGGAGTAGTGTATTCGGATAAGTATGAGAGCTTTCACATCTGCCGTTAGATGTCACCTGGTTTACTGATATATTCAATGGCGGCTAGCCGGTAGCCTGAACGTAATTTAAGAGTCCAAAAGCTGGCTATGCCAATATTTCGCAACAATGATGACAGCTCTTGAATGTGGCTTTGATATGCTGATGCTCAGTTTTATCGGCTAAATTCACCCTGACTGCATTTTGAATTGGTATACTATCTCGTTCGTAAATTCAAGACCCGAAGCATGCAAGAAACTTGTCTTATGTTACATAAACTTATACTGCATGAAATGGAATTGGAGCAATTGAAACTAAGTGCAGCTCTAATCGATAGTTCTCGAAACAATGGATAGATTACTAATCTATTAGATAATGGGTATCACTTTCAAGCTGAGCTATTTCATTACAAAGAAGTTTTATTGGAACGAAGTTCTTTAACGCAGCTTGCGGTATGAGTTGACTGGTAGAAATTATCACGTAAGGAAAAAACGTTAAGCCTTCTCCATGCAACTTTCTCTCTCTGTCTTTTTCTATTTAGAAATATTAAAAATTGCAGTACAATTAATATAATTATAAATTAGAATAAAATGAAAATAGGTAATTGATATATAATGTGAAGTTTTGTAAGTAGATTAAAAAATATGTATAAGTGCATTGTCAACATCGACTTTTTATTTATTTTTTAGCATTTGACATTATATAATTAGTACATTTTGACAATGCATTTATACATATTTTTTAATGTACTTTGACATTACATTGTTTCAATGTCAAAATTTATAATAAAAAAAATCACTAACGGAATTGAAACAATAGTTCAATAGCCAGGAAAATGTTGTTTTCCTAAATTGAGTAGTGGGCAACAATTTGATGCGCGGAGGTAAATGATTGAATATTTAGATTGCCATGCAGTTGGAATTCCTACTATATAAATGTAATCTCTGGCTAGAGTAATTGTGAATTTAATACGCATTTTTAAATATAGAGCCATCTAGTATTTAGAAGCTCCGTGTTGGTGCCGCTCATGTATATGAGCACTAAGCCACTTAACCTTGGACATAGATTTATCAGTCCATTCTGTTTTTATTTAGCTAGGAGTCACTACGGAAGTATATATGTGTGTAATTGTGTATTCTTGATAGTGTCCCCCCCATAGATCGCATGTCGGCGTCACGTAATTCATACGTCGAGCTATATATAGATCTTCATTCAATGCTGACTCCATCACTCTCTTGTGTATACTTTTGCCTTCGACTTATATTTTCTTGGGTTTTTTTAGTACCTATTCTGCCTTGTTTCACAAGTGTCTATATTTAACGATCCATGTTTTATGTTGGGTGGCAAACAAGCGGCCACCTTCTGTGGTGTATTATGTTAAATTAGTGTAGCAACACTGTATGTCAAAATAAAAGTAACATGTTGTCTATGAAATAAATTGTCATTGAACGCAAGCCAGAGCCCTTTTTAATAGAGCAATACCATAATATGTATAGCAGTTGTGCTGCCATCTCAGGGAATAAGCCTATCTGGCTTATGTTCCTGTTTATACTCGTATTACTTACACTAGCTGCGCGTCGCGGTTGCACCCGCATAATTCTCGATCCCGTGGGAATATCAGGGTTAAGAGTATCCTATGTCCTAATCCAGTTCGATTTTTACCCATGTGCCAAATTTAAACCAAATCCATTCAGCCGTTTTAGCGTGAAAGCATAACAATTAAACAAACTCACTTTCGCATTTACGTATAATATTAGCTAAGATGATGTGTTAGCTACAAATAAAAAAAGCTCGGAAACATGACAGAAATATTCCGTATTTTTTTAAGCTAATTTCAAAATGTTAAATTTCAATCAGCCATGAATATTATGGCAAAAACATCACAAAGTTGTTAGATTCGCTTTTGAAAGCCCCCAAGCTGTCAGAAGTAGTGTATTGAAACTCAGGGGATTTACGCAACATTTATGGTTATGACACATGATGGTGGAAGGTATCCATTACCAAAATCGTTTTCATATATCGTCGGTTATGTTTTTCGTAACGGTATTCAGGCTGTTGGGAGTTATTTCCGGCAATTTGGTAGTACGGCGATTTCTTTTGACATAGACCTAATCTCGTATGAAAAGGTTCGTATGGAATAAAGAACATCGGCCACGGCCCATACATGCTGTGACCTGGCTATAAAATATCGCGAACATGACTAGTGTATGGATAATAAATTGAAAATATATTATTTAAAAGCCGAGAATCATAGAACGTTACACTTCTGTAATTAGTCACTTTTGAGGTTATGACGTAATATGTCTGCAGCCATGACTACAACCTCAGCTAAAACCATTGATATAAAAACTATGCAGAAATATATAACTATATAAGTCAATGGCTAAAACCACAAGAAATCACACAGTACGCAACGACGCAAGATAATTTAAAGAAGGACTGCGCGGAAAACGCTTTGACAGCTCTGATGTCAAAATACGTTCCATTCTACGTATTAATACAAATGTCAACCTATAATTTGCAGCTCATTTCGAAACATGCATATCATTTTTAGATGGAGATACCCATCTAAAAATGATGTTACTGATATTACACTACAAAAATAAATAAGTATTATATTATATTCAAAAAAGTAAACGCAGAAAGGTAATGTTACTAGTGTTATGATGAAACTTGAACCACAGATAAAAACGGGACGGTTTAGATGCGTTCAAAACTTAGAAAAAGTAGTAAGTAAATGAGGTTTTTATTAGAAAGCTAAATTATTTTACCGGCCTCAATAAAATAAGCTGGACTCCGTAATTTAATCTACACATAAGTCACTATTTTTTCACGTATCAATCATTGGTGGTCGTTTCATATTTTGGTCAGGTCAAATTTAACCGATGTTCTTTAACTTAGAGAGATGTATTAATGATTTTAATGATTATAATTCTGTAAATACTTGTTTGTTATGGTCGCGAATCATATTTTGATCAAGATCCAACCTGACTCTGACCTGCAGACTTAGCACGAGCACCGTTTTGTCTACGGGAGAATATACAAAAATCACGTTCCATGTAGAAAATACGACGGCAGCAATGTAGAAAGAGTCAACTGCACTTTTTAAATTCAGTCTTTTACATTGTTAGACCAGAATTCTTTGTTTTGTCATAGGATTTTTTTTCTGTTTGATTCTCAATTTTTACTGATATTAAGTCACGTATATAAAGACAACTATAACATTTTTTCTCAAAGTATCAAAGTATCGTATTAAGGAACGTAAAAACATTATAGTAATATTGGCCTTAACCATCTCCTTGGTAATGCCCTATTAACTAAATGATGTAAAATAGGAGAAGATAGCTTTGTTCTACTATTAATTATCACAGTTTTGTGTTCAAAACGCTCTCTTGTAAAATCATGATTTTGTAGATAACCGTTTATAATAATAATAATAAATTCTTTATTTTGGACAACATAGGATTCACTGCGTTAGTAAATTTCTTATTATTAATGTTAGTATATTATCTAATTAGTAATTTAAAGTACTATTATTTAAAAAAAATGCTACTTTTTGAGTTCGCTGCATGTGGACGACGTACAAGCGAAAGGAGAACTTCACTCGTTCATTACCCCCACAAAACACCCCAGAATAGGAAAGAAGATGTTCTCCGCCACTTGTATACCTTGTGGCCGTCGAGTAGAAAAATGCAAATTGTCTTCACTACCTTTGACAACTGTCAATTGTCAGTATGATTTTGACAGTTCGTGATAGAAAACTTTCTTCTGAAATAGTCTACATAAGAAAGACCCAGAAGAAGATCGTTAGAAACGAAAGACAAAATTACAGATTGCAGAAGATTGGATTTCTACGGTGCGGTGTCAAAAATGCAGAAACGAAATGTCACTTTGTATAGAAAGAGCTATGTCTATTCTTCGTAGAAATAGAAAGCTAAGTCTGCTGCAAATTGCAAAAAAAAAACGTTAAAACCTTAAATGTGGAATATGGAAAGTTATGTTTTACTTTCGATGTTGAAAGAAAAGGTAGATCATTGCGAAAGTTAATTACCGATTATTTGGGAAAAAATTTGTGTGTTCTGGGAAAATCAAAACGTTTTTACACACATGCATAGTCAGAAATCCGTATGTAAACATAATTTCACATATTGGAAATTTGTGACAAAATATGAGAATTAATTCAAAATCAAAATCAAAATCAAAATATTTTTATTTCACATAAACCTACATGGGCACTTATGAAACGTCAGAAGCTAGGTGCACGGTTCCAATTGGTCGTTTCCTATGGAGAAGAGCCGGCAAGAAACTCCACGGTTACTCTTTTAAAAATAATTGGCTTTTACAATGTTTTCAAATTACACAAATTAGGTATGGGAGAACAGTGTAGGCCTGTCGAGAAGTACTTAACAAAAAAAGAGAAAAGAAAACGGTCTAAAGAAAAAAAGATCTAGTCTATTAAGCCTACAACGTTCTCACATTCACAACGTACACAAGAATCCATGTAAAGTAATATTAATAATATTAAGTCCGAAATATAAATTGTAGGTATATAATGTCAAATATTGAAAATATAATGTCAAAAAAGTATTTCTAAAAAATAATAATAATAAACATCGTAATTTGGGAGCAGTTAATAGATATTTCCATAGTTATGCCGTTACTGATGTACCAGGGAAGCCACATGTGCAGAAGGAATTATTGCCAAACTTCCTTGTCTTCAACGTAGTCTTTAATCTTGTAATATGCGTTTTTGATAAGGACACGTTTGATGTGGGTTTTGAACTTTCCATCGCTAAGTTCTGTAACTGACTTTGGCAACTTGTTATAAAAGCGGATACTGTTGATAACAAATGATTTGCTTGTTTTTGTTCATCTAAATTTGGGTATCACAATTTCATGTTTACTACGTGTATTTATATTATGGAAATCACTTCATGTTTTGAAAAGACATAAGTTCTTGCGAACATACAAAATACTTTCTAAGATATAAAGAGAAGGCAGAGCTAGTAAATTAATTTCTTTGAATTTATTTCTAAGGGACTCACGAGGACCCATTCTATAGACTGCGCGGATTGCCCTCTTTTGTAAGATAAAAATTGAATCTACATCAGCTGCCGATCCCCACAGCAGAACGCCATAAGACATAATACTGTGGAAATAAGCAAAGTATACTAACCTAGCTGTGGCTATATCAGTCGACTGTCTAATTTTTCTTACTGCATATGCAGCTGATTTTAATCTACCTGAAATAGCTCTAATGTGGGCTCCCCATTGCAATTTTGAATCTAGAGTAATTCCTAGAAATATAGTTTCTGTAATAGCATCTAGTCTCTTGCCATCAAGTTTTAAATTTAGAGCCACTTGGGGTACATCTGGTAGTGAGAACTTAATACATTTTGTTTTGTTCGCATTAAGTAAGAGATTATTAGCTGCGAACCATTTCGAAAGAATATCCAGACTATCGTTGACGTGTAAGACATCCGGATTTTTTCTATCTATTTTAAAAATGAGAGAAGTATCGTCAGCGAATAGAATTATATCCGATAAGTTTGCCATCATGTAAGGAAGATCATTAATATAAACTAGAAATAGGAAAGGGCCAAGAATTGAACCTTGGGGCACGCCCATCTTTACTAGAGACCCCGAGGACGTCGCCCCGTTAACGTTTACTTTTTGCTGCCTGTTTGATAGATAGGACAGAACAAGATCAGCAGCTTGTCCACGAATTCCGTAGTGGTGTAATTTACAGGTCAGTGTATTGTGGTCAACGCAGTCAAACGCTTTTGAGAGGTCACAGAAAATGCCAATGGCATCCTGGGATTTCTCCCAGGATTCCAAAATTTGACTGATGAGTTTTACTCCTGCGTCAGTCGTCGACCTACCTTTCGTGAAACCAAACTGGCGACTATGTAAAATCCCATTAGAATTGAAATGTGACAGCGTCTGGTCTAGCATGATTTTTTCATATATTTTACTCAATGCTGGTAGCACAGATATAGGTAGATTAGAGGGATCACTCTTACTACCCGATTTGAAAATTGGTACTACTTTACTATGTTTTATTAAATCAGGAAACGTACCGCTGTCTAAACATTGATTAAATATGCCTGTTAGGACAGGGGCTATTGTGTCAATGATATCTCCAAGAACCTTAACGGAAATCCCCCATAAGTCTTCAGTTTTCTTTATGTTAAGACTTTTGAATGCCCTCTTAATAGTGACAATAGAAATGGGCTTGAATTCAAAACCTGGAATGTCCTTAGAGAAGTGTTGTTTGAGAAGAGATTCAGCTAAAATAGGTGATGAGGGAAGAGATTTCGTAACCTCTATTGGGATGTCGGTAAAGAAGTTTTCTAGTGTCTCAGCAACTTTTAACTTATCTGTAAAGGTTTCATTATTAATTTTTAAAGACAATTCATTTTGATCTCGCTGTTTTGTGTTTCCAGTTTCTTTGTTGATTAACTGCCACACAGCATTTATTTTATTGTTAGACATACTAATTTTGTTACTTATTAATTTAGATTTAGCTTGAGCGCAGACTCTTTTGAATATCTTAGAATAATTTCTGACATAATTATGAAGGGCTTGATCAGAAGTCAATGATTTCTCGTAGTACAAATTATATAAAATATCTCTGCTTTTTCTAATGCCAGCAGTGGCCCATTCATTAAATTTTGGTTTAGTATTGATTGCGACTTTTTTCACAGGACAGGCTTTATTGAATTCTTGGCAAACTGAAGAAAATAATGTACCATAGTTTATATTGGGGTCTTGTGAATCAAAACTAGCTGTTGAAAGATTACTAAGAACATTATTACTAAACATTTTCAATTTATTTTTAGTGAGGTGTCTTAACTGAATGGTTTTATCTATGTGTAACTTTTTATCTAGTACAAATGATACAAGTTGACCAGTATGGTCAGACCTGACGCCACTAATTAAGGAGTCTTTTATTTTACAATTAGTATATACATTGTCTATGCACGAAGCTGAGGTTGCTGTTATTCTAGTTGCTTCTTTAAATATACACTTTAAATTGAATGATTTAAACAATGATATAAGCTTACTTTTATCCACTGAATTAACTAATAGATCAATATTTAGGTCACCACAAACAAAAACGAACTTATTATCTTTAAAAAGTTTGCCTAGTATTTCTTCCATAATTATTAAAAATGATGACGAGTTTGATGCCGGTGGTCTATAAACACATAAGAAAGTATGGCCTTCAACCTTTGCACATGCTACCTCACATAAGCGATCAACAGAGCAAGCAGTGATATCCTTCCTTTCCTTATGTCTGAAAATACTTTTACATAATATCAAGGTACCACCCCCTATTAAGGACCTGTTGTACGCACTGGCAACTGAAAAAATATTTACATTAAACAACATCCTATCCGGTCTTAACCAGGTTTCACAAAAACATAAGATATCCATATGATATTTATCTATTAACAATTCCACGTCTAGGATTTTGCCAGAGAAACGATTTATATTTTGGTGATACAGTAAAATATTCTTATTATGCTTCTCTTTTGTCGAGTCTAAAAGTTTAAAGAATCTATCACAGTATCATTAGAAGTACTAGATAAAACTGTTTCGTCACTTAACCTAGTCTCAGTTAAATTATTAATAACTGCATGTATATTGTAACCTAACAAAGTAGCCAATACATGTTGACTTTTCTTGGGAAGAAACATATGTTCCCGAGTTAAAACAAAAGCTCTAACAAAATTGTTAGTATCAAAATACAATAAACGGTCACTATGACGACCTGTCAAAATATGCATTAAGTTGTTTAAATTAAAAATGTAATTGTTTTCTTCAACATGCAAATTATCTGAATACGGCAATGCACATAATATTAATTTACCTAATTTTAATTTAAGTAGGGTATCGACACCATTAACTATATCCCTTTTATTTAAACTCAGACTATTTCGAATTAGAAGAACGACAGTAGTATGCTCATTCATTTGTGTGTGTTTTATTTTATAAACAAGCTCACTAAAATGCAGGTTATGGTAACAACAGTTAACTATAGTATGTTTAGAGCGATTATTTAACAATGATCCAAAACCTGAACCTATTCTATCTGAATAGACCAAAACATTACTTTGAGTGGGGTTGACGGTTTCTAATGTATGAGTTAAGATGGGTAAAGCTGTAGGAACAACATACTGTGACAAGAGAGATGGCAGAGTTGGAGCACAATTACAGGTGAGATTATTAGTCAGTGGCTCACACATCACTGCATTGTGATTCACCAGGTCCACCAACTCACATGCCCCTTGCAAGCGCTCACTTAACATTTGTTTGTTAACTCATACTTACAAAAGATTTCCTTTAGTGAATTTTCCCTGCTCAATAATTCCTTCTGAAGGTTCTGTATGTCCACATCATACATTTGTCTGCTACTTTCCAACTTATTATTACACACATTTAATTGAGTCTGTAAGTTGATACGCTCTTTCCTAAGATTAATGTTACACTTATAAACATTATGTGTTTTCAAGAGTTTCTTGTATTTTTTAATATTTTTACTGAGTTTAATATATTTCTTAATTTTATTATGACTAGTTAGGATAGGACATTTAGTTAAGGTATCTTCCCCAGTCAGGTCTATTGTGATGGTGGGCTTTTCACACTCCAGTCCGGATACACTACCAAGCAGTTCGTTGAAAAGGTTATTGGTGTTGGCTACCTGTTCGCTGGCTTTCAGAGAATTGATGGTGGAAATTGTGTTGTGTGCTTTGCATAATTCCACTTCAAGGCCTGATATGCGTTTCAATGCCTGGTCATGAGTGTCACTGCACAACAGTGCAGTGACACTCATGACCAGGACTTCCAACTTCCAACAGGAAGTCTGACACTAGTTGACGGAGATGGTGATGCTGGTCAAGTATGTCCATGTGCTGGGTGTGAAGTTCTACAAGCTGGCTCTTGAGTTGAGTGTTTCTGTCATTGACCCTCTGGACTTCAATCTCGCTGTCCTCTCTTTCCTGCAGAAGCAGGTTGCAAAGATTTTTTGATGCCTCCAGCTCCTTAAGTGCAACATTCAATTTGTCATTCATGTCACGAACTGTGGCTCCGCGGGTCATCATATTCACTAGTTTCCCCAAATGGCACCTGGAATGTGACAAGAAACAGCTGAGTATAGGGAATCAAAATGAGTTGAGAATTAAAAAACAAGATTTTAAGAAGAATTAGAAAAACAAAATATGAAGTTTTAGAAAAGATTATGAAAGTATGGAGGTAGAAGTGAAGTGGTGAAGTATCACATTGAACATCAGACTTTCCAAGGGCATTGAAATCCTCCTGCCGGGGTCGCGGGAAGGTACTAATGGGTCACCGAGGCCCCCGCAACACAGGCAACGGAAGGAATACGGGTGGGTTTTAGTCAGTAAGAGTCTGACATACCCTCCCGCTCCGCCCAGCAGCGGGAGAAGTTATTTGATGATTTCCCATCCAAAAAAAAGAAAAGAAAAAGGGCATTTAAATCCTAGGGCCGCGTCATAATCTTCATTAATTACCGACTGACTTATCGCATGTTCTCTCTCTTCTCTTGAACATATTACATTAAATTTTACGAAATAAACTTTTTATTAATAACAAAAATAAAAGTTCTAAAAGAGTTGATAGCAGACGCCCAAATAAATAACTTGCACCTAGCCAGAGACTACATTTGTATTAAGTAGGAATTCCAATTGCATGGCAATCAAAATATTCAACAATTTACCGTCGCGCATCAGTGTTGCCCACTAATAAATGTAGGAACTACACTATATATCATAAGATACCACAGAAGGTGGCCTTTTGTTTGCCACCCAACATAAAAAATGGACTGTTAAATATAGACACTTGTGAAACAAGGCAGAGTAGATACTAAAAAAATCCAAGAAAATATAAGTCGAAAAAGTATACACAAGTGAGTGATGAAGTCAGCATTGAATGAAGATCTATAGATCTATATAACTGGTATGAATTACGTGACGCCGACATCCGACCTATGGGGGAAAAACTATCAAGTATACACACATACTTACTTCCGCAGTGACTCTTAGCTAAATAAAAAGCGAACGGACTGATTGACCCTAATATTTCTAAATAGAAAGAGACAGAGAGAGAAAGTTGCATGGAGAAGGCTTAACGCTTTTTCCTTACGTGATGATTTCTACCAGTCAACTCATACCGCATACCGCGTTAAAGAAATGCATTGTCAAAATTTACTAATTATATAATGTCAAATTATAAATATTATTTTAATGTATTTATAAAACTTGACATTGTATTAAAAATTACCTATTTTAATTTCAAACTAATTTATAATTATATTAATTGTACTTCATTTTTAATATTTCTACACCGGCAAGGGTAGTATATGTGAAGCTGTTTATTAATAATAAGATCTTAATGTACCATATAGGTACTCAGAAGTAAGTTATATTCTATTCTGTTCTATCATGAAATGATTGAAATGATTTTATTTTCTGTAAGTAGGTTTATACAAACACTTTTACACGTCAATCATACTTAGTAAAAAAAACTAGATGAGCTCGGCGTTTCCTATCTGACTACTCTGAGAAGAAAGGCCGAAACAAACTCAGAGGTCACAGTCTCTTTTAAAGTCCAGACATAATCTTGGTCAGATCATGTGAACGCCATGTAGATTGGTGTCTGAAATGGTCTTTTGAGGAAAAAACCACACTGATTGAGTGGACCTATCCAGTCAGTGCACGCATTTGTCAGTAATCGTGCAGCTCAACTCAGAACTTAAGGAGCTCAACGATTCGACGAACAATACCAAAGAAAGGACATTTGAGTAGGCCGCATAAATGACTCAAACTGCCAGACTAAGATGAAAACTAAATGAGAGAAATAATAAAAACAATAATCCACATAGTCTTCACATTCACAATAATTTAAAAAAAGAATATAATACTTCAAAAAGTAAATATTAATGTCATAGTGTATAAGTATAACAAAATCATCAATGTCACACTTAGTATAAAAATAGATTTAGTATAAAATTAGTTTGTTGCCTGGGGGTACATTGGAGTAGCTTAATTAATCCCAAGCCTTTTTGTCGTCCAAGTAATCTTTAACTTTATAGAAACCTTTTTGACAGAGTTTCTGTTTAATAAATGATTTAAATTTATTGAGGCTCAGTTCTTTGACATGGCTTGGGAGTTTGTTGTAAAAACGTATACTTTGGCACTTAAATGAATTACTAATTTTTTGGAGCCTAGTCTTGGGCACAATAAGTAAGTCTTTGTTTCTAGTATTTATGCTATGAATGTCGCTGTGCCTAGAATATAGGTTAATATTCTTTTTGACATAAATCAGGTTCTCATATACATATTGAGATGCGACTGTCATTATGTTTATATCCTTAAATGTATCCCTCAGTGAATGCCTACAACTTAGGTTATAAATTGCTCGAATGGCTCGTTTCTGCAGCACAAATATAGCCTGAATGTCGGCTGCATTTCCCCACAGCAAAATGCCGTACGACATTACACTATGGAAATAACTAAAATATACTAATCGAGCTGTTTCTACATCAGTCAAATGACGGATTTTATACACCGCGTAGGCTGCAGAGCTTAGCCGCTTCGACAATTTAGTTATATGTGGGCCCCACTGTAGCTTTGAGTCCAAAGTAATACCTAAGAACACAGTGGTGTCCACAAGATCCAACTCCGCCCCATTTACTAGTACATTGGTTTTTACCTGCTTAACGTTAGGTGTCAGAAATCTAATACATTTGGTCTTTTTCTCGTTTAAAAGTAAATTATTAACACTAAACCAATGTACTATTTTAGAGAGAGCATTATTTACATCGTCAGTAACTGTCTGTTGTCGTTTAAGCTTAAATAAAAGTGATGTGTCATCTGCAAATAACACTATTTCATGACTGTTCTCTATAAGGCAAGGTAGATCATTAATATATACGAGAAATAAAAAAAGGGCCAAGAATTGAGCCCTGCGGAACTCCCATAGTGACAATAGAACCCGGCGATCGCTTACCGTTAACGTCCACTCTTTGGATCCTATTATCCAAATAAGAAATAAGAAGATCCAAGGCAGTGTTTCTAACACCATAGTGATGCAATTTCCTGACCAATGTATCATGAGAAACACAATCGAAAGCCTTAGATAAGTCACAAAAAATACCTAGGGCATCATGTGACTTCTCCCAAGCCTCAAAAATATGTGCAAGAAGTTCCACACCAGCGTCGGTAGTCGATCGACCCTTTGTGAAACCGAATTGTTTACTGTTTAATAATTTATGTTTATTAAAATGACTTTGCAATTGATCTAGCATCAATTTTTCAAATATTTTACTAAAGGTGGGAAGCACAGAAATTGGTCTAAAGTTTGTGGGGTCTGTATCCTTGAAGAATATTATACCTACATAAATATCTCGTACATATATGTACACGAATGATCAAAGCATTACCCTGGTACATATACCTAGTCCTTTTGATCTTGAAATTACAACAAAATCCATTGCTGCTTATGTTTGGAAACTCTGCTCGACGGTAAATACTTCCACCAGAACCACTTCAAAACGTCTAAGGCCAATTTGGCGCAGCCGTGAGGCACACTTTCCTGCTAATTTCTAACATCGTACTTTACATTTTTTATTTAATTTTTATATATTTTGTTTTATCTGCTGTGTATTATTTTGTGTGCCTTTTAGTCTGTGCTAAATAAATGCATTATCTTTCTTTATTTCTTTCAATTTACTTGGAAAGAGTTACATCTCGAAGATACGCAAGATGTATACTTAAATCTAAACATATTGTGTATAATAATCGTCGTAGGTATATATACACATACATATACCTATTAAAAACTTTAAATATATACCTAATTATACATAAATATAAGACCTAATAAATACACATAAATACACGAATATACTAAAACAGATGAGACAAACAATGTGAAAACATTACCATTGTGATGATACTGCCAGCTTCTTACGAATATGCTCGCGAACTTTGACTTTAAAGGATAATCGGTTGGTTGCCATCCTGATTTCCTGGGGGAGCGCATTCCACAGAGAGATAGACTGTACGAAGAAGGAAGAGTGAATGAAGTCAGTGCGGTGAGTGGGACATTGAAGAAGACGATTGTGTGATGAACGTAGGTTTCACTTCAATAAATAAATAACCTAAAGGCTCTTACAGACTGGGGTGATATCGCAGGCGCGACAGTCATATTTATGCCTATCGCGCCCGCGATATTGCCCCAGTCTGTAAGAGCCTTAACAAGTTTCGCAAATTCTTGAAAAAAAGCAATCAAGAATTTCTCCATGTAAAAGGTGCACTCCACTATCGCCACCATTTTACAAAGAACAACACACGATAAAACTTACAAACTATTTAGACTAGCTCACTTTGTCTTAAGGCTCATATTTCGGTGGCAAGCCAGTCGTAAAGTTTGAACTTTTAAGTGGACTGTCGTCCTACGTTCTACCGTATGCCGCCTTGGCAACAGCATGAGATTACCAATCGTTATTATTCAAAAGAATCGCTTTGGAACTGGGATATTACTTGGGCTCTGAAATTGAAATTGTTAGTCGTATATTTGTGTGGTAAGATCTTTATGAAGCTAACGCATTTGTATTGTAGATATTATTCCTATGTGAATAAAGCTTGTATGAATATTTTCCGCATTTTCATCTACCTCCTATGGAACATGAAAATGCGGAAAATATTTAGACAAGCTTTATTCACATTATTTTTTTTTATCTACCATACAAATGCGTTAGCTTCATAAAGTTTTTTCCAAGTTCTTTTCTTTACATATGGATGAAGGTAGATGAAAATGCGGAAAATATTCAGACAAGCTTTATTCACATGGGAATAATATTTACCATACAAATGCGTTAGCTTCATAAAATTCTTACAAAATTGTATGAATGGCTCCATAGCCATTTATACAATTTTGTTTGGACAGAAACTTGTTTACAAGCCACAAATTTTCCATGATAAAATGTGCCAAAAAAAATCACTCACGCCTGTTATCGGTACCTATATTCGTATCGGTAACAAAACATTCATTTTGGTACCGAAACGACGGGACATAAATTTAAAATCTGGGCTTTGAATCGGAGAGAGTTATCACTCGGCTCCTTGTTGCTAATGTGTTCCATCTATCATGTGAACTGTGACGTTATTGGATTTCCCCTTTTTTGATATGAGAGCCTGTAAAAATATTCTGGTTAAGATAAAGAGTTTTGGTAGTATCGAAAAGATTTTTCAAGATCAATTTTGTAATTAATTGGTTTTACACATTCCTCCAATTGCTAAAACACACTATTTAAAGGCAGTTAATGCATTAAATTGTAAGATTTTTTATTTTCTTTTCAACTTAGGTACATTACTGAATAATCAGTTACAATCTTAAATATTCTAAAATACCTACCAAAACAAGTTCTCGTTTATTAAGGCTCCTACATACTGGCGCGACTTGTCGCGACACAAAGGCACCGCTTGTAGCGCTACACGCGGTGTATTTGTGTCGCGTCGCGTCGCGCGACAAGTCGCGCCAATATGTAGGAAGGCTCCTACATATTGGCGCGACCAACAACGATTAATATGTCGGTCTAAACAAAATAGTATAAAAACATTATTGTGTGCGGGTTTGAAGTTTGTTTCCCCAGCGGAAGTAACCACTGTGGCTGATCATGGTTACCAAAGTATCCACAGCAGTTAGCAAACGAACCCGTCTAGACTGTGGAATCACAAACCATAAAACGTAGGAAATGGAAGGAAACCCGGATATAGATAAACTCATTGCAGTTGGGATGATTATTTTGGGTCTACCTTGTTTCATCGAAAAGAAATAGCTGAATTATCATTTCCCAAACAATTTTCCGCATAATTTCATTTGCCAAATTTTTACTTAGCAAATAATCTCTTCACAAATAATTGTAACGCAAACCTAATGTTTGGCAAGTGAACGTTTAAACAATAACTTGTTTACCAACTAGTACTTTTACCAATTTTTAAGTAGTCAAATATTTCAGTTGGAATTCATTTATATATTACATATTTTTTATATTACATTTATTAATTTTTCGCAAAATAATATTTCTGCCTCGTCTAACTAGTTCGGTTCTTTTTTCGATATAATCTATTCGTTTCTGGCACTCGCCGGCCGCTGCCGCGGCACCGCTCGCTTCGCTCACTCAGCTCGTGCGTAGGAGGTTACAGTTTTAACGTAACCTAACCTAACCATTATTTAAAATAATTAACCTACTCTAACTAGTTCCATAAGTAACCATAAATTTGACTTGTTTCAGACAAATTCAAGCACATCTCATTCACACATCACATTCTCTAACGTTTATTGTCTAAAGATTGTTTGCTGTAATAAATCATTTGATTATAGACCAAATGCCTAAATGACATTATCCTTGGTAATATTCTGCCAAGTAAAAAATTACCCAAATGACAATCTGCGTACTAAAATCATTCCAAACATTGCATTGGTATAAAAAAAGGTTGCTGAAATTTGTTTGGGTAGTGAAAGTTTGGCTAAATCTCTTCGGCAAAACGGCAGGATCCCGATTATTTTATTTAGGTATCATTGCACTTAGCTACCTACCTACCTACCGCGACACAAGCACATCATATTTTTTTTCAAGTATTTGTCCATTTATTTGTACAATAAGACAAACAAAGCGCTTAAAATAAATTCTCTTACACTAAAGGAAGCAAAAATTAAGGTTAAGTCATGGCTATTTACGCATGACTACACATAAACCAAACTCCTTCTAAAATTATAGGTACAAATAAAACTACCCACACAAGCACACATATTTATAAAAATCACACACTTACCTTCATTTCACACTCAAACATACTACTAACACTACACACCAAATACACTATACACCAAACACACAAATTATTCCACGAAAAAAAAGTTTTTTTTTTCATGTTTTTAATTTTCCTTTAATATTATTTTTGTTTGTGATCTAGATGATTTCTTATTGCATAAAATTCGATTCATGTAATTAGGAGAAGACACTGGCTCCTGTAACACAGGTATACCTAGCGCTGGAGTCAGAGCCTCTCTACTTTTGTGTAAATTTGTTTATGCCAATAAAGAATTTATTATCCTACTTCCTACTAATATTATAAATGCGAAAGTTTGTAAGGATGGATGGATGGGATGAATGGATGTTTGTTACTCTTTCTACTACTACTACTAAAAAGTACTAAACGGATTTGGATGAAATTTGGCACCAGGAATAACACATAAGATACTTTTTATCCCGATATACCCACGGGGTCAAAACTTATGCGGGTGAAACCGCGGGGTGCGTCTAGTTATTTATTATTTTGATTTGTAAAATCTCGCTTTCTGTGGGAGTGATTTCGTGAAAAGAGACGGAAGTGTGAAAACACTCTTTGTAAGTACTATTTATTAGCATGGAATTAGTGTGCTCATGGAATTATGGAGTACTATAGGTATAATGGGCCTTATTAAAAGGCTAAAAGTCACTCAATGGACCTCTCCATTGAGTGACTTTTAGCCTTTTAATATGCTATGCTTGGAGTTTCCCTACGTGATCGAATCAGATATGAAGAGATCCGCAGGCGAACCAAGGTTAACGACATAGCCCGAAGAATTGTCAAACTTAAGTGGCAGTGGGCAGGGCACATTGCTCGCAGAACATGGCCGATGGAGCCGAAAGGTTCTGGAATGGCCACCGCGTACCGGAAGACGTAGCGTTGGAAGGCCTCCTACAAGGTGGACCGATGACCTTGTGAAGGCCGCAGGAATCCGCTGGATGCGGGAAGCACAAAACCGGTCGAAGTGGCGGTGCTTGGTGGAAGCCTATGTCCAGCAGTGGACCTCTTTCGGCTGAAATGATGATGATGAATGATGATAGGTATAGATTGTAAATAGAGAGGGTCAAATTTCGACCAATGGGCGACCACTAGTAATGATTCGAATAAATATAATATTTCACTATTTAGCTCGTTTTTTTGAATTCGGAGGTTAATTTCTGTCATTGCTCAGTTGTTTATTACCAAGGTGAGATGTCAGATGCTACACATCATATGCGACTACTGCAAAGGTCGCTCGTTTTTAGGGTTCCGTACCCAAACGGTAAAACGGGACCCTATCTGTCTGTCCGTCTGTCACCAAGCTGTATCTCATGAACCGTGATAGTTAGACAGTTGAAATTTTCACAGATTATGTATTTATATTGCCGCTATAACAACAAATACTAAAACACAGAATAAAATAAATGTTTAAGGGGGCTCCCATACAAGAGACTCTTTTTGCGCGAGTCCGACTCGCACTTGGCCGGTTTTTTCATTTGTTTTCTTAATTATTTTTATCAGGTACCTAAATTATTTTAAGGAACTGAATGGATAATGGACTGATGGATGGATCCACGGATAATTTTGTCCGCGACGATAGAACGTGTATCTATGCAATATCGCACACGTAGGACAAATAGACTGCTGGAATTGCCATGCATTCTAACGTTGCGGACAAATTGCCCATCGTTTGCATAACCTCAAAATTGGGTTATAAGAAATTATTTGCAATACCAAGACATTAAGTCAAACCAATTTGCCTATCTTTAATCTCAACATGCCACTCGAAATTCAACTTACTTTTAACACATCTTGACATAAAAGCGAAATTATCTCCATCGGAAATTAAATAAACGCCCCCAAAACATCAATCACCCTTAAGGCTTACCCAAAAAGTCTGTAATCAACTCACGATACGTTAGTTGGCCAGAAAATTATCCAGTGCTAGACAAGCGCCGACAGCTTAATTACAACTGATAGCATTCACGCTTGCCGTCGACTAGAGTGGATCACAGAGCTATTTCTATGCTAATGTTCAAGCGGGCATGTCCATTGTAATACGTAATACCAACTAGGGATGTAACGGAGGTCATCTTAGCGGAGGCGGAGGCAGAGCTGCAGGCTTAGCATGACACTCTCTATTTCTTCGAAGAATAGACACGGCTCTTTCCATACAAAGTGACATTTCGTTTCTCCTTTTTTGACATCCCATCGTATAAATCTTTCTAGATAAAAAAGGACCTAGACAAAGATCGTTAGAAATGAAAGACAAGATGACAGGTTATAGAAGGATTTCTACGGTGAGATGTCAAAAACTGAGAAACGAAATGTCACTTTGTATAAAAAGAGCCGTGTCTATTCTTCGAAGAAATAGAGAGTATCATGCTAAGCCTGCTGCAGAGCTTGATCTTGCAGAGGTGGAGGTTCAAAATAAGAAAAAGATTAAAACTAAAAACAAAGAATAAAAAAACGCTATCGCTATTAATCAAAATTTTGTAGTAGCAAACTATATTTCACAAAACAACAGTTTTGCGGGTTTCACGCCTTCTAGGCGATTTCTTAATGGTTCAAACATTAATCCCTCTGGGGTGACAGGGGAGCAAAACCACGAAATTGCGATTTGTATCTCTACCACATCTTGCAGAGGCGGATGCGGATGCGGAGGTACGTTCCAGTACAACCCTAATACGTAATACCAGCCCTTGATTGTTCGTGAAAAATTGTTTAGTGGATAGCAACGTATCTTTGGAATTATCCATATGTAATTAGGGCTGTTAAAGGGTTAAGTCGAGAATTTTGATTCGTATTGAGTAAGGTTTTGTGATTCTAAATGAAGTCCGTCCCGGTTTATCGGTTTTTTGTAGCCCTTCGACATACTGTCTAATTTTAGAATGCACAGATTTTTTTGTTTTATTTTTGTGACTTAACACGTTCGCGGACACTTTGCTTGATTTTGTAACCCTATCTTGACACAAGATTTTTGTATGAAAGGCTTTAGCCGTACTGTCACCGGTAAAAAAGGAAAAGTATTTAAATAAGACAGCACCAGCCATAGCATTCGCCAATGCCTTCTACAATGGCCGCTGCTATGAACGCTGCGTAAGTGTGAGTGCGCACACAAATTTTCCAAGTAGTAGTACGTTGGAAGCGGTAAAAAGACATGTTATGTGACACCTAGCAATTCCAATAATTTAATTTGGGGGCACTTGATGATGAACTATATGGTAGCAGTATGGAAATTCGTCTGCTAAAGCAGTTGTGCTTCTAGAGTACAAAAAAATATCGAAGGGTATAACCGGCGCGTCATTCTGCGCAAGTTCCTAATGCATGTCATAACCGGCGTGTCCGTCAACGTGTTAAGGCGGTGACAAGACGCAAATGACCAAAATGTCTTATCACTTATAAAGTCTTACTTAAAAAATAGAACAATGTACAGAAATAAGTCGAATTTGTAAATTAAATAAAACCGTGATAAAATACACATCTAAAGAACTAAAAATATCTTATGGAGTGCCACAAGGCAGTGTGCTAGGGCCTTTATTATTTATTATATATATAAATGACTTTCCCCGGAATATACCCTATCCTATGACATTGTTTGCTGACGACAGTACTATCATTGTTAAACTTGACAAAAATAATAAAGACTTTGAAGCTGACATAATCAATGCATTACAACAAGCTGTTTACTGGCTAGAACATAATAATTTAATTTTAAATTTGAAAAAAACAAAAATTATATTAGTTAATTAATTAGTCAAAGAGTAGCTCATTCGGAACTAAATGTAAGCTTTAATAATGAAAAAATTGAAGAAGTTGCAAATACCAAATTTTTAGGCTTAACAATCGACAATCAGCTTAATTGGAAGCAACATACGAGTACTTCAATATTAATTAAAATAAATAGTAAGTTTGCTTTTGCTTTGTATAAGCTAAAGAAAGTAGTCAATCAAGCAGCGGCAGTCACTGCATACTATGGATATGTCGATTCTATACTACGCTACGGAGTCATGTTTTGGGGTAACTCCTGCAATAAGGACATGGTGTTCAAATCGCAAAAAGATGCATTAGAGCAATTACCGGTATAAAAATAACTGATAGCTGCCAACCTTATTTTGTATTGTTAAAAATAATGACTTTACACTTTAAAAATAATAACGTTGTTTTTAACAAATAAATTTGTTAAAAAGAACATGCATCTATTCAGAAAAGCAAGTAAATTAGACAAGTTTATAGACATGAATTATGTGTTCGACCATCAAAGACTGCCTTCATGCATAAAAGCATACTTTGCATGGCCCCAAAACTATTTAATAAATTACCTACCAAATGGAATTAAGGACTTAAATATTAATCATTTTAAAAACAAATTAAGACATCTATTATTGGAAAAATGTTATTATTCTATTGACGAATTCCTTAATGATAAATTGTAAGTTATTTGACATTTATATTTATTTAATTTTGACAATGTATTATTTTCATTTTATCTTTATTTCCATTGATTATATTATTTATATGTAAACTCAATTGTTAATGTTTTGCTAGTTTTTTCTGTCTTAAGTTATGTTGTGTTTCGTTGTAATTATTTTATTTTAATATGTTGATTATTCTTTTTTATAATAATGACTAATTATGTGAAAGAGTGTACACCTTTAAGGTAGTTTTTTGAGGAACTAATTATTTATTATTAAGATCTCATGTAAAATGTACCAAAAATCACACCAATAAATGAATTTGAAATTTGAATTTGAAATTTGAATAGGCTTCTCTTAAGAAAAAAAAAATCATACGTTTTGAAAAAATATCTCGATACAAACTAACGTTAAACTAACCAAAATATCTGTATTACATATCAACATCCATGACGTATTTATGTAACATCAAGAACGTCTTATTTGAATGCAGAACTCAGTCGATTACTCAACTCAATTTTGGGTAAATAGATAATTGCTTCATACTTTGCAATAAATTACAAGCGTTGTGTCATCGCGCTTCTCTTTCTTTTCTTTGCATTCTGACAGTGACCGCAGTTTAGGTTTTGGCAGCGTTAAGTAGGAGGAGATTCTCCATTCGTTTGTTTATGTCCTTGCATAACTCAAAAAATATGAACCAACTTGCATAATTGTCTCAAGAGGCTGGTATTTTTTTTTTTTTACTTCTTTATATAATATACTCGAGAGCCATTCCATAAGTGACCCTAATTAATTAATTAGGGTCACATAAAGATACCTGAAAGTCTCGGAAACTGAGAATGCCAGCTTAATAAAATAAAATATGTTTCATAGACAATCAAATGTTCCTTAAATGAAAGTAATAAAATGTTTGTGTCACTTTGTATTATGTTCATAAAAAAATACATGACATAAACAATAAAATAACCAATCTCATCAAAAGCAATTTTTCTTTCTACCACTTTAAAAAATACTTTAGTTTTAGTACTTTGTACACGTATGTATGACAGCACGTGGGGGTACCCCACGTGCTGTCATCACTGCGGTTATGCGGTTTGGCATGCTGTACACCGACTTTCTTATACGATGTTGGGAAATATTCTCCCATTCCTCTACGAGCGCAACTTTGAGCTCTTGAAGCGTGATCGGGGAAGAGATTCAGTGTCTCACACACCGTCCGAGCTCATCCCGAGCATGTTCGATTGGGTTGAGGTCTGGGCTGCGTGCTGGCCACTCCATACATTTAATGTGGTGAACATTAACTGTTTCTTGAAGGTGGTCCTTCACATCACGTATTGTCATGCATAAAGATAGCATCCTCTTCCAAATTGACAATAAATGGACCAACGTATTCGTTTAGGACTTCATCCACGTATCTTTCGTATAGTGCCGTTTTCTATAACCACCAGCTCTGTGCGACTCTGCAGAAATTCCGGACCATACAAGTACGGATCCACTGACATAGGCCACTTTCTCTTCGATGAATGGTTGCTTGAATCGCTTCCCTGGTCTTCTATACACTCTTGTTATTCCGTCGTTCTTATAGAGCATAAATCTTGATTCATCTGAGAACATAACTCTTGACAAATCTTCAATACTTGAATTTAAGTGGTTCCGGGTGGTATTTTAATATCGAAATAAGATTCCCACGCTCCAATTTAGGGCCGTTTGCAGGTCTTAATGGTTTTAAATTTGCTTCAGCAAGTTATCGTCTCACAGTCTATGCACTTGGGTTACTTCCTTCGAGGCGTCGGAACTGATATGTAAGTGCAGTTCCTGTGAGAAAACGGTTTCGAAGCATTGTGATGACCAAGTATTGATCTAATCGTCCTGTGGTACATCTAACCCTGCCTGTTCCTGGTCTGCGTAATGTCGCCGGCTTCCTCGTAACGTCGGAGAACTCGTACAATTTCCAGCGACACACCAACTGTCCTTGCTGTATGACGCTGACTCCGGCCGATTTCTAGCATTGTGAGACTTCTGGTGCATTCTTCAGGTGTAAGCGACATTATAACAGTTTCAGTAGTATATATTGAACATCAGAAACGCTGCTTACATACCTTTTTATATGACAGAATAGAAACAAAAGCAAAAACAGATGCAGAAAATTCGTAGTTCCATTTACAAAAGTCCCATTTTTTTATTTAGTCATTTTTGATAGCATTACTTTACAGTAACTAAGAAGTTTTATTACTTTTATATAAGGATCATTTTATTGTCTATTAAACGCAATTTATTTCATTAAGCTAGAATTATTAGTTTCCGAGACTTTCAGGTATCTTTATGTGAGCCTAATTCATTGCTCTCGAGTGTCACTCTTGAGTCTTGTGTCACTGTCAAATGTCACTCTTACTTATTTTTAGGAAAAACAAAATTCTCTTAGTCCAACAATGTAAAAATTAACTCCATTTTAGTACTTGTAGATATTTTTTTATATCTACAAGTATTAAATAGGAGTTTATTTTATTATGCGCACATAAAAAAAATAAACATCTGCTGTAAGATTTGCCTAAGAGAATCGGCGAAACTAAAGTACCTAATAGCACATAAGTTCAGCCTACCAAATTTCCTAGTTTACCTACCAAAGTTCATGCATAATCGATGAAGCTAGAAGTTTCAAGGGAAATTCAAGGAGTGACCAATTGTTCGTGAAGTTAATGAAAGGCACTTTTTACATTAAAAGTTTAATTGAAGAAAAAATAGACGACGAAAGTGTAAAATTATTAGCTAATTAACTAGTTGGTACTTTGCGGATAAAGAACTTTTTTATGTCAGTCCACACACTGTCCCAGTGTAGTCAAAGTTCTTCTTTTCTTCTTATGGGTTCGCGTCACTGACATGCTAATGTTAAAAGTTTATCTTTAGCTTTGAGCATTACGTTTTGCGCTTGGCCAGCAGTGAAAGTATTTATATTTTAATTAATAATTTAAAATTTAAGAAATTTTAATTTTGAACAAGTACCTCAATTAATTTGTCCACTGCCTGTCTTCTGCCAATTATCCTACTAATATTATAAATGCGAAAGTTTGTAAGTACGGATGGATGGATGGATGGATGATTGTTACTCTTTCACGCAAAAAGTACTGAACGGATTTGGATGAAATTTGTCACACAGATAGTTTATAATTAGGAATAACACATAGGATACTTTTATCCCGATATACCTACGAGGTCAAAACTTATGCGGGTGAAACAGCAGGGCGCATCTAGTTATAAAATAAAAGTTGTAAAGACTGAACTGACTTTTTGGATTCTTTCTTAGAGCCCAAGAAAAAGTGGCGACATAAACTAAGTAGGTGCTTACCTACTTAATTTTGTCGTAAGTAGATAAGGTTGCAGCCTTTCTTGCACGATGCCAGCGATTTTGACCATTGTCCGATGAGTTCGTCAATATTTCAGCCTTCAAAATAAATAAACCAGCCAGTCCCGGGACGTGTGGTCAAACATGCCTCGTCAAACACGTCGAGTAATTGACTCCATTCAAACATAACATAACATCGTGCCTTTTCACCTTTTTTTTTTGGTGTGGGAATTTATCAAAGAAAGAAAGAAAAAAAAATGCGTTTATTGGCATTACAACAAAAAAAAAATACACCTTAAAACTAATAAAAAACAGAAAACAATTACAATAATGCCAAAAGGACCTCAGCTCAGCATAATGTCAGATGAAACACAAGATGTACCACCTGACGCTGATTTTCAGCTGCAACCCACGAGTGCCATACGCTAGAATAATAAACACTTAGGGAAGTGTGTGCCCGCTTTTAATTAATTAAGTGGTGAAATTAAAGGTGATAATATAAAAAAAAAACTCATACAAAATAAACATGAAAAATAAAAAGTTGTGACATATGTACATGTGTTCGTGTGTGTGTGTTGTATTCTGTTTAATGAAAAACTAAAATGAATACCCAATACCTATAACAAAAATCTATAAATCTATTTATAGATTTTTGTTATAGGTATTGGGTATATAGGTATTTGCATTGAAGGTACTCTAGTACCTTCAATGCAAGATCGTGTGACTGTGTGTACTTCTAAACTACTGATAAAATTTGTAAAATTGATAAAAATGTTTTCAGTGGCAGATATGTCAGCTCGAACATTTTCAAAATCTTTTTGTCGGCTTAATAAAAAATATTTTAATTTCAATTTGAAACTCGAGCAACTTTTATTATACTTTATTTGAGGAGGGATATTGTTCCAGCATTTAGTAGCTGCATAGCCGCCAACAGCAAAAGCCGCCGACCTGTGCCGTGGGATGAAAGGTTGTTGAAAACATTTTGTTCCCTCACCGATTCTGTGGCTTCTTGTCCACGATAGTCTGTCATATAGGTAAGAAGGGGAATGAGATTTAATAACACCAAAGAGTAGAGTCGACAAGTGCAGCTTACGTCTAGCTTTCATTTTTAAAATGTTGTGAAAGGCTCATTGAAGAAAGGTGTAACATGTCCCCTAAAGGGAATTTTAAAACAGAAGCGTGCATAAGCATTTTGAAGTCTTTGGATCATTTTTTCAGTTTTTGACAGTAGTCGTTGGCCATACACTGTGTCCACATAATTTAACTTTGATAAAACCAAAGACTCCACAAGTAAGACACGCAATTCTTCACTAAGATAGGGACGGGCTTTGTATAAAATCTTAAGTCTATAGTAGCAATTACGGATAGACTCAGAGATACGTGTTTGTGAAAACGAAGTTCCGTGTCCATGATAAGACCTAAATTACGTGCTTCGTAGACCCGTTGGGTAGGCTCTTCCATAACAGTCACACCACCGGGACAGGGATTAATTTTACCTAACTGTTTTTCGGTTCCAAAAAGCATATATTTGGTCTTTGTAGGGTTCAAGGCAAGCGTATTGGCCTTGGACCATTGAACTATGTATTCAAGATCTGTATTAAGATCATTTAATGCTTGTTCATAGTCTTCCGGCTTAAATGATATATATATACTTGTGTATCATCGGCATAAATATGGTATTTACACTTATTTATAGTTTTAATCATATCGGCACAATACAAAATAAATAATACTGGCCCAAGAATCGAGCCTTGCGGAACCCCCCTTCCTACCGAGCGATGTCCAGAGACAACTGTTGAGCCGTCCGCCTGACGTATTTCAACGAATTGCGTACGATCGCGAAGATAGCTATCAAACCATTTTATAGTGTCGTCGTCAAATCCATAAAAAAACATTTTTGACAATAATAGAGGAACATTAATACAGTAAAAGGCGCGTGAAAAATCAAGCAATACCAAAAGAGTGCACATCCCATTATCTTGAGCCGACAAGATATTGTCCGTCACATCCAACAAAGCCGTGGCTGTACTACGGCCCTTCCTGAATCCTGATTGAAAATCTGGGAGGCTTTTATTTGTCTCTAAAAATGCAACCAATTGCGTACATACTACTTTCTCTAAAACTTTAGGAAGTACCGGCAGTATACTAACAGGTCGAAGATCCTTCATGTCCCATGTATTAAGAGTATTCGGCAGCGGGTGCACTTTGGCAATTTTCCATAACTCAGGGAAAGATGAGGATGTGATAGATGTATTTACTAAAGCAGTCACGGCGTCCAAACTCACAGGCAAAGTCAGTAATATCATATTTATGGTAAAGCCATCGGAACCTTCAGCATTCAATTTAATAGTAGTCAGTATGTTCGCGATTTCCTTGCGTGTTGTCGGTCTCAAAGTAAACGTGGAACTATTATTTCTCGTGGATTCAAAATATGCAAGCAATGGATTACTACCTGTATCCGCACCCGGCACATTCAGTAAATGGTCACAAATTTTGTCGGGATCGTTGAAGTGCACAGGTAATTCTTTAAGTTTAGATGGGAGCAGTGTAGACTTTAGGTTTTTCCAAAGCGCTCTGGAGTCACTTATTTGACTGTTGATCTTGTGTTTATAGTACGCTAACTTTTCGTAACATAGAGACCTAGAAACAAGTGACTTCAATTCTTTAAAATAAATCTTTTTAGAAGTATATTTTTTGTCTATTAAATACTCTGCATGTGCTTTATTCCTCAAATGCATCATAAATTTAACATTATCAGTAATTTAAGGGTAACAATACTCCTTTATGGCACTAGTCTTTAGAGGTGCGTGGATATCAAATAGTGTAAGTAACTTCGAGTTAAATTTATTGACCATTGTATTAACATCTTGCAGCTCGGTTAACGCGTTCCAGTTAAGTAATTCAAGATCCTGATCAAAACATTCCCTGATAATGTTTTAGTGGTCGTTAAGTAATGGTTCGCGATGGAATTTTCGGGCGTTTAAAACTAAATTCGCCGGAAATCAACCCGTGCGCACCTAGATCCGGTATTACATCAACGGATACAGAGCGTGGTTTAACATTTGTACATATGATGTCTATCAGAGAGTTGCCATGCACTGTAAAGTGCGTGGGTGACTGCACCGATTGTTTAAAATCGAGGCAGGTCAAAACTGAGACTAACCTGTCCCTCTTTGAGTCCGTGTCACTGAGCATGATTATGTTAAAATCACCTACCAATATCGTGTACTCACATTGCGATAAGGAGTTTAATGATCCAGATACAGCGTCAAGGAAAAGATCAACATCTTGCCAGGGCGGGCGGTAGGTGGTACCTATTGCTAGCTTAACTCCCCGAAAACTAATTGTGACCCACATCTGCTCGACCGTGGCGTGCAATGGGCTAGCAGAATACGAGTGGCTTCGAACATGTATACCGTGCTTGATATAAAAATCAACACCACCACCACGACCTTTCTTGACAGACAATGGACGCGGTGTATGCCGTAGCCTATATACCGGTACGGAGGGGGCGCGCCCCTCTTCACCTGTTCGCAGCCACGTCTCATTAATTGCCCATTTCGTGCCCAAAGAACCCGCGTTCCAAAAACCAACCTTAAGGTATGTAGTAGACATCTTTGGATAGATAATTTACTAACGATAACTAAAAATATCACAGAATATACTAAATGAAAGAACTTACAGATTGATAAAATATACAAGTAAACTAGATTGTTGCGGTAAATAGATAAAGTGTAGTGCAAGTGGATTATTATAAGCGGCTTAGAAAAAATATATAAATATGGTCGGGCACCGTGGGCAGCGTAGATTATAAGTAAAACATGACAACTTAATAAACTAAAGATGCTAACAGGAAGACACTGACAGGAACATGTATAATGTATTGTACAATTTATCTCACAAATGGGCAAAAAGCATGTATTTAACAGCGATATGCAACAATGTAATAAGAAACAGCTATATGGTAAAAAAAACAATGGAATAATTTGCACATAAAAAAACATTGATAGCAATTGCCACTTTATACACAAACAAACCTACTGAGCGATGAAAAAACGCTTGATGTCCTTATCTGTTCGGATGTGCACAACCGAGTTTCCCTCTTCTTTACGCGCAAGTATGCGGCCATCTTTAGTCCAGGTGTAGTTCCATTCCAGGCGATAGCAGCTTGGCGAGTCTCGTAGAATAATTGCCTGTTAGTTTTAGTCAGGCGCTCGTTGAGATAGATATGGAGTGGCGCTCCCAGCACCTCTATGTCAGCAGTAGTGTGGTTGCGGCGGACGCGCGCGGCACTCAGCAAATTATCACGCGTCGCACGTCTTGCTAGTCGGACAATGACGATTCAAGGGTGGGGCGCTTCGCCTTCGGTGTGGTCACGCCGAACATTTCCAACACGTTTAGCATAAACGATGTACTGATCTTCCAGCTTAATCGCTAGTTTAAGTGCGAGGGTGTTTATCAACTGAACCGGGTTTTCCCCACTAGACTCCGTAACGCCAGATAGTTGAACATCGTGTAGTAGTGACTCTTGTTCACGTTCATTCAGCTGCTGCTGGAGTTCCCCAATTGTTTCCTCCAGTTGAATTAAACTAGGGGAATTCGTTTGCTCGAAAGAACTCGAAGGGAATGCCCTTGGAGTTCTTTAACACGATCTTCCAGGGTGTCCATACAGTTATAGCACTTATTCACCTTATCATCAAGACCTGAGAACTCATCTCGAAACTGACGAATTTCATCTCGCAAGGCATTAACCTCACTGCCGAGACCACGGATTTCCATCGCCAGGCTGATCTCTTGAGTATCTGGTGTGTTATGTTTTATTGCAACTGGAATGATTTCTGCATTATCAGTGGGGCTGACCGCTGCTGGACTGGTGGATGAGCCTGACTCCTCTGTTCCCTTCAAAGGGGTTTGGGAGTTGTCTACCCGAGGCACCTTTGCCTTACTTCCCGGGCACATCCAGTTTGCCGGGAAGGTTGCCGTGGGGGCAAGGTTGACGCAGACTCGGTGATAAAATCCCGGACATTTCGAGCATTTTGTGCCGTCATTCACTGCCAAAAATTTTCCGCATGCTCCGCACTTGGACATTCTCAATTTTCGAAATCACCTGTTCAAAAGAATCGCAATCAACAAATGTAAGGATTACAAAAACAGTGTAAGTGCTCAGCGTGGATTTGAACCCACACTTCGTTGCTGCTAAGTTTTTGATACGGCCTTAACTGCTGTCGCTATTTAGACACTTAAAATGGAGGTTAATTTAATTGTGCTTATGGCAGACGGATGGCAATTCCAGAATTAGTGAGGGTGTGATAATATTTTTTCCAGTTCGAATACACAAACACCTTGCACTGTACTGACACTTTTAAATATATTTTATCATTTGTTTTTATTAAGTTTTGATGATTAACACTCTTTGTTTTTGTCGTATTAATTGCAAGAATTAAAGTTATGATCACAATCACCGCATATATGACTGACTAAAGTCCAAACTTCACTAATTCTACTACAAAATAATTTTATTACGGAGCAAAAAGAAATACGTATACTCAGATTCGAGCGTATAGCGAGACAAAAATAACTTCTCTCGCTCTGGGCGGAGCGGGAGGGTGTGTCAGACTCTTACTGACTAAAACCCACCCGTGTTCCTTCCGTTGACTGTGTTGCCTCGGTATCCGTTTCGGATCTTCCCGCGACCCCGGCAAGCATCGGCATGTCGCCATGAGATTCCGTCGGAGCTCTGTCCGCTGTGCCGTCATTTCTCGTGGCAGCGGAGTTACGCCCCCGGCGTTTCACTTCCTAGCGCCACTCACATACGTGCGCGAGGACATATGCCTCCAGATCCCATTGTCGGCAATCCGACAAGGAGGCTCGCCGCCTCACCGGAGTCCGTGCGGTATCCCCGGACCAGCCGGATGGCCATGACCCTTTGGGCCGCGTTCAACCGGTGGGCTGGCCGCCGCGGCCAGGGAATGCGCCCACACCTGTGCCCCGTAAAGGGCCATGGACCGCACGACCGCCGCGTCTCGGGCAGGAAGCGTTTGGACCCCCTAGAGCCTGTTCACCCTGGAGGATTAAACAGAGGTGAACCACTTTGCTCGACCTAGGAACCCTGAACTTCATGCTTAATAGAAGCGCTTGCGACCACTAAACTATATTTACAACAACGTTGCTCCTGTCATTGAAATACGAGTAGGTCACAATTGCAACTCATATTATGAAGTTATACGAAACTATTTTGTAACATCTCTATGAAAACTCTTGAACATCCAACAACCCATCCGATATTTATGCTCCAAAGTGAAGATCTGCTATAAAAATCCTTATAGGTTTATAGGTCGTAACTTTTACCGCTTTTACCTATTGATTTACACCGCCATTTTAGTTATGCCTGTTAAACGTCAGCCATAATAACTTTTTAAGACAATTTTACGAGTAAAGGTTACGTTAAAGGTAAAATAAATCGTCCTTTTTGCTCCTGGATGGTCCAGAAAGGTGGCGAATTGGTAAAACGCTGACATCAGAAAAAACTGCAAATTAGATTTACACGGAACGAGGAAAATGAGAAAAACAAAGAATGAATGTCTATATCAGTAGGTGTAGTTATCGCTTCGCAGCGTCAGCTACACGATAACACTAACTTCAACGACTTAGTGTTATTATAACTGTGAGCATCAGCTGCTATTTATTAAAAAAACGGGCCAAGTGCGTGTCGGACCACGCACAATGAAGGGTTCCGCAGTCGAGAAGTTGAGATGAATTTATCCCAAAAACAAACTTAACATTGTAGTTGAAAAACATGTTCTCCCATACATCGATATATGCCACGGTCAATTCTCCAACTGCAAATTTAAGTTGGTCGACTATTACTCGTTAACTTGTAAAGCCCACTTAGCCGTGATCAGTTCCCTCTTTGAGGAGTGGCTAGAGAGGCGCCACGGCGTCCTCACCTTCCGCCTGACGCAGGTCCTCACCGGACATGGCAGATTCAGGAGGTTCCTATGTCGGATAAGGCGGGAGGAAACGCCCGGGTGTCACCACTGTGTGGATCGCCCGGAGGACACGGTGGAGCATACGGTGGAGGTCTGCCCGGCTTGGGCAGAGCACCGCCGTGTTCTCGTGGAGGCGATCGGCGGCAGAGACCTCTCGCGTCCGGCCCTGGTTCAGGCCATGGTACGGAGCGAGAGGGCATGGACGTCCGTCACCTCCTTCTGCAAAGCAGTAATGCTCGCGAAGGAGGAGGCGGGACGCTTGAGGGAAAGGCAAATTTCGCGCCCTCTCGCCCCTAGCCGCTGCAGGAGACGCCCTGGGCGTCGGGAATCCCGGGCTGATTTACGGCCACCGTAGGCGCGGGCTTGCGGACCGTGAGCAATGGGTAGCTCACCGTCCGGTAAGGACCAGGCCCGGGTCGACGGCGCGTTGTATTCTATACGCGCCTCAGAGATGTCGTCAGCACAAACGTAGGGGTCCACTAGGGCCGATGCCTGCCGGGGTCGCAGTAAGGTACTAAAGGGTCACCGAGGCCCCTGGCAACACAGGCAACAGGAAGGAATACGGGTGGCTTTTAGTCAGCAAGAGTCTGACACACCCTCCCGCATCCGCCCAGAGCGGGAGAAGTTATTTGATCCAAAAAAAATAAAAAAAGCCGCGATCATTTTCCTTTTAATTTCATTATAAGTACTCTGCTATGATTTTTTTCACATATCCATAAACAACCATGTACTCGTAGCTGTCAGGGGTGGGGACACTTGACTCTAACAAAAAATAATATTATATTACGCAAGCGGATCCCTGAATCGAAAAGTGAAGTTCACAGACCCGCAATATTTTTGAACGATCTATCCAACGATAGCTCACACCATGGTGTAGATGAGAAAAAAATATCATCCCCACATTACGTGCAAGGGAGGTACCCTAAAAAATGGCTTGATTAATATGTACGTATATACTTATGCAGTTACAGCTTTCTAGTACTAAACGTCTCTGAGCTACAGCGGGGACAGACAGACAGACAGACAGACGGACATGGCCAAACTATAAGGATTCCTTGTTCACTACGGAACCCTTAAAAGCATAATCTGCTTATAATATATCTTGTAACACATTTTTCGAAGCCCAAAATGAGCTCCCAAATCCTATTCAAAAGGAGAGATCGGTCCATGTATACCAAACCGGAGTTGTGATAAATTCATTGGTGAGCTATCCGAACGCTACGATGTCCGAACAGCCTATGAATGATGGTGACACCGCTGTTGACGCTCCGACAATCATCGCAAGTACACAAACAACGCATTTGCGTCGTGTTTACGTGAAATAAACATGAAACACAGTATTTCCATCAAATGAAGTATGCAGGGCCAGGGGAAAATATTCCTCACTCACTTCATACAACTCCGCGCACAATGAATGAAAAATTCATCATAAATAACACTTTCGAGAAATTCACAAACGTTGTTGAGATATTCTCGAATTCACACATGAAGCCAACACGTAGTTGAAAATGGTCCCAGAGTTACGAGTAATATTGACATTAATGAATGTGCCAGGCAAATACCTGAGAGTCAAACGGAATCGCGAACGAAGGGTATTTGGAGTGCCAAGGAAATTTGAAGATTGTGGCTAAATTAAAATGAATGTATTTCGCGTTGAAGTAAAAGCCTATGTGTAATATTCACATCAAAGATTATTTTGGGGTAAATTGAGTGTGACGGCGTTTGTCATCGCAACGTGTGATGAGTTGATGTAAGTAATAATTTAAAGTCTCTTTTTACGTCAGTCTAACATCAAGTTGAAAAAACCTGATAAGTGCATGTTGGACCATGCACAATGAAGGGTTGCGTAGTTGGGATGAATTTATCCCAACAACCAACTTATTATTGTAGTTGAAAAACTTGTTCCCTCGTACATTCCAACTGCAAATGTAAGTTTGTTCGCACAATATTTCAAGGTTTTTTTTTTTGAGGGTGGCAAATCATCAAATAACTTCTCCCGCTCTGGGCGGAGCGGGAGGGTGTGTCGGACTCTTACTGACTAAAACTCACCCGTATTCCTTCCTGTTGCCTGTGTTGCGGGGGCCTCGGTGACCCATAAGTACCTTCCCGCGACCCCGGCAGGCATCGGCCCTAGTGGACCCCTACCTATGTGCTGACGACATCTCTTTGAGGCGCGCGTGGAATACAACGCGCCGTCGACCCGGGCCTGGTCCTTACCGGACGGTGAGCTACCCATTGCTCACCGTCCGCAAGCCCGCGCCTACGGTGGCCGGAAATCCGCCCGGGATTCCCGACACCCAGGGCGTCTCCTGCGGCGGCTAGGGGCGAGAGGGCGCGAAACATGCCTTTCCCTCAACCGTCCCGCCTCCTCCTTCGCAGAAGGAGGTGACGGCTGCCCATGCACTCTCGCTCCGTACCATGGCCTGAACCAGGGCCGGACGCTAGAGATCTCTGCCGCCGATCGCCTCCACGAGGACACAGCGGTGCTCTGCCCGAGCCGGGCAGACCTCCACCGTATGCTCCACCGTGTCCTCCGGGCGATCCACACAGTGGTGACACCCGGGCGTTTCCTCCCGCCTTATCCGACACAGGAACCTCCCGAAACTGTCGTGTCCAGTGAGGACCTGCGTCAGGCGGAAGGTGAGGACGCCGTGGCGCCTCTCTAGCCACTCCTCAAAGAGGGGACTTATCGCCGCAATTGTGGCGTGCCCAGCACTGGGTTGCGACAACCTTACTCTCCATGACGCCATGAGATCCCGCCGGAGCTCCTTCCGCTGTGCCGCGATTTCTCGCGGCAGTGGGCTTACGCCCCGGCGTTTTGCCTCCTCGCGCCACTCCCACACGTATGTGCGAGGACTTTTGCCTCCAGATCCCATGGCGGTAATCCGGCAAGGAGGCTCGCTGCCTCACAGGAGACCGTGTGGTATCCCCGGAAATATTCTGTATTTTTATTAAACATTTTGGCTCAGGAGTTTCGGAGGTAAGGGTAATTTTTCATCTATTTTCTTAAATAACTATTTACTAAATATATATATTTGAGACCCTCACAACAAGCCCTTTCATTTGATATTACCGCCTCTCGGTAAGAGGGAGTGGGCTACCACGTCGCGTGTCTACCACGCGGGCCTAGTGCGGGTTAGTAGATAGTCACATGTCTTCGAATTTTTGGGTTTTAGGACATGCTGGTTTCCTCACGATGTTTTCCTTCACCGTTTTAAGAGTAATGGTGATTAAATAATTTACACAAGGTATAGCGTCTGTCCTGGTTCGAACCTACGACCTACAACTAGTAAGTCACGGCCGTTACCACTAAGCCGCCTCTGCTCCACACATAAGTACTTAGTTGCAAGGAAAAAAAACTAAGAAATAAATATCCTATTTCTAGTTAGTCTATTCTCTCAAAGGAGATGTTTGATTTTGGGCTATCACTATGTACACTACATAAATAAATAGGAAAAATAGGGGATGTTCATAAAAATATAAACAAATGAATTGAAGAAGAGTACAGGCGTCCAAAAAAGATTATTCGGGATTTTTGTTAATATGATAACCCAATTTTTAGGGCAGCCATGACAGTTGTGTTTTTCATGACGTTCGACGACTTTGACAGTTTTAAGTTTCGTGATGTGACGTCTTTCTTTGACTTTGGCAGTTGGCTTATATAATATATGTTTTGTAGTAATACCAACTGGAACTGGAAGTAGTAGCAGAAGCAACCCTACCCCAACTTGATTCCCTTTTAATCAGAGGGCGTATAAAATTTCGACATAGCTCAGGACGAACATATTACACATATATATTGCTTGCAAGGGAAGGATCAAGTGGGATGATAAAATAATTTGCTATTATTGTAATTGTATCCCTGGAAAGCAGACAGTGGGTTGCTGTGCTCACATCATGACCATTGTGTGGTATTTGGGTTGGGATCGGTACTAAAAGAGCTTAGAAGCACCGGTGTCATTCCTGGATGGAATATTGATAAGGGATGATGTGCAAAATTATCAAAATAAAATCATAAGTCCCAACAAGTTGTTTTTGACCCATGACTCATTTCTCATCATCTTAATGTCGCTAATACTAGGAACTAATTAACATAAAACTTGTTTAAAAAATTGTTACTGCCTAGTTGGACTAAATTAGTTGGTTTCTTCCCAGATGTTACTGTGTAATAGGAATAGTAGACTACTTTAACAATAACTTGCAGTTGTCAGGTACTGCAAAGCTCAATGCTCTCCTATGAATTATCGAAGTCCTGAGTACATTGATAGGCATGAAAGAATAAAGCAGCAGGACAGTTTGATAGACAAAATAACGTTCACGCCTTCATTTCTTGCTTCTCTTGACACCAGTTCCTTAGATAGGTAACATTAGATGTGCTGCCGCATTCAAGTAGAATAACATGTAGTCCTATTTTATTAATGTGACTAACGAAACCCAATTAGGTAGTTTCGGAATTTATGTGTTGTATTAGTAAATACATATCAATCAAATGTCATTGTCAAAATGACATTTCGTATATTCCTGATCCATCATATTTATGTTGAGTTGCTCTCATTGACCGAGTTAATTTGAATTTACATTAAAAGGAATATTAATATTAAATAACGATTACTATATTTTATAGTGACATTTACATATAGAGTACATAGAGGCTGCATACATTTCTGGAACATCTCCTTTTACATTTTTTTTTTCACGAGAGCAAATGTTGGTTACTGTTCACAACAAAACTCATAGAAAAAATATACCTCAAACTTTCTTTTACTATAGATATGAAAAAAATCTTGCTAAAGCTAATCTTTTTTTTTTCGAATGGGAAATCATCAAATAACTTCTCCCGCTCTGGGTGGAGCGGGAGGGTGTGTCACACTCTTACTGACTAAAACCCACCCGTATTCCTTCCTGTTGCCTGTATTACCAGGGGCCTCTGTGACTCTTTAGTACCTTCCCGCGACCCCAGCAGACTAAAGCTAATCTTGACGTTATATATTTTTTTCATTATAGGGTGCGTATCAAGTTTTACTTGTCGTGCTTAACTTGATATTTCAAGATCCTACTAAAACTTGGGTTCCTAAGAGAGAACATTTTCAAGAATTCATTATATTGAGAAGTAACCCTGACCAACAAAATTATTTTCAATAAAATATATTTTGGTAATACGCGCAAAAAAGTTGCTGCAGAAAACTTCGGAAAGTACAATATTTAGAAGATAAAAGCTTGCTTGAAAAGATAAAGCTATAAAAGATAAAAAAAATCTTTTATTCGTAGATTTGAACATAAGAAATACAAAATTATTGTTACCATTACAAATTAAGACACAATGTAAGCATTTAAATCATTTATTTTTAAGAAACAAGGGTTGATTTATTAGTATTAGGGTACTTATTCCTATACTCGTTCACCAATAAAAGCAAATATTGATTTTGTTCATGATTGGTTGCAATCAATTTATTATATTCCTAAATATACGCAAAAACAATTAGTGAGACGCTTATATAAGCGGTAACACATTGCTTTTTGTTAACATTTGATGACTGGTAGCGACATCTAAATCGTATAGAAAAATTAATAGAAAAAATTATATGTAGATGTAATGACAAAGTGTCGCGATGATAATTAAAAAGTCGAAAAATATCATCGACCACCCTAATGTATAAAGTAATCATTACAGCAAGCTACTAGTTTTCCTGCCGGGGTCGCGGGAAGGTACTTATGGGTCACCGAGGCCCCCGCAACACAGGCAACTGGAAGGAATACGGGTGGGTTTTAGTCAGTAAGATTCTGACACACCCTCCCGCTTCGCCCAGAGCGGGAGAAGTTATACTAGTTTTCAGAACAGCGGAAGTGTGACTTTATTTTGCGTAGTTTTAATTATTTTTCGGAAAAAAAAAATCTATATTAAAAATTACAGAAATCGATTCAGTAAACGATTCTGAACAAACTACTTCCTTAATGTCCATTAATTCGGTTACAGATTATAGTAGAACGAATAAAAGTAAATAATATTATGTTTCTATCAGTTATATTAAAAATTTCGTCCAACAAACACTTTCGTATACCCAAAGCAATTATTTCTATACGCGATATTCCCATTCTCCATTTCATTCTCCAACATTAATTCTATGCACAAAAGCTTCGTAATTTTGAAGGCATCGATACAATAGCTTTTATCTAATAAATCGTCTAACGCGGAACCTCACCCGATTTCCTTTGAAGCCTCATCACACACAATAAGAGTGGTATCGACCGATCCCATCGACTTGAGGGCACTCGTCGAAAGTAATTCTGTTTATTAACTTAAGGGAAATGAACGATTTCTATTGTTCGAAGGAGATTGTAGGTGTTATGAAATGGATATTATTACCTTATTGGCAACTGGCGGTAGAAAATTGTTTCTTTTTGAGAATTTTGAAATTGGTCTTTTAGTACTCATACGACGGTTTTTTCAAAACAGCTCTTACACAAGAGACAAGGACAAGGAGGGCTCCTTGTCCTTGTCTCTTGTCCTTCGACAAATATACTTACAGAAATATATTTTTTGATAGTTAAGCATTATACTTTAAAATAGTCTTCAAAAATAGGTTGAACTTAACAGCTTTTGTTTGTTGTGTGAAATTTTTTAACATTTCGACATTCATAATTATACAGAATAAAATTATCGTTAATTTATTTAGTCTAGCACAGCATTACTAATGAAAATGTAGAAAGATAAACAAAAACATTTTCAAAATTACGCTAGCACACGACTAGGACTGTAGGAGACAACAGTGATTATAAAATTAAGCATGCCTCGGCCCTGGAACATACGCCGATGGCTGGCTCGTTGCGTGACTATGCCGCGTGACGGTGAAGTAGATGGAAACAGAAGTACCATTCCATATTGTTCTCTATTAAGCTCTATTCAAATAAAAAAAGATAGCTATTTTTTTTAAATGATTAACACGCAAACTTTAGTCATTAAATGTAAGCTGTTTTGAAAGACACTTAAGGAAATCGTAAGAAATAAAGAAATATTAATTGTTTATTCTTCACAAATAAGACGCCTATCATAAAATGAACATTAAATAATACACGGTGGCTAAAAGCCTCGTATTAGTAAAATAATAAAAAGATACATAAAAACATATCGTCCATTGCTTGATGTTAGGCGTAGACATAGAGAATGGATTGAGCGTTTCGTATTCAGTTGTATAGTGAATCTGTATTCTCTCGTACTTTTCGGTCTGTACCGAAAAGTACGAGAGAATCAAAGTGAATGTGCAACCAGTAGTTGTTTATTTCTAGAATTCTGTGGGGTAATTGCGTAACACAGTAATCAGGAATGGAAATAGGAATGTGTTTCATTATGATTATGAAAGTTTAACAACATTCATTGCGTTTGTGGCGGCATCTACATCGCCACATGCGAAACTACACAACACACTGACGTCACGCACAATTGCATCGCGCAAGCAGAGTTTACCAGGATACTAGCACATATACAACGTCCCGACATCAACCGTGGGGCAGTTGCCCACCAGACTCGACTCCAGTCTGTTCGGAGGATCCTCACTTTTCTATGGAGGATGAATGAACTTTACATCCTGTTTCTCATGCCTCTATACAAGTGATCCCGAATATGAACGTCAACGCAGCCTTCGTGCATCTACTTCAGCGTGACTTCATCATCATCACTTCCTCAAACTTTCGAGCGGCGAGTCACACAGCCAGCCAGCACCCACGGCTTCAACGGGTATCCTGACCACCAGCATGCAGCGGCAGCGCATACCTGGTCATCACCCTCAGCCTCATCAGCAACCTGCGCACAGCACACTGCACTATCGGCCTGTCTACAAGCAGAACCCTTCAACCCTCTCCTGGTTGACGCCAGCAGTCAGCCCTCAACCCGGCGCTGTACCACGTCTGACTCACTGGAGCATAACGTAGCGCCACCTCGATTCACTGGGGCATCACCGGAGAAAGTTCCGACCCACCGCAAACTATGCGACAACCGGTACCGACCCACTGGAACCACATCTGGCATTGGCAAGCATATCAAGATACACGATTCAGCCCACTACCGACCTCTGGTCTCCGGAGAGGAGTGATGTGGCGGCATCTACTTCGCCACATGCAAAAGTACACAACACACTGACATCTCGCAAAAATCCTGCATCGCGCAAGCAGAGTTTACCGCGCAACTAGCATAT
This sequence comes from Atethmia centrago, assembly GCA_905333075.3. Lineage (NCBI taxonomy): Eukaryota > Metazoa > Arthropoda > Insecta > Lepidoptera > Noctuidae > Atethmia > Atethmia centrago. The sequence goes on from HG995377.1 coordinate 8,037,014, forward strand.
ACTCGTATACAACATCCCGACATCAAACGTCGGGCAGTTGCCCACCAGACACGACACCTATCTGGTCGGAGGATCCTCCCTTTTCTAAGGAGGATAGTAAACTTTACCCTGTTCCTTGTGTGTACGTAAATAGTAAAAATTTCATATTATTATAATCCATGGGGTATCGGAACTGTCACTCCTTGACACAGGTTTTATAATAACCTAGTTAGGAGATCAGAACTGCACCCACTATGATTGTAGCAAGACTGTAATTTTACAAAGTATAAACTATATACCCATGTACTGCAATACTTAAAATGATCAATAAAGATTTATTATTATTATTATTATCCTTATGTCTCTATACGTTATTTACGTTGTTGAGGAGACAATTGTTTTAAATATATAAAGCAATGGATTGGCAATATACTTGAACCGATTGTGATTGATACTGTGTTACGCAATTAGGGTGCTGGTTGGTCCAATGATGTTTGACTTAAGTATACTTTCATGCTTGTAAAATATCAGTATAATCTTTGAAAATTAAGCGGAATATACAATAATAATTAATCAGATAAAGCTATCAAGACTTAGTTCGCCTTAAAAGGGAAGAAATATTTTTTCTATTATTAATATCATAAATAAATAGTTTTTCACTTCTCATGCTCTAAAAGTTCAGTTCTGTTCTAAAAGTTCGTCTTTATATTTTTATGCTATTAATGCTTTTTATGCTTTAGTGCAAAAAGCATTTTTTTTTTCTAAGACTGATAATCCGGCCCAACAGCCACGCGCACAATAAAACATCGCAAACTAATTGTTATTTTATTTAATTTACTTTAACGATAGAATCACTTCCGTGTATTCTATCGTTAATTAATAAAACTAGGTACAATAGTTGTCATTTTTATTTATAAACGCAACTTGGCAGTATGAAGTACCCAAGTCAAATGACACAATTTTGAAACCTAAACAATAAACTTTTAATATTACGAATTATACAAATTTAAATTTAATTAAATGCTGATATACACTTGATTCGAACCCAGACAGGCGCTTTACTTTGTGTAAATTATTTCATCACCACTGCTCTCAAAACGGTGAAGGAAAACATCGTGAGGAAACCGGCATGTCATAGAACCAAAAAAAAAATTTGAAGACATGTGACATCTACCAATCCGCACTGGGCCCGCGTGGGTGGTGGATTACGGCCCACTCCCTCTCACAGAGAGGAGGCCTGTGTCCCAGCAGTGGGAACATTATATACTGATTATGTATGTTATGTATATACTTGATGCCAGTTTTATTTTCTCGCAATTGAAGTGAAAAGCAGAGTGAAAAAGAAAAGAAGCCATTTTACCCCTTCGACTTAACTATCCACCCTCGCCTGCGGCTCGGGTGGATATAAATATCTCGGGGTATAATGGCTTCTTTTATGCACTAGTTGTACAACAGTTGTATTCATTATTCTTGATTTAAAATGTTTCCATTTCTTTTGTGAAGGAAACTTTCAGTCAGTCTTTCATTCAGTCTCGAATCTCAGTAATTCGTTACTGTAATATCCATGTTTTTCAGGTTTTTACTATTAATTTAAATTGGAACACGCCTTTGTTATTACAAGCTTTTTTTTATGGGAAGTCATCAAATAACTTCTCCCGCTCTGGGCGGACCGGGTTTGTCAGACTCTTACTGAGTAAAACCTACCCGTATTCCTTCCATTGCCTGTGTTGCAGGGGCCTCGGTAACCCTTTAGTACCTCCCCGCGGCCCCGGCAGGCGTTATTACAAGCTTGTAGAAAAGATTCTGGTATTGGCCGCACAGTCGCGTTGTCTCTTTCTAGAGAGTCTTCACTTTTTGTGAGGCTAACGCTCAGTCCATTCTCTATGTCTAGGATGTCAGGGCAGCATAGCTAATTAAAAGCATTCGAATCGTTTTAGACTTCGACTGCAAGGCATAATCTTACCAAAAACTACGTTTGGCAGGCTCTATAATTTATTTTCTTATGAAGAGGGCATCTACCTACTTCTAAACATTCAGTTCTTTATGGCTTAGGCTTGAAAATACTAACCGCTCTAATTTTCATGAGAGCATTAAATAAATGCTTTATTTAATGCTCTCATGAATATGCTATTTGCTAATTTGCTAATTGTTTCATTTTCTACGCTATTTGCACGTATGTCGTACATAATTTTATTCTATTCTACCTTTGCTGTTTTATTTACCCCATTGCACCTTCTGCATATTTTTATACTATGACATGACCCCACTCTCATTCTTGTCACGATCTCCTCATCAGTTTTGACCGCACCGAGCTTGTCCTGCACATTTAAATAATAAACTTTAAGTAAAAAACGAACCTTGGAAGCTTATTTCTTTTTTCTTCCAGCGTGAGTTCGGAGGATCTTGGATTGAGAATATATTAATAAATACTTTTCAAAATGGCTTTATTTTTATACTTTTCGTAATAAGATTTGAAAGGCAGTTGATAAATGATTACCGTACGGTAGATTGTTTTTTAAATACCTGGGTTTGGTAGGTATCTACCCATATCTTTTAGTTTGGCAAGCATTGACACGTTCAGTCCAACGAAAAGTACCGTATCTAGGCCTACTTTTGATCGTTCAAAACTTACGAAACTGTTGGAATCGGGACAGATTTAGATCCTAAATACCTTCAGCAAAAAGTATATTTTAGTAAAGTATCTTTCTTTTTTTTTTGACTGAAAGGGATCTCCGAAAATTAAGTCATACCTTACCTTTTGCGAACCCAAAGGCTCATATAAAATTATCAACGACTCTCTCAACATCGATTTCAAATCAGGATATCGTAAATTCTGGGACCTTTACCTTATAAGAAAGTTTCAGTAAAATCGAATTAAACCAATATCATTTAGCTCACCTTAGGATCATTCACAGAGATGCCGTCATATCCTCATTTCCTGGCACAGAATTTTACGACATCATTCCCTTATCACAACGGGGCAGGCTGGAACTTCAAATTTTTTTTTTATTCCACCATTTATAAGCAAAGTTGAGGTATATTAATGTATTAAGATAAGTTAAGAATAGTCATTTTTTATGCGCTATTTTCTGCTGACGAAAATAGAAATGGGTTTCTGTGGGTTTCCTTAAATCGAATTATATTTAATTTTAAACATAACTATCTCAATTTGATTTGCATAGGTACGTAATTCCGTTTGGTAAAGCTAGGATAAAGTTAAGGTAAGTTATATTTTTGGCGATTTTAAGGTTATCCCAAGGACTTTGTTATCCAACGATATATTATTAGTTCTATCGTTTGGATAATCGATAATTATGGTTTAATGGAACGAAATATCATAATATTATCTACCACGGATATCAATGTCTACCACACAGTTCGTAAAATAGTACTAAAGTGTATAATCGACAAAACTATGGTCACCGGAAATGCTTTTGACTCCATACAAAAAATATCAGTATTCTGGAACCTTTTTACATGACAAATAATTAACAGATTATCTAAAAAAAATATTGACCTTCTAATTTAAAATTTAAAAAAAAAAATGGCGAGGGGGGTAATGGCTGATTTTTGCGTTATGCTCGTGAACGGGTGCTGCTTGTGGTGACTGGTCGTCTTGCTGACCATTGTTTTGTTTTGTTATTAGTAATTAATTGTTTATTTATTTTACTTTGATGGTCCTAGTTCATCGTTTGTGACTGTTACAGCTATAGCTATATGTAAGCGGGCACGCCTTTTATGCTTGGAGGCTTTTATTTGGGCATTAAGTTCTGTTTACGTTTTTATCTCTGTGTTTTCGGTGTTTTGCTTTTCTTTTTTTTTTGTTGGTATAGTGGTGTGCTAGCTGACATATGGCTAATAATTTAATGTTTTATGTTGCACGTAATGTAAATTGTTTTGCATACTGTTGTATAGAATCCATTTTTTTTTCCCTCTAACTGAACAGACAGCTGTGCTGCTGGGGAGTTTGTTGACCACTTCTTCTTCCCAGCTAAAGCACTAGGAAGTGGTGAAGGGTGGGCGTTTTGGGGGACTGTCTTATGTAATTTTGACGTTCGAAAACTCGTATTTTTTTGGGCTTCTATTGATGCACATTTAAGAAATAAATAAGAGTTTTTTTAACTTTCTGATTTTTTCCAGTTGGTCGCAGTAGTTATGATACCCCGACCAAAAATATGGTGTGTGTAATGGTTAGATTAGACCCCATAAATGGGAATTACGTGTTCACAAAAAGAATAGAAGAATAGAATAGTCATTATATTAGAGTGTTCAATAATATTTTTAGGAGAGCAAGATGGGAATGAAAGAAGTAACAACACAGGCTCCCAACTTCCTAACTAATATTATAAATGCGAAAGTAAGTTTGTTTGTTTGTACGCTTTTGGCTGAACGGATTTGCATTAAATTTGGGATACGGGTAGACTATGACCTGGAAAAGGACATAAGCTACTTTTCATCCAGGATCGCAGACGAAGTCGTGGGCAAAAGCTAGTAATTAAATAAAATGGGAATAATTTGGGGTTCTATTAAATACATGCCTTTTGTATTATAAAGGTGCCAGAACGATGACGACACGAACACTATGACCATTCAGATAATAAGACGACCAAAAGACAAAAAGTACATTAACATTGAGAATATAATAAAAGAAATAATAAAATTATAATTATATATTTAATTTGTGGATATAAATATATATTTTATATTTACGAGTATGTACATATATCATTATATTTAAATAAATATTTATTCCACAATTTTCGTTATTGAACCTATCACTGTTTGTCTCTGCATCGCCCATAGGTTGACTGGTAGAAAATGTCTATAGCATTAAGGCCGCCTTTGTACATTTGTGTGCTTAAAGTATTAAATAAATAAATAAACACAAGTCATTAAGACAACTGCTACTAATATTACGTATCAAATAAATACAAAATAATTATGGAATTCTTTTTGCTTAATAAAATATTAGGCATTTTCATAATACGCTCCAATCGCGTGCTTTTCCGAACCAGTAGTTCTTCCATAATTAACAATAGATAAATACTCTATAGTTACAGTGCTAAAGTATCAATTGACTCAGCAGTTATATAAAAATGTCCGTTTCGTGAGTTATCAAATCATTAATTTTAAAGCCATTCTATTGAATTCCAAATTCACCACAGTTTTGATAGCTTAAATTGACGAATTTAAGTCTGTAATGCTTCCGAGTCCAATTATTTCAAGGCTGTGAATATGGTGAGGTTGTTTGGGAATGAAACTGCAATTACATTGATATTCCATGTAGTTTTTGAACTCATCATTATCGTCATCTGTCTAGGCTTTTCCCAACTATGCTGGGGTCAGCTTCCAGTCGTGTCCATGGAGCGACTGCTTATCTGACCTCCACAACCCAGTTGCTGGGTAATACGATAATTAGAGTTAAACAACTATAAGAAAGTGTTAGGTTAGTACGTAAAAATAATGGCTCCGCTACTGAATGTCGAAGTTTGAAATGTCGACGTATGTTAGTTCTAAAGCACAGGATCTCGATGTACGCCAGTTCGAAAGTTCACTTCGAAGCATGCAAGGCTGACGTATCTTTCATATAGTGAAGGATAATGTTAGGTTAGGTTAAGTTAGAACAGTGATCATTAACGCCAGATTACTCTATTACTCTTAATTCTAATGCTTTATACGTCGGCCTTGCATACTTAGTTCAGTTTGGGTAGCACAACATCCTCTCAGAACCAGACGAACCGCAAAATTCTCAATTTGAACACATAGCACTGTTATTTTTGTTGTTAAATGTTTTCCAATTTTCTGGTATTTAGGCAGCAATGTCAATCATTATGGACATAAGCAAGTATAAATATAGATTTTGCACCCGATTATATTTTTCATTGCCGGTGACAACATTTAGATCAACATGTACCGTCTTGTAATATTGAGTGTTATTGTTATGACAGTCTGGGTAAGACGTTACAGTTTAGCTAAATATTAGCATATTGATAATGTGTTGGTCAAAAATTGTATATCTACTCGTTTTAACTTCAGGCACAGGTTGAACTCATAGACAAGAAAAAATGTGGAAAAGTTTTCCAGCCTGTAAGTACTCACATCAATTTATTATTCCTTTTGGGACAAATTGTCGTCCAAAACTTATCGTACCTACCTACTACAAAAGGTTTTTGAAATTTTGGGACCTTTGAAGGGTGGAGCAGGGCTGTAAATAAAATTCCAGTGTCCAGGATACCTAAAGTATATTGACAGATGACCATCAATATTAAGCACAGTGATACTTCTTACATACCTACGTTAACAGACCACAAGTTATTGCCACGGCGGGCGCGGAGAAGACGACTAGCCGCTAAACTCTATGCGCGGAGAACATTGCATTTTGCATTGTTAGCATTTTGCATTTTTAGCGAGGAGGCTAAACGCCGGGACGTAAGTCCGCTGCCGCGAGAAATCGCGGCACAGCGGACGGAGCTCCGGCGGGATCTCATGGCGTCATGGAAAGTACGGTTGTCGCAACCCAGTGCTGGGCACGCCACGATTGCGGCGATAAGTCCCCTCTTTGAGGAGTGGCTGGAGAGGCGCCATGGCGTCCTCACCTTCCGCCTGACGCAGGTCCTCACCGGACACGGCAGCTTCGGGAGGTTCTTGTGTCGGATAAGGCGGGAGGAAACGTCCGGGTGTCACCACTGTGTGGATCGCCCGGAGGACACGGTGGAGCATACGGTGGAGGTCTGCCCGGCTTGGGCAGAGCACCGCCGTGTCCTCGTGGAGGCGATCGGCGGCAGAGACCTCTCGCGTTCGGCCCTGGTTCAGGCCATGGTACGGAGCGAGAGGGCATGGGCAGCCGTCACCTCCTTCTGCGAAGCAGTAATGCTCGCGAAGGAGGAGGCGGGACGGTTGAGGGAAAGGCACGTTTCGCGCCCTCTCGCCCCTAGCCACCGCAGGAGACGCCCAGGGCGTCGGGAATCCCGGGCGAATTTCCGGCCACCGTAGGCGCGGGCTTGCGGACGGTGAGCAATGGGTAGCTCACCGTCCGGTAAGGACCAGGCCCGGGTCGATGGCGCGTCGTATTCCACGCGCGCCTCAAAGAGATGTCGTCAGCACAAAGTAGGGGTCCACTAGGGCCGATGCCTGCCGGGGTCGCGGGAAGGTACTTATGGGTCACCGAGGCCCCCGCAACACAGGCAACAGGAAGGAATACGGGTGGGTTTTAGTCAGTAAGAGTCTGACACACCCTCCCGCTCCGCCCAGAGCGGGAGAAGTTATTTGATGATTTCCCACCCAAAAAAAAAAAAAAAAAAAAAAGCCTTACCTTGATTGTCTTTTACGTTTTCCTCATGGTCAACCCTTTTGGGTGTGAAATTACCAAATAACTTCTCCCGCTCCGGGCGGAGCGGGAGGGCGTGTCAGACTCTGGCTGACTAAAACTTACCCGTGTTCCTTACGTTGCCTGTGTGTTGCCAGAGGCCACGGCATCCTTTCGGACTTTCCCGCGACCCCGGCAGGCATCGGCCCTAGCGGACTCCTACAGTTATGATCGTCCATCAGCTTAGTAAATTATTCTGCAAAGCATGTTGCTTGCACTGCTTGGATTCAACAACATCAACCCTTCCGCAATGTTTGGCCCTCAGAGTCATGTGACATTATCAAATGCATATCATGCATTTCAATGTCCACCTTTAAACATTCCCCAATATTATTCCCAGATAAGACAGACTTGAAGAAGATGATGATGAGTGCTCACTTTTGTTTCTTATAAGGTACTCCCCATAAATAACTAAAGTGAGCACTACGAAAGGATGTCTGAAAATTAAGGGGTTAAAGAGCTGATGAAAGTTTTATGGAAGTTTGTCAGTTTTGCCGATAGGAAATCCCAAGGGGCGCCCGCGCGGGCTTGCGGACCGTGAGCAATGGGTAGCTCACCGTCCGGTAAGGACCAGGCCCGGGTCGACGGCGCGTTGTATTCCACGCGCGCCTCATAGAGATGTCGTCAGCATATAGGTAGGGGTCCACTAGGGCCGATGCTTGCCGGGGTCGCGGGAAGGTACTTATGGGTCACCGAGGCCCCCGCAACACAGGCAACAGGAAGGAATACGGGTGGGTTTTAGTCAGTAAGAGTCTGACACACCCTCCCGCTCCGCCCAGAAAATTCTCCCTCTGTTTGAGATTTTATTCTATTTAGACTAAAAATCACCAAAAATTGTTTAAAAAGACAATTTCCCATTCTAAAATTGACTGAAGTGACACAACTTAAGTATATTTTACTTTGACTGCACTTAGATGTCACTGAGCTATTAATTTAGTGAAAATGGCAATTTTGCTATTCTGAATTTGATGTTTTTCACCAAAAATTTTAATTGTCCAACTAAACCTAACTATTTTAATCGCGATTAAAAAGGTGTGGAATATAATTAGTAGTCATGAACTAAAATTCACACCAACACCTTGAATTCAAGTGCAAAAACAGTTCCTACTGTATTTTTTCCTTTTCTTTTACTTATATCTCGAAAAATGGCAAAAATAATGAAAACTTCGACAAGGGGGTCGAAGTTTTCATTATTTTTGCCATTTTTAGCCCCATAAACCCATAGAAGTCAACATGTAGGTAATCATTTTTCATATTTTCCCTTCGATCAATTATTGATCGAAGTATTTTCCATACAAAATGTGAAAACATCCATATAAAACACTCTAAAAAAAGTCACGGGTTAGGGCAAACCAGTACCACGTTGCGTAGCCAAAAGAAAAAGAAAATACCACGTGGAGTCGCGATTGTCAAATTCGATTTTCAGTAGTGTCAAAATTATTTTTAAATTTTAGATTTTTTTGCAGAATAGCTTTAAGATTCTCAAACCAAAATTAAGGATTTTTAGTGATAGTTTAGTTAGTTTAGTTCAGTGTACAAGAGAATCGACACCAATAGATAGCATAGCTAAATGATAATGCTGGGTAAACGGCAATAGTTTGGCTCACAACTTTTCCCTTTGTTGCTTGCCCACCGCTCGATCATTCAGCGACTCAATCCGCTCATCCCATCCCGCGACTTTCACGTTGGGTTTGAATTGATTGAATCGCACACAAGGAGCGTGCAAGACGGTGTATCCATTCCATCCTATCTACCTGCCTATGCTCTTGCGCAGCCCTCGCTTGCGCACGGGATTTGACTTGACCTTGTATTTGTACGGCATAAAAAGTAAAATCACATTTAAGTATATTGTAAGTACCTACGTAAGTACTATCTTTGATAGTATTTTGTGTTTTAAACGTGTCTCGTTAATACAAATTAATGATTTCGAAAAAATCTCTTAACATAAACAAATCAAGGTCAAAAAAGCGGTTTAAATTGGTAACTTGTGTGCACAATGTTCTATATATATTATACAGTCGATGTTGGTATAATACTGTAATTTACCGTTTTATACAATTCCAAGCGTATTATACACGGTATTATACAGCCTTTACATCTCTACAGATGGCTTGTACTTTCTATATTTCTAAGAACTACGAGTATGTTGATACTGAACCAATTAATGTTGCATTCGTTTGTTTTAGAATGCAATGCGTTGTTGCCAGAAGAACTCTGACACTGTATACAAGATCATCATATCAGATGACATAAGTGAATGCTTTGAATTATCGAAGGACCCTGTTTCAGTAAGTATATAATATAATCTAGTGCATTCTATACAAGCAACAAAGTTTATTAATACTACGCTATGTCTTATTTTCAGTCTTCTTGTTCGTCCATCCTTTAACCCCAGTTCTATCTGGGGTTGGGTCTTCTTGCTCAACGGCGCCAGGACGCTCTGTCTTTGGTTGTCATTGGAGTTAGGTTCTGCACTTTCGTCTCCTTCTCGATACTGGACCATCATGTTTTACTTTTCAGTGTGAACGTGAAATATGTATAGCTAAAAAGAAAGGCTTTGCCACGGATGATAATAAAATAAACAAGACAAAACTAGAAGAACTTATGACCAAAGACTTCGGATCCGACGCAGAGCTACTGGCAGATGTGAAATCGAAATGTCTCAACGGAGACTTCGATAAGTATGCACCACCGAATTTCTGTGACTTTATGAAAATGAGGCACTGTGTTTCAATGCAAATGCTTAACGTAAGTAAACATCTTTCAAAGTTTGATTATTAATTTTATCCTAGTAACACACATACATACATATAATTACGCCTTCTTCTCATGGGGGTAGGCAAAAGCCTCCACCTGCTACGATCCTTACATACTCCTTTTGCTTCGTTTATGTATGAACAAGATGTATGAACATCTTGTCATACACTCAAGCCAGTTGTGAGTACTATGCACCTGACCTTTATGATGAACATCACCAAAACGGTCACTATATGTCCTCCTTTTTTTTTTTTTGAGGGTAGGAAATCATCAAATAACGTCTCCCGCTCTGGGCAGAGCGGGAGTGTGTGTCAGACTGTTACTGACCAAAACCCACCCGTATTCCTTCCTGTTGCCTGTGTTGCCAGGGGACTCAGTGACCCATAAGTACCTTCCCGCAACCCCGGCAGGCATCGGCCCTAGTGGACCCCTACATTTGTGCTGACATCTCTTTGAGGCGCGCGTGGAATACGACGCGCCGTCGACCCGGGCCTGGTCCTTACCGGACGGTGAGCTACCCATTGCTCACCGTCCGCAAGCCCGCGCCTACGGTGGCTGGAAATCCGCCCGAGATTCCCGACGCCCAGGGCGTCTCCTGCGGCGGCTAGGGGGCGAGAGGGCGCGAAACGTGCCTTTCCCTCAACCGTCCCGCCTCCTCCTTCGCGAGCATTACTGCTTCGCAGAAGGAGGTGACAGCTGCCCATGCCCTCTCGCTCACTCATATCTGTCTCGTAAAAATCATTTTTGAGCCACCTTTCACACATCATCTCAACATGACCAAACCATCTAATCATACTCTTTTTTATCCCAGTAATATTCTAGATTATTCTCGAAAATCTGATCTTTTATGCGAGTGATTCTCATTCGCAATATTACACCCGACGTTATACCGTCATCATCTTATTTCATTTCCTCAATTACACATTTACTGTCGTCATACTTTATTTCCATTATTCTAGATACCAGTGACGTCACTAATTTTATTTTTGATCGCAGAACTGCCTTGAATGGAACGAAAACGTCGAATGCCAGGAAATAAAGGGATTAATAGCAGAATGTGTGAAAATTATTACGTGATTTTTTTTCTGATGGAAAGACAGGGAGCGATGGAATTTCTGATTAAATTAAAGTGGAGCAATTCAATATGTTTTATTCTAGACGCATTGAAAAATGTCAGGTTTGCGTCATATTGTACACCAGCACTCTAATTGAGTAAGTAACACAGTTTGAATCACAATCTGAATGATTTTGAAGTATATTGCTAATCCATTGCTTCATATGTTTGAAGAATTTGTTTGCTCAACAACGTAAATAACGCAATGAATGTTATTGAACTGTCAAAATGAAACCCATTGCTACTGATAGTGTGTTACGCAATTACCCCAATTACCATCGGGGTAATTGCGGGGTATTTTTCCCCTGACTTTACCATTATTTACTACCGTAAATAATGGTAAAGTCAGGGGAATTAATGATGTCGCGGGAAGGTACGTATGGGTCACCGAGGCCCCCGCAACACAGGCAACAGGAAGGAATACGGGTCGGTTTTAGTCAGTAAGAGTCTGACACACCCTCCCGCTCCGCCCAGAGCGGGAAAAGTTATTTGATGATTTCCCACCCAAAAAAAAAAAAGAAAAGGGAATTAATGATTGAGTAAATTGACTACCAACATAAAGTGTACGTACCTATACTAAACAAATCATCTGTCATTGTCATTCTTTGACAGTTGTATGAAATGGCTATAACCAAGTAGACAGGGTGGATTTTTGCCATGGGACACTAAGAACAGGTACCTTAATCGTTATCGCTACAATAAAACGGTCTCAGAGACATCGTTGTAGCTACAGGAAAACGAGAGAGTCTTTCTTGGGAGATAGTCCTTCCCTTTTTTGAGATATTTTGATCTACATTTACAGATTTTGAAAAAATGTGTAGTCAGCAATAAAATGGGCTTTCTTGCTGACTACAGGTTTTCACAAAAACTTTTTTTTGATACCTTTCTATCCTGTTTCTTAAAATGATCAAAAACTTTAATAGACTGATTGAGGTTTGCTTACTAGAAAAGTCAGAAATAGCAAAATACTTTTTCTATACTTTTGGGTAGGAAAGAAGCCCCAACTTAATCTTTATGATGGACAGACTAGCCGAAAACAAACAAAAAATGTAAACTTCGAATGAATTTGTTCTTAGAGCACATAAAATTATAACGCGTATCGTTTTAATTTTATTTGCTCTAAGAGCAAGATAGTTTGCTGCTTGTAATTTCCGACGTTCTGAGAAAAAAAATACCTCAAATAATTTAGAACTTTTATGTATGGGAAACGTTAAAAAAGACTGTCCTCTACGAAAGTCAGAAATTACAAAAAACCTTTGTTTGGATTTTTTTTTCAAAAGCAACCAACAACCAACCTATCAAGCAACCAATCAAAACCAGCAACCTATCTAAATGTTGTTCTCAAAGCAAATAAAATTATAACGCGTATTCATTAAAATTTTGAAGGTTATTTTTTGGTTTTAATTTTGGCCAGTCTATCCATAGTAAAAAGTAGTTTGGAGTCTCATTTCAAACGAAATGAGACTCCAACGTCACAATGTGCAATAACGGCTCACTCATGTGTGTGACAGTCTTTTTGTACGTCACAATGTGCAATAACGGCTGGGCCCTACGCCTATTAAAACGTACACAGATGAATCAAATAGTACACAATGAATGATCTAAAAACATGCGCCGCAATGTGACAGATAGAATCAGTGCACCACGTGTGTGTATTATAATGTGATGCTTTACTTATTAACTTACTTAAAGCTATGCGCATGGCTTCATTTGCATGAACTACAATATTATGAGTATCTACTAAAACCTAGTCTATCTAAATAATACTATAGCTGCTAATTTTGTTAAAGTTCTTCAAAGCTATTAAGCATCATCGCTAATTTAGATTTTTATTGTAATGAAAAGATTTATTTAAGTATGTTCGGGTCAAATCTTGCGACTGAATTTTAAAGCAGTTATCCTCAACCGATTAATATGAAATTTTGCATACACATTTAGTTTGGTTGACAATGCTTGGTTAGCTAAGTAACGTCATTCTAAATCTTATATGGTGGACGGCCCAAGATGGCGGCCTAGTTATTTTTCGTGCACTCCCATGATATGGGTGTCAAATGAAAGGGTTTGCTGAGAAGAATCAACTACCTTACTAGTGAAGGTGATAGAACAGATATTTAAACAAATAATAATGCTAAAAAGTACAAAATAAAATATACGTAACAAAACCTTTTTAAAAACAAGAGATTTTAATATTTTCTTAAAAGTATGAGGCTTTATTTTTAAGTGTAAGAAGGACGTTCACGCCTTTTAAGAAAATATTACAGTTCTTGCTTTCGTTAAAGTTGTTCATTAAAAGCTTGTTTTAAAAAGATTTTTGTGCTTATATTTTTACGGCTAAGTACAGGTGTATGTATACTCGTATAAGGAACACAGAACACTATGACTCCTAGATAAGGAATATGAAGAAATACTGCGTGTGAAATGAAACCCTTACAATTTCGTCATGCCCGTCTGTACTTCCGTTCGGAACTCACACTGGCATTTCACTCGGAGACTTTAATTGCGCTATAACCATGAAAATTTTTAAAAGCCTTTCTCCAATTTTCATCAACATAGAGCAGTTTATTTTACTGTGCACCGTGTAACACTGTTAAGCAATGGTGTAGAGAAATTACGTAACAATAAAATTAAGAAAAGGCTCGTACAGATTGGGGCGATATCGCGGGCGCGACAGGCATATTGCTGCCCGTCGTGCCCGCGATATTGCACTAGTCTGCACGAGCCTTTAGAGTGGTGGGGTATTGTTGGAAATCATAGTTAAAAAGATATATTAATTCGCTTTTAAATTCAATAGTTTTTAGATACGGGATATTTTCAGTTACAACCACAACCACAGATTTTTTTTTGGGAAATACTTTATAATACGAACTTGTTTTTGCGGTCAATAAAATCAATAGATCTGTGCATTCGTAAACATTTACTGTGCGTGGTCCGACACGCACTTGATTGGGCTGGCTCTTATAAACACACAGACAGCACCGTTCACATTTTATAAGGACATATACGTAATAATTTGTATTGCAATTACTCAATACAGTGTAATAATTTTCTGATATTTAGGTAGCGCTGAACGTAAATAAAGTTATTGAATTGTCGTATATATGCTCACGATTTTATCTTCCAGTGACAGTGTTTAGCATTCGGTGCAGCATGTATCGTCTTGTGATTTTGAGCATCGTTATTGTCACAGCTTTGGTAAGATGTAATAGTTCTTTCTTTCTTTTCATAAATTCTTTGACGACAAAACTGGCACCGTGTATATTTTAGAACTTAGGTACCTATAAGTTCAATTTAAGGAAAAGCAATACAATGACGAATTTGTTATTATTTACAGGGTGATGTAGACAAGAGAGAATGTGAAAAAATATTTAGTCCTGTAAGTATACACCTATAACTACTCGTAAAACAATATTAATTTTAAATATTTAAAATAAATGAAAACAATATTAATTTAAAATTTTGAAAATAAATGATAACAATATTAATTTTAAATATTTAAAATAAATGATTGATGATATTTGGTTTTAATTTATTTAAAAGAATATTGATCCTGTTATAAAATATTGCATGATTTTGTTCTAGCATGCAATACGTTGTTGCAAAAAAGCTTCCGATCTCCAGGATAATTTCTTGCAGTCAGAGGAAATAAAGGAATGCTTTCAAGTTAACATGGATCCAGCTTTTGTAAGTTTATTGATATTTGATATGATAATAATTACAATCTTTGATGTACCGTCTCTTTCTTCTAACTTGGAGAGGTTGCCCAAATTGCCCAATGTATAGGCTAAAGATTAATAATAATAATAATAAGACATTTTTTTAAGCATGTTCGCCAAGAAGTCGACGGTGCGGTGGTCAGATACTGCGTATTTTTGGAAAATCGGCGCAGGAGCGAATAGACTACTGGAAAAGGCAAACACCTATGTCTTAATAGCGTTGAACATGGCCAAGTTCGCCTTACCCCAATAAAAGAAAACCTTTGAATTCATGTTATTTTTCATGAAGGAAAAAGAGAAAGGACTCCTTCTAAGGAGAACTTATTTAGAATTTTGTTGTTACAAAGGGTCGAAACACCAAAATTCTTAACTGCTGGATGTATTTTATTTGCGTATTTATTTTTTGCCTAATTTTTTATTATGTTTTCCAGTGTGAGCACGACCTATGCTTAGCTAAAAAGAGAGGTTTCGTAACTGACGAAAACAAATTAGACAAGAAAAAATTGGAAGAAATTATGACTAAGGACTTTGGATCGGAAGCAGATTTGTTGAAAGATATAAAATCAAAATGTTTTAATGGAGATATCGTTAAGTATGGAATTTTGTGAATTTATCAAAATGAAGCTCTGTGTTTCTGCACAAATGTTGAATGTAAGTATAAGTTGCAGAAAGAAGAATAAAGCGATGCACACACACACGATGTATGTTTCTTGTCTGTGGCATACAAAAAAAATTGAAGCAACAAATGACTAGCTACGTCTAAACACTGTTTAGGCAGTGCAACTTTTATTAATCCTTCAAATTATGGTATCCTAGAGGCAATTAAATCGCACCACTTAAAAAATCTTATAACATAAGAGTAGTCTTCCAAAGGCTGATTTTTATCAATGTCAGATATCAATTATCTGTTAAATATAATTATGTTATGTGTTATGTTAAATATAATAAAATTGACGTCTTTTGTATGGAAAAAGTTTAAAAAATAAACATTATTCCTCGGATAAAGGATCTGACATCAATAAAATTAGCCCTAAATTCGAATTATTAATTCATTGGAATAATCTCACATGTGCTAGCAGTATATGTATGTAATATATGTATAAGTGTAAAAGTCTAGAAAACAATAAACACAATAAATATGACCATTTTATTATACAAAGTGAGACAGCTAGCACATGTCAGATTATTCCAGTGAATGAATAATTCGAATTAAAGTCTATGTTTTTTTGCGTCTATCGAATTCATAATTGCATATCATCAGAAAATTCATTAATTCTTTATTTTTGTCCTTAGCATTGTCCCAAATGGAACGATAACGAAGCTTGCAACGAATTTAAGGGATTAGTGCAGGAATGTGTAAAAACTATTTTCTGATGCAAAAGCAGCCGGGAACAGACAGGGAGCGATGGATAATTGTGTTAAACTGAAGCACTTTAATTCTGTTATATTCTAGACGTTTCAGAAAATGTCAGGTTATATTCGTTTGTCATGTATTTATGTAAGTGGTTATAAATAATAATTATTAAACGTTATGCCATAAATAAAATTGAGCATCTTCATTCTAATTCAATTCCTAATAATTAAATAATTAATGTGATCACAGCTTTTATTTATTCCTTGCAATAAAATACCTAGGTGGAGTAGGTAAGTTAATGGTGTAAATATCTTTTGTTAAATATGATGCTGAAATAAATCTAGTTATTATCTACGTACCCCTGTAGTACCTTTGACCCTTGATCACTAAACATTCATAAACATTTCGACGGCAACATTACGATTCCACAACAAAACAAAGTTCCCGTCTTTCCCGTGTCCCCCGCTTCATTGTACCTTTCTAATTAATTCCGTCAGTGTACCAAGTTCATTAAATGTAGTCGGTCATCTGTGTATTGAGTTATATGAAGCAATATGTGCCTTGTTCGTCTAAGTCAACAAAAATGACATCAAAATTGCATGAAATGCAAAAGAGCCAGATGAAGGGCGCACAATATGAATATGTTCGAACAGTGTAAAGTAAAAAATATATACTACTAGTTTCTTCCTGCCCGCGACATTTTCTGCGTGAAATTTAGGTCCCCGACCCACCGCGTCGCATCGTGTCGCCCGCCCGCACTAATACTTTGTTTTCACTTATCGTTAATGCGGATTTTTTTTTTCTTTTTTCTTGGCTCCTAAGAGTCGTAGCGTAACGATGAAATGAAATTGTTTATTCTGTAAATAGGATATGAGAATCACTTTTACATGTCATATTAAAAAAAATATATATATAAGCTAGGTGAAGTCGACATTTCCTATCTGACTACTCCTGAGAAGAAATGGCGAAACAAACTCAAGGGTCAAAGTCTCTTTTAAAGTTCAGACATAATCTTGGTCAGATCATGTGAGGACCATGTAGATCCATGTCTGAAATGTTCTTTTGAGGAAAGAACCACACAAATTTGAGTAGACCTGTCCAGTCAGTGCAAGAATTTGTCAGTAATCGTGTAGCTCAACTCAAAACTTAAAGAGCTCAACGACTCGACGAACAATACCAAGGAAAGGACATTTGGGTGGGCCGCATAAAGTACTCAAAATGCCAAACCATCATTAAAACTAAGAGAAAAAAAAAAACAACAGGAAATAAATAAAAATGACCCACATAGTGCTCACATTCACAATAATTAAATTAATATAATACTTTTGAAGGTACATAAATATTCACGTAATTTTGTTTATAATATTCATCAATATACGTATATACAACATTAGTTTCCGTTTACCCCAAACCCGAAAAGGGGCCAATACACTCATCATTTTGAACAATCTTTGCCATGGGACCAACCCCGAAAACGCGAAAAAAAAATCAGCCGTTCCCTACATTTTGTCGATTTAAGTGAACACAAATGTATGGAACAGCCGGTAATGTAATAAGGTAATGTAAATCAAATGCAAACATATTTTTTTAAATCTGACTGGTGGTTCCAGAGATTAGTGTGTTAAAACAAACTCTTCAGCTTTATTATATTATAAAGTCTATATAATACTCGTAGTAAAACAAAAACATAAAAATATAAATAGTTGGGAGTGGAACTTACAAACACAGGTTTGTAAAGCAGTCGTCGAACCGCTAAGCTATTTAATTTGTTAATACTTACTAAAATAGCCGTTCTTTTAAGTAACCGTTCTCTTAAAATATAGAAGAAAGAAAGAAAATACATTTATCACAGACTTAAAAGCACACAAAAAAAAATACAGCAGATAAAAAAAAGTATAAAAATCAAATAAAAAGTATAAAGTAAGATTTAAGAAATTAGCAGGAAAGTGTGCCTCACAGCTGCGCCAAAAAGGCCCAGTTCAGCAAAAATGCCAGATAACTAGTGCCTGACGCTGGTTTTCAACTGGAACTAAAATATAGGTATAGCGTGATGATAATCACTTAAAAGATTAATGTATATGCAAAGTTTTAACCGTTTTTCTTGTCTTTTAACAATGTGCGGTAAACTATAGAGCAGAGATCACTAATTACTTTCTTTAGGGGTCCGTTTTAGGGTACCGTACCTCAAAAGGAAGAAACGGAACCCTTATGTCACACCCGATTTGCTTCGAATTTACTGGACCGATTAAGTTGAAATTTGGTACACATTTGAATTTCTGTGACCCGAAAACGAACGTGTAACGTAAATAAAGGATATTGAATATGGGCTTCACTTTTGGGAGGCAAATAACAAAATCCACAAGAAAATTGGTAAAAAAAACGTGGTATAAAAAAAAGTTTTGCAAACTGTATTGTGTGACAATCATATCAAACAAGAGGATCTACTGTTACTGTGTGGGGTCTCAAATATATTTTCTAAACCACTAAAACGTTGAAAAAATACCGTAAATAGTTCTGTAACTACAGAACTATTTTCGATTTCTATTACACTAAAATCTCATCATCTGCCTAGCCCAACTATGTTTGGGTCGGCTTCCAGTCTTACCAGATACAGCTGAATTCAGTATTTTACAACCCAGTTACTGGGTAACAAGATACCTCTTGGTAAGACTGGTTGTCAAACATTCGAGCTTCTGACGACCCGTAACGACTGTCAAAGATCTACAAATGACAGCCGGGACCAACGGCTTAACGTGCTTTCCGAGGTACGGAGGGGTCTTGGTATGTAAATATGGTCACCCATCCACGGACCGATCGCGGCAAGCGTAGCTTAACCTGATCGATTAACCCGTGCGGCTGTTACTACTTAGCCACAAGCCCCTCACACACACATTACACATTACACTAAAATCTATGGACTTAAAATTACATGGTAGATCTCTCAATATAGTGCGTACAAACTTACATATGCAGTTGGAATGTAACGGAGAACATTTTTTCCAACTAGGTACAATGTTAGGTTTGTTCTTAGTATAAATTCATCCCAATTCCGTAATTGGGAACCCTTATTTGTGCGTGGTCCGACATGCACATGTTTTTTAGATAGTCATTTTATCTTGTACCTAACCTTGGAATTACGACAAAGATGCAATTTAAAAACATGAACGTCAGAAATTTTCGGTCTATCTGATAGTCTTTGCGTGGTGCAAACATACATAAATGGAGACAAACAGACAAACAATTATTATTTCAGCATTAGAATGGTTCCCAGACCTCGTAGCAATTACTTTTTTTCGAAATTATTCAATGTACAGTTTTGAATTTCGTTATATCCTAGGTGATCATTTTTACATCAAAGAAGTACCTATATGTTTATAATGTATGTTCAGCGATATTTTAGGAGTTAGCCGCGATTATTTATAGTTTAACACCCTCTTTATAAGTAGACCCCCCTCCCTCCGTATGTACACGTATGAACATAAACGGAGTAAAAGTTGGGTGGGAAATTATCAAATAACTTCTCGCGCTCTGGTCGGAGAGGACGGGTGTGTCAGACTCTTACTGACTAAAACCTAACAGTGTTCCTTCCGTTGCCTGTGTGTTGCCAGAGGCCAACTGAGAACTCCTGAAACCCTGTTTTAAACGAACACATAACAATTATGAAGCACGGAATGGTACTCTATAGTATATTTAAAAACATGCGATGCAGATCCTATCATGGGTGCTCCCCCGGTATTACAATGTAATATAATAGATGGGTACGTAACTTATTACCTGTGCCCAAGGCTCCGCTCACGTGGAGTATATTGATAGATATCAATCTCATTATTTTTCCTCTGTAAGTAATCATTAAACTTTAGACTAATGTGTAAATAAAATACAACGCCTCTCTGTCTGTCCGTGATAACTCGAGCCGATCGTTATTGCGTTTGTCTAATTCGAGAACCATTTATTTGATTTACGTGGTTCATGGGTGTGTTCACTGGCCAGCAGAGCTTATAAAAATAAATATAGAAGAGTAGCCAGATTCCTACGTTTTTATTTAGTTCCTAATCTGGCTAGATTAGGAACTAAAAGATGGGATGGGATTAGATTAGAACGGCCCCGACTAACGATTTGCAAGGTCATGGATTCGAACCCAGGCAGGCGCTTTACTTTGTGTAAATAATTTCATCACCACTGCTCTCAAAACGCTGAAGGAAAACATCGTGGGGAAACCGGCATGTCCTAGAACCAAAAATTCGAAGATATGTTACATCTACCAATCTGCACTGGGCCCGCGTGGTAGATTACAGCCTCCACTCCACTCCCTCTCGAAGACAGGAGGATTGTACCAATAGTGGGAAAATTGTAGGTTGATTACGCTGGCTAGATGTACCGAGAATCTTAAAAAGGTGGCTGGGACAGACGGGTGGTAGAAAGTGAAGTGCTATTGGTTGAGTTGATGACCTAATTAGGAAGCGCAGCCTTTGAATAATCTCAATAATGTTTGTTATGATAGCGATGCTCTGAAATATATTTCTAAGACTCTCCAAAAATAGGAGTGAGCCAGTGGAAGAGGCATACAAGCTATGGAGAAACAAATATCCCTTATCCAACCTTCACCACTCCGAAAGAGCAACTGCACCCTGGACACGTGCAGTGGCAAATATAGAAACCTGTGAATCGATTGCGCGCTTATGTTGGGTGTTGAAGATTCAATCTAGCTAAATGGAGTGTTATTTACCAATCAAAAACACAAACTGAGTGTGAACCCGCTGGTAGAAACCAAATAATTATGCTAATCTGTCAAAGGCGCTAATTTTTTTTCCTTACTCCTCCATGGGTTGCGAGATTCAAGACTGTTGAATCGTTTCTCCAAGACTCATCGAGCTTCATTGTATCGGCTCTTTTCTGGTAGTCGCCACTGTTGATGCTAGATATCAGCAATTAGGAATAGTGTCTTGTCACGCGCTACTTTCAAACTTCCTTTTATTACTCACTAGCTGCGCCCTGCGGTTTCAGCCGCATAGGTCTCGATCTCGTGGGAATAACGGGATAAAAGTATCCTTTGTCCTAATCTAGGTCACGGTCTACCCATGTGCCAAATTTTATCTTGTTTTAGAGTGAAAGCGTAACAAGCAAACAAACAAATCAATAAACAAACTCACTTTCGCATTTATAAAATTAGTTAGGATTCATATTTCATTTTACTGATACACCACACATTTATATACTCACAAGTATAGGGACAGTGGCCAGCAAATCAAGTTACCAAGAACTGTAAAATTTTCTCATTCGGTTTTGAACTTAATCATCAACATTTTAAGGTTTAAAATCATTTGGAGAAATTTGACAGGTTATGGTAACTTGATGTGTTAGCAACTGTACCTACATAATTATAGATATTAACTGACTCGTTTCAAAGCGGTTGTTATTACTACTAATCGCCTGAGGTCTAACAACCGCCTAATTTGAATGTGAAGTGACAATCAAAACCATTCAGCCATTGATTGTAACAAAATGTGGATGCATTTCCTATCTAAAATTAAGTCGTACTAACTAATTTTACGGTTCGGATTTGCTTGGTATGAAATATGGATATGTACGGTATTTATACAAAATTTAGTAGATTGAATAGCCAATCAGGCAGCACATTTACATGTACCGGTAGGTACTTAAATGGGCCAATTACGTAAGTAGGAACGTGAAAAAATTTATTTAAGACGCTACTTAGTTTATATCAGCGAACTTTGTGATCAAGCAAGATAATAAGCTCGTTTGTCCACTACCACCGTCAACGGGACGTCAACGAGAACGAGATGAGAGCCCCGACGTGAAGTAGCTATACATACATTTACTATAGCCGCATGTTCACCGCACGTCCGTTACCCGAGCGCCGGGATCCCGGGCCCTGAATTTTCTAGTAGTTTGGCGTGACCGCTGGAACTCCACCAGGGATTGTGAGTATTGTGACGGGCCGATACACATCAGCCCGTTACAATCCCTGGCGGAGTCCGCAGACACTTACAATACAAAACACGTTTGATCTTGTCCACACACTACCGTCGCGTCCCACCGGTGGCGTTGTTTGCCCGTTTTGGTCTATCATCAAATACTGAACCGCCGAGTTCGGTCGAGATGGACAAACGATTGCCGTCACGGGTACGTCACATTTGGTTCGAATAATCTCGTTTCTCGCTGTCGTTCCGTTGACGGTAGTGGTAGACAAACGGACTTTTTTTTTTGGATGGGAAATTATCAAATAACTTCTTCTGCTCTGGGCGAAGCTGGAGGGTGTGTCAGACTCTTACTGATACTAAAACCCACCCGGGTTATTTTCGTAGCCTGTTGCCACGGGCCTCAGTAACCCTTTCGTATTTTCCCGTGACCCCGGCAGGCATCGGTCCTTGTCCTACACTTGTGCTGACATCTCTTTGAGGCGCGCGTGGAACACAACGCGCCGGCATCCCAGGCCTGGTCCTTGGGGTGCGTGCAGAAAACCTCCTCGTGTGCCTGATTGCTGCTGGTTCCCTGCGAATACGTTCGGGCGAAAGAGCAGTCGTCGGGCCGGTGCATCCTGGGCACGGCCAATAGTCTCTCCATGTTTCGGAGAGGGTATTGACCGTGGCGAATTTCTGCGTGGCGGGGAGCTTCATGCTCGATCGTCGGTCGTCCACTCCCCTCTCTGCTTACAGAGGGCAGGTCGAGTGGGCGAAGAGTGGCGGTGCTTGCTGTGCACTTACCCTGCCAGCGAGTAAGCAGCGGGAGAATGATTCTTCTGCCTGCAACCATTGAAATCGTAATCCGTAAAGAGGTTATGTTATGTTTTGTGGCTTGGAACGGGACGAGGATCTTGGCTTGGTCGCCCGGATCGCAAGGAAGATAACCTCTATAAAAATTCCTCTAATATCAAGTTTTGGTGCGCGGCGAGGATATGAATGGCTGAGGAGTAGTGTCATCTGCAACTTCCGAGTTGTAGGTGGCGCATCAGTCGTTAGCGCACCCCCAGCCAGGGTACCAGTGGACCCTCTGGTTGGGTTATAAATTTACACTTATTTTATTAAATTTACCTAGGGACAGGGGGTGAACCTAGGTGGACCGATTAAATCCCCCACACTGGTGGGAACAAAATGGAATCTTTTGAAAAAAAAAACAACAACAACAACTGGACGTCAAGGGGAGGAGAGCGATGCGAGGTCCGACCCTGCATCAGGCGGAGAGAGCTTGGGGAGCTCGCAGCGAAAAGGGGTGCTGGAGAGGAGCCGAGAGTACAGGCGAACCTCCAAGTGGCCCAACACGGGGTCTACCTCCGACGATGGAGTCGGCCGGAGGAAGAAGATCCACTCCAGCCGGTGGGATGGAGCCCGAGGTGGTGGAGGGGTGGACAGAGTGCCCCCCACAACGGAGGCGGGCAAGCCGGGCCGGGCTGGCCCAGTCGAGCTGACCAGCCCGGCCGGACCGATCCAGTTGGCCCGGCGACCCGAGACACTCGCTAAGGAGGGGGCCCCCTTTTTTTTTTTTTTTTTGGGTGGGAAATCATCAAATAACTTCTCCCGCTCTGGGCGGAGCGGGAGGGTGTGTCAGACTCTTACTGACTAAAACCCACCCGTATTCCTTCTTGTTGCCTGTGTTGCGGGGGCCTCGGTGACCCATAAGTACCTTCCCGCGACCCCGGCAGGCATCGGCCCTAGTGGACCCCTACTATGTGCTGACGACATCTCTTTGAGGCGCGCGTGGAATACAACGCGCCGTTGACCCGGGCCTGGTCCTTACCGGACGGTGAGCTACCCATTGCTCACCGTCCGCAAGCCCGCGCCTACGGTGGCCGGAAATCCGCCCGGGATTCCCGACGCCCTGGGCGTCTCCTGCGGCGGCTAGGGGCGAGAGGGCGCGAAACTTGCCTTTCCCTCAACCGTCCCGCCTCCT
The DNA here is from genome assembly GCA_905333075.3 of Atethmia centrago. Taxonomy (NCBI): domain Eukaryota; kingdom Metazoa; phylum Arthropoda; class Insecta; order Lepidoptera; family Noctuidae; genus Atethmia; species Atethmia centrago. The sequence goes on from HG995377.1 coordinate 8,061,205, forward strand.
TCTTCGCGAGCATTACTGCTTCGCAGAAGGAGGTGACGGCTGCCCATGCCCTCTCGCTCCGTACCATGGCCTGAACCAGGGCCGGACGCGAGAGGTCTCTGCCACCGATCGCCTCCAAGAGGACACGGCGGTGCTCTGCCCAAGCCGGGCAGACCTCCAGCGTATGCTCCATGTCCTCCGGGCGATCCACACAGTGGTGACACCCGGACGTTTCCTCCCACCTTATCCGACACAGGAACCTCCCAAAGCTGCCGTGTCCGATGAGGACCTGCGTCAGGCGGAAGGTGAGGACGCCGTGGCGCCTCTCCAGCCACTCCTCAAAGAGGGGACTTATCGCCGCAATCGTGGCGTGCCCAGCACTGGGTTGCGACAACCGTACTTTCCATGACGCCATGAGATCCCGCCGGAGCTCCGTCCGCTGTGCCGCGATTTCTCGCGGCAGCGGACTTACGCCCCGGCGTTTCGCCTCCTCGCGCCACTCCCATACGTGCGCGAGGGCTTTTGCCTCCAGATCCCATGGCGGCAATCCGGCAAGGAGGCTCGCTGCCTCACAGGAGACCGTGCGGTATCCCCGAACCATCCGAATGGCCATGACCCTTTGGGCCGCGCTCAACCGGCGGGCTGGCCGCAGCGCCAGAGAGCGCGCCCATACAGGAGCCCCGTAGAGGGCCATGGACCGCACGACCCCCGCGTAGAGCCTCCGGCAGGAGGCGTTTGGACCCCCTAGATTGGGCAGGAGCCGCTTCAATGCAGCGCCCGCCCGCTCCAGTTTGGGAGCCAAACGTCGGAAATGCTCCACGAAGTTCCACCGGCTGTCGAGGACGAGTCCCAGGTACTTCATCGTCGACTCGACGCCGATAGAAACCCCGCCTACCGTTATTTGGGACCCCAACGGTTGCGCGTTCCGAGGACCATGAAAACACATGGCCTCGGACTTGTGCAGGGCCACCTCGAGTCCCAATTGCCGGATCCTTTCGACGATTGTCGCAACCCCGCGTGCCGCTAATTCGGCCGCCGCCTGGTACGACCTCCCCTGCGCCAGGACCAACGTGTCGTCAGCGTAGCACACTACGCTGACGCCGCTAGGGAGGTCGGCGCGCAGCACCCAGTCGTATCCGATGTCCCACAGATGCGGCCCCAGGACCGATCCCTGTGGGACACCGCACGACATCTCTTGCCGGTTCCACACTCCCTGGTGACCGGGGTAGATGACGGCCCTGTCCGTCAAATAGGCCTCGACCACACGACAGAGGTAGGTCGGCATCCGGTGATACCGGAGTGCCTCCCTGATGCAACTCCAGGGCAGGGTATTGAAGGCATTGGCGATGTCTAGAGACACCGCCAAGACGACCCCACCCTGGGCAACAGCATTCCCCGTCGTCAGGGCTCGCACACGCATGATGGCGTCGACCGTAGAGCGCCCTCTGCGGAAACCAAACTGGCTCTCCGCCAAATCCGGCCCCACCCGCACCATCTGGCCGACGACGGGGCCCCCTGAGGGCACTCTGAGGTTTCTGGAGGTGGGGCGGAAGCCGCTGGCGGTTCCGGGTCGGAGCGTGCAGCCGGGTTTGCGGAGGTCGTGGCCGCTGCGATCAAGGCGGTATCCGTGAAGAGGCTCAGGTCTTCTAAGGATCAGGCCATAGCCGCGGCCAAGGCCTCTATTGTGGCAGCAGCGGAGGCCCTTCACGTCAGGCCTCCTTCGGACGGTATGTCTGAAATGCGGGCGGAGGTCGCCCGCCTGACAGCCGCCATGGAGCTTCTCCGAAAGGAGAACGAGAAGCTCCGAGTAGACCTGGCTGGGCTCCGAGGAGACGGCCCGTGAATGGAGCCGCAAGGGGGGCAGCAGCAGGGACAGGGACGGCCCGTGCCTGTGGAGGACCGAGTTCTAACCCTGGTGAGGCAGGAAATGGCTTCCTTGCGGAGTCGTTTCTCCGCCCTGGAGGCCATCGTCTTGCGCTCCCCGTTGGCGGTGAGCCAGCTGGCCTCGGGCAGGTCGAAAGCCGCCTCATATTCAGCCGCTGCAGGTGCCACGGCCAAACCGGGGTCGACGGGACAGACCAAGGGTGCGGTGAAAGCGCAGGTGGCGAAGGCTCCAGCCCCAGCGGCGAGAGCTCCAGCCCCAGTGGCGAGAGCTCCAGCACAGGAGGCGAGGGCTCCGGCCCTGGCGGCGAGACGGCCGCCACCGCCTCCTAAATCTCTTCGGGCCGATGCCGAATGGCAAGTGGCCGGGTAGAAGAAGAAGGCTGGTAAGGCAGCAAGGGCGGCCAAAAAGGCGGAGAGGCGGCAGCGGCGCAAGAAGCGCACCGCCGCGGCTAGGCTCCGCGCCCCGAATTCCGCAGCCGTAGTGATTACACTACAGCCGGATGCGGAAAAGAAGGACGTGTCCTAAAAGACCGTCCTTGAGAAGGTGGGTGAGGTGGTGCGCCTCGAGGAGCTCGGCGCTGCCGGGGGCCTTAAAATGAAAATTACGGCGACTGGAGCCCGAATGGTGCAGGTCCCCGGTGCGGCTAGCGGCCCGGCCGCTGACGCCCTGGCTCAAAGGCTTAGGGCGTCACTAAATGCGGATGAGGTCCGAGTGTCCAGGCCCACCAAGTGCGCTAGCATGCGCATCATGGGCCTGGACGACTCCGCGGCTGAAGAGAAGATGGTCGCCGCGGTGGTTAGGACCGGGAGGTGCTCTGCCGAGCAGGTGAAGGCAGGCACCATCCGTCCTGACTCCACGGGGCTGCAAACCGTAATGGTAAGCTGCCCCATGTCGGCGGCCAGAAAAATTGCCGGGGAGGGCCAACGGCTCTTGGTGGGCTGGGTTTCCGCGCAGGTAAAACTGCTGGAACCCAGACCTCTGAGGTGCTTCCGCTGCCAGGTGGGCAACCACTTGCAGGCGAATTGCACCTCGGAGGTGGACCGCAGCGGACTTTGCTACCGCTGTGGTCTGTCCGGGCACAAGGCTGGCTCGTGCACTGCCACGCCGCACTGTGCCGTATGTGCGGCGGCTGGCAAGCCAGCCGAGCACCGGAATGGGGGGAAGGGCCTGCGCCCCACCCGCCAAAGCCAGGGCTAGAGGCAAGCCCACCGCTACCGCCGTCACCACTGCAGCCGCCACCACTGCTACCACTGCTGCCGCCTCCGCCACAGACGTCGTCACCGTCGCCACCGTAGCCGCTGCGGCAGGCCCCTCTCAGGGGGCTGGGAAGGAGGCTCAAGAGGGGGCTGACATGGGAGTGCCAATAATGGCCCCATTACGCCTCCTCCAGGCGAACATCAACCACTGCGCCACCGCTCAGGATCTGTTGCTCCAGAGCATGGCGCAGTGGTCGCTGAGCCGTACTTTGTCCCGCCCAAGGATGACTGGGTGGAGGACCTGAGCGGCTCAGTGACCCTAATTTCGTCGGCCGCCGCTGGTACCCCGTCCCTCAAGGCCGTCAAGAGAGGACGGGGCTGCGTAGCAGCACGGTTCGGGGAGATTGTCGTGGTAGGGGTCTACCTCTCTCCGAACCGAACTCTTGCCGAGTTCCACAACTCCCTTGCGGGGTTGAGAGACGTCGTCGTCGGGTTTGGTTCCCTCCCCGTGTTCGTCCTCGGGGACTTTAATGCCAAGAAATTGGCTTGGGGTTCCCGGTTGACGAACACGCGGGGCAGGATGGTGGAGGACTGGGCTCTGGAGACAGGCCTGGTCGTCCTAAACCGGGGTTCTGTGCCAACGTGTGTGCGGATGCGGGGTGAATCAGTGGTGGACATCTCGTTCGCCAGCCCCGCTCTGTCGCCGCGTGTAGTTGACTGGCGCGTCATGGAGGGGGTGGAGACCTATTCCGATCACCGGTATATCCGATTTGACGCCTCCGCCCAGACCTCGGATGCGCCGGTCCGACGGGCCCCGTGTGGTCCGCGGTGGGCGCTGAAGCAGCTGGACCGGGAGCTCCACCTGGAAGTCTCGATCGTGCAAGCCTGGGTGTCACCACCGGACAGCCCTGCCGACATCAACGACGAGGCGGAGTGATTCCGGGAGGCCATGTCCGACATATGTGACGTGGGAATGCCCCGTGTCCAGCCTAGACGTGCCTCGCGCCAGGTGTACTAGTGGTCGCAGGAGCTAACGGCTCTGCGCACTGCGTGCGTGGCTGTGCGACGCCGGTACACCAGGCACCGCAGGCTCCGTATCAAACCTCCATATACGGAAGCCATTCAGGCGGAGCTATACGAGGGGTACAGAGCGGCGAAGACCGCCCTCAAAGCGGAGATCCTGCGAGCCAAGGGTTTGGCCCGCGAAGAGTCGCTGGGGACTCTAGACCGGGACCCGTGGGGACGCCCGTACAAAGTGGTGCGGGATAAACTCCGCCCATGGGCTCCCCCGCTGACGCAGAGTCTCCGGCCCCAGCTTGTTGAGTACGTGGTGAGCGCTCTGTTTCCTTTGCGAGGGGAACACACCTTCCCGTCCATGGCTCCTCCTGCTGCGGTGCCTGATGCGGACCACACCGCTGACGACGACAACGACGACGGCGATGCTCCGGAGGTCACCGAGGTAGAAATGAGAGCGGTGGTACGCAGGCTTAATGCCAAAAATACCACCCCAGGACCCGACGGCTTACCTGGGAAGGCCTGGGTCCTGGCCATGGAGGCTCTCGGGTCTCGACTTAGGGGGCTCCTAAGCGCATGCATGGAGAGGGGCCAGTTCCCGCTTCGTTGGAAGACGGGGAAACTGGTCCTCATAAAGAAGGCAGGGAACCCTGCGGACTCTCCGTCCGCTTATCGGCCCATCGTGCTGCTCGACGAGGTGGGCAAGCTCTTTGAAAGAGTCATTGCAGACCGCCTCGTTGGCCAGCTGGTGCGTGTGGGGCCGGATTTGGCGGAGAGCCAGTTTGGTTTCCGCAGAGGACGCTCTACGGTGGATGCCATCATGCGCGTGCCAGCCCTGACGACAGGGAATGCTGTTGCCCAGGGTGGGGTCGTCTTGGCGGTGTCTCTAGACATCGCCAATGCCTTCAATACCCTGCCCTTTTGTTTTTTTTTTTTGAGCGTAGGAAATCTTCAAATAACTTCTCCCGCTCTGGGCGGAGCGGGAGGGTGTGTCAGACTCTTACTGACTAAAACCCACCCGTATTCCTTCCTGTTGCCTGTGTTGCGGGGGCCTCGGTGACCCATAAGTACCTTCCCGCGACCCCGGCAGGCATCGGCCCTAGTGGACCCCTACTTTGTGCTGACGACATCTCTTTGAGGCGCGCGTGGAATACGACGCGCCGTCGACCCGGGCCTGGTCCTTACCGGACGGTGAGCTACCCATTGCTCACCGTCCGCAAGCCCGCGCCTACGGTGGCCGGAAATCCGCCCGGGATTCCCGACGCCCTGGGCGTCTCCTGCGGCGGCTAGGGGCGAGAGGGCACGAAACTTGCCTTTTCCTCAACCGTCCCGCCTCCTCCTTCGCGAGCATTACTGCTTCGCAGAAGGAGGTGACGGTTGCCCAATACCCTGCCCTGGAGTTGCATCAGGGAGGCACTCCAGTACGTGTCGTGTGGTCTAAACGCCTCCTGCCGGAGGCTATACGCGGGGGTCGTGCGGTCCATGGCCCTCTACGGGGCTCCTGCATGGGCGCGCTCTCTGAGCGCGCTGCGGCCAGCCCACCGGTTGAGCGCGGCCCAAAGGGTCATGGCCATCCGGATGGTCCGGGGATACCGCATGATCTCCTGTGAGGCAGCCAGCCTCCTTGCCGGATTGCCGCCATGGGATCTGGAGGCAAAAGTCCTCGCGCACGTATGGGAGTGGCGCGAGGTGGCGAAACGCCGGGGCGTAAGTTCGCTGCCAAATCGCGGCACAGCGGACGGAGCTCCGGCGGGATCACATGGCGTCATGGAAAGTACGGTTATCGCAACCCAGTACTGGGCATGCCACGATTGCGGCGATAAGTCCCTCTTTGAGGAGTGGCTAGAGAGGCGCCACGGCGTCCTCACCTTCCGCCTGACGCAGGTCATCACCGAACACGGCAGTTTCGGGAGGTTCCTGTGTCGGATAAGGTGGGAGGAAACGTCCGGGTGTCACCACTGTGTGGATCGCCCGGAGGACACGGTGGAGCATACGGTGGAGGTCTGCCCGGCTTGGGCAGAGCACCGCCGTGTCCTCGTGGAGGCGATCGGCGGCAGAGATCTCTCGCGTCCGGCCCTGGTTCAGGCCATGGTACGGAGCGAGAGGGCATGGGCAGCCGTCACCTCCTTCTGCGAAGCAGTAATGCTCGCGAAGGAGGAGGCGGGACGGTTGAGGGAAAGGCAAGTGTCGCGCTCTCTTGTCCCTAGCCGCCGCAGGAGACGCCCAGGGCGTCGGGAATCCCGGGCGGATTTCCGGCCACCGTCGGCGCGGGCTTGCAAACGGTGAGCAATGGGTAGCTCATCGTCCGGTAAAGACCAGGCCCGGGTCGACGGCGCGTTGTATTCCACGCGCGCCTCAAAGAGATGTCGTCAGCACTCAGGTAGGGGTCCACTAGGGCCGATGCCTGCCGGGGTCGCGGGAAGGTACTTATGGGTCACCGAGGCCCCCGCAACACAGGCAACAGGAAGGAATACGGGTGGGTTTTAGTCAGTAAGAGTCTAACACACCCTCCCGCTCCGCCCAGAGCGGGAGAAGTTATTTGATGATATCCCAACCTCAAAAAAAAAAAGGCCTCGTCCTTATCGGACGGCGAACTACCCAATGCTCACCACCCGCAAGCCCGCGCCTACGGTGGCCGGAAATCCGCCGGGATTCCCGACGCCCAGGGCATCTCCTGCGGCGGCTAGATGCTAACGCTCGTTCCTACTCTATTTAGGAAGTGGTATTTATTTACCTCTCCGTGGGACAACCACATTTGTACTTAGGTACTTACTTATAAAAAAACATTATGTCAAAAACCCATTGTTCTCATAAACACATAGACGGAAAAAACATTATTGTAACGTTTGTGTGTTCAAATATATTTTTTTTAACGCACAAACATTACAATAATAATTGCAGTTGTTGTTAGTACTCAATAAAGTGCTACAATTTTCTGGTAGTTAGGCAGCCTTGGCAATAAATTATAGATGTATCCAAGTATAAATATGTGCTCATGATTATATTTTACAGTGTCAGTGCTAAGCAATTGGTTCAACATGTATCGTCTTGCGATTTTGAGTATCATTGCCGTCTCAGCTTTGGTAAGATAAATAATGTTTACAGTTAATTTAATAGCTTTCTGGTGCTTTAATAGGTGATAGATATTAAATGTGCCCCTGGATATACCCGATAAGGGATGAAAACTATAAAAAACACTTGTTAAATTGTGATTTTAAAATGTAATTTCTTATGATGAAAACAGTGTTAAAAATCTCTTGTTTGAGAAATATTGAATCTAGGTATATAATTTTGTTCAGAATTACAAGATAAGCAGTAGTTCCTATCAATCGCTTTCCACCAGGTGAGATCGAGAGCAGGTCCATTTGGCAGTAAAAAATCAGCAATGAAGATTAGCAAAATCGCTACAATCACAATTTTTGTTTTAGTATTCGTTGTTGTTTCAGCTCGCTCTTTTTTTTCCGTTTCTTCACTCGCCACTCCTGGAATTCTCACGATGGTTGAGATTCGAAGTTGATTATTCCCTTATTTATGTATTTATTTAACACACCTAATATATAAACAGAAAAGAATAGAAAAATACGTACTAAGGTGATGCTTATTTCTAAAGAAATCTCTTCCAGCGTACTTGCGATAGGACAGTAGATAAAGAGATGCAGACACCGTGTGTACGAGTAGAAGAGAATATAGAATACATAAAATCAAAGCAATTCAAAAAATAATAATATGGGAATATACTAACATACATTCATACAAACATACGTACATAGGTACATATTTCTAAACTAATATCACTAGAATATTTAAAAAAAATAGTGTAATTTCAAATAATAAATACATACGCAACTATGATGAAGTGGAAAAATAGTGTTCTTTCACTCTTTTTTTAAATACTGCTACAGTTTGGCAGCCCCTAATGTCAGGCAGAAGTGAATTGCACAAGCTACAACCTTACGAATTATCACACCAAACCCCGCCCTAAAATAACATTTACATAATATTATTAATATTTTTTTTTTTTACAGGCTGCTGACTTGGACAAGAAAGATTGTGCACGATTTTTTCACCCAGTAAGTACACCACAACTGCAACAATATCTTCGTCTTTTATTTCTATTCCGGAATAAATTAATTTCTATATAATTTGTCCAACATTTAGGTATTTAATTTTTCATGTGATTACATTGATACAATATTATTTTGATGGTATATTCAACCGCACGTCCATGGTAGTATTTGTCATTTACATCGCCCTTATTCTGTCGTAGTAAAGACAGTTTTCGTAGAGTTCGAGTGTTACAACTCGATTGCGGTTGACTTTAAGAACAACAGCTTTTTAGTGATCTTTTGTATGCCGGTAATTACGGAAACAATTAAAAAGCCATTGTATCTCGCATAGATCTACGTTCCGGCGAAGAGTTAAGCATCAATTAATTTTGTGTAATTTTATCTAATTTTCTAGTCTAGTAATAATAATCTAGTATTATATAATTTAACCAAATTGTATGATTGTATGTGTTCCTACTTGTATTGACTGATAACTGGTATGTGTGCGGCAAAACTGTAAATACATATAAGTTTGTTCTTAATATGCTTTCTTTTATCCTAGCATTCAATGCGTTGTTGCAAGAAAACATCCGAGATGAAGGAAAAGTTTATGAATGATGACTTAAAGGAATGCTTTCAATTACCCAAGGATCCAGTTTCAGTAAGTGCATCTGTTTATCAGGGATTTGGCTACACACTTATTCGGGTCGGCACATTCCATTCGCCATAATTTGTTAAGGGCAACAAAGCCGACCCAAAACAGCGCTTGCATTCAACTCGTGGCACGTTCCAATAGGCATCTAGGTACCATTGCTAAATTGTGATCGGGTTGGGTTCGAGCTAAGCTGAGCGGCTTTTTCCTGAACATACAACATATTACATTCGATTTTGCCATCCGGCTGTGCCATATCATGCCGACTAGCAGTACTATTCTGTAAGTCTCTCACCGTGGAAACTTAGATGAAGTGAGCGTGAAGCGAGTTGTCATTCCGCTTAATGCTAGAGATTGACTATATTGACACCTCACTTCACCTAAGTTATCACGGTGAGATTTTTACAGAATGGATCAGCTGAACAAATGGGTAGCACGCTTTAAGGGGACTACAGGACCTAAACGCAATTTTTATAAGTTTTATAATGCCTTAAAGTATATGATCCACTGCAGTAAACAAAATCAGAAAAATATATGATATTCTTAAGAACATGTGCTAGGTAGATAGTGTGTCGAAAACATAAAATAACTAATTGGATATGATAGAAAAAAATCACGAAGATACCTCTAAAAATGTCTTTAAACGATTAAAAACCATACTAACATACATGCAATCATTCTGATGTTTTGTCAGATTGTTCTACAAACAACATATTAGCTGTTATATAAAATAACTGTTATAGTTATTTTTTTTATAAAATCTATAGCATTTTTGTAAATCGATAATTGCTTCATATTTTGCAATAAATAACCAGCGTTGTGTCATCGCGCTTCTCTTTCTTTTCTATGCAGTCCGACAGTGACCACGCTTTAGGTGTTGTCGGCCTCTTACTTCTTAAAATATGAATGGATTTTATTTGCAAACTGAATAAAGTAACTTCTTTATCTTAACATCATAATCAGCTTATAATGCTCCCACTGCTGGAAAACAGGTCTCTTCTCTTCGAGAGGGTGTGGGCTGTAATCCATCACGCGGGACCAGTGTGGGTGATGTCACATATCTTCGGATTTTTGGTTCCAGGGCATGCCGGTTTCCTCACGATGTTTTCCTTCACCGTAAATTCTTATCACTACATTATTAATGTTTGTTGCATTGTTTATATTACAGTGCGAGCATGAACTATGCATAGCTAAAAAGAGAGGTTTCGCCACAGATGATGGTAAATTAGACAAGACAAAATTGGAAGAAGTGATTACCAAGAATACTGATGATAAAGACCTATTGGCAGATATGAAAACTAATTGCATCAATGGAGACCTCGAGCAATATGGACCCCCGGAGTTCTGTGACTTTATGAAAATGAGGCACTGTATCGCTATGCAATTGTTGAATGTGAGTAAAAATTGTACTATCAGTAATGTAGCATAATATACTCATTATTTTCCCGTAGACATTTTCTTGGTGACTTTTACAGTTACAACATCCACATAAAAGATCATAGCAGTCACGTGGTGATTATACAATATTTTTTTCCGTATCAACATATTATTATGTTCTGTTAGGACATAATATAACATTTTCAATTGTTCAGAACACCCCGTGTCACCAGCATTTTTTTTATAGGAATTATTCATTTTAAAAAATTGCCATCATGCTTTAATAATTTCTGTAAATTTTTATACCAATGACGTCACTAATTCTGTTTTCTGATTGCAGCATTGTCCTGAGTGGAACGACTTTGGTGAATGCAATCAACTTAAAGGAGTTGTAGCAGAATGTGTGAAATTATTTTAAATCTTGAAATAAGTCTTTCGAAGAAGTGGTGAAAGTTTAGGCAGTGATGGAATGATGTTATAAAATTAAACTTGTGCTCTTGAATTCTGTTTTATTTCCAGCAAGTGGATTTTACTTTAAGGCCACGTTCAAACCAAAGCATGTAGTCGCCCGCTGTTTGTGAGCGTTCAGTTCAAAATGTATAAAAAAACAACTTCAGACTAACTGGCCTTTGTATTTAATACATTTTCACTGTCAGCGAGTGATTATACGTTTGGTGTGAACACGGCCTAAAAATTATTAATCGTAAAATTTAGATTTATGTAGTTTAGATTTATAATTATTTCTGTGCTTAAGTTGGCTAATGTACACAAGCATGGTTTAGTAAAAAATCCTCATTGATTTTTACAGCTTATTATAGTTCCAAAGAAAGACGCAACCCCTGACAAACAGTATTTTATATGGGGGTACGGCAGTGCTCCCGCTAAGACGAGCTAAAAACAAAAAGTAGGGTCACTACCTTTTCTCGAAGCGTTTCGTCGTATTTTAAAACCCTCACAGCTTCGTCCTAAATAATGCTAGAGAGCTCAAATTCTCATATCTCAAACATGTAGTTAGCAGAATTATAAAACATACCATTTTTTGGAGGGAAATTATCAAATAACTTCTCTCGTTCTGGGCGGAGCGGGAGGATGTGTCAGACTCTTACTGACTAAAACCAACCCGTGCTAGGAGCACGGGTGGGTTGCCTGTGCGTTGCCAGAGGCCACGGTATCCCTTAAAACACACTAAGTTTCATTTATCTAGATTTTATACATTGGATTTTATTAATACCTAAAATACGTCGATTGCGTCACTGACTGACTCACTCACTAAATCACTCATCAAAACCTCTACGGAACTTTGTGAAGTCCTAAAAAACTGAAATTTAGTATGCGGGATTTAAACGCATACAACAAAAAAATAAGAAATCTGTAACTTTTACCCTCCCACGGTAATTGGGAGTGCAGGTCTTTATAAAATAAATCATCTAGGGTACTTCCCGAATTCCTAGAAAACTGAAAGTCGGTATGTAGCCTAGAATTTGCACACAAACAACAAAAAAAAATTAAGAAATTTGTAAGTCTGTATTTCTTACGGAAAATAGGTACCTACAAAAAGAAATGAAATCCCACCAAAAATATTTCATGTAAAGTAGGTTGTCAAGACTAACATAGCATAACGCTTTAACTGTTAAAAAGTTATCAAATGTATTGCAGAGCCAAGCGCCGCACACTACAAGGCATAACTCCACAAAGCTTACAACTTGGTCAAAATGTATGACTTGGCCGTTTCATTGAACTATTGCATGACACAACATTAAAAGCCAGTGACTTAATTTCTTTCCATAAGCCAACATATAGAAGTGCCTGTGCGATGGCCGCGCAGCGGCCAAGCCGTACATTTTGACCAAGATGTAAGATTTATAGAGTTGGGTCTTGTAGAGTGAGAGGCTTGTCTCTATGTAAATTAGACCTGATAAGTTTTTAACAGTGAAAGCATTATATAAATCTTGGCAACCTTGTTTGTTGAAATGTTTTTGGTGGGTTCGTTTTGTCTCCATGTTTAACCATGTGTAACCCAACTCCAGTATTTCTCAAAATTCAAAAGCTAGTCCCTGTTCCAAACCTACCGTACAAAACGTCAAATTACAAAGATTCCGTACTTAGCTATAGTAAGAGACCAGAAATGTTAATTTGAAGGGAAGATGCGAACAATTGAGGTAACAACACACGTCATTTCAAAACTTTCCACCGTTGTGACCGGATCGCCTCAAACGAGCCAAGTTCGTAGTAACGGTACATTTACCCCACTACTTCTGCAGTCTTAGGGTGAGGTGCTACTGAAACAAGTATGGAAACTTACAATGTAATGTCTTTTATCTAGATTCGTGTAGAGAATAAAGGCAAGGCTAGAAACTGAGATGATATTGTTGTTAAACTTGAAAATCTTAAGTTTTTGGGGATTTTGTAAATACGAAAAAGCTTTTTCGACTTCCAAAAAAAAAACACTATAAAGTGAAAAATAACTTTAATTTCGGAAGTCGGTGGAAAAAAACGAAAATACCACAGACATCAAAGATACCAAAGACACCGTTTTTTTTTGTAAAAGTTTTTATTTTTCACTTTTTAGTTGTGGTACCTACACCACACACATTTGAATACTATAACATCATCCACATAGACTAAGTAGGAAATATGCGTATTATTGAAGCTAACTCAAAAAACACTGAAGCAAAATTAATAAAATTTATATGGGACCACCGCACAAAGAATTTCCAAAATCGGTCCACAGTTGACGACAATATCGATGAACATACATTTAAAAAATATACAGACGAACATAGAAGCTTCTCCTTCATTGAAATGGGTTAAACAAAGCAGGTTGTCGGTGTTAGGATCTATCGAGCAATCCACAGGACAGAAGACACTTAGTTATGAAACTATGAAGAACTGGTCAAGACGAAAAACTGGGGCAACCGTCTGAGCCTTGGTAACAAACTACAACCACAAAGTTTCAACCTTAGCTAATACTGCGATTGTCGCTATTCATAAGGATGCAAAATGAGTATGATAAATCCTTGACTTATTGGTGGAAAAGTACTTGTTTCAGAATACGATATTTTAACATATAAAAACAACACTACGCCTGTTTTTTTCCGAAAGGTTAGGTAGACCTCTACCTAACCTTTCGGAATAAAAACAGGCGTACAAGAAACCTTTAGGAACAGGGGGCTAACCATCACCGCTAATAGCAGTATTATTTCAATACTACTTCAGCGTGAGGAAGAGATGGAGCTATAAGTCCTGTACAGCTCCATCACTTTCCCACTGTGAAGTAATATATGAAGGAATAATACGTATAATATAAGAGGACGACACATAATCCTCATTCATCGTATGTAGTACATCCTCATTTCGCCAGTCATGTTTAATTTCCACAGACTGTTACTGAGAAAATTCAAATTGAAAATCCCAATAACACTTCGCCTGACCTGAAAAACAAACGCAGAACCTCAGGCTCAGCAGTAAATCAAAAGTCATTTATTCAAACTATACTGAGAATCAGCGCTTTCTGAACGTCAAAGTTACATAAGACAGTCCCCCAAAACGCACACCCGTCATCAAATCCTAGTGTTTTAGCTGAGAAGAAGAAGTGGCGTAACAAACTCCTCAGCTGCACAGTAGCACTTGCTACTAGACCATTCATTGAGCTGAATAATTGATGACTAGAATAATGCTGCTGCGCTAACGAAGAATACAATAACTCGATTTTGGACGATTTTGAGTTATATAATTATTCGGAATCAGCGAATTTAGCGAATTCCGAATAATAACAACGATATATAACTTAAAATCGTCCAAAATCGAGTTATTGTATTCTTCGTTAGCGCGGCAGTATGGTACACGTAAAAAAGAGCCATGAAATACGCAAGAAATACTGGATTAAATACGAGTCTCCAACACCCAAAAAACCAACCCCTCGTCTACTATAGCACTCCACCCTTTGCGTTTATTAAGAGTAGGTGAGCTTTCGTTATTGCATTAAGGGTTTTGTCTCGACACGACACTTTAACTTAGATGATTATGTTCGGAACCCTTTCTCTGTATAAAATAGAGATTAACTCCCTACTCAGGTAAGGAGACTTAATTTTAGTGTTATTCAAAATTAAGTTTTAAACTTTAGTGTCTAGTCAAGAGCTGATTTTTTAATAGTCAGATAACTTTCATCTGAGGAATAAATATTGAGGTTTGACAGTTTTTATACTTACAGACTATGTCAAACTGTCATATTTATTCTTAAGCTAAAAGCAATCTGTCTATTGAAAAGTAAGCCCTTATTCAATTAAGATTGTGATAAAATTAGTATTGCTTTTGTGCTATTGTTTTTTAGTCGTCACTTAAGACGCTGACAACACCTAAACCGCGGTCACTGTCAAATTCCATAGAAAAAAAGAGAAGCGCGATGACACAACGCTTGTAATTTATTGCAAAATATGAAGTAATTATCTATTTACTCAAAACTGAGTTGAGTAATCGAAAATAAGAAACAACCAAGTTCTGCATTCAAATAAGACGTTCTTGTTATTAATTAAATACGTAACGTATGTTGATATTTGATACAGATATTTTGGATTAGAACTCAAAGTAAGAGGTTAGTTTAACGTTAGTTTGTATCGAGATTTTGTTTTCAAAACGTGTTTTGGTAACAACCAAGTTCTGGAAAATATGTTTAAAATTAACATATATTTTTTCCGCTACCCCAAACTATACAGATTTGGCAGTTTTTTTCTTAAGCGAAGCCTATTTTGGTCAATTGGGTCTTGTCAGCACCTTAATTGTTTATCCAGTCTCGGTTTCGTACAATATTTGCAACCGAACAGCTCAGCACTTTTGCCTGCGTACTTTTCCATAAATGCATGTATCGCAACTATTTCCATTTAGTACGTGTTCTACTACCAATCCCGTCACTCAAATCAAACCAGATCAAACTACCCTAGTGCTTATTTAGTTTAGATTTAATATTTAATTATAATAATTAATATATGTATATATAGTATTCAATATAGCTTATAAACCACATAATTTCGTATCATTATTACATCAGTGATCGAAAACCGACAAATAAACCATAATAAGTCTAATACAAGGTGTCGTTCTGCATCCTCATCAAATTCAAGGAGGTAACTATGGCAATGATTCTCGATACGAATCAATAATAAAACAAGTAGGTGTTTTTTTTCCTAATTTTCGGAAATCGTCATGTGTGGGACACGCATGTTAAAACGCGGCCCGTGTGATACCGCACTGTAACTGCCCTTTTACCGCATACACAACGGGGTGATTCTGTTCTGTGAATGTGGTGTATTCTAAAATACTGTGAAACTTAAAAAACTAAAAAAACAAGACAGTATGTATTAATTAATGAGCAGGTATCGTAATTTTATTTGATTATATATGTCTTTCATGGCAGCCTCCTGAAATTTGACGAGGATGCAAAACGACACCATGTATAATACTAAATTACCACACACCAATTATACAGGGTGGAATTTTGTAATGCCACCTGGAGGGAAATTGAAGCCTTTGGAAATGATTCAAAGTATGTTAAAACATCTAGTTCAAAATCGAAATAGTTTTGCTGAATAGTTTGCCGTCTCTTCTTGAAACCACCCGTATTCTTTAAATTTTCTACCATTCTTTTCAATACGAACCGAGTTGGTGCCTGTCGGTCTTGATATCTCTCTCCATACCACCGCAGAGCTAGATTCACGTTTTTGTTATTTAAAAAATAAGCTTCCATTAAATCAAACTGTTCTTGATAAGCCATTTTCACCGTGAGACAAAATGTGAAATGAGTTGTAAAAGCAATCAAATGTGAATAACAACTATGACAATCTAATTTTCAAATTTTAATCTAACATTCCATATTTAAATTACCTCATACACGCAGTTACGAGTATGTCGCAAAGGAGTCTGCATTACAAAAGATGGATGTTAGTTAAAGAGCTTTGACTTGACTCATTGAATTTGTAACTTCAGATTTCCTGGTTTTCCTTTCATTTAATTTATGTTTGTTAGAGAGATTTCATCCTTATAATTGACCCTAACGATCGATGCAATAAAAGTACAGGGTATATTTTTTTCAGATTTTAGCCGGTTCGATTCCCGGGTGTGGGAGAAGAGAATTTTCGAAAATCTTTGAATGCTGTTTGCTTTCTATTAAAAAATAAAGGAATGTTTCCTTTGAGTAAAACTTTCTATCTGCAGTATTAAGAGTACTTTCCCTCCAGGTGGCATTACAAAATTCCACCCTGTATATAGCACCAATTTATTTATCTCGTCTCCTCGACATCCGTATGTCACAGCAGGGATCCAACAGAATATCAGCGTCAGGTATATTTGCCTGACACATGCTGAGCTGGACTCCCATTTGGTGCAACCTTGAGACACACACCGCACCTTGTTCGATAATTGATTGAAGTATGTCATAATAGGTCGAAGGCCGCCTCATATTCAGCCGCTGCAGGTTCCACGGCCAAACCGGGGTCGACGGGACAGACCAAGGGCGCGGCGAAAGCGCAGGTGGCGAAGGCTCCAGCCCCAGCGGCGAGAGCTCCAGCCCCAGTGGCGAGAGCTCCAGCCCAGGAGGCGAGGGCTCCGGTCCTGGCGGCGAGACGGCCGCCACCGCCTCCTAAATCTCTTCCAGCCGATGCCGAATGGCAAGTGGCCGGGGAGAAGAAGAAGGCTAGTAAGGCAGCAAGGGCGGCCAAAAAGAGGGAGAGGCGGCAGCGGCGCAAGAAGCGCACCGCCGTGGCTAGGCTCCGCGCCCCGAATTCCGCAGCCGTAGTGATTACACTACAGCCGGATGCGGAAAAGAAGGGCGTGTCCTACAAGACCGTCCTTGAGAAGGTGGGTGAGGTGGTGCGCCTCGAGGAGCTTGGCGCTGCCGGCGGCCTTAAAATGAAAGTTACGGCGACTGGAGCTCGAATGGTGCAGGTCTCCGGTGCGGCTAGCGGCCCGGCCGCTGACGCCCTGGCCGAAAGGCTTAGGGCGTCACTAAATGCGGATGAGATCCGAGTGTCCAGGCCCACCATGTGCGCATCATGGGCCTGGACGACTCCGCGACGGAGGACAAGGTGGTCGCCGCGGTGGTTAGGACCGGGGGGTGCTCTTCCGAGCAGGTGAATGCAGGCACCATCCGTCCTGACTCCACGGGGCTGCAAAACGTTATGGTGAGCTGCCCCGTGTCGGTGGCCAGAAAAATTGCCGGGGAGGGCCAACGGCTATTGGTGGGCTGGGTTTCCGCGCAGGTGAAACTGCTGGAACCTAGACCTCTGAGGTGCTTCCGCTGCCAGGTGGGAAACCACGTGCAAGCGAATTGCACCTCGGAGGTAGACCGCAGCGGTCTGCCCGGGCACAAGGCCGGCTCGTACAATGCCACGCCGCACTGTGCCGTATGTGCGGCGGCTGGCATGCCGGCCGAGCACCGGATGGGGGGCAAGGCCTGCGCCCCACCCACCAAAGCCAGGGCCAGAGGCAAGCCCTCCGCCTCCGCCGTCACCGCTGCAGCCGCCACCACTGCCACCGCCGCTGCCGCCTCCAAAACCGCCGTCATCGCCGTCGCCACCGTGGCCGCTGCGGCAGGCCCCTCTCAGGGGGCTGGGAAGGAGGCCCAAGAGGGGGCTGACATGGAGTGTCATTAATGGCCCCATTACGCCTCCTTCAGGCGAACATCAACCACTGCGCCGCCGCTCAGGATCTGTTGCTCCAGAGCATGGCGCAGAGGTCGATTAACATCGCCGTGGTCGCTGAGCTGTACTTTGTCCCGCCCAGGGATGACTGGGTGGAGGACCTGAGTGACCCTAATTTCGTCGGCCGCCGCCGGTACCCCGTCCCTCGAGGCCGTCAAGAGAGGACGGGGCTGCGTAGCAGCACAGTTCGGGGAGATTGTCGTGGTAGGGGTCTACCTCTCTCCGAACCGAACTCTTGCCGAGTTCCACAACTCTCTTGCGGAGTTGAGAGACGTCGTCGTCGGGTTTGGTTCCCTCCCTGTGTTCGTCCTCGGGGACTTCAATGCCAAGAATTTGGCTTGGGGTTTCCGGTTAACGGACACACGGGGCAGGATGGTGGAGGACTGGGCTCTGGAGACAGGCCTGGTCGTCCTAAACCGGGATTCTGTCCCCACGTGTGTGCGGATGCGGGGTGAATCAGTGGTGGACATCTCGTTCGCCAGCCCCGCTCTGTCGCCGCGTGTAGTTGACTGGCGTGTCATGGAGGGGGTGGAGACCTATTCCGATCACCAGTATATCCGGTTTGACGTCTCCGCCCAGACCTCGGACCCGCCGGTCCGACGGGCCCCGAGTGGTCCGCGGTGGGCGCTGAAGTAGCTGGACCGGGACCTCCTCCTGGAAGCCTCGATCGTGCAGGCCTGGGTGTCACCACCGGACAGGCCTGCCGACATCAATGACGAGGCGGAGCGGTTTCGGGAGGCCATGTCCAATATATGTGACGTGGCAATGCCCCAGGTCCAGCCTGGACGTGCCTCGCGCCAGGTGTAGTGGTGGTCGCAGGAGCTGAGAGCTCTGCGCACTGCGTGCGTGGCTGCGCGATGCCGGTACACCAGGCACCGCAGGCTCCGTATTAAACCTCCGGATACGGAAGCCATTCAGGCGGAGGTACGAGGGGTACAGAGCGGCGAAGACCGCCCTCCAAGCGGAGATCCTGCGGGCCAGGGGGTTATCCCGCGAGGAGTCGCTGGGGACTCTGGACAGGGACCCGTGGGGACGCCCGTACATAGTGGTGCGGGATAAACTCCGCCCATGGGCTCCCCCGCTGACGCAGAGGCTCCAGCCCCAGCTTGTGGAGGACGTGGTGAGCACTCTGTTCCCTTCCCGAGGGGAACACACCTCCCCGCCTATGGCTCCGCCTACTGCGGTGCCCGATGCGGACCACACCGCCAACGACGACGACGACGACGCCCCAGGACCCGACGGCTTACCTGGGAAGCCCTGGGTCCTAGCCTAGGAGGCTCTCGGACCTCGACTTAGGGGGCTCCTAAGCGCATGTTTGGAGCGGGGCCAGTTACCGCTTCGTTGGAAGACGGGAAAACTGGTCCTCATAAAGGCAGGGCGCCCTGCGGACTCTCCGTCCGCTTATCGGCCCATCGTGCTGCTCGACGAGGTGGGCAAGCTCTTTGAAAGAGTCATTGCAGACCGCCTCGTCAGCCAGCTGGTGCGGATGGGGCCGGATTTGGCGGAGAGTCAGTTTGGTTTTCGCAGAGGGCGCTCTACGGTGGACGCCATCATGCGTGTGCGAACCCTGACGACGGGGAATGCTGTTGCCCAGGGTGGGGTCGTCTTGGCGGTGTCTCTAGACATCGCCAATGGCTTCAATACCCTGCCCTGGAGTTGCATCAGGGAGGCACTCCGGTATCACCGGATGCCGACCTACCTCTGTCGTGTGGTCGAGGCCTATTTGACGGACAGGGCCGTCATCTACCCCGGTCACCAGGGAGTGTGGAACCGGCAAGAGATGTCGTGTGGTGTCCCACAGGGATCGGTCCTGGGGCCACATCTGTGGGACATCGGATACGACTGGGTGCTGCGCGCCGACCTCCCTAGCGGCGTCAGCGTAGTGTGCTACGCTGACGACACGTTGGTCCTGGCACAGGGGGGGGGCACCAGGCGGGGGCCGAATTAGCGGCACGCGGGGTTGCGACAATCGTCGAAAGGATCCGGCAATTGGGACTCGAGGTGGCCCTACACAAGTCCGAGGCCATGTGTTTTCATGGTCCTCGAAACGCGCCACCGTTGGGGTCCCAAATAACGGTAGGAGGGGTTTCTATCGGCGTCGAGTCGACGATGAAGTACCTGGGACTCGTCCTCGATAGCCGGTAGAACTTCGTGGAGCATTTCCGACGTTTGGCTCCCAAACTGGAGCGGGCGGGCGCTGCATTGAAGCGGCTATTGCCCAATCTAGGGGGTCCAAACGCCTCCTGCCAGAGGCTCTACACGGGGGTCGTGCGGTCCATGGCCCTCTACGGGGCTCCTGTATGGGCGCGCTCTCTGGCGCTGCGGCCAGCCCGCCGATTTAGCGCGGCCCAAAGGGTCATGGCCATCCGGATGGTCCGGGGATACCGCACGGTCTCCTGTGAGGCAGCGAGCCTCCTCGCCGGATTGCCGCCATGGGATCTGGAGGCAAAAGTCCTCGCACACGTATGGGAGTAGCGCGAGGAGGCGAAACGCCGGGGCGTAAGTTCGCTGTCGCGAAAAATCGCGGCACAGCGGACGGAGCTCCGGCGGGATCTCATGGCGTCATGGAAAGTACGGTTGTCGCAACCCAGTGCTGGGCACGCCATGATTGCGGCGATAAGTCCCCTCTTTAAGGAGTGGCTGGAGAGGCGCCACGGCATCCTCACCTTCCGCCTGACGCAGGTCCTCACCGGACACGGCAGCTTCGGGAGGTTCCTGTGTCGGATAAGGCGGGAGGAAACGTCCGGGTGTCACCACTGTGTGGATCGCCCGGAGGACACGGTGGAGCATACGGTGGAGGTCTGCCCGGCTTGGGCAGAGCACCGCCGTGTCCTCGTTGAGGCGACAGGCGGCAGAGACCTCTCGAGTCCGGCCCTGGTTCCGGCCATGGTACGAAGCGAGAGGGCATGGGCAGCCATCACCTCCTTCTGCGAAGCAGTAATGCTCGCGAAGGAGGACGTGAGACGGATGAGGGAAAGGCACGTTTCGCGCCCTCTCGCCCCTAGCCGCCGCAGGAGACGCCCAGGGCGTTGGGAATCCCGGGCGGATTTCCGGCCACCGTAGGCGCGGGCTTGCGGACGGTGAGCAATGGGTAGCTCACCGTCCGGTAAGGACCAGGCCCGGGTCGACGGCGCGTTGTATTCCACGCGCGCCTCAAAGAGATGTCGTCAGCACATAGGTAGGGGTCCACTAGGGCCGATGCCTGCCGGGGTCGCGGGAAGGTACTTATGGGTCACCGAGGCCCCCGCAACACAGACAACAGGAAGGAATACGGGTGGGTTTTAGTCAGTAAGAGTCTGACACACCCTCCCGCTCCGCCCAGAGCGGGAGAAGTTATTTGATGATTTCCCACCCTCAAAAAAAAAAAAAAAGTATGTCATAATGTCACTCTATTTCTTTAAGTATCTTTGTCTTTTTTGTATATTGGCACCTTCTTTTTATATATATTCTTGTCATTAGTTAGCCATTAATCGTGCTATTGTGTGTTATGCTATGTCTTTTGTGTGTACTGAATACATGTTTTATCTATCTATATATCTATCAAATCAACCAGATTAACTAAATAGAAACCAACCCAGAAGTAAGTGCTAAACCACGCAGGTGCTAAATTCTAGAGTCACACTATGCACCTGTAATTTGCCGTGTTATGGCCATTTCATAGTACCTACTAGCAAAGAATATCAGTAGTGATTTGAAAATACATACAATTTAAGTAGGTAGTCCGTTTGCTAAGCAATTAATTTCCCTGACTTTACTTTAAACGAGGCTTTTAAGTGAATAAGTACGAAGACTACTTAAATATTTATGAATATTCATGGACTTTCTATGTCTTTGAGGCTGTTATGTTTAAACGGCAATTAGCGGTAGCTAAGGGACCTCTTCTTTCCTAAATTGGTTTCACGTGTTTTTGACTGTCTACATAAAAAGAAGGTGGTTCTCAATTCTTGCGATTTTTTTTAAATGTTAGTTACCTCAGAACTCCGTCGTTTATAAACCCATTTCGTTTTTTTTTTTATTTGAAAGATACACTTCCAGATTGGTCTCATTTTCACCAAAACCCAGTTCTGATGATGTGATCCGTGAGGAATTGAAGGTACTCAAACCTCAAATATTATACTATAGAGATTTTTGGGTTTTCATCAAAAAGTCAATAATTTACATTCATAAAGTATAATTTGATGAAGTGGAACTGATTAGTTCCATTTCCAGGTTGGGTAAAGTTACCTTTAGCTTCTGCTAGTCTACCTTTGAGATTGGAATTGTGTCCAATATAGGTTTAAAAATAATAAAAACGTTTATTTTAAATAAAATCCATAAAGCGTAATAGTAATAAAAAGTCAGCTCATAAATATAAAAATTAACAAAATAAAAGAATTCAATTAATAGCAATAACAATAGATAGATAGAGAGACACTACAATAAAATAAAATAATATAAAATAATAACATGTCAGTATTGTGCAGTAGATGTACACATCCATCTACATATGTTGGAACGAACAGTCTGTGCGAGAAGCAATCATCCTGAGGATGCTATTGCTACTGTCTCTCACTCGTCTTAATAAAGAAGCAACCTTTTTTCTGATTCTAGCTGGATAGCCATCCGTTCGAACTTCTGCAAACATTAGCGACGCACTGCAATAGGGAGGCAGCCGCATCAGCATCCTAAAGATGTTGTTATATTGAACGCATGACACTCGACGAGTATGATTTACTCATAGACTGCTCGCGTAAAACGATTGACAGTATGCCTTAAACAAAGTGATTTTTACTGGAATGGAGCGAATCTACGGGCAATCATGTTCCCTCGGACCGCCATCCAATGCCCTGCGCTCCCGCTCCAAATCTGCTTCACCGGACAAATCCTCCGTCACAATGTGCCCTAAAAACCTAAAACTGGTCACTCTCTGCAGTGCCTCACCATACAATTTAATTAGAGGAACACAAACTGATAATCTAAGAGTGGTATCACCATACCACTCTCAGATTATCAGCACAGTCAGTTGGCATACATACACTAAATACCATAATAAGTGCACCATTCAATTGCAATCTTACCGCTGACAAACGAACATCATTACAATCGATAACCGATAAATTGCAAAGTTTTCCGTTTTCCATGGGACTTAACCATTTTGTATACGAAACATATTTTTTTTCTGGAGAACACTTTGATATAAACAAAAATCATTTTCATTCCTATAAACATAACGATTTCTGTTGTAATAAACTACGCTCACTGATGTGTAACAAAGGTCATGACCACAATTCCGCAATAAATCAAAAACTTCCGAGCGGAAAGCCAATTTATCAATAATTTACACCTCCAAAATCCGCATTTATGAAAACAAAGTTTACCAAAATCCGTTTAAACGGTATTTGATGTTGAGCTAAATAGCTCTACCTATTTAGCCCAACATCAAATACTGCAGTGGCAATTCAATTATAATGCAAATTTTGCTAAATTTTGTACGTAGGGGACAAAATAATAGTGGACCATTGTTGCCTGATAGCTCTAGGCAATTCCCTAATGAAAAACTTCACTCTTTGTTGTCTTAATCGCCCTATTAACACAATAGAGGGCGCTGTGCTCAACTTATTGTTTTAATAACGGTTAATTTAAACGAGTTAATTTATTTTCGACCTTATTTAGAAACTGTTGCGGTGGAGATTTATAATGAAAGCTGTGTTTTTGACAGTATATAATATTTCGTGAAATAATATAAATACTTTGCTAAAATTGCTTAATATGGTTAATACAGGTATTAGACCAACACAGCCATGTTGTTGTTGTCGAGTTTGGAAAAGGCTTAAAACGTGACAAGACTGTTTCTATTTTAAATACAAAATGTCAATAAAAATATTATGCCTATTATGCCTAATTTACCTAATATTCAGTTTAAAAGGCCTTGAGGCGGTTTATCCCGCATAAATCACGATCCCGTGGGAATATCGGGATAAAAAGTATCCTATGTCCTAATTCAGATCATGGTCTACCCATGTGCCAAATATCATTCAAATCGTTTCAGCTGTTTTAGCGTGAAAGCGTAACAAACAAACAAACTCCCTTTCGCATTTATAATATTATATATATATACAGGATGTAGGTAATATAGGATAGGATAGGAATAGGATGATACTAGCTGCGTCGCGCGTTTTCACCCACATAAATCTCGATCCCGTGGGAATATCGGGATAAAAAGTATCCTATATCCTAATCTAGATCATGGTCTACACATGTGCCAAATTTCATTATAATTCGTTAAGCCGCTTTAGCGTGAACGCGTATCAAACAAACAAACGAACAAACTCACTGTCGCATTACTAATGTTACCCGCATAAGTCTCGATCCCGTGGTAAAATCGGGATAAAAAGTATCCTGTATCCTGTAAACAAACTTACCTTCACATTTATAATAGTTAGGATTATATAGGATAGGATAGGATAAGTTAGAATTTCTCTTAGGTAAATCAAAAACTCCAAAGCTAGGCTACAGAATTTAAGATCGATGATCTTTAATTACTATCATCCATCTTCAGTCCAGTACCATTACAATGTTCGACGAATTCACACCTCATAAATATATAGATGAAGGTGATATAATAGAAAATAGTATATGGAGCGTTTAAATGAAATTCCTGTCATACCTTGGATTCTGAATGTATAAGGCTTTGTATGATCTCGGTGTACGCCTCGTCGATTCCTTATTGCTATGTCTATTGTGGATGTGCCCTTAAATTTGAATATTTCTTTGTTAATAATATGGAGGAGTTGGGCTAGTCATTTTATTGTTCGGGTAAGGTTTTTAGATCTTTGCGTCACAGTATTAGATTTGATCTGAAAAGTAAATATTCACTTTCATTAAAAATTGTTTTTGTATGATTGTCATATCCCCAAGCTGACGTTGTAGTCGCGGGAAGGTACCAAAGGTTGTGGGAAGGTACCAAAGGGTTACCGAGGCCCCTGGCATACAGGCAATGAAAGGAATACGGGTGGGTTTTAGTCAGTAAGAGTCTGACACACCCTCCCGCTCCGCCCAGAGCGGGAGAAGTTATTAGATGATTTCCCACCCAAAAAAAAAAAAGCTGACGTAAGTTTCAGTCGAAACATGTAATTAAGTAATCTGTGGCTTGATAAATATTTAAACCTACACCTCCAACCTTAATAGAAAAAATAGAACATAATTAGAACATGCTGACTGTTGATACATTAACAGTTTCTAGAGCGAAATGAATTCTGAAAAAAATCCTAATTACAGCTCCAATTATATACATTCTAGAATTCACGTCACTAATTCAGCAGTGATTCATTAGTCGCGAAAAAGGAGTGAAAAGCATTCTATCTTAAATAATACAGCTGCTGTCGCGTTACGTAATTAAGGAAACTTTTTGGTACTAAACGGTCGTGGTAAGTACCGAGCTCTACTGGTTAAATTACGTAAAAAAGCAATGGCGATCGGGCGAATGTTTAATTAAATTAGTTTAAATTTTTCTCGCTGCTTCAAAGTTAAATGAGAATCAAGCAAGTCTGGAGTGAAGTTACGCTCGCAATAAAATAAATTACGCCATGTTGACTGGGTGTAAAAGAAACATTGAATGTACGAAATGTAGCTAATTGCGTTGCCATTTTGATCAGGTTTTCTTGCCGTGTATGAATTTTATTGACGCAAATGTTGTTGATAGCATTTGAAATAAAACTTTGGAATATATTTTTTATCCAAATAAGAAACCAGACAGTTAAACTATGTATTAACTATTTTAATCTTTCGTAAGTATGGGTATCAAATAACTGTAGTGAAAAATAAAATAATTAAGACATTGTTACATTTTGTCTATTTTTTTAAATAATTGTTAGGAATCCCGAATTGGATCACCCTTTATTTGTAAACACTATTCATTCTAGTTATACATGCATTATCAACCCCTAATATTACAACATCATGTCAGTTGGTACGTGCCTTGGGCGGACTACGCTGATACAGCATTCGCGGTAGCGTCGGGATCATAATATAATAATTTAAAAAAAAAAACTTCTTTCTTATATCTATGGTCGGTATGTTATGGCTCGGCAACACCCATCCGTAGAGATAAGGTCTTAGTATTAAGGCGCTAGCAAGAGGCAAATGACCAAAGTGGCTTATCTTAAGAAAAAAAATTGCCAAATATGTATAGTTTGTGGTAGCGGAAAAATAATGTATGTTAATTTTGAACATATTTCTAAGAACTAACCAAGTTAAACTAACCTCTTACCTTGAGTTTCAAACCAAAATATCTGTATTAAATATCAATATATTATTTTACGTATTTAATTTTAATAACAAGAACGTCTTATTTGAATGCAGAACTTGGTTGATTTTTATTTTCGATTACTCAACTCAATTTTGAGTAAATAAATAATTGCTTCATATTTTGCAATAAATTACAAGCGTCGTGTCATCGCGCTTCTCTTTCTTTTCTATTCAGTCTGACAGTGACGGCGGTTTAGGTGTTGTCAGCGTCTTAAGAACATTGTATTGGTTCTAAGTTCTAAGCTAGTTAGTCTGTATTAAAAAATCTTCGCGACTAGAGTCTTTTATTTTTTTTTTCAAACATCGACAATGCCATCTACTGCGAATGTCAGTATCGTCTGTTGCCATGAATTAGATTAAAAAACAAATCAATTTTATGCTCACAAAATTTTTATGGGTTTGAAGAAGCTTTGAATATCCGTCAGGTGCCTTAAATCGCACATATTTGCATTTCAAGATTGCAATAACATACTGCCAGGTTTATTAGCATATGTGAAGTAACCCCGTTCATAATATACTGGATTCGTTTGTTCATTCAAATTACACTGTTGGAGATTGAATTAATTTTGAATTGTTTTGGCTATGATTTTATTTGACGTTTCAGTTGATATTTGAATACAAAGAATAAAATATTAATCTGCCAAGCCTTTTCTCAACTATGTTAGTAGGGTTGGCTTCCAGTCTAAAGAAATGCAGCTGAATACCAGTATTTTACATAGAGCGACTGCCTATCTGCCCTCCACAACCCAGTTACTAGGTAACACGAAACCCCTTGGTAAGACTGGTTCTAATACTGGTTGTTAGACTTTTGGGTATCTGACTACCCGTAACGACTGCCAAAGATCTGCTAAGGACAGCCGGGAACAACAGCTTAACGTGCTTTCCGAGGCACAGAGGGGTTTTGATATGTAATGGACACTCGATCGAGATCTTATTATTTGGCCACGAGCCCGTGCCAGAACATAATAAAAAGGCCAAGTGCGGGTCGGACCACGCACAATGAAGGGTTCTGTAGTTGGGAAGTTGGGATGAATTTATCCCAAAAACAAACTTAACATTGTAGTTGAAAAATGTGTTGTCCCATACATCGATATCCAACGATACCCCACACCATAGGATAGACGAGAAAAAAATATTATATCATCCCCATATTACGTGCAAGGGTCGTATCCTAATAAAATGATTTTTTCCTGATTTTATTTTAGCACTTTTTCAGCGTGATTAATATGCCAAATTACAGCTTTCTAGTACCATGAGTCTCTGAGCTACAGCGGGGAAAGACAGACAGACAGACGGACAGACGGACATGGCGAAACTATAAGGGTTCGTTGTTTACTACGGAACCCTAAAAACGTAACCGAATAACAATCGCAATAGCATGAAATAGCTGAATCATTGACTATTTGTGTCCATTTGAACGTTTGATTTCAAAGTATTTGTTATTTGTACAAATAACAGTTGTTTCGGGTCTACATAATAATACATTTATACTTGAGAGAGAATTATAATTATATTATGGTGACTGTAAACCTATATTATACAAGGTGTCCTTTTGCATCCTCGTCAAATTGAAGGAGGTAACTATGCTAATGATTCTCGACACGAATCAATAATAAAATAAGTAGGCCTTTTTTTATAATTTTCGGAAATCGGCATTTGTGGGACACGCATGTTAGGTAAAACGCGGTCCGTGTGATACCGCACTATAACTGCCCTTTTACAAACACACTACCGAATACGCAACGGAGTGATTCTGTTCTGTGAAAGTGGTGTATCCTAAAATTCTGTCAAACTTAAATAACTAAAAAAGTATGTATTAATCATTGAGTAGGTATCGTCATTTTATTTGATTATTATAAGTCTTTCATAGCAGCCGCCTGAAATTTGACGTGGATGCAAAACGACATCTTGAATATACAGTAGAAATAATATACGGTCAATCTTTTTTAAATGGCGTGCAGTTTTGAGTGACGTTTCTAATATTACAATACCTTTATCAGTTAAAACCGAAAATATATCAATGAACTCACCTATTTTGCTGTAACACATCCGTGTCTCAGAAAGTAAGATAAGCCGTTAGTCCTGCGCCTGGTCTCTCTCCGGCCGTGTTGTATCGCCGTCCTATCCGACAATGAGAGTGAGCAAAGAGTGAGTGCAACTGCGTCTGCACTCACTGAAACACTATAATATCTCCTGCACCGATGCAATGGTTAGTATCCGCTAAAATTGGCCGCCATGAACGAAATTCGGTCTGGAGGATTATTATTATTAGTATTATGAATGTGAAATTTACTTTTTTTGTCCGTTTGTCCGTCTGTCTATCACCTATTCGTCACGCCTAAATAAGTGAGCCGAACGTTATGAAATTTAACAGATACGTAGTTTGGGACCTTGAGAAGGATATGGGCTTTTTTCCTGGATAGGTACACACATATTTTTATGTGGGATAAAAATATTGTATTGATAAAGTATGAACGCAGCTTATAATTGTTAAAAAGGAACGCGGCGGTTGAAAGAAAGAGAAGCATGTGTGGGCGAGTGAGAAAGGAGGGGAATGGCAAGAGCGAGATTCATGGCGGACTTACGGTGGAACGCTGATCTTTTTTGTAAGTGCTAGAAATCAACAGTTTTACATGTATTCTATTTGTTTATTTTGCCATACAATCCCACAAAATGGGGGCTCGTCCAGGATTGGCAAAATAACGACACGGGTTCGAGTTTTAAGAAGTTGATTAATAACGGATGACGGAGACCGGCCACGTGGCGTGGGGAACGGCGGCGAATGGTATTCAGAAAATCAACGGCGCCTGAAGATAATAACGACGGTGTCTGCAAACGGTGAGCTGACGCTAACGAAAATGACGAAAGACGAATCATATACCGGCCTAAACTCAATGATGTACCTAACTATGCATCTTATACCAAAATTCACTGGTGAAAATAAAACGTATCCAATGACGAAACGTATCCAGTGACGCAATGGATACAAGACGTGGAAGAAAATGGAGAAATATGTAGTTGGACACTGTTACAACAGCTGCTGATGGCATGGAGATTAGACACCACACAACTTTGGATGTACTTTTTCCGGAAAAAATGATAACCATCAAAAATAATAAAGAAACAAAATGGATATCTCGAGGAATAAAAATATGTAGTAAAAAGCAAAGGCATATAGGTTAAATTCGGACTCACTGAATAAAAAAGTTCTTAAAAGTATAAAAAACTTTATAGAAGTATTATCAAGCTAACACAAAGAGCACAAAATAATCATTTTATAAACATCGCTGAAAACAAATCGAAGGCTACCTGGCAAATAATAAATAAAACCAAACTGTGTTTGCCACAGGAGTCAATCATGTGCGTAAATAGAGGTAATCTGTCGATTACACACCCCACAGACATTGCAAATGAATTTAACAATTATTTTATTGACGAAATTGAAAATAATACTAAACCTGACATCACGTTAAATAATATTAATTTAAACAATCAGACAAATTTCCTGTTCATGCAACCTGTTACAACTGATGACATTATAAAAATAATTTGTAGCCTAAAAAACACAAACACTGTTGGATTTTTTTTTTGGGATGGGAAATCATCAAATAACTTCTCCCGCTCTGGGTGGAGCGGGAGGGTGTGTCAGACTCTTACTGCCTAAAACCCACCCGTATTCCTTCCGTTGCCTGTGTTGCGGGGGCCTCGGTGACCCATTAGTACCTTGCCGCGACCCCAGCAGGCATCGGCCCTAGTGGACCCCTACATTGTGCTGACGACATCGCTTTGAGGCGCGCGTGGAATACGACGCGCCGTCGACCCGGGCCTGGTCCTTACCGGACGGTGAGATACCCATTGCTCACCGTCCGCAAGCCCGCGCCTACGGTGGCCGGAAATCCGCCCGGGATTCCCGACGCCCAGGGCGTCTCCTGCGGCGGCTAGGGGCGAGGGCGCGAAATTTGCCTTTCCCTCAACCGTCCCGCCTTTCCTCAACTGTTGGATACGATGGCATTTCTACAAAGTCATAAAATTCACTAAAGAAGCATCTTCATTAGCGCATATAATTAACTTGTGTATTGCTAATGATATACTCGTATTCCCAAACAGGCTCAAAATAGTTATAATAAAACCCTTCCACAAAAAATATGACAAAACAGAGTTAAAAAGCTATAGGACTATAGCGAAAATTCCCATTTTTTCCAAAATTTTTGAGTGAGTTATCTACAACTCTACACTTATTTCGAAAAATTTCAATTATTTTGTCACGAACAAAGGGGATTCCGTAAGAATACTATAATCTTCAGTGCACCGAAAACCCAAATGTTAATATTGCTTACCGAGTCTGTAATATTGAGGAAGAGAGTCAGGCGAAGTTTTTAGGTATAGTGATTGACAGCAAACTCACTTGGAAACCTCACGCTGAAGTTGTGTGCAAAAAACTTAGCACATCCGCGTATGCTCTCCATCAACTTTCTAAAAAAGTCAACCGTCAGGCTCTTTTATCAGCGTACCATGGACTGGTTGCCTCAGTTTTGCGATATGGCATAATTTTCTGGGGGCAGTCTACCGATAAGGAACTGGTATTTAGAATGCAAAAGCGATGCATAAGGTCAATGTGCGGTCTTAAAACAATAGATAGCTGTCTTTCCTATTTTCAGTCTCTACAATACATTTTAACTTCCTTCTTTACACATTTTGGAAACAGCTCTATTTGTAAAAAAACAATCCACAATTATTTGAAAAACTGTCAGCAGTTAGAAGAAATCCAATACGGACTCAATATGTAAATAAACTATGTCAAGTGAAATGTAAAACCACACTTATGCAGAAAAGATTTTTTGGTATTGCCCCGCGTATTTATAATAAAGTACCTGATGTGATAAAAAATATGACTGTAATAAAATGTAAAAGGGCTCTAAACCAAATATTGATTGAGAAAAGCTATTACACAATTGACAATTTCCTTTATGATAAATATCTGCAGTGATTAATAAACTATTAGTAAGATTGACATACATGTTCCTATTCTGACACTTTTTATTCTGATTGACACTGACATACTTTATATTTTTTTTTTGATATCAATGTAAAAATGCTACTACCGAAAATAGTCTGTTTTTTTATTCTTTTGTAATTCTAATGGTTTGACATTTATATTTATTCGATATCATAGAAATTCTGTTTAATTTTGGAATTGAATATTATTTGCATGCCCATGAGACGGTAGAATAAGGAGGACTACTTTTTTATGAAAACATCTATGTACCAATTACCCATGTTTGCAAAAATAAATGATTTGATTTGATAAGCTGAACGCCCTCACAAAGCATGGGATGAACTTAAGGCGGCCGTGACATAAGTGTTCCCTGACGCTAAGAAAGGAGAGGAATGGTGACGTTTCAAAATCATTATTTATAACGCAACTAATAGTGACATCTTGCGTCAGGACAGACTCATGGCATGGCTGCTAACTTAGTGTCTGCAACAACAGATGGCGCTAGAGAAATTATGTCATGTAAATTATATACATGATTATCATTTAATTTAAATAAATAATAAGACATAATTTCCCATATTTTATTTAAAACAATGCCTAATAAATTCAAAATAACCAATAAACAACAATTCTATTTGGTCTATGGTGGTGGAAGCGTCTAAAAAAAACTAGGAGATTGGTCGCGAAAAGAGGATCCACATCGTGGGTGCCACGAACAAATAAGTTTTGTTAGCACAACCTTGACAGGTCCGTACTTGTGTGGTTGAGCTAGTACTATTAAGTGGTTCACCTTACAGACTCGCTATAGCGACTGAGTTATTGTTGTAGTCTCATTGCAGGTGTACACACCGATACAAATAGATCCGAGACTGGTTGTATTGGTGTGGATGCCCAAGTGTTTGGGGAAAGTATGTGGCAAGCCACATTATTTATTGTGTAACTTTATTGTACGCTGGAACAGTTAGACCAGATGATGCACAGCCTTAATGGAGCCTCTCGGCGGGTTGGCCTCGGCGTGAATTTGGATAAGACGAAAGTCAAGTACAATTCGCACGTCTTGCCGAGTCCAATCTACATCGAAGGGTCGCTTCTCGAAGTTGTGTAGGAGTACGTCTACCTAGGATAAGTGATCCAGCTCGGTAGACACAACTTTGAGAAAGAAGCTGACAGGAGGATCCGATTGGGCAGCGTTTGGAAAACTTCGTCAAGTCTTCTCGTCGCCAATCCCGCAGTGTTTGAAGACTAAGGTCTTCAACCAGTGCGTCCTGCCCGTTATGACATACGGTGCCGAAACGTGGACACTGACAGTCGGGCTGGTCCACAAATTCAAGGTCGCTCAGCGCGCCATACAGCGGGCTATGATCGGGGTTTCTTTGAAGGATAAGTTCAGAAATGAAGTTATCCGGAAGAGAACCGGAGTTACCGACATAGCCTGTGGAGTCAGCAAGCTAAAGTGACAGTGGGCTGGCTATGTCTGTCGAAGGACCGATGGCCGGTGGAGCAGACGAGTCCTGGAGTGGAGACCGCGTATCGGCAAGCGTAGTGTAAGGTCCTTAAGGTCCTTGTAAGGTCATCGATGACCTTAAAAGGGTAGCTAGGACAGACTGGATGCAGAAGGCGGAGGACAAGGTGTTGTGGCGCAGCCTGGGAGAGGCCTATGTCCAGCAGTGGACTATTATAGGCTGAGGTGATTGAACTTTATTGTGTAACTTAAATTAGGTATGTTGCAATAAACATTGTATTGTGTAAGAAGGTACTTGTTTAATTGAATATTTCCCTAACAGCTTATACCCGATTAATTTACTTTAGCACGGTGGTGAGTAGTACAACTCAAATAGAAAACATCAACATCCGCGAATGGCGAGAACGAGATCCACGACGGACGTACGGTGGAACGCTAATCTTTTTTGTATGTGCTAGAAATAAACAGTATTACAAGTATTTTATTAATTTCTTTTGCCATACAATCCCACAAATTATAATTCGAGGGGTGAAAGGCTATTTGTTTGAAGCGACATTTTACGAATTTCACAGCAGAGCCATTTATAAATTCAAAATAAAAAAAAAAACGTTTAAAAAAAACTACTGCTCTTACTTTAATTGGTCAAGGACAGCTAATGAGACAAAATTGATTTTCTATTGTTTGACTCCGAATCGGTGTCGCGCGGGGCTTAGCAGGTTAATGGGAATCGGAGATCTTTATTGCAAACAATCACTTAATGTTTTGGTAAAATTTTCCAATAAAATAATTGCTATAAGTTCCAAGATAAATGTCGCTTTGGGTTTGTATAATACAGGCATGTTGACTTATGACTGTAGGGGTCCACTAGGGCCGATGCCTGCCGGGGTCGCGGGAAGGTACTAAAGGGTCACCGAGGCCCCTGGCAACACAGGCAACAGGAAGGAATACGGGTGGGTTTTAGTCAGTAAGAGTCTGACACTCCTTCCCGCTCCGCCCAGAGCGGGAGAAGTTATTTGATGATTTCCCATCAAAAAAAAAAAGTTGACTTAAGCAACGAGAAACATTCTTAATGAGTTGTTTGACATCTCATGTTTGAAAAGGATTTTATAAAACATGGTTGTTGATACAAGATAATAATAACAGATTTATGAGTAAGTTAAGAAGTTGTAGTATTGAAATGGGTCAATATTTATTATGTCAGGAATAAAACATAAAAGTTCTGTAAGTTAGAAAAATCTTTTATTACGTACCTAATACTTTAACTTAATTAACACTCAGTATGTTTGAAGCCTGTATCCTAGTAGTGGGAACATTATAGGCTGATTATGCATGTTTGAAACTCCAAACAGAGTGCAAAGCGAAAGGGAATAAATGATAAATGATTTTATTTCAGTAAGTAGGTTTGTACAAACACTTTATCATATCAATAGTTGAACCGACATGTCTTATTGAATTTAGCTGACGGAAAATTAGTTGAAGCCACATTTCATAGTGCTAGTAGTAGAAAGCAAAATGTATGAAGGGACTTTTCACCTAAAGTTAGCTATATCGAAAAACGCTTTTTCTGCCATTCAACTGAAATTTTAGGACGAGAATAACGACTTATGCTCCGATTCTCTATGTTTTTATACAGCTTTAATGAAGTACCACACTGCATGATCACACTGCATGTTTGAGAATTATGCACTAAAATTGCATTGTCTTAAGTGTCAAGAAAGCTGAAGAGTGTTCAGTATTGTACAAAACACGACGCAGAAAAATCGCTGAATCCGAATATACAACTCAATATCTTTCAAAATGTCGCTTCAAACAAATAGCCTTTCACTCCTCGAATTATGAAATACAAAATAACGAAGTGCGCTAACAAAGTGGCGCGTAACATCTAGTGGTTTATATTAGCCAAACTGTATAGGAACCAAGATGATGTTATGTAGTACGACTAAGTGAAGTTGGCACACGACAACGTCCGGATCAAGACATGTTTCTTGGTAGGTGGTACATAATGGCGACATGTTGAGGACAGGTCAACTTGTTCTGCAAAACATAGGTGTATGTATACAAGAACTGAATTTACAATGTTGACGTGACGGTATATACAGCCTGTTTTGTTTGTTGCTATTATGTTGGTGCACCAGCACTTTGCCAGCGACTTCGTCCGCCCATGAATTCCCTGTGCCGTGGTAATATCGAAAAATCCCTATTCCTTGTCTTCATCATGATGGGAATCTCTGTGAAAAATATCAGCTTTCCAGGTCCAAGGAATTGGTCTATGCGTTGATGAGTCAGTTAGGACTATTTTTTGGGTAGGTATTCACTGAAATTATTTGAAATAGCCTCCACAAAAATTCGTGTACCGTACTCAAATGCACGTTCGCCAAATCCTGGGCAGCACACCTATCTCACTGACTGGATTTTTTTTTACCACGGTGTGTGCTATTTTAAAGTTTGTGCCAATACGAGTAAGTTTGACACGAGTGACATGACAAGAGTTTTATTGACACTACTATCTCTCGGACTCAAACGCACGATCGGCAAATCCTGGGCAGTCAACAGCGCACCTATCTCAACGATTAGCACATAAAAAAACACCTCGGGTTTCGTGCCAATACGAGTAATATAATGTTTTTGTTAACACTACTATCTCTCGGACTTTTAAATATAATTCAGAGGCAATGAAACTACTCTGGCTTTACCAGAGCACAGAAAAGGTGCCTATAAAAAGCGTGCATTTATTAACAGTAATGCCCCAGTGGAAATAGACTACCAGCTAACCGGGTAACCCCGGTTAGCTGGTAGTCTATTTCCACTGGGACTAGGTCAACATAAAACAGCCTTTGAATTTATTTTTTTCATTATTTCCTCTCTAATTTCGTCCAAAACGTGTCCACTGACTAACTTTTCAGAACGCTCTTTGATGAAAATAAAATACTTAGATTATCTTACTCTAAGGCTAGCTGCACACTCTACAACGTTTAATTATTGCAAGTTACGCGATGCAGTTAGTCGTTGTAATCTTGTTCTGGTCTACATACATATCTTCTGTGACCATTTAGTGTTGTGTGTGTTCGGGTAGTGTGCCAAGGGATCTAGTGGTTCCGGGTAAGTCATGGACGTTTTATGTAAACGTTTGTAATTTTTTTGGATTGGAATGTATCAAATAACTTCTCCCGCTCTGGGCAGAGCGGTGTGTCAGACTCTTGCTGACTAAAACCCACCCATATTCCTTCCATTGCCTGTGTTGCCAGGGGCCTCGGTAACCCTTTAGTACCTTCCCGCGACCCCGGCAAGCATCGGCCCTAATGGGGGGTCCATTAGGGCACTTGCCTACTGAGTGCTGACGACATCTCTATGAAGCGCGCGTGGAATACAACGCACCGTCGACCCGGGCCTGGTCCTTACCAGAAGGTGAGCTACCCATTGCTCACCGTCCACAAGCCCGCGCCTGCGGTGGCCAGAAATCCACCCGGGATTCTTGACGCCCAGGGCGTCTCCTGCGGCAGCTAGAGGCGAGAGGGCGCGAAATTTGCCTTTCCCTCAGCCGTCCCGCCTCCTCCTTCGCGAGCATTACTGTTTTGCAGAAGGAGGTGACGGATGCCCATGCCCTCTCGCTCCGTACCATGGCCTGAACCAGGGCCGCACGCGAGAGATCTCTGCCGCCGATCGCCTCCACGAGGACACGGCGGTGCTCTGCCCAAGCCGGGCAGACCTCCACGGTATGCTCCGTGTCCTCCGGGCGATCCACACAGTGGTGACACCCGGGCGTTTCCTCCCGCCTTATCCGACACAGGACCCTCCCGAAGCTGCCATGTCCGGTGAGGACCTGCGTCGGGTGGACGCCGTGGCGCCTCTCTCGCCACTCCTCAAAGAGAGGACTTATCGCCATAATTGTGGCGTGCGAGCACTGGGTTGCAACAACCGTAGAGAGAGGAACCTTGGAGTGTCATTTTCGTTTGGACGTAATACCCAGTTGGTTAGATTAAAACAAAATGTGACTTTTCATCAGCTAGTAAACGATAACCTTCACAGATTTCCGACCTTGAAAACCCTCGATACAAACAAAACCTCTTAAAAGTAAAAAAAAAAATAATGTATTGGTCGTTTAAGTTTAATATAAGTTGTAGCCGTTGTAGATAATATTTTGATCCATGCAGCGTCGTGTCCTGAGACGGCTAATGAAAGTAGAACAGAAGCTATCCTTTCCACAATAGCATACATTTATGATTGATAAGTATAAACGTCGCCTATTTGGCGTATTCATTAAAAAAATTTGCGCAGCTCTACTTATTTTTCCTACAGTCAAGCTAGTTACTAATTTATCCTGATTTCTCTTTACTCCATCGTCAGTCCCTGATCACAATCTATCTATAACATATTCATTGGGATCATTCCAATGAGCCCAAACACAATACTTCTGCTGTAAGTTGTTCAGGGAGTTGGGTATTCTGCAAATTCCAGGTGATGCTGCAGCATCTGTTAAGGTGTTGTATGTTCTAATATCAACGAAGTAATAGAATCCCAAATTTAGACTCGATCAAACCTGTGGAAGATGCTCCCACCCATTCATCAACTATTAAAGAGCTAATAATATTCAAACGGCTGAACGAATTTACATGATTAATTGCTAAGAACACTCTCGATCAATACACCTTAAAAAAAAAAAACAAATCGGTTCAGCCGTTTCAGAGCTACGATGTCGCAGACACACGCTAAACTTATAACACCCCTCTTATTCCGTCAGGGGGTTAAAAAATACTAGTATGTATCTTAGAGTACCTACCAATCCAAAAATGTCGCTAATTAAAAGCAAACACCAAAAAAAAAACTATATTGTTTATTTATTTATTTATTTATTTAATACTTTAAGCACACAAATGTACCGGGTACGGACTTAATGCCGTAGGCATTTTCTACCAGTCAACCTTTGGGTGATGCAGAGACAAACAGTGGTAGGTGCAATAGCGAAAACTGTGGAATAAATATTTATATAAATATAAGGATATACATACATAAACCTATTGAAAACTTTAAATATATACCTAATTATACATAAATATAAGACCTAATAAACATATAATACACATAAATACACGAATATACTAAAACAGATGAGACAAACAATGGGAAAACATTACCATTGTGATGATACTGCCAGCTTCTTACGAATATGCTCGCGAACTTTGACTTCATCATCGGTTGGTTGCCATCCTGATTTCCTGGGGGAGCGCATTCCACAGAGAGATAGACTGAACGAAGAAGGAAGAGTGAATGAAGTCAGTGCGGTGAGTGGGACATTGAAGAAGACGATTGTGTGATGAACGTAGGTTTCTACTGTGGTTCGCGCAAATGTACTGAAAGTGGGGGGCGAGATAACTAGGGAAAGAGGGCGAGTCAATTGTTTGCTCTTCCCGCTCCCCCTGCCTTCTGAAAAATTAATGAATTCGTCGAAACATAATTAGCTCTACTAATTAATGATTCTGGAAGTCGTAAATCATCTTCATGGAGGCTGTTTCCCTTGTATGCGAAATAAACTATTCCTATTAAACTAAAATAGATCTTAATATTGGTCTATATTAGTTAAAAAGATCTTAACATTGCTGTACAACTGTAAGTAAAATAAAAACTCATATTAATGAGATATATTATATTTTCTGAAATTCCGATTCTAATTATCAAACAAAATTACACTCAATATCGACTAAGATATTTTTGGGTTATCAGTAGGTATATTTCAAAAAAACTAGCGTGTCGAACTACGCACAATGAAGGGTTCCTTAGTTGAGATTAATTTATCCCATGAACAAACTTAAAATTGTAGTTGAAAAAGATTTTCTCACCTACATTCCAACTGTAAATTTAAGTTTGTACGCATAATATTTAGAGATTTACCATGTCATTTTACGACCATAGACTTCCTATAATATATAGGTATATAATAATTTACACATTTTTTTTCATAGTTTTTTGTCCGTAGTTTGGGGGATAAAGGGGGAGTCAATTTTCATCTATTTTCTTAAAAAAACCATTAAAACTATTACTTTTAAAACATTAGAATATACATTTGACACCCTCACAAGTCCTTTCTTTTGCTATGATGCACGGTAAAACTGCAAACCTTTTTTTTTTTATTTTGTTATTTGGTTCCAAGTGACCTCCAAAAGTGATATAAATATTCAAAACCCCACAATCACAATCACACAAATTCAACATTCATTTATTTGCGTTATACGTCCGTGTTTGGTCACAGAAATTCATATGTGTACCTAACAAATTTCAACTTAATCGGTCCATTAGATTCGGAGCAAATTGGCTATGACGGACAGACAGACAGTCAGACACACGAGTGATCCTATAAGGGTTCCGTTTTTTCATTCGGACGTATGGAACCCTAAATGTTAATTAAGTAGGTACCATGAGTACTACGAGTACTGGTTGTTAAAGCAGTAGGCTACGCATCAATTTTGCCAAAGCGACAATATGCTTATTGTCGCTTTGGCAAAATTGATGCGTGCTGGACAATATCGTACACCCGACCTACGTAATTTACCGGAACAAACAAGAATCTAGAACAAGAAAACATTGAACGAATTACTTAGTGATGTGAAATTAGCTGAATAGAGGTGTCTCGTAAATTCATAATGATCGTTTCAGCCGAAAGACGTCCTATTCGTCCTTCTTGCATCATAGGTTATTCTAAATATAGATTATCCATTACTTATAAAGTATACATATTGTTTCTGTAATTTACGGTTAAACATAATTAATCAACTGACACACTGCGGCTTATCAAGTCTAGTTCCTTCAGGGTCGCGAGAAGGTACGAAAGGGTTACTGAGGCCCCTGGCAACACAGGCAACGGAAGGAACACGGGTGGGTTTTAGTCAGTAAGAGTCTGACACACCCTGCCGCTCTGCCCAGAGCGGGAGAAGTTATTTGATCATTTCCCATCCAAAAAAAAAAGTAAATTTCCTTGATATAAAATTATCCTAATACGAGTGTATAATTATAATTAACCAATCAATTTTAATTTATTTAATATTAATATTTATTTCATTATAATTGAGGGGCTTGTGCCTAAGTAATAACAGCCGCACGGGCCGATCGATCAGGTTAAGCTACGCTTGCCGCGGTTGGTCCGTGGATTGGTGACCATCTTTACATAGCAAGACCCCTCCGTGCCTCGGAAAGCACGTTAAGCCGTTGGTCCCGACTGTCATTTGTAGATCTTTGACAGTTGTTACGGGTCGTCAGAAGCTCGAAAGGCTGACAACCAGTCTTACCAAGGGGTATCGTGTTACCCAGTAACTGGGTTATGGAGGTCAGATAGGCAGTCGGTCCATGTAAAATACTGGTATTCAGATGTATCCGTTAAGACTGGAATACGACCCCAACATAGTTGGTAAAAGACTAGGCAGGCATATTTATTTAATTGTAATCACGATACTTTTATCTAATATAATTATTTCACAATTACAATTTTGTCATTGATCTGTGGTTGATCTCCTATAAGTCACCAAGTTTGTCATCTGCAATTCTACACCGTCTAACACAGTTTACAAAAACAATACCCAATACATCTTTTGCCATTCCATGTTCTATCATAACATTTTACATTTCGCCATCCATGTTAGTTATTTATGTAACCAAACCGTATGTCAAAACATCAAAAAATAGTTTTCTGACAGCTGCTCGCAAAGATTGCTTTAGGCCGGGTGGCGGCGGCGCGCACGTTCCGACGGCAACGAACGTCTTATCGTTGCCGACGGAACGGCATAGCATAATCAGCCTATAATGTTCTCAGTGCTGGGACACAGGCCTCCTCTCTTCGAGAGGGAGTAGGCCGTAATCCACCACGCGGGCCCAGTGCGGGTTGGTAGATGTCACATGTCTTCGATTTTTTGGTTTTAGGACATGCCGGTTACCTCACGATGTTTTCCTTTACCGTTTTTACCCTAACTTCTTATCACTACATTATTAATGTTTGTTACATTATTTATATTACAGTGCGAGCATGAAGTATGTATAGCTAAAAAGACAGGTTTCACCACAGATGATGGTAAATTAGACAAGACAACATTGGAAGAAGTTGTTTCCAAGAATACTGATGATAAAGACCTAATGGCAGACATGAAAACGTTTTACTTTGTGTAAACAATTTCATCAAGTGTTGATGAAATTGTTTACACAAAGTAAAACGCCAACCTGGGTTCGAATCCACGACCTACAATTCGAAAGTCTGGGCCACCACTCCTCACACGGAACGGAATGTTGCAATTTTAAATATTATATATTTACATAAACATGTAGAATTAAGTAGTTTGTAGATATTTATTTTCACCGGTAGACGTCATCACGTCAACGCCAGCTGTCACTGAAAACCAGCTCTGGGGCTCTGTCTCGCAAAGGGTCGCGATGGCCGTTTTGCGTGGATGTGACGCATATTTTTCCCCCAACTTGTTCTTTTTAGGTTCCGTATCTCAAAAGAAAAAAACCGGAACCCTTATAGGATCAATGGTGTGTCTGTCTATCTGTGTGGCCGTCCGTCACAGCCGGTTTCCTCCGAATCTTATATAATCTAAATTAATTAATTTTTAATATGATGGTAAATTTTGGGGGGCAAATCAAATTAAAAGTCATTAGTTCAAACTAGACTGAGAATCAGCACTTTTTTAACGTCATAAATACATAAGGCAGTCCCCCAAAACCGCCTGCCCTTTACCACTTCCTAGTTGCTTTAGCTGGGAAGAAGAAGTGGCGCAACAAACTCCCCAGCAGCACACCTGTTCGTTTAGGTATATAAACTTGATTCTATATAAATCGGATACAAAGTAATTAACACTTCGAAACACAAAACATTAAATTAAATTATTTGCCATACGTTAACCAGCACACGCCAAAATACCAACAAAACAATGAAAACTGTACTCAAGCAGAAATAAAAATTACAACATAAAAACGTAAACAGAACTTAATACCTAAATAAAAGCCTCCAGGCATGAAGGGCGTGCCCGCTTACATAAAGCTATAGCTGTAACTTGAAGTCACAAATGATAAACTAGCACCATCGAAGTAAAATGAATAAACACTTAATTACTAATAACAATAATAAAACCGTGGTCAGCAAGTCGACCAGTCACCACAAGCAGCACCCGTTCACGAGCATAACGCAAAGATCAGCCATCACCCCCCTCGCCATATTGGAGGGAAGGAGGCTACCCAACCCCCGAGGCTAACGCAGGCAGTGACATCTGAGGGAGCATGACAAACTTGCTGCCGGTTACTGCTTGCTGCGGCAAATTAGAATTCGCAAACCTGTGATATATCACACAAAAGGCTTGTTGCGAGGGTCTCAAATATATATCATTTTACAGTAAATAGTTTTAAAGTTATTTAAGAAAATATATGAAAATTGACCATTCCCCCTCATCTCCGAAACGGCTAAGCCTAAAATTTTGAAAAAAAATACAGAAAATAGTTCTTTATTTATAAATTGCCGGAAAATTTATAAGAAGTATATGGTCTTAAAATAAAATTGTAACTCACTCAAAATTGTGCATACAAACTTACATTTGCAGTTGGGGGAACATGTTTTTCAATTACAGTGTTAAGTTTTTCTTGGGATAAATTCATCCCAACTACGAAACCCTTCATTGCGCGTGGTCCGACACGCACTTGGCCAGTTTTGTATAAGTTTTCCTTCTTTGCGTCATGTTTACCGTAAATAAACGTATTTTCTTTCTTTCTTTCACTTCTCTCTCTTCTAAATTTTACAATTTAAGTAATAATGCCCCACTTCAGTGCACTTTACTAAAACCATTAAAACAATTCTGTTTAATAGGCATTATTTCTAATAAATACACTTCAAGACAAGGGTTCTTTGTGCAATGTGTCTAATAAACTTGCAAATTAATACTATTAATAGCCGTAAATAATGTGTCTGCTTGTTGAAATGGCTATCATGCGTTTCATTGTTTCAGGTCGTGGACCTATGTTGTTGCTAATTAATTCTTAACAGCAGACATCCATTGTTAGGAAGGTCTACACTTGAGAAATAAGACGTTTAGTTCAGGCGCCAGAGTACCCACAGAAAGACAATAACAATTTAATAGTTAGATTTTATTGGAGCCTATTAGTTATGTCCACATAATCCGTCAGTATTTTTCTCATGTTATACAAGTTGTCGTTTTGCATCCTCGTCAAATTACGGGAGGGCACTATGAGAGACATATATAATCAAATACAATTACGATACCTGCTCAATAATTAATACATATTTGTTTTTTAGTTATTTAAGTTTGCCAGAATTTTAGAATACACCACTTTCACAGAACAGAATCACCCCGTAGCGTATGCGGTGTGTGTAAAAGGGCAGTAACAGTACGGTATCACACGGACCGCGTTTTAACATGCGTGTCCCACACATGACGATTTCCGAAAGTTAGAAAAAAAATAAAATAAAAAGACCTACTTATTTTATTATTGATACGTGTCAAGAATCATTAGCATAGTTACCTCCTTCAATTTGACGAGGATGCAAAACGACACCTTGTATAGGTATTTTTTCATAGACTTGCTGTATCTCTATTTTACTGTTGGTCCTTCAAACCGGTGTGGATAAAGTCATTTAAAGCATCGTCTGCCCAGATTTTTCATACAATTAAAGCATTGTGGTGCCAGTACCGAAATGTTATCTGTCCGTCGTCATGGAAGCAGTCTTTTAACCGCAGGAGGTAGTGTTCTCAAAGAGATGTCAGCACAAGTGTAGGGGTTCGCTAGGGCCGATGCCTGTCGGGGTCACAGGAAAGTCCAAAAGGGATACCGTGGCCTCTGGAAACGCACAGGCAACGGAAGGAACACGGGTGGTATTTAATCAGTAAGAGTCTGACACGCTCTCTCGCTCCACCCAGAGTGGGAGAAGTTATTTGATAATTATCACCCAAGAAAAAAAATGGAGTTGGTGTTCCGTCGCTTCCATGGACAAGTATCACAGGTGAGCACATGGACAAGCTAGTGAAGTGAAGTGGAACTAACATAGTTTTAAGCTATATCAATTTATTAACACAAGGTTTGTGTTATACTTATAAAACGCACACTATGCAGCCAAGCATATTATAAGTTGGAGGATAACATCGCTGATAAAAATGTTTGGCTCAACGCTGGTCCTGGTCCACAAGGGCGCAAAAACTAATTGATCAGGTATTGAAAATAGTGTTGGAGCTGCTGAAGATTTTATAAACTCTCTTTGCATTGTATAAATTCAATCTCTTAGTATTGTATAGTCGCACAGCACATTGTTATGTGAGTACTATGTACTATAAAGCTGCCATTTACTGGATACGTCTTTCAGTGACTTCAATGTGCCCTGGCGGCTGGGAGTATGTCGTGTTCACTCTAATGTCTCGCTGATGGTGGCGCGTGTGTTGGATCATTTAGCTCCCTTCAAAATGGTTGAGCTGAATGGTGCTGATCCACGCGTCATGTTCGTGAATGGGCGCCGTCAGTAGAGACTGGTCATATCTTAGCTGCCACGGCTTATTTTAATTTTTGAATTGCTTTTTTTTGTTGTTTTGTTAATCTTTTTATTACGGACGCTTTTACGTTTTGCACCGTTCTCAAATGTATGTATAATTTCGAAATGAATGATGTAAACAATTATTTTGTAACCATAAAACGTTGATTTAAAAGAGTG
Source organism: Atethmia centrago (assembly GCA_905333075.3). Taxonomy (NCBI): domain Eukaryota; kingdom Metazoa; phylum Arthropoda; class Insecta; order Lepidoptera; family Noctuidae; genus Atethmia; species Atethmia centrago. Next base: position 8,105,475 of record HG995377.1, read on the forward strand.
TCCGTGGAGTTTCTTGCCCGTTCTTCTCCATAGGTACCTACTATGCTTTGGAATGGGCAACTAGCTTCATGTTTCTGACTGACCGACCGAACCCTTGACAATTCAAAAGTGCCTGTAATTGGTTTATTTGAATAAATGCTTTGAGTTTGAGTTTGAGTTTGACTTTATACATATAATACGTTAGTTTGTAAGGTCATTCAGGTCTATGGCTCATTGTAGCCTGAAATAAATAATTCATTATTATTATTGTATCATAATTGAAAACTGGTGTCAACTGATATATGAAAATATCCCGGACGTTTTGTTTCATGCAATACTATAATACGATTTTTTTTCTAAGGCATGTATTTAACGCGGCGACAAACTAATTTGATTTAGGGTTTTTAAAATAATTAAAATGTGTAGCAAAAATAATAGGTTGGCAGCTACAGTGAAGTAGCATTTTAAGTATAAAGTAGCAGCTTAATAATAAATTGTTAGCTTTATTTTAATTTAAACTAGCATCGAGTTTTTGTTTTGGTAACTAAGAGTCACCAACAACCGAGGGGATGTGACGCTCGGCGGCCGCCTTTGCGCGTTTGTGGTCACTGTTCTAACCTAACCCAAATGATTTTATACTTAAAATACTACTTCACTGTAGCTGCTAGTGTAGGGGTGGACCCCTACAGGGCCCCCTAGGGCCGATGCCTGCCGGGGTCACGGGAAGGTACTAAAGGGTTACCGAGGCCCCTTGCAACACAGGCAACGGAAGGAATACAGGTAGGTTTTAGTCAGTAAGAGTCTGACACACCCTCCCGCTTCGCCCGGATCGGGAGAAGTTATTTGATGATTTCCCGCAAAAAAAAGAAAAACTGTAGCTGCTAACCTATTATTGTTGCTACAGATTTTTTTTTTTTTAGTAGCAAATAGTTAGTAGCCCTTTAGGTGTTTAGTCACCTGGAAAATAATAAGCCTTTTTCTAACCTTTTCACGAGACAAATCAACCAACCATTACTTATTTATAAACTCCTTCACAAGTATTTAAACTAAATAAATTAGGTTACCCACCCACAATTATGGTAAACTCGTCAACATACGTGGAAGGATGACACGTTTTCTAAACCAAAATTAATTACTTTCCATCTAATTGATTTATTACGCGTAATTAAGCGTCTTCACCTGACGTGAGCGGTTGTTTATTTAATTTAGTTTCAGAGGTGTAAAAAAGAGTAGGAACTACGAATAAAAACAAAAAGTATTAACTGAGGGTAGATAGTTATTTATTATAGGATGGCGCGTACGTCGTTACCGACGCACAGTGGAACGAATGTATGGGAGCGGTTGGACGTAGACATGTCCGAAAAATAAGAGTAAAATTATGCCAAACTAATGATGCCATCTTATTCGATTACTTAATGCCTTCATAAATTGTGGTGATGAATTTCTTCATAACTCCCATATTTCGGGAGTAATTTGAGAAAATGTGAAATTTTACTATGAAAATGAGTGTATCGAGCTCTCTCCCTCCTGATTCCGGGCTTGTTTCAAGTAGCGGTCTCTAATATCGTAATGCTATTACTAAGAGCTATATTTAATACTAAGACACATAGTGCGCCAAATGTGCACTTTCTGGGATAAAAGGAAATGAAAATTTAAAAAAAAAAACGTTTTTTCCCCATTTGTATTTACTTTAAACCGCAGACAGACTTATTAAGAGGTCTATAAATATATTATATATATACAGAAATATATATTAACAAAAATATTCACAAGAACTGATGAGAGTATGACTTTTAAGTAAGTTGATAATAAATTACCTAGTTTCATTAAAAGTACAATAAATAATTAAGATGTAAGCTCTAATTTACTAAGTTACACATTTTAAAACAATAACATCATTTAATTATCTTCGTCATCATCATCATCATCAATTAATTCAAATTCAGAATCGATGTCCGCTAAATCATTTATGTTAACAAATTCGATATCACTTTTCTCAGAATCCGTAAGCTCATAAAATTCCTTAAAAGAAGATTTTTTTACAAACTTATTTCCTTTTGGACGGATACTTGTAACAAGTGGATCAGAAGACAGTAAAAGATTGTGCATAATATCTTCATTGCATGAGATACTGCTATGCTTTCGAGAATGCCCCTCTCTATATTTTCTAAAATCTTTATTTCTAGCCTCAGATGCCTCTTCGGATAGAAAACCAATGGGCACAATTGACATGTTCTGAACTATGTCTGGCCCATGCATTAAAATTTTATGAAGTGAAGAAGGCATATAATACCATGGGTATAACTCCACGTAAAGCTTAGCAGTATCAAAGCAGAACTCTCGGAATTTAGTTACGTTGATCTTCTCTCCTGATGAAATACACTGCAAGATCACACAGATTTTTCTTAAAAGCATAGCATCTATTCCGGTCAGTTCAGCAGATTTAGTGTAGTTTTCAAAAAATCTCCTTGCCGAGTTGCCATTGTTGGTGGATCCACTGCCTTGTTTCACAACATCGAGAAGTAAGCCCGTTTCTCTTCTTACAGCCTCTTGAACTCTTTTCTTCCTGTCATCAACTTGCCTTTTTGCTATATCACCCCTTACTTGCCATGATTTTATGTCTAATTTGTAGGAAATGTGTAATAAGCATTCCATTGAGCGAATCCAAGCGTGAAGGGTGCTTAAGCTATATTTATACATGTCCTCGTTTGCGTGTTTATCTTTGATTAACTCTAAATTATTCATTTCTTTAGGACAAGCCTTGCATATGTCACACACTGAAGCTGCTGTATTGGATATAATGGAATGAATTTTACCATCAATCATTGTCAACAGCAGTTGGTGTTTGACACTAATTCCATCAGTGATGGTGGATGGAGTTAAGGCTTCAATCTCTGCTTCGATTTCAGCCATCTCTCTCTGCACATTTTCTTTGGTTTCCTTTATAAACTTAAACAATATTGGCCGGCAAAATGAAGTGGAAGATGGTCGCTCGTTTTCCCAAATTGTTACACCTTTTGAGACGAGCCGCAGTGGTACAAGACTAATCATAAAATTACTAGCAAGATCGATTTGCTCATCTTCACTCGTCCTTTGATGATAAATGCTTTGGCTAGATGATCCGTCAAAACCCCATTTGCTGGTCAATACGAGCTGTTGATTGGGATCAACAGGGGTTTCTAACGACCTAATAAGTCTTCTTGAGGTTAAATCCATCAAGGCTTGTAATTTGATTTTTGCAGAGCTCTCTGTAACTGTGAGATCTTCTTTGGCCGGATAGCACTTAATTTTTTCTTTAACCAACATGTAGTAACTCGGGTATTGAAGAGCTCCTTCTTGAGTGTTGAAATCCCGAAGAGTGTTATAGCGCCATTTCGATAAGTTCATCGATACATAAAGAGCCAATGCCTTCAAAGGGGATATTTCCCGTACCTGAATTGATTTACCTTCAATGAAGGCTTTGATTTTTGAGGCCTCTTCTGGATTCTCCGTCAAGTATTTCATAACATAAGCTGTATCGCTTTGTCCTGCCTTTTGAAGCGCCCTTTCGGCCGAAAACATAATTTCAGCGCTGCTACTGCTGCATGAAAGACTATCTTCAGTGCGTCTTCTTTTTTGCCGGTTACTAAGGTCCTCAAAAGATTTACGAGGACTAGGATGTGTACAAGTTGAAGCATCAGATTTAGCAGGAGAAATTATGGGCTCGATGACGTCACTTATATTTTCTGTAGAAGGTTCCATATTTTCATTCTGTAATTCCGGCCATTGAATTGCAGCCTGTAGCCAAATCTCATGTTTCTTCCGAAACTTATCTGTGCTTCTTCCAGACTGTGTCCATTTTGCATAAATGCGGTAGCAAAATCGACGACACCAGTCTTTTAAACTTGTTTCAGCACTTTCACATAACTGAACACAACTGTTATCTTTTAAAACACTGAACAAATAGTTAAAGTCGCGTAAATCTTTATGTGCGCGTGCGCATAAAGCAACGTGAATATCAAGATTTGTATTAAAATTTGGAAAATACATTGCGAGATTAGCTTGGATACAACGAGGTGTAAATCAACACTGATTTTAAAGTTACTAATAGTGACCTATTTATATAAAATCCAGGTATCCCAGGTATCCTTTGTTAAATATTGCAAGGTAATTAGTTATTGTGATAATTAGTAAATGATGCATGCTAAATTAGTGTATTAAGAGCCATTTAGTAATTAAATAATAGCAATGTTCTTATCAGTAATCATTAGTGCATCAGTTTTATATGTAAACCTTAAGTCCCTAATTATATATCCTAATTAGCTTATATCTTCTCTAATTGGCTGCTCAGAAATGTTATTGTAATAAGGTAAACCTTTAGAAAAACGGTTTTAATCAACAAAATAAACAAAAAATAAAAAAATTGTGTTATAAAATAAACATCACTCTTTATCCCAGAAAGTGCACATTTGGCGCACTATGTGTCTTAGTATTAAATATAGCTCTTAGTATTAGCATTATGATATTAGAGACCGCTACTTGAAACAAGCCCGGAATCAGGAGGGAGAGAGCTCGATACACTCATTTTCATAGTAAAATTTCACATTTTCTCAAATTACTCCCGAAATATGGGAGTTATGAAGAAATTCATCACCACAAGTTATGAAGGCATTAAGTAATCGAATAAGATGGCATCATTAGTTTGGCATAATTTTACTCTTTTTTTTCGGACATGTCTACGTCCAACCGCTCCCATACATTCGTTCCACTGTGCGACGGTACGGAATGTTGCCATTTTAAATATTTGTATTTATTTTATTCTTTTATTTCTTATTATAATCTCACCGTATGCTGCACAGGTCAACGTCATCAAGTCAACGCTGGCTATCGCTGAAAACCAGCGCTGGGGCTCTACCTCGCATAGGGTCGCAGCATTATACTGAGCGATTGCCGTTTTGCGTGGATGTGACGCATATTTTCCCCCAACTTCTTCTTTTTTGTATTTGTGTTCCTTCTTTGCGTCATGTTTACCGCAAATAAAGGTAATTTCTTTCTTCTTTTTTTCTTTCTATTTGATATCCTAGGCAGGTCGTAGGTACTGGCTTGCGGACGGCGAGCAATGGGTAGCTCGCCATCCGGTAAGGACCAGACCCGGGTCGACGGTGCGTTGTGTTCCATGCGCGCCTCAAAGAGATGTCAGCACCAGTGTAGGGGTCCACTAGGGCCGATGCCTGGAGTCGCGTGAAAGTCCAAAATGGTTACCGAGGCAATACAGGCAATGGAGGGATACGTGTGGGTTTTAGTCAGTAAGAGTCTGACACACCCTCCCGCTCCACCCAGAGCGGGAGAAGTTATTTGATAATTTCCCAACCCATAAAAGAAAAAAAGCCAGGTTCGCATGCCACTATATCCGATGAAAAACTTACAGAAGTAGTCAATCTGCCTAGCCTTTTCCCAACTATATTGGGGTCGGCTTCGAGACTAACCGGATGCAGCTGGATACTAATATTGTACATGGAGCGACTGCTTATCTGACCTCAACAACCCAGATACTGGTACTTGCATAACATTCCGGCTAAATACACAGGTAGATAAATACCTACATTTACTGCTAGTCATAAGTAATTTGTTCATTTGTTTAACATAGGTACATTAATGATGTTTCAAGTAATAAAGAGCGCGCTATGTTATGCAAGAGGGCGAACAAATGTCATGTTTAAATCATTAAATTAAAGAATAAGCACTAAAAAAGACTTATTAAGAAAAGCATAATAAAATTTAATTAATTAAAAATAGCAATGAAATAAAAGTCAATAAAAAGAGAAACATGTAGCGCGTACTATAGTGCGCCGTTCGCCACAAGCCCGCACTCCTAAGCCCCCTCTACCGAGTCGTCGCTCGGCCCGCCTGAGTGTCCGAGTCAGTGCCGCGCTGTCCCCGCGCGCCACATATGATCGATAGTGTTACGCGAGCCAACTAGCAATAAAGACGTACGCGCGCTGTGCCGCGCGTCGACCCGGTCGTTCGTCACATTTAGTTTTACCATCTATACCACACTCTTGTTCGCCCTTCTTTTTTACTCAATGGTGCCGATTTCCTTGTTCACAAACTAAACTAAATTTAAGTTCAGTGCATCTTTTTCTTTCTATTTCATTAAGAAAAGGACAGAAGATAAATTTTAGTTTAGTCCTGTCAAATTAATCAGCGCTTGACGTAAATTGACGTAATTTTAGTAGGCAAGTTTTTAATCACGTCTAAACTTGTATGGAGTAGAGTGACAGGCGCTGATTAATTTGACAGGACTAAACTAAAATTTATCTTCCGTCCTCTTCTTAGTGAAATAGAAAGAAAAGATGCACTGATCTTAAATTTAGTTTAGTTTGTGAACAAGGGAATCGGCGCCAGTGTATAATATAATTAGACAATTACCTACTCACGAAGTTTAATTGCTCCTTACCCTATAAACACAATAATAATACAAAATAAAATGTCCCAAACTGAATACAATAATAAGACTATGTCAATGTACAATGCTAATGTCAATTTATACAAGCAACGTTTCTTATTAGCATGTCAACATTCTGTCATAGATTTTTATCTGTTACTGCTAAACTAATTACTCTTTCTTTTGCGTAGTGGGGTAAAAAAAAAACAATTTATTATTTTTGACCGTGATTATTTCTGGCAAAGATTAAGTCACACTTTTTTCTAAAACTTGAGCCTACGAGTATAACTAATCACTGGGTTAAGTTTCAAAGTTCTACCTGTTAGGTACCTTTTTCACTATCAAACATACATCACTAGTCACATAGTGGGTTACAATAAAAGGTAGGTAGTAAAACCCACTCTCAGAAATAAAGTAAGTAATTACATTTATCTACACTCATGCTATAAATCCTCTATAAAAGTTTCTGAAACAGTTTACTTATTGCCAACATTAAAACAACCAGTGCCATAGTAACCATAATATCATCCAAACGAGTGTTATAATGTGCACTAAATTTAATTATGCAACTCCTTTTCAAAAAAAGAACACGCGCGTTTCACTACCACAGCATCTTAATTTTAAAAAAAGTATAGATTACTCGAATTCATGGCGTATCCCGCCATTTTTGTTCGTTAATAGTATTGCAAAAATGTATTACTTTGTTGTTTACAAAAATGATACAAGCTTTGATAACTGCAGCTGTTGAACATCTCTTGAGCTGTTTGCTGCTGGGGCCCTCCAGATTTAGTTGTTTTTCGTATTTCTGTCCTACCACAGTATTCATAGGAATGAAGTTGAAGAGGTCGTTTTCGGAGTCCTTAAAATAAAAATACAGAATGCCATTAAAGTCGTGTTGTATTAGGTATACCTACAAATACAAACATACTTTTGATACGAAAACTCTGATTTCAAAGACGTATTATGTATCTATAATAATATAATCAATCAACTAATACGTTTTAAATTTGGATTAAAATTAACTAATATTTTAAAGAAAATATTAACACTTACCGACATTACGCAATGATACCCTTTTCAGTCACGACTCAGAACTCAGCAGGAGCAGATAATTGAATGATTGATTTTAATATATTTTTTCAATTTATATATAATTTCATTTTAACCTATAGAGTTCAAAGTCGCACATTTTTTTGTTAGATGTATCAAGGACAAAAATGGTATGATGAAATTGAAACCTCAAGACATCGTTATTGTTTACTATAATATTGATAAAATAAACACTACTGTACGTTTGTTTATTGTAATTTTTCTATACATTTTATTGAGAAAATTCGGCAAGCAAAACCATCGTATGGAAGTAGTATGTCTAATTTGCAATGTAAGTTCTAATTCTATATATGGAGATGGATCAAAACAAAATCGCAATATCGACATAGTACTATTATTACGCGTGGTTTTGCCTGATATTATTATCTTATTCTTCAAAATTATAACTTTTAAATCACCAAAAGAAAGGTAATGTTGACCGGTAATGTCACCGTATTTTGCTTGACACAGTTGGGTAACTCTTTTACTGTGGTGTATTAGTATACAATAAACTAATAATAATGTAATGTTGTAATAAAATAAATATAATATAAACGAAGTCGTGGTATTTAACTAGTATGTAAGACTTGGACTGTAGTTACTATACCTAGTCAAATATTAATGTACACTTTAGATATCATAATAATAAGGTTGAGATTTGTAGATTTGGGTTATGATTGCAAAGCATTTGTCCCGTGAAGAATTCCTGAGTCAGGATTTTAGGTTCACGCGTGAATTACATATATGGAAAAACCTCACGTGGATCCCGGCTATTTAAATATTGGACAGTGAATTAGGAGCATCACTTCAGCTACCAGGAGCTCCAGATTAACATCAAGTACTTACCAAGAATCGACCTGCAATAAGGAAAATGTAAGTAGTTCTTTAATAACATTACATTAACTTATTTTTACTATCGCAGTAGTATTTTTATGTAGTGTTAGTAGTTACAGCAATAGCGAAGCACTAAGGGGTTCGATTCTCCGAATCGAGCAATGAGTTATTCCTAATAGCAATCAATCTGCTCTTCTATTTATGTTGTACAGTTAATCTAGCGCGATATAGTATTGTGGTTTAATAGAGTATTATTTCAGTGATGACTATGTTTCAGTATTCTAAAAAGATGTATTTGTATTTAGATTATTTTCGATGGATAGATAATAATAAAATAATAATAATAATTAATTAGAGTAGTGTACTTACCTGTACCTGATATGTCAAAGTGGGATGTGCGCTTGAATCATTATTTGATTGTATTAATATTTATTTGCTTCACTCCATTTCAGGTCGCACGAAAACGCTGAGACCCTTTTTCCCTCCGACGTCGACGAGGAACCTCAGGTTCCAAAAAAGAAGAATGACGGCCGAAAAAGGAAGCAAGCATCAACTCGCACGATGGAGCTGGCACGAGGCTCGTGGTCGTCAATATCGAGAGCAAGTCCGATACCAGGGCCGTCCACATCCGCGACGCCTGCCGTGCCGTCGCCCCGTCCATCAGCTTCAAAGAAGCCGTATATCAAACCGATCGCTCCAAGGAAGAGCACGGTATACGATCTGTTTGGAACCGATAGCGACGACGACGAGAAAGAGGTCCCTGCAGTTACTGGTAAAACACCGTTAGCTTCATATATAACACGACGCCTTGCAAACGGTCATTCGCGCCAAACCCACGAAAACAAGCCGGGAACGCACTATATTGATTTGAAAATATACCGGTGCGATGAAATAGAGAAAGTTCCTCCAATGAATAGGTGGCGCCAAGCTATTGTCACGCTTAAAAATCAAACCTTTGACAATACAGATGCTTGGCAACATTTGTCTAATTTTATTATAGCTACTCGAAAAGAGTATGCTAAGTACCCACAAACATTTGTAAGTAACTATTATTGAAATAGTACTTAAATAAAAAAGTAGGTACTTATCCTAGTATAACTACATGCCTATTCACAGTTATTTTTTGTATTACTCTCTTCTAATAATTCGATATTATTATTCTTTTTGTAATTTACAAATTAATAAGAATAAATATTTAGATCTAGGATGTAAATCTATTATAATGTAATAGCAACCTTAGGCGGTTCTTACTTATGCATATAATTAAATCATGTAATCGGTTATAGAAATTAAGTATTGATAATAATTCATATTACATAAAATTTGATTGAATATTCATTGATTTTTTCTTTCTTACAGTTACACCTAGACCCGGAATCAGAACAAATAACAACGATAAAATAATAATATGTCAAAAATGTCACATTGAAATACCTAAAATTGAATATCAGTATCATTTGAGAACGAATTTGCATAAATCTAATTGCATACTAAAAACTGAAATTGAAAATATCGATATAATAGCCACGGCTTTTAAAAAGAGAATAATAAGTTACAGACTAAATCCATCAATGGAATACCTAATACCTGAGGAATTCCTAATGGATAATCGGCACAAGGTCATAAGACTAATTAACGATTGTTTGATAACACATAATTGTGTTAAATTAAACTTTGAGCTTTTTGCTTACTTCACTCTTCCAAAATCTGATGAGCAACAGCTTAAATCGTTTAACACAAAATATGAAATTGTTTATAACAATAATACAGATATAAATGAATTATATTTGAAAACAATAAATACATTTGACAGAAAGCTCTCAGAGTTCCAACATCGAGAATCTGGTTGGTCTTGTTTCTTTATAAGTCATCTAGAAATTAACATTAACAAATACTCTCCTTTGAAAGGTGGCACCTATATAGATTTGCCGCAAGTAATAAAAAAAACTAGAAGTTGTTTGAATATTAAAAACAGCGATAACAACTGCTTTTTATGGAGTATTGTCGCTGCATTATACCCCACCCAAATGAATGTTTGCAGAACTAGTTCATACCCACATTTTTCAAAAGTTTTAAATATAGATGGTCTCTCCATTCCCCCATCATGTAAAGATATTAAAATATTTGAAAATTTAAATCCCGACTTAAGTATTAATATATATGGATTAGATAATAAAAACATGGTCACTGGTCCTTTATATTTGACAAGTTTAAGAAAAAACCAGCATGTCAATTTATTGTACTTTGAACAGAAAGGTAACGGGCATTATTGCTTAATTAAAAATCTATTGAGATTGATCAAACGTCAAATAACTAAACATAAAGGTAAAATGTACCTATGTGAGACATGCTTACAAGTTTTCACGAGTGAAACAAAATATAGTGCCCATAATAAGTGTCCTAAGATTATGACAATGTTACCTGAAAAGAATAGTATTCTTCAATTTAAGAACTTCGAAAGAAAACAAAAAATTAATTTCGTTATATACGCCGATTTTGAAAGTCTTTTACTAAACTGCAACGTAAATGTAACTGAAAATACTCGTACCTATAAGGTTCACGAACCTTCATGTTTTGGTTACTATATTTGTTGTTCACACAACACGGATCTGAATAAGTATGTTACTTATAGAGGAGCTGATTGTGTAGAAGTATTTATAAAATATTTAATAAGAGATTTGGAGTACATTTACAGTATCTTATTAAATAAAATACCTATGGCACCTTTAACTACGGACCAAGAAAACCATTATAAAAAAGCCGCTACATGTCATATCTGTAATTATTTGCTCTTTGACGATAAAGTAATGGATCATGATCACATTACATCACAATACCGTGGCGCAGCACACTCTCATTGTAATTTAATGTTAAGAGTTTGCCCTTTCGTGCCTGTTATTTTTCATAACCTATCCGGCTATGACTCTCACCTATTTATAAAAGAATTATCGAAGTATGAAGGTGCTTTTAAAATTATTCCGAAAACCAAAGAAAGATATATGTCATTCACAAAAGTACTCCATACTAAGAATGCATTAAAATCAAGGGTTTTTCAAGTTAAGTTCATAGATTCTTATCAATTTCTTAATTCAAGTTTAAGCACATTAGTAAATAATTTGGATGAACCCGATTTTGTTAATTTATCAAAACAATTTCCAGATATAAGTTATAATCAGTTAAAGTTGCTACGACAAAAAGGAATTTATCCCTATGATTATATAAATGCATACTCAAAATATAACGAGACTCAACTTCCATCGAAAGTTTGTTTCTATAACAGTTTGAATTGTCAACATATTAGCGATAATGAATACGTACACGCACAATCTGTTTGGCAGTCATTTAATATTAAATCACTTGGAGAATATACAGATTTATATTTAAAGACCGACGTATTACTTCTTTCTGACGTATTCGAAAAATTTAGACAGACTTGTCTGGATCATTATCAACTTGATCCAGCGTATTATATTACTGCACCTAGTTTAAGCTGGGATGCGATGCTACTGTACACAGGCGTTAAATTGGAATTAATTCATAGTTTAGAAGTGTATGAATTTTTGGAAAAGGGAATACGTGGAGGCTTGGCACAATGTTCTCTTCGCCATGCTCAAGCTAATAATAAATATTTACCAAATTATGATGCTTCTCAAAAATCAACTTATTTGATTTATCTTGACTGTAACAATTTATATGGTTACGCAATGACAAAGAAAATGCCTATTTCAGATTTCCGTTTTTTGACAATCGATGAGATGAAAACAATAAATGTGTTATCAATATCAGATGATTCTGAATATGGATATATTTTAGAAGTTGATTTATTATATCCTGAGAGTTTACATAATACGCATAGTGATTTACCTTTTGCGCCCGAGAGGTTCACACCTCCTGGAGGCAAAACACCTAAATTAATTGCAAATTTATACGACAAATTCAGCTATGTCATACATTACGTTCATTTAAAGGCATGTATAATGAATGGACTAATTTTGAAAAAAAATCACCGTATTTTAACTTTTAGACAAGAAAATTATTTAAAAAAATATATTGACTTGAATACTACATTGCGTCAAGCTTCAACAACCGTATTTGAGAAAGACTTTTTCAAACTCCTTAATAATGCTATATTTGGGAAAACGATTGAAAATAGACGCAAACAGGTTAACGTTAAATTAGTTACCATGTGGGATGATTACAATAATAAAACTAACAAGCACCACGGTGCAGAAAAATTAATTGCTAAACCAAATCTGAAAAGTATTGCGATCTTTTCTGAAAATTTTGTTGCTATTCAATTAACTCCTGAAAAAATCATTTTAGATCGCCCTATCTACATTGGGTTTACAGTTCTAGAATTTGCAAAGGAACATTTGTATAAATTTCACTACAACTTTATTAAAAATAAATATAAAACTCGCGCAAGACTGTGTTATACAGACACAGACAGCCTTCTTTATTTTATAAATACAGAGGATATATATGAAGACATAAAAAATGATTTCGCAAAATTTGATACAAGTAATTTCCAGACTGATAATCGTTACAGCATGCCAAGAGTAAATACTAAAATTCCAGGACTATTTAAAGATGAACTAGGGGGTGACATCATAACCGAATTTGTAGGATTGAGAGCTAAACTATATTGTATAATCACTTCAAAAGCTCGCATCACAAAAGCAAAAGGAATATCTAAAGCTGTTACTAATCGATTAAAATTATCTCATTACAGTAAAGCTTTAACAAATAATGTCAATTTCAAATGTAAAATGAATATAATTAAATCACTCAAGCATGTACTGTACTCTCAAGAAATTCATAAAGTAGTATTAAATAGAAATGATGATAAGAGACAAATACTCACGAACCTAATTGAAACTTTACCTTGGGGTCACTGTGAAATTTTATTTTGAGAAGTAGTTTATAAATATAAAGTATTTATGAATAAATTGTAATGTTATTATAATCTTAGTTTATAATTAGTAAAGAAAAAGCATACATTATTAATTTAGTTAGTGGTAGTGCTGATTTTCGTAACTTAAAATTATCTGAATAAACCATTTATAACTGATGCATGATTTTTTATTCTTGTTATGGCCTTTCAGTGTTCTTAATTTTATTAATCTATAAGATCACTAGTCATGAACATAAATACCATACTAGCTTATTATACTTAGGCTTTATATATCTATGTATGGGTAAAATTGTATTATTAGTCAAAATGAAGTTGATCAAACAACACACATCACTTAATGTTAATCATATAAATCTGGGTGACTCTGATAACCACATTAGGCATAGCATTCTGTTACCAAATACGATTCGTTGTATTATATGTGGTCCCTCGAATTGTGGAAAAACAAATGTAGTGCTTAGTTTATTGTTACATGAGAATGGTCTAAAATTTCAAAATCTTTATCTGTACTCAAAAACTAACTTTCAACCAAAATACAGGTTCTTACGAGAAGTTATAAAGAGAGTGCATCAGGTTAAGTTTCATGAATTTAATGATAATAAAGAAGTCATAGCCCCGGATGCAGCACTAACCCATTCTGTATTTATTTTCGATGATGTGGCATGTGAAAATCAAATAAACATTCGTAATTACTTCTCTATGGGTAGACATAAACAAATCGATTGTTTTTATTTATGTCAAACATACTCTAAAATTCCGAAACAGTTACTGCGTGATAATGCAAACTTTCTGATAATATTTAAACAAGACGATGTAAACTTGAAACATATTTATGAAGAGCATGTTAGTTCTGATATGTCGTGGAATCAGTTCAAGAATATTTGTAATACAGTTTGGAGAGAGCCATATAACTTTGTTACTATTTCCAAAGACTCTTCATTAAACAATGGAAGGTACAGACAGAATTTAGATAGTTTTTTTAAATTTTGAGCGAAAATATTTAATTATATAAATCAATAACATATTAATGTAACTTAGTATTATATTTTCTTTGGCTGAGTACACTTGTGTAAAACATGGAAAAGAATATCAAAATAGAATTAGTGAAGTCTGTAGACTCTATAAAGAATAAAATAAAACAAATGAAGAACCAGGAACACTCCATGAACTTGTCACTTGATAAAGTGCTAAAAACCGTCACAGATCCCCTTAAAGCACTGGTCGATTCGAATATATCAATGGAAAAAATAAAGCACTTACAAAATACAACACTCCAAAATTCTGATGACATCGAATTGGATGAAATTAATACTAGTTCATCTACAAAGTTTGAAGACTGCTACGATCCAAAACTGAATTCTGCACAAGTGATTAAAAAGTCTCCTATAAAAGAAATACCCGATGATTTCGAAATTTCGCTAGAGGGTCGTGATATCCATGATATTTATGATGGTGTAAATATACCGTTTGGAATAAGAAGTGTAAACAAAACATTGCTAATGGGTAATTCAGTAGTCTCATTTTCTAAAATTGATAGTTTGAATGACAACAGTGCCATTTTAATTAAAATCGATGACAAATCCTATAATTTAACCCCTGGCTTGAAAGAACTTTTACTTCGAAGAAAACCTCATTTAAAATTAATATCGAGTAAAGATAGACTTGTATATAAGGACATGCTGAATTATACAAATGCTCATAAGAGAGATTTTAATCCTGGTGGGCAAATAAGAGGGGACAAGGGAATAAAATATCGTGAAGTAATCAAACCATTATTTTCCGAATCGTTAAATGAAAATATTCACACTGGAGGAAGCTTACCAACCCTAAAGGAATACAAAAATAACACTGACTTGGTATATTGGGATGACCCTAACGAACTGGTTGAGAGATTGAAACTATTAGTTGCTTCCAGTGATGCTGGCAACACCAACCATGATAATGAAATTTTATCGATACTTGAAGAGTTGAAAGAAGCTGGCATAATTAAGGAATAAATACTCATCATGATAAAATTTTCATTCAGTATTATAGACGGAGTCAAAACAAATGTACTGTTGTGAACATGAGCAAAACCGACGTGGTAAACGAAATTCATAAAAATGCGAGGGTGAACTTTCCACGAAGATTTGTTATTATGAAAGATATAGATGACCTGTGGCAAGCAGACTTAATCGATATGCAATCAATTTCAAAGCAAAATCAAAATTACAGATTTATTCTTGCTATTATTGACACATTCTCGAAATATGCTTGGATTTTTCCTCTAAAAAGTAAAACCAAAGATGATGTATGTAACTCTTTTAAGAAATTATTGGATGAAGGGCGTGTTCCGAAAAATCTGCAAACGGATAATGGAACAGAATTTTACAATAATCAATTTCAAAAGCTTATGAAAACTTATCACATTAATCATTATTCAACCTTCTCAACCAAAAAGGCATCAATAGTTGAACGATTTATCAGGACATTGAAATCGAAAGTCTATAAGGAATTTAGTTTAAGAGGCAGCTACAATTGGATAGATAGCACGCTTAATAATGTTATTTACAAATACAATCACACTTATCATCGGACAATTGATGAAGTTCCTGCTAATGTGGATAACATTAATAAAAAACATATATTAGAAAGGTATTCAAGATTGGTAAAAAATCATGATATTAGAAGCAAATATAAAATTGGTGATTATGTGCGTATCAGTAAGTACAAAGGAACATTTGAAAAAGGTTACACTCCCAATTGGTCTACAGAAATATTTAAAATTCGAATGATACAAAATACAACTCCTATCACCTACTTAATAGAAGATACAATCAAAGGTCAACCTATTTTAGGTGCATTTTATGGGCAAGAGCTTCAAAAAACTAAACATCCCAATGTGTATCTAGTGGAGAAAGTTCTTAGAAGAAAAGGTAACAGGGTTTTAGTCAAATGGTTAGGTTTGCCTTCAGCTGAAAATAGTTGGATTGATAAATCAAATATATTATCATAAATAATAAAACATTAACTAACGACAATTCAAATTATAAGTATTTAATAAAGTGTTCAATCCAGATTAATCAGTCTTATAATGTGTATTGGAGAGAGTAGTCTTCTCAATTGGATTATAAATCACTTACCTTTTGAATTACACTTACCGGGATACAATTATTGTGGTCCTGGTACAAAATTAATTAAAAGGCTTACACAAGGAGATAACGGAATTAATAAATTAGACGAATATTGCAAAGATCACGACATTGCCTATCATAAATCATCAAACTTAAAGGATCGACACGACGCTGATTTAATTTTGTTAAATATGGCTAAAAAACGAGCAGTTGCTTCGGATGCGAGTGTAGGTGAAAAATTTGCAGCACGCTTAGTAACCCGGGCTATGTCGACAAAAATTAAAACTGGTTCTGGTCTGAAAAGTAGTAGTAGTAGAACAAACTGCCATCGAAAATTTACACCTGGAAACGGGTTAAAAAGTAAATTAAAAAATGTTATTTGTAAAACCAAGAGACACATGAAAAAATTGAAAACAAAAAGTAAAAAAATTGCTATAGAATTGGCTATCGCCGCTGCCAGAGAATTTGCAGATGATTCATCTATTAAACTTCCTCGTGTTATTCCTATACCAAAAACTGGTGGAGTATTGCCGTTAATTCCTATTTTTGCGGGATTATCAGCAGCAGGGGCTTTAGCAGGTGCAGCTGGTATTGCTAAAACCATTAACGAATTCAAGATGGCCAAAAAGTTGTTCGATGAATCGAGGAGACACAATGAAAAAATGGAAGCGCTTTGCATTGGGAAAGGATTACACCTTAAACCGCATAAAGATGGGCTTGGAATTATTGTATCGAAAGAAAAAAACTAAAATATCGGCTACCCAAACGAGCCTTAACTAACTTTGACATTTTGAAATATGGAAATAGTATCCCTTATTTTAGAGGTGTATTTATGAGAGATCAGCTCCCTAAATGCCCTTGTATAAAAGAATGCGGAGTTATTAATTTAGATAGTTCTAAAAACCCTGGTTCTCATTGGGTAGCCTATGCAAAATGTAATGATTATATTGAGTATTTCGACAGTTACGGAAATCTTAAACCCCCCAAGGAATTTATAAAATACGTAGGGTCTAAAGTCCGATATAATTATGAGAATATACAACATGATAACCCCTTTAATTGTGGACATCTATGTTTGGATTTCTTAAAGAGTTTTTGGTGTAGTCAAGGAATAAAATGAGCATGATCTTCTTTATGACTTCAGTATGAAAGCATGTCTACTACGGTTACCATCTCTGGAAATAAATCTGAATTGGTTTCGTATTTTCAACCACCTCTACATTTATCTGATCAATACGAGTGCGGTTTGCTATACTTTTCAATATTAAATTCTAGACCAAATGTGACCATCATTAATAGCAATCTGTCTGTAATCAGAATCGAGTGTGATCTTGTTCACGGTTCATACTACAACGGATTACCAACTCATTTTATCCACGAATTTGTATCAGATACTGCTCCAGGTCACCGGTACTTAGAAATACCGCAAAACGTTGTTTACTTTCCAGTAAACAAAAATCTAATTTCATCTATATCTATTAAGATTGTAGATCAACTTGGTAACTGTATTAACTTTGGTGAAGAACATATTCAATTACGCCTTCATTTAAGAAAAACAAAATGATAGTATATTATAAAAACACTCCAGTGAAAATCAAACGTCTTATTCCATCTACGACCATTAAGGTGCATAGACGTAAGAAAAAAGTGAAGGTATTGAGTGAAGCAAATAAAGATTTTCTTAAAGCTCTAGGTTTTAAAGTATGAATATACTACAAATTACGGAATTACCCCACTTCGATAGTTCTATTGAAAGCTATGAAGTCCACTCATACAATCCCTACACTAACAGCTTTAGAGAAAACGATGAAATCAGAATCCCCATACACCAACAAGACATATACGTGTTGCCGTCAGCCAGTTCAATTTACGTCGAGGGCCAAGCAAAGTTCTTCGACAAAGATGGAAAACCGATTAAGAAAAATATTACATTCAGTAACAACCCTGTTATGTTTTTGTTTCAAGATATCAGATACGAAATAAATGGAATTGAAATAGATCGCATTAAAAATTCTGGAATAACGTCGACAATAAAGTCATACGTTTCAATGAATGATGGAGAAAATAAAGTTGCTGCTCTGTGGGGTTGGAACATACATGGACTAAAAAATGATGGTCATTTTAGTGTTATTGTACCTCTTAATAAGATTTTAGGATTTGCGGAGGATTACAATAAAATTGTGATAAATTGTAAACATGAACTTATTCTGAATAGAAGTAACTCTATCTTAAACAGTATCATACCCACTGATGATATTGCGCATTTTCAAATAGACATACAAAGATTGCAATGGCGTGTACCACATATAAAAGTGTCAGACCGCGAACGACTGACACTACTAAAACACTTGGAAAGAGATAAACCTATTCAGATGGCGTTTCGAAATTGGGATTTATATGAGTATCCTTTGCTCCCTAAAACTACAAAACATTCTTGGTCAGTTAAGACTGCATCGCAATTAGAGAAACCTCGATATGTAATTTTTTGTATGCAAACCAACAGAAAAAATAACAAAACCAAAGACAGTTCTCTGTTTGATCACTGTGAGGTTACCAACGTAACACTATTTTTGAATTCACAGTATTACCCTTACGAGCCTCTAGGCTTAAATTTTTCGGAGAACAAATACAATATATTATATGAAATGTATGTGAAATTTCGTCAGTCGTATTACAACTGTCCTGCAGACCCCTTGCTTGATTTGGTAGGTTTCAAGGAGAAGGCTCCTCTCTTTATCATAGACTGTTCAAGACAAAACGATAGTTTGAAAACAGGCCCTGTAGATGTCCGGCTAGAGATTGAATGTTCAGCGGCAATACCGGATAACACAACTGGATATTGTTTAATCATTAACGATCGCCTTGTGGAATATAAACCTTTGAGTAACATAGTGCGCAGGTTATCATGACTGCCATTGTAGATATTCAAGGTTTTAAAACAGAAACAAATGAATTTATTATTAAAGAAATTGCTGTATTATGGAATAAAAAAATTCAGGTGTTTTTAATTAAACCACCATTTCCATTTTCCGATTTGACAAAACCAGAGAAACGGCAAGTCAGTTGGATTGAACGTAATAGAAAGATATACTGGAGAGACGGATTTGTGCCTTACTCAAATCATCAGAATTTGATTGTAGATATTTTAAGAGATAAAAGTGTTTACACCAAAGGTTTAGAAAAAGTGTTATGGTTAAAAACTATTTCGAATAATAATAATATCAAAAATTTAGAAGATGAAGGTTGTCCTAATTTATTAAGCTTGTATAATAAATATGAACATTCTCATGATATGTTAAGTTGTATTTATCATGATGAAATATGTGCTTTAAAAAATGTAATAAGTTTAAATAAATGGTGTATAGATAATAAACTTTTAAAATAAATATTTTCTTGTTTAATTTTGCACAGTTGGGTAATAGGTGACAGTTTCCTATCCCTACCAATGCCATCCAATGCTAATCATTATAAGTTGCTAGTAACAGCTGTGCGATGTCATTATACATTTATAATTACCTGGATCAAGAACTAGTAAATGAGTATACAGAACATGTGTCAAAATAAATACAATCCTCGATATGACCTGTATAGTGCATTTAAAATGCGTGAATTTTCATTTAATTACTATTGGGCAACGGCTGTTTCAAGGAGAAGATTGGTAATGGAAATGGCTGACGCTGGATTTTTTTATTCTGGAAATGGTGTAAATGATAAAGCAGCATGTTTCTCATGTGGAGGAGTTATAGAAGATTGGGAGATTTACGATGATCCTTGGATGCAACATACTATACAATTTCCTCAATGTTTTTATTTGAACGCTGTGAAAGGAACGGATTATGTTGACAAATCAAAACGTCTATTTTTAAAAGAAACAGAAATATAAAATTATTCTAAAGTGGAGGAGGACAGATTGATTGTTTCCTGAATAAGCTACTAAATGCAATTAGCAATGGAGCCTAAGTAACTATAAATTACTTACAGTAATTTTATGCAACATTCGATTCCTACAATTGCACCTAAAAGGTTGGATCATAAACTAAATTAAACAATTTTAAAATAAATGACATTAACTACAATGAAAACAGATTCAGTGAAATATACTTCTGAAGGCATTTGTAAAATTATTATTCAGAACGTTAATGGTGAAGCTATATTTGTCCGTGATATACACCCCGCTCATAAAAACTCGAGCGTAGATTCATCAAAACCTCAAGTCAGAGATACATCGCAAGAAGATTTATTCTTTCTAAACATGCATGATGCATTAAATTCGGGAACCATTCAAGAACTTGTCTTTAAAAGTGGTAATAGAGAGCTAACATTCTCCCGAGTTAACGAAATGCAGATTGGTCATGAAAAATTGAAAGCGGGTTCAACAAAGTGTCGGCAAACTGGCACATCATCAACGAGGACCATAATACGTGATTTAGTAATACCTGATTCAGAAGACATTCTATGCTACCAGATTCTACCGGAAGATGAAATTCCTATTATTTAAATCAGTTTGAAATAAATTTATTTTCCAATCAGATGAAAAATGATAACTGAGGTCGAATAGATACAGAGCTGGGGGAGACCTATTTACAGATCTTCTTTACTATTTGAATAGATTTGTATGATTCAGATTCAAATTTACTCTCACCATACTACACGTATAAATTAAATGAATGAAATGATGAATGAGTGAAAATTGTGGGTTTCCAGATCTTATCTGATCTGGAAACCCCAATTTTTACCTACTGCCGCCATGGGTTCTGGAGGCAAAAAGCTTTGCGCACGTATGGGAGTGGCGCGAGGTTGTGAAACGCCGGGGCATAACTCCGCTCCTCCACTCCTGCCGCGAGAAATCGCGGCACAGCGGACGGAGCTCCGGCGGGATCTCATGGCGACATGTAGAGTACGGTTGTCGCAACCCAGTGCTGGGCACGCCACGATTGCGGCGATAAGTTCCCTTTTTGAGGAGTGGCTAGAGAGGCGCCACGGCGTCCTCACCTTCCACCTGACGCAGGTCCTCACCGGACACGACAGCTTCAGGAGGTTCCTGTGTCGGATAAGGCGGGACGAAACGCCTGGGTGTCACCACTGTGTGGATCGCCCGGAGGACACGGTGGAGCATACGGTGGAGGTCTGCCCGGCTTGGGCAGAACACCGCCGTGTCCTCGTAGAGGCGATCTGTGGCAGAGATCTCTCGCGTCCGGCCCAGGTTCAGGCCATGGTACGGAGCGGGAGGGCAGCTGTCACCTCCTTCTACGAAGCAGTTATGCTCGCGAAGGAGGAGGCGGGACGGTTCAGGCAAAGGCAAATTTCGTCCCCTCTCGCCCCTAGCCGCCGCAGGAGACGCCCTGGGCGTCGGGATTCCCGGGCGGATTTCTGGCCATCGTAGGCGCGGGCTTGCGGACGGTGAGCAATGGGTAGCTCACCGTCTGGTAAGGGCCAGGCCCAGGTCGACGGCGCGTTGTATTCCACGCGTGCCTCAAAGAGATGTCATCAGCACAAGCGTAGGGGTCCACTAGGGCCGATGCCTGCCGGAGTCGCGGGAAGGTACCAAAGGGTTACCGAGGCCCCTGGCAACACGAGCAACTGAAGAATACGGGTGGGTTTTAGTCAGTAAGAGACATACCGTCCCGCTCCACCCAGAGCGGGAGAAGTTATTTGATGATTTAATGTAAATGTCATGTACTATAAATATAAGTTCAAATTGTTATGATGTTGATTCCTATTATAAATATTAAAAAAAACTGTTGCTGTTTTATCTTTAATATTAGTTAAATAATAAGTACTGATTATTTAATAATAAATAAAATAATAATAAAAAATAAATAACACTATTAAATTCACACGATATCGATATCAGGGTTTGTTACACCCACAGCACTATGCTCGTAGAATTTAATTAAGACTCTTTATAAAATGGGTGTAAGACCCTATTCCTCACAATGCACAATGTTTGCCTGAACCATGATCGGGGCGTCTTATTTTAAAACCAGCTAAAATATTTTTCTGGAAATCGATTATTGATGAGGTTTAAATTCAATAAAATTTTATCACACTCCTTGCTGGACAACGCAATTACAAATGTAGCCCTGGGTTCGCCATATTATTCGTAAGGTCATTTGGTGCAAAAGCAAGCGCTTTGATTGGGTGATTATTTTGTAGAGGAATTTGAATTTTATCCATGCCATTTATAGTGTATTTTTTACCAAGCATAAGGTTGTAGGCTCAATATATCTCTGTTATAGAGAGATTTGCTTAGAAATGAGAAAACTTTCAAAAGAGAGAAAATGGTCCATTTCAAGGAAAATACTTTTTAGCGGGTTTTGAAATTAGACGCCTCAAATAAGTTCCTCCTTAATATTCACGATACATTCATTTATGACTCACTCCTTAATTGCATCCCCATATTTCGTTACTCCATTCCCTATAAATAAACATAAAAAACTGCATCGGTGCATCATCGAACGTCATATCGGACCAAATAATTAACGAATAAATATTATATCTGTCTCCACACCCTGAAGGGATATATATTTCGTTTTATGACATTACCTACATGATTCCCCCATAAATTCAGAGATTAACAGTATCTGTTTCAATTTTGCGAATCGCCTGAACATAAAAATAAATCAATCTAGGAGTCAGCGGAATGTTCATTCATTTTGTCGAGTGAGCATAATTTTAAAGTGGGATGAACGTAATGACAATTATTACAGGATTATTACTGCTTAATCCTTTGTGCTCCATTCTTCATTAACTATGCTGACAATAAAGACTTTTTGTGTAAAAGAGGATTTGCATTATTTCTGCTTATTGCACATTAATCTGTGCTGGAGTGAATTAACCTTATGACCGCCATAATCATGTATAGGTAGATGACAGACCAAAATGTGCCCAGCACGCCACGGTCACGACTACATGACAGATTTTAAGGAATAATTCGTTAGTTTGGCGCCGCCGAGGGCACGTTTTTGCTTTTTTGACGTAGCGGTCAATAGGTTAAAGCATACATTATTAAGATTTTCCCGTATTATGAATGCGT
This sequence comes from Atethmia centrago, assembly GCA_905333075.3. Classification (NCBI taxonomy): domain Eukaryota; kingdom Metazoa; phylum Arthropoda; class Insecta; order Lepidoptera; family Noctuidae; genus Atethmia; species Atethmia centrago. Next base: position 8,128,865 of record HG995377.1, read on the forward strand.
AATATCGGACAGAAACCTCATTTACACCAGTAGGTACCTAATCCTGTACCCACGGGGTCGCCAAACAAATATTGGTTTAGTAGTACTAATCGTTTGTTTGAACCTATTCCAGTCAGCTTGATCAACGATAAATACTAGAAATAAAGATAAAATATCAACCGTTTTTCAGATAATCTAAAGTACATACATTTATTATGGGGTACTGTGTTAAATGTTACAATAATATACCATGTGATTTATTACAATTAAATGAAAGAAAATTTTAAACTCATATTAAGGGTACACTTTGTAAATAAGAATATTACAAATAAGATGATTATATCCAAGACAAGAATGATTGGAACCATGCTGGTAGAACTCCATATGACAATCTAGAGTCAAGCCAAAATCAATCTGGTTGCTATTTTAATTGTATAATTTATTATTTTTATTACCTTGATATTACATTATGTGATTACCTGTCACCTATTACTTAATTTTTTTAGAAAAAGGTGTACTTTTACAATGTTTGTAAATATGTGAGCACCATTGTATCTATCACATAATTAATTTATCCGTCATTGCGTCATTATTAATTTTATTATTTATACTTATTGTGGTATAGTACCTAATTATATTCTAGGTACATCATCTTCACATTTTTAAAAAGTAACAGTGGAGTTTCTTGCCCATTTTTTTCTATATGAAACTACCTTTTGGAAGGGGCAATTTGAATCAATTCTATTTTTTTGTAAATTTTGACCTTCAAAAGTGTCTTTTATGTGCCTATTTGAAATAAATAATTTGACTTTGAACGCTATGGGAGGTACAAACAGCTAAGCAGTAATATAAGTTTCACATTACAATAGGACAACTATTTTTATATTGGCAAAGATAAATTACTCTATCTACCATCATAGATAGAGTATAGTAGATAGAGTTAATTTTTGTTTTGTATGAACAAAACAAAAATTACATTAGCATTATGACCAAACAAATCTAGTTACAAAACCCTCTAGGCACTAAGCATCGATTGAGCTGGCCATTTAGTGGGCAATAGCTTAACTCAATGTTACTTAAGAGACCAATAAGTTCAGGATTAACGTGCAATTTACCAAACTGCAGCCAATTATTCGGTCTACACTCTACAATGAGTGTAATTACACAGAAGTAAAAAAAAATCAGTTTTACGCTGACTGTAATTTCGCAATTTCGCGAAATCGAGAGGGCGCGAAATTTGCCTTTCCCTCAACCGTCCTGCCTCTTCCTTTGCGAACATTACTGCTTCGAAGAGATGACAGCTGCCCCTGCCCTCTCGCTCCCTACCATGGCGTGAACCAGGGCCGGACGCGAGAGATCTCTGCCGCCGATCGCCTCCACGAGGACACGGCGGTGCTCTGCCCAAGCTGGGCAGACCTCCACCGTGTCCTCCGGGCGATCCACGAAGTGGTGACGCCCGGGCGTTTCCTCCCGCCTTATCCGACACAGGAACCTCCCGAAGCTGCCGTGTCCGGTGAGGACCTATGTCAGGCGGAAGGTGAGGACGCCGTGGCGCCTCTCTAGCCACTCCTCAAAGAGGGGACTTATTGCTGCAATCGTGGAGTGCCCAGCACTGGGTTGCGACAACCGTAACACTGGCAGTATTACAATATAAGTACTAACATAGCAAATAAGTTAAATTGATTACTAACATCTAGAATTATTATAAAGTAAAAATAAAATATTTTTTGGAGTGTAATTGGATCCAGTTGTCTTTATAAATAAATATATTATTCGCGACGATACGTCATTACATAGTGTTTTTGAAAGTAACTTAAATTCAGTGTTCGTGACGGTATGTCACCATAGTTTTATTCAATATTTTTGAACAATAACGTAGATTCAACTGATAGTAGTTCTAGTTTAAGCATATAAACGGTATTAAAATAGTATTTAATACATAAGACGATAAGTACGGCACTTACAAACATCAGTTATGTGGACTAAATAGCCATAATTTATAGTTTTTATGTATCTAGTCCCTTCGGAAAGCCCATTTAACTGAGTTTGTATGTCACGTTACTTTAGATTAGTAAAAATTGTTTTTTTGGTTTAACCAATCCTGATTTCAGGGCGCGTCATGCCCTGAAATATATAGCTGCGATATTTTAAATATCAGATTGTTTTAGTTTTATAGACCGGCCTTTTTTTTTTTTTTTTTTTGAGGGTGGGAAATCATCAAATAACTTCTCCCGCTCTGGGCGGAGCGGGAGGGTGTGTCAGACTCTTACTGACTAAAACCCACCCGTATTCCTTCCTGTTGCCTGTGTTGCGGGGGCCTCGGTGACCCATAAGTACCTTCCCGCGACCCCGGCAGGCATCGGCCCTAGTGGACCCCTACTTTGTGCTGACGACATCTCTTTGAGGCGCGCGTGGAATACGACGCGCCGTCGACCCGGGCCTGGTCCTTACCGGACGGTGAGCTACCCATTGCTCACCGTCCGCAAGCCCGCGCCTACGGTGGCCGGAAATCCGCCCGGGATTCCCGACGCCCTGGGCGTCTCCTGCGGCGGCTAGGGGCGAGAGGGCGCGAAACTTGCCTTTCCCTCAACCGTCCCGCCTCCTCCTTAGCGAGCATTACTGCTTCGCAGAAGGAGGTGGCGGCTGCCCATGCCCTCTCGCTCCGTACCATGGCCTGAACCAGGGCCGGACGCGAGAGGTATCTGCCGCCGATCGCCTCCACGAGGACACGGCGGTGCTCTGCCCAAGCCGGGCAGACCTCCACCGACCGGCCTGAGGTATCTGTAATTAATTTGTAAATCGGTTCAGTACTTTTCCAGAAAAACACCGGACAAAATCGTTCTAGTGGAAAATTGCAATATTTTGTCTATTTCCCCTGAAATATCCTTTCAATGGAAACAGATAAAACCGATACAGATATCTCAGAAGACGGGGAATTTTACAAGGACAGTAATGACATATAACATGCTTCATGTAAACATACAGTTAAGAGTATTTTAGTGGAAATGTCACGCAAACATAATGGAAAAGTTCTTGTAACAAAACTTTAAAACAGGAAGCAATTAGCGGCTCTCATTACGGTAAAGGTAACCTAAAAAAACATGTGACGTATAACATTTCGTAGTCATCGGCAAGGTACTTATTTATATTTTTGAAGTCATCAAGTAGTTCAAAAGTAGTGTCCCTGAAGAGTCCCGAAAGTTGCTTCTTGGAGATTAGTGGAGCCTTTTTTTTTGGACGGGAAATCATCAAATAACTTCTCCCGCTCTGGGCGGAGCGGGAGGGTGTGTCAGACTCTTACTGACTAAAACCCACCCGTATTCCTTCCCGTTGCCTGTGTTGCCAGGGCTGTGTTCCCGCGACCCCAGCAGGCATCGGCCCTAGTGGACTCCTACATTTGTGCTGACGACATCTCTTTGAGGCGCGCGTGGAATACAACGCACCGTCGACCCGGGCCTGGTCCTTACCGGGCGGTGAGTTACCCATTGCTCACCGTCCGCAAGCCCGCGTCTACGGTGGCCGGAAATCCGCCCGGGATTCCCGACGCCCAGGGCGTCTCCTGCGGTGGCTAGGGGTGAGAGGGCGCGAAATTTGCCTTTCCCTCAACCGTCCCGCCTCCTCCTTCGCGAGCATTACTGCTTCGCAGAAGGAGGTGACGGCTGCCCATGCCCTCTCTCCGTACCATGGCCTGAACCAGAGCCGGACGCGAGAGACCTCTGCCGCCGATCGCCTCCACGAGGACACGGTGGTGCTCTGCCCAAGCCAGGCAGACCTCCACCGTATGCTCCACCGTGTCCTCTGGGCGATCCACACAGTGGTGACACCCGGGCGTTTCCTCCCGCCTTATCCGACACAGGGACCTCCCGAAGCTGCCGTGTCCGGTGAGGACCTGCGTCAGGCGGAAGGTGAGTACGCCGTGGCACCTCTCTAGCCACTCCTCAAAGAGGGGTCTCATCGCCGCAATCGTGGCGTGCCCAGCACTGGGTTGCGACAAACGTACTCTCCATGTCACCATGAGAATTTGTGGAGATTTGTGTTATTATTCAGGTATAATACTCCTCAAAGAGATAGTCAAAAACGTACTCATCTAGGAGTTTGTTAAAAACAATGGTACATATGAAGATATATAATACCCGTATAGAAGAGGTAGGTAGCTGTCTTGAAGATATCTGGAATCTATAGGGGCAGGACGTCAGCGCCGCATGGACAGGGAGGCCTACCCTCACACCGGGATGAACCTGGATAATTTATTTCTTTGCGTCCAGCGAACACGCCCGTCCGGCACATAAATTATTATTGTAAACACTTTTTTCACCACAAATACTTGTAAAATTTATCGAAGAAAGAAAAAATAACAATTAGGATATAAAAATAGAAGAGTAGAAAAACAGTCCCGGGTATTTAGAAAGAGGTGGTTTAAAACCTTTTTCTTTAGAAGTTTGGTTTAAGAAGGGTTTTTAGAAGTAACTCAAGGAACAGTAATTAATAAATTTGGTCACGTTTGGTCGTAGAGTATCGCGAGAATAGATTTCAATCATTCAGAGAACTGGCCGCATACGTAATTAACGTGTAGAATACGCAAAAAATAAATGATGAACCCCTAGTTCTGTTAGTACCTACATAAAATAGAACTTGTTACTTTAAATCTAAAGTGTGCCGAGATTAATTTAAAATGATTACGATATTAAATACGGATGGGAAATATGAGAATCCTTTTAAGGTGCCGAACAGAGACCGCCGCGACGACGCTCTGTGGATGCGCGGGGCAACACAATCGGTATTTTGGAATTGGTTTTACGACAAAATGTATGGACGAATGCACAACCACTGTTAGGATAGAAATTAGGTAGCGAATCAGTAGTTAGCGAAAGGAAGGTGGCACGATACCTTATTTGATGCGATGATGATGCACTTTCACGACGATACAAGCGATTTCCACGAATTTTCACTTGGTTAAATGAATTTTGGGTGCAATGTGGGTGCGCGCGCGACGACGAACAAAAACCGAATCCATCTTGAATTTCGACGACATTCCGCGAGTTGGCGCTGATTGGTGTAGCGATCTCGCTCACACGCGGGTGAAAGGCAACGTGCAGGAATGGGATAGGGGGAGAGGAGTGCAGTAAAACCAACCTAATCCCATTAATTAGTTATACCAACATCAGAAACTAAGGAAATGACAATACATAATTTCAGTCGATCAGCGCGCAAACATCTTCCCGGGTTTGAAGGGACACCTTCAATATTTATCAATGAAATACAAAGTTGAATTAAAGCTAACTAAGCTATATGAAATCGAACTAAACTAGTTTACTAATACCCTAACCTAACCTAAATGAAGAATACGCGAACTACTGATTAGGTAACGGGCATAGCCGCACGACTGGACGCAAGTACGATCCAGTAGCTGTTTTGACCCGAGCTATACGTGTTATTCCCGTGGAATCAGGGAAAACTTCCTCCACGAGAACTAACGGCCAATGGAGTGTAGGTGAATTCTCAGTTAAAAGAATCACGCCTGTACCGGTAACGATTGGATCCACTGGCGTATTCCATTTACGACGCGACTGTAGAGTATGGAGATAACCTGTTCTCCAACGCCTCCAAAAAGACTGAACTAATTTGTCCAACAAATCATATTGTGAATATTGGGTATTTAAATTTTCACCTATTTCTCCAGCGGGTAATACTTTAAAGGCGTGAGATTCAAAAAGTACGCTGGAGTTAAAGCAAGACGTTCCGAGGGATCATTGGACAACGTTCTACATAGAGGTCGAGTATTCATTACGGATTCAATTTGAGCAAGCACTGTGCTTAACTCTTCGAGCGATAAAACGGTTTCACATATCACGCGATATAAGTGAGTTTTCAAGCTTTTGATATTAGCCTCCCAATTCCCACCAAAATGGCTAGCAGCCGGGACATTCAGAGCCCAATCTATGCGATTTTCAGCTAACATATGACCAAATTCAGTACTATGATGTTTCGAACATAAAAACGAGTGCAGTTCTGAAAGTTTGCGTATAGCACCGATATAGTTGGTTCCATTGTTCGAGTAAATCTTACCAACGGAACCGCGTCTCGATAGAAACCGCTTGAAAGCACTCATAAAGCTGGCTGTGCTGAGATCACCAGCCAGTTCTATGTGTACAGCACGCGTAGTCAAACAAATAAATAGGCATACGTATGCCTTAGTTGAACGAACACCTCGGCCCCGAGTCATTGTAACCTTAAATGGGCCAGCGTAATCAGTGCCCGTGTGTACGAACGGTTTAGCTGATTGAACGACACGGCAAGAACGATGATCTGCCATCTCAGGAAAGGTTGGCTTGGGGCGAAGCCGAAAGCACGGAATACACTTATGGATCCTATTCCTAATAAGGTTACGTGCAGAAAGTATCCAATATTTCTGACGTAAGAGCGACAAAAGCAGGTCGGGACCTGCATGACAGTTCGACTTGAGATGGTAATCAGTCAACAAATTCAGAACTGGATCCTTACTAGGAAGAAGGATTGGATATTTCAAATCATAATCTAAATCAGAGTTCCTCCGACTCTGATAAGTCCGTCTTTAAGAAACGGTTTAAGGTGTTTAAATGGACGACTACAAATATCACCTTCCTCAAGCTTAGCGTACTCACTTGGGAAATGAAAACGTTGAAGTTCACGAAGTACTAATAGCTCAGCGAAGTCATAATCGGACGCTGACATACGAGTACGATAGCGACGAGGTAACAATTTTAGGAATCTGCATACGTAAATTACACAGCGCAATAATTTCGTGCAAGATGAAAAATAATGTCCTAACAATATTATAGGAGATTTTTCACTTGGTAGTGAAGTAAGCAACGAATGCTTCCTTTCCTCTGGCGCATACGACACTGCAGAAGGGTTAAAGGGAACAATAGGCCACTGTGAGACGTCTAAGTGAGCCCACGTGACAGGCAGTTGGCTGGATTTTAAGTACCAGACACATGAAACAAATGTTTAGGCGATAAATCATTTTGTATTTTCGAAACTCTGTTGGCCACAAAGGTGTTCCACCGATGCGGAGACGCATGTGCCCAAAGCGCAACTGTTGAGTCCGAAAATGCAAATATATTTATAAAACGAATGCGAGTTTAACAAGCAACGAGAAATATTTCAAATATTTGGTCTAAATATGAAGTGGCCATAAGTCGTTTGTCTTCATATTTAGCTATAAGCAAATCAAATATCAACGAATAATTTTCTGAACTAGGAGTTATCCCGGCGAATATAGAACGCGCCTTACCAGTTAATTTACCAATTAAATAATACAATTTCTCAGAATCCGTGAGTGATACGTTATTGTGAACGGCATTCTGAAAACTAGCGGAAAACAAAGGCCAATTTTTTATATCTCCGTTAAACTCGGGAATCTCAATAGGAGGCAGTCTAGGATACCTATGTTGGCTTGATGACTTACAGTCATCGCCAGTATTCGAGCTCGATTATAACTTATTGGCGGTTCGTTTCACCCAACCTAATAGGTCTTCAAAAGACGAGAGCGACTGGTAATTAACGGCGTAATCGGGATCCAATTTTAATTCAATAGTTGCTCTTTTATCCAGCACACTTTCAAAATCCTCACGTAATGAATCTATGGTTTCAATTTCATATAGAAACGTTTCTACGTTAAATGATTTTGTATCGATATCCCGAGTTCGATTACAAATACTTTGCATATGGGAAAATATCGTATCTCTCTTAGCATATAACATTTTAAAAGTTACAGATGAATCTCTAGGTGCCATTTTGGCGGAATTATACTAACCAGGTACCTAGAATTATTAAACTAACATGTTAACGAAATACCTATTTGGTTGGTATGCGACGGAAAACAGAATACCTCAAATGTAGGTGTAGGCATTCAACAAGTACCCACTTCTACTTATTATTAGGTAGGCTACGTCTGTTTCCTTTACGAAAGAATCTATAATATTCTATGAATGGTATATATATATATTATATAACTTCCTAGTATCTAATTATATGCGGGTCGATCGAAATAATGTTATAATTAAATACTATTCAGGTTTGGTTACGAATGAACGATAACGATAACAAAAGGTATGGACGAATGCACAACCACTGTTAGGATAGAAATTAGGTAGCGAATCAGTAGTTGGAGAAAGGAAGGTGGCACGATACCTTATTTGATGCGATGATGATGCACTTTCACGACGATACAAGCGATTTCTGCGAATTTTCCCTTGGTTAAATGAATTTTGGGCGCAATGGGGGTGCGCGCGCGACGACGAACGAAAACCGAATCCATCTTGAATTTCGACGACATTCCGTGGGTTGGCGCTGATTGGTGTAGTGGTCTCGCTCACACGCGAGTTAAAGGCAACGTGCAGGAATGGGATAGGGGGAGAGGAGTGCAGTAAAACCAACCTAATCCCATTCAAAATCAATCAAAATCAAAATATTTTTATTTCACATAAACCTACATGGGCACTTATGAAACGTCAGAAGCTAGGTGCACGGTTCCAATGGGTCGTTTCCTATGGAGAAGAGCCGGCAAGAAACTCCACGGTTACTCTTTTAAATTACATTAATTAGTTATACGAGTACCAACATAAAACAACTAAGGAAATGACAATACATAATTTCAGTCGATCAGCGCGCAAGCATTCTGTATAGCTGACCGGATCTTTAGACGTAAACAGCCTAAGCAGCTTGACAGACTCCGGGTTAGGTCGTACAGGTCACAGTCGAACAGCACCAAATAGAGGCTATCGATAGGATCACTCCTAAAGCCTCTGAAGACGATGATCTTATGATGCCAATTATTGTTTATGCCTTTACTTCAAATATTGTTTTTATAATGGTAAAATTTGTAATTACTTATATCACTAAAATGTGATATTATTTATTTAAATTGATTATTTTCTAATGATACCTGAATATATCCTATTTTTAAATTGTGACGTACGTACAATTATATTCATATTTACTTTATAATTTTAAAGGATGCTAATTTCATATTGTATTACATTGTTGTGCCCGCGGTCCATGTGAACTTTGTAACTATTATTAAGATCTTGTACATACATGAGATATGCAATAAAGATTTGAATTTGAATTTGAAGATTAAGGCCATAAAATGGTCTTGAAACTGGTTTTTACACCACATAAAAGGAAGAAAACACGCATGTAGTATTCACTCGAGTAACGGTGACAATACAAGGTATATTTGTTTCAAAAATGGAATAAATACGACAACATTATGGCTTTGTTGCCTTTAAATTAAAAAGTTTTCATAAATTTTGGTGTTTCGTCCACAATCAAAAACTTACGACAAGCTGCTCTCTAAATTTTTGACAAGGTTGATTGGAAGTACAATCTATTTGAACCTTTAAAAATGTTTAAATAAAAATATGTTGAACGTTTAGCGCGCAAAAACTGTTTAACCGCTTTGCGCGCAATGAGTACTTAAGAGCAGGAATAATACTGTAATAGGTATATGCATATAGGCGCAACACTAAATAAATCTAACCGATTGAGGCTACCAAATTCACCTCACTGTTATTTGATAAATTTGAACAAATATAGTATCACAAATGCGATTTGCAATGCACAAACATCAACAACATCATACATTTTGAGTTAATTAGGTATAAAGTACAATCAACTTAATAGATTCGTATTCAGGCAACGAACTATTAATCAATATTGTGAAGTCGGGGAAATTAATTGCTTATCAAATTAACAACCAACTAAAATTCTACTCTACTCAGTTCTTAATAATTGAGTAAAATCTGGCCTAAATAAACTAATGCAAATTAACACGAACTTATTATTTTACGCAACAGTTTATTTGTTACACTTTCACGCAAAAACGGCTGAACGGATTTTGATGAAATCTGGCACATGGGTAGACCATGACCTTCTCGAAGGACGTAGGCTACTTTTCATCCTGCATCGCAGACGAAATCGTAAGTTCTACGAGTATCGATAGATAGTAGTCGAAATCATAAATAGATAGTAGTCGAAATCATAAGTGCTATTCTTTGACGGTTGAAAGAAATGGCAAATTGATGAAGCGTGTCAATTTGATAAACAATTAATTTCCCGGACTGTAGGTGCATATACGGAATAGTCAATTGTTTGATATTGCTCTCCTAAATGTGAAGACTAACTGATGTTTATTTTTGCATGTAAACCTTATGGCATTTGACGTTTGGTGTGCCTTTTACAACTAGATAAATATTTATTTAGCTGTAAAAGGCACAGGTAAATGTCGTGGAAAATCTTGTGCGAGACGTAATTGGCCATGTTATGCACTGGGAAGGCTGTCATAATGAAGACGTTCATGTTGATTGAACGTGATTTATCGAACGTCAAAGAAACGTGGGAGAGGGTCATATAACATTTTTATTCACAGCTCAATTTTATTTTTAGAAAGTTCTTGCGTTTTCTACAGTCAGTCAGTGAATGCTTGAAATTGCGACGCAAAACCTTCGATTGCATGAAATTGAGAGTTTTAAATGCTCCTTTTTTACTTTTTGTATTTCTTGTGCGAGCCCAAAATAAAATATTTTCTTTACTTTCTTCTATGGGGGCTCGCCCCCTATTACATGGGACTTAAAAATATAACTGGCGAAATGTGGGTGTACTACAGGTACACCTCTGCCCAACCCTTCGGAGAAACAAGGCGTGATGTTATGTTTGTGTGTGTGTGTGTGTGTGTGTGTGTTATTCAATACATATTTTTAATACAATCAGCCACCCATCTTTTATCACCCAGGTTTATAGTATGTCCTTATCTTCACTTTGTAGAATGACTTAATAACCCTTTAGTCACCTTTTACAGCATCCACGAAAACTTCACGATCAATCTGCCTAGCCTAGAAAAGGCTTATTGGTACTCAGCATCATCCGGTTAGGCCGGAGCCTAACCGCATGAATCTGAATACCATTTTTTTATATGAAGCGACTACCTATCTGACCTCTGTACCTAACCCAGTTATTGGGTACTACGATACCCCTTGGTAAGACTGGTTGTTAGACTTTCGGGCTTCTGACTACCCATAGGGCTTAACGTACTTTCCGAGGCATGGAGGGGTCTCGATACGAAATGGATGGTCACTCATCCAGGAACCGACCGCGGCAAGCGTAGCTTAACCTTCGGTTGACCCGTGCGGCTGTTATTATTTAGCCTCGAGTCCGAATTTTTATTAATTATTTATACCTTTTACTGCAAGAACAGAAAGGGATAGTCGGATATCGTAAAAAACTATAGATCACACATCTAATCGCAGTTTTACAAAAAGTTTCTCATACGTTTCGGACTTAATACTCGCAGTTTGAGTTTAAAACCTTAAAAACTTTATTTAGTTAGATAAACAAGATGTCTTCTTAACCCCATAGATACGTTTTATTTTACTGTCTCATCCATGTTTTATGTTGATCTCAAACGTGTTTATAGTTTATCGTGACTCGTAAACTATAAACAAAATTCAGGAACGTAGATAGTTTGTGTACGATTTACTGTTATTGTGATGGTGTTTAATAATTATTAAAATTAAATTAATATTCATTTTTTTCAGACATCAGTTATCCATATTGTGTTACTTACCAAAATAACTTATAATCTAGTGTTAGTAGTCGTACTGATACAAAATAAAATAATGCACACTCCACGCAGAGGTCGACCAGATAAGAAAATATGTTTTCTACCTGAGCAAGCCCCGCATAAAATGTCTGATATTCGAAGTATAGCTTTCTGCTACAGCGCTCAGAATATAGTCCTCGGTTTTTTGGCGAATTATGGCTTAAAAGCCTGTGCATCTGTGTGGGTCTCAGCAAAAAATTCCGAGGCGCTGCAGAAACGGGGCAATCGCAACAACATCCAGAAAGTATTATTATATTGTACGCGCAGGGCGTCCAGCGATCTCCTGGTGTAGTTGACCCATAGATTGCTCGTGTAAAAAAATGATGATAGTTAAAAAAGTTAGTAGTATGCTGTTGTCGCGTTTTAGCATGGTAATAGCGGTCATTGCCCTTTCCCTAATATCTCTCCGTAGGAACCGAAACAATAAACAAAAAAAGTGTTTTTCGTTATTGGAACATGTTGAAGATCACGATAGATATTGATTCAGGACGTATTATATTATATTATTTCAGTTTTTTAAATAAAAATGCTAGAAAATGTAGGGGTCAATGAACGCAATTACCTCGCTAAATCGCAACGACTATAGCTATTTTGCATACGCCGTTATGATGCATAACTTTACGGATATTGCCACAATCCATCCAGGATTGTCCACTTGGTTTATAAATTAATTTAACTTCTAAGTTAAATTAATTTATAAACCAAGTGGACAATCCTGGATGGATTGTGGACTTGTGGAAACATTAAGATTTCTGTACTTTGTCTACAAAGTACAGAAATCTTAATGTTTCCACAAGTCCATGCTGTGCTTTACATGTAACACATGAATAACGTGTTCTTATAAATTACTGGCTGTTGCCCACGACTTCGTCTGTGATGCAGGATGAAAAGTAGCCTATGTCCTTCTCCAGGTCATGGTCAACCCATGTGCCAAATTTCATCAAAATCCGTTCAGCCGTTTTTGTGTGCAAGCGTAACAAATAAACAAACAAACTTTTGCGTTAACTTTTGCGTAAAATAATAAGTTTTTCTTAAATTGCATTAGTTTATTAAGCTACATTTTAATCAATTGTTAAGAACTGAGTAGATCTTATTAACACAGGATAAAAAACATGTCACTGCATGTGTTGATCGCACTCGTGCGAAGCAGGGGCAGGGCACTAGACTAGTACTCGTAGATACTAAAATAAACATTTAGTTCATAATTTTGTAATAATATCCCTTTTACTGACTTTCACCTAGCCGATTTTGAGAAATAATAGGTCTTTACCTATGTAATTGGAGATTCTATAACCAGCATTTTCAGATTTAATTATCTGTGGATTGGCGCGCAATTCGAAATTCAAATACATTTTATTCTAAAGCCGTGTTAATTTAATTTCAAATTCAGTAATTTTTTTTAGATTGTTTTTTGTTTTTGTGAACTTGTGGTAGTTTTAGGGGCCATGGATAAATTTAAAATTTGTACAATTTTCGAATATGAGTTCTTACGTGGAAATACCGCTTCGCAAACAACATGAAACATTAACGACGTGTATGGGCCTAACATTGCTTGCATAAATACGGTCCATTATTGGTTCAATCGTTTTAAATCTGGAAATTATGAGTTGAAGAATGAGCCTCGCGGTCGGCCAATGACCATTGTCCACAACGACGAATTGAAGGCGATAATGGAAGCGGATCCAATTCAATCTACGGCTGAGCTTGCTGCCGGCCTTGGTGTTAGTGTCAAAACAACATTGAAGCACTTGCGTCAAATCGGAAAGATAAAAAAGCTGGATAAGTGGGTGCCACACGAACTAAGCGACCAACAGCGAGACTTATGCGTCGAAGCATGCATAGCACTACTTATACGGCATAGAAACGAGGGAATTCTAAATCGAATTGTTACCTGCGATGAAAAGTGGATCCTGCACGATAATCGTAAGTGTTCGTCTCAGTGGGTGGACCCGGGTACAGCACCTAATCAGTGCGCTAAAAAAAAGATTACTCATAGGAAGATGATGGTGACTGTCTGGTGGACCAGTCGGTGACTTGTACATCACAGCTTCTTACCGAATGGCACAACAGTGACGGCAGATGTCTATTGCCAAAAATTTCAAACAATGATGGAGAAGCTCGCAATTCAACAACCAAGACTGGTCAATCGCTCTTCCCCATTGCTTCTCCACGACAACGCGCGAGCTCACACTTCACGACATACCATTGCAAAACTACAAGAGTTACAGCTGGAAGCTCTCCATGACCCACCGTTCTCACCGGACCTTGCCCCAACAGATTTCCACTTTTTTCAAAATTTAGACAATTTTTTATTTGGGAAATAATTTAACACCCGGGAGGCAGTACAAAACGCTTTCGCTGACTTCATCACCTCCCTTCCGGTAGACTTCTACAGTAAAGGGATAAACAAACTGCCATCAAAATGGCAAAATTGTATAGATAATTTGGTCCAGTACTTTGATTAGCTGAAATAAAAAAATTACCAAAATTTTTATATTTTAAAATGTTCATACAGTTCTCCAATTTCATAGGTAAAGACCTAAATGTCCTTTTTTAAAATTAACGTATTAAAAAAGTACCAATCCAGCCGAATTTGAAAACATTTATATATAGTAGATATCGTACACATACAAGTAACAAGATGCCCCTGCTTGGTCCTGGGTTCGATTCTCAGATCGTGCAAAGTGTCGTGGGATTTTTTCATCTGGAATTTTTCAGTAGCAGTCCGTTGTCAGAATTTGTGCCCGGTTTTGCACTAGGCTCGCCCTCTATTACATGAGACTTAAATATAACTGGCGAAGTGTGGGTGTACTATTTAGGGACACCTCTGCCGAACTCTTCAAGGAATACAGCCGTATTGTTATGTTACATGCAATCATCACAACAGCCAAAATAACACTAGTAAACCCTAAAATGTGGAACAAAACTCTCCCTAATTGCTACCCAGTTTGACAATAGTTAAAAAAAAAATCAAAAAGGTCCTACTCGACCTACCTACATGGACTGGAAATGTACTATCGGTAGGTTCATTAGTGCACTAGCTGTGGAAGTTAATACAGTTAGTACAATTAGGCTCCGGCACTTGTGCACCTGGCCTAACCGCAAACAAATTGGGCCTACGCTATGCCTAACGGTGTGTTAGCGCTCGGATACAGTTATAAACGACGGTTTAATTCAAATTAAAAGTCGGTATGCTGGCTTTTTTTATTGGATTTCAGTTGATACGGCTTTTGGGTCGGGTTTAAAATAAAATAAATATATTTCACTGTCAGGCATCAAAGCCCATAGGGTGTAAGTATTACATCTTACTTAAAAACTACGAGTATATTGTAACATGCAGGAACACTTAAAAGTAAAAGACGATTTCAATCACAAGAAGGTTTAACAAGGTTTGTTGCCAACATATAGCTTGGTAAACCTTCCTATTGTAGGCCCATCCAGCCTCACTGCAAACACCTTCAGAATGCTGTTGCTGCTTTCCCTCACTCGCGATATTACTGATCAAATTTCTTTCGCATAATCGCAATGTGATCATCAGTTTGCGCATCAGCGAACATACCTGACGTGACGTCAGGTGGAAGCCTCAACAGCGGGCTGAAGGCATTGTTGTATTGAACGCACAGGGCATTAGGGCTTTTAAGGTATAGTTATCCCAAAATAAATTAAAATAATTTTTTATTTCAGAAAACATGACATGTTGTGTCAAAATTATGCTAAATTCGGATTTATTTCTAAATGAATTGAATTATTATTATTTTCAATTATCTTTGTGCACTTTCGTTTACATAATTACACTATCAGTTGTAACTTTAATAACATGACTGGATAATTTTAAATTCAAATAAATCTCAAAAAAACTACAACAGCAAAATCTTTCATTAATTTCTATCCATCCTTTGACTCAAGTTTCATCATTCCATTCAGTTATTCAATCACTTCATTCTGCCACAGTTTCTTATTTTGCCCGAGTCGGAACTTAGTAAGTGTCTTCATATCTTCAAAGAGACGCGCCTTTTGTTACAAAGAATACCGACGTACAGTCCCACTCGTATCTTGGAGTTGTGTAAAAGTTACACTGGAATCTAATTGTGCCCGTTTAGTGAGGCTTGTTATTGCCCGTTCTTTTCGTAACGTGTCTCATTATGAGGCATTTTACAGAGGGGTTTTTTTTTTAAATGTGTAAAATGATCGCGAGTATAATGTACTTCTCTTTCGAGCAAGAGTGAAACAAAAAATAGGTCATAAATATCGTAAAAATTATTTGCTAGTCTTTGATAATGCTACTGGAGCTGACTAATAAGGATGTTTTTGTCGTAGGTAGGTGTCTATCTGTCTAATTAAGTACGAGTACTGTC
Source organism: Atethmia centrago (assembly GCA_905333075.3). NCBI lineage: Eukaryota > Metazoa > Arthropoda > Insecta > Lepidoptera > Noctuidae > Atethmia > Atethmia centrago. The sequence continues at coordinate 8,144,840 of HG995377.1, forward strand.
ACTCGTAAAATGTCTTTAATTACTACCACTACTCATGCTACCGGATACGAATAAACTACCGGATTTTATGATATTTCACATAAAACGGCTAACGGTTGTGGTGGCATCTACAATGTCCATGCGAACTACGCATCAAAAAATTGACGTCACACAAATCCTGCATCGCGCAAGCAGAGTTTACCATGTGACTGGCATACATATATACAACATCCCGACTTCAACCTCCCGACATCATCCCGACATCAACCATATTCTGTGGAGGATGAGTGAACTTTACACCCTGTCCTCCATAAAGTATACAATTACTCCAGTTAATTAACAAAATCTTCTTTCATTCGTCCACGAGCACATCATAGTAAGAGTAACATATGTATGTAAGTACGTAGGCCACACTTCAGTACCTAGTAACACTTTGCCCTTGAGCTGGCCTTGCGTAGTACGGGGTTTCAATAGAATAAGCGGCCAGCTTATACTGGTTACCGTTGACATGCAGCCTACCGTACTATTCCGAAAAACGTAATTTTCGTCCCGGAAAATTAAAACATTACTAAGGTCAGAACGTGTAATTATTTAATCTACCTTGTGGACTGTTTTCACCAATGATTAAAAGTTCTTTAAAGTAAACTTTTGGTGTATTCATTATGTGTGTGAAACTCCTATTCGTACGAGTATAAAGAGAATACGAAATGTGTTTATTTGCATTTTCACGTTTGAATATTTATAAACACACAGACAGTGAAATGTAAACGTTTACAATCAACACGGTAATAAGTGGGCAATTAAAATAAATGCAGACACTTTAATTTCCTAATTGCCTCTGAATTTCTGTTATCATTGTGGGTATATCGGTGAATGAGATTTATGTAGATACGAAAATGACACATGGTACGTTGTGCGTTTACGTCACGCCACGCAACGCAGTAGGTAATACATGGACAGATGCATTGAAAATGCATAGCTTTGATGACCTGCGGCGTCGTATGTCTGTCAGGGTTGACAACATTGCACCTTACTGATTGTTTACAGACCTGCAGCGTGGCTGTGATTACGGAAAGTTGAGCCAGCTACCGACGAACGCTTTTCAGTAATACGCATTGAGTGGATTAAATATTGCACCTATGAAGTAGCACCATTATTTTTGCACTTCAGTGCAACGTCATGGTCCGTCTGACGTCACCTTTTTTTTTTGTTCCGGGGTGGATAATCCTCATGGAGGTCTGTCAGAGTCTTACTGACTAAAAACCACCCCGGTGTTCCCCTCCCGCACTTGCACCGGGGATCATAGGATCTAATGCGACTTCCACGATCCCCGGCTAGTGCCGGCCCGCCTCTGCGGGCCACCTCAAGTCTGGGGGGGGTGAGGTGTTTAACCCCGACGTCTGAAAGGGGCGCGCGTGGAACACGCGCCGCCACCTCGGGTCCAGTGTGATGGGGGGCGGCGGACGTCCCCAAGTCCGCCGTCCCTGGACCCATTTAGGGGGGCCGGAAGAGGGCGTTGTCTGCCCTCTGCCGACGCCCGGTGCACCTGCTGCGGGCCGGGTGAGCGGAAGAGATCTCCCACTCCCGTTCCGCAGCCTCCTTCTGCGACACGACTATTTCGCAGAATGATACCACCGCGTCCCAGGACTCCTCGCTGCCAACCATCGACTCGACCACGGCTGGCAGCGACAGGTCACTGCCCACTCCTGAGATGTGGACACGGCGCGGCTCCTCCCAAGCGGCACAATCTGCCAGCGTATGCCGCACCGTGTCCTCCCGACAGTCGACGCAGTGGTGACACCGGGCGTCCGGCTCCCTGTTTATGCGACACAGGTACTTCCCGAAGCAACCATGCCCCGAGAGCACCTGCGTCACTCGAAACGACAGGGAGCCGTGCCTCATCCCGAACCAGGGCTCGAGCACTGGCCGGACAGCCTCGATGGTGGCGAGGCCGGTAGGGCGTGAAAACCTGTCCCGCCATTCCGCCACCAGGGCTGCGACCGACGCAACTCCATATGTCGCTGCATAAGCCACTCGCCCCGCGCCCTCGCTTCCTCGCGCCACCGGTACAGTGACGCGAGTACTTTCGCCTCGAGGTCCCAGGGCGGGGATCCGGCCAGTACGCAAGCCGCCTCGAAGGAGATCGTGCGATATCCCCTGATGACTCTGACGGCCATCGCTCTCTGCGGCTTTTGCAGGACAACAATGCTGCTGGTCGTCAGGTCAGCCGCCCAGATCGGGGCCCCATACAGGGCCATCGATCGCACGATCCCCACGTAGAGCCGCCTACAGGCAGCGCTCGGGCCCCCCAGATTGGGAAGCAGCGTTGACAACGCGCCAGCCGCGCCCAACAACTTGGGCGCCAGCCGCTGGAAGTGGGGGCCAAAATCCCAACGGCTGTCGAGCACCAATCCTAGGTACTTCATGGTGGACTCGACAGCGATTTGAGCCCCCCCGACCACGATGTGTGATCCCGGCGGCGGGTCTGACGTCACCTTACCCCATCATTATTTTCACAGTTTTTTTTTTTTTTTTATTCTATTTTATTTATAGAGAGTTTAATCATGAATTGATTATGCCACCCTCATCGGTACAAACAATTATTCCTTATGATCTAAATCCTATTTTTGCTAACTTATATAAGAGTCTTGCATCCTTTGACAATGGGGACGCAAGAATGCTATTACACCTACCAACATCCAGTGACTTTGATAACAATATGACTCTTTCGGCCTCGTTCCTGACGCACTCCATCAGTATATGGTAAGTGTCTTCCACTATATTACATTCCGGACAATTTGGTGACGTAACTTTACCCATGAGAAATGCAAAACTGTTCATTGGAATGTGTCCCGATCGAAGTCGAAGAGCCATTACAATTTCCGGCCGACTCATATTTGCCTGGTCAAACCATGAACAACGAGAAAGTGCTGGCTGGATCGTCCGATACCAGATTCCCTTGCTCAGTGACCTCTGATCGAAGTGTTCGTGCCACATTTTAGCGCATTCTTCTTTAACTACACACAAAAAGTCACTGTGCACGGGAAAGAGCGTACAAACCAACCCATCATCACAAGCATCTTTTGCCAATCGATCCACTACTTCATTCTCTTCCAAGCCAATATGAGCCGGTATCCATTGCAGTACAATATTCGTGTTCTTAGAAATAAGTTTACAAATAGATTTGATCACGCTGTAAGCAATCGGAGTACCCCGAAAACTCGAGGTACACCGAGCCAAATGTTGAAGAGCGCTTCTCGAATCACTCAAAATAACATAATTGCCACTTTCAAGTGAGTCAATGTAAGATAATGCTTCACCTATTGCCACCAGTTCGGTATACATTATATTGCATTTTGAGTTTACCTTTAATTGCACTGAAATTTTTGTTTGTGGATCAAAAAATGCTGCTCCCGAACCTATTTTGTCTTTGGATCCATCTGTGTATATTTTGTAGAATCCCGAGTACGTGTTATTTAAAAATATGGTACATAACTCACTAAGTTTAGCAATTTGATAGTGCTTTTTAGCCGCAACCAAATCCAATCTAGGAAATATGACCTGAGACAGATCAATCCTGTGAACCCAAGTATCCAATGAGAACATTTCAAGCTTTGGGCTCGTGTACACAGGTAGCAAATCAAGAGACTCATGAATTCTGACTAATAACGGTATCTTTCTTTTCCAATGTGATTGTTGACAATGTGCTTGTAGTTCTTCTAGCACAGCAATAATATTATTATCAGCGTATGATTTTATTTTGAGCCAAAATTTACCCGCTAGATAGTATCTGCGAAACTTCAACGGTTGCAGGTATAGTTCATTTTCCATAACGTGAATTGCCGTGGTTTTAATAAAGCCACCGATAACCCTCATGCAAACGTTTTGGACCCTGTCTAATTTACTTAGGTGAGTTTCACAGCTACTATCATAAAGGAAACAAGCGTAATCGATTCTACTCCGAATTGTTGAGATGTATAACCGCCTCAGATGTTTGGGATGTACTCCCCATCCAGATCCAGCAAGAATTTTAAAAATATTAACTAATTTTAACACCTTTTCTCGAGTCTCATTAATATGCTTAGCCCACCTAAGTGATCGGTCAAGCCAAACCCCCAAATATTTTACATTGTGTACCACCGGCAGCGATACCTCATTAATTTGTATAGAAACTGTCTCTCTTGCCACCCCGTTCTTAAAAATACAGACACTGCTTTTTAGAGGGGATATCTCAAGACCCAAATTCAAAAGGAGATTAGTCATCTTATTTAGAGCGAGTTGTAAACGTTTTTGGGCCGTTGAGACATCACTGCAAGTGGCATACAACACAAAATCGTCCGCATACTGCGACAGAAACACGTCCCCACTGCTATGACACACGTCCATGGTTGCTATATTAAAAAGTAAGGGTGACAATGGATCGCCTTGTGCCAATCCCCGACCGGACGTACGACTAATGACGTTATTACCCACTGTAATTTTAAGGTTTCTCAGCTTGAGAAAGTTCCAGATGTAACTACAAATTCTGGACCCTACACCAATTTGTTGCATAACTTTCAATAGACCTTGTATGTCTACATAGTTATATGCGTTGTTAATATCTATGAAAACAGCCACCGTAATAAGTTTTTTAGAAAAGCCAATTTGAATGCGAGATACTAAAACGGATAAATTATCTATAGTAGATCGACATTTTCTAAAACCTGTAGTGTTATTTGATAAAAACATATGTTTTTCGATGAACCACTCTAATCTGTTCATTAAAATGTTATGAAAAACTTTACAAACGCATGAGATCATTGAAATTGGGCGCAAAGATGATAAACTTTGGTAGTCTCGTCCCGGTTTAGGAATGGGCACAATTACAATATCGCGCCATTGCTTAGGAACAAAGCCCGAAATTAAAATATTATTAAACAGTTGGATCAATATCTTTTTACCATTTTGAGGTAACCTCTTGATCATGGAGTAAGAAATATTGTCGCCTCCAGGTGCAGTATCTTTAGATCGAACACATTTATGAAATTCTGAGGGAGTAACAACGACATCAAGCTCAGAGTTATTCATGTCAAAAGCCAGGTCGCACGGGGATACAAAGTCCGGCGTTAAACTAAGAAGCAGATCAGTAGCTTTATGTTTATCTACGTACTGTGATGAATATTTGTGACCCTTCAGCCACTTCATTTTCCGCCATACGGTAGATTGAGATGTAGAATAATCTAATGAAGAACAAAAGTTCCAAAACCCTTTAGCTTTAGCTATGCGAATCATTTTCTGGGATTCGCAAATCTTATTTTGCAATGTTTGATAATTATGAGGGTTTGGATTACGTCTGAATTTAGATAACGCTAATCGACGCTCAGCCACACATTTAGACAAATTAGGTTCCCAATAAGGTTTCGGTAAAAAATTACTGTCTGGATTTAGGTTTATCTTGACTGAAGGGATACAAACATCGGCGGCCAAGTTCAAATAATCAATGAATGTGTTATAATCACCCTGTAAGTCTCCCGAGAATGTAAATTCTAAAAAAAGGGTGTCGAGTAGCTTACTGTATGAAGTCCAGTCAGCATTTTTGAAGTTCTTACGGACTATTGGTGAAGTACTAGACTGAATATTTGAAATGATTTTAATAGCCCTATGATCACTGCCTAATGTCTCGTTCATGACGGTCCAGTCGAACATCAAGGCTATATCAGATGATATCAAAGAAATGTCGGGTGCGGACTTTTGACATTCCAAGTTAACCATTTTTATTCGGGTTGGGCTACCATTATTTAGAGCAATAAAATTATTGTCCATTAATGCGTCAAAAATTTGAACCCCCTTGGTATCCGTTTTATGTGACCAATTAGTATGGTGTCCATTAAAATCTCCGAGAATTATAGTATTTTTAGTAAAAATGGACAGTAAAGCATCCCAATCGTTTTGACAAGTTCTGATCGACGGGGGACAATAAACAGAAATAATATTTTTAATAACACCACAGTTGAATACTTTTACGCAAACTAATTCTATACCTTGATTACTGATTTGGACTTCATACATTTGAGATTTTATTGATTTGTGTGTAAGAATTGCAACCCCTCCGTAACCATCAAACCTGTCTTTACGATAGATTGTGTAGTTGCTCAGCCTCATGTAACTTTCTGTATCCAGCCATGTCTCACTTATCGCTGCAATGTGTATATGCTCTTGATTCAACAGTTGTTCCAATAAAACCATTTTAGGTTTTACGCTTTGAGCATTCCATTGTAGAATGTTTAGTTTGATACTAGTTTTTTTGTTATCCATTAAATAATTCAAACAATTTCTTCATCGTACGCCAATCCGACACGTTATCAACAACCACTAAAATCAACCATTCTACACAACACTGAATCGCCATTTTAATTCTTTCCCCTATAGTACGTCTCTTCAAAAATACGATCTCCTTTAGTCTACCTAAAAGCTCATCAAAATGCACCTCTCTCTTTTGAGACACCTCGGGGTCATCGCAATTGCTTGATTTCTTCAAATCCTCCATTTCCTCCTCCGTTGGTAACCAGTGAGTCCAATCATCATTAGCAACCCGTGTCTTTCCTTTCGTTTTTGTAGATTTTTGCTCTTTTGTAGTGGGTGGACTATGAAGAATCGCCTTAGTTTTGATAGCCTCAGCAAATGTAGGTGAGCTTGATCTCTCTGTGGGCTCGATGTTATTATGCAGTGGAGGAAATAAATTAGGCATGTTTGTAACGCTAATAGGTTCCGTCTGATCTCTGTGTGGAGAAGGTACTACATATAACGATAAGGCCTTCCTATAAGTACAATTAAACTCTGCCATGAGCTCTTTAAGTCTCTTTTCTTTTAAATATGCAGGGCAAATTTTAGACAACGCCATGTGTGGTCCGCTGCAGTTTAAGCATTTGAACCTTTGTGTGTCGCAATTTGGGTGATTATTACCACATTTTGGGCACAATGTATTCTTGGCAGGGCACACTCTTGCTGTATGTCCGAACTTCCAACAACGTGAGCATTGCGACACGGGGAATACAAATGGATCCACCTTAATCCTTAAACCATCTGCGTAAATATATGCTGGTAACAAATCTCCTTTGAAACACAACCGAACTGCTTCACTCATAATCCATAAGTCTTCTGGCGACTCATTCATATTACGCCTCTTTAGTCGTTGCACTGAAACCAACTCAAAGTTCTCAGAGCAAGTTATACATCTCTTAAGGTCATCTTCAGCTAGGTCGAGATCCACATCTTTTATGACTCCGTATGAATAGGTTTTGATATCTGGTCTACTAAATCTCCAGTCCATATCTATAAGATCTTTACACGTTTCTAGCTTAATAGCGCTCATCTCGTTTGTACAATCAATACGTACCTTGTAATTATTGATGTATTTTACCTTCGATATATCTTTGATACCATTATCTTTAAACAATCTTGCAAGGGCAAATTGTCTAGGTAGCTTTTCTTTAGAGGAAATGTAAACCTCAATACTGCTTTCTTTGATCTTCTTCTCCTTATTTTGTACCAATATCCATTCTGTATCGTTCTCCTCTCTAGTTCGCCGTTTTACCGGTCTCTTCGGATTTTCATTTGTTGCCACGTCCATAGTACATTGCTCCACCACGTCTTGTTCCGCTATAGAACTGTTGCTGCTAGTCAAAACACTCCTTGAATCAACATTTTCGTTAAAAAGCTCACGATCATCCTCCATTGTAAACAATTATTCTAATACACATATTCTATTAGCTAACGATGCGCTAGTTCGCTTCAAGGTCAACGACGACAACCGAACAACAAGCTCATTAACTAATGAGGTACGAATATCGTTTACTGCACGCGTCCGTTCGAAACGAATGCCGCTGCGAAAGTGTATTTTCACAGTTGCAAATAATCATCATCTTCCTGGCCGTGTCCCATGTTACTTGTGGTCGGCGCATGTTACAACTAATCCTAACTAATATTATAAATGCGAAAGTGAGTTTGTTTGTTACGCTTTCACGCCAAAACGACTGAAATGATTTGGATGAAATTTGACAGATAGGTTACCTACCTTTTTTTTAATCTTTTTTAAACCTTATCAAAATCGACTTTTGCTCAATAGTATGAAATATTTCTCTCTTTTCCCCGACTCTTCGAATTTGTATGACGATTTTTCAAACGTTACTTTGAATATAAATGGTGATTGTTAGTGCTTCACGTCTGAATTATGAATTTAGAATAAATGGAATAATTGTAGTGTTCGTCTGCTCCGGGCTTTATTTTTTTTTTGGATCCTTGTGAAGGTTGCAATTTTTTGCTCATTGCTGTGCGTAATTTGACACACAATGTACGAAAAAGGATTTGTATTAAAAATTACTTTGCGCCATGGGTTCATAACCATTAAAAACAAATCTGTAGTAAAATCCTAATATAAATCATGTGTTACGTACGTTAAACAGATACAGATACCCTTTTTTTTTTGGGTGTGAATTTATAAAATAACTTCTCCCGCTCTGGGCGGAGCGGGAGGGTGTGTCAGACTCTTACTGACTAAAACCCACCCGTGTTCCTTCCGTTGCCTGTGTGTTGCCAGAGGCCACGGAATTCCTTTCGGACTTTCACGCGACCCCGGCAGACAGATAGGTAGCTTGGGACCTGGAAAAGAACATATGATACTTTTTATCCCAGTAGTATCCTGAGGAATAATTTACGAACTCCACACAGGCGAAGCCGCAGGCAAGAACTAGTAATATAATAAAAATAATAAAAACTTTATTCGGTGTAAAAAACTGAAGAATACCCTGGAAACTTGAATTTCCTGTGTCGTGGGGAAAATGTGGTTCCACATTATTTTCACGAAATTTGCCTGGTACTGCTACTACCGTCTACGGAAACCGAGGGAAACGATAGGGTGGTTTTATTCTTAACTAGAAACATGACTCAAGTCAGTTCCCGACACCACAGCATTACACTTCCTCAACGTTCAGTAAGTACCTACTGTAAGTAGGTCAAGCCGTGTATAAATGTGGTTAAAAATGTGATGACGAAATAGTTAACGAGAAAGGGCATGCTAGTTAATTTCTCCATGGTGTGACCTATTTTTTGCAAAAATACAATAGGTACCTACTAGATTTTGTTCAATATTTATAACTAGCTGTGTTCACAATTCCGGTAACTTCGCCGGAAAACATATCAATTTTGAAAACAATACTCAGTTAATCCGGGTAAATGGTTCTCAAGTCACAACCGCATTAACGGACGAACAGACTAGAGAGAAGTCCAACATCTTATCATTGGGCTGCAAGAATCAAACATTACAGAGAAAGCAATTCTTCTGGACACTTTACATGTTCTGACGAAATGGCGTGTTCAAATGTCTACCGCGGTTTCCTAACTACCTTTTTCTTTGTTCCCTATGCCAGTGAAACCCATTACTTTTCTTTTATTTTTAATTATACGTGAAGCTAAATCTTTGCACCCTTTTAACGAAAATTACGCGGACGGAGGAGTATGAAATTTAAAGTTTACGAACAGTTAAATTTTATATGGAGAAGGAGTGCAGAAAGCTATTTTTTTTATATAATATGAATTACAAATAAATTAAATGAATAATTACAAACACTACCATGCGTTTGACACACAGACACATAGTACCAGGGCCTCATGAATTGAAGATAGATAGGTGACAAAAGTGACAGACTTGACTTGACTTTTTTTTGGGTGGGAAATCATCAAATAACTTCTCCCGCTCTGGGCGAAGCGGGAGGGTGTGTCAGACACTTACTGACTAAAACCCACCCGTATTCCTTCCTGTTGCCTGTGTTGCCAGGGGCCTCGGTAACCCTTTAGTACCTTCCCGCGACCCCGGCAGGAATCGGCCCTAGTGGACCCCTACACTTGTGCTGACGACATCTCTTTGAGGCGCGAGTGGAATTCAACGCGGGCCTGGTCCTTACCGGACGGTGAGCTACCCATTGCTCACCGTCCGCAAGCCCGCGCCTACGGTGGCCGGAAATCCGCCCGGGATTCCCGACTCCCAGGGCGTCTCCTGCGGCGGCTAGGGGCGAGAGGGCGCGAAATTTGCCTTTTCTTCAACCGTACCGCCTCCTCCTTCGCGAGCATTACTGCTTCGCAGAAGGACGTGGCGGCTGCCTATACCCTCTCGCTCCGTACCTGCTTGGGCTGAACGCGAGAGGTCTCTGCCGCCGGTCGCCTCCAATAGGACACGGCGGTGCTCTTCCCAAGCCGGGCAGACCTCCACCGTATGCTCCACCGTGTCTTCCGGGTGATCCACACAGTGGTGACACCTGGGCGTTCCTTCCCGCCTTATCCGACACAGGAACCTCTCGAGACTTGACTTGACTTGAGCGTGGAATTAGCAAGTACTTTTTAATAGCATGGAATTAGTAAGTACTATATAGATTGTAAGTAGAAGGGGTCGAATTTTGACCAGTGGGTGACCACTAGTTATAATAATATGTTCCACAAGAACACTTCAGGAACTTAAAAGACAAGTTAGGAACTTTATCTTGTAGCAGTAAGTGGCATAATGTGCTGGCAAAATAATTAGCCCCTCTTCTGTACTGTTAATGCGTCCCCTAATGCCATGTTTGAAACTGAAAACTTTATTTTTTTCATCAAAAACCTCGTTGAGAGCAACTTGGTTTTAGGGTTGTGTAATAAAAATATTAAATGAGTTTTATGAAGGTGTTGATGAATCTTTAAGTTTTCTTGTTGATAAATACCATAATTAGCCTATAATGTTCCCACTGCTGGGACACAGGCCTCAGTGAGAGGCAGCGAGTCGTAATCCACCACGTGGTATATCCTCCCACAGTATCACATGCCTGTTTGCTCACGATGTATTCGATAAATATAAGTAGGAATTATTTGTCTATGAAACGCAATAGAAGAAAGAAAGCTGATATATGGATATCGTAAAGAAGAAAGTAAAAAAAAAAAATGTCTAATGAACCCAATGTTGAAAATGGTTCCTGGCCTTAGCCGCCGTTTTAACGCAACCGCTTCACAGAATGGCAGTTTTCAAATAAACAAAAAAGACATACTTTTTGTTCACCCTTTTTAGAGTTCCGTACCTTAAAGGAAAAAACGGAATCCTTATAGAATCATTCGTATGTCTGTCTGCCTGTCTGTCTGGCTGGCTGGCTGTTTATCTATCTGTCTGTCTGTCTGTCACAGCCGATTTGCTCCGAATCTACTGGACCGGTTAAGTTGTTTGGTATACATATGAATTTTTGTGACCCAAACACGGACGTGTAATGTAAATAAATGAATTTTGAATATGAGGATTGGGGGGCAAATTAGTAATGTAAAAAAATGTTTTGCAAACTATACCGTGTGACACATCAAATGAAAGGGCTTGTTGTGAGGGTTTTAAATATATACTTTATAATTATTAAAATAAATAGTTTTAACGTTATTTAAAAAAAATAGATGAAAATTGTCCTTATCTCTGAAACTACTGAGAGTAAAATGTTGAAAAAAAATCTAAAAATGGTTCTCTACTTACAGATTACAGGAAAACCTACAAAAAGTCTATGGTGTTAAAATAATATGGTAAATCTCTCAATATTGTGTGTACAAACTTAAATTTGCAGTTGGAATGTATGGGAGAAAATGTTAATTTGATTCTTGGGATAAATTATCTTAGGATAAAAAAACATGGTATATAACATATTCATTGTAAGGAACCCACCACGCGAGTTCAACTCGCACTTGTCCGGTTTTTAATATTTCATTTAGTTTTGTAAATGAATTTATGTACTAAGTTTGTTGGAGTTTGGAACATTTTGTAGGCATAGAAATGAAACAGTATAAAAATAAATTTTAAGCACTGTCGTCTCCGAATGGTTACGTTACCCAAAAAGTTAAGTCTGTGTGTGTTTTAATTTTGTCTGACCCAATGCTAATTTCTGGTATGACTATAATTGGCTAAAAAAAACTATTTTAAATAATCATTTATGTTTTAATATACACAGAACAAAATAAAATATTCTTAAAACAATAAGAAGTATAACACCAATGTTTAATTTTAAACATCACAGTATATTTTACAAATTCGGGCAATAAAATTGACCGAATATTTTTCCAAAAGCCCCTCGCTAGATAATTTTGCACTTTCAAAGGGAAATAGACTATTATTTTAGCGTGACATCACCTAACAGCGGGGAGATAAGAGTTAAATGGCCGAATAAACACAGATCACGAGGCTTTTATTGCAATACATTACACAGATTGCGTAGGAGAATGTTAGCATCGAATAGTTTATGTCGGCAGATGGTGAAATGTATTGGGAGGTTTTTTGAACGTGCCCGATCAGATATTGGTGTACGTGATTGTTTTAAATGTACCTAGTCGCGGCTAAGAAATATGGTGCGTGAGATTTTTTTTAAAGAATGTTATTTTTCTGAATACTGTCAAAAAACAGTTAATTTTAACTTAAGTTATTTATTTATTAAACTTTGTGCATTATAAAAGTACGGACTTTGGTGGGTTATGGTGGGAAAGTTGTTGTCGTTGTCGTTAACAAGAATGTCATTTTACTAATTTCTTATAGGTGATATTTTCACTAGAAAACTAGTAGATACAAGAGCATAGAAAACATGCTCGACTGCTGGTTTTCAGTCGGGTTTGTGGGTATAGGTACATGTTAGAGATATCTCCACAGTCATGCCTTGCGAGTTTTTTAAAACTGTATTTTTTTATTTTACAACAAGCAAGTGACGGATCATCATTTCTTTTGGTTCGTAAATAAAATATTTATTACCTTACATCATGTTTTATGGTTTGCATAAAATTCCAACTGATTTAATGTTTTTATTTTTTATTAAATCGTAAGACCGCTGCGTTTTATGTTGTTTAAAAGTTATGTTCCAGAAACTAGGTTTATTGTATTTTTGTAGACGTAATGTCAAACATCTATAAACGTCTACTCGCTAGAACAAACATTCTTGAAGGTATAAAATGCTAAAATCACTAACTTTTCACGAACGATTTTATGACTGTAGGATGTTAGTTTAGAGATATGCTGCTGCCAATCTTTTGACAACTCCGCCTCCTCAATTTAACCATTATTTTATTGTGCAAATTTTTGCAAGTTTGTCTGGTTGGGAATGCTAAATGACAACAAGACCGCCACCATAACGACTGATTATATGTGTAAATATATTATATAATATATTATTGTGTATAATTATATTAATTAAATATACGTAGCGTACACTAATAAAATGCACCTAAAGATTAAAATAATAAAGAAACAATACCCATAGTTTTAGCATAGGCAACCCTTTTCAGAAACTACTCACCCAAAATATTGACATACATATTAATCCATCTCCATCACGACATTCACCCTATTCAAACTCGGTTATACATGGCAAACCTGACCCACTTTTGTTGAATTTATTTATATGCTTCAATGTATATTCAGCGTCAACGAGTGAGTCAAGGGCCCACGGTGTTTGCACACCTACCATTCCCGCCAGACACTTCAAAACTCTTGAGAATTCGGTCTATTGAAGATGGAACGAGAATCTAACGAGTGGAAGGGCGTATAATGAAAATTTTTCAGCGTATTGAGCAATATTTTGAGCCTGAACTAAGCACTGGAACCTATTCTTGATTGATGACTACTTCGAAGGAATTTTATGATGTTGATCGAGTATCAGTTCGATCAGCGTAAATAAGTATGTTTTGATGAAGGGTAAATTATTTTGGTATGAAGTGTACGTAAAATGCTACGCAGTTGCAGAGCCGCTACATAATCAGCCTATAATGTTCCCACTGCTGGGAGACAGGCCTCCTCTCTTTTGAGAGGGAGTGGGCCGTAATCCACCACGCGGGCCCAGTGCGGGTTGGTAGATGTCACATGTCTTCGAATTTTTGGGTCTGGGACATGCTGGTTTCGTCGCGATGTTTTCCTTCACCGTTTTGAGAGCAGTGCACAGTGTTACAGAACTGCTACGCGATTCTTAAATAGATTAGAAACGCGTTTCTCTTCAGACAAATTTAATTACATCTGTTATTTAGTATCTAATAGAACTTCTTAATGAATGCATAGTATAAACTTATAGTTTTGTAAGTACCTATTATAGTTTCAGTCTATATTTTCTAGTGACAACATTTCCAACAAACTTATGGTAACATCTGACCTACCACCCTAGAACATCGTCCCTAATCACATTTTCCCAATAGTAGTTCGTACTAAACCCCGATTATGTCAAACAACAGTGCAAGTTGATTTGTTACTGGGTAACCGCAGCTTGTAACTATGTACATAGTTCGGATGTTTTGAAACAGATAAATAGGCTTTGTCAACGGATTTCCTTGTTAAACGTTTTGATTTTCATTCGTGTAAGGGGATAATCCAATAGAAAATCAAATATCGGAACGGTACCTACTAAACATTATAAACAAGTTTTTGAGCTTTATATTATTTGGTCTACCTCGTTGTTTGCTGAGAATGAGGTCCTGGGTTCCATTCTCAGGTCGGGCAAAGTGTTATTGAGTTTTTCCTTCAGGAATTTCTCAGTAGCAGCTTTTTTTGTTTTTGGTTGGAATATTGTCAAATAATTTCTCCCGCTCTGGGCGGAGCGTGACGGTGTGTCAGAATCTTACTGACTAAAACCCACCCGTGTTCCTTCCGTTGCTTGTGTTGCCAGGTCCACGGTATCCCTTTTGGACTTTCTCGCGACCCCGGTAGCTCAGTAGCAGCTTGGAGTCTGGCTTTCTGCCCGGTTGATGGCAATAGGCTCGCCCCCTATTGTACACCCACATTTTGCTGGCGCAATGTGGGTGTACATTGTACGCCCACATTGCGCCAGTTATGTTTAAGTCCCATGTATAACATGTAATCCCTGATGGGATGACAAGCGTGATTTTATATTATGTTATTATTTGTCATGTTTATTTAGTAGATCAAGTTCACATTTGACGGTTGAGGGAAAGGCAAATTTCGGGCCCTCTCGCCCTAAGCCGCCACAGGAGACGCCCTGGGCGTCGGGAATCCAGGGCGGATTTCCGGCCACCGTAGGCGCGGGCTTGCGGACGGTGAGCAATGGGTAGCTCACCGTCCGGTAAGGACCAGGCCCGGGTCGACGGCACGTTGTGTTCCACGTGCGCCTCAAAGAGATATCGTCAGCACTAATGTAGGGGTCCACTAGGGCTGATGCCTGCCTGGGTCGCGGGAAGGTTCTAATGGGTCACCGAGGCCCCTGGCAACACAGGCAACAGGAAGGAATTCGGGTGGGTTTTAGTCAGTAAGTGTCTGACACACCCTCCCGCTCCGCCCAGGGCGGGAGAAGTTATTTGATGATTTCCCATCCAAAAAAAAAAAGTTCATGTGAACTTTTTTTTTTAGTGGAATAAATGTTTATTCCACTAACATAAGCATTTCCTTGCTTAAAAGTCTCCAAGTCATGTAATGCAAACCATGTATGTTAATTAAAAAAAAAAAAAAAAAATTAAATTTGTAATCAAATCGACGGCGACGCAGAGCAGAGTTGATCGAATTGATCAATTAAACTGTAGTATCACGAATAAGTAGAATAAAAATATTGCGATGTTAAATCGATGTAAGGAACCCTTGTAATATCCACATCGCACAATTCATCAATTCGTTCTTTCAACTCCACTGCAGTAACTAAAGTGCCTCAAATTGGCTTCTAAAAAGAGCTAAGGCTTTTTTGAAAAATAAATGGGAACATTTTACGTAACTGAGTGGAGCTATTTCAGTGCAAATCCACCGTGTGTTGGGTACAAAAATAATTTGTTTGTAGGGATTTGATATTCAAACAGATTTTGAATGTGGGAATTTATTTAGGCTCGTTTTATGTATTTCAGAGATAAACATAGAAATAATATTTGTGTTATTATTATGTATTTATTAACTTTATGTAGTACAAAGGTACAAAAGCGGATTTAATGCCTTAGGCATTCTCTACCAGTATACCAAGGGTGGTGGAGAGATAATACAGTGCATTGTTTGTTAGGGGAAAACAAAAATATATTAAAACGGTACCATTTTTTTAGGGTTCCTTACCTCAAAAGGAAAAAAAAACGGAACGCTTAGGAACGCTATAGGAAGGATCGCTCGTGTGTCTGTCTGTCCATCGGTTACAGCCGATTTGCGCCGAATCTACTGGACCGAATAAGTTGAAATTTGGTACACATATCGCTGCTTTGCACGAATAACCGCACAATCCAAAAACACACATTTTACAGGGTAGCTATTTGAAATTTAAACAAAATATTTACTGTCATAACTTTTCATGTATTTAATCATTAGAAGAGTAGAATGTATAAATCGAAAGGACATTAATCAAGGTTTAATTAAAATATAAAAAAATCGGGTTTTGAGCTGCGAATACCTTAATTAATAATTAAATACTGTGAGTTATTCGACTTGTAACAAAATGAGTTTTGGTATATTATCATGAATAGGAACATAAACCAAAATAATACACACGAGTAGTTCTCAATTTTAGTTTTACAATGGTATAACTGGTAATGTGATCTACAAGATATAAAAAAAATCTGTAATAGTAACACAATTACGATTAAGATAATATTAATGAAAAGTATGTTCAAACCCAAATCAATTTATTTGTTTTATGTTGAAGCCGTCCGAACAATATTTTCTGTACAATAACACATTTCTGATTAAACAAACCTGTAGAAAAGTGTTTGTAGACGAAAATGCTGTCATACAAAATAAACATACTCGTAACAAATTAATAGAAACATCAAAATAGTCCACATTTGTAACAATTTGCAGTATGACTGTCACCAAGATACCTACGAGTATGCCGATTAAAATGTTCATTAAATTATGTTAACATTAAAATATTCGGAATAACAAACATACAAGAAATCTAACCAACAATACCTATCTATTATGCTTCTTAAAAGTAATTAGGAAAAATAACATTATGAACCATAAAGATAAACAAAATTCTAACAAACTTTTTAAAAATATTTAGGAACATTATGAACCATACTCATAAAAAAAAATCAACACACTATAAATAATTAGGAACATTATGAACCATACGTGAACTTAAAAAAATTAACAAACCTGTGCGTTTCAATAAAAACAATAAACATAAAAAATCCAACAAACTTATTGATCTATAAAGCTTCTACTTATAGCATTATAGCATAATCAGTCTTCTTCAGGTACATAATACAAACTAGAGATTCTCAAAAAACGGTTTATAAAATCTTGGTACAATATTTTTCCTAATAAGCAAACCCTTCTTCTTCTTCTCACATATTGGGATTTTTTCTCTGTATGCCTTTTTAACAGTGATATTATTGGCAGTGTTTCTTGTCTTACCAATTTTATCTATCATGACTGTTTTAAACTCTGTCCTCCTACGATGTTTTATAGGACAAACAGTAATTTAAGTCATTAGATTCCACCTTTAAAATTTTGACGTCTCCTGGCTTTAACGTATCTTTGTCCATATTCTTAGAAAAAATTTTGCCTATTGATGAAGCCAATGCTTTTATATCAATAAAATCTTCGTGTACATTACTTTACTTTTATCATTTACTTGATATGGTTTACCAGATTTTTTAGCATTTTTATAGCTTATAATGTGCACATACTGGTCAGGTGTATATATGGGTCCAGACTTTAGAGCTTTACCTACTCCTCTTTCAATAAGGTAGTGGACATTATCACCCTCATTTTGAGTGTGCCTTTAATTAGGTATTTGTGAGTTGTCGAATTAATAAAATCAAAACTGCATAAACATAAAGAGCTATTATGTACTGGTTCTTTTGCTGGCCACAGCAATTGTCGGAATAAAAAACTATATCTAATTTTGAATCTAGTTCTTCAGCTTTAAGCTTTAAATTCTGTATGTATTTAAGTAAACAACATCATATTTCTATAGCACCGCGTTTAGCTTCACCTTCATGCCAGACATAACATGCAGTGTCTTTAGATTTGATATCGCATATTGTGAAATTATACGTATTTAATTTTGATACGTAATAAAAGTTTGATGCGTCTCCTCTAGGACAAGGCATCGCAGCCTGAAGATCATAAACCGCTACAATACAATTATCAGGAGTAAATTTTTTGTCATCATCTTTATTTTGACGTGACAAATCCTTATCCTTGAAATGCCTATCAAACTTTTCTTTCAGTTCTACCTTATTGTTTTCTGTGGCATTACTGTATGATGTACAATCCTCACATTGATCTTTTTTTTGGTTGGAAAAAGCTAATGTTGAATTCATTGTTAAAGATCCTGTAATACATAAGGTAATTGGCGCTTGTTAGACTTTTTGACTGACAGTCGAGTTCGTAATCCCTATGTAAGTCTGCTACAGTTTTCCCACCATCAATATAAAGCCTTTTTGTGTCTGCTCGACAGTAGTGACTTTCAATTTTTGGAATTGAGTTGATGTGTTGAATAACACCTTCTTTAATAGCCGGATCCAAATAAAAATGTTGCCTGTGTTTGCCACGATTATCTAAATCTAACATGCCACATGAATTTTTCTTCTTTTGAATAACAGTTCGGATAGAGGCATCAGTTATATCTAGCGTATTTTTAAAAAATACTTTACACATTCGAAGTCTCTCATTATCAATGGTCAAATAAAAAACATTGTTTTTCCCCCGGTTACTGTTATGCATCTTTTATGAGTATCGTGGTTCAATGACGGAAAGATGGCGTAAAATAAACTCCCGTTGCCTTTGCAGATCTCTCATGCCCCAAAAGCATTCAAAAAATTCTTTGCGCTGTGATTCTGTAATATTTTGTGTGCATTTTTGTTTGCATTTATCAGTACACGGTGTTTTAAGAGACTTTGCAGGCACAACGGTTTTTCTCTTTTTAGAATTGGATATATATGACTTACCAGAGTTTCTTAGGATTTTTGCCTTGTTACGCAACCAGTTATTGGGTGTAGATTTTCTTTTCCGTCCTTCATTTGAGCTGATATTATCTTTACAATGAAGATGTGTAGAATTCGTATCAGAAGTAAGTTCCAAAGAAGTTGGAGGTGTATTAGCTGTAGAACGTGAAGTTGAAGCTACTGGCTCAATCGAATCATAGCCCGAAATATAATCTTCGATGCGGGTAGCTGTTGCAGGAAATATGTTATTGTCTACCCTAGACTGAACCACTGCTGTTAAACGTCCATTATTCAATTCATCGTCAGATGAACTCTTGGAATCTGAGGAACTAGATCCATCGCTTGAGCTGGATGAACTAGATCCAACGCTTGAGCTGTTACTAGATTCTGCTTGCATGGGGGCTATCGGCATAGGTATTGGTGAACTTGTTTGGTTTATGGTGGAAACATCGTTACTGAAATTGTCATATTGTTTTTCATTTAAATCTACTTCACTCAACAATTTTTTAAAAACTTCTCGGCTTTTATTTTTCAAAAGAGATCTCTTTGTTGTACAGGGTGTATCGATATCTACATAGTCAGGATCCTTCACACTATCATCTGAGCAAAAGTTTTCACTAACATTAGATAAATCTTTATTTTCAATGTTATCGTTAGGCTTGGGGGATAAAATGAATTGTTCCTTTTCAGTGAGTTGTATGGAAGTTGAAGACGTAGGTATTTCATTATGTTTAACAGGTTTACTATCTTTTTTGAGGTTCCGGATTATTTGTAGGGTACGGGGATTTGGCACTGTAAATAATAAGAACAATTAATAATAATTAAATTAATAAAAAATAATAAGAACAAACAAAATTCATAAAATAACGAACCACGCCATACTATGCCGTGGCATGTCATGCCACACCAACATCACAATACAACACACCACACCACACCAAACCATACCACACCATGCTATGCCGGATTGCCACCATGGGATCTGGAGGCAAAAGTCCTCGCGCACGTATGGGAGTGGCGCGAGGAGGCGAAACGCCGGGGCGTAAATCGCGGCACAGAGGACGGAGCTCCGGCGGGATCTCATGGCGTCATGGAAAGTACGATTGTCGCAACCAAACCATGCTATGCCACACCACACCGTTCAGTCCTATCATACTACACCACGACACAAAATAGCATCATGCCTGTAATAACCGAAGCCGGCTATGTTTTTTCTGCTATTCATCGGGCACAATTTCTAACGCGCAATTGCTATTAAGAATATTCTAAATTATAAATGACAATTACCCCGTCTACTGCTTGAACTAGGATTCGAACCCGGGACATCGCGGTTATATGCAACCACCGCAACCTACCTATGCAATGAGCAGCAAAAAAAAAAGCTATTTCATAAACATGTTAAAATATTTTGTTGTTTCTATCTTGAATAAACAAATAAAACTTCTTAAGTATTGTCTTACTTACTTTTTCGTGAAGACTGTTGTAGCACTAAATGCAGCACTTTTTAACAAAAAAAAATGATCGTAAATTGTCACAATTTTATCTTAAACAGTCAAACAACTCAAAATGACTGAATATTGCAGAAAATACTACTAAACTTTTCACTTTAAACACACGATTATTTGGTAATGTGCTTTTATTCCCGAAAGTTTTGATGTGGACAAGCGAAAAAAATAATAGCAACTGGCGATCGTCGTCTGTTGCACAAATATGGCGTGATAAATCAACCAATCACATAACGACATTTTACGCGCCACTGCGTCGGTTTTGCCGTTATGAATGTGAGTCTTACTTACCATAAAATACGGACTATTTTGCAAGTGACTGTGTTATAAACCAGTATTTTCAAAATGTTGGTTTGTGCGCGTATTCTTGCAAAGCAGCGATATGAATTTCTGTGACCCAAACAAGGACGTGTATCGTATTTTTTTTTTAATATGAGTTTCACTTTTGGGGGCAAATTAGAAAATTTAAAAATAAAGTTTTGCAATTTGTACCGTGTGACATATCAAATGAAAGAACTTATTGTGAGGGTCTTAACTATATTTTTCATAATAATAAAATAAACAGTTTTAAAGTTGAAAATTGACCATTCCCCCCTTATATCCTACTAGTAACTACTGACCCTAAAATGTTGAAAGAATACAAAAAGTAGATCTTTATTTACAGATTACAGGAAAACGAAGTCTATGGTATTAAAATAACTTGGTAAGCCTTTAAATATTGTGCGTACAAACTTACATTTGCAGTTATATTGTATGGGGAACATGCTTTTCAACTACAATGTTAAGTTTGTTCCTGGAATTAATTCATCCCAAATACGGAATCCCTCACAGATCACGCACTTGGCCGGTTTTTTTTTTAAATCTGTATAGTTCTACTGCTGGGCAGCTTTCCACTCTTCTCTGTACATTGCCTTCTCCAGCCAATTTCCCTAAACGCTTCTAGGTCATCACGGCAGTGTTTCTTAGGGTTTTCATTATTAGGATTAGCTAAGCAAAACTATTTGCATTTTTATTGTTCCAATAACATTTATTTTGGGTAGCTTTGTTTCAAGGTTGCTACAACTTGGTTTAGGGCTCGTGCAGACTAGCGCGATATCGCGGGAGCGACAGGCAGCAATATGCCTGTCATGCCCGCGATACCGCCCCAGTCTGTGAGAGCCTTTAAGTGTCATACAGGTAAAAAAATGCACTTTTGTAGCCTAACAAGATGGGTTATCAGGAATACCTAAAAATAGCTCTGAATTACCTTTTGTTATGTTCAGCCTAAATAATAACAACCTTACTTGAAGCTTAAACCCAATATTTGTAGCGAAGCAAGTCAACCTACATACATTCTTCATTTTCATTCACCCCTACACAAGGCAAGGAATATCATAAAATGTTTCCAAGTTTGCCAGTAGTTGTTATTGTTCCCATGGAAATGGAAGAATGTGAGCATATTCTGTCATGGCCGCCCGTTAGTTCATCTGTTACTTCGTATGGGTGCTTCTACCAGAATGCTTTTAGGTTTTACGAGTAAATTTTCACCCCGAGGCAAATGTACGAAAAGATTGAAAATATGAAACCAGCTTTTGGAGATAGACTTTTGCTATGGGAGAATTTTAGAAACACGAATTGTCGTCATAGAACAACGCCGCCTAGTTTTTTAGATGGCCTAAAGTCCCCAAAAACAGTTAATGAGTGTGAAGATAATTGCTTTTCCTCTAAGATCAACTCTCTTTTTAGGGTTCTGTACCTCAAAAGGAAAAAACGGAACCCTTATAGGATCAGTCTTGTGTCTGTCTGTTCCAGCCGATTTGCTCCGAGCTTACTTGACCGGTTAAGTTGAAAACTGGTAGACATGTGAATTACTGTAACCCAAACACGGACTTGGGCCTCAAGTCTGCTATTATAATAGTGTTAGAATGGTCTGTTCCGATCCTCATTAATGACGCCATTATATTAGTAGATTACCAAACTTGTCAAAATCAACAATTATGAAATCAATAATAGACCATTCTGACACTATTGTAATAGCAGACTTGAGGCCCTGTTATGTAAATGAAGTTTGAATATTATAAGAGCCACTTTTAGGGGGGAAATTAGAAAATTTTTAAAAAGTTTTGCAAAACTGTTCCGAGTGACCTAACAAATGAAAGAGCTTGTGTAAAGGTCTCAATTTATTTTTATAATTTTAAAATAAAAAGTTGAAAAATTATTTTAGAAAGTAGATGAAAATTGACCACCCTTGACCATCCTCTTTATCTCTAAAACTACTCGGCCTAAAATATTGAAAAAAAAAATACAGAAATAGATCTTACTTATAAAATACAGGAAAACCTATAAGATGTCTATGGTCTTAAAATAACGGGGTAAATCTCTCAAAATTGTGCTTACAAACTTACATTTGCAGTTAGAATGTATGGGACAACGTGTTTTTCAACTACAATATTAAGTTTGTTATTGGGATAAATTTTCTTGGGATAAAAAACATGGTAGATAACATATCGAACGTTTCAAGTTCCTTCATGACACACATAATAGATACCTGAGGTCATCGGAAAACTTAAGACTAGAGATGCCGATGCATTCCACCAGCTTTTATGACAAATCTTTTACAGTTCAAGCAGTACGGTTATGGAATGCCTTACCCGTGTCGATAAGGCGTGCACAAACTTTGTCCACTTTTAAAATTCAGGTAAAAAAACACTTTCTCTCACCCTAAACATCATCATTACTTATAGTTATATAGTTCTTGATCTTGTTTCATGTTTATATCATATATATATATATATATGTATGTATGTATGTATGATATATGTTATGTATAGTATATGCTTTATGTATTATACGTATTTATTGTATATGTAACTGGTACACCACTGACTACCTGCAGTATTGTCTCTCCTCCCCCTTTAATCCATCCAAAGGTTGTCTGTAAAAGATCGCTTTTAGCGATAAGACCGCCCATTGTGTCACCCCTTCTACTATCTGTAATTTTTATGGTGTACGGAACCCTAACCATGCGACTGCAACTCGCACTTGTCCAGTTTTATTTGTAGCAATTTCTAAAACTTAAATTAAAAAAAACTATACACGTGAAATTTTAGCTACAAATAATAAAAATCCTTAATCCCAATAAATAAGTAAACAATGAATGTGGGTTTTTGTTGCATAGTGTGTAATTTGTTTATAGAGTTTAATACTCGTATTTATTAATCTGAACTTACTGAATTTGTACATACTTAATTTAATCATTCATAATGTTTCTGAATTTAATTTTAATAATAATTATTGTACATAATGTAACTATAAAATTTTTACGCCGCTGGCAATTGTTACTGAAATACAAAAATGTAAGTACATGTTTTTAACAAATAAATATTCATTCATTCATTAATTTAATAATTATATTATGGTGATATAATCATTCACAAAATAGCTAAGTATATTTTGTGCTTTAACATTATGTCATTAAATTACCTTAGCTATAAAATTCTATTTAATATTAATGCAACAGTATTTGAAACAAAGATCCGAATTTTGTATACATAAGTATATTTTGATGACAAACTGGTACGATAATAACACGAATTTTTTATAACTGCTGGCAATAAAATAAAAATACGCCCCTATTTCGTTGCTCATTATCACGGATAATGTCAGCATCTGCTTACATTAATAAATCATACTCGGAATATCTAAGTTTCTTGAATTAGGCGACAAATGCTTGGTATAAATATTAATATAACAATTGCTTAAGTATTATTAGGTGTTAGTAAAAAAACAAAAAGAAAAAACATTTCTTTTGATTACGAAGATTTATTTTCACCAGTTGGAGGAATGAGGATTTTGTAAACACTAAAAACAAGGATAAGAAGATATAAGTTCTCCAATGGTTCTCATATAATATCCAAGCAATATTTTCCTGGAGCATTTCTGTCGTTTGGCTCCCAATCTGGAGCGGGCGGGCGCTGCATTGAAGCGGCTCCTGCCCAATCTAGGGGGTCAAAACGACTCCTGCCGGAGGCTCTACGCGGGGGTCGTGTGGTCCATGGCCCTCTACGGGGCTCCTGTATAGGCGCTTTCTGGCGCTCTGGCCAGCCCGCCGGTTTAGCGCGGCCCAAAGGGTCATGGCCATCCGGATGGTCCGGGAATACCGCACGGTCTCCTGTGAGGCAGCGAGCCTCCTTGCCGGATTGCCGCCATGGGATCTGGAGGCAAAAGTTCTCACGCACGTATTGGAGTGGCGCGAGGAGGCGAAACGCCGGGGCGTAACTCCGCTGCCGCGAGAAATCGCGGTACAGCGGACGGAGCTCCGGCGGGATCTCATGGCGACATGGAGAGTACGGTTGTCGTAACCCAGTGCTGGGCACGCCACGATTGCGGCGATACGTCCCCTCTTTGAGGAGTGGCTAGAGAGGCGCCACGGCGTCCTCACCTTCCGCCTGAGGCAGGTCCTCGGACACGGCAGCTTCGGGAGGTTCCTGTGTCGGATAAGGCGGGAGGAAACGCCCGGGTGTCACTACTGTGTGGATCGCCCGGAGGACACGGTTGAGCATACGGTGGTGGTCTGCCCGGCTTGGGCAGAGCACCGCCGTGTCCTGGTGGAGGCGATCGGCGGCAGAGATCTCTCGCATCCGGCCCTGGTTCAGGCCGTGGTACGGAGCGAGAGGGCATGGGCAGCCGTCACCTCCTTCTGCGAAGCAGTAATGCTCGCGAAGGAGGAGGCGGGACGGTTGAGGGAAAAGCAAGTTTCGCGCCCTCTCGCCCCTAGCCGCCGCAGGAGACGCCCTGGGCGTCGGGAATCCCGGGCGGATTTCCGGCCACCGTAGGCGCGGGTTTGCGGACGGTGACCAATGGGTAGCTCACAGTCCGGTAAGGACCAGGCCCGGGTCGACGGCGCGTCGTATTCCACGCGCGCATCAAAGAGATGTCGTCAGCAAAATGTAGGGGTCCACTAGGGCCGATGCCTGCCGGGGTCGCGGGAAGGTACTAATGGGTCACCGAGGCCCCCGCAACACAGGCAACGGAAGGAATACGGGTGGGTTTTAGTCAGTAAGAGTCTGACACACCCTCCCGCTCCACCCAGAGCGGGAGAAGTTATTTGATGATTTCCTATCCAAAAAAAAAAAAAAGCAATATTTTCCAACAGACTCGACTCACCATTTTCCATACCCAAGAACTGTAACACGCTAATATTTCATGGCGATTGTAGATAAGCTCAAATTGCACCATTTCTCATTGACATACAATACTTTGTAGAAGAATACACTGATATCTTGAAATAAAATAAAAAGACAAACATTTATTTGGAATTCTTTTAAATTTTTCAGTATTGACACTGTATAACATCTGAAGGCAGGCTGTCTGAATAATCCTATTTCTCGAGGCTTTTGGCAAACATGTCGTATTTACCCGATCCCGGGCGGTATCGAATCGTTCGAGTTGAGGGATTTGATTACCTCCCTATGTGACTGCTTTTACGATACTCCGAGACGGTTTTTGCATGCAAAATGTTTTTTTATTTGTGAATTTATATCAAGTTGCTTGGTTATGTCTTGTAAAGTATCCAGCATAAGTATTTTGTTTTAAAACATTTTCATTTTTAGGGTTCCGTAGTCAACAAGGAACCCTTATAGTTTCGCCATATCAGTCTGTCTGTCTGTCCTCAGCTTAACTAAGAGACCCAGAGAATTTGGCATGGGTAAACATGTTAATTACGCCGATAAAGTGGTAAAATTAAATTTTGAAAAAAGTTTTGGGTACCTACCTCCCTTGCACGTAAAATGGGGATGATATTTTTGCTCGTCCATCCCATGTGTGGGTTATCATTGGATAGGCCGTTTAAAAATATTGCGGGTTTGTGAAAACCATTTTTCGATTCAGGGATCCGTTTGCGTAATATTAAGCTTAAGGTTGTTTTTGGATATGTGAAAAAATCATGGCAATAGTGTATATAACGAAATTAAAAGGAAAACTATTACAGCTAAGTAAGCTTTACAAGTTAACGAGAAATAGTCGAACAACTTATATTTGCAGTTGGAGAATTGACCCCTACGTATATCGATGTATAGAAGAACATGTTTTTCAACTATAATGTTAAGTTTGTTATTCAGATAAATTTCCTCCCAACTACGGAACCCTTCATGTGCGTGGTCCGTCACATACTTGGCCTGTTTTTATTTTATATTTCAGTAATTCTCACTAAAATAAAATTTATTGTAATGAAAACAAAAACAATAAAAGCTCAAATGAAAATCCGACGAAATAATAAATTTTCAAGTTTTATTTGTTTTCCAACGACATTTATTTAGAACACAGATCATGTTTATTTAGTTAAGATAGTACCCAGTCTTGCTCATTAATTATAACTGAATGATTTAGGTTTATGTCCGTTGGTTTATAATAAACTTCGCTAAACAAACATTCATGTTAGGTCTGAAACTAGACAGGAAAATTTCATAACATAACCTATGTCAACAAAGTCTTGGGACACCAACTGGGATGAAATATGTCGCGTTCGAGTTTATTTTAGAATTTTAAGAGTCTATATTACTTCAAATTTCTTAGTATGGTCCTCCGTTATATCGAAAATACTACAGCATTAGTTTTGAAATAAATATATAGTAAAGTTAAGGATCTAGACACGCGGTAGCGTGTCAAGCCAAGTTCAAGTAACAGAACTGGCGAGCAGCACCGTGTGTTACACGAAACATTTGGAGCCATTTTGTTATAAATAAGTACCTACTAATAATTTATATACAAAACGTAATGATATCCCATCAAAAACATATATGTGAAATGAGAGCCAAGTTCAATATTATGGTATATGCCTTGGTTGTTGACTTCAACGACAAACGAATTGAGATCTAAATGGGTGCCAAGTTCAATGGTCAGTCCTGAAATTTATTTATAACAACATAAATAAAAATATCATTCCTTCTTATAAATTAGGATAATATATTGTAGCCTAAGGTCTGACTTGGCTAGTTTTAATATACGAATTATATTATAGCCTTCGCAAGTTCTAAACCTGTTACTTGTCGGTTATTATTTTATTATTCCGAAAATTTGGCTTGCTAGTAGAAACTAGCCATCGAACATAATAATTCGTATATGAGAACTAGCCAAGTCAGACCTTAGGCTACAATATATTATCCTAATTTATAAGAAGAAATTATATATTATGTTGTTATAAATAAATTTCAGGACTGACCATTGAACTTGGCACCCATTTAGATTTCAATTATTTTATCGTTGAAGTCAACAACCAAGTTCTTATTTCACATTTATGTTTTTGATGTGATTAATTTTACTTTATGTACTTTGTTTGACGAAAATACGATTCCATAAAAAAATCTTTCTCTTCCAAAGTTATCTCCGAACCGAACAATAAACCGCTAGTATTCAAAAATACTTCAGATCAGAACATAATAACTTAACTAAATATAAAGCAGATACAATGTTTTTAATTTCTATTATTTTCACTGTAAAAAGAAATTACTTAAACTATCGACGCCTTGGAACCTTCTCCCTGCCTCCCTGTTTCGGCTGCAGCAGCGTGCGAGTGAGGCAAAGAGTGAGGTGGCGCTGTGGTATTAGGAAATTTTAACGCCACACAGTCGCGAAGTAGGAACCGGACTAATTTTATTTGATTGTTTGTTGGTTACTTGTATGTTAACTTTTTGCAACTTAAGTCTGTTTTTTAATCTCGGAGACTAAATTGACACATGCAAATGTCAAACTCCAAATTGAAAAAACGAACAACAATCATTTGAAATGTCAAATTAGTCTCTGGGTATAAAAAACGAACCATAGTGTGCAGTGTATAAAATGTTATACATTTTAGGATAAAATATTATGGATGTTCTTTGTTGTAAAAGGGCGAAAAGATATCGCTATAAAACGATGCGATACAATACAACCTAATTAATTTTGTCCTTGTGTATGTTACAATGATTTTGATTTGCTTGATACATTCAAACCCACATTTTTCGTTTTTATCGGTTGTAGTTTTTTCAAGAGAGGAATCTAAAAAAACGCAACTCTCAATTGTTTAATTTTAGTACTCTCTAACACAAGGTTAATCGCATGGGTCATGCAAAGCATCATTCAAATTTTAGTGAAGGTTTATTTTTCTGTGTATTATTTCACGACCGTCTAGAACTCCATTTAACCTTATCCGTATGTTAGCTTGTTTCAAATTCATGTTTTAATTTCAAATAAATATTGCGCATTTTCTAAATACATTTGCCTCATAAATTGAATGTATCGTAATCGATACGGAAGTTTGGAATTAAATTGTTAAAGGTATTATTTTAATACCGTAGTATAATATCCACTGTGGCAACACTGGCAGAAAAAAAACAAATAATTTATATTGTAAAAACCTTGAAATATATTTTCATTATGGCAATTGACTGTATTATTTTTACTTTGGCAACACTTAGAAATGACGGTTATGACATTCTCTCTATTTCTGGGTGGGGTAAAAGTCATTTTTAAATTGTAAAAGGGTGTGCTGAGCCAGTGATCGTTGGGCTGCGAAGCAAGTCGGTTGACATTGTAATCAGGATTCCGTGTGTATAATAAAGTTATTTTATACAAAGAACAGTGTTTGTATTAAAAAAAAATAGAACTGTTTAATACGTAAGAGATTCGGTTATTGTTAAATTCCATCTAACCCACCTATAATTGATTTGGTTCTTGTTAAAACGTTTTTCTACATTGTTCTATAAAGTATTCACCAGGTTTTTCTTTTTATTAATTCCGATGTGAACCCGAAGCAGCGTAAATTCCTTTAGGGCACATCAAACGCTATTGGTTGCTGTTTTTATTGACCAGTAGTCTGGCTGCTAACATTCTCTGGGGTCTAAATATATGGCTGGCCTTTTGCCTGGGGGCTAAATATACGACTGGCCTTGTTCCGTAAAAGTGTTTACAAGACGATATTTCCCAGACGTCGTCTTTAGCAAAATGTAACAAAGTGAAAGATGAGTTTTTAGGTTATGAGGCCAAAGTGTGCTGTGCATTTTTGCAACTTTTTAAAGCGGGATAAAAAAAGCATTCACAAGCTGATGCGTCAGGATTTAAATAATATGGTTTATGAACCCAGCTATTGAAACCAGTTTGTGAATTTTTTTGCTTGTGAAACTTAAAAAGTCCCTATAGTTTTTGATGAATTGTTGTAACAATTGGATGTAGGTACACGTAACTACGTCCTAAGACGATACCAATGAGACCGTAAACGTTTTACAGTCTCTTTGGTATACTTAACTCAATTTTGGTATTTTTATGGATTAAATCCTTTTCGTGTAACTACGTCCAATTTATCCACTACGGGCACTTTTTAAGTTTTTGATTTAATTGTTTTTATGCGACTGCCTCGTCTAGTGGTTTCAAACGCTACTGCTGAGCATGCGAACCTGCTGGGCAGTGTTATTGGGGTTTTCCATCGGGAATTTCTCAGTAGCAGCCCGGGGTCACCCCGTATTACATGGGAATTAAACAAAACTGGTGAAATGTGGGTGTGCATCGATACATCTCTGCTTAACCCGTAATGTTACGTATGTAAATAAATAATAATTAGCCTATAAAGTCCCACTGCTGGGACACAGGCCTCCTTTCTGTGAGAGGGAGTGGGACATAATCGACCACGCGAATTTTTGGTTCTAGGACATGCCGGTTTCCTCACGATGATTTCCTTCACCGTTTTGAGTGCATTGGTGATGAAATAATTAACACAAAGTTAAGCGCCTGTCCGGGTTCGAACCTACCACCTAAAAACTCGTAAGTCGCAGCCGTTACCACTGGGCCACTACTGCTCTCATGTTACGTATATTATGAATTATGATTGTTTAAAAAAATGTAGCCCACTCTAATATTTTCGTATAAGTTTATATGTATAGGTACTTACTTACATACTTACACCAGATATCTATATGTCGGAGAAAGCGATAACTTTTAAACATCAAGTTGCTGATTTGACTATTGTAGTAGGGGTAAACGCCGTGACGTCAGATGTTGTTTTAATGGCGGCACGTGGACAGAGTCGTTTTGTAGAGTGGGGATTGTGCGGAGATCACTTTGGCTCTAAACTCCAACCCGGTCACTCCTTCAGAACGAAACTGTCGGTTTGGCCATTTTGTTTTGAGTAATTATTTGTTAGTGATAATTTAATGTGAATTTGTATTAGAAATAAACTGTGATTTTTGTGTACCAAAACCGAAACTATTATTTTACCATGAACCCGGTACCACCGAACCCTAATAACAACAGCGATATTGCTCAGCCATCGCTTACGCCGTCATCAGAAGTGGGATCTGGACTCGATTCCCACTGGCGTGCTATATTCGAGATGCAGCAGAAGAACATGATGCAGCTGATCGAAGCCATCAGGACACCAGCAGTGGCACCTCAGATCACGCTGCCAGAAATTAATCCGGAGCTACCAGATACCGATCCACGTGCTTGGTGCGATACTATCGATATTTGCCTCGACGAACGTCCACTGGAGGGTGCATCACTTATTATAGCTCTGAGCAAAGCCCTGAAAGGTAATGCGTCATCGTGGCTGTCGCAGATTTCGCATGCAGGTATGACGTGGCAGCATTTCCGCGACTTATTCCTTGCGCGTTATGCATCCACCGAAACTCTTGCTGCATTGCTTGTTAACATCCACAACGGCCGGCCGAAGGAGGGCGAATGTCTCGCAGCGTACGCCAGCCGCCTAATGACTACCCTGTTGGCTCGATGGAAGAATCGAAGCCATGAAGAAATAGCCACGTCGTATGTGCTGGCTCATGTCTCGCAGTTCGACTCTCGGCTTAATCGCTTGGCGTTTACTAGCGAAATAACGTCACGCAACAAGTTACTGCAGGAGATTAAGGCGAGTGCAAGTCTGAAGCGGATGTTCGATCGCAGTACCGGTGATGGCGTCACTGATGCAAAGCGTTTTAAGCCACAAACTTCCACTATGTTCACGTGCCACAAGTGCGGAAAACCGGGACACAAAGCAGTGAACTGTCGTTCGAAGTTTACGCAGCCTGCTGGAGCTAACGTCCAGAAAACTACACCGGCGGCGACTTCATCGGGTTCCAGCAAGAGAGTAACGTGTTTCCGTTGTGGAGAAGCCGGACACATCTCTACGAACTGCCAACGCGGCACTGCGGGTGGCGCGTCATCGTCGGCGGGCAGCGCTGCCAACGCAACGGCGGAGCGACGCGTCGATAGCTGCGAAATAGCAGGTGTTTGCGGGCAAATGGAACAATCCGGTGAGTCGTACTATTTTTATTTTGATTCCGGTGCCGAATGCTCTCTTGTCAAACAATCTATTAGCCGTTACTTCAAAGGTCAACATGTTTATTCGATAGTTCGTATAAAAGGTATTGGTTGTGCTAATGTAGATTGTACCGAACAAATTCTTTGCGACGTTTTTATTAATAGTCATTGTTTACCGATTTTATTTCATGTCCTAGCCGATAATTATTTGAAATATAATGTAATGATCGGACGCGAAATTTTAAAATTAGGTTTTACAATTAACATGACCAGCGCTTCCTTAATTATTTCTAAACAAAAAAGTGTAGCGGTTTGTAGTTATGAAAATAATCGGTTACTTTGTTTTAATGATGTCGATACCGATATGCAAAATAGTGTACCTTTGATATCGTTGTTGAGTGAATATTCCCATGCTTTTATTAACGGGTTACCCCGTACACGTGTTACTTCTGGTGAACTGAAAATTAGGCTTCAAGACCCGAACCGTACTGTTTATCGTCGACCTTACCGACTTAGCCCAGACGAAAGGCAAGTAGTGCGATCTAAGGTTAAAGAATTATTAGACGCTAATATCATTCGGCCTAGTCAGTCCCCTTTTGCAAGTCCTATTCTTTTGGTTAAGAAACGTGACGGTGCTGATCGTATGGTAGTAGATTATCGGGAACTAAATTCTAATACTATCCCTGACCGGTTTCCATTGCCTCTTATAGCTGATCAAGTGGCTAGGTTATCAGGCGCGAATTTTTACTCCTGTCTAGACTGCGCAAGTGGCTTTCATCAAATTCCAATTCGGGATCCCGATAGTATCGAACGTACTGCCTTCATTACGCCTGATGGGCAGTTTGAATACTTGGCTATGCCGTTTGGTCTTCGAAACGCACCGAGTGTTTTCCAAAGATCGGTGTCAAATGCCCTTGGTGACTTGGCTTTCTCTTACGTGGTCTTATACATTGATGACATCCTCATACCGTCAGTATCTGAGGAGGAAGGTATCAATAGGCTGCGCGAAGTTTTAGAAGCACTGACTAAAGCCGGATTTTCTCTTAATATTTCGAAGTGTTCATTTTTGAAACGTCATGTAGAGTTTTTAGGCTATTATATCACAGCTGGCGAGCTGAGGCCGAATCCCAGAAAGATTGAAGCCCTAACTAAACTACCTCCCCCTGACAATGTTCATCAGCTTAGACAATTCATTGGCCTTGCTTCATACTTTCGTAAGTTTGTTAAAGGTTTCTCTCAAATTATGTCCCCTCTGTTTTTATTGACGACTAGTAAGAAATTCATTTGGAAATTAGAACACGAGCAGATAAGACAACAAGTTATTTCAATTTTAACTACTAAGCCTGTCTTAATTATTTTTAACCCTGAGCACCCAATTGAATTGCATACTGATGCAAGTGCTGATGGGTATGGCGCTATTCTTTTTCAAAAAGTAAATAATGAACTTTTGGTTGTCGAGTATTTTAGTAAACGCACCTCAAAAGCCGAGTCAAAATACCACTCATATGAGCTGGTGACTCTGGCCGTAGTAAACGCAATTAAACACTTTCGTCATTATTTACAAGGGCGATATTTTGAAGTTATTACCGATTGTAATTCACTGAAGGCTTCGAGAAACAAAATTGATATTACACCACGTGTTCATCGTTGGTGGGCTTTCCTTCAAGCATTTGACTTTCAAATCTTTTATCGCGAAGGTCGTCGTATGGCACATGTCGATTTCCTTTCCCGTAATCCATTGAGTAGTACTTCTGAGCAAAAAGGTATGCAAAAAATCGAGCAGAAACGTGTTGATATCGCTACTTTATCACAAAATTGGTTATTAGCCGAACAATTGCGTGATCAAGAGATTCAATCGTTGGTCACCAAACTTAAAGAAGGTCAGATTCCACCGGACGTTGCAAAGACTTACGAATTGCGTTCGGGTGTATTGCATCGCAAAGTACAACGTAACAATCGTACTCGCTGCCTCCCTATAGTCCCACGTGCTTTCAGATGGTCGGTTATTAACCATGTGCACGAGTCACTTATGCACCTTGGTTGGGAAAAGACACTTGAAAGGGTATACGAACACTACTGGTTCGAACATATGGCTAAGTATGTTCGTAAGTTTACCGATGGATGTATAACCTGCAAAGTGTCTAAATCTCATTCCGGGCGTATACAGGCCGAACTTCATCCGATCCTCAAAATAAGTGTCCCGTGGCATACAGTTCACGTTGATATAACCGGCAAGCTTAGTGGTAAAAATGATTCTAAAGAGTACGTCATAGTTTTAATTGATGCTTTTACTAAATTTGTTCTTTTGTATCACACTCTTCGAATCGATTTAGCTAGCGCAATTAAAGCTCTAAAGTCTAGTGTGTCGTTGTTTGGAGCACCCACTCGCGTTATTGCTGACCAAGGTCGATGCTTCGCCAGCAAAGATTTTAAAGATTTTTGCGAGTCCCACGGTATAAATTTGCACTTGATTGCGACGGGATCAAGCCGCGCTAACGGGCAAGTCGAAAGGATTATGAGTACACTCAAAGGCATGTTGACTTCCGTAGAGACATCCGATCGATCTTGGCAAGACGCACTAGAAGACGTCCAACTTGCATTAAATTGTTCTGTCCACCGTGTCATAAAAGCAAGCCCTCTCGAACTTTTGATAGGCCGCGTAGCTAGACCCCTAAATCTTTTAACGTTAGACGATACCGAAACGGAGATTAACCTTGACGAGACGAGAGAGCAAGCGGTAATAAATATTGACAAAAGTGCAAATTATGAAAAATCTAGATTTGATAAAAGGTAAAGCTAAGTTGGTAAAATTTGATGTTGGTGATTTGGTTTTAATTCAAAATGAAGAACGGAATCAGACTAAATTAGACCCCAAATATAAGGGACCGTTTAAAGTTGTAGAAGTACTTGACGGTGATCGTTATCTTTTAAAATCTTTGAATGGTAATAGAACCTACAAGTACGCTCACGATCGTATACGAAAGATGCCTCTAAGTAATGTTCCTAATGGGTTAAACGTAGAGGACGGTGATGAAAGTACCTCCACCGAGTAGTAGACACATACCATGGCTATTTGGTCGCACCGTACGCACTAGTCTGTAGTCGTAACTGCAGCTCACTTGTGAGCTGTTCAGGGGGCGATGGGCAGCTGGTGGTACGGCGGGGACCTGGGTCTCAATGGAGACTATTGTTGTTTTGGTCTTGTACTGACCTGGGAGTCGCAGACTCTATGTGATGTGTGTGATCGTATCACATGAGGTGATGACGATATGGGTGGCATAAGTGTCACTAGCTGCTGCGGCAGCTGGGCCATGAGCGTTGTATGTGATCGAAGTTGATTTAGTTGCTGAGTAAATATGATGGAGACTTAGAGGAATCTTTTGTTTGACAACTGTTATTTTCGAGTTGTGCGTTTCCTTAAAGATGTGGTCAGGTTGACCGAGCCTGTACTGTTGCTCCAAATTTGACCGTTTGGTTACAGGTACTCACGAGGACGTGTAACTTGTCAGGCTGGCCGTGTCGGAGAAAGCGATAACTTTTAAACATCAAGTTGCTGATTTGACTATTGTAGTAGGGGTAAACGCCGTGACGTCAGATGTTGTTTTAATGGCGGCACGTGGACAGAGTCGTTTTGTAGAGTGGGGATTGTGCGGAGATCACTTTGGCTCTAAACTCCAACCCGGTCACTCCTTCAGAACGAAACTGTCGGTTTGCCCATTTTGTTTTGAGTAATTATTTGTTAGTGATAATTTAATGTGAATTTGTATTACAAATAAACTGTGATTTTTGTGTACCAAAACCGAAACTATTATTTTACCATGAACCCGGTACCACCGAACCCTAATAACAACAGCGATATCGCTCAGCCATCGCTTACGCCGTCATATAAATAAATTGCACATACCTACTTATTACACAAACACAGGCCACGCGTCAAAAATTCTCAAAAAAATTGTGCAAAAACTCGGCTCAGTTTGTGGAATTCGCAGCAGAAATATACATAACTAATTCCAGAACCTGTCAACACAACCTACTTTTTAGCAGTTGTACAATAAGTCATTTTCTTCGTCACAAACTCCGTTACTGCCCCAGTAACTGAGCTTGTTTTGTGCGCCGTATTCCGCACCTGTGACTGTATTTGATTTGCTACTACAAACGAGAAAGTACTCGCTTTGATTAGAAAAAATATGGTTTCATAGCGCCACGAGTGTTTCAGATTCTGATTTTTGTTGAAACACTGTCTTTTGTTTTTGAAGGCGAAGGTTGAAGAGCTTTCAACTTTAGGGTAGGGTTAATAGGTTCTTTTATTCAAGTTACTTTATTACACGGGAATAAAAACCACCACGTGATTAAACATTTGTGTAGGTTAGTTTGTGTTCTTCAGAACAAATAAATTTGTTATTTTGTAGTAGGTACCTGGTACCTACTTCTTAAAAGTGTCATGATTTCCAAATATTGATAAGATTTGTAGTAATTTATCAAATATAAAATTGAAAGTATGTGATTTGCTTCAAATTATTTTTGTCATTAAGTATAAAAGATCTTATTTGACAGTTACCATAAAAGTACTGGTTTTTTAACTGAACGTAATGGAAAATAGAAGCGTTTTATTACATTTGAGATTTCTCCATTATTTACTTTTGAAGTAGGTGTTAATTACCTACTGTAGTGAAATAATAGTCTATATTCACTAGTTTAACACGTAGAAAACAGCACAGGTAAAAAGGTGAGGTGAGAGTCACCGTCCTCGTATTACCATGAGCGCCGTTGTTGATCACGAGAGTACTTAAGGGTTATCAAACAAGGTATTTAACGCGTATTTTAGGGTTACGAAACCGTGCCTTCATTGTACAATCACTTACGCATCGCGCCCACTGTAAAACATGGTCGATCTTTAAACTACACTCAAGTTCCCCCGCTCAAACTAGCCCTATTTCATTAATCAAGCTACATACTACGATAGGTTAAGCATATTAGGGTTGAAAATAATAACTACAATAATGGGAATTTATGCTGATCGGGCACGCCAAAGTCGAAACAAAATTGAAAAAAAGGTACGATGCCGGAGTAGGATCAAAACCTAATTAATTTACAACCACCTTTCTTTAACATCCTGCCTTCGTCATCTTCAACGTCGCGACCAATTCGTGACGATAATATCATATACTTAAGGATTTAGAATTTCTGTTCCGAAAATATTTTTTATTAAGTATGTATGTTATGTAAGTATGCTCTTTTAAGATTTTTCGGCGACTGTATTTCCATCAAAAAACATGACGGAACCGACCAGTCAAATTCAAATTAAAAAAAAAAATGGAAAAATAGTAATTGTAGGCCAGTGCGGACGGTGGGCAATGGGTAGTTCGCCGTCCAATAAGGACCAGGCCTGGGTCGACGACGCATTGTGTTCCACGCGCACCTCAAAGAGATTTCAGCACAACTGAAGGGATCCGCTAGGGCCGATGCCTGCCGGGGTCGCGGGAAAGTCCGAAAGGGATACCGTGGCCTCTGGCAACACACAGGTAATAGAAGGAACACGGTTGGGTTTTGGTCAGTAAGAGTCTGACACGCCCAGAGCGGGAGAAGTTATTTGATTATTTCCCACCCATAAATAAAAGGCCAGTAGGAGAAATTTAATTAATAAGGTTTTACTTTGGCAGAGTAACGCTGCACCATCTTACTTTTTGAGCTGTATAAAATAAATACTATGTTATCTTTATGGCCTATATTTGATACTTATCCTCCTGAAAATAACGTGACTGCACTTTCTAGTGTTCATGTTCATGTAACTGTTTAATGTAACACGTGATTTATAATAGAATTTTACTACAGATTTGTTTTTAATGGTTATGAACCCATGCCACAAAACAATATTGAATACTGAAAAAATAAATACAAATCCTTTTTCGTACATTGCGTGTCAAATTACGCTATTGTCCTGCACAGCAATGAACAAAAAATTGCAACTTTCACACGGATCCAAAAAAAAATAAAGCCCGGAGCAGACGAGCACTACAATTATTCCATGTATTCTAAATTCGGAATTCAGACGTGAAGCACTAACAATCTCCATTTATATTCAAAGTAACGTTTGAAAAATCGTCATAAAAATTCGAACAGTCGGGGAAAAGGGAGAAATATTTCATACTATTGAGCAAAAGTCGATTTTGATACGGGTTAAAAAGGTTATAGCTTTATGAAAAGGCGTATTAAAAAGAAATAAAAATGACCACCCATCTAGGGTGACAATGAAGAAATTTATGTGAAAGGACCTGAAAAACAAGTTGTACCACAACACTCAGGCCAGGTGCTTTCCGTATTCTCTAGGGGCAGCATCGCAGCATTTGATTACAAGCGACGTTAATCTAAATCACAATATTATTATTCGTCCTCTAATTTTAATATTCACAAAGGACTAATACCCTGCCTATGATAGAATAGAATATAAAGGCTCCTACATACTGGCGCGACTTGTCGCGCGACGCGTCGCGACACAAAGGCACCGCTTGTAGCGCTACACGCGGTGTCTTTGTGTCCCGTCGCGTCGCGCGGCAAGTCGCGCCAGTATGTAGGAGCCTTAATACTCTTTATTATGTACACCGTAAAAATTACAGACATAAATGTAAAAAAATTACATAGGGTGACACAATGGGCGGTCTTATCGCTAAAAGTGATCTTACGATACTCCACGGTTTGTTTGTAGTCAACCACAAACCCAACCAAAGAACTTGTAAAAAAACACGAAGTTATTAAATAAAAAACTCCAATTCCTTTGTTTCACTTCTGTGAACGCTGAGTCCTTTCATTCTAAACTCCTAGCAGTCCGAGCCCAAAGCTTTTAACTCCCGCATCTATTCGCTTGAGGCCAACTTTTTGTTCCTCAAACAGAGCGACATGGCGACATAACAAATCTAGAGTACATTCTAGAACCTTTGAAACAAAGCGATTGCTTTCCCGTTTATTCTTTGAGGACGCTACTTTTGTCGACATGCAGTGGTAATTAGATGTAGGTACATACATATGTATCACAATGCTTTTCGTTTTAAATGCTCTGTTCTGTTACGTTTAAAGCAATTGTATAATTACAGTTAAATGGAATTATTTAGGTTTCTCGAGAAATCTTGGTTCAATGGAGGCTTCGCTTTGAGTTTGACGGAGGATAATTTAAATTTGATTGCTTTCGGAATTCAATTAGGAATAGTACCTAATCTCTCTGTGAACTCATTATAATATTGTTAGTGAAATGTTACTTTTACTTTGTAGGGGGTACATAAACAAGACCTTCCAGTACTTGAATATTTTTAACTACCTGTTTTGTGGATGTTATTTATTCACAAACACTTACCATCCGCGGCAGTTATAGAATACACAAAACCACAGATTATTCTTTGTTTCTCACCTATAAATGCTATAATTTAGGAAAACTTAAATCAAATTAGTTACCCACAAATTTGTGTAATTGGATACAGTAATACCTTCCTCAGTGAGCGCAGTCCTGCTTAGAAAACTGTTCATCCTCAATAAACGATAGAATGTAAATAATGTACAGATTATTTATGTGGTATAAAGAGATAAATGTATAGCTTATTGTATAACCCGACTAAGTTTAGTGCAAACATACATTATCAACTATTTACGATTGCCTATGAGCCATATATTATGCTTTTAGGCTACGGCTGGAGTTAAAAGAGGCAGCGAGTTTAAACATAATGCTATTTTCTACCTACTAATAGATTCCAATCAACTATTCTGAATCCTTAGTGGAGAAAGTATGGGAAAGACAACAACCTATTCAAGTGATTGATGGACAGGACAATTTATTAATATTGATGGAAATTTAGCAGTAACAGTTTAGTTTGGTGATAGACATACCAAATGGTTAGTTCAGGGCATGTACGGAGGGCAGTGACATTCTATCAGCAATAACGATGATGGAAAAGTCAAAATAGTATGGGACTGACATAAGCTACCGAAAAGCTTATGTCAATCCTGTTAAAAGTCGTTGTAGAAATAAGAAACGCTTTGCAAGCGACTGCGAAATAAATAAATGCAGTTGGCATCTAGGATGTAACGAACGCCTTAAAATTTGCCTCCGACTGCATTTATTTATTTTTGGTACTTAAAGGATAGTCGTTTTTCTTTTCATCGTGTTTCCATTTTTTCATATCGTTTTTTATCAGTCGGGTTTTAGGGTTCCGGGATAAACAAGGAACCCTTATAGTTTCGCCATATCCGTCTGTCTGTCTGTCTGTCCCCACTGTAGCTCATAGACGCTTAGTACTAGAAAGCTCTAATTTGGCATAGGTTTACATATTACTCCCGCCGGCAAAGTGCTAAAACAAAATCTTGTAAAACATTTTTGCACGTAATGTGGGGATGATATTTTGTTTTTCTCGTCTACCCCATGGTGTGGGGTATTGTTGGATAGGCCGTTCAGAAATATTGTGGGTCTGTTATTACAACTTTTCGAGTCAAGGATCCGCTTGTCTAATATTAAGCATTAAAGTGCTAATTTTTGTTAGAGTCAAGTGTCGCCCGCCCTTGCCAGCGACATTGTTTTTTTTATGGAGATGTGAAAACAATCATGACAGTTGTAATTATAACGAAATTAAACGAAAAAAAAACTATCACAGCTAAGTGGGCTTTACAAATTAACGAGTAATAGTCGACCAACTTAAATTTGCAGTTGGAGAATTGATTGTGGCATGATGTATGGGAGAACATGTTTTTCAACACTATTACAATGTTAAGTTTATTTTTGGGATAAATTCATAAAAACTTCCCAACTACGGAACCCTTCATTTTGCGTGGTCCGACACGCACTTGGCCGGTTTTTTTTTTTTTTAATAATTTGTGTGTAAAGAAGTTTCTGATTACGATTGACTGTTTTAAAATCAAAATGAAAAACTCTTTTGATCTTCATCTAGTAGTGTCAAGGAATAAAAATATTATGCTGCATTTTCTCGCTTCCGCCTATAAATCAAACCAGTGCAAATGTCAGCTTTCAAAGGTAGCGTGAGGCGTAATAATGATTGATGTTCATATTACCATATCTGGCCCCTATTTATCTTATATAAATCGCAATTGACTTGACGCGATCCGTTTATGGCGATATAACGGTTATGTATTAACTGTAGTACGTAATTTAATATCGGCATCGATAATTAGTTTGATAGACTTAGGTTTGATAATTATGATTTGTATATGGGCTAAGTTTAGAATGCGCTATTTTAGGCAATCTGTGTTTGATTTGTTCTTGAGTGACGAATCGGTTAGGGTACGACGATCTTCGCTGGATGCCTGGTAGAAGGTGGATGTGATTGGCCGTTGATAGAGTTAAAATGGCTCTATTAGTCGAAGGTAAATGTTTCGTATTGCTAATTCTACGGATATTATGATACTTAAATAAATAAATAACAAATGAAGGTTAAATGCTTTCATATATTACGTATCTATAGTGGCATGAGGAACAGGGTGTAAAGTTGTTCACTCATCCTCCATAGAAAAGGGAAGATCCTGCGACCAGACGGGTGTCGTGTCTGGTGGGCAGTTGCCCGACGGTTGATGTCGGGATGTTGTATATATGCTAGTTGCACGGTAAACTCTGCTTGCGCGATGCAGGATTTGCGTGACGTCAGTGAGTTGCGGATTTCGCATGTGGCGATGTAGATGCCGCCACATCACTCCCCTCCGGGGACCGGAGGTCGATAGTAGGCTGAGTCGTGTATTTTGCAATGCTTGCCAGTGCCAGATGTGGTTCAAGTGTCATAGTTCGCGGTGGGTCGGAACTGTCTGCGGTAATGCCCCAGTGAGTCGGGGTGACGCTGGATTATGCTTCAGCGAGTCGGACGTGGTACAGCGCTGGGTTGAGGGCTGACTGCTGGCGTCGACCAGGAGAGAGTTGAAGGGCTCTGCTTGTGGACCGGCTGAAAGTGCAGTGTGCTGTGCCAAGGTTGCTGATGAAGCTGAGGGTGATGACCAGGTATGCGCGGCCGCTGCATGCTGGTGGTCGGGATACACGTTAAAGCCGTGGGTGCTGGCTGGCTGTATGACTCGCTGTAAGAGAGCTTGAGGAAGTGATGATGATGACGTCATGCTGAAGTAGTTGCACAAAGGCTGCGCTGACGTTCATATTCGGGGTCACCAGTACATGAGGCATGAGGCAGAGGCATGAGGAACAGGGTGTAAAGTTCACTCATCCTCCATAGAAAAGGGAGGATCCTCCGACCAGATAGGTGTCGTGTCTGGTGGGCAACTGCCCGACGGTTGATGTCGGGATGTTGTATATATGCTAGTTGCACGGTAAACTCTGCTTGCGCGATGCAGGATTTGCGTGACGTCAGTGAGTTGCGTATTTCGCATGTGGCGATGTAGATGTCGCCACATATCCATAATATTATAATTATATTAAGACATACAAATAGGAGCTTTGCGCAAGAATTTTACTTACAAAATTAACAGGAATAACTTTATTAGGTACCTTAAATAGACAGTTATTTTATTGTTAGCTACCTACGCTTGACAGAAAAGCAGAAGTTAATTTAAAGTTACAAGGTAATTAAAAATCGTACCTTGAAAGTAATAAAATAGGGATAATTAACACAAAATATTATCCTATGATAGTCCCGATTAAATATTTATCAGACAAAGGACTTTATCTGAAGTCTAAAACAATAGGTGGTAGATTAGGTACTGACGCATTCTATAAAATTGTAATTTTCATTCCCTTTTGTCTTATAATTTCGTTGTTCACGTAACAGAAATATGGATTTAGGTTATTTGTTAATTGATACTATTTTTCTAGTCCAAGCAGCAATTTGGAAGTACTTATTAGTACTAATGAGCACATAGTTTTCCAAGTCGGAAATCGACAATTGGTCGAGAAACTTTCAGGATACGGATATGTATTTTATGCCTTTTAGGCACTTAATTGTGTGTTAGTTACGATAAATTGAGCAGTTGATTGAATTATGATTCCTTACTGAGAAAGAAGAATCAAAGGCTTTTGAAACATGAGATGTTTCTTTAAAAAAATGTATTATTCAATCCAAAGTTATTGTAAAAGACGGTTCTTTCTCAAAGATATATTGAAAGTGTCATCCTGAATTCTAATAACAATAACTAGGATCACCAAACTGACAGTCGGACTGTTCATTACACGAGTAGCGGTCTATGAGGATTATTTAAACAAGTTTACCGATTCTCGACTTTCCAAGCTGAAACCACATACAGGTGTAAATAACTTATTCCGAACATGATGTTTGATTCAAATCATTAAATTACAGCTTTAGTTATAACAATGGTAGCAATATTAATAGTGTTGAAACGTACGGAGCGACGCAATAAAATATTTATTCGTTACAATAATATTCATAGTTGAAACGATTTATTGAAAGCCACTAAATTCACCAGCGTTAATATTTAAATGCAATACCTATGGTGTATTGAAATTCAATAAGTTGGTTTGCTGTGATTCAATATTGTTTTATGAAGGTCGTAGTTACTGATGTGCTCAGTGATTTTCTTTCAGTGCTTCAAAATCAACTATTAATATACAAACACACACACACACATAACATCACGCCTTGTTTCCCCGAAGCGTTGGGCAGAGGTGTACCTGTAGTACACCCACATTTTGCCAGTTATGTTTAAGTCCCATGTAATAGGGGGTATTGCTAATAGCCTATTGCCGTCAACCGGACACAAATCCAGACTCCGGGCTGCTACTGAGAAATTCCAGATAGAAAAACCCACCCAGATAGAAGACTATTAATATATATCTTATTTGTTTCCAATTTCATAAAATTTATTTGATAATATGAAATAGCTTGGAGTGCCCGAAACGTCCCAATTTAGTTAATGATTATTTGATTAAATTGGTTTTCTAGGGCTAAATCAATAAAATGTTTTACTACCTACCTAGTGGAGGGACTACAAACCGTAGGTACCTAATTTCATACACTATATTTCCATAAGGGTTTTTTCCAGCGTCCATTAGGTCACACATAAGTGCCCATTGCGGTAGGTGGTACTACGTTTCGAAGGACATTGACTACCAATAGGTGTTACTTTTTTAGAAGCTTCCACTGCTATTCGTCTTATAAATTCCGTGTAATAATCGTTATATTAAAAAAAAACACCATCCATAACTGTACTTCGTACGTACCTCTCGAACCAACTAACATGAAACTCGTGTTTTTCACGCTCAAATAAATCCAGTTATTTTTTATATGTCCACAATAAGCGTAGCTTAGTCATAAAAGTTATCACGAACAAGCGACATTTTAATGACGCGTTTCCGTCTCACGTCAGACATTTTGTCACAGTTTACAACCGCCCAGACAATGTCATGTCATTGCCCGATATTGCGACTAAGCGGGTTTGTGTGTCAGGTTTAGTGTTTAAATTGAGTGTTGGTGTCATGATTGGGTTTTCAGAGATAATATATGACAAGTTCAAATGCTGGTGTAAAAAGTAGGTCCTAAAGTCGAATTATTAATTAACTCTAATTATCTGACATAAGCAGAGATCGGA
The DNA here is from genome assembly GCA_905333075.3 of Atethmia centrago. Classification (NCBI taxonomy): domain Eukaryota; kingdom Metazoa; phylum Arthropoda; class Insecta; order Lepidoptera; family Noctuidae; genus Atethmia; species Atethmia centrago. Next base: position 8,188,999 of record HG995377.1, read on the forward strand.
TATTCGGATGCATATTTACCTAAAGTTAATTTTGCTATGAAAGTATGGAAGCGGCTTCTTAAAAATCTTTTTTTTTAAAGAGGCCACGAACAACGGGAATGCATAACTAGTCCGGTGTATAGTATGGAAGCGACTTCTACAAAAATATTTATTACAAAAACCCGGGATTATTGGATTGCATGTTTATTTAAAATTAATGTTTCTACCTACTTTACATCATAATATTAGGTAGGTGCATATGCATCCAATTACATATGTAGTCAGAAAAAACATAAAATTTGTCGATTCGGGAATGGCGGGCGGGATTTTTACGATCGATACAAAAGTGCATTCCATATAAGCTAACATTTGAAAGTAAGTTAATATACATTCGATTCTATAATCAGAAACCTAAATTTGTATTCCCAGAGCCGCGGGATTTTGCGATACAAAAGCGCATTCCATATTAGCCAACATCTCAACTTAAGATCCGAATATCCGATCTCTAGACATAAGTTAGCTGTCACTTTGTGTAATAAAAAGTGAGGCGTTTACTTTAATCGATTTACATAAGTGTAGAGGTCTAGAATACAATATGTACAATAAATATGACCATTTTATTACACAAAGTGAGACAGCTAGCACATGTCAGATTACTCCGGTGAATTATAATTCGACTTTACGTTATGGGGCCTTGGACAGGGACACTCTTTAGGATGACTTTCAAATATCGATAGCACTGTACTTTATGAATCTGCAATTTCTTACAGTAGCAATTTTTTTTTTAGTGGCTTGTGTTTGATTATAATTTCGAATGCCGAATCCACGAACATATTTTTTCTGTACAAGATAATGATTTTGATCCAATGGAAAATGAATGAATAAATATAAAGAATTCCTACATTTTAATATTACCGAAAATCCCGTGTTTAGATAAGTCCTATTTGGTGCAAATGTACTAAGAGCATAGGATTGCTTTACGGAATAAAGCGTTGCTTGCGTACTTATCAAACTATGAGCCTCAATTACGGTACTAGTTAACAGAAAAAGGCGAATGGCAGGCTTGTATGGGTATTTCATACCGCTAATAACATTTCGTGTTTTGGGATATTTTTTGTTTTAGCACACAAGCACAATCAGCCTATAATGTTTCCACTGCCTGGGACACAGGCCTCCTCTCTGTGAGAGGGAGTGGGCCGTAATCCACCACGCGGGCCCAGTGCGGATTGGCAGATGTCACATGTCTTTGAATTTTTGGTTCTAGGACATGCCGGTTTCCTCACGATGTTTTCCTTCATTTTGAGAGCAGTCGTGATGAAATATTTTCACAAAGTAAAGCGCTTGTCCAGGTTCGAAACTACGCCCTACAACTCGTAAGTCGCGGCCGTTACCACTGGGCCACCACTGTTCTCTTGAAAACCCCAAAACTAGTAAAACCATAGGTGCCGCGAAAAAATCGTCAAACGTTTCATTCGGGATTGGTTTCCAAGCAATAATGAGGTCAAGGATATTTTCAAAGCTAATGTCAAACGTCTCGAAGGTCAAGTTAAAAAAAAGAACTTTAAAAATATGGTAAATATAAACTTTGAAGTAAGGCGTAGTCTACGTATTTCTGTCTGCAGGGTTAAAAAGAACCTTACATGAAGGTGAAGAGGAGACTCGTTCGCTTGCTTTGCTCGTTCACTTGAGCCCCCAAGTCCCGAGATCGCTTCGCTCGCTCTTGCATCTTCTTATTCCCTTCCTTTTCATTGCCGTTTTACTAAGTCGAGATGTGTCGGGACTTGGGGCACCCCGACTCGGACAGGTTAGGTTCGAAGGGGATGGCGGGGTCTAGTGAGCGAGCGAATCAAGCGAACCAGTCTGAACCGGGGTGCCCCAAGTCCAACAACAAAAAGAACAACTGTCAAACGTTAGCGTCACGTACATTCGATTACGTTACGTTACCGAGCCATTCGAGCAATTTATAACCTAAGTTGTAGGCGTTCACTGAGGGATACATTTAAGGATATAAACATAATGACAGTCGCATCTCAATATGTATATGAGAACCTGATTTATGTCAAAAATAATATTAATCTATATTCTAAACACAGCGACATTCATAGCATAAATACTAGAAACAAACACTTACTTATTGTGCCCAAGACTAGGCTCCAAAAAAATAGTAATTCATTTAAGTGCCAAAGTATACGTTTTTACAACAAACTCCCAAACCATGTTAAAGAACTGAGCCTCAATAAGGTATTGTTCGTCGAAATGTTGAGCTCCTTAAGTTCTGAGTTGAGCTGCACGATTACTGACAAATTCATGCACTGACTGGATAGGTCCTCTCAATCTGTGTGGTTCTTTCCTCAAAAGACCATTTCAGACACCGATCTACATGGTCTTCATATGATCTGACCAAGATTATGTCTGGACTTTAAAAGAAACTGTGACCTCTGAGTTTGTTTCGGCCTTTCTTCTCAGAGTAGTCAGATAGGAAACGCCGAGCTCATCTAGTTTTTTTCTAAATATGATTGACGTGTAAAAGTTTTTGTACAAACCTACTTACAGAAAATAAAATCATTTCAATCATCATCATTTCATTTCATTTCATCACCCACGATCATCTAAGAGTACATACAAATTAAACTTAATTATTTTTAATTTCATTAATTATATTATTTGCTTCACAATTAAGTTCATTAGGGTAGCAACTATTTAAATAAAACAAATTATTGTTTTATTTAAATTAAAAAAAAACCCGACTGCAAAAACACATAACTAAAAAGAGAAAAACAAGCATTATAATCTATGGAATTTTGGTATCGCCGCGGGGGACAAACAAAAGTTACACCTCATTTCAGGTTATTGGTTTGCCCGCCTGCGATACTAACATTCTGGGGCCGCATCTGTGGGACATCGGATACGACTGGGTGCTGCGCGCTGACCTTCCTAGCGGCGTCAGCGTAGTGTGCTACGCTGCCAACACGTTGGTCCTGGCGCAGGGGAAGTCGCACCAGGCGGCGGCCGAATTAGCGACACGCGGGGTTGCGACAATCGTTGAAAGGATCCGGCAATTGGGACTCGAGGTGGCCCCGCACAACTCCGAGGCCATGTGTTTTCATGGTCCTCGGAACGCGCCAAATTTGGGGTCCCAAATAACGGTAGGAGGGGTTTTCATCGGCGTCGAGTCGACGATCAAGTACCTGGGACTCGTCCTCGACAGCCGGTGGAACTTTGTGGAGCATTTCCGACGTTTGGCTCCCAAACGGGAGCGGGCGGGCGCTGACTTGAGTCGGCTCCTGCCCAATCTAGGGGGTCCAAACGCCTCCTGCCGGAGGCTCTACGCGGAGGTCGTGCGGTCCATGGCCCTCTACGGGGCTCCTGTATGGGCGCGCTCTCTGGCGCTGCGGCCAGCCCGCCGGTTGAGCGCGGCCCAAAGGGTCATGGCCATCCGGATGGTCCGGGGATACCGCACGCTCTCCTGTGAGGCAGCGATCCTCCTTGCCGGATTGCCACCATAGGATCTGGAGGCAAAAGTCCTCGCGCATGTATGGGAGTGGCGCGAGGAGGCGAAACGCCGGGGCGTAACTCCGCTGTCGCGAGAAATCGCGGCACAGTGGGCGGAGCTCCGGCGATATCTCATGGCGTCATGGAGAGTACGGTTGTCGCAACCCAGTGCTGGACACGCCACAATTGCGGCGATAAGTCCCCTCTTTGAGGAGTGGCTAGCGAGGCGCCACGGCGTCCTCACCTTCCGCATGACGCAGGTCCTCACCGGACACGGCAGCTTTGGGAGGTTCCTGTGTGGCTCGCCTGGAGGACACGGTGGAGCATACGGTGGAGGTCTGCCCGGCTTGGGCAGAGCACCGCCATGTCTTCGTGGAGACAATCGGCAGCAGAGATCTCTTGCGTCTGGCCCTGGTTCAGGCCATGGTACGGAGCGAGAGGGCATGGGCGGCCGTCACCTCCTTCTTCGAAGCAATAATGCTCACGAAGGAGGAGCCAAGACGGTTGAGGGAAAGGCATGTTTCGCGCCCTCTCGCCCCTAGCCGCTACAGGAGGCGCCCTGGGCGTCGGAAATCCCGGGCGGATTTCGGGCCACCGTAGGCGCGGGCTTGCGGACGGTGAGCAATGGGTAGCTCACCGTCCGGTAAGGACCAGGCCCGGGTCGACGGCGCGTTGTATTCCACGCGCGCCTCAAAGAGATGTCGTCAGCACAAAGGTAGGGGTCCACTAGGGCCGATGCCTGCCGGGGTCGCGGGAAGGTACTTATGGGTCACCGAGGCGCCCGCAACACAAGCAACAGGAAGGAATACGGGTGGGTTTTAGTCAGTAAGAGTCCGACACACCCTCCCGCTCCGCCCAGAGCGGGAGAAGTTATTTGATGAATTCCCATCCACAAAAAAAAAGGTGACCATAATCGTTTGTTGGGTATGGGTAGTTTATGTGCAGAGTTAGTCAAAGTAACTACTAATTAATTACAAATTAATTTGCAAAGTAGTTAATTTAGACACTTCACTGTATAATATTGCCTGTTATAGGTAATGGCTGTAGTTGCTAACATTAGTTAAGTAGCCAGTTCAGTTCAAGTAGCAAGGTGTTTCCAAACGTCAGTCAAAAACTCACAGTTTTTCATTGTGAAGTGTACGTAAAGATGTCAAGCGACTTAATTCGCCTCAGTACTTAACGAATGCAAATGTAAATCAGCTTTTAGAGTTATAAGTTCATGAATTTTGGGACCCATAATATTATGGGGTTCGTTGAAGAACGTCGGATTGCTGATGTTAAATTAAATTATTTCAAATACAAACTTAGTAAAGTCAACAGACATGTTTGATTATAATTTCGAATACCGAATCAACGAACAATGGATTATTATTTTTTTCCTGTACAAGATAATGATCCTGATCCAATGGAAAATGAATGAATAAATAAAAAGAATTCCTACATTTTAATGTTACCGAAAATTCCGTGTTTAGGTAAGTCCTATGTGGTGCAAATATACTAGGAGCATGGGATTGCTTTACGGAATAAAGCGTTGCTCAAAGGCTTGCATACTTATCAAACTACAAGTATGAGCATTAATTACGGTACTAGTTAACAGAAAAAATTGTAAAGACCAAGTGACATTGTTCGGCGACCATACATCGTTCGCCTAAGAACAAACAGAGAATTTACTTTCAAGTTCTAAATAATGCATATATTTCATTAACACTAAATTAAAATCACGGACACTGCTGAGAATTGTAAAAAATCCAAAACACTTTCGAATTTTGAGGTCATAATTAGGCACTGATTTAAAGAGGCAGTTGTAAATAGCGGTTTTGGTAAGTTAAAAATTACAAATGGCACGTTTAATAACTAGTTCAGCAGTTAAAACTAAGCAGTAAAGTAAACATAAATGAGTAATAAAAAATAATGAAATGGATCAGTGAATATATAATTGAGCAGTAAAATAATTAAATGAGCGGTAAAAATTATTGAACGAGCGGTTACCTGTGGGCAGTAATAAATCGGAATTTGTCGATAAGAAATCTCATTCTAAGCGATTTTATAAACAATGAGGGGGTAAACGCCAGTTCGAAATTACCCTGAATTAGAGTAATAGAGGGGATCTGGCGCTCGGCGGTCGCTGCCGCAACACGCTCGCTTCTCTCGCTCACCTTCGCGCATTAATGGTCACTGTTCTAACCTAACCTAACCTTCCGCCACCCGCGCTAATAAACTCCGCCCAACTAACGAACATTTACCTCTCTTTTCAATGAATTTGAGTTCGGATGTCACCGCTCGCTATGATCTGCCGAACTATTTATCGAACCGCTCATTCCATCATTTTTACCGCTCATTCAGTTATTGGACTGCTCAATTATTTTTAGAATTGACAGTGGTGCCGATTCCCTTGTTCACAAACAAAACTAAATTCAAGTTCAGTGCATCTTTTTCTTTCTATTTCATTAAGAAGAGGACAGAAGATAAATTTTAGTTTAGTCCTGTCAAAATAATCAGCGCCTGTCACTACTCCCTACAAGTTTAGACGTAATTAAAAACTGGCCTACTAAAATCACGTCAATTAACGTCAAGCGCCGATTAATTTGACAGGACTAAACTAAAATTGATCTTCTGTCCTTTTCTTAAAGAAATAGAAAGAAAAAGATGCACTGAACTCAAATTATTGTAGTTTGTGAACAAGGGAATCGGCACCATTGTATGATAAAATAACCGACTAATTGATTTTATTACTGTCCATGTTTTACTGTCGCAATAATTAATCAACTGCCATTAAATTAAATAACTGCTCAATATGTTTTTCAACTGATCATAATAACATCTCGAATATTTAAATAACAGCTCAAAAAATTAGTTCCTTTATAATTAGGCCGATAGAAACATACGGTTGTAATAATAACATAGCCTTTATTAGTGAAAATACGATGGATTTTATCTTTCAACGTTTCATTACATACTATTAGATATGTAAGTAGTCTGAACTATTCTTTCTTTACTCTTACTTTTATTTATATTTATGAATAGTTTAGGGCTTTGGACTGTTTCGTTTTTACTACGAATCTTACTACATAATTACATAAAATCTCGCTTGTTTACCCAAAAGGGTTAAGCAGAGCACCAAAGATATAGGCACTGTAATACATCCAGTTTGCTTGATGTATAATTGGTGATCCCATGTAGGTAATACGTGCAATTTATCACCATATTCCGGGTGCACATCCAGACTCCAAGCTGCAACTACAACTGAGAATTCCGAAAATCCCAATAATACTACTCGACCCAGTGATCGAACCTAGGACGATTAGCAGCCGCGCTTACGACCGTTATACGTTAACCCGGCCAGCTAAGTGGCCAGCCAATAAACAGCGTTTGCAAGACTTCAGAAATAAAATATTATGGGATCAATCTAAATAGGTACCTACTCCATAAAATAAAACAAAAATGTTTTGCTTAAGAACATATTTGTGAGTGGTTGACCAAAAAGGGACCTGGAGGGATTGGAAACCGTTATTTTTTTTTTTTAATTTTTGAATCAATCATTTATTATTATTAAATAATCAATCAAATCAATTATTTTCCCTTGAGGTCCCTTTTTGGTCAACCACTCACATTTATTGAAAAATGTCGACATTACATTATGTGATCACATCAGGAGGATCGTCTATATTTTCTACTAAAATAGGATCCAAAAACTGTGCTGAGGGTCGACGATAGAGTTTTAATATCTTGCCCAGCTCAAGTACCAGATTATTGAAATAACGAAGGCGCAGCAATCAATAGTTCTGCACCCAGCAATACAGTTGCAACAGTACTGTTTAATGGCATCTCTGCCGGCGGCTACGTATTTTACCTCGAAGTAGCCATGTATTATATGCATTTTTTATTTGCAAATCGTGCAGTAACTCCTCGTCGACCTCCCTGCATACTTAAATAGTATATCAACCGTCTTTTCTCACATGTTCACCATAGTATGAGCCTGTTTGTATATACAGGGTGACATTGAAAACATGCGACAAATCGAAATGGGAGATTGTACTCATCATTATGAACAACTTTTATTAAGGGACCAAAGCTACAATCCCAAAAAAAAAAAACTGCTGTCCCCTACATTTATGTTTGCAATACCTCATCAAAATGTAGGAAAAGCAGATTTTTTTTTTGGGATTACAGCTTTGGTCCCTTAATAAAAGTTGTTAATAATGATGTATACAATGTCCCATTTCAGTTTGTCGCAAGTTTTCAATTTCAACCTGTACTATGTATTTGATATACTCCTGGTGGTATTAAAACTAAATCATTATATGCTGGTTCCACTCAGCTTGTACAATGGAGTATCGCAGTTGTGCCACAGAGTGACCACATTGTATTCACACATTTTGATGACCTACAAACACTGCGGAATCTTCTAAGGCCATCGGTGTATCATTATCAAATAATGTGTGGCATGCATCACATATGTAGTCAGTGGCGCTCACCTGTAATATAATTAATTATTTAGTCTTATTTGAGTGATGGATGAGAAGCATTACTTTTTTTTATAATATGTACTTTGAATAAGAGGACAGTATAAGAAAACACTCACCACTTGTGGTGCAACATTTTGTTGTATTTGTGATAGAATTGTACCATTATTTAAAATGTGTCGTCTCAGTCTCGTTACATCAATGCGGCAATTTGCACATGTTAATGGATTGCTGGTAGTTGGAGTAGCCGATGACGATGTTGACGGTGTTGAAAAATACTTGGCAGCACGATCAGCCCTTTGCCAGCAAGGATGGCATATAATGTGATGCACGAACCTGAAAGTGATACAGCATTTTACACAAATATTTAATAAACACTATTGGTGCAGTGGTCGAGTGATTGGCTGTTGCTGTACTAGTTGCAGGTTTTATTCTTGCATGGTATAAATATTTGTATGGCCTGCAGATATTTTTTTCAGACAGGTTGTATATGCTTGTATGATTATGTCTAAAACTGCACTCACGGGCCACAGCATGGATCCATTATTGAAAAAAAAAACGAATGCCTGTTAGTTACCTGCAATGGCAGAAGCCTTTCCAAGATGGTGTTTATAATATGCACATGATGTACAGTGTCTGTTCACAGTGCAATTATTTGATGAGAATGTGCACATTGTGACAATATAACTTGATAAAGAGCACATTCTTTACCAATGTGACATACATTTGAAGAGCTTGCTGTAGCCCTGGCTTCCGTCCAACAAGTTGTACAAATAAGATCGTGAGCTTGAACCTGAAAAGAGTTTTGACTTACTAAACATTCACCACTATTTTAAGCTCCACCATCAATCATCATTTTCATTAACCTACTAATGCTCCCGCTGCTGGGACACTCTGAGAGAGTGATTAGGCCTTAACGCACTGCGATGGCTCAGTGCAGGATTCAATATGTTTTAAAACAGTCAGCATCTTTGTTTCAAAAAGGGAATCAGTCGACAAAAACGGTTTTACGTACCAAACGAGGAGCAGTCCATTGCTGTTTACAATGAAGAATTTGCTCATCTTCCAATACCAGATACCAGAAGCTGATCTCAGATCGCTGATCAGTTAACACAGAAACACTTTCCAATTCCATGTTAACTCCGTAAAGTCCGTTTATTAAATGCTAAGTCGTCGTTCTTAGTAGGTCCGTATCAGTGAATCACAGGCACAGCCAGAGGTAGATGTCTCAGGAAGGTACTAATGGGTCACCGAGGCCCCTGGCAACACAGGCAACAGGAAGGAATACGGGTGAGTTTTAGTCAGTAAGAGTCTGACACACCCTCCCGCTCCGCCCAGAGCGGGAGAAGTTATTTGGTGATTTCCCACCCTCAAAAAAAAAGACAGTCACAATTGCCTGCCGGGGTCGCGGGAAGGTACTTATGGGTCACCGAGGCCCCTGGCAACACAGGCAACAGGAAGGAATACGGGTGGGTTTTAGTCAGTAAGAGTCTGACACACCCTCCCGCTCCGCCCAGAGCGGGAGAAGTTATTTGATGATTCCCAACCAAAAAAAAAAAAAACAGTCACAATTGTTTGACAAGCACGAAAAAATCACAATCTTGTCAAGCAATTTTGACCGTGTAGGCATTAGCACTTTACGACCGAATTCAGTCGCAAAGCGATCGGTATGTCGAGACTGCAGCCCCAGTTCAGCAAAAATGCCAGACAACTAGTGCCTGATGCTGGTTTTTAGCTGGACCTGAAACATTCCGTTTTATTTCTAAGAGTTTAACGTAGGTCTTATGCATATCTTATATTCTTAGAAGATAAAGTATACGTCCTAAAATCTATATGAAGGGCTAAGGGGAAGAATCGGCTAAGTCACATTTTTCAAATTGATTTTTTATTGTCTATAGTCACAACAATCCACATTTTACCATACACGTATCTAAAACAGGGCAAGAACTCGCTGGGTCTTAAAAGCTGCATTTTGGATTTAATAGGGAATAACTAGCTTAGTCCATGACTAAGCCACTTCTTCTCTGCTAAAGCGAATGTGAAACGAACAGTTTTATTTAGAGTTGGATAATTTTTATGGAGATGACGATGATCCCAATATCGATAACATGTCATATTTCCTTTTAAAATCAATTATAAGTTAGCTATAAAAAAAAAACATTGTCATAAGTTTAAATGTCAATACTGACAAATTTGGTGAATGTGACTAAGCCAGTTCTTCCCGTTAGCCCTTCATATGGATACCATAACGTCGTAAAATGTAACTATTTAAAAAAAATGTTCCGTTACTCTCATTTTCTTGGGATTGAAAATAAAACATTAAAGGCTCCTACATACTGGCGCGACTTGTCGCGCGACGCGACGCGACACAAAGACACCGCGTGTAGCGCTACAAGCGGTGCCTTTGTGTCGCGACAAGTCGCGCCAGTATGTAGGAGCCTTAAAACTGATCCATAAAATGTATCTGAATTTAGAAACTTCTAGTTAGTAATCCAATAAAATCACTGATACATATAATTAATAAGTCACTGATAAAAATGGACATGCCGTATTTTTATATCCGAATTAATCCGACCTAATAATAACAGATAAGTGCCAACGCCTAGATTTACGACCTGATAAAAAACCTACCCACGTTACGTTAGTAATTCTCTAGAATTTTCTGAAAAAGAAAATATTGGTATTCAGATTCCTTTGGGATATGTAGATATTTATTAAAATTATGTCAATCATCTTGAATGGTTGATACCCGATAAATTTCTTGTTCGTTAGGGTCGTGTCAGAAATGACAGATTAATAATTTATGGGGTTCAACTGTGGCGTTCAATATATTTTTTTGTACTGACAGCCAAAGCAGATGAGAAAATTTTCTTCCGCTTTGTTTGACTTATGATACATTTTTTGTAGACCTTTTATTTTATCATTAGACCATTACGTTTAAATTACATTTATTTTTTTATTTTTGTTATCTAGATAATAATTTATTTGCTCTAATGTTTCATTACAGTTAATTAAATATAATACAAAATAATCTATAACTACCGTATGTCGAATTATTAATTAATTAACTAATAAAAATAAATAATAATAATTAATTAAAAGGATTACACAACTTGTTTTTTTTATATCCCATAACTCTGGGGTTATATTCTGTAAGTAAAATAATATAAAAGGTCCTAGAATATGTGGTCCAAAATGCATAGTTTCGAAGATATGTATCATAATACTAACACTAGACTCTTGATGTGTGTCGGTATCTAAGTTTTATTGATAAATACAAGCAATTCGTTTTCATTCAAAGCAATAATTCATAATTAAAGCTAAGAAAATGCGACGTTGTCATATTTCACGTAAGAGTCTTTTACATTAATAAAATAAATAAATGAATAAAATAAATTTATTTATTAATATTATTTATATATTATTATTAATAATCGTGACTTTGTCGAATTATTTTTTATGAAAAATTAAAACAAAAAAAAAGATAAATGAAAAAAAAACATTTGCCAGTTGATATGGTCTCAATCATACCCTAGAGTTATGGGATATAAAAAAGAACTCCTTCTATATTATGTATTTTGTAGAATTTATGTAATAAACAAATGAATTTGCTTTATAAAAAAATACTTTTGAGTAGGTAAATAACACAAACTTAATAGGACGCTTCATTCAATACTCTGAATTGCAAAATTATTCGCATCGCCATTCCTAGAACACTACAAATAATTAGCCCACCCAGACCAGCCAGTTTTAAACGTGTGTAGGAGAGAAAGTCAAAATTCCAGAAAGTTCCATTCTATAAGTCCTGTGGGTTGGAGCGGGCGCTATTTTGTTTTATTTGTATAAATTGCTCGCTTCGCGGGTGGTGGGAAGCATTTGTTTTCACTTAGAAAACCACTCGACGCTCTTGCGAATCCACCACTTAGGTTGGGGCTGCGAAATGAGCGGGCAACTGAGTTTGTGGGGTAAAAGTTGCATTGTGTTTCTACAAAACAACATGCAGGAATGCGCAAAATGCAGAACATTTACTGTTTCGTTAAGCTGTTATGCCGTGATATTACACTGGATGAAGCTTTGGTATGACTTTTGGGTTGAAGTGTTGCACCGCACCATTTGCATTTACAAAGCCTGATACTTGTTTTTGTTTGCTATATTTTTTCCGCAATACAAAATTGACATAATCGATTTGGAGAATTATAACAGTTGAAGGGATAACATAATTATGTAAATAATACATAATACAAAAATGTCTATACATTATAGGATATTCTGACAGAATATTCTTTATTGTATGTATACCATATGGTGTCTATACAAAAAGTTATATTGAACACGGAATCTGGAAACGAATTGTAATATATATAATCGTAGATAACAATTCAAGTTTCCAGTTTCCGTGTTCAATAGAACTTTTTCCTATAGAAAAACGGGAATAACGTACTAGCTAGTTTCTTCGTGGTAATATTTGCATGTTGCATACATCTTTAACAGAACCCTGTATAAAATGAAAACAGTTTCGCAAGAATGCAGAAAATTTTACCCAAGAAAGCCTACTTAAAATAATATAAATATATACATAAACACATGCCTTCTTCCCATGGGGTAGGCAGAAACTACAGAACGCCACCTGCTACGATCCTTATATACTCCTTTTGCTTCGTTAACGTTTATACATCTGGTCATACACGCACGCGCGCCGGTTCTGAAAAACATCAACAATAAAGTCACTACTAGGTATGTCACTAGGGCGTCCTCTCCCGGCATTTCCACTCACATCTACATCTTCAGTCTCCTTTTGTTCACTATAAATATTTTTTTTTTTTTTTGTTTAACAGTTTATGTACACACATATAAACAGACAAGAAGAAAGGAACAGAAAAATACGTACAAAGGTGATGCAATTCATTTAAATTCACTTTTCTAGTGGCTCCACATTAGTATTGACCGTGCAGTCAAGCAGAAAGTGTTAAGAGTGAAAATTAACCCGTGAAAATGTGGATTTACGAAATTATACGACCGCACTTTCTTACCCTTACTTCAACGTTATTTGCTCAAGAAGTAAAGGGGTTAAAAGGGTCCTTATTTGTTGTTCTTTATTATATTCAATGGTAACAAACGTAGGCAGAACATAACATTCTTAGTATTTATTTTTTAAACAAGATTTTATATAACTATTGAAAGAGTATTAGAGAAAAATCTTATATAAAAAGTATTATATAAGATTTTTGTTTTTTTCAGTATTATGTTTTAGATCAGTCTATCACATTTTATTACTTCTTTCCAAAATTATTTAGTACCTTGTTTAAGAACAAAAATGTACAGAGACGGACTTAATGCCATAGGCAAGTTATTCTTACACAACTACCTCTAATTCCACATCATCGTCGTTTATTCTGACTAAATAAGTATTAACACTATGACATTGATATAGAACTATAATTACCAGTAGACTGAAGTTTAAAAATATAATTACCCAGTTCCTGCTTACAACACAATTCTCCAAGCCATTTCTTAACGCAAAAACAATCCGGTTTCCAATCTAGCGTCACACCCGCTCCACCCGCTGTTTGCCTCTCCTAAAAGTCTTTAAAGCCATTACAGCTTGCACTTATCTTTATTGATTACCAGCTGTTGCCAAACTACTTTGTGTCAGTTTCCGTGCCTTAAAGTTGGCTCCTAATGCACAAAGTAGTAGTCACACTACTGACATTAGTCAGTGCTTGCGACTTAATTACTTTCTTAGAAACTGTTAGGGATTGTTTTGTTTATGTGAGAGAAGCCTTTTAAAGAGAACCTAGGACTGAATATTAACAAAATATTATTCACACTTGTTGCTCTGAATGAAGTCCTGTAGGTATCTTGTTTTTTTTTTTTTTAACAAATTATGTGAAAATTCGGTGAAGCCAGAAGTAAGTGGTTTTTAGAGTTATTCGATGTGAGAAACTTATTGTGATGCGAATGGATAAGAGCTGATTTGATGAGGTTAATATTCTAGAACAATGCTCAAGTATGATTGTTTTTCCGAAGAGTTGGGAAGAGGTGTAGGTATACACATTACACCAGTTATGTTTAAGTCCCATGTAAAAGGGGTGAGCCTATTGCCATCAACCGGGCACAAGTCTAGACTCCAGGCTGCTACTAGGACCTCTGACAACACACAGGCAACGGAGGGAACACGGGTGGGTTTTAGTCAGCAAGAGTCTGACACACCCTCCCGCTCCGGCTAGAGCGGCTGCTACCTAGAAATTCCAGATAGAACAACCCAATAATACTTTGCCCAACCTGGGAATCGAACCTAGGAGGATCCAGGATCTCAATAACTAACATATTTCGAAACAATCTGTACTAAAGTTAACTATAAAATCAATATTCATTCAGCTCATTCGAAACACTGAATACGAAATACTGTACAGCTAAAACCAAAAGTTTCCCACCCACATCACAATATTTAATTCAGCGTTTTAAAATTTATAACACTATTTCGCCATTTTATTGGCCGTAACCGCATAATATTTTCAACATAACACGTGGTACATTAAAGTGTTTCGAGTCCTTTTCGAGAGTCGAGAGATTTCTTTTGTTTTATTCATAGGTACCTCGTGAATCTTGAGTCGTCCTAACAACTTGGGGACGTTTCATTCAATATTTTGACGGTAGTTTGTAGTGAAAGAGGAAAAGAGACGGGATGCAGTAATTCTGAGAAGAATCATATAATCTCTTCTTCTCTTCCGTCTCTTTTCGTAGCGAGAGCTATGCAAACTTTTTATTAATAACTTCAAACCTTACAAAGGAAACCAATACAGGAATCACACATCTGAGCGGTAATTCCCATATTTTAAAGAACCTCAATCTAATCTCAGTCTCTATCTGCCAAACATACCACTAAACTATCTTCATTTTTGTCATTTTTTTGACATTTATTGTCGCTGTGATGAGATTGTGTTTGAACGCTAGAATTGGCCTTCAGAAGGGAAATCCCCGTATATAGAATTAAGAACGTTCGCATCTAATTCTAATCTCAGTCCTATTATATCCAAAATACCTCTAACCACCCGACAGAGCGTCGCAAAGGAAGTTAATGTGTTTATCAGTCTATATGTATGCATGTATGTTTGTTAATTTGTAGGTCTCTAGAGACCAAATGCGTGGGCCGATTTCGATGATTCTTACGGAAATCGATTTGTCTTAATCTTGCGAGTGTCACTAAAGACATGACAGTAATCAAAATTTAATATGACAACTACCAGACACCATATTGTGAAAAATAAAAGAAAAAGAAAATCATCTTTCAATCAACCAATCAACTGAGTCCACTGCTGGACGTAGGCCTCTCCCTGGCTTCGCCAAAATACCCTATCCTCCGCTTTCCGCATCCAATCATCTTTAGGTTTCTCTAATCATTTTTAATTTTGAATGACCATTTAGGATCTATAACAATTTAAAGTTAGTTAGCAACTATTCTCACTTAAATTTTCAACACTAATAAAGCTTAATACAATACGTGTTTATTGCTAAATTTAAGAAGATGCCTCCGATTTCATGGGATTATACGGTTTAGGGTGAACAAGGACGGGGTGTGTGGGATCGGGAACAGAAATAGGTCATCTTGTTTCCATCTTTTTTATAGTTTACTTTTATTTTCTACCTATGTTTTTGTATTAAATTGTTTGCTGTTGAGATGATATTATGACTACCTTATTCTCCGTTTTTAATTTTGGGTATTGGCCTTCGGTTTGTTTAAATTCTGAATCACCATTGATAGCATTTTCACCACCACGGTTACAAAGAGTGCCATGTCAAATTTTGTAAAGCGTTAGTAAAAATATGACATGTCTGTGTTGTCAAAGTTCAGACTTCCTAGAAAGAACTTTAACATGAAGTCTACCTGTCATAATTACACACGAGTGTGTGTAATTATGACAATTATGAGGTTAGAATGTTTTTTCAGAGGACTGTACACGAGTGTGTACAGTCCTCTGAAAAAACATTCTAACCTACACTTCAAGTTACTTGTATTGTTAGCGATAATAGTCGAGTGCAAATGGCTTAGAAAAGTGGAACTAATTATATAGAGTAAGGATTTTCAGGGGACATTTTTTACACTTGCATTATAAGTAATTGCTTTATCCCACCAAATGAAACCCTCAACTTGTTACAGAAAGGCGTCATAATAAATAAAAACTCGAAAATGTGTAAAGCCCTACATGACACAAATAATTTAATTCCGGCAAAAAAATTTCAACAGGCGACTCCATCTCAGTGTGCGTGTAATTAAGCATACACGACTCCATGGTTCTCATGAACCGTACGTTCTCGAGAACCATGGAGTTGGGTATACTTAATTAAATTTGAAAGGAGCCCTCAAGTTCTCATGCAGTCTGTTGCTTTTTATATGGCGTGCGACTCCATCATTAGTTTGGTGTCGACATCTTATAGTGTCAATAGGAATATAGTCTACTTTTTCATTAATTTTAATGATAATAACATGGATACTTTTGAGAGTGAGTGTGGAGATTTTGTTTCGTACGTAATTAATTGTTTGAAGTGTTTTGAGTACGCTGGCAGAATAAGTTACTGTGAATAGATTTTATTTATATTTTTTACATTTTTGTTAAGGATAAAACTATTTATTACTGAGAAGCCAAGGTTTATTCAAATCTGTTTTAGATAAGGTTCAAAATCATTAAAAACCAAATTTTGATGTTTCGATACAAAATAAAAAATAATTATCATTCTTTACTTTACGTGAAATCAAGAATGGATGCATCATTGCACACTTTGACTTTGTTAACATTGTGAAATGCTGTACTAAAAGGCTATAGACATAATAAGACACCAGGATACCCTATTTAATATAACTGATAAAGCAATAAATAAAAAAAAAGAAAATGACACATTTCCACTGCAGGTGCAGTTTAAAAAACTGTTAAATTGTCGGATTCTCGCCTGTCACCGGTCGTATGACACATCTCGGTTTTAATATTATAGGCCCCTGCATACTCAGAACCAAATAATGTAAGTTAGCACTACGACAGTTTCCAATTCCTACATTATCTGTAAGTAATCTGTAGAGTCTTTAGTCTTCTAAAGGATTTGAAACTGGATTTCTTTTATTCCTTCCCGCGTTATCTTGTCTTTACTGCGAGCATTTCAAGAAGGACGTGCGGAGATAAGATGAAATTCTATAATACATTTTCTTTTCTTGCTGTCACTATGTTGTCTTAAATATATTTGGGTATCTATGTTACGTTTGAATTAAAATTTTCCAGTACCTACGCATTTTGTACCTACCAGGTGTCGTTTTGTATCCTCGTCAAATTCAAGGAGGTAAGTATGCTAACTATTTTCGACACGAATCAATAATAAAATAAGTAGCTCTTTATTTTTCTTTTTTTTCTAATTTTCGGAAATCGGCATGTGTGGGATACGCAAGTTAAAACGCGGCCCGTGTGATACCGCACTGTAACTGCCCTTTTACACACACACATTACCGCATACGGCAACAGTGTGATTCTGTTCTGTTAAAGTGGTGTATTCTAAAATACTGTCAAACTTAAATCACAAAAAAAAAAACAAGTATGTATTAATTATTGAGCAGGTATCGTAATTTTATTTGATTATATATGTCTTTCATAGTAGCCTCCTGAAATTTGACGAGGCTGCATAACAGCAACTTGTATGTTTACTTAATTATGATGGATGTCTATCAGCCAAAATAACATAACAAAAGGTGACGAAGGTATTCTTTCAGGCAAAAAGGTAACAGTATATTCCTTCGTTTACATAGTAATATATTTACTGGCAAACCAATTAGTAGATTTCATTAGTAACAAGCTTGTTACTAATAAAATCTTGTGTGTATCAAATACACACAAAACACACATCAACTATAATCTCCATAATTATGCTTTTTAGGGTTCCGTACCTCAAAAGGAAATAACGGAACTCATATAGGATCACTCTGTCTGTCCGTCTGTCACAGTCGCTTTGCTCCGAATGTACTGGACCGGTTAAGTTGAAATTAAACAACTAACACGAACGTGTAATGTAAATAAATGAATTTAAATATTCATTTATTTACATTACACGTGATTCACTTTTGGGGGAAAAATCAGAAAATACAATAAAAGCTTTGCAAACTGTCCGTGTGACATATCAAATGAAATGACTTCTTAAGAGGATTTCAAATATTTTATTTTTTATCTCCTTATCTCCGAAGCTGCTGGGCCTACAATTTTAAGAAAAATACAGATAACTTAGTTCTAAACGTACTTTTAGATTACAGGAAAACTTACGAAGTCTATGGTCCTAAAATTACATGGTAAATCACTCAATATTGTTCGTACAAACTCACATTTGCAGTTGGAATATATGGGGAAACAATGACACATATTTTTGAACTACAATGTTCAGTTTCTTCTTGGGATAAAAATACATCCCGACTACGGGACCCTTGAGAGTGTGGCAGCAGAGCTGGCCCAGTGGTGACCCAGTGGTAACGGCCCCGACTTACGAGTTGCAGTTCGTGAGTTCGAACCCAGGCAGGCGCTTTACTTTGGGTAAATAATTTCATCATCACAGCTCTCAAAGCATCGTGAGGAAACCGGCATGACCTAGAACCAAAACTTCGAAGACATGTGACATCTGCCAACCCGCACTATACTCGCATGGTAGATTAGAGTCCACTCCCTCTCGAAGAGAGGAGTGGGAACATTATAGGCTGACTATGCTGCGGAACCCTTCATTGTGCGTGGTGCGACACACACTTTGGTTTTCCACATAGCGTACGAATAATAATAAATCGGGATCGACAATAAAATTAAAAAGTTGCACTTTTGAGTTAATATTGCAATATCTCTTAACATACTCGATGTAGACTGTCTCGTTGGTCAAGTGGTGGCAAGCGCTACTGCTGAGCATGAGATCTTGGGTTCGATTCCCAAGGTCGGGCTAAGTGTTATTGGGTTTATCTATCCGGAATTTCTAAGTCGCGGCCCGGATTCTGGATTTGTGTCCGGTTGATGGCAATAGGTTCGCCCCCTATTACATGGGACTTAAACATAACTGGCGAAATGTGAGTGATAATGTGACTATACATAGATACACCTCTGCCCAACCCTTCGGGCAAACAAGGATGTTATGTTATGTTATACTCGATGTCAAGGACATCTACACGCAAACTGTCACCATGAATTTAGCAAATGATAAGGCCTTTGTACGAACTCGTTCTTCTTGCCGTGAAAAACTACGGTTTACTTGCCGTGTATAGACACGGTCGTCAGTGTTGTATGAATAACTATGGCAGCTTGTTGACAGACATGTTTTTTCTACGGCGCGGTTTATGCGCCGTCTGTAGGCAGTGAGGTATGGATCACATTGGAAGCTTGTTGACAGACACGTTGTTTCTACGGCACGATTTATTCGCCGTGTGTAGGAACGGTTGTCAGTGTTGTATGGATCACTATGGAAGCTTGTTGCCAGACACGTTTTTTCTACGGCACGATTTAATCGCCGTGTGTAGGAACGGTTGTCAGTGTTGTATGGATCACTAATGGAAGCTTGTTGACAGACACGTTGTTTCTAAGGCACGATTTATTCGCCGTGTGTAGGAACGGTTGTCAGTGTTGTATGGATCACTAATGGAAGCTTGTTGACAGACACGTTGTTTCTACGGCACGATTTATTCGCCGTGTGTAGGCACGGTCGTCAGTGTTAAATGGAACACTATCACTATGGAAACTTGCTGACAGACACGATTTTTCTACGGCGCAGTTTATACGCCGTCTGTAGGCACGGTCATCAGTGTTGTATAGATCTCTATGGAAGCTTATTGACACACACGTTTTTTCTGCGGCGCAGTTTATACGCCGTGTGCAGGCACGGTCATCAGTGTTGTATGGATCACTGTAGAAGCTTGTTGACAGACACGTTTTGTTCTACGACGTGGTTTATTTGCCGCGTGTAGGCACAGTCGTCAGTGTTTTATAGATCACTATGGAAGCTTATTGACAAACACATTTTTTATACGCCGTGTGTAGGCACGGTCGGCAGTGTTGTATGGATCACTAAGGAAGCTTGTTGACAGACACGCTTTTTTCTGCGACGCGATTTATTTGCCGCGTGTAGGCACGGTCGTCAGTGTTGTATAGATCACTAAGGAAGCTTATTGACAAACATGTTTTTTATACACCGTGTGTAAGCACGGTCGGCAGTGTTGTACGGATCACTATGGAAGCTTGTTGACAGACACGTTTTTGTTCTACGACGCGGTTTATACACCGTACCCTAAAGTAACCGTGTCGTGTACAAAGGGGCTTACTCCCTTTAAAAGTATTTGCCGCGTGTCAATAAATAAATGGGACATAAGTACTAAGCACGTGTGAGGTCTCACACCCAATTACAAATTGTTCCACTTGTCACTTACTCCCACTCAAAAAAGTTAAGTAGGAGTTTCGCGTATCATTGAAAGGTTAAACCTGAATAATAGGCTTCAGACAACCTCAATAAATACTTGAGATTCTCTAACAAAAATAACCTTTATTATCCTACTGACAGGCGTCAAGACAATAATATAAATAGAAATAAGTATTGTTTTTAACTCGCATAAGTATAAATTACGTTGACATGACTAACTCTGGTCGACGGGCTGTCAAGATCAGTAACTTGAATGGATATTATCCTCAAAAGTTTACCTAGCATGAGACAATTTTGTAGGAAAAGATGTTGATTACATAATTTTTATTTTGTATCGTATTATTTGTATTGACTGCCTCCTTCGTCTAGTGGTCGCAAGCGCTACTGCTGAGCATGAGGTCCTAGGTTCGATTCCCGGGTCGGGCAAAGTGTTGTTATTGGGTTTTTCTACCTGGAATTTCTCAGTAGCAGCCCGGAGTCTGGATTTGTGCCCGGTTGATGGCAATAGGCTCGCCCCCTATTGCATGGGACTTAAAAACATAACTGGCGAAATGTGGGTGTACTACAGGTACACCTCTGCCCAACCCTTCGGGGAAACAAGGCGTGATGGTATGTAATGTTACGTATATATTATGTTATTTTGTATTGTAGAGTGTTGCGGTAGAGATACTTTATTAAGTATAACATACAGCGTCAAATTAACTTAGCTGGCGAAACTCCGCAGACTTGATGGGTATCGATATAATGATAAAAACCTAATTTTAATTATTTTTTTTTTTTTGGACGACCTTTTTTTTTAGGTGGGAAATCATCAAATAAATTCTCCCGCTCTGGTCGGAGCGGGAGGGTGTGTCAGACTCTTACTGACTAAAACCCACCCATATTCCTTCCTGTTGCCTGTGTTGCCAGAGGCCTCGGTGACCCTTTAGTACCTTCCCGCGACCCCGGCAGGCATCGGCCCTAGAGTGGATCCCTACACTTGTGCTGACGACATCCCTTTGAGGCGCGCGTGGAATACAACGCGCCTTCGACCCGGGACTGGTCCTTACCGGACGGTGAGCTACCCATTGCTCACCGTCCGCAAGCCCGCGCCTACGGTGGCCGGAAATCCGCCCGGGATTCCCGACGCTTGGACGACCGCTTGTGGTGTTGTTGCTTGAAGTATGAGTTGAGATAGTCTGTATTTTTTTTTGTTTTGTCGTGTTTAGATATCGATACCCTTCACGTCTGTAAATATTAAGCAAAGAAAACTGTTTTTGAAACGTATATTTTAGGTGACAACACTACATGCGGTTGATGAACCCATAAACAAAACTCATCAAATTATTATTTTTTTTATTTGATCATGTTGAGATATCACGTAACATCACGTCTGCGGAGTTGCACTAGCTAATTTAAATTGACCCTGTATATATAGTTCCATAGTTATTCCCTGTTTACTCTGCTAACACCTTGTTTCTGGATTGAGAATTTAAAGTTGAGCATTTGTCAATCTCTACTTTAGCAATACATAGGGTGATTCATTATGATTTCCATTTGGGTCAGGACCAAATTTTTGACGTATTGCACAACGGAAATCACAACGGAAATGTATCATACTGGAAAATAAATGCAGCGCAATATAATTATTAGGGTATGTGAATATTTTAGGCAGGTGTAATCAAATTAATTACACTTGCTTAAAATATTCCGCCGATTTATACACACTCTAATAATTATATTGCGCTTCATTTATTTGCCAGTGTGATACATTTCCGTTGTGCAATACGTCAAAAATTTGGTCCCGACCCATTTAGCAGTAATAAAATAATAATAAAATAATATAGATACAGTCATATTTAAGTTAGATGGTATTAGTATTCTATTCTTGCCAAAGTCTAAAGTGAATTGAGGAAACAAGCGTGCACGATAAAAAAATGATACTTAAAAACAATTTCTTGTTTGATTGATACACAATCTTGTTGCATTAAGTACGGGACGATGGTATTAGTAGGCAGTCAGTATGTATCCAGGCACTAAGCAGATAAGTGGAGCACAGTGTGAGTGGTGCGTGAACATAATGAATATGTAATCACTACCCATTCACCAACCATTGCGTTATTTCTTAAGCAGGGTAGGTGGGTTTGCTTAAGAAATACTGCAACGGTTGGTAGCAAGTATCTAACTTCTATCAAAGCTAGGGCATGGAAGGCTACGTACAATAGCTTTCTAGGAAATTCTCAGTGCCAGCTTTTTTTTAATCTTTATTTACAGGGTTTTTTCTATAGAGAATATGTCACCCCGATTATTGAATACAATAAGTATAACAGAGTAGCCTACCCGCTACCTTGTACCCATAATAATATGATAAAGTGTTCTCATCTGACAATGGTTAGGCCAGAACGCTATTATAGAGGCCTACATTAAAACTGTTGTCAAAAGCTTCACGTCTTTGGACTCCAATACGACTTTCACATTTCGATGAAACGACATTCGATCATGATGTGATCCACATCTTCTATAACTTCACATACAGTACTTGCAGTTGTGAATTTAAACTTGCTTTTTAATTTAACCTTTTTTTTTTGGATGGGAAATCATCAAATAACTTCTCCCGCTCTGGGCGGAGCGGGAGGGTGTGTCAGATTCTTATTGACTAAAACCCACCCGTATTCCTTCCTGTTGCATGTGTTGCCAGGAGCCTCGGTGACCCTTTAGTACCTTCCCGCGACCCCGGCAGGCATCGGCCCTAGTGGACCACTACACTTGTACTGACGACATCTCTTTGAGGCGCGCGTGGAATACAACGCGCCGTCGACTCGGGCCTGGTTTTTACCGGATGGTGAGCTACTCATTGCTCACCGTCTGCAAGTGCACTGCCCAAGCCGGGCAAAGCTCCACCGTATGCTCCACCGTGTCCTCTGGGCGATCCACATAGTGGTGACACCCGGGCGTTTCCTCCCGCCTTATTCGACACAGAAACCTCCCGAAGCTGCCGTGTCCGGTGAGGACCTGCGTCAGGTGGAAGGTGAGGACGCCGTGGCGCCTCTCTAGCCACTCCTCAAAGAGGGGACTTATCGCCGCAATCGTGGCGTACCTAGCACTGGGTTGCGACAACCGTACTCTCCATGTCGCCATGAGATCCCGCCGGACCTCCGTCCGCTGCTCCGCGATTTCTCGCGGCAGCGGAGTTACGCCCCGGCATTCCGCCTCCTCGCGCCACTCCCATACGTGCGCAAGGACTTTTGCCTCCAGATCCCATGGCAGCAATCCGGCAAGGAGGCTCGCTGCCTCACCGGAGACCTTGCGGTATCCCCGGATCATCCGGATGGACATGACCCTTTGGACCGCGCTCAACCGGCGGGCTGACCGCAGCGCCAGGGAACGCGCCCATACAGGAGCCCCGTAGAGGGCCATGGACCGCACGACCCCCGCGTATAGCCTCCGGCAGGAGGCGTTTAGACCCCCTAGATTGGGCAGGAGCCGCTTCAATGCAGCCCCTGCTCGCTCCAGTTTGGGAGCCAAACGTCGGAAATGCTCCACGAAGTTCCACCGGCTGTCGAGGACGATTCCCAGGTACTTCATCGTCGACTCGACGCCAATGGAAACCCCTCCTACCGTTATTTGGGACCCCAACGGTGGTGCGTTCTGAGGACCATGAAAACACATGGCCTCGGACTTGTGCAAGGCCACCTCGAGTCCCGATTGCCGGATCCTTTCGATGATTGTCGCAACCTTGCGTGCCGCTACTTCAGCCGCCGCCTGGTGCGACCTCCCCTGCGCCAGGACCAACGTGTCGTCAGCGTAGCACACTACGCTGACGCCGCTAGGGAGGTCGGCGTAGAATCCATTACTTTAAAGGTTTGAAAAATTCGTCTACTCAACAATGTAAATAACGCAATGAATATGGGTGAACTGTCAAAATGAAACTCATTGCGATCGATTGTCATTTTATGCGTGGTACACAATTAGGGCCTTATCACACTAGCGGTTTGCGAGCGGCTGCGGGGCGGGGCGGGCGCGCAACGAATGCGTCGCGAACACGCCGCGGCTGCACTGCGAAGACGTCGCGGCCGCGTGGCAAATTCGCAACGTTTTCGTCGCGTGTTTGTAGCAAGTTAACGACATACAATACACTCAGTAACAAAATGGATTCCGATGAGGAGACACTGCTGTTGGTTTTGTTAATTCGAAGACGCTGGAGACGAAAACAAAATCGTCGACGACTCCACTATTCGCGGCGATCTCGTTGCGCGTCTGCAACGAATTCGCTGCGCATGCGTCGCGTGTTCGTTGCGCGCCCGCTCCGCTTTGAGGACGCTCGCAATCTGCTAGTATGATAAGGCCCTTACCCCGCTGGACTTGTAGTGAATACAACAAATAAATAAAATTGAAGTGTCTGTTTGTAATTTCAAAATAACAGCATTTACTAAATGCATATGAAAGTATATACGTTACTTATAACAAAAAAAAACTTTTTTTTTATCTGTCGTTCTGTCGCGGGTAGTAGTTAGTAGTGAATACTACCGCGTACGTCGTACGTCATTTCCGGGTGATCGGCTGAAAATCAGCGCTTTGCTGTGTTATGACACAGCATCATGCTGAGTCTAAGCCATCTTGTCAAGGCTTCTGCAGACACGGGCGAGGACTGGGACGATATCGCGGGTGCGTCAGGCAGCAATATGCCTGTCGCGCTCGCGATATCGTCCCAGTCTGTAGTAGCTTTCTCAGTCAAGGCGTGCAGTTGCCGACTATATGTACTCATATTGTTCTGTGTTCATAAGCATAAATCTGTTTTGTTTTGTTTTATAAGGAACTTTTATGTGCACGTGTTTTTTGACAAATAAATCTTTTTAGGGTTCCGTAGTAAACAAGGAACCCTTATAGTTTTGCCATATCCGTCTGTCTGTCTGTCTGTCCCCGCTGTAGCTCAGAGACGCTTAGTACTAGAAAGTTGTAATTTGGCATAGGTATACATATTGATCACGCCGACAAAGAGCTAAAACAAAATCCAGAAAAAAAAAAATTGGGTTGCTCTTACACGTAATGTGGGGATGACATTTTTTTTCTCGTCTACGCCATGGCGTAGGGTAGCGTTGGATGGCTTTTCAAGAATAATGTGGGTCTGTAAACACCAGTTTTCGATTCAAGGATCCGCTTGCGTAATATTAAGCATTAATCGGTCAAGGACAGCTAAGGAGGCACAATTGATTTTCTAATGCTTTACACCGAATCGGTGTCGCGCTAACTTTTTTTAACAGGTGCTAATTTTTGTAAGAATCAAGTGTGGGGGGACACGGGCGACACACCTCTGCCAGCTAAATGGTTGTTTATGGAGATGTGAAAAAATTCATGGCAGTAGTACGTTTAATGACATTAAAAGGAAAACTATCACAGCTAAGTGGGCTTTACAAGTTAACTAGTAATAGTCGATCAACTTAAATTTGCAGTTGGAGAATCGACCGTGGCATATATCGATGTATGGGAGAACATGCTTTTCAACTACAATGTTAAGTTTGTTTTTGGGATAAATTCATCCCAACTTCCCAACTACGGAGATTTCTTTCTAATAGAAGAGAAAAAAATCGCCAACCTATCTTGATCAATGGTCGTGACCATTGATCAAGATAGGTTGGCGATTTTTTTCTCTTCTTCTCTGTATGAGAAGAAGCCTTTGCCCTGCAGTGCACAGTGGGACGAATAATATGCAGGCTGGTATTATTATTTGTACACATAGATAAAACCTACATTTAACATCAAACATCCCTTAAGGGTCGGTTAATCGCCATTGACCTTGGCCATACAAATGCGCGTCGTGCTCACGCTGCGCCGCCTTTCGATTTCACAGGGAATCTTTATTTTTAGTAAAAATAGTCTGTTCATACAAAAAAATCATGCAAATATCTTAAGTAATTTGGAAATAATAGTTATACTTTTTATGCTTTGGGAAGGCATTACCCAAAGCATAAAAAAGTATAACTATTACTTCTTATTTTATGAAGTATTTTACTACAATACTCACATTATTCACACCTAGATTTGATGTGTATGCGTTCTAGTTTAACATATTTTTTTGCATAACTTATTTGCATTATATGAAGGCGTAATAACAACGCATTAATAATAATAATACCACATTTAAAAGTCACTAAATGTCACTAAAGTCTCATATATCAGTGCCTTAAACTAGTAACACGATAACCATACCAACAGATGTCACTAATAAACGTTCCTGTTTATTAACTGGCATATCTCAATAACGATAGCGTAATGCGGATATGACGTCATAAATAATACGCCTGCTGGCTACGTACATAGAATAAGAAAGAATAGATGCGAAACTGCCAGTCTGGACGTATTATATGCCTATATAAATTTGAGGTGTAAGATACAGTGCTACACAGTCAGCCCCCGTTCACACGGCGTTGATCAGTACGATTGTTTGGGTTTCCGTACCTGTAAAAACGGAACCCTCACTTGGTTGCCCGTCCGTCTGTCTATCAAGACCCTTTTTCTCAGAAACGCATAGAGATATCAAGTTGAAATTAATATCAAATACGTACGTCTACAGTCCCTTGAAGCTCTAACAAAATCAAGTTTCTATGTCAACGCAATAAAACAATACGGCCATTTATGCGACATGTTTTGATAATCGCAAATAAATCAAAACCTTATGGATACCTACTTAGGGTTGAGGCGATAAGACCCCTCTTTGAGGAGTGGCTAGAGAAGCGCCACGGCGTCCTCACCTTCCGCCTGACGCAGGTCCTCACCGGACACGGCAGCTTCGGGAGGTTCCTGTTTCGGATAAGGTGGGAAGAAACGCCCGGGTGTCACCACTGTGTGGATCGCCTGGAGGACACGGTGGAGCATACGGTGGAGGTCTGCCCGGCTTGGGCAGAGCACGGTTGGTTCAGGCCATGGTACGGAGCGAGAGGGCATGCGCAGCCGTCATCTCCTTCTACGAAGCAGTAATGCTCGTGAAGGAGGAGGCGGGACGGTTGAGGGAAAGGCAAATTTCGCGCCCTCTCGCCCCTAGCCGCCGCAGGAGACGCCCTGGCCGTCGGGAATCCCGGGCGGATTTCCAGCCACCGTAGGCGCGGGCTTGCGGACGGTGAGCATTGGGTAGCTCACCGTCCGGTAAGGACCAGGCCCCAGGCCCGGGTCGACGGCGCGTTGTATTCCATGCGCGCCTCAAAGAGATGTCGTCAGCACAAAGGTAGGGGTCCACTAGGGCCGATGCCTGCCGGGGTCGCGGGAAGGTACTAAAGGGTCACCGAGGTCCCTGGCAACACAGGCAACAGGAAGGAATACGGGTGGGTTTTAGTCAGTAAGAGTCTGACACACCCTCCCGCTCCGCCCAGAGCGGGAGAAGTTATTTAATGATTTACCATCCAAAAAAAAAAATAAAAATACGTACTAACTTTCCGATTGCCTAAAATCATGAAATTTTTTCATGCAAGGTCTCACAGCACAAGTTAAGGGAAAAGTCAGAAAATCGTAATTTGTAATTTTAACACATATTTTTTTTTTTGCGATCACAAACTTACATTTTAGTTGAAGAATTGACCGTGACGTATATCGATGTATGGGAGAACATTATTTCAGCTAAAGAATTAAGCTTGTTCTTGGGAATTTATCCCAACTACGGAACCCTTCATTGTGCGTGGATCGACACGTGCTTGGCCGGTTTTTATTGTATAATTTAGGAATCACATGCATTCTGCATTTGTTTTTTACCGTATGAATAGTGGGATGTTAACGTGTGTACCCAACTTTATCTCCTGGATACCGCAGTGTGAACGTCTGCTCTGGTTTGCATCGTTGATAATGATCGAAATGACAGCCCCTGTTTGGGTTTGGGCAAACGTGGATCGAGTATTACTGGCCCAGTAGGTAGTCACGAAAAAATAATCAATCGTCCCATACAAAACTTCAATACCTACTCGACCCAAATGTATGGGATGACTGATTTATTTTTACGCGATTACAATGTCAATCCGATGAAAAAAGTTGTTCAGTTTGATGATCTGTACCACGGCCTTCATTTTGAACACACCTTTCTGATACACGCTTTAAACATTGAACAGTTTATTTTCATTACCACTGCTCTAAAAAGTTTAAAGAAACCATCGGGAGGCTAAAACTCCGAGCACCTAAAATTAGAAGACATGTGGCATCCATCAACCTGCACGACCGATACGGCCCACTTCCTCGGGCAAAGAGGAGACCTGAGTCCCAGCAAATGACACCTTATTATAGGCTGATTATGTATACATAACATACATAATCAGCCTATAATGTTTCCACTCCTGGGACATAAGCCTCCTCTCTGTAAGAGAGGATGAGCCGTAATCCACCACGCGGGCTCAGTGGGGGTTGGTAGATGTCACATGTCTTTGAATTATTGGTTCTAGGATATGTCGGTTTCCTTACGATGTTTTCGTTTACCGTTTTGAGAGCGGTCGTGATGAAATAATTTATACAAAGTAAAGCGCCTGTCTTTTTTTTTTTTGGGTGGGAAGTCATCAAATAAATTCTCCCGCTCTTGTCAGACTCTTACTGACTAAAACCCACTCGTATTCCTTCAGTTG
Organism: Atethmia centrago; assembly: GCA_905333075.3. Taxonomy (NCBI): domain Eukaryota; kingdom Metazoa; phylum Arthropoda; class Insecta; order Lepidoptera; family Noctuidae; genus Atethmia; species Atethmia centrago. The sequence goes on from HG995377.1 coordinate 8,217,920, forward strand.
CCCGTGTTGCCAAGGGCCTCGGTAACCCTTTGGTACCTTCCAGCGACCCCGGCAGGCATCGGCCCTAGTGGACCCCTACGCTTGTGCTGATGACATCTCTTTGAGGCGCGCGTGGAATACAACGCGCCGTCGACCCGGGCCTGGTCCTTACCGGACGGTGAGCTAACCCATTGCTCACCGTCCGTAAACCCGCGCCTACGGTGGCCGGAAATCCCGACGCCCAGCACGTCTCCTGCGGCCGGCGGCTAGGGGCGAGAGGGTGCGAAATTTGCCTTTCCAAAGCGCCTGTCTGGGTTCGAACCTACGACGTACAACTCGTAAGCGGGCGTTACCACTAGGCCACCACTGCTCTATAGAGGTGTGATTATGTATACATAATCAGCCTTTAATGTCCCAATTGTTGCTGGGACACAGGCCTCCTCTCTGTGTGAGGGAGTGGGTTGTAATCCACCACGTGGGCCCAGTGCGGGTTGGTAGAGGTCACATGGCTTCGAATTTTTGTTTCGAGGATATGCTGGTTTCTTCATAATGTTTTCCTTCACCGTTTTAAGACCAATGGTGATTATATAATGTTGTGAGGTTATTATGTTGGTGACATCGGTGCACCGACAAAGGAAAGTACCTACATGAGTTTCGCGTCTATACATATTTCCTATTCTGTGGTAAACACATTTATTAGGCGACAGCTTGGTAAGTTTAGGCTTGAGTTGTGATGCGATCTTGTTTGTAAATAGTTTTAAGTTAAGCTAACTAGTTTTGCAGCAGATCAATCTTGCTGATGATAATACGATGGAACGCGGATAGCGTCAAGTAGGGTAGGTATTGCTTGATCCACTATCCAATCTGTTTGCTAATTAACTTGAGTATTTGGCAATACCCTTCTCTCACAATTATTCAATCAAATCAAATCAAAAGTATTTATTCTAACTAGGCTGATAATCAGCATTTTTCGACAGTCGCCTAAAATACCCGCCCGTCACCACTTCGTAGTGCTTTAGCTGGGAAGAAGAAGTGGTGCAAAAAACTCCCTAGCAGCACAGCTGTCTGTTCATCTCGAAGAACTTGATTCTACATGATTAAAACTCAAAACAGTTATCTCAAATAAACCACTTTTGAATTGTCATGGGGTCGGTCAGCCAGAAAGATGAAACTAGTTGCCCATTCCAAAGTGTAGTAGGTTCCTATGGAGAAGAATGGATAAGAAACTCAACGGACACGCTTTTAAATTAAAATATAGTTAAAAAATATTGTTTACATCATTTATGTTGAAATTATACATGTGAGAACAAAAGTGTTCGTAATAAAAAGATAAAAACAAAAAACAATTGGAATATTAAAATAAGCCGTGGCAGTGAAGAACTGACCAGTCCCTACTGACGGCGCTAATAGTTTGCAAAATAATTTACATTACGAAACACAAATTAAATTATTTGCCATAAATATGTCAACTAGCACACGCCACTATACCAACAAAAAAATCATTGTTTGAGCCTGATAGGAGGTATCTGAAGAAGGCCTTTGACGATCTGAACAACGCCTCTGACGCCGCAATAAACCTACTGGGCATACCATAGGTAAATAGGTAAATAGGTAAAACGGGCTGGTGTCCGCAACTCCACGTCAATGCGCGTATTTTGCGTACGGGTGGGAAATCGATTATTCGATCCACCCCAGCTCCTCAAGGAAGGCCAGCAACGCCTTGGTGTTACTGACCATCTCACGGAGGGTACCTGGGTTACCGAAGTACTTTGCCCTGTATGTGGCAACGACCGGGCAGTTTAGTAGCACATGTGCTACTGTCTCGTCGTCCGTCATGCAGGCCCTGCACAGCGGACTGTCTGTGACTCCTATGACAAAGAGGTGTTTGTTAAATGACCCGTGGCCTGTTATAGCTGCTGTAACAGTGCGCAGCTGTAGTTTAGTTAGTCGGAGAACCCGTTTCGTGAGGCGACCATCAATTGTAGGGAGAGCTTCCTTGGCCTGCCTGCACTCACCTTGGTCCGACCATAGTTTGAGATGTTTATCTCTGGTGCGTTTCCTTACCAGAGTGCGTAGGTACCCGAAGGGAAGTGGCACGATGGGTTCAGGTCCCACTGGTGCCATGCTCGACCCCCTTCTGGCCAGTTCATCGGCTGCATCGTTGCCTAGCGAACCGCTGTGTCCTTAATCCATTGAATGGTTATGTTGTTGAGGCTACCCACCTGGTTGAGGCGCTGGTGGCACTCGTATATTAGCCCAGAGTCAACTGTGTGACTGTTTAGCGCTTGCAGGACAGCCATGCTGTCTGAGAGTATGCGGATTGAGTGGTCCTTAACTTCCCTGGCCATGATGGCTGAGGCGGCCAGAGAAATACCTAAGCACTCGGCCTGGAACACTGTGTTATGGACCCCCAATGGTGTGGCTATGCGTATGTTGAAGTCCTCCGAGAAGATTCCAGCACCTGTGCCACTACCTGTTTTGGATCCATCTGTGAAGATGCGCAGCTCTGCAGGGCGCAGCCCCTCGCATCGGCGATCCTCGTGGAGTTGGATCTTGTATTTCTTATCAAATATAAATTGTTTGGGTACCTGGTCATTTATTGCTTTCGTGATGGGGAACTCTTTATGGAGTCCCTCAAGCAGCGCGGTGTGTAGTGTGTCTCTCTTGCCGCAGAGATTCAGTGTATTTAGGCGTACTGCCGCCATCGTCGCTTCCTGCTGTATGAACAGGTGGAGCGGCGGCAGTCCCAGCATGGCTTCGATTGCTGCAGTCGGAGTTGTCCTCATGCAGCCCGTGGTCGCCATGCAGGCAAGTCTTTGCATGCGTTGTAGTTTATTGGAGGCTGTGACTAGCTGGGTGCGGGGCCACCAGACCACGGCCCCGTAGGAGATCATGGGGCGGATTACCGCCGTGTACAGCCATAGTATAATTTTGGGGGATAGGCCCCACTTCTTACCTATCATTTTCTTGCACTGCCAAAAGGTGATGCAAGCCCTGTTTATTTTGTTGTCTAAGTGACTACTCCAGTTTAACTTACTGTCTAGAATGACCCCGAGGTACTTGACTTCGTTGGCTAACTGAAGTTCTGTGTCGAACAGTATTGGTAGGTGGAAAGGGCCTAATGCTCGTTTATGGGTAAACATAACTAGTTCAGTTTTGGTGGGGTTCACCGATAGGTCGAAATCCCTACACCATTTTTCTACGATACGTAGTGCCTGCTGAGTGAGGTTGCAGATTGTTCCCGTTACTTTCCCCGAAACAAGGATTGCAAGGTCGTCTGCATAACCTATTGTGTAATAGTGGTTCGCGCTGAGTTTGGTGATGAGATCGTTTATCACCAGATTCCATAAAAGGGGGGACAGCACCCCTCCCTGGGGGCAGCCTCTGGCTATCATGGCCAGCTGTTGCTCATCCTCAAGGCGAACCACACGTTTGCTTAACATGTTTGTAATCCAGTCCGTTAGTACCTGTTCTACTCCATGTCTGGAGAGGGCGCTGCTGATGCTGGAGAAGTTTGTTTTGTCGAAGGCTCCTTCGATGTCTATGAAAGTGCCCAGGCAGGTGCCCTTCTGATGAATCGCTTCCTCTATCTGTCTAACCACTAGATGAAGAGCGGATTCGGTCGACTTACCCGAGCTGTATGCATGTTGGTTACCGTGCAGCGGTATGGTTTTTAGAGCGCCGTCCCTCAACTCCCTATCACACAGCCTTTCCAGAGTCTTTAGTAGAAAGGAGGTCAGGCTGATTGGTCGATGGGATTTGGCGTTTGTGTAGTCCCCCTTACCTGGCTTAGGGATGAATATGACTTTCACTTCCCTCCATCCTTTGGGAACGTATCTAAAGGCCAGACACGCTCTCATTAGTGGCACCAGTCTTATTGCGACAGAGGTTCCGCCCCATTGTAGTAAGGCGGGGAATACTCCATCAGGACCAGCTGCCTTAAAAGGATGGAAGCTCCGGATGGCCCATTGGAGTTTCTCCAACGTGATCACCCTGCGTGCGTAATGCCAATCGTTGTCTGATGGCGTTTGAATTACATCTTGCCAGTCGATTACCTGCGTGAAGATACATCCAGGGAAGTGAGTCTCGATAAGGACGCGTCTCGTTTCTTCTGGCGAGGAAGTGAGTGTTTTATCAGGTTTGCGGAGGGTAGTGGGCCCAGGAGATTTCTGTTGCGCCAGTACCTTCCTTACCCTGTTAGCTTGCTGGCAAGATTCAATGCTACCACAGAATTTGCGCCATCCCGCGGTACTCCTGAATCTAATGCATTTTTTGTAACTGGACTTGGCTGCGTAGTAATTATCCCAGTCCTCATCCGCACATGTATTCATGGCTCTGTTCAGAGCTGCCCTTACCTTGCCGCGCTTGCGCTCTAGATCAGCGCCCCACCATGGTTGTTTGCCCGGTGTGCTGCGTGGGGTGGTCTCTGGGCAGGCAGTTTGGTAGCTATCTATCATTGTTTTGGTAAGATAGCTCACTTGTACCTCAATCTGTATTGTGTCCGTAAACGTCACCGTATCGCTTATTGTCGCAAACTTGGATTCAAGGTTGCGTGTGTAGGTGGCACGATCCGTGTTTCGCGGATTGCGCCGTGGTAGAGTTGGAGAAACACAGACCTGGATGTCGAAGCGGATCCACCTGTGATCAGAGCAGGAGGCCTCGTTGGAGACCTGCTACCCAGCAGTGATTTCCGCCGCGCCCTCTGTTGCCAGAGTGAGATCTATGATTGTTCGACTACGCCTGGTTACGAATGTTGGTTCGGAGCCAGTGTTTAGTAGGGATAGGTTAGTCGAGAACAAGTATTCAACCAAGGCCTTACCCCTCTCGTTTTGCGTGTCCATACCCCACAGTTGATGGTGAGCGTTGGCGTCGGCCCCTACCACGACCTCAAACCCACATCCCTCGCAATAGCTCACGAGGCGGGCGAGGTCGTGCGGAGGCGGCGCCTCCGCCTCGGGCATGTAGGCCGAGGCGAAAACGATCGTCATCTCCGTGTTGTCGTCACGCTGTATTAGCAGCTTAGCTGCAGAGACATCTCTGCAACAGAAGTCAGTTAAAAGATGTGTTTTAAGGTTACCTGTGACATAGATGCACGCTCTAGGGAGTGCGTGATCTGTGGTTACCAGGAGCTTACCGCCAAGATTGGAAAGTCCTTGTATGCGGCCCGCCCTAATCCACGGCTCTTGGATCAAGGCAATGGCCGTGTGTTGCGCCTCCAGCCACTTGCGAAGCTGAGCCGTCGCGGTCTGACTGTGGTGGAGGTTTGCCTGCAGGACTTTACAAGTTGACGAAAGGGACGCAATCGCTGGTCGAACCCTCTTCGTCCCCCCCAAGTTTAAGCCCGGCAAACAAGTCGCCCTCGTCGAAGCCGTCCCCTCCCGGGCCCGAAGCCGGCGACAAGAGCATGTCATCCAGGTCCTCACCCGGTGGAGGGACGGCGCCCTCGGAGGCGGCGGCACAGTCGGCCGACCCTGCTGCAGCAGGTTCAGCCGCTGATGCTTCCGGGATGTTTGGCGGGGGAGTTGTCTCCCTTGCTGGTGTCTGGGGTAGCTGCGTCGGCGCCTCGTAGATGGTCTTTGTAGTAGGGTTCCATCCCTGAGGGACATCGGTGAACCTGCCGTTCCGACCCTGGAACTTCACGTACACCGTCCCCAGTCCAATTGAGAGACGGCGTCCGGCCTCCATCAGGATCGGGATTTGGTCCATAGGGACACCAACTACCACAAACCATGCTGCGGCCTGTTTGTCGGCATGCAGAAGTACCCACCTCTTTATGTCGACCCAGGGGTTTTGATAGCTGAGAGCGCGCCCAATATTGGTCGGCTCTCCGAAGACTCCCTGCTCGTCTGGAATCACGACGCCACATCGTGCTCGCTTCAGGATCTCCGATTGGCTCTTGACAACTAGCGGGATGCTAGTTGGGAGAGACAGGTCGGAGACTGTCTTCCTTAGCCAGGCTAAGGTGTGGTCGTTACCGCACCACAGTTTCAGGACACCTCCGGCGAACAGCGGCTTGGCGTTGAAGGTCGGTCCTGGAGTGTCTTGCTTAGGGGAGCAGGCCTCGAGAATGATCTGCTTCTGGATAGCAGCGAGTACCTGGTCCGATACGTCCTTGCTGAGGATTCCCGTGCGGTCGCAGGTGATCGCGACGTCTAGGGTCGAGCTGGCAGCTTGGACGTAGCTTCGCTGGTCGAACCATTTGGATTGGTCAAGACGCGGCCGCTTATGCTCCCCCCGAGGTGCCAATGTCTCGTTGAGAGCTCGCTTGGCCGCGGCATGATCCTTCCAATCGGGTCGCTGTTTGTTTTTATTGCCAGCAGCCGGGACACTGGTTGACGGTTGACTTGGCGCTGGACGGCTTGTGCCGGCCTCTGCCTGTGACCTCTTACCAGCGGAGAAACTTAGTTGGCCGCTCGTTGTTTTGACCATACTAGCGGCTGTGGCCTGTTTATTGCGGGAGCCCTTACCTGGCCTCCAGCGGGCTTGGCGTCGCTCCTTCCTCGTCACTCCGTCCCTCTGCTTGCCTTTAACTGCAGCAGTTGATGGACCTGAAGGGTCAGTGCAAGGACGGCGGGCTTGTTGAGTGCATTTACCCTTGCCCTTGCGTTTCTGTACTTGCCAGGCATGCGAAAACGCATCCTCTGTGCAGCTGGTCGTCTCCGTTTGACCGGTGACGGCCGTCTGGTGGGAGGAGGCTAGAAGAGCCTCAGGAGGAGGAGGGTGTTTGGCTGGACCCCTGGTGCCGGTGTTACCCAGCACCGGGATCGTCACCTTGGTATGGGGAGGGTCGGTACTGGTCCCAATCAGCGCCGACGTCCTTTGTTTGTTTTGGGACTTTTTTGTTTTGGTCTTAGCTGTGGTTCTCGCCACAGCCAGACCTACGCCCGCGCTGGTACCCGCAGCGTTAGCCGCAAGGCCACCAGGGGCGAGAGAAGTGCTAGCACCTCCCTTCGGAGTCTCATTGGCTTTCGCCTCCACTCCGGTGTCTGTTTTTTTAACTGGCCTATTTTGATCCATGTTAAAATTGGTTTTGGATTCATCTCTCTGGCTCCCACCCTCCATGGAGCCCGCACCTGGGAACGTCACACTATGAAAAAGCGTGAACGTTAGGACTACCAGAGAGATATAGGGGCGCAAGGCTGGCTTACAGTGCGACATCGGGTGCTCGATCGGGTTGGCGTAGGGGGTCGAAAGGCCCACCCCCAAACGAACTGATCAACCCTCACTTACACCGTCAGCATGACCTTTACCTACCGCTTCAGCCGTCCGAGGACGACCTCAGCGGACCTCACGCACCTCGCCTGTGGCCCTCTGACGGGACACTATGACCATTTCCCTACCCCTGGCTATTGGGTAGGGCCACCGTTTCGCTTGAAATTCGGACCAAAGAGGGCGTGTTGCCTTACGGGCACATTACAGCCAGAGCCGCTCGGCTCAACCCCCCAGGACTCCTTCATCCCCGCTCACGGCGCTCAACTGCGCAGGTCCTAGCGCAGGTGACTAATTTCTCCTACTCGCCATCAGCTGGTTTTAGTGACAGTCGAGCCCGCAACCACCCAATCACAAAGGGGTCACGGTTAGGAGTGGAAATTGGACAGGTGGAGGAGTGGAAACAAGGATGTGGATAGGATGGGGTAAGGAGGGATTATTCGATTAGGGGCAGGAGAGTGAAAGACGGGAGAGAATGGGGTTAGGGGAATTGGGAAGTGATGACGCCTGGTGGTTTTTGTTACGTCTATTTCTTAAGGAACTAGACCAAGAAACGGGGTGGCAACCTCGGGAAGGTGCATCCGCCAGACTTGCCTTGAGGATCTACACGACTGTAGCGCTCTCCCTCAAGACCCCGCCACCCTACCACCTCTGAAGGAAGCGGCAGGATAGGCCTGTATCTATACTACCAAGCAAAGCAAAGCAAAGCATGTCGTTGTGCAACCGCAAAAGCATAAATCCAGACCCCCCCCCCTGGGCATACCATAACAAACAGTATTAATATAGGAAATGTAATTATGAAACGAAATGAAGAACTAGAGGAAGTACTAACAGTCAATCGTACATTAGTAGTAACACAGTTGCACAACGAATTCCGCACTTACTGCGACGAAATAAAGGCGCTCAATGCTATAAATGTTAACAATGATGACGTATGCTTGACTGTATGTATGCAGCAATGGAAGGTCCTCTCAGCGTGTGTCAATCCCCGTTGGATTGCAAGCACGGATCTTTGGAAATCGTAAAAAGGTGAAAATAATCGAAAAACATCGAAGATCGGTTCTTTTATCTACATCTTATGTCACAGTTGAATAAAATCGTTAAATCTGTCGATACAGGTGGATAAAAAAATCCGTGCTTAAACCGCTGAACTTACGTAGTTAGTTAGTATAGGTTGATAGTGATATGTTAATAAGAATAATTAAATACGATAAACTTTCGTGAGATTTTAGTGTATTACACAAACAGAATATTTTGCCAGTTGTATTAGGTAGGTACTAATTGGGCAGCCTAAATTTCCAGTAGAAATGAGACGACCAAAGGTGGTTCTTTGATCACTTCAAATCATTCTACTCACTTGTATAAAAGCTGGAGTAACCCGAACCGAGCCTAGTCACAAGGCGTGTGCTTTCGTTTCCACATAATATTATAAACACGTCTCTTTACAAATTAGTTTTGCACGAATACACAGTTTTATCTTAATTTGAATAAGTATGCTCCGATGACCGCCAAAGGACTAACGAGTAAGAGGTTGAGAGCTCAAAACTAGTGCTTTGAACTTTGTACTATTGACATGATTCCTTCCATATTTCTTAGTCTACAAACTGAGCTAGTAGCCTACTTGGTGTTGGCAAGACAACTAGAAAATATCTACCTACCGGTACATACACCATTCACCTATCAATATCCTGAAATCTATAAAAAGTTTAATTTTATGAACCAAATTGATTTGTCTAGTTTCTTCATTTAGGAATTTATATTCTTTGTTGTCTGGTATTAATCCCATGCCCATTTCAGCTTCGGTGATTCTTTTTGTTTTTGATGACTATTAGGTTACGAGCGCGTGCTTTGTGTATGTGGCTAATATAACCTATCTTAATTGACTGTGAAGGTAAACAAACCATTGTCTATTACATATACTATTTCCACAACCCAATTAAATTCTACGAAAAATGTATACCCCAAGCTTAGTCAGATCATTTGACTGCCTGTATTATAAAAAAAAACCGGACAAGTGCGAATTGAACTCGTGTGGTAAGGGCTCCGTACAATGAATATGTTATCTGCCATTTTTTTATACGAAAGAAGAAACTTAACATTGTATTTGAAAAACATATTCTCTCACACATTCCAACTGCAAATGTAGGTTCCTGTAATCTAAAAGGTGTCGTTTTGCGATCTCGTCAGATTCAAGGAGGTAACTATGCTAATGATTCTCGACACGAATCAATAATAAAATAAGTAGATCTTTTTTTTTTAATTTCGAAAATCGGCGTGTGGGACACGCATGTTAAAACGCGGCCGGTGTTATACCGCACTGTAACTGCCCTTTTACACACACACACGCTACCGCATACGCAACGGGGTGATTCTGTTCTGTGAAAGTGGTGTATTCTAAAATAATGTCAAACTTAAATAACTAAAAAAACAAGTATGTATTAATTATTGAGCAGGTATAGTAATTTTATTTGATTTGCGGAAGTTTGACAGGTCACTCAATGAGTTTTCTGTACAGACCGGGGGTTATATATGTCTTTCATAGCAGCCTCCTGAAATTTGACGAGGATGCAAAACGACACCTTGTATATGTAAAGAACTATTTTCTGTATTTTCTTTTTAAATTTAAAAAGGAAAAATCGGCTGTAACAGACGGACAGACAGACACACGAGTGATCGTATAAGGGTTCCGTGTTTTCCTTTTGAGGTACAGCTTGCAAAACTTTTTTATTTAATTTTCTAATTTGCCCGCAAAAGTGGCGCTCATATTCAAAATTCATTTATTTACGTTACACGTCCGTGTTTGGTCAATTCATATGTGAGCTAAAACTTAATCGGTTCAGTAGATTTGGAGAAAATCGACTGTGACAGACAGACAGACAGACAGACACAGAGTGATCCTATTAGGGTTCCGTTTTTCCTCTTTAGGGACGGAAACCTTTTTACCTAAAAACAAAAGCTTATCAAACGATGTCTGGGATCCGGCAACGGCATAACGTGCTCTTTGAGGTAAAGAGATCCCCGACGTGTAATGATCGGTTACCCAGTCCCCGGCCTCAGGTTAGTCAAGTACAACATTTTATTTTTGTTTTTTTCACATTGTGTGACTTTTTACTTTCCACATTCATGTACTTTGTGTTCTGTATGAGGGTTCATACAGTTTAATATTAAACCTCTGAAAAGGGGTAAAGGTTTTAAATATAAAATGAAAGGTTAATTTGCTTTTCATTTCATGAACTCAAATAGCTTTGTAATTACTTTCCTATGATGACATAATTTAAAACGTTGACGCATAATTAAATACGTTTAATTATTGCTGGGGTATGAAATATGAATGTAATGAAGACTTGTCATATTACTGTGATAAGGAAATAAATAAAAACTTTACCCACAAATTTTCTGTAAGTTTCTGATTGGTAGATTCTAATTAAAGCGATTTGGTAAGCCTGATTTACACGGTGCGATTAAATTGCCTGTGTCATAAATGTTGAATTAACAAAAAAAAAATCACCGTCTAAACAGTGTTTACACGATGCAAGTTATTTGTTGCTTATTTGATCTAAAGCCGTTTTTTAGGGTTCCCTACTTTAAAAGGAAAAAATGGAACCCTTATGCTTATGGGACCACTCGTCTGTCTGTCTGTCTGTCCGTCCGTCACAGTTCCTTTCAGTGTCGTTCCGAATCAACTGGAGCAATTGCGTTGGAACTTGGTACACATATGAGTTTTTGTGAGCCAAACTCGGACGTGTAACGTAGATAAATGAATTTTTAATATGACTTTTGGGGTGTTAATTAGAAAAAAAAAATTATTTGCGAACTGTACCGTGTGAAATACTAATTATAAGGGCTTTTTATGAGGGTCTCATTTTTTTATATTTTTAAAATACTCGGTTTTAAAGTAATTAAATAAAAAAAGATGGAAATTGACCATTCTTTCTTTCAACTTTATCTTTAAAACTGCTGAGCCAAAAATCTTGAAAATATACGGAGAATAGTTTTATACTTATAGTTCATAGGAAAACCTATAATAAGACTATTTATAGTCTTAAAAGAACATGGTAAATCACTCAATATTGTGCGTACAAACTAACTTTTCCAGTTGGAATGTATGGGGAACATGATTTTCAACTAAAATTTTTTGTTTGTCCTTGGGATAAATTCATACCGACTACGGAACCGTTTACTGTGCGTGGTCAAACATGGACTTACTGTTTTTTTTTTTGACCAAATTAAACAATAATGTTTTTCATAAACGAACCAAAACAGGAAAAGTTATAATGAAATGTGCTTGTAAATATTCTGCGGATTACCGCTCCACAGGTTGGTATACAGTAGTCATTTATCATTGCCAAAGGATACTGATCGTTGAAGGAAATACGAGTAGCACACATATAATACATCGGAAAGGGATCGTCTCCTTAACAACTCGAGCCAATCCGTATTCTTTGTATGATACTCCCTACTGCAACGTACACTAATCGGAATCGTATCGTAATCGCCTCGCCTCGGAACAAGCTTAAGAACCGCGGGGCGGTGCATGGTCAACTTGCAGTTCCCGAGCTTACGTCTCTTCGTTCAGTTCTATGGCTATGATAGCCATCTTGCGTATTGTGAACCGGGACATAACCGTGCGTGAAGTGTAGCCACTTCACGTTCGTATTGAAAGTGATCTGGAGGCAGTCAAAAAAAAAAAACGTAACCAGCGGTCAGCCGTAAGCGCGGCTTCGCCTATCCGTAGCTGAGTCGACATAACGTAGCTGCTGATCCGCTTACGTTACGTTAGGTTGACGACTATTTGACGGCGAGGCGAAAGGTGATACGGTGATGATCCTTTTTCGAGTTGATATGTGTGCTATGACCTTAATTCCGATGATTCGGGAATAGGGTAAACAAGTGTGTATTATATTTATCGTGGGTAGACAAAATCGTTTGTTTCAAAGTAATCATGAGAGAACCTACCTTTTGCCCGGGCCTTCACCCGTGTGGATTCCGAAAAATATCCCACGAAAACGTATTGCCGGGATTAAAAGTACCCTGTGTGTGCCAAATTTCATCCAAATCCATTCAGCAGTTTTTGCGTCAATCTGGAACATACATACAGACAAAAAAATTTAAAACCCATATTTTCGGCATCAGACTCTTTGTCACACCTCGTAGTAGCCTTTTTCAAAAATATTCAATGTATAGTTTTGATTTTGTTACTATTTAACATAACTTCACGCCTTTTTGCCCCGAAGGGTTGGGCAGAGGTGTACCTGTAGTACACCCACATTTCGCCAGTTATGTTTAAGTCCCATGTTATAGGGGGCGAGCCTATTGCCATCAACCGGGCACACATCCAGACTCCGGGCTGCTACTAAGATATTCCGAATAGAAAAACCCAATAACACTTTTCCCGACTCGGGAATCGAACCCAGGACCTCATGCCCAGCAGTAGCGCTTGCAACCAATAGATCAGCAAGGCAGTTACTATTATATGTATACATAGATAGATAACAGAAGGGGGCTTGTAGCTAAGTAATAACAGCCGCACGGGTTAATCGATCAGGTTAAGCAACGCTTGCCGCGGTTGGTCCGTAGATGGGTGACCATCTTTACATACCAAGACTCCGTGCCTCGGCAATTACGTTAAGCCGTTGGTCCCGGCTGTCATTCGTGGATCTTTGACAGTCGTTACGGGTCGTCAGAAGCCCGAAAGTCTGGCAACCAGTCTTACCAAGATGTATCGTGTTACCCAGTAACTGGGTTGTGGAGGTTAGAATGGCAGTCGCTCCATGTAAAATACAACTGCATCCAGGTAGACTGGAAGCTGACCCCAACATAGTTGGGAAAAGGCTAGGCAGATGATGACATAGATAGATAAACGCTTAATACTTTTGTTGAAGTTGTACTTCAACAAAAGTATTAAGCGTTTATCTAAGCTGGGATTTCGATGGGTATAATTATGTAAGTACCTTATATGAGTATATAGGCAATTACTAAGCAGGTAAATCACTTATATTAAAAGGCTTTGTAGGTATTTTATAATAGAAATCCAAAATCAAAAATCAAAAGTCATTTATTCAAATAAGGCAGATAATCAGCACTTCTCAAACGTCAAAAATTATTTAGGTAAGGATCTGTCCTTACCTAAATATTTTTTCCCGTGATTCAACCGTTTTTAGAACCGTGTTTTAAAATATATATATACATAAACTCACGCCGTCTTCCCATGGTGGTAGGCAGAAACTATAGAACGCCACCTGCTACGCATACATACTCCTTTTGCTTCGTTTACGTTCATACATCTGGTCATACACGCACGCCGGTTGCGAGTACTACAAAAAAAAATGTTTTGAAATAATTTAGGTTTAAATATTAAACTCTGAATTTCAGAAACTCATTAATAAATTAAAAAAAAAATCGGTTCTTTTAAAAACACATAATTTGAAATCCAAACCCAATTCAACTTTAAACTTCTAAAGGATATTCCTGAGCCAAGAAATAATCCATTTTAAATGAAGAGAAATGTTAAAAGGAACCAGGTAGGAGCGACGGTAGATCAGATAAAACTTTCATTTACAACTACCCCTGAAAGATTGATGATACTATAGTACCAAAATAGATTATTGTAAAAAAATAAATCCTAGAAAAGTGCTCAATGATTAAGAGGGATGAAACCTGTAATGTATTTCTGACGTTTCTATTTTTGTACAAAGAAATGAATGAAAGAAACGAAAAATATAACATAATTTTCGGAGAATATTATAAGTAGCAGACGAAAATTAGCTGGTTTCTGGGACAATCTTACGATTGTTACCTCCGTGGCCAAAAGCTACAAGGTCAAGCGACACGCGTCTTGCGACAGCGACTGCGGGGAAACTCCGCGAGTCACCGTGCGCGACGCGACACGACTTGCGGTGTGACGGACGGACACAAGTGACGCGCGCGTGATGGAAGTGAGGCCGTGAACGGAGTTTAAGATTGAAATTATGACAAAGGATCTCCTCAAGCATTTTTTTCTAGTTTTCATGCAAAATAGATGTTTACGGGTTTGTGTGAGCACTATTATTATAACAAAATTTTACTAATTGGCTCGCTAAGGTTTCACTGTTGACTATAATTAACAATTTATTGGTTTTCCTATCTGCTATCATAAACAGTCAAAAGGAAAGAAAGAATAAAGAAAAAAGAGAGGGAAAGAAAGAATTAATAAATGAAAATGAGATAATATTTTCTGTTATTCCATCAGGTGTTTATTCCATCTTGTAGGTATATTCGTTTAAAATATAAAGGTAAATTAATACAACAACATGGATTAGCGTGCAAATACAAAACGTAACTTTACATTCAGAGTACCAATTTCAATCTTTTAGGTCTCCTTCCCTTGTTTTTTTTCCCGTATCGTAATAAAAAATGCTTATCTTTTGTACCAAAGAAATAAGCAATGACGTTTAAAATCCAAAGCATCTGCTTGACAAGAGCTTTTGCGCGGAAATCCTTCTGTGAGACGGTAACGCCTTCCCTTGGGGAAAATGTCGGGAGTTCGTTACGAAGGAGGACGAGCTTGAATACGAGATTAATACAGTGTTTCTTTAAAAAAAAAAGTTGGTGTACCGCTGGGTAATCATGTTGTTAGCACCAACAGAAATGGAAAGTGATTGATAATACTAAGAAGTTATTGTGGCATACTTTTCGGTTATTAAAATACATAAATAAAATCGTAGCGAAGTCAAAACTGTAGGTACATTTAATATTTTAAAAAAAAGTAATTGTTACGAGGTCTGGGAACGATTTTTATGTCGAAATATAGTTTTTGGAATTTTTGTCAAGTTTTTATGAATGTATTAGGTTGGAGAAAAAGTATTTTCGCATTATAGTATGTATGAACTTGTAATAAAATCTCTTTGGATATACTATTTGTATCTGGCTGGTTTTGGTATCATTGAAAGTTTAAATTTTAACGAACATAATTCCAAATATCAAATTAGGAAAATGTGTGATTTTCATTTGTTTTTCGTACCGTCAAGATGAGTAAATCTAATGAAGAAATTCGATACATTTTAAAATTTTACTACAAAAAAAGGTAAAATGCAACACAAGCCGCGAAAAAAATTTGCAATATTTATGGACCTCGTGCAGTGTCTGTGAGAGTAGCACAAATTTGGTTGAAGCGTTTTCAATCCGGAAATTTTGATGTCAAAGATGCACGTCGCTCTGGTTGTCCTATTACGGATAAAATGGATGCCATTAATGAAAAAAGTGGTGCAAGATTGGCATATCAGTAGTTACGACGTAGCTGAAGAACTGGGAATTGACCAAAAACAGTTTTGGCGCATTTGAAAAAAACTGGGTACACAAAAAAATGGGTACACTAATGAACCGTGTACTCATTTGTGATTCTTTATTACGAAGTAATGAAACCGAACCATTTTTGAAGAAGCTGATAACTGGTGATGAAAAGTGGATCACGTACGACAAGAACGTGCAAAAAAGGTCGTGGTCAAAGGCTGGTCAGGCTTCACAGACTGGCGAAACCCGGGTTAACTCGCAACAAGGTGATGCTGTGTGTGTGGTGGGATTGGAAGGGCATTCATTAAGAGCTGTTACCACCAGGCAGGACCATCGATTCTGAACTCTACTGCGAACAACTGATGAGATTACATCAAGAAGTTGAGAGAAGGCGGCTGGAATTAATCAACAGAAGGGGTGTGGTTTTTCATCATGATAACGCTAGACCTCACACATCTTTAGCCACTCAGCAAAAGTTAAGAGAGTTTGGTTGGGAGGCGTTAATGCATCCGCCGTATAGTCCTGACCTTGCACCTTCAGATTTCCACCTGTTTCGGTCTCTTCAGAATTCTTTAGGCAGTGTCAGGTTAACATCACGAGAGGACTGCCAAAACCACTTGTCGCGGTATTTTGATCAGAAGTCCCAAAATTTCTATAGCAATGGGATCATCTCCCTACCTACAAGATGGCAAAAAGTTATCGAACAAAATGGTACCTACATACTTTAGTTAAATGTAAATAAACTATGTATATCAAAAAATGTTTTGAATTTTCTTAAAAAATGCGAAAAAACTTTTTCCCCAACCTATTATGTTCCAGCATTACGCAGCAAAATTTGCATAGACATTCCCAGGTCTGGTCAGTCTGAAGGGTATAAATTATCACGCTACTTGCTATGCCCATGAGAAGTATTACATTTTGTTCGTATTCTTATAAAGTTTACCACAAATTGTAAAAAGATGAGCTGAAAGGTTAAAATAATAAATATAGTTACAGATTTAACCTTTTAAACGATTATCATCAATCTGTACCTTTATGGAGCTAAGCAATCAATCATGACATATGGTGGATTTTTGAGATGGGGCATAAGGGCAGCTCCTTAAACCGTGGTCGCTACAAGAAAATGGTATTAAGAGGTTGTAAAAAAGTTAGCTTTTAGAAACATTTTGGTCTGCATTCACCGATTTAGAAAAAGTAATACAATCAGCAAGAAAATAGGGACGACTTCCACGCGAACGAAGTCGCAGGCAGAAGTTAGTCTTTTAATAACTTAAATGTAGCCATGACAGATCGTAGTGGTAAAAACCGGCCAAGTGCGTGTTGGACTACGCACAATGAAGGGTTCCGCAGTTGGAATGCATTATCCTAAAAACAAACTTAACATTGTATAGTTCAAAAACATGTTCTCCCAAACATCTATGTACGTCACGGTCAATTTTCCTACTGAAAATGTATATTGATCTACTATTACTTGTTGACTAGTAAAGCCAAAAATTTGCAAAGTGACGCGCCATCTTGAATTTTGATTTTGATTGACCCATTGTCATTGTCACCGCCCTCGAAAACCATAAAAATAATACCCATGATAAAAATTATGCATGTTTTCGGTGGCACCATCTTGCATTTGAATTTTGACCCCATTTTCGTTATCAGCAATCTTGAAAAACATGACGAAAAATTACTCTTGAATTTTGATTTTGATCTAACCTTTGTTTTCAACGACCTCGAAAACCATAAAATTGACAACCATGTCGAAACTAAATAAAAAGAAGTAAAAAAGGTACAATAGAAAAACTACGACAAAAAATGTGGGTGTACTATTCACAGCATACACCCCTGCCCCAAACCTTCAAAGAATACAGTGATGTTTTGAATGAAGAAATGTCATTTTCACCACTTTTTCGTGCAACTGTCTCTTTGCGCAAAAGTCTATATTCGCGCAAAAATCCGTTCGCGGAAATGTCTTTTCGCGCAAGTGGGTTCGCGGAAGTGTCTTTCTCGGAAATGTCTCAGTTGGTATAATACGAGTTTTTGATCCTCAAAAGAAACAAGATCTATTGGCATCAAAAAATATTTTTTTATGCATTTTTTCAAAATCTGTCTATGTAGATCAAAATGTCTCAAAAAGTTAAGAACAATCTCTTACTACCCCATCTCAAAAATCACACACAGCCAATTTGCTCCGATTTGGACCGATAAGTTCAAATTCAGTGCACATAAGAACTATATGAATTTTGGGGGTAACTTTTGGGGGCAAATTAAAAACATTATAAAAAAATGTTTTGCGTACCACCGTGTGACATATCAAACGAAAGGGCTTGTTGTAAGGATTTCTGATAAATATTTTTTAAAGTAAATACTCTTAAAATTGTTTAAGAAAATGGATGAAAATCGAAACTCTTATAGCCGAACTGAGCCTACAATTTTGAAAAAAATGCAGAAAACAGTTCTTTACTTATAGATTACAGGAAAGCCTATGAGAAGTCTATGGTCGTACAAGAACATAGGATATCTATCAATATTTTCGTGTTAAGTATTTTGATTTATTTTAATATTTTTACTTTGTCAAACTTACTGTACCTAGATTATATGTGAATGATGTGGTCTCCTATAATTGGAAGCGCACAATTGTACTTGTGTTCCTATTCTATGTAAACTTGCATGTCATTGTGTAGCCTCTGTTGAAGATCCAATAAATAAATAAATAAATAAATAAAAATAAAAAATATTGTGCATATAAACTTACATTTGCAGTTAGAATGTATGAGGGAACATGTTTTTCAACTATAATGTTAAGTTTGTTCTTAGGATAAATTAATCTCCACTACGGAACCCTTCATTGTGCGAGGTCTGTCATGCACTAGGATGTTTTTTTTTTTTCTTTGCGTCATGTTTACTGCAAAAAATGTATTTTCTTTCTTTCTTTTATTCGCTTGTTTCGTCTAAATCGACTTGAAGTTGTAGGACTTTCTCTAGTAACGTAATTTGATCGATAAGCGTTTCTTAGGATAGAGCTCAGTGATGTGAAACTACATAGTACCAACTAAATAAAATACTAGCGATTTATTTAGCTATAATTTGCCATTTTGCTCCTGATCTTTTCTTTGATAAATCTTTTGAATAAAACTCGGTTTTTTGAACAACTGTTTTGTAGCGTCTCATAAATTGTTTTGTTGAGTGACAGAACGGTCAAATCCAGTGCATGAAATTGCTGGCTGACTTTCAAGAGTGCCACAATATTCGAGAAATACAGCTTTCTTCCTCGGAAGCTTCTCTTTACAACTGTGCTTTTAAAATCTTCGTAAGACTTATCGCGTGCAGGTCTAGGTGGATAAAATAACTTCGCCTTGAAGAAAACACTTAGATAAGTAGGCAAATAGTTGATAGGTAATGAGACACAATTGATTTTCTATTGTTTGACTCCGAATTGGTGTCGCGCGGGGCTTAACAGGTTAAGCGATTGCTGTTTGCTGAAGACTGTTGCTTTAATAATGAAGCTTGGATAACACAGCTTGCAGTGCTAACTTATAGACACAATTCGATAGTTGATAATTATTGAATATACTAGCTATACGCGCTGCTTCGCTCACGTGAATTTGTTTACTTTTGACTTTTCAAATCAATGGAGACTTTAAATTATAGTATACGGTATTCAGAATTAATGAATTATTGATCCCAACTATATTACATAACCTAACATAATCAGCCTATAATGTTCACACTGCTGGGACACAGGCCTCTCTGTGAGAGGGAGTGGGCCGTAATCCACCACGCGGGCCCAGTGCGGTATGTTAGATGTCACATGTCTTCAAATTTTTGTTTCATGCCGGTTTCCTCACGATGTTTTCCTTCACTGTTTGGAGAGCAGTGGTGATAAATAATTTACACAAAGTAAAAGCCCCTGTCCGGGTTTGAACCTACGACCTACAACTCGTAAGTCACGGCCGTTACTACTGGGCCACCACTGCTCTCTCAACTATATATTATATCCTAAACATTATACGTGCGAAAAAGAGTTTGTTTGTTTGTTTGTTACGCCTTCACGCTAAAACGGCTACACGGATTTGGATGAAATTTGGCACATGGGTAGACCAAGACCTGAGTTACGACATAGGATTTTACCGGTAATACGTTCCCTTGGGATACTTTCCGACCTTCACGCGAAGCCGCAGGTAAAAGCTAGTTAGATTATAATGATACTCTTCACTGTTCATCAATTAGATACCACATGATTAAAAACAAAACTTTAATTATTACAAACACAAGGAAAAACACAAAGCATCTAAACACTCCAAGCGTTGAATAGCATTAAGTAGGTACATGTATATTACAAACCAGAAAAAAAGTCACGTCACTTTTATTCCACGTTGATTTTTTTCAAAGCATACTTCAGCAAACTGCCTCAGGCCGAGTGGGCTAAGGGTACTCCTGGGAACCACAGTTCAGAAGTTGACTGCGCAAGATCAAATGGTGGCGAAAATCTAACACTTTACAGCTCATCTCTTGGCTAAAATAAATCCCTTTTGTCGATATGAGATGAGATGACGGTTTTTGTATTAGTTTTTAGTTTGGTATGTTACATGATGAATGAGAAGGTTAGGAACAAAAAGTAACATTTACACTTTTTCGTTTTTCTCAGGAACCGAGAAAAATATAATATGGATACTATTGTGATCGAATATAAATGTTACCTTTTGTACAGAATACTCCTTTCAAATGCCATTTTCTCGTGATATAAGTCACTAATTGAACCAAATCTGTTCAGAAACTGATATAATTAAAGGCCCGAATAAAAAAAAAAACAAGCTAGATGCGTAAATGTGACTTTTTGTTCCTGACCTCTTCGAATGATATTTATTTCTATGGTATGGTTCAAAAACACTTCACAATACATTATGTTTTGAAACTATGTAGATGAGGTCGGTGTTTCTTAACCGACTACTCTAAGAAAAAAGACCGAAACAAACTTACAGGTCACAGTCTCTAGTCCAGACATGATCTTGGTCAGGCCATATAAGACCATGCAGATAAGTATCTGAGATGGTATTTTGTGGAAAGAACCATACAAACTTGAGTGGCCCTGTCTAGTAAGTGCACAAATTTGTCAGTACAGCTCCATTTATAGGGTGTAAGTTTATTGCCTGTGCCATAGCATAAAATTGAAGGTCATAGTTGACCTTCAATTTTATACTTGGTATTATTTACTGGTACCGTCTAATCAACACGTACACGATACGGGTAAGTTAGTTGCCGTTTAAAACTAGTATAGGTACATAAAAATTGCACGTGCAAGAAAATCGCATTCAATTCAACAACAACAAGTACAAACGAATGAAATAAGTAAAAAAAAACTTGAGAAGACGTTTAATAAAATTTTTAATTAAATATTTGGCGGCGCAAATAAGGGCAATACTTGAATGAATTATACAAGGACATGTAACTCTGTATTAGGACGAGGCAAAACATGCATGCAATAATCGCCTTGCAATAAAATTGCCTATATGTAAGTCGAATGCAATCTCATTAAACGGCAAAACTTGCATTTAATTATTATATGTCATTTTATGGAAATCGCACGCTTTAAAACATTTGCATGCAATTTTTAAATGGCAATAAAATTGAACGTGCTTTATGGCATGCGGTTATTGCTCTTGAACGTTCCAGAAAGTTGCACCTGGGTAAATGGGGCTTAATCGTGTAGCTCAAAACTTAAGGAGCTCAACGACTCATGAGTTTTTGAAAATAGGATCCTCTGAAAGACAGTGTTCCGTGCATTTAGTATTCTTTAATTTTGTCACTATATTTATGGTTACACCCGGACCTTTTCTATTGTTGAATCATTTTTGAGGCCTGAATAATTCTCATTCAAAGAATACAATAAAAATTGATATAATTCTTCAATTCACAAGTTCAAATTAAAAAAAATACTGGCCAAGTGCGTGTCGGCCCACGCACAATGAATGGTTCCGTAGTTGCGATGAAATTATCTCAAGAAAAAAGTTAACTTTGTAGTTGAAAACATGTTCTCCCATACATTCCAACTGCAAATGTAAGTTTGTACGCCCAATTTTTAGTGATTTACCATGTTTTTTTAAGACCATAGACTTCTTACAGGTTTTTCTGTCATCTATAAGTAAAGAATTATTTTCTATATTTTTTTATAATTTTAGGCTCAGCTGTTTCGGAGATAAGGGAATGGCCAATTTTCATCTATTTTTTATTATATAAAAAATAGATTTAGTAATAGAGAAAATTGACCATTCCCTTATAACTATTTATTTTAAAATTATAATATAATATAACGGAGAAGGTACGTCTCTCTCGTTATCATCAGGCGATATTTTAACTACTGTGGGCGTACAATGGGAAGTGTTGGTTATTGCACAATAGAAAAACCGTTTGCAGTTTAAATCAAATTATAATTTACGATCAAATAATCACACTAGCTATTCACACACTATAGGTACACGACACAACTATACGGAACTCTCCCTTCAGTATTAGACCGCCTCCGACAGACTCTGCTTATCTCAGGTCAAGCGTTATGTTGTAGACTCTGTCGAGCGCCGCAGCGCTTGGTGGCGCTGGCGTCCCGATTAGTCAAACGAGCGACTAACGTATTTCATATATATATATAATATGGTACATATTTAAGACACTCAGAACAAGCCCTTTCGTTTGATATATATATTACACGATACAGTTTGCAAAACTTTTTTTCCCCCAAAAGTGATCCTCATATTATTATTCAACATTTATTTATTTACGTTACACGTTCGTGTTTGGGTCACAAAAATTCATACGTGTACCAAATTGTAACATAATCGATCCGGTAGATTCGGATCAAATCGGCTTTGGCATTAAGGTTGCATTTATTTTCCTTTTGAGGTATGGAACCCTAAAAATCAACCTAGCCTTTTCCCAACTATGTTGAAGTCGGCTCCCAGACTCGTAACTGAATGTAGCCGAATTTATTATCAGTATTTTACATGGGGCGACTGCCAATCTGACCTGCACAACCTAGTTAATGGGTAACACGATAGCCCTTGGTAAGACTGGTTGTCAGACTTTCGGGCTTCTGACATCCGTAACGCCTGTCATAGATCTAACAGCTTGGTGGATCCGCAATGGTAGCCCACGAAATACAGATTTTCTTACGGTTTTTGCAATTTGTAGGTCAGTGTCAGGTTGTATCTTGATCAAAATATGATTCGCAACCATAAACAATAATCTATTTACAGAATTATAATCATTCAAATAATTAATACATCTCTCTTAGATAATTAAGAACAAGTCTCAGGGCAATATTCTTTGATAAAATATAATTTTGAGCGAGAGGGCATGGGCAGCCATCACCTCCTTCTGCGAAGCAGTAATGCTCGCGAAGGAGGAGGCGGGATGGTTGAGGGAAAGGCAAATTTCGCGCCGTCTCGCCCCTAGCCGCCGCAGGAGACGCCCTGGGCGTCGGGGATCCCGGGCGGATTTCCGGCCACCATAGGCGCGGGCTTGCGGACGGTGAGCAATGGGTAGCTCACCGTCCGGTAAGGACCAGGCCCGGGTCGACGGCGCGTTGTATTCCACGCGTGCCTCAAAGAGATGTCGTCAGCACAAGTGTAGGGGTCCACTAGGGCCGATGCCTGACGGGGTTGCGGGAACGTTGCGAGGCCCCTGGCAACACAAGTAGCAGGAAGGAATACGGGTGGGTTTTAGTCAGTAAGAGTCTGACACACCCTCCAGCTCCGCCCAGAGCGGGAGAAGTTATTTGATGAATTCCCATCCAAAAAAAAAAAAGACGCTTCGACTTGTTATTATGACTACTCTGGTATCGACTATCAATTTCATCTTGATTTAATCGAGCTTTCATCCTTCATTGACCTGTCATATAAAATAACTGACAGACACAACGTTTAATCTTTACATCAAAAATAAATCAAACATAATATTAATTTATTTTATCGTCATAAATTATTTGGCAACATTATCAGTAGGGTTGTCACACGCAACGTTATTGGCTAGAAGTCGAAGTATCGATGTGGTCAATGTCCTCGTGACGATGACGACCCCATAAACAAACTGAGCATTAAATGTCACTAGCAATAAAATTGTTCCATTAATTACTAAGTCCCGTTAACAGGTTTTATGAGTTGCTATTAAACTTTACAAATCAGTTGAACATGAAATTAGTAGTCACGCTACGAGTGTTTAATTGATTGTCATACAACTACTTATGCATGCTGAGTTATTATGTGGAAATAAATTTAAGTTATAACCTATTCATGATTTCCCATTGAAACAAACCTTTATTATCCTAATATTAATTATTATTTTTAAACCTTCATTTTTATTGTTGTTTTTTTTATTTTATTTAATGGAGCTTGACTTAACTCTAAGAATTTCGAATATGTATTTGGCTGACACTTTGATGAATTTAACTTAGGTACCTACACTAAAATTAAAACATTGCAATAAGGACATATAGTATAGGAGTAAGTAAATACATAGTTTTCAAAATATTTGACAATCAGAAAAAAGAAACCGAGTAAAATTCCTTTTATGCATACTTTAAAAAATAATATACGTTTTTAGTATGCCAACATGCAGCTGTTTTATACGACGTTAAATAAACGGGACTTCCCTAAGGACTAGCCGTGCTCATACACTAGACCGCAAGACTTGAAACTCGACCCAGTTGTTAGAAAAGATACAATAACAAAAATAATTTATATCTAACATCTCTTTTGAGAACAGTATTCGGAATTTTTTCAGTGAAGATACGGGACACAAAATACATTTCTCATTTAGTTATTATGCATTATTTAGTCTTCTTACTTCTTGTAGATAATAAAGAAAGACCAATTTCAAAATTCATGTTACCCACTGAATTATCTATTTAATAATGCAACAAAATATGAACATTTTTTCTACTGATGTTTTCCGCCATTTTGAAAAGGTAATCTGTGCTTTATCACAAAACGATTGCCATAATACTGCAAGCCTACATAATTACTATCGACCACAGGACATATTAGTCGCCTACTGAAGAGCCACTGCAATCAATTCTTAATGTTATGATACCTGCAGGTATCCTAAAATAGGACCATTCTCTTACATGATGCCATATCAAGCTTAAACCACATTGGGGCTCAGCAGGGTAATTTCGTAACACACACACAATCGCAATGGCATTCATTTTGACAATTCACCAACATTATTTGCAGCGATAACGCAATTAATGTCATGTTGAATTGTCAAAATTGGTAGACGAGAACTACTGCCGACAAACTGTTTTGCAGTTTGGCAGACTTTATGTATGTTATTGTTAGTACAAATTTTGAATAAATAAAAAAAAAAAAACAAGCAATGGCTTCCTCTCTATAAAACAGTGATTCTCTACCCTGGTTTTTGTTACAAAAACCAGTTCAATTATTTTCAAGTTCTTTCTCCTTTTTTCAGTTACTCGAAGTAAAGCCGTGTGTGAAACCTACTTAGCCTATATTAGGACGTTAGAATTTCCCCACATTTCAGGTTTGTGGTCAGGTAATCGCCGTTGACCTTGGCCATACAAATGTGCGTCGCACTCACGTCACGTTGCCGTTCGGTTTCATAGGGAATATTTATTTTTAGTAACGACAATTTGAATATTAAAAAAAATCACAGGTAGAATTATAGATCTGGTCTGTTCATACAAAGAAAAACATGAAAATATCTATGTAGTTTAAAAGTAACATACATTTTTTGGGTTCCTTAGTAAACAAGGAACCCTTATAGTTTCGCAATGTCCGTCTGTCTGTCTGTCTCTCCCCGCTATAACTAAGAGACGCTTAGTACTAGAAAGCTGTTATTTGGCATAGGTATACATATTAATCACAAAAGACAAAGTGCTAAAAAAAAACACAGAAAAAATATTTTTTTAGGTTAACTCGCGCACGTAATGCGGGGATGATATTTTTTTTCTAGTCTATCCCGATAGGCCGTTCAGAAATATTACGAGTCTGTGAACACCACTTTTCGATTCAAGGACCCGTTTACGTATACGTATATTATGCATTAAAGTGCTAATTTTTGTTAGAGTCAAGTCCCCCCCCCCCCTCTCCTGCAAGCTAAATGGTTGTTTATGGAGATTTGAAAAAAGTCATGGCAGTAATAATAATAATAAATAATAATAAAACTTTATTGACATAAAAATATTACAATCGTACATGTGAAGCCCCTGACTCCCGTGCCCGGCGAACCTGTGTTACAGGAATCAATGTTCTCTGCCTTACATCAATAGTAGTGCATATTATTATAATGAAATTAAAAGGAAAACTATCACAGATACGTGGGCTTTACAAGTAAAAGAATAATAGTTGACCAACTTAAATTAGCAGTTGGAGAATTGACCGTGGCATATATCGATGTATGGGAGAACATGTTTTTTCAACTACAATGTTAATTTTTTTATGGGATACATTTATCCCAACTTCCCAACTACGGAACCCTTCATTGTGTGTGGTTCAACACGAACTTGGCTGGTTTTTTATGCTTTGGATAGACATTACTTCCTGAATTTCTTTCATAAAGTATTTAACTACAATACTTAAATATTCACATATAGAATTGATGTGTATACATTCTCGTTTAAAATACATTTTTTGCATTACTTACTTGCATTATATAAAGACGTAATAACAGATTTAAAAGTCACTAAAATCATATATCTGCACCTTAAGTAGTTATTTTCTAAGGCGCTGCGCAGACGGAATAATTTAGACCCTCAAGTTACGGCAACTGGCAACCCGCAACTGCGTCTTGTTCATGATGTTTTTCTAATAATTTCAAAATACTTTGCCAACGTGGTAGAAGTTGCTGCAACTGGCAACCGTTAACGGAAAACTATTAAAAAGTTCAGCGTCAACTGAAGTTGCTACTTATGTGCAGGCGCCTAAAGCTTTGCGCAAACTGAGTCAAGATTATCTATAAGACAGACTATCACTCTACGAAATCAATAATGGCGCGCACACATGGAACAAAACAGTCTCATCGTCAAAGTGGTCAAACTGTACTGTAAACCCGTTTTGTGCTAAATTGAAAATTCGCAGAATGTAGGTAATTATTATTAAACAGAGAGCATAAGTTCCAGGATTTTTTGAAAATCCAAAATGGAGGTTCCAAAACTTATCTAGTTAGTAATAAGCAGCAGTAAAAAATCAGGTCAATTGATTTCAATTACATTTCATTCCTTCCATCTCTTTTCCCAGTTACAGGAGTAAAGCCGTGTGTAAAACCTACTGAGTCGATATTAGGACGTTTCAATTTCCCCACATTTTGGGTTCGTTACGTAATCACCGTCTAATACGTTCCGAGCATGGCTTATCGAAAATTGATATCTACGCATTATGCTTATTTTTTCTCGAGTTTATACACGATTTATGGAATTAGCCGGAAATGAGGGATAAATGGGGAAAAATTAGGGATTGGGGAAAAGTCAAGGAAAATATTATTAGGTACTAATGAAGTGGAACTAGTATGAAAATTTCCTGAATCATCGTCTGCCTAGCTTTTTCCTAACCATGTTGCGGTCGGCTTCAAGTCTAACCGGTATACATGTATTACAGTATTTTACATGGAACGACTGCCTATCTGACCTCCACATCCCAGTTTCTGGATACCCCTCGGTAAGACTGGTTGCTATTGGACTTTCGTGCTTCTGACGACCAGTAACAACACGCACGCCTCAGCGTCGCCTGCCTTAAGACGCTGACAACACCTAAACCGCGATTGCATAGAAAAGAAAGAGAAGCGCGATGACACAACGCTTGTAATTTATTGCAAAATATGAAGCAATTCTCTATTTACTCAAAATTGAGTTGAGTAATCGAAAATAAAAAACAACCAAGTTCTGCATTCAAATAAGACAATCTTTTCATTAATTAATTAAATACGTAACGTATGTTGATATTTAATGCAGATATTATGGATTAGATCTCAAGGTAAGAGGTTAGTTTAAAGTTAGTTTGTATCGAGATTTATTTTCTAAACGTTTTGGTAACAACCAAGTTCTAGGAAATATGTTCAAAATTAACATATATTATTCCCGCTACCACGAACTATACAGATTTGGCAATTTTTTTCTTAAGAGAAGCCTATTTTGGTCAATTGGGTCTTTTCAGCGCCTTAAAAGGCTGGTCCAAACGCGTGGTTCCACTAGCAGTGTGCAGTGGCGGCTACCGTCGTCGCCACACGTACCTGTCCGGAACACACAGACTCGCCTTCCCTAAAATAACGGCATTATGCACCTTCCCTCTCAGTGACTTAACCCTGAGCTCATTGTATCACACCAAACCTAAAATAAATAAGGTTGGATACATTAACCGGTAAAAAGGGATAGACTCCGTAATAAAGCATATATAACTAGTAGTTCTGCGAACAAAAGACCTCGTGAGCACAAACTTTTATGCCACTCACACACACACACACAATTAATATACGGCTAATTGCTCCTAAAAGTGAGCAACTTACTGCATTTTGAGGAGCTATTCTGCTCGTTAGATCCTCATCAGATCTTAATCAAATTTCTATGAGACCAACTTAAAGTCATTAAATAAAAAACTAGCCAAGTGCGAGTCGGACTCGCGCACGAAGGGTTCCGTACCATTATCTATAAAAACGGCAATAACATCATGTTTGTTGTATAGGAGCCCCCTTAAATATTTATTTTATTCTGTTTTTTAGTATTTGTTGTTATAGCGGCAACAGAAATACATAATATGTGAACATTTCAACTGTCTAACTATCACGGCTCATGAGATACAATTCGGTGACAGACGGATAGACAGACAGACGGACAACGGAGTCTTAGTAAAAGGGTCCTTTAGGTACGGAACCCTAAAAAATAACCATCGAAATCACGCACACCCACGCGGATAACGCGGAGGTATCCAGTAGCCTTTTTGCCCCTTTTTGGAGGAAGTAACCCCCAAACAAAAATCCCCGACGTTAAAATTCTATAAAGTTGTAAAACCTGTATACCAAGTTTCGCCCAGAACGGTTGTAAAATACGACCTGTAGAGGAGTACCACCAAACTGACATAGGAAAGCAAATTTTGCCAGACTTGAAGCAGAGACCCTTCGCTTGCTCGGTCAAATA
Source organism: Atethmia centrago (assembly GCA_905333075.3). NCBI lineage: Eukaryota > Metazoa > Arthropoda > Insecta > Lepidoptera > Noctuidae > Atethmia > Atethmia centrago. The sequence continues at coordinate 8,246,505 of HG995377.1, forward strand.
TCTTACAAATTTATTTTGTACCCTGTCCAGCATGAGACTATATTTAGCTTCATGCGAAGCCCAGTTGACTGCATTACATTCTAAATGGCTCCTCACCAATGCACTATATAATGCTTTTTTTTTCTTTGGTTGGGAAATTATCAAATAACTTCTCCCGGTCTGGGCCGAGCGGGAGGGTGTGTCTGACTCTTACTGACTAAAACCCACCCATATTCCTTCCATTACCTGTGTTGCCAGGGGCCTCGGTAACCCTTTTGGACTGCCACGGGACCCCGGCAGGCCACACGACCCCGGCAGGACTAATGCTAAGGTCATAAAAACTTTTCCATAAGAAATTTGTTCAAAAGGAACAAATCTAACTAAGAGAGATGTAGTAATGATTCTAATTATTATAATTCTGTAAATATATATTTCTTACGGTCGCGAATCATATTTTGATCAAGATACAACCTGAGACTGACCTGTAAGTTGCAAAACACGTAGGAAAATTTGAATTTCGCGGGTTACCATTGCGGATCCACCTTAATAGAAAAACCCTATTTCATTTTGGAACTGCTAAGCTGCTAAGCTGCCTTTTGGCATTATTGTAATGGTTTTCTGTTTTTTATTAGATTTAAGGTGTATTTTTTTTGCTGTAATGCCATTATACGCATTCTTCTTTCATTTCCGAAAGTAAGTATACCTACATAATTATGTTACATAATATCTACTTTCCTGGAACCTTTAATTTGATCCCGTATCAGATGTCTGATAAAAAGACACACACACTCATAACATTCTAAGAAAATCTATAAATATCTTATATCTACTACCTCGTTGGTCTAGTGATCGTAAGCGCTACTGCTGAGCATGAGGTCCTATATTCAATTCCCGGCTCGGTCAAAGTGCTATTGGGTTTCTTCAACTAGAGTGTCTCCGGTTGATGGCATGATACAACATGGGACTTAACATAACTAGCGAAATGTGGGTGTATTATAGGTACACCTCTGCCTAAGTCTTCCGGAATTACAGGCGTGACGTCATGTTTATAAATTGATCTTTGCTCGTAATTATATAGCTCCAATTACATAAAGATGTAAACAAGAAAACAATATCTTTTCCTCTAGGGTCTAATTAAGACCATGCAACGCACATTGTGTGACCATTAACCCATTTATACCACGACAGATGTCTGGCGGAGCTCATTATTTTTCTACTACATTATTCATAGTCCCTGAAAGAGATAATACTGGCAACACAATATTGTATGGCCCGGTATTATGTGGCCTTAGAGACGAGAACGGCATTTTCCTAACTACCACTAAAGTATTTTACTGTTGCCGTTTTCATGTACCTATTATATATTTAGATTTAATTATAACTATAATTAATTTTAGATTCGGTGATCGGCCTTTGTTTCTCCTAAGATGTTTTGACTGATGTTAATTGGTTTTCGTAAAATCTGTGCTGATTTTCTTTTGTCTTAAGAAATAATAATAGCTTTGCCTAATGATAAGGCTAGGTTCACATGACCGCGCGAAGCCACGCGTTGCCGCGCGGTTGGAGTATTCACACGACGGCATATGTACGCGCGGCCCGGCGCGGCAATCTGGCGTCAACATTGCTTGTCAATGGACGTGGAGGAGGCAATTTGCTTATGGATTTTATACCGAAGGCTGAATCGTCGCAGAAGAAGACAAAGGCGATACTGGGTGCATCCTATTTTAAGTGAAAGACTTTCTTTAAGCATGTTTGTCACTTTATATCCCAAACTGAGAGTACATGAAGTAATTATTTTTACTATTTCGGGGATGTCGGTTGCATCTTTTGATTTTTTATATGATTGTGTTGAAATCGGTTGATTGACTAAAACCCAATGATGATGCTATTAGATATTGCATATCACCAAAAGAATATTTTATTTGAATAGTCCTTAGAATTAAGATTCCATATGGCATCTCTTTTTTCAACTTCGTCGATGTGCAAGTCGATAGATACGATGTCGTCTTCGCTACTCATCTATGCATCTGTCCGTCTCAACTCGCGCGGATCAACTGAACAGGTCGTTACTACGTAGAACTTAAACCGCGTGGTACCGCGCGGTCATGTAGACGATAATCACTGTTTACTTTGATCTTGTACCGCGCGGTTAGTGGTTCCGCGCGGTACCGCGCGGAAACACACGGTGCTGCTTGTGGTGACTGGTCGTCTTGCTGATCATGGTTTTAATTGTTATTAGTAATTGTTTACTTATTTTACTTCGATGGGGCTAGTTTATCATTTCTCACTTCGAGCTACAGCAATTGCCTTATGTAAGCGGGCACGCCCTTTATGCCTGGAGGCTTTTATTTAGGTATTAAGTTCTATTTACGTTTTTTTTTATGTTGAAATTTTTATCTGCTTGAGTACAGTTTGTTCATTGTTTTGTTGGTATACTGGCGCGTGCTAGCTAACGTATGGCAAGTGTGTAATTTAATCCAATGTTTTGTGTTTCGTAATGTTAATTACTTTGCATACGATTTGTATAGAATCAAGTTTATATAACTAAACAGACAGACGTGCTGCTGGGGAGTTTGTTCCACCACTTCTTCTTCCCAGCTAAAGCACTAGGAAGTGGTGACGGGCGGGCATTTTTGGGGGACTGTCTTATGTAACTTTGACGTTCGAAAAGTGCTGATTTTCAGCCTAGTTTGAACAAATGACTTTTGATTTTGATTTTGATTTTGACAATCTGTCTTTAATTGGTCAATCAGGGGTTGACTAGACCTTGAGTTGAAGTGTCTAATAGCGCAGTAATGGTTGAACCAGTTCTGTGTCGTCAACAGTTTCAATGAGAAAAACTAAAATTACTGAAGAGATGCTATCTCTTCATTAATTTCAGTATTTTTTACTAACTAGTTGTAGGTAGTGAGACCTCTAGTTCCCCGTCTGTACCTCTGTAGGTTGTGGAAAAAATAAAGCTTGAAAAAAACAGTTTTTGTCCGCGACTTCGTCTGCGATCCACAGTAAAAAGTAGCCTATGTTCTTCTCCAGATCCCAGGCTTCCTATTTGTCATAACTCATAACGATCGGTTGGTTGTTGTGTGTGGTTAAGACGTGAAAGTTAACTCTCAGATTGAGTTACTTTCGCATTTAGAATAATCCGTATGGATAGAACAGTGACCTTGTTTTGATGTTTTGGTGTACCTATATTTTTATTTTCTACAACCGTGTATGATTCTAATACACGTTGATTACACGTTTAAGAAGGCTTGTTGTTGGCTAGTTAGGTAACTATAACAATTTTCAATATTAGTCCTTAGGCTTAAACTAAATACCAAATATCAAAGCTCCTCTCGTTTTTATTGTCACTTAATTATAAGATTCAATCGCCATTTAACATTAAAACGTAATTATTTCTCAAATAATAAGAACAGCGTTGGTTTCGAGTATAAAAATAAACTAAAGTATAAATATAAGACAAAGATACAAAGGATTTTGTCTTGATAATGAACGTCTACGCCTTTAATTAAACGAGTTTATTTATAACATGTTTAAATTTATTTTAAGAGATCTTCAATACCCTTACCCGTTTTGATACTTTTAGTGACTTAAAAGAAGATGAAAGTTTGAAAGAATAATGCAAGCAGAGCATCTTGTAGCAAGAAGAGTTATGAAGCCTCGTAACTAACATCATTGCGGTCATTGTACGATTTCGTAGAGCAGTAATTTGTATATAATGATCTTGTCTGTGTGTGGTGATGCAACCTCGTCCTCCATGTCGCTCTGCCATGCTGCCAGTGAACGTGTCCAAAGTCGATTTATAACACTCTGCGTAGTGCCCAGAGGGATTGCTACAGCACCTTGCCGCGAACGAGTTTCCGACATTCCCAAGGCTCTGATCATTTCTTTTCGGCTCTTCTGTCCATAATAACGTTCTTTGTATCGATTCCACTCAGAAGTTTGGCAGAAATTTTAGTGATTTGACCTCGTACTCGTTACAGGATTATATAGGAATATGAGTCGACAGAATATTTTCATTTATTGACCGAAATTCAAAAAACTCCCTTTTTAAATGACGAGATTTACTAAAAGTATCCATGGGAGTAAAAAAATAAAACACTGGGGAACAGTTATTTTGGGGCATGGTAAATAAAAGTAAATTTTGTTTAAGTTCAGTATGCTGAGAAAGAAGCCGACAGGAGGATCCGATTGGGTTGGGCAGCGTTTGGAAAACTTCATCAAGTCCTCTCGTCGCCAATCCCGCAGTGTTTGAAGACTAAGGTCTTCAACCAGTGCGTCCTGCCCGTTATGACATACGGTGCCAAAACGTAGACACTGACAGTCGGACTGGTCCAGAAATCCAAGGTCGCTCAGCGTGCTATAGAAGACAAGAAACTATGCTCGGAGTTTCTTTGAAGGATGAGAACAGAAATGAAGTCATCCGGAAGAGAACCGGATTTACCGACATAGCCTGCAGAGTCAGCGAGCTGAAGTGGCAGTGGGCTGGCCATGTCTGTCGAAGGACCGATGGCCGGTGGAGCAGACGAGTCCTGGAGTGGAGACCGCGTATCGGCAAACGTAGTGTGGTAGCCGCTCCCCAGCTAGATGGACCGACGACCTTAAAAAGGTGGCTGGGACAGACTGAAAGCGGAAGGCGGAGGACAGGCGCAGCCGCAGGCGGGTGCCGCAGGCGGGTGTTGTGGCGCAGCCTGGGAGACGCCTATCTCCAGCAGTGGACTGTTACAGGCTGAGTTAATTGATTTATTGACAGTATGCTGAATTCATAACGACGAGAAAAAGATCTGATTTGTCAAGTTGACTCTAGTTTATGAGATAAAGATTACACCGCTACTATAGACTATAGTTGATACCAGTTTCTTGTCTTCTTTGGTGAAGTAAGGAAAAATTCTTTCTCTCTGGTCCGATAAGATGTTATAAGCAACGCCAGGTTGAATAAAGTGTTTTTCGGGTTTTTATATTCGTCTCAAAGCAAGAATTTCAGCAGATGTTTTGATAAATTCAAATCACGAATCGCTCCTCTTAAGAAAATTCCTGTCTTGTAGAACTACATTCTTCAAAATCACTTTCAATGCTGTCCTTCTAACTTTTGCTGTCAAACATTTCAACATCATCACAGTCTGCAGTGATCTTTTTTCTTTGTTTTTGTTGACAAAATTTGCCACGTATAAAACAAAAATAGTTGGGGTCGTTAACATAAGACTTTACGCGACGAACTCATAGTTTTAAGGAAAAAAGCACAATCATACTCAAAATAGGACAGGAGCTGAGAACCTTTGGCTCTGATGTCTGATAAGCGAGACTGTTAATACTAACTACGTCAATAGAAAACAAAATTTGGTTGGGGACACTCAAATTAATATAAGTTAAGAGGGTAGATTAATGTTTAATCAAATGATTATTTTCATGTCGTTTGTCTCTAGAATCAGAGTCAATCCAAACAAAGTAAATAAATTTCGTGTATGTCTAATATAAATTACAAAATTTATACCGCAGATAAAAAGTATTTTTTTGTTGTTGTTGTTTATTGTGTAAAAATCCTGATTTTTAGTAACTAGCAACACCGTGCTGGATCCCTAGACACTTTTAATGTGTAGTAATTAATTAATCAGATTACCGGTAATTTTTGTGAAAATCGTCTGAAACGAATACAAGGAGTAATTTAAAGGGACTGATTTAAAGTGGCCGTTGTTTATGTAGGTTTGGTAAATTAAAAATTACAAAATGGATGTTTGTTAACAAGTTCGGCAGTAAACTACATAAAAATGTGTCATAACAAATATTTTAAATGGGTAATTAAATAAATACTTAAGCAGTGAAACGAAAAAGTCGTAACTGCGTGTGGGCAATTAACAAATCGAAATTAGTCGGTAAGAAATCTAACTTGGAAGTAGCGGGCGTAGGCCGCTCTACGGTACCACTTGCTTCGCTCGCTCGGCTCGCGCGCGGTTGTTCACAGTTCTAACGTAACCTAATCCATTCGGTCGGCGTGCCCTGGCTTAGTTACTGCGACCAATTCGGCTCGCATGTGTATGGTCACAGTTCCAAACTAACTGAACCGCCGAACTACCTATCTAACCGCCCACTCCAATATTTTTACTGCCTAATCTTTTATTACACTACCTGAGTTTTGCTACTGATATACGACATACCCGACCAATTTAATTTTTATTACTGTTCATGTTTTACTGATACACAAATTTACCAACCGCCGAAAAATTAAATGACTGCCCATATTTTTCAACTGATCATAATACTAATCATAACGTTCCCTAATATTTAAACAACAGTTGTAAAAATTATTACCCTAATTTAAATACTTCACTAAAACCTCTTTATCGTCTGCTGTATACATTTATGTTGGTGTAACTCGACAAAATGTGGCTGGGAACAGCTGATAGCTGTGGTTCCTTAGTCAAAGATGTCCATAATCATGAGAAGTTTTCAGTTATTTAAATATTACCTTGCATACTACGTTACATAACTGAAAAAGTTTGGCTTATTACATAGGTACACAATACACGATACTCGTTTATCGTTAAAAACGCCATAATAACTCTTTGTGCTCCGATCTATTCTTAGAACACATATTGGTCTGCCTCCGCCAAACCCAAATAAGCGGGTAAATCTCCTTCCAAGGACCCATCACAAAACCACCTTCGCCAAACGCCAATTCTACATATTAAGTACACTCATTTACCAAAAAAAATAATTCACTATTAAATATTTTAAACTTAAATACATATAAAGTTAAATCCGTAGTATCTGAGTGGATACTACAAAAGGACTATGCCTACACGGAGTCTTTGCTCACATACATCACCTAGTAATCCAATACAGTAAGTAGGCAATACAGTTTTTACATTCAAAATGCACACGATTAGGCACCTATATTTCCTAATTATAAACTCAAACGTGTAACACGACACTTCATTTAATTTACACTATACAACAAAATATAATAGTTTAGCAACACCGTTCATTTGTTGTATTAAATCATGTTTAAATAATTATTTGGCCAAACACTGTCTCTTAAATACAGGCTATCCTAGTATATGTGACAGGGTTATATATATTTTGTTCAGATTTTTCAACTTGTAATGAATTGTAATGTACATTATAAATGTGTTTCTGTATTTTTTTTTTTTTTGTGAATATACCTTGTTATTATAAATACTGTTTCTGTGTTGACACTGTCAAGCATTTTTACAAACACTATTTTCTGCATTGCAACATCGAGATGACTGTTCTTATTTGCACTAATTAGTAATGGAATGAGAAATGAGAGAGAAATGCAGCTTAGAGGGAACGTAATCCCTCTTTAACCTTTCACAGACAACCATTGCTTATTCCGATCCGCTATTAAGCCTGTTGTAGTCCGCTTTCAAAGTCTATTTATTCATGAAAAGATATACTAGTTTGGTACAGAAAAGGGTGTTATTTACTATGATACAATTATATATCTAGTTAAAAGAAAATTTCAAGTATTTTCGACACAAACTTTCAAATAATTTTTGCGAGTTGTCTCATTCATAACTTCATAACATAACGCGAACACGTAAGTAAGCAAAGAAACTTTTTTTGTTTTATGTGATTGTTACAAGGTAATTTAAATTTAATTTTAAAGGAAAACAACACCTAATTTCAAGTTATCCTTAAACTCTTTCACCACTCCCATCAATCCAACCTCAACTCTTCAACGATCCAATCCGTGTCTAACTTACAAAATTTACCCAGCAAAGTGAAAAACGGGCGTGAAAAACAGACATAAAAAGCCCGCTCCTCTTTAAATCACTACACGAGGACTTCCACCCAAATAAATCTGTACAATTTTTTAAATAAAGTACTGGAGTTGGTGAACGGTGGTCCATTTAATTACACGGTAGATGCATTTTGGTTCAGAGCCAAAAATCGTTCCGCACATGCTTAGGTTTTGGCTAGAGTCGGCTTAATGTGGAGGCACGCGCTTAGGTCCTGTGCGGCATAAGATCGGCTTAAATAAACATTATCTGGCTTACCTATGGAGCTAACAAAATTATGTTATGAAAGGGCAAGCTTTTGTTCAGATCTTTCCGTCAGTGAGTTTGAGTTTTAGGTTTTTAAGTAGGTTTTTGTAACGCAAAAAGAAGTTTTTTTACACATAATTTTCCAAAATAAAGGTAAAAATCTCCGACATTTACTAGGTAGTTTTAACTACTGTCTAAACTCAATTCACATAAAGTGGTAACTATAACATAAAAAAATCTAATTCTTAGTCCACAACATCGTATAACCCACTCCGTATAAAAAGGCAGCGGACTCAACACTTCCCAAGAAAACCACAGTCAAATGCATGCGAAAAAGTTGGTGCATTTTTAGAAAAATAGCCACAGGGAGAATGAATCGAAAATAAGAAAAGCTTTACACTTATGGCTTTATTCTGAGATTTTCCTCTGTTATGTGTGATTTTTGTAAACTGAGAATATCTTGGTTTCTACCTCAGTTGACATTGTAGTATCTGTAGATTCTTCCTTTTAGCTTGTCGATGGCAAAAAGATTTCTAATTTGTTTGGTCGAAAATTCAGCAACGCGAATACTATTTGGTTAGATCCTCACGGGTGGAGGTGACAGAACAGGCACAGGGACACAGAGCTAATACCTACGCTGAAAGTCGTCACATTTCATGACCGTAACATTTTTTTTTCTTTTTTTTTCTCTACGTTATTAATACGTCTAACCACAAGAAGCTTTTGGCACAACCTTTTAAACATAAAATAAAGCAAAATAATACTGCCGTGACTATAAACTTTAAAGTCCCTCCACTTGGTTACCCAAGCCACTAATAAAATCATACTTTTTCTTTTATTCCCACTGCAGAACGTAGCGTAAACGTTTTCAGCGTTAAAACATTTTATCTTTGAAGTCGGTTTAATAGCCGCCATTTTTAAAAAGATTGAGCTCATTTGTGAGTTCAAAGATAATAATAATGTAATCTGTCAACAGTCGTAGTTATGACTTAAAGCAACGTTATTTTTTATTGCATAAAATTAAGTCACTTGGGTAAATCCTATAAGAGGCCAGGTGCGAGGATGGCACGTGCTCCGATACTTAATTTTTTTACAGATCGCAATCATTGACCTTATTTTGTAACGAATAGCGGTTTTTAATCCGTTCAATCAAGGGGTTGGTTTTAAGATGATTGATTAATCCGGCCAAGCGCCTGTCGGACCATGCAAAATGAAGGCTCCCGTAGTTGTGATAAATTTATCCCAAGAACAAACATAACATTGTAATAACATATTCCCATAGGGGAACATGTTTTTCAACTACAATGTTATGTTCAAAAAATCACTCAAAATTATAAACTTATATTTGCAAATGTAAGTTTGTAATTTTGAGTAATTTACCATGTTATTTTAAGACCATAGTATAGGTTTTCCTGTAATCTATAAGTAAAGAACTGTTTTCTGTATTTTTTTCAAAATTTTAGGCTCAGCCGTTTCAGATAAGGCCCAACGGTCAACGTTCATCTATTTTCTTATTTAAATTTAAAACTATTTATATATTTTTAAAATTAAAAAAAATACATTTGGGACCCTCACAACAAGCCCTTTCATTGATATGTCACACGGTAGAGTTTACAAACTTTTTTTTTAATTTTATAATTTTCCCCCCAAAAGTGACCCTCATATTTAAAGTACATTTATTTACGTTACACGTCCGTATTTGAGTTACAGAAATTTGATACCCAAGTATACCAAATTTCAACTTATTCGATCCAGTAGATTTGGAGAAAACCGGCTGTGACAAACGGACAGACAGACACACGAGTCATCTTATAAGGGTTTCGTTTTGAGGTAGTAACAAAAATACTCCTAAAATAAAGTAGGTACTAAAAACGACTTTTAAGAACCAAAACAGTAACCCCTTTCCACAGTATTAAGAGTTCCATAGAAATTTAACATTTCCGACTACCCCGATACTACCCTATTACGAGGGCAGTACGGAAAGTTTCTAAAGCCGAACCGTATCGAGGAAATGTTTAATGAACTTCTAACTTAATATAATTCCTTTAGTTGAAGTTTTGTGCTTGGGTTTGCGTGCTTACTGGGAATTTTTGCTTTCCAGGAAATTGGGCCTGACGAGCTCTGGAAAGATGTTTTTGTTAAAGGTCATACACTTTGTAAAGACGTACGTCATTTGGGAGTAAATGGGTGAGGGAGCATGGGAGTAAATTAACTTACAAAACGCTTGCACACGTCATATCATTTTCGTATGAAATAAGTTCCACCAAAATCTCGGAAGATGTCGAATGTAACTTAGGATTATTGTCTCTTGTAACGTTTTTTTTTTTTTAATTCTAACTGGACAAATAATAAAACTAATTATTTAAAAATCAAAAACCTGACTGCTAAAATCCAAAGAGAATTTTGGTATCGCAGGCGGGGATAAACCAATAATCTGAAATGTGGTTTAAGTTTTGTTTGTCCAGCCTGCGATACCAAAATTCTATAGATTGTAATGATTGTTTTTCTCTTTTCAGTTATGTGTTTTAGCAGTCGGGTTTTTTGTTTTTTAAATAATTTGTTTAATTTCAAGCTTTTTATTAATCTTTACATCCATACTATCTGTACACACATACAGATAAATAAAATTGGAGTGTCTGTTTGTAATATTAAAATATCTGCTTTTTACTAAATGCATATTATTATGAATACACCGTACATATTCCAAACTAAATTTTTTTACAATTTTTGTCTGTCTGTTTGTTTGTTCCGGGTAATCTCTAAAACGGCTGGACCGATTTTTAGGTGACTTTCACTGGCAGATAGCTGATGTAATAAGGAGTAACTTAAGCTACTTTTATTTTAGAAATTGTATTTATTTTTATTATTGTCTATACAAATAAATAAAATTGAAGTGTCTGTTTGTAATGTCAAAATAACAGCTCTTTACTAAATGCATATATGAAAGTATATACGGTACTTATTACAAAAAATAATATTTAAAATTGTTGTCTGTCTGTTTGTTCCGACTAATCTCCGTAACGACTGTACCGATTTTGACAGGGCTTCCACTGGCATATAACTGATGTTGAAATAGTAACTTAGTACTTTATTTTAGCAAAAGCCACGCGGGTGAAGCCGCGGGCAGTAGCTAGTATATATATATATATATTGAATTGACTCATTACTAGCCATCACTCATTTAGCTATCATTACTAGGCATTTATTTGATATCAAAATTGTCGTAATTTATTTGAAAAATCCTTCTCCCTTTTTTGTATTTGCAGATGCAATACATACATATTATATAGCCCATGTCACTCCCACAATTAAGACGAATCTAACGACACCACTTATGTTAAAATCCATCAAGCCGTTTAGGATACAAAGCGTGCCAAAGAAATAGACATACATACACACATACTCTCGAAAAACATTACCCTCCTTCTGGGGCAGTCGGTTAATAAAAAGGCAATTTAAGAGTCAAAATTCTAGGATCTATGAAGAGCTATATCTAGGCCGTAATTTTTAAAATTAAAACATCAACACGAGTTATAAAAACTGGACTTTAATCAATTCTGTTTAAAAATATTTAATGAAACTGCAAACGCCCTTACATTTCAGAGCCTAGGCCTTGATAAATAAGTGGTAAATTATTGTATTTATTGTATAATCCTTCCTGAATGATGCACAACTAAAATATTATTTAAATTAGCCCATTCAGCCCGGTGGGATGTGCGCGTCAACAATTTGAACCCGAATCACCTCTGTTGGTAAAAGTAATGAGAAAATAATTACTCGCAAATTAAAATTTGAATTTCTGGATGTAATTTACGTTTATTGCGTCTGTTTGGGGAGGTGACGACGGGAATTGAACCGCAGAACACAACTTGTTAGGCGATGTGGTTTTTTAAAAGGAAATGGAGGCTGAGTAACGTTGGGGACACTGTTGCGTTTAATTTTCCATAGGTACTTATTACAGTACCAAGGGGTGTCATATGTTACCCAGCCATTGGGTTGTAGAGGTCAGATATGCAGTCGCTCCATCTAAAAAACTGGTATTCAACATAGTCACTTGTGTGTACTACTAAAGTCAATCGATGTTACCTTGGTATTGACTCATTAGCCAGCTACGTTGACATTATCTTAGATATACAGTCACGAGTCGATAATACTTACGCAAGATTCAAAAGATAGAGATATTTTATGGTGTTACGAACATAGTACCTATTATCTAAACATTATGAAATAGGTATTTTCTCAAAATTGCAATTGTTATTTCAAAAGCATTTATGCTTGTGACTGTACCTAGGATATGTACCAACACTTTTGCTTTGTTTGTGTTTATTGTTATCCTGACTTTGTATGCTTCGACATTAGATGATGATTGTTCATATCAATATCATGTAAGTAAACTTTTTCAAAACAGGCTAGTGGCTAAGTAATAACAGCCGCACGGGTCGATCGATCAGGTTAAGCTACGCTTGCCACGGTTGATCCGTGGACAAGTGACCATCTTTACATACCAAGACCCCTCCGTGCCTCAGAAACCACGTTAACCCGTTGGTCATGGCTGTCATTTGTGGATCTTTGACAGTCGTTACGGGTCATTAGAAACCCGGAAGTCAGGACAACCAGACTTACCAAGAGGTATCGTATTACCCAGTAACTGAACTGTGGAGGTCAGATTGGCAGTCGCTCCATGTAAAATACTGGTATTCAGCTGCATTCAGACTTGAGGAACTGTTAAAGCAAGGTAAGCTACATATGCTATAGGGTTCATTAAAAATGTAGGTAGATATGTATTTAAAAAAATACATTCTGGAAAGTAACAACATTATGCAAACATGTAACTGTCTCGTTGGTCTAGTCATCGCAAGCGCTACTGATAAGCATGAGGTCTTGGATTCGATTCCCAGGTCAGGCAAAGGGTTATTCGGGGATCGCGCGGTCCATGGCCCTTTACGGGGCACCTGTGTGGGCGCGTTCCCTGGTGCGGCGGCCAGTTCGCTGGTTGAGTGCAGCCCAAAGGGTCATGGCTATCTATCTGGTCCGGGAATACCGCACATTCTCCGGTGAGGCGGCGAGCCTCCTTGCCAGATTGCCGCCATGGGATCTGGAGGCAAAAGTCCTCGCGTACGTATGGGAGTGGCGCGAGGAGGCGAAACGCCGGGGCGTAACTCCGCTGCCGCGAGAAATCACGGCACAGCAGACAGAGCTCCGGCGGGATCCCATGGTAACATGGAGAGAGCGATTGTCGCAACCCAGTGTTGGGCACGCCACAATTGCGGCAATAAGTCCCCGTCTTTGAGGAGTGGCTAGAGAGGCGCCACGGCGTCCTCACCTTCCACCTGACGCAGATCCTCACCGGACACGGCAAGGAGGTTCCTGTGTTGGATAAGGCGGGAGGAAACGCCTGGGTGTCACCACTGTGTGGGTCGCCCGGAGGACATAGTGGAGCATACGGTGGAGGTCTGCCCGGCATGGGCAGAGCACCCTAGCTGCCGTAGGCGCGGGCTTGCGGACGGTGAACTACCCATTGGTAGCTCGCCGTCCGATAAGGACCAGGCCCGGGTCGATGGCACGTTGTGTTCCACGCGTGCCTCAAAGAGATGCCAGCACAAGTGTAGGGGTCCACTAAGGCCAATGCCTGCCGGGGTCGCGTGAAGGTACGAAACGGTTACCGAGGCCCCTGTTAACACAGGCAACGGAAGGAACACTGGTGGGTTTTATTCAGTAAGAGTCTGCAACACCCTCCCGCTCCGCCCAAAGCGGTAGAAGTCATTGATAATTTTCCACCCAAAATAAAAAAAGGCAAAGGGTTATTGGGTTTGTATCAAAAATATTTCAATAGCAGACCGGAGTCCGAATTTTTTCCCATCATCATCATCAGCCTACACCAGTCCACTATTGAACTTAAGCCTCTCCAATTGCACACCATTCTGCTCGATTCTCGGCAATTCTCTTGCAGCTGCTACCAGCCACCCTACGAATATTGTCGCTCCACTTAGCCTGAGGGCGTCCTACTTTACATTGTGCCCGGTTGATGGCAATAGATTCGCCCCGTATCACTCTTTTGGAATAACAGGTGTGATGTTATGATATACAAACCTGATCCACCAAACCATTATTCACCATAACAAGACGTTTCAACATTGGTTACTTTAGAAGTGCAAGAAGTGTAAATTAAGTGTCCGCACTAATAAACCTTTTATTGTAAAATTGTTTGTTCTGTTCCCGCAGACAAACCGTGAAAACGGTTTTGCGGGGCATAGTAATATGTAAAGGTTTTTTTTTATAAAATTAGTTTATGATAAATAAATAAATAATAAAGACATCATTTTTAAAACTTATCACCGCAGCCCGATCTCAGCAGTTCCTAACTTGTTTATTCCGAAGCTGACAACCATTGCTCGTTATTGTCAAAAAAAGAGACGTCACTTATATCCAGCTTAGTAGTTTTGTATTCAATAATTCTGTATTAAAAGTTATTTTTATCATTATTTTCCGACTTATGACATCAAAGAAAGATAATGTCTTCTGCGTGCTTGGCTGGAACCCGTTGAGATTGACCGCCGTGGCCGGGATTTTATTTATATACTGAATTATAACATCCACTATGGCAACACTGTCAAAGTACATATTAATAATGTTGTAACAGACTTTTTTATTTTCATTATGGCAACTGAATGTATTATTTTATATTGGCAACACTTAGAAATAACAGTTGTGATGTTATTGTTATTTCTGGATTGTGCAAAAGTCGTTTTAAATAGTACAATGTAGTCCAAAGCCAACATAATCAGCCTATATTGTTCCCACTGCTGGGACACATGCCTCCGCTCTCTGAGAAGGAGTGGGCCTTAATCCACCACACGGGCCCAGTGCGGGTTGGTAGATGTCATGTGTTTTCGAATTTTTGGTTCTAGTCTGGGCCTGGTTTTGGTGTCCTCACGATGTTTTATTGTGTGTGGTCTAGGGCCAGTCGTCGTTTAGTTGTGAAATAGTGCAGTTATGCGGGATAAAGGTGTTAGAAAGAAAAGTGTTTTTTTTTTCAAATACCGTGTCTTTTACTTATTACCTATTTACTATAGGGATTAGATTATCGCTGATTGTTGGTTTGTTTTTCTGGAAAAGTATTACCATCATACAGGTTTATTTAACACCGCCAATTTATTAAACCAAACTGGGAATATCATGGCCTTCATCTCACCTGATGTTAAGTGATAATCAGGCGGACGGTGGAAGCAAGCTTCACCCCGAATCTTCAACCACAGAGGAACTGGCTATCTTACCTTTAACTGCCGAAACTCTGTTAACATTGTTGTTATGGTGACAGACTTAGATAATATGGTGGTAGCTAGCCTGGCGGACTTAGAAGACTGAGAAGTCTTACCAACAACCAAACCGAGCAGAAAATTTTGTCCTCGTAGGGAATCGACCTTTGGGTCTGAGACAGGTGGTCTTACCACTAGACCGACGCGGAGGCGAGAGGTTTCATCATGTATTTGGAGAGTAAAATGTACGTTTGTACCCAATCAGAATTCAAGAATAAAAATAGTCGCCAAAGTCTATGGTGTAAAATGAGAGGAGTATCTAACTTTTGACGGGATTTGAGTTGAGAGCGTTTCGATGTTCTAAACAGAAAGCGCGGAAGGCAGATTTCACAAAACTTTAAATTTTTACTTTCCATACATGGAAGTCCACGACTGCAATGAGAAAAATATCAAACAAAATTTGTGGTGTACTAATTTATCAATGAGAACATTTGAATTTGTTCCGAATTTTAGTCGCTCCCTGGAAAAAATACTTGAAAATGATTAACATTAGAAACAAGCACCATATTAGCTTTGATCTAGCCTTTTTATGTCACACACATTAAACTTTTGACCTTCTCCTTTTTGCGAGGGCTGACAAACGACTTCAACATTGAACAAAAACATGAAACCAGTTTTCAGTAGTACTACAGCGATAGTTGTTTAAGCAATATTTTATGAAGCAAGGAACAAAAACTTAATGTCATGACCCAAACGAGACATACTGTTATAAACAAGTAAAATTTCGTCAAGTCACCTAAATATTAGGAGAACATTAAAATTTACTTACAATGATGTGCAAAGTTGAAATCATCAGTTTTATTACAGACCGTATAATTACTGCGTTAAGGTCCAAACTCACTTTTCAGGAGTGACTTTCGATTAATTATTATTCAAGAGAGGGAATGGATACAAATTCAATGTTTTGTTTTTAAATTATTATTTGGTGGGGTGGCTAGAATAATTATTTCCTACTTTATTTGGGAGACGACAAATTATGCCGTGTAATCTTGATGGAGATGTATGAAGAAAATTCCGTCACTAGAATATACTTAAGAAGACAACATTATTTTCACTAAGGAAGGTGGGCAGAGGATTTAGATGTCTCTGTAAAATAACTTTAAGACTAATGCAATACGGTACTTTATGCAGGATTTTCATTAAATTTCACAGTCAAAAACTTTACTAATTGACTCTAATGCATGTGAGGGGCCTGTGCACACGATGCGTTGCGGCAACGCGCAACAGCGCGGCGCCGGAAGGGGGTCACTGCGGCGTCCTATATACAAATAGCCATGGTATGACACACGGTGCGTTCCAGCATCGCAAAGCACAAACACCAGACTTGAAACCCAGGAGACGAGGCGGGGTGGGGTGTATGCGCTTTGACGCCGCACCGGTGCTCACCGCTCAGTTGTTTGTGCGGCAGAAGACAGACGTTACGGCGTCGCAAAGCCCGTGTGACCGCCAATGCGTCGAAATCTTTGTGGTGCAGCTCCGCGACGCATCGTATGCACAGGCTCTGAGAGTTTTCTGCTTATTTAAAGACAGGCTTGCACATATTACAGCACCATTTTCTTCTTCTTTTCACATGACGCTTATACTGTATACCATTTGTCAGCGCATCACTTAAGGCGCTGACAAGACCCATTTGACCAAAATAGGCTTCTCTTAAGAAAAAAAATTGCCAAATCTGTATAGTTTGTGGTAGCGGAAAAAATATATGTCAATTTTGAAAATATTTCCTAGAACTTGGTTGTTACCAAAAACGTTTTGAAAAAAAATATCGATACAAACTAACGTTAAACTAACCTCTTACCTTGAGTTCTAATCCAAAATATCTGCATTAAATATCAACATGCGTTACGTATTTAATTAATATCAGAACGTCTTATTTGAATGAAGAACTTGGTTGTTTTTTATGTTCGATTACTCAACTCAATTTTGAGTAAATAGATAATTGCTTCATATTTTGCAATAAATTACAAGTGTTGTGTCATCCTGCTTCTTTTTCTTTTCTATGCAATCTGACAGTGACCGCGGTTAAGGTGTTGTCGGCGTCTTAAGCGCGTGATTCACCGCGGAAAGGCGCGGGGTGTCGGGGTACCGAACCCGTAAGCGACGACTGCTGCGCGTCCTTCACACCACTCAGCTCACAGACGCGCGCCACTTCGGGCATTTCTTTGTACTGTCTTCCGACACGTTGTACATGTGAATTATGGTATTACACCTATTTTAATACCATAATGGATAGCCCATTCACCATTTAAGTAGTTAGGAAACCTTTCGAAAATACCCCTGCAGAACCCAAAAATGTTATCAGATCTCATCTAGTATTTACGACGTAATTTTTACAACTATGTACCATGACATTTTACGAACTATCTTTAGGAGGGTGGCAGTTTTCCAAACCTACGTATTCCCAAAAGCAAGATAATAATATGAGTGGAGTGTTATATAAAAGTCTCACGTACTACCCTCGCTTTAGTAAGAGCGCAGAGTTACACGGACAGCCATATTTTCAAACGGTAATAAATTCTCTGATGTATAAGACCTTTGGTAGGTACTAGCTTAAAATAGTCTTGACAGTTTTTTAGTAAAGAAGTCTGCTTGAGATAGCTCTTAATAAGGTACTCTCTTCATAGAGACATACTTGTGCTGAACGCATTTGACATTTGGGAAGACAGGCATGATGTCATATTTATGTTATTCGTCTTCTTTTTGAGCCGATGGATTTGTATTAAATGAGTTGAGCCCAGTCTTTGTCGTATCGATGATTCATCTATACTTCTATATTACTCGTAATATCATAAAGAAGAAGGATTTTATTTTTGTTTGTTTGATTGTAATGGATAAACTCAAAAATAACTTAATTGATTTTTAACATTCTTTCATTTATACTCGTACATTATCAGCAAGTAACACCGGTTGTATACATTTACAAAAAAGTTGAGATCCTTACGAAAATTACAATAATATAACACAAAATATCAAAATTTTGCCTATATTTGGCGTGCGCTGCGAAAACGATGATAAATAAAATAATTTACTACATTTTTATATTACTTACAAAGGCATGACGAACAGGGTGTACGAATCACTCATCCTCCATAGAAAAGAGAGGATCCTCCGACCAGATGGGTGTCGTGTCTGGTGGGTTACTGCCCGACGGTTGATGTCGGGACGTTGTACGAGTATATATAATAGGTAATATATGCTTATATTGCGCAGTAAACTCTGCTTGCGCGATACAGGATTTTGCGTGACGTCAGTGTGTTGTGTAGTTTTCATGTGGCGATGTAGATGCCGCCACATACTCATCATTACCCACAAAAAAAGTCTGCGAGGTTATAATTATGTCTAACTATTATAATTAAGTCACAATAGCTATCCTACTATATATATAATATTTTCACCAGAATTCGGCCACTTTGATGGCGTTAGCGTTGGTCTCGCAAAGGTCTTCCATAGTGCAGTTGTTTTTGCATAGAGAGCACGACAAGAGGTGAGACATCGTTTGTGATGTGGCTCTGGTATGCATGCTGGCGGTCAGGAAACCCGTTGAAGCCGTGGGTGCTGGCTCTCTGTATCACTCGCCGCTCGAGAGCTTGAGGAAGTGATGATGATGACGTCAAGCTGAAGTAGTTGCACAAAGGCTGCGCTAACGTTCATACACTGACGTCACCAGTATAGAGGCATGAGGAACAGGGTGTATAGTTCGCTCATCATCCATGGAAAAGGGAGGATCCTCAGACCAGACGGGTCCCTGGGCGTCGGGAATCCCGGGCGGATTTCCGGCCACCGTAGGCGCGGGCTTGCGGACGGTGAGCAATGGGTAGCTCACCGTCCGGTAAGGACCAGGCCCGGGTCGACGGCGCGTTGTATTCCATGCGTGCCTCAAAGAGATGCAGTCAGCACAATTGTAGGGGCCCACTAGGGCCGATGCCTGCCGGGGTCGCGGGAAGGTACTAAAGGGTCACCGAGGCCCTTGGCAACACAGGCAACGGAAGGAATACGGTTGGGTTTTAGTCAGTAAGAGTCTGACACACCCTCCCGCTCCACCCAGTCTCCGCCCAGAGCGGGAGAAGTTATTTGATGATTCCCACCAAAAAAAAAAAAATAACGGTTGACGTGTCTGGTGGATGTCGGGACGTTGTTGATATGCTAATTCTATCTCTGAAGTAATTGCGAACTCTGCTTGCGCGATGCAGGATTTTGCGTGACATCAGTGTGTTATGTAGTTCGCATGTGGCGATGTAGATGCCGCCACTGGTACTCATCATTACCCACGAAAAAGTCTGCGAGGCTAAACGTAGGCTAAACGTAGGCTAAAACAGTTATTGTGACTTAACTATAATGGTTAGGCCATTATAGTTAAGTCACAATAACTGTTTTTGTTCAAATTAGTCAATTAAAAGACCATGAAATTCACCTTATCCAACTAAACATAGTTTCACAAGAATTCGGCCACTTTGACAGCGTTAGCGTTGGTCTCGCAAAGGTCTTCCATAGTGCAGGTGTTTTTGCATAGAGAGCACGATAAAGAGGTGAGACATCGTTTGTGATGTGGCTTTAGAGTTGTACTGTGGCTCATCGGAGTACCCCTACCAGACTAAGTTGCAGCGGCCCACCTGACTTCTTAGTCGGTTAAGAGATTACCAGGTAGGCCATGGCAGTTGGTGGCCCGCTGAAAGCTTTTGAGCCCAGTAGGTGGCCACGTTAACCCCTGTAATCAGTGGCATTTGTGGGGTTCCGTAGTAAATAAGGAGCCCTTATAGTTTCACCATGTCCGTCTTTCTGTCTGTCTGTCTATCCCCGATGTACTCGCAGCTCAGAGACGCTTAGTACTGGAAAGCTGTAATTTGACATAAGTATACATATAAATCACGCCGACAAAGTGCTAAAATAAAATCTTGAAAATAAAAATATTTTGGTCCTTCCTACCTTGCACGTAATGTGGGGATGATATTTTTTTTCTCGTCTATCCCATGATGTGGGGTATCGTTGGATAGACCGTCCAAAAATATTGCGGGTCTGTGAACACCATTTTTTTGGTTCAATGATCCGTTTGCGTAATATTAAGCATTAAAGTGCTAATTCTTCCCCCCTGCCAGTTAAATGGTTGTGTATGGAGATGTGAAAACATTCATGGCAGTAGTACATATAATGAACTTAAAAGAAAAACTATCACAGCTGTGTGGGATTTACAAGTTAACGAATAATAGTCGACCAACGTAAATTTGCAGTTGGAGAATTGACCGTAGCATATACCTATTGATGTATGGGAGAACATGTTTTTCAACTACAATCTTAAGTTTGTTTTTGGCATAAATTCATCCCAACTTCCCAATTACGGAAATCTTCATTGTGCGTCCGACAACCACTGGGCCGGTTTTTTTAGATTCTAAAAAGTAACGAAGTAAGGTAAGGCATCTTCTGATGCACTTAAGTGTGTGTGAGGAGAATCTGATTAACCTTCCTTGAAAACATCGCGTTGCGTACGCCCTTAACCAAATCTACAAATTACTCTGATAATAAGAACCAAACCAAGCTTTAAAATAAATTTGGCTAAAAATATTTTACCTATAGGAAATATTTCCTAACAATATTTAATTACCGAGGCCTACTTTCGCACATTAATTTCAAAGCTCACAGGTTCAATATATCGAGGATAACCTAATGAATGAATGTACGAACTTTGACCAAACAATATGTACCTACTGATCCCAAACTTGGGGACTTGCTTAAGCTCGATATTAAACTAATCAAGGGCAAATTGAGGTATTTTCACTCGGAACACTTCATTCAATATTAAAGCTTATATGATTTTATTTGTGTGTTGGACAACTAAGTTGTAAAGGTTTCTCTTGTTAGTGGTTAAATTACAAAACACGATCGCAAACAGCCATTGTCGAGACCACAGTAGAGTTAGATAAAAACTATCCGGGATACTAATGATTAAAATTCGATTAAAGATAATCATAACGGCAAAGCGAGCGATTCCATAATTGAGTACAGAATGGTAGTCACTATAATAAATATATAGCAACTATAGTTTTGTAAATCATCAACATGAATTCAGCAATAGATATATTGCGTAGGGATTCTACGACAATTCAACCCCACGATAATTCGACCCCGACAACTCGACCCCGATAATTCGAACCCGACAACTCGACCCAGACAACTTGACTCCAAAAATTCGACCCCGAAAACTCGGCCCCGACAACACGACCCCGACAAATCGACCCTGAGACAACTCAACCCCAGCTAAGCGCCTCCGATATGGGAATGGGAACAATAGTTATTTGAAATCCTACTAATATTAATATACCGCCATGAGTTTTTATGGTGGATGCCAGTAAGACCACAAAGAGGAACGGTTCGGCTACCATTTTTCCAGGAACTTTTGTATAGATGCTTTAAAGAGACTTTGCTATTTTTTTTAGATATTTTCGGCTACAACCAATTAACTTGGTTTTTCATAGATTTTTCGAAAAACACTGTGAATTACAAATTTATTTTTACGGTAGGTAATGTCAATATTGTCCTCAAAATACTAAATAGCCAAGTAAAGTAACCCCGACCAACTTGGATGTAGCGCTCGCGCTGCCGCGGCACCGTTCGCACATGAGACGTCCACCAACCCACATTGGGCCCGCGTGTTGGATTATGGCCTAGTGGCCTCAGAAAGAAGAGGCCTATGCCCCAGCTGTGGTGACGTTGTAGGCTGATTATGCTTATGGCATATTAGCACTTATTGATTGTTTCATGCCTTTGTCTCAGACAGTTTGTAAGAAAAGAAACAAAGAAAGAAAAATAGATTTACTAGTCACAGAAACACGTGCATATGAAGAGCTATGGTAATTCAAATAAATAATAAAGCTGCAGGCCGTGACTGTGAACAAGACTTCCATTCAGCATGATGCAGTGCTATGGGGGACCCACAGCAGAGCGCTGATTTTCAGTGGCGCTGACTTCAACCTGTGGATACTAACGTCATCCGTCATCCAAGTAACCCCGTCTGTTACTCTAAAGACAGTATTCTAATCTACAAAAATAGAACTAAGTTTCTATCAATTAATCTTCATTAGTTGAATCTAAAGCCTTAAACGAAGTTGAATCTATTTGAATCGAATAATTGGTACCTAAGGCTTTCATTAACGTAACACTAATCGGCAATTGCTATGCCGCTGAGTGCTCTTTATTTGGAGCAATTAGTGGCATAGCAATTGACGTTAACACTATTAGCCTAGATGTCGATTATAATTATCAACATATCGTTGGTTCAAAGGTAAAAGTCACGTAAGTGTTTTTAAATAATTAGAAGATAATGCTAATAAAATACTTTTTTCAGCAAAAAAAAAAGTCTGTAACGGAAGGTTTTGATTATTAGATGATGACATTTTAATACATTTTTCAGCATGAAAAAAAAATCCAAAACGATTATCCGAAGGTTTTGATTTTTACCAAAAATGTCACATGGTGAGTTTTACCTTTTAAGCAACGTAAAAAAGACTTGTCTTCTTATCTATGTCATACGAAGAATATGGATACGCCTCAGCGGCCGCTGCTGGAAGCGGCATTGTCAATAATTTCCATACAAACCAAGCGTGTCACCGTTTACTCGCACTAACATCTGCTGAGCCCATTGCTGCCTCCACCATACATAATATACTTACAAATAAAGCCTTAAGCCTTGCACATACCTCAAATTCACAAAAATCCATGATGCGTAATAGGTTATGTGGTGTGGCATATTTAATCTCCATATGGATAATCTTGATTGTAGCGGTGTCTGTGCTTCAACATTTAAGCATATATTGCTGTCGCGGACGTGTGAATAGAGCATCAGAGGGCTGAGCGGCCATTGACAGCTGTCAGTTGTTAAAAGTGCATGCGCGCGAGACGGTGCATTTTTTACTCGCTAAGGAACCGCATTATAATCTTAATCCATCGCATCCGTTAAATCGATAAACACAAGTGTATTATCCCGTAATCCTTGGGGATTTGCCATTGTAACGTTTAACAGATTAATATCAACCCGCGTCCGATTGATTTGTGAAAAAATAGACTTTCAAGTGACCTGCGGAGATCTTCAAGGCAGCGAGAAGCTCATTCAGGTACCGCATTTGCTTTATTTGCTGGGGTTTAACCACCGACGCCACGACCGCCACCGATCACATTTAATTTTGTCACACAAGAAAAAATAGGCATTTTGAATCGGCGCACACTGGTCCCGAATGATAAAAAAGTGGACATTAAGAAATTTTTGACAGAAGGTCAACGGATTCGGCTGATTTTTTTTTTGTAGACAGCTGATGCAATTACATATCACTTTTATAGATTAAGTTTTTGCCAAATAAGCCGTATTTTCAGAGAAAAAAAATATTCAAATATTATTTGTATGAAAGAAATCCTAATTTTGTCTTTATCTTCCAAGATTCAAACGTATTCAAAATAAAACTTAGCGCAGCTTGTAGAGGTGCTAATTGCTCACCACTTTGTCATAGACACGCTTCTGCGATTTTGTGCTCCTTTTGAGTTACAGGCACTTTAAATATTTTTTGTATGAAAAAATCCTAATTTTCTCTTTATCTTCCAAGATTCAAACGTATTCAAAATAAAACTTAGCGCAGCTTGTAGAAGAGCTAATTGCTCACCACTTTGTCATAGACACTCTTCTGCGATTTTGTGCTCCTTTTGAGTTACATGCACTTTAAATATTTTTTGTATGAAAAAATCCTAATTTTGTCTTTATCTTCCAAGATTCAAACGTATTCAAAATAAAACTTAAAGCAGCTTGTAGAGATGCTAATTGCTCACTACTTTGTCATAGACACTCTTCTGCGATTTTGTGCTCCTTTTGAGTTACAGGCACTTTAAATATTTTTTGTATAAAAAAATTCTAATTTTGTCTTTATCTTCCAAGATTCAAACGTATTCAAAATAAAACTTAGCGCAGCTTGTAGAGTAACTCTTACAAATATATGAAATTATCAGTATCAAATAAACAAACAAGGAAATCTCAAAACGTGTTCAGACATGTTTATGTACAGGTAAGTTATTGTGTGACTCGTATGTAAATTTTTTTTTGTATAGAGTCATTGCTTAATTACCCTATAAGTGACGATTTCGGCTCTATTTGGTCATCTAGTCGAACGCGTCGAAAACGCTGAATGATGAATAGGTATATAAATTGCAATTAAAAATTCCCTTTGTAGTTTTGCGGTATTTATGTAGGAGCACATCTTAGTATGTTTTATTTTCTCGTGACTCATCCAAATTGCAAGAATATTTGGCTCATTATCTAACTACCCCATTAAGTAATGAGGTAGTTAGGTAATGAGCCATTATCTAACTACCCCATTAAGTAACGGGATAGTTGGGTAATGAGTCATATATCAATAGTATAAGGGCAAGCGGAACCCGTTTTTGTTCATTACGCGTCTTGTGCTCGTAAAAACAACACAATTTTTTATCAACTATCACCACATTGTAACTTTTATTTATTTGCCTGTAACATTTTTGTATCAAAATGACTACATTTGTGACTAATTTAGACATTTTTTCTTTTTTGAGTAATAGTGGGTGCCTTAAAAATAGTGATTTACTGTGTCAAACCATTATAAATCGTATTTCAAGTGAAATTCCAAACGAAGAGCTCAGTATTATCAAAAAGTTTTGCCAAAATTATACGTCAAACCTAGCTAGAAGATGGGACAATTCAGGTAGAAACGAAAGATTTGGTGTTAAAAACAAGGAGTGGTTGGAGTCTAAAATTTTGTGGCCAACTTTAACTTCTGTGAATTTTCCTATGTTGTTTGATCCAGAATATACCATAGAGGACATTTCAGTAGACGTAGAAGAGCATAATTTATCGTACGAAGAGGAAGCGGGTGCATCTACATCAGAAGCTACCACAAATACTCCCAGAACTAGAAATAAACGACCATTTGAAGATTTAACAAATAAGCAGAAGAAAAGACGTTCTTTGTCTCTTTTGGAGCATTCCGAAGAAGAGCTGTTCTATGCTCTTATTGCTAAACTTAATAAAACGGGCGCACTGTTTGTTCTAAAGTTATTAAGTGCCTCTCAAATAAGCCAGAAAAGGTGCAAGAAGTAAGTGACTTTTTATATAAAGCTTCTGATAAATCGATTTCCGAGGAAGACACCTTAGCTCTTGCCACAGCATTGAGTTTATCAAAATGGCAATATCTAACTTTGAGGTCCATTTTAAGTACAAATGGCACAGCGGCTTTTCCATCTTACCAGAAGTTACTGTTGAAGAAGAAAGAATGCTATCCAGCAAAAGAAGATATTGTGATATCGGAGTCAGGAGCTAAAATTAAGTTACAGGCAGTTCTAGATTTAACTGCCGAGAAGATTTTGAAAGTGACTGGTTCAAATATTAATGGTGGTGTTTTGAAGCTAGTTAGTAAATGGGGCTGTGACGGAGCTTCTTCACAAAGTTGTTACAAACAAAAACCAACTGGTGACATATTTTCAGAATCTTCTGTATTTATGGTTAGTTTTGTGCCACTTCGCCTTATGAATGACAACGATGTGATAGTATGGGAAAATCCGCGCCCTTCTTCAACAAACTATTGCAGACCAATTATGTTCGAATTCAAACAAGAAACAAAAGAATATATTCAGCAAGTAGAAGCAACATTACAAGAAGAAATTCAGAACCTTCTACCAACAAAGTTATTTGATGGCGAATTTGAAGTATTTCATGAATTGCATATGACGATGATCGACGGCAAAGTATGCACGGCACTTTCACAGACACAGTCTGCAGCCAATTGCAACATTTGCTTAACAAACCCGAAAGATATGAACAACTTGAACCTCGTTTTTAACAAACCAGAAAACCATGATATGTACAAATATGGTTTATCTTCACTTCACATGTGGTTGCGATGCATGGAATGTATTTTGCATATATCTTACAACTTAGATTTCAAAAAATGGGCGGCTCGGGGTGAGGACAAACTGCTCCGAAAATCAAGAAAAGAGTTAACGCAGCATGAGGTTTTTGTTGTAACTGGCTTAATGATTGATATCGTCAAACAAGGCTTTGGGACAACAAACGATGGCAATACAGCTCGACGGTTTTTCAATGATTACGAAAGGTCAGCTGAGATAACAGTTAATGCTAATTTGATTAAGAGATTTGCTGTAATTTTGCAGGCAATATCTTCTGGGAGAAATGTAGATATTGAAAAATTTAGAATTTATTGCAGAGAAACAGCAGAACTTTATGTCAGCTAGTACTCGTGGTATTACATGCCTTCGAGTGTACATAAACTTTTAGTGCATGGTGCAGATATTTGCCAGCATTTTTCTTTTATTCCAATTGGTATGATGTCCGAAGAAGCCTCAGAAGCAAGAAACAAAGATTTTCGTTCAATCAGAGAAAAGCATACTAGAAAGATAGGCAGAATGCAAACAAATGAAGATATTTTACACCAGTTACTTATCAGCTCCGATCCGTACATTACGAACATAAGACCGAAGTTCACCAAAATTCAAAAGCAGCAGAGGTTTGAAGAAGCCGAAAATCTTCTAAAGGATGACGTTTCACCCAATGAACTCGATTTAGAAGTTGCTGATGAGGAAGAAGTATACGTCGACATTGAGAATAATCCCCCACAAGATCCGCTAGCATAATTCACATTGTAACATACGCACGTTCATGTTAGTTTATTTAAGTTTGTAAGTTTGTAATCTAGTTTATTTAAGTTATTAAGTTTATAGGTACTGAGAAAAAATGCGCTTAAAATTAATTTATGTTCTAGTTTATTTAAATTTGTAAAATAATAGTTTACTTTAGTTATTAAGTTTACAGGTACTGAAAAAAAAATGCGCTTTGTTTTATTTTTTGTGTTTGTTTTATTTATTTATTTATTCATATTATGTTGACGACAGCCCTAGCAAAGTATTACATTTGTAAACAAAGACTACCCACTGTTGGGGTAGTCAAATAAAAAGTTGTATTTTACATTTCATATGACTTATTAGGACAAAGTAGGGTAGAACAATATTGTTTATTTTTATTATACCCTGATATTTTATTGTGACAATGACTTGACATTGAATCTTGATCGCACGAACATTGCTCTGTGAATTAACCTGTGAAAATAATTGTAAAAGCGTGTGTTTTGTTGTGGAACTATAATTAAAAGACTGTTAATAGTGCAAGTGCCGTTTATTATTGAAGAAAGTGACCAAAACAGATAAGCACGCCAAGATCCCTGCCCTAAATCAAATACATATTAAGTGATAAAGTATAAAATAAATAAATAAACAAAACATGCATGTAAAGATAAATTAAGCGTTAGGGTTACAGGTAGTTCAAATTTTTTAAGTACGCCTTAATACAATACCTATATTATTATATAGGTTTGTATTTTGACGGTCCTAAGCCCGTTAAAGTACGAAGGAAAAGTTTTAATTGCAATTTATACCTTTTTATCATTCAGCGTTTCCGACGCATTCACTAGCGTTAGATGACCAAATATAGCCCAAATTGTAAGTAATCGGCTAATTAAGCAATGACTCATTACCAAAAAATGCTTATAATCTGAATATGAGTCACACAATAAAATACCTGTACCTGAACATGTCTGTACACGTTTTGAGATATCCAAGTTGTTTATTTGATATATTTAAAATAAGACTTTTTTTAATAGAAAGACATTTATAAGAGTTACTTATTAATGAAGAAAATGTTATTACATCTTAGTCTATCTTTAACAAGATTATTTCTAATCCGCCTGAATTAATTTTTTAACTCTGAAAATACGGCTTATTTAACAAAAAATACATCTTTAAAAGTTACTTGTAATTGTATCAGCTGTCTACAAAAAACTAGTAAAGCTCATCCGACAACGAAAAATTTAAAGTGCCTGTAACTGAAAAGGAGCACAAAATCGCAATTGAGTGTCTATGGCAAAGTGATGAACAATTAACCCCTCTACAAGCTGCGCTAAGTTTTATTTTGAATACGTTTGAATCTTGGAAGATAAAGACAAAATTAGGATTTTTTCATACAAAAAATATTTAAAGTGCATGTAACTCAAAAGGAGCACAAAATCGCAGTTGAGTGTCTATGACAAAGTAGTGAGAAATTAGCCCCTCTACAAGCTGCGCTAAGTTTTATTTTGAATACGTTTGAATCTTGGAAGATAAAGACAAAATTAGGATTTCTTTCATACAAAAAATATTTGAATATTTTTTTTCTCTGAAAATACGGCTTTTTTGGCAAAAACTCAATGTACAAAAGTGATTTGTAATTGCATCAGCTGTCTACAAAAAAAAAATAAGCTGAATCGGTTGACCTTTTGTCAAAAATTTCTTAATGTCCCCTTTTTTATCATTTGGGACCAGTGTGCGGCGTGCATTCCAACACGCTGATTTTTCTCCGTTCTCAATCCGCATAGGAAACACGGCTATTTACACGCCTGTCCC
This sequence comes from Atethmia centrago, assembly GCA_905333075.3. Taxonomy (NCBI): domain Eukaryota; kingdom Metazoa; phylum Arthropoda; class Insecta; order Lepidoptera; family Noctuidae; genus Atethmia; species Atethmia centrago. The sequence goes on from HG995377.1 coordinate 8,275,261, forward strand.
TCCATTATGTATGATGAAACATTAAGAAAAATAAAAAATAATGAATTTTTGGGTAACCTTTTTATATGATTCACAATAATACGAGTAACTAATATATGATATCATTACAAAATCTCTAATATTTACAAGATATAACAACTGAATCTATAATTTATATGATATAATGATCAATGCATATAGTAAACGATTGATAGAACTAATTTTTATAAGTGTAACATCAATGTATGTTATGCTTATAAAAATTAGTTATATATAAAGTCAATTGATATACTCGTACAACTCAAAAGACATAAAACCTTCTAAAATTATAAAAACGCCTAGTTAAAAACACTAACTTACAATTACTTAAAATTACAATTACTTAGCAATAACTTTTTGTATAATAAATAATGTAAAGTTAGTTTCTGTTTTTTTTTTTTTTCGTAATTTCTATCTTAGTTAGTAACCTACTACCTGATTACCACCTGTCAAGATAACTCGACGCGGGACTCCGTCGAAGGCCAAGGCCTTTTAGCCATCCAACCTAACCTATCAGAGTCAGATTGCTCAGAATCGGGGTATTACTTGTAATGATGGTATCAATATATATATTTTAAACGATATACCTAATGATGTTCGAGAAAAAAAACGTTATATCTAATAAAGTTATACGAAATAAGTTTTAGAGTATATAAATGTTATATGTAAATTAATTATATCAACAGTTGGTATATATCTCACGTTCTAGTATGAAGAACTTACTATTTAAGTACTTCATTGACTCTAGATTTGTCTTCTAAAATCATATTCAGTTCCCATTTTTCTTTCGTGTGTATGAATAAAGTTTTTTTTGAGCTATTCATTTAACTCTTAACTTTCTTTAATATCGGTCGTTCAATCGAAGACTTTCGATTTCTGTTACTGCCAATTAGTACATTGCTCAAATCTGAATGAGACTGATAAATGGATAGAATACTCTTCATTGTATACCATAAGAAATTACAATATAACTTTTGCGAGTTTTTCAGTAACGTAGGTAGACATTGCGTACCTAATCAAAAACATCTTTAGTTTTCTTGATTAGTAAGTTATTATCTAGTAACTACCGCATCCTCAAAAATAATTCTGATCAGTACCAGTTGTTATAAAATACCTTGGAAATTCAGTACAGGTATTGAACAGCGGTCAAACAATAGATTTTCCCAAATATACTTTATACTTTGCATTGAGATTGCAGGGGGCACTGAACCTACTTAAAAATTACCCAAACATGTAAAACGCCTACCAAAAACCGAGTTTATTTCCTACAATATGAGCAGTTAACCGAAATTATTATACTACTCCCGAACAACCCGGATTCCGTAAAGGCACCGTAGACCGCATACATACGCTGCGGCAGATTATACAGAAAACCTGAAAGTATAACCTGCCTCTCTGCTTAGCATTTGTGGAGTACAAGAAAACCTTCGATACGATCGAGACATGGGTTGTATTGCAGTCATTTCAACGGTGCCATATCGACTATCGGTACATCGAGGTGCTAAAATGTCTGTACAAAAACGCCACTACGTCAGTCCAACTCCAGGACCAGACTTCGCAACCTATCATTCTGCAGCGAAGTGTGAGGCAGGGAGACATTATCTCTCCGAAACTGTTCATCGCTGCAGTGGAGTCTTGATCTTTAAGGTTCAAGACTGGAAAGGGCTAGGCAGTAACATCAATGGCGAGTACATCACTCACCTTCTGTTTGCCGACGATATAGTTGTCATGGCTGAGACTATGAAGGACCTCAGTAAAATGCTCGATGATCTCACTAGAGCTTCCGAAAGAGTGAGTCTTAAAATGAACAGGTCATGTTAAATGCCTATGTTACACCCACTGTCATTGAGATCGGAGACGCTTTACTCGAAGTTGTGAACGAGTGTACCTAGATCAAACTGTCCAGTTAGGTATGTGCAACTTCGAGAAAGAAGTTGTGCAGGACGCCCGCTCGTAGAACAATAAGAAACCTATATTTAATGTATAAATTTTTGTAATAAGTACGTAGCCTTAAGTTCATTTTAGTATAAGCATTCTATTGATTATTAGGAACTTTGTCATGATCGCGAGCGACTCTAGGTCAGGTTCAGAGCAGGTCTGAACTTGTCAAAACCTGTCCGAAACTTGAGCCACCACTGCCAGCCTCTGATTGGTGGACCTAGAGTCGATCGTAAACGTAATTTAAATAATGAACATTTGTTGGTAAATTAAAATCATCAAGACAGCGCTACCGCCGCTACTTGTACCTATGTAAATTCATATAAGTATGGGGCAGTTTGAGCCTTCGAATCACTGTGCTTTGTGAATCCAAATACTACGATCAACAAGAACAATAAATAGTCTTCAAGTTTTAAAGAGTTTTTATTAAAGTGAACAAACATAGCATCCTCCAATCCAGCGCACTAGTGTGAGACCTACAAAACTCACAGAAGTCAACGTCAAATCTAAGTCAGCTGGGCAGCGTTCGGGAAGCTACGCAATATCTTATCATCCCGCAGTGTCTCAAGATGAACGTCTTTGACCAGTGCGTGTTGCCAGTGATGACCTATGGCATTGAAACGTGGTCACTCACAATGGGCCTTATAAGAAGGCTAAAAGCAATGCAGCAATAAGGAATTGACAGAGCTATGCTTGGAGTTTCCCTACGTGATCGAATCAGAAATGAAGATATCCGCAGGCGAACCAAAGTTACCGACATAGCCCGAAGAATTGCCGAACTAAAGTGGCAGTGGGCAGACAGATGGCCGATGGGTACGAAAGGTTCTGGCGACCACGTACCGGAAGACGTAACATTGGAAGGCCTCCTACAAAGTGGACCGATGAAGCCCGCAGGAAACCATTGGATACGGTAAGCACAGAACCGGTCGAAGTGGAGGTAGTGGGGGTGGTTATGTCCAACAGTGGAGGTCTTTCGACTGAGATGATGATGATGATGATGATGATGATTATACCTACTATTACTGTGACTTCCTTAAGAATAGAAAAGGTCCGATATATAGCTGGTTAAATCCATAATGCGACAGTGAACTTCCTGCTCACCATTTTAGTCAGTCGATAATTATAAGGTGTCAGAATATTCCGATATGGGTGTTTGAATGCGGAAATTCGAATAATTTACGAATATTGGATAGTTGAAATATATATTTTTTTATTTAGAGGGACCATAATCAGCCTATAATGTTCCCACTGCTGGGACACAGCCCTTTCTTGGTGAGAGAGAGCGGGCCGTAATCCACCACGCGGACCCAGTGCGGGTTGGCAAATGTCACATGTCTTCGAATTTTTTTAGGACATGCCTGCATGGTTTCCCCACGATGTTTTCCTTCACCGTTTTGAGAGCAGTGGTGCTGAAATAATTTACACAGCCGTTATTACTAGGTCACCACTGCTCATATAAAGGGTCAGTCAGGCATAATATGTACGAGTATAATTACCTACTACTGATATAGATAAGATAAATTATATAACCAGTAAGGTTTTAAGAAAATATTTCATATTAGATTACCTATTATAAGTTTCAAACTAAATTAAATAAGCAGAAAGTTTATAAGAAAATATTTCATATTACATTACCTATTAAGAGTTTCAAACCTTAAAATATGAAACAGCTCACAAAGATGACTCTTATATTTGTCGGTCTGTCTGTCACAAATTTTTATCTAGAAAACGAAAAAAAGACAAATAGATGACAGGGTACCACTGCTTGTCCTTTCAATGTTTAAGTCGCTATTAGCCATACCCGGGGAATTTAACGTACCTAATTTTTAAAGGAATAAAAAAAAAACACATGCTAAAGAGATTTCTACTCTTTGTTATTTAGTATTATACCTGTGTCTCATACGTAAAACAAAGGCTAGATTTTAAGTAAAGGCTTTATGTAGTCGTACGTGAAACGACGTGTTTGTATAAGTTATGTTTTTCCAAGATGGCGTCTCACATTTCAACCTCGTCGTATTTTTTGTTTTTTGGTCTACAAGATCTCACCCTTTTCCTAAAAAAAATCCTAACATGTATGCGTGGTTTATTTTATCTTTTATAAGAAAGTATTTATTTTTTATTACCTACATATTTTTATTGTATTTTATTTGTGAATGGTTTTCAGGGTTCCGTACCTCAAGAGGAAAAAACGGAAACGTTATAGGATCACTCGTGTGTGTCCATCTGTCTCTACCGATTTTCTCCGAATCTACTGGACCGAATTACTTAAAATTTGGTACACATATTGGGGAAAATTAGAAAAAAAAAATGAGAACAGCACCGTGTGACATATCAAACGAAAGGGCTTGCTATGGGGGTCCCAAATATTGTTTTTTAATCATTTTTAAATAAACAGTTTTACAGTTATTTTTAAGAAATAGACGCGTGGTGGATTACGGCCCACTCCCTCTCACAGAGAGGAGCCCTGTGTCCCGGCAGTGGGAACATTATAGGCTGATTATGCTAGACGAAATTTGCCCATTCTGACTATGACATAATTATATATAATTTTGAAAAAATACAGAAAATTGGCGTTTTTTTTTTTATTAAAGGAAAACTATGTAGGTATGTATGTATGTGTGTATGGGAGAACATGTTTTTCAACTACAATGTTAAGTTTGTTCTTAGGATAAAAAAAAACATGGTAGATAACATAAAGACAAAATAAAGTAAGAGTCAAAAGTTAGAAGCTGAGATAGAAGCGATTTTGGCATCACACAGTTCTTTTTTGTTTTCAATATTTTGTTAGTTTTAGTATTCGTTTTTTATAATTGTTTTACTAGCTGCACTTCACGGTTTTACCCGCATAAGTCTCGAGCCCGTGGGAATATCGATATAAAGAATATTCTATGTCCTAATCCAGGTCATGGTCTACCCAAGTGCCAAATTTCATCCAAATCCGTTCAGCCGTTTTAGCGTGAAAGCGTAACAAACAAACAAACTCACTTTTATAATATTAGTTAGGAAGTTAGGATAGTTAAGACTGCCTGTGCGTGTCCCAAATATTTTTTTTTTTTCTTTCTGTATTTAAAAGAAAAATAGCTCCTGAAGATGCTTTATTCTATCATTCTATCGGTCTCATTTAATTTATTGACTTCAGTTCTATATAAAACTAATTTATAATAAAGTCTCACTCCTGGCATAAAATAAACATCTATCGGGACTATACACCTTGTTCTCTAAGCCGAAATAAACCCCTTTAGGCGAAGAACATCGTAAGCTATAGGTACCTACTTTGTACTAGTTCAAATAGCTAGAATTACGTGACTCGACTCCCACAAAAGGGTGAACACAGACTTAGTGCGACTAGAAGTGAGTTCAACGTTTATAAAGGATTTATAAAGGATTTGTCGGGTTCAGCTCGAACGATTTATTAATTGTTGAAGCGAAAAGTCAAGAACTGAATGTGGGATTTTGTAAAGGCTTCTGCAGACACGGGCGATATCGCGGGCGCGACAGGCATATTTCTGCCTGTCGCGCATGCGATATCGCCCCAGTCTGTAAAACCTCTCTGTCAGGATTACTAATACTCAGTTTTTTTTTATCAAAATAAAAATATTCGGGTTTAAGAATATTGGTTTTATAACGCTATAAAAATTACAAAAGGCTTGTATCGTCACTACTTTTTACCCCGATATTGCCACTGGATCTTGTGCGGATGAAACCGCGGGGCGCAGCTAGTTAGGTATAAAATAATGGTATGTCTAAGTCAATGTCAAACTATTAATTTCAAATGGGAACATAAAAGGCAAAACTTACTAAAAAATTGATTTGATTCCCAGTCGCCCCTTCCAAAAAGTAGTTTCATATGGAGAAGAATGGAAAAGAAACTCCACCGTTAGGGCTCTTACAGACTGGGGCGATATGCCTGCCAGCAATATGCCTGTCGCGCCCGCGATATTGCCTCAGTATGCAGGAACCTTTACTCGTTTAAAATGATTTTACATTTTTTTATAGGTACACATAATATTATAATTATACAATTAAAATATCAACCAGTTGATTTTCTCTAGACTCTAAGTAGGTACTAAGAGTCTGAATGGGCGAGAATAGAGATGAATGGGCGAGGAACTCCACCGTTCCTTATTTAAAATGTTTTACAATATTTTGTATAGGTACACTAATTACATAATTATACAATTAAAATAGCAACCAGTTTGATTTTGTCTAGACTTTAAGTAGGTACTTTAGAGTCTAGACAAAATCAAACTGGCTGGTTGGCTGTTCCAATGGTGTCCAGAGAGAAGGCAGGCCGTACATTTTTTTACTGCAATAATCAAGATTCGATTCAGAACTACGGATTATGGAAGAGGACGTTCTATCGTAAAATATTACAAACCATTAAATGGGTTAGTAGTCGCGTGTTCTAATTAATATTAGAACACGTGACTACAAACCCATTTAAAGGTTGTGTGTTCGGATGTAAAATTTCTGGAAGTGATTTGATTATGAAACAAAAATACTGCATAGTAATCTATGCAGTATTTTTGTGACGAGTGTAGAGGTTCTATGATAATGCATCATCCTGCTACGCTAGTTGACACTGGCATCTTAATAATAACAAATATTCAACATCAGAATATAGATGAAAAATGATGGATTGTCAAAAAAGACAGTCTTGGATAAATTCACAAACGAATGTGTATTGTATTATATAAGATAAATATATAAACAGTTAAAAAAAGGGATATTATTTATTTAGTGTAGCACGTCCCCCACACTACAATAAAAATACTGCATAGATTACTATGCAGTATTTTTGTTTCATATTCAAATCACTTCCAGAAATTCTACATCAGAACACACAACGTCACATTTCGTTGGTACAGCAAGAAAATTGTAAAGACATACATTGCCGGACGTGTTGATATACCCGTTCTTTTTTTTTAAACCAAAACTGCTGGAAGCTTCCATCGTGGAATAATGGTGCTGTATTCTTTCGAGTTTTTGAAATATTTTTATTTAGTGCAGTGCTGAGGAAATTGTTTACGGTTTTGTAGTGAAATGTTTGGCCGCATTTAAAATGATTTATGGAGTTTTAGCTTTGAGATTTTATTTTTATCTTTTGTATTTTTGTTGCATGTACGTTGAGTTTAGCTAAGTAAGGTTTTCTTAAATATCTTAGACTAGCTTCTACCTGTGACTTCGCGACCGCATGAAATTTCTTGTGCCCCTGTCCCACCCCGTCGCATCGCATCGCCCACCCGCGCTAATACTATTCTCGCTTAGCGTGTTTACCTGACTTTTTTCTTTTTCGTAGCGTCTTGGTCGTAGCGTGTTATTTACGAATTAGGCTATCAAATGCGAATTCAAATTTAAACAAACAAATAGACTCTTCAGCTTCATTATTAGTATACAGAGTGAAATTGAAAACATGCGACAAATCGAAATGGGAGATTGTGTTTATGAACAACTTCTACTGGGACCAAACCTGAAATCGCAGAAAAAAATCAGCTGTTCCTTACATTTATGTTCGCATAACTCGTCAAAATGTGGGAACAGCAGATTTTTTTTTAGTAAAAGTTTTTCATAATGATGAGTGCAATCTCCCATTTCGGTTTGTGGCATGTTTTCAATTTCAACCTGTAGATAGATTATCCAAGACTTTGGAGTGCGGGGGAGGTTGAGGGATCTTCTGTATGTTTTTCAATTCGTCCTTACAATGTATTTTTTATGTATGTTCGCCGATTTCTCCGTCAATTGCGGAGCGATTTCAAATTTTTTTTTTGTTTGAACGGGTATGCTCCTGAGGTGGTCCCATTGTCACCAAGTCATAATCTGATGAGGGGATCCCATGGAAATCGAGGGAAATTCTCAAATTTTAAAGGCACACCAATAGCGATTTAGGTATTTTTTTAATAGTAACTTGTGCATTTACTCTCGGAAAGCAACATTTGGTGAAGTGGAATTGATGATGAAGACCACAGATGGCCACCGGAACTACTTAATAAGATGTATTAAACGAGTTGCGATTAGATACTTTAATATGACGTGTAAAACGTTGACGTGTAAAAGTGTTTGTAAAAACCTACTTACAGAAATAAAATCATTTATCATTTATCATTTATGGTTGCTAAGCCATTTATGTTCTTCGCAATGCAGTGAGTGGTTCTCGTGGTTCTTACCCTGGTAAGAACCACGAGAACCAGGAGAGAACTTCTCAACAATTAACATCCCTGAATCAAGAAAAGCAATATTTTGTAAAAGGTGATGAGCAGTGTGGTATTTTGCTACACTAAACGACATCTTTATGCTATAATAATTATAAAATTACCTTTGTTATAATTCCTGTACCTACTATTTTCCTTGCTTCAAACATCATCAGAAATCATAAAAGCAACACCACAATGAACTGTTTCTAACACTGAAGACTGTATTTTATATTATTAATTTTCTCTTGTTGTAAAATAGCATATTTTTATCCATTGACATCTTCAATCATAAATTGTCATCTGTCTAATATTTTCTTTCTCTATGAATCGTACCGGCCTTGATAAAGCTAGTTTCAGACTTACTTCGCTATGTACTCATGTAAACCGTTTTCATTGATCCTGGCAGGCATTCAAACTAATCATTTGAATTATGTTTCACAGAAACTTCTAGAACCTTTGCCAGGATCTATAAAAGCGGTGATCGGACCTGACAAGGGTTCAGTCAGTTCAGTTCGGTTCGACTCAGTCTAATCCCAGTTCAGTCAGTTCAGTTCTATAGCTTACTTTATTTCTTGTACTAATAATTGTAACGTGTAAAAAATATAATCTCTAAAGAATCTCATAGTGTGTGTGATTTGTGATTCACCTTAGATAGCCGCCGGCCTTCTCACTTCCGCCTTTGGGAGATTTCTAAGGCCGAAGGCGTTATAGTCGCGTGGCTTAGGACGCCATAGCCGACCACTCCTTTGTGTCTTAGGAGGTCCAGACACTCGTCTCATGGAGCGTGAGGTGCTGTAGTGCCTCCGCAGTCAGCCGTATCGGCGAGATTCGGATTACGCCACCGTCTTACTAGCCCACTCCAGGACGGAGAGCTCTACCATTATTAGGGCATTCTATCAACGTGGCGTTGGACACTACCACCAATTACACATCATACCACCAACCACACCAACAATACCACTAATTTAGGTACTATATAACAAAACCTCTTGTTTAACAAGGGACGTTTTACTCCTTGGGACAGAGTTGCCGACTGACTGCGAAGGTGAGAACCTCATCTTCGTGCTCCGCCTCGTCTGTCAGCCCTGTCCCACTGCTGCCTGCCGATCCAGACCAACTACCTGCCAAACCTGTCCAGCTGCTGCCAGCCAATGCTACATCCTGCCGTGCAAGCGTCCCGCGCACTCGGACCGGAAGCATAGAATAATTTTAATATTTAGTCTAATCTTTTAAATATTTAGTAGTAAGTACTATTACTTTAGTTTTCTTTTTTTAACGTGACTTACAACTGGCCCTCCGGCCAATCGTAACGTTACGGCAGTTGACATTATGCTATTGTAACTTAGATAAATTACAAACTAACCGGCTAAAAAGTAAAACAAATACAAAAAGAAAGCAACCGAAACCAAAACCAAAAAATAACTTTAATTTCGGAAGTCGGTGGCAAAAAACTAAAATACAGATCCAACGACACCAACTTCCAAAATTAAAGTTATTTTTCACTTTGCAGTGGTTTTTTGAAGTCGGTTGTTTTTTTTTTTTTTTTGTAAAAAGTTTTTTTACTACCAAACCGCCTAGAACCAAAAAGTCGAAGATATTGTGACATCTAACAAGCCGCACTGGGCCCGCATGGTAGATTACGGCGCGATTCCTCTCACAGAGAGGGGGCCTGTGTCCCAGCGGTGAGAACATTATTGGCTGATTATTAAGTACTTTGTAAGCAGGAAAGGAAAAACTGTTAACCCACTATAAAAAATACCAGAATAATAGAATAATAAAATTAGCAATAACGTTAGGCCAGACAATCTTATCAAAACATAACCATTAAATCTTTTAGTACATACCTGATAATGGCTATCTTTACGAGTAAGAATGTAGATTGAAATTCAAACGACCTGAAGAGTTTGTATCTGTTTTAACTGTTTACGTTTAAAATGACCAAGTTAACGCCGACAGTTTAATTACTATTTCGAAATACGAACTACTAACTTAAGTTTGGAATAAACCACGAAATTAATCAAGGAATATAGAAGAGTAAGACCGCACCATGACTGACACAGACAGTCAGCGTTGTGGAAAACCACGAAGGAAATGTCCAAAATATCTGGGACTCATATGCGAAGGCTGTTTACAGCAGTGTGACGATACTAGAAATCACATTGATTTTTAATACTCGTCTGTAAAATAAGAAAAGCTTTAATATATTTCATAGTCAAAATAAAAAATCTAACAAGAATCTTGAACTTAATTGTTCATTATTTAATTGTGATTTCAGTACATAGCCTCTGCCATGATAAGCAGTAGGTACTAAAAATCTATTCACATTATTATTATAATTGCTAAACTAGCCGTTTGTCTTTCGGTCTGTATGTCTATTAACTCTTCACGCCTTAACGGCTGAACGGATTTGGCATACAGATAGATCATGACCTGGGTAAGGTCAAGGACATTTGATACTTTTTATCTCGGAAGTACATTCCCGTGGCATAACTTCCGACCTCCACGCAGGCGAAGCCACAGGCAAAAAAGCTAGTTTTTAATAAAAAGGTTACAACATTTTTAAACAACATCATACATATTTTTTGTTATTTTATACACAAAAACAAAACTGTCAACTCAAACTCAAACTCAAAGCATTTATTTCAATTAAACCATTTACAGGCACTTTTGAATGGTCAAGGAGTCGGTCAGTTAGAAATATGAAGCTAGTTGCCCATTCCAAAGCGTAGTAGGTACCTATGAAGAAGAACGGGCAAGAAACTCCATGGACACTCTTTTAAATTATATTGATACATAAAGATTAGTATAAATAATGTTGAATTTATAACTAAATGTGAGGACGATGTAAAAGAAAAAACGCGTATACGCGCATGTACGCGCCATAGCAGCAAAATAATATAATTACAAATAAGCCGAGGAACAACTTTGCAACTTCCATCAATTATTGAAACTCCGTCCCAAATCTTTTATAGGATATGCCTTACGTTTCAATGTAAGGTACCTAATAGCTAATAAAGTTTTTGGCAGATATTCAAACGGATTTCACTGTAGTTTGGCTCTCGTCTACTTTGGATCACTAGCCCAATTTGTAGTGAGTTTCGACGCCGTAAATGTAATATTTTAGCTTTAAGCCAAACGCGATGCTTTTGGCAACGATGTTGTGTAAGATATATTACCGTATCGTACTAAAGAGTCTTGTAAAATTGACAAAGATTGCTCACTATTGTCTGGAAAACATCTGATTAAAGACTGGTCCGTGGCAGCTCTGGATAGTGAGAGATGGAAGGAGAGTAGGGAGGCCTTAGGCCAGCAGTGGTGTATTGCGGCATAAATACAAAAAAAAAAATTAAACAATTTTCTGGAAAATGTCTTCTGGAGTCACCGATGTAGTTCATAGAACCAGCAATTTTATATGACAGTGGATCGTAATGGTCGTTACAACAGACATGTCCTTGTTTTTTTGAAAAAAACAGAAAAGGAATTAAAAGCAAATTAATGTTTACTCCCATTTTGTACATCTAATAACTTCAACCAAGGGGACTTTGGTATTTGTTGAATAACTTATTTACAGTATTCACACCATTAGGCAACGCAAATCAAGTCCGCAACGACCACACACTCTCTAAGAGATTTTGCGCACCGTGAGTGCCAGGCGTTTGACAATTCGCAGCGCACTTTATTGTCTGTCAAAAGACTTCACAGACTTGATCGCACAAAAATTCTGTCGTCTGCGTGGGCCCTTAACGGTTACACAAGTTCAATTCCGTAACAGCACAAGAAACGTTCCTGGAACGACATTAATTCCGGTATACAAGTTCCAGATTCTTAAGATTTGTGTACCATTCGTATGTTTCTACTAATTTTCTCCGTTGCGACAGTTTCTAGCAGTTACGACCTCTAGTTTTGAATTAATTAAAACTTAGTTAAAAGGGCTTCATGTTGCCTGAATCGAATTTAAAACTTTAATCAATTTAGTGGAGTCGGTTTAGTAAGTGGATAGGGCTAATGTATGAAGAATGTTTCATATTTTAGATAAAAACTATGTTTTTGGTGGCACTTCATTTATTTGTATTGTGTATCTACTTAATATGCAAATTCTGCATTATCAACATTATTAGGGTTCAGTATTAAACAAGGAACCCATATAGTTTCGCCATGTCCGTCTGTCTGTCTGTCTGACCCCACTGTAGCCCAGAGACGCTTAGTACTAGAAATATGTAATTTGGCTTATGTATCCATATTAATCTCGGCCACAAAGTGCTAAAATATTTTTTATTTTTTTATTTTTTCTAGCGTACCTTCCTTTTTTTTTGTGGATGGGAAATCATCAAATAACTTCTCCCGCTCTGGGCGGAGCGGGAGGGTGTGTCAGACTCTTACTGACTAAAACCCACCCGTATTCCTTCTTGTTGCCTGTGTTGCCAGGGGCCTCGGTGACCCATTAATACCTTCCCGCGACCCCGGCAGGCATCGGCCCTAGCGGACCCCTACATTGTGCTGACGACATCTCTTTGAGGCGCGCGTGGAATACGACGCGCCGTCGACCCTGGCTTGGTCCTTACCGGACGGTGAGCTACCCATTGCTCACCGTCCGCAAGCCCGCGCCTACGGTGGCCGGAAATTCAACACGGTGGCCGGAAATCCAGCGTACCTTCCTTGCACGTAATGTGGAGATGATAGTTTTTTTCTCGTCTACCCCATGGTGTTGGGTATCGTTGGATAGGCCATTCAAAAATATTGCTGGTCTGTAAACAGCACTTTTCGATCCAAGGATCCACTTGCATTATATTAAGCATTAAAGTGCTATTTTTTTTTAGAGCCGAGTGTCCCCCCCGCCCTGCCAGCTAAATGGTTGTTTCTGGAGATGTCAAAAAATTAATGGCAGTACATATAATGAAATTAAAAGGAAAACCATCACGGCTTTGCAAGTTAACGAGTTATAGTCGACCAACTTAAATTTGCAGTTGGAGAATTGACCGTGGCATATATCGATGTATGGGAAAACAGGTTTTTCAACTAAAATGTTAAGTTTATTTTGGAATAAATTTGTCCCAAGTAATCCCAACTACGGAACCCTTCATTGTGCGTGGTCCGACACGCACATGGCCCGTTTTTTTTTTACTAATAGATATATTTTATTTTTCTTAGGTCTTACAATTTTCATAAGTAATTTCTTCATTAACGAAGACTATATTTTTATTTCAAAGATATAAGGGCATAATCAGAGGGCTTTATAAGCTTTCGGTTGAATTTTAAGAAATTTTGACGTTTATATGACAATAAAACTTCGTATCCTACAAATAGAAAAGCCTTCTATAACTTTTGAAAAGCGTAGTCGTAGAAAATCTTCAACCTGAACAAATATCGGAAAGGCACTGCAATATCTCACGAACACCGGAATCAGCATATAAATGCAACAAAAAATTTCTCTCTTTCGAAATAGTCGCGGAATTTCTCGCCTGTCCACTTTTGATCCGTTCCTATTCATCAACATGCGTTTTGAATTTTACATACATAGTGGTATTGAAAAAGAGTGGTAACATGCGTGCGACAAAATTAAGGCGAGCTGTTTTTTTTAGAAACGTCACATATTATTTTAAATAGGTACTACGGTCAGCAATAAAAGTCTATTAACACTGTTACTTTTACATATTATTATATCTAATAAACGAATGAATACAAACTTATTGTGCTAAGTAGGTAGGTACTGACCTTTTTATATCCATTAACCAAGAATCTATGTTCTTTGAGTATTAGTTAATTAGTGTACCAGCTTAATAAACTTTACGCAAAATATAAACAATATCCCTAAAGCACACAAAACAATATTTAACATAATAAAAACAATACAGGAGAAAAGCGATAAACAATGAAATAAATTTACCTAACAACAAAGAGAAACACAGAAAGTTAGTTTCGCTGATTTTAATATGAATTTGTGTTGTCTTATCGCGTAAGCTGTTTATATTGATTCCAATAATATTCAAGGAAGTTAACAAATCAAACTCAATCCTTCAGCGTTGTAATAAGTATGAAGCTGAAACGTGTAGTCATATTATTTACCTACTTTGGCTCTAATATAGATTACATTGGATCCGAAGTATTTAACTTAACAATTCTGTTGTTGTTATGTTATTTGTACATTTAGTCACCATAAATAAGGTTGAATGTCACTTGCGCGTCATTAAGCAACGACGTACAGTTTTTGTTTTCAAGACCAATGTGAAAGTTACACAGTTCAACCTTAGTGAAGTTTCAATGAACTGGGAGATTTATGGTAAAGCATTCTCGCGAGGTCGACTATAGACATTCTTAAGTCATTGTTTGCATGACGCTCCTTAAGGGTCGGGTAATCGCAATTGACATTTCCTATAAAAATTCGCGCCGTGCTCATGCCGTGCCCACGCTGTGCCCACGCCGCACCGCCATTCGGTTTCATAGGGAACATTTATTTTTAGTAACGAATGTATGAATACTTGCAAAAATCACTGATGGTAAAATAGTCTGTTCATACAAAAAAAAAACTTTTTACGAAAAAAAGCAACTGAATCCAAAAAAACACTACACTAAGAGAAAACATAACTTTAATTTCGGAAGTCAGTGTCTTTGGATTTGTATTTTAGTTTTTTTGCCACCGACTTCCGAAATAAAAGTTATTTTTCATTTTGTAGTGTTTTTTTGGAAGTAGGTTGTTTTTTAATCGTAAAAACTTTTTATTTTTCTCTTTTTAGTGGCTCAGTTTGTAATTTATATTACAATAGCATAATGTCAACTGCTCATCACCTTTTACAAAATATTGGTTTTCTTGATGCAGAGACGTAATTGTTGAGGAGTTCTCCTGGTAAGAACCAGGAGAACAGCCACTGCATTGTGAAGAGCATAAATGGTTTAGCAACCATATTAAAAAACCTAATCGAATCGTAACTTGTTAATTAAATACTTCTTATTAAGTAGTTCCGGTGGCCATCTGTGGTCTTCATCATCAATTCCACTCCACCAAATGGTGCTTTCCAAGAGCAAATGCACAAGTTACTATAAAAAATGCCTACGTCACTATAGATGTGCCTTTAAAGTTTGAGGATTTTCCTCGATTTCCATGGGATCCCCACATCAGATTATGACTTGGTGACAATGGGACCACCACAATTGACCGAGAAATCGGGGAACAAACATAAAAAGAATACGGTCAAATTGAGAAACCTCCTTTTTTGAAGTCGGTTAAAAAAATCATGAAAATATCTTAAGTAGTTTGAAAGTCGCCATGGGATCTGGAGGCAAAAGTCCTCGCGCACGTATGGGAGTGGCGCGAGGAGGCGAAACGCCGGGGCGTAAGTCCGCCGCCGCGAGAAATCGCGGCACAGCGGACGGAGCTCCGGCGGGATCTCATGGCGTCATGGAAAGTACGGTTGTCGCAACCCAGTGCTGGGCACGCCACGATTGCGGCGATAAGTCCCCTCTTTGAGGAGTGGCTGGAGAGGCGCCGTCGTATTCCACGCGCGCCTCAAAGAGATGTCGTCAGCACAAAGTAGGGGTCCACTAGGGCCGATGCCTGCCGGGGTCGCGGGAAGGTACTTATGGGTCACCGAGGCCCCCGCAACACAGGCAACAGGAAGGAATACGGGTGGGTTTTAGTCAGTAAGAGTCTGACACACCCTCCCGCTCCGCCGAGAGCGGGAGAAGTTATTTGATGATTTCCCACCCTCAAAAAAAAAAGACAGTCACAAGTAGTTTGAAAGTAATATCGTTTTTTTATGCTTTGGGTTTGCTCCCTGAATTTATTTCATAAAGTATTTAACTACAATACTTAAAAGAATTGGTGTGTATGCGTTCTAGTTTAACATACATTTTTTGCATGACTTACTTCCGTTATATGAAGGCGTAATAGTAGATTTAAAAGTCACTAAAATCATATATCTGCACCTTAAGTAAACTATTCCTTTGATATTTCAGCAGGCTTAGCATGAAGCTTTCTATTTCTTCGAAGAATAGACACGGCTCTTTCTATACAAAGTGACATTTCGTATCTCCATTTTTGACGTCTCACCGTAGAAATCCTTCTACAATCTGTCATTTTGTCTTTCGCTTCTAACGGTCTTTGTCTAGGTCCTTTTTTATGTAGAAGGATTTCTACGATGCAATGTCAAAAAAGGAGAAACGAAATGTCACTTTGCATAGAAAGAGCCGTGTCTATTCTTCGAAGAAATATAAAGCGTCATGCTATGCCTGCTGGTAGGTCTGTTTCACTTTAACAACGCATTATCTACTGATTGCTGTGTATGACATGAAGTTCATAAAAGAATATGTCAGTCATCCCAATAAATCCATTATCAGAATCTCTTTTAAGTTGAAAACGACCGATATTTGTAAGCCCTACGCTATAAAATATTGACATTAGGATCTCTTTACATTACATTCTGGAATCAGTCATGTTTGTTAGAAATAATAGTAACTCATTTTCGCGAATGGCAGATAAATTTCCCAGAAACAGACGTGATCAAAGTCAGCTCTGTCTGCATAGTAGTAGGACTGCACTTATGCGCAAAAGTGTTTTTTGCATGATCCCTATTATTAAAATAAGTCACCGAGAAGTTGTAGGAGCTTAATAATGTGCAATTAAAGAAACAACTAAAGGCATTTCTAACTGACAAAGCATATTATAACATTAAGAAATTTCTGACAGAACCATTTATTTTGACATAGATTTAATGAATAATTTTTATTTACTGTTGACATTTATAATTTATTATTGTTTGCTAAGTTCAAGGTAAATTAATGATATTGACTTGACTTGACATATTTGCAAGCCATAATATGTAGCAAACATGTCTGAACCTGTATTTTTTATGTCATCCTGCATGCATGTTTTTATTCTTGTATGTGTACACATGTTTGAGCAAATAAATATATCTCTTAGGAAAAGTCTTTTTTTATCGTTATCTTATCTTTTAGGAAAAGATAATTATAGGAAAAGTAATTTTAGGGAAATATCTTATCTTAGCTTTTAAAAATTACAACAATGTTAATTCATCCGAAAAAATACGAGTACCCTTATTACCCAGTAATAGACAAACAGGGAACAGCCTAAATGCCCCAACTCAAGTGACTAACGATTGCGTGCCTCACGAAATAAACGGATCTATTATTTTTATAGTGCGTGCGATTTCACTCGCAAAATTAAACAAACCATATTACGAGTATTCCTGTAAAAATAACGTGGATTTTTTGACTATTTATAATGAGTTTAGTTTGAAATATGAGGTGATGAGTTTTTAGTGCTAATTCGGGGCATGAATTGGACAGTGGACGAATCTTTTTGTGGTTTGTGGCATTGTGATACTTATTTTTTTCGTAAACCTAGCTCGACTAAATAGAAGAATTACCTTTTTTCTTTTCTACCGTATTCAGTGCATCTTTGCTACATGGAGGGAAAGTACCTTAAATACTGTTTATAGAAAAAATACTGAATGAAGACTTCATTTTTATTTTAAAAACAATACGACCTACATTCAAAGAATTTTAAATAATCGCCTGTCTGAACCGGGAATATGAAAAAAAAACTGTAATCTTACTGTACCGATCGAAAGGATTCACTCAAACAAAAGAATAGACGTTTGAAAATGGAACACATTTTATTTTATAATCAGCCAGGCGCATTGTAATTGTGAAAACACAAAGAGTTATTTATTACTAGGTACTACAATTTATGATCCTATCACATTATTATTTTATCATACATTTATAATAGAGAAATTATTATTTCTCAAGTGTGTACTCATTAGTAGTACTTTGAAATGATAATAAAGCAGAAAGTATTAGGTACATAAAGTCAGTTGTTATAAGCACGGCATAGAGAACAGGCATAAAAAAATATTCTGAACTTAATATTACATTTTATGGTATTCCTTTTATTTTAAATGCTATATTATTTAGAAGAAATAAATGTATACGATTGAGCCTTTCCATCGGTGCAGTAAAATTACAGGATTGTTTTTTTTTTCACATTTAGCGTGTTCGATTCCCGGTTCAGACAGGCGATTATTTAAAATTCTTTGAAAGCAGTTCGTATTGTTTTTAAAGTAAAAATGATGACTTTATTCAGTATTTTTTCTATCTATAGTATTTAAGGTACTTTCCCTCCATGTGGCAAAGTCGTGGGGCGCCCTGTATATTATTAAAGTTAGGATTCTTAATTTGCACATAACAAACAGTTCTAAATTTCCCACCCAGGACAGACAATCATGTTCTAGATACCAAAATACCTGCTTGGACTTACCATATATATATATTTGCTTTCATTTTATAATCTCACATTATTGCCAGAAACAACATATTAATAAATTTAACTTTATATTTACAAATTCATCAAAAAAACTTTCCAAATAAACTACAATTTTATAATAAATTTTAAAATCCACCGAAGACAAAATTTTCATAAAATTCAAAAGACGTAAATAAAACTGGAAACGCTAGTGTGCAGCGTTCCATATTTTTGTATGAGACATTACTGCCGCGGGGCCCAACGCGATCTTCGTTTGTTTGGCGATGATTATGCCCATTCATAGTCCGACAGACCATTGTACGCTGCATGGGTTTTTATCTCATAAATAATACGGAATCCTGATTGGATGGGAGCTATGCATAAAAACCGGATAAGTGTGAGTTAAGCTCGCGTGGTGAGGGTTCCGTACAATGAATATTTATTTATTTATTTAATCTTCTCGCACACAAGTACAAAGGCGGACTTAATGCCTTAGGCATTCTCTACCAGTCAACCAAGGGTGGTGAAGAGATAAGATGGCAGGTGCTCTGAGAGGAAATAAAAATAACGAAAAATATTAAAGATAACATAATAGATTATAAATAGAATAAGTACAGAAATACATAAATAGGTTACAAGCATAAAATACAAATACATACATATTTACTACAATATATACCTACATTATACATATATATATATACATACAAATTCAAGGAAAAGAGATACATAATTGAGATGACTCTACGCTATTTGTTTTGAAAATAACTCTGCAATTTCCGCTTAATATCTTATTTACTATGTTTTTTATCCCAAGATAATTTACCCCAAGAACAAACTTAACATTGTATTTATAAAACATGTTCTCCCATACATTCCAACTGCAAATTTAAGTTTGTACGCACAATATTGAGAGATTTATCATGTTATTTTAACACCATAGACTTCTTATAGGTTTTCTTGTAATATATAAGTAAAGAACTACATACATAACATAACATAACATCACGTCTTGTCTCCCCGAAGGGTTGGGCAGAGGTGTACCTATAGTACACCCACATTTCGCCAGTTATGTTTAAGTCTCATGTAATAGGGGGCGAGCCTATTGCCATCAACCGGGCATAAAACAAGAGTCCGGGCTGCTACTGAGAAATAGCATAAAGAAAAACCCAATAACACTTTATCCGAACTGGGAATCGAACCCAGGACCTCACGCTCAGAAGTAACGCTAGCAAACACTAGACCAACGTGGTTTGTAATATGCAAAATATATTGTGTCTCACTTATTTATTTGTACATACTACATAACAAAGACGTTCTCAAAACATTTAATGTATCTCAGTATTCTACAACACAAGTCCAAAAATTTATATATTCTACCTCGTAACCCGTTCTCGATGAATTTGCAATTACTTTATCACTTACCTTATGTAAACATGAAAAAAAGGGTGGAAAGAAATCCTTTAAGAAAAAACGTCTTATACATATCCAGACTTTGTGCTGCTACTGAGAAATTCCAGATAGAAAATCCCAATAACACTTTTCCCGACCCGGGGAATCGACCCCAGGACCTCATGCTCAGCGGTAGCACTTGCGACCACAAGACCAACGATTCAGTCAAGTAAAGAACTATTTTTAGTTTCTTTTTAATTTTCAGGCTCAGTTACAGAGAATGGTCAATTTTCATCTATTTTCTTGAATAAATACTATTAAAATTTTAAAAACAAAAATGTATTATATTTGACATTCTCACAACAAGCCCTTTCATTTGAGATATCACACGGTACAGTTTGCAAAACTTTTTTTCTAATGTGACCAAAACCAAAAGTGACCCTCATATTTAAAATTATTTTATACGTGTAACTTAAATACATTCATTTTGAGATCTATGACCCAAACACTGGTTTGGGTCACAGAAATTCATACGTGTACTAAATTTCAACTTAATTGGTCCAGTAGATTCAGAGCAAATTGGCTGTGACAGACAGATACAGGAGTGATCCTATATGGGTTTAGTTTTTTCCTTTTAAGGTACGGAACCCTAAAAATCCTTGAAAAGTCATCTATAACGAGTAAATATTTGCATAACTGTTTTTCCGTGGATTGCTTTTTTTATTTATTTCATCGCTTTTCCTGGTATGTAGGTGAGTGGGACTTTAAAGTCAATTCGCTTCACTTCAGTGTTTTTTGCTATCATACTCTCGGATTTATTTTCATTTTTCGCGATTATTACAATTTATTTAAAAATATATATACTCGTATATCTATAACATTGTTTATGACTTTACATTCAGTTATTGGCAAAGGGTTCGGTGCAAACTGTAATAATTATATAAGCATGGTAATTAATGTGATTTCTTTTTCGTTTGCCGCCCACAAGAAAAATAAGTCGCAAGTTTGTGTAAAAAATAAATTTAAGTGCAAGTACCACTTAAAGTTACTGTTTATACAGTACTAGCCCGCGACTTCATCCGTGTTAAATTTCTTATTTTTAAGGGTTCCGTACCTCAAAGGAAAAAAACGGAACCCTCATAGGATCACTTGTGTGTTTGTCCGTCTCTCACAGCCGATTTGCTCCGAATCAACTGGACCGATTAAGTTGAAATTTGGCACACATTGATATGTGTACATTGATTTGGATCACAGAAATTGATATTTCTGTGATCCAAATACGGAAATGTAATGTTAACAAATTATTTTTGAATATAAGGGTCACTTTTAGGGGCATATGAGAAAATTTCAAAAAAAGTTTTGCAAACTGTACCGTGTGACATATCAATTGAAAGGGCTTCTTGTGAGGGTCTCAAATGTATTTATGTATTATTTTTAACATAAAATATAACATCGCATCGCCCGCAAGTGCTATTACTTCGTTAAAATATAACATCGCATCGCCCGCAAGTGCTATTACTTCGTTTTCGCTTAGCGCTATTTATGACTATTTTTCTTTTTGCTCGGCTCCTAAGGGTCATAGCGTGATATTCAAAAAGAACCTGTAAACTCTCTCAGGAATTAGGCTATTAAATATAAAAAGATTTTTTCTGGTAGTTAGATGTTGAATTTTGAATACAATTTTAAACAATTAAACAGTATTTCAGTTGAAATGTTAGAATTACTTCGTTGAAGAATTCATTGAAAGTTGAAATATTAATCCGCAGACGGGTTAAAAATATTATGATTCTGTGAAAGTTAAGTCCTATCTTTGCACCTGGTTTAGCATTAAAATAATTAAAGCAGGTATATATTTTTTATTAATCAGTTTTTTTGGTAACCATCTTTGTCACCCACCTGCCCTAAAAATTACATAAATTAATTTAAATTATTGTTTTCAATTTTAATTACTAGCATAAACTTTTTTTGCTGTAGGTAAATCATCATGGATACCCTCCATCTGCAAAGACCAGGGGTATGTCGGACCTCTAGCAATTAAAACCCAACTGTTCCTTCCAGTACCATGAGCTGGGGCCCGGGAGATACTTGTACATTCGCTGCACCCCCGACTGGTATCAGCCCGCTATACCTAACGGGCTCCATCACCGAGTGCGGTACGAGTACCTACCTACCTATTTGGGAGTTCGAGAATAAGATTCGATTCAGATTCCGATTCGGTGTAAAACAATAGAAAATCAATTCTGTCTCATTAGCTGTCCTTGACCGATTATCGAATTTGTCCCCGATTCCGTCAATCTACAAATATTTTTGTGGTTTATCAATATGTGTTTTGTCTCTAGAACACACAATCAACATACTATTGTAACATTTATAAATTAATGGAATTAGGGTCGTTCATCTATCTGAATGTACTAGTTATATTTCAATAAAATCCTATCATAACCATAATAATTACGAGAGTAGAAAAAAAACATGAATTAACATATAACCTCATTCTTACCCAGTATCATCACATTATGGTTCACTGAACCTCTGAAAGCCATCCGCGACTAACTGGAAAGACGGGCAAAGAAAAGGGTTAGAGCATCATTTAATAGAGCTGTATTATCTCATTAGCTCTGTATATGTATAATTTATCTCATTAATTATTTTTTCGTGTTTCTGCATGGCTAGTGACTCCGAAAGTTTTTAAAGATAAACTCAAAAATATGACGCTTGTAACATTTTTAAAGTTAGGTAATGAATATCAAATAAGAGCTCATTATAAATATGTACAAGAATGGCAGCACAAGAGTTCGAAACCTAGCAGGCGTGAGCAAAGATGCTTTTTTGATTGATGCTGACGTGACTTCGTCACATGGTTGTCATGGTTGTGTTGGAGTACTGTGCAATCCACGTATTCTCATTAGAACAAAGGGTCTATAAAACAGCAGCTCACCCGGTGTTATTGTATGGATCCGTATCTTGGACAACAAAAAAGAAGAAGCGTTTTCTTCTTTTTTGTTGAACATATATGTATAAACAAAAGGTTCATACCAACGAAATGAACATGCTAAGATTGGCAGGAGATGTGACTGGCCTTGAAAAAGCTTGCAATAAATACATACGAGATAGCTTTAAATTTGGACCCATCGCTGATAAAATTACCGAAAACTGCCTAAGTTGGTATGGACACATTCAGACATTAAGAGACGCAATGAAGATCATGTGGTACAAATTGCTCTAAATACGCCGGGACCAAAAGACAGATGCCACCCGCCAGTGACCTGTTTGTCAAATATAAAAAGAGACCTCAAGAAATCCCAGTTGTCCGAACTGACAACCCATGACAGAATTTGGCATTTTTGGCGCAGAAAAGCGAGGAGATCTGACCCAAAATAACGAGACCAGGGCCGGAAGAAGACCCTAACTTCGTCAGCCGGCGCCGGTACTCCGTCCCGCGAGGCCGTCAAGAGAGGACGGGGTTGCGTAGCAGCACAGTTCAGGGATATTGTCGTGGTAGGTATATACTTCTCACACGGTGGAGCATACGGTGGAGGTCTTCCCGGGTTGGGCAGAGCACCGCCGTGTCCTCGTGGAGGCGATCGGTGGCAGAGATCTCTCGCGCCCGGCCCTGGTTCAGGCCATGGTACGGAGCGAGAGGGCATGGGCAGCCGTCACCTCCTTCTGTGAAGTAGTAATGCTCGCGAAGGAGGAGGCTGGACGTTTGAGGGAAAGGCAAATTTCGCGCCCTCTCGCCCCTAGCCACCGCAGGAGATGCCCTGGGCGTCGGGAATCCCGGGCGGATTTCCGGCCACCGTAGGCGCGGGCTTGCGGACGGTGAGCAATAGGTAGCTCACCATCCGGGAACGACCAGGCCCGGGTCGACGCCACGTTGTATTCCACGCGCACCTCAAAGAGATGTCGTCAGCACAAGTGTAGGGGTCCACTAGGGCCGATGCCCGCCGGGGTCGCGGGAAGGTACTAAAGGGTTACCGAGGCCCCTGGCAACACAGGCAACATGGAAGGAATACTGGTGGGTTTTAGTCAGTAAGAGTTTGAAGTATACTTCTCGAGTTCTACAACTCCCTTGCGTAGTTGAGAGACGTCGTCGTCGGGTTCGGTTCCCTCCCAGTGCGGTCCTCGAGGACATTAATGCCAAGACTTCGGCTTGGCAATCCCGATATACGGACTTACGGGGCAGGATGGTAGAGGACTAGGCTCTGAAGATAGGCTTGGTCGTCCTAAACCGGGGTTCTGTCCCCACGTGTGTGCGGATGCGGGGTGAATCAGTGGTGGACATCTCGTTCGCCAGCCCCACTCTGTCACCGCGTGTAGTTGACTGGCGCGTCATAGAGGGAGTGGCGACCTATTTCGATCACCGGTACATCTGGTTTTACGTCTCCACCCAGACCTCGAGCGCGGTGGTCCGACGGGCCCCGAGTGGTCCGCGGTGGGTGCTGAAGCAGCTGGAACGGGAGCTCCTCCTGGAAGCCTCGATTGTGCAGGCCTGGGCGTCATCACCGGACAGGCCTGCTGACATCAACGACGAAAAGGAGTGGTTCGGGGAGGCCATATCCAAAATATGTGACGTGGTAATGCCCCGGGTCCAGCCTGCACGTGCTTCGCGCCAGGTGTACTGGTGTGGTGTGGTGCAGTGTGGTGGTGTGGTGGTCGCAGAAGCTCACGGCTATGCGCACTGCGTGCGTTTCTGTGCGACGCCAGTACACCAGGCACCACAGGCTCCGTATTTGACCTCCGGATACGGAAGCCATTCAGGCGGAGCTGTACAAGGGGTACAGGAGGTCGTCTTAGCGGTGTCTCTATACATCGCCGATGCCTTTAATACTCTGCCTTGGAGTTGCATCAGGGACCATCGGATGCCGACCTACCTCTGTCTTGTGGTCGAGGCCTATCTGTCGGACGGGGCCGTCATCTACCCCAATCACCACGGAATGTCGAACTGGCCAGAGACATCTGTGGGACATCGGATACAACTGGGTGCTGCGCGCCCACCTCTCCAGCGGCGTCAGCGTAGTGGGCTACGCTTTCATGGTTCTGCGTCACCGTTGGAGTCCCAACCTCTGGTTCGCATCGGCGTCAAGTCGACGATGAAGTACCTGGGGTTTACTATTAGGGTGGGAAATCATCAAATAACTTCTCCCGCTCTGGGCGGAGCGGGAGGGTGTGTCAGACTCTTACTGACTAAAACCCACCCGTATTCTTTCCTGTTGCATGTGTTGCGGGGGCCTCGGTGACCCATAAGTACCTTCCCGCGACCCCGGCAGACATCGGCCCTAGTGGACCCCTACCTTTGTGCTGACGACATTTCTTTGAGGTGCGCGTGGAATACAACGCGCCGTCGACTCGGGCCAGGTCCATACCGAACGGTGAGCTACCCATTGCTCAATGGGAGCTCCATTGCTCACCGTCCGCAAGCCCGCGCACGATGAAGTACCTGGGACTCGTCCTCGACAGCCGGTGGAACTTCGTGGAGCATTTCCGACGTTTGGTTCCCAAACTGGAGCGGGCCGGAGCTACCTTGAAGCGGCTCCTGCCCAATCTAGGGTGTCCAACCGCCTCCTACTGGGGGCTCTACGTGGGGGTCGTGTAGCCCTTTACGGGGCACCTGTGTGGGCGCGTTCCCTGGCGCTGCGGCCAGCCTGCCGGATGAGCGCGGCCCGAAGGGTCATGGCCAACCAGCTAGTCCGGGGATACCGCATGGTCTCCGGTGAGTTGGCGAGCCTCCTTACCAGATTGCCACGTATGGCAGTGGCGCGAGGAGGCGAAATGCCGGGGCGTAACTCCACTGCCGCGAGAAATCACAGCACGGCTGACAGAGCTCCGCCGGGATCTCATGGAGACATGGAGAGTGCGATTGTCGCAACCCAGTGCTGGGCACGCCACAATTGTGGCGATAAGTCTACTCTTTGGGATCTCTGGAGTGGCTAGAAAGGCGCCACGGCGTCCTCACCTTCCTTCTTCACCGGACCCGGCAGCTTCGGGAGGTTCCTGTGTCGGATAAGGCGGAAGGAAACGACCGGGTGTCACCCCTATGTTGATCGCCCGGAGGACACGGTGGAGCATACGGTGGAGGTATGCCCGGCTTGGGCAGAGCACCGAGCACCGCCGCGTCCTCGTGGAGGCAATCAGCGGCAGAGATCTCTTGCGTCCGGCCCTGGTTCAGGCCATGGTACGGGACGAGAGAGCATGGGCAGCCGTCACCTCCTTCTGCGAAGCAGTAATGCTCGCAAAGGAGGAGGCGGGATGGTTGAGAGAAAGGCCAATTCCATGCCCTCTCGCCCCTAGCCGCCACAGGAGATGCCCTGGGCGTCGGGAATCCCGGGCGGATTTCCGGCCGCCGTAGGCGCGGGCTTGCGAACGATGAGCAATGGGTAGCTCATCGTCCGGTTAGGACCAGGCCCGGGTCAATGGCACGTTGTGTTCCACGCGCGCCTCAAAGAAATGTCGTCAGCACAAGTGTAGGGGTCCACTAGTACCGTTGCCTGCTGGGATCGTGGGAAAGTCCGGAAGGGATACCGAGGCCCTGGCAACACAGGCAATGGAAGGAATACGGGTGGGTTTTAGTCAGTAACAGTCTGACAAACCTCTTGCTCCGCCCAGAGCGGGAGTAATTATTTGATAATTTTCCAAACAAAAAGGGGGCTGTAGAAAAAGAATAAATATCAAATAATAGTGAGTATTTTTTTTTGTGATTTTTTGATTGTGCTGTTTTTAGGTACAGATGTTCTACTCGTATGTCACGAAGTCCGTTTGGCTATGAATGTTGTCAAGCGTGCACATGCACATTGTTTTTGTGTGCGTAACCTCGAGAGCGCTCAGTGTCGATCGGGACGCGGTCCGGATCAGTAGTGGTTTTTAGTTCGTGCCAAATTGTTTCACGGAGTAAGGTCAGCATGGCAACAAAACGAAGAAGAGTTGTCCATAGTGAGGTAATATTTATTTATACGTTTTCAATTAAAATGTTATACAAAGATACTTAATATAGCAATAGAAGTATTTATAAAATGAATGTTTTTTTGTGTTATAAAATGTTTATATTACTTAATTATTTTGATTACATTTTGTTTTAGGGTCGAAACATGATAGCTAGTGTTTATCATTTTCTGCGAGAAGAATATGAATTTACAAAATCATTAATCGAACTCAACTGTGATTTGTCTCATTTACGAGACATTATACGCCGTACAGCTGAAGCTACGGGTGTGAGCCAAAAAACAGTTCAAAGAATATTAAAAGAAGAGAAGGAATTGCCATCCACTTCATCAAAATTCACTTCACCTATGAAGAAAAGGAGAAAGCGAGATAATAAAGTGGATATAGATAATTTTACAGCCGATGTGGTTCGCAGTACTGTACAAGATTTCCATATTGTCCATAAAGAAATTCCAACATTAGCTAAGTTAAGAACAGCATTGAATGAAAAAATCGGATTCGAAGGTTGTTCAGAAACTGTTCGCAAGTTACTGTTGAAATTAGGTTACAAGTGGCGCAAAACAGAGAACAACCGTAAAGTCTTGACGGAGCGTCATGATGATACAAATGTGGCGTTTAAAATATTAAAAAAAAATAACAGAGTACCGCTCTCAAAGTCGTCCCATTGTCTACACCGATGAGAGCTACGTCCTTTCGACACACGTGCGAAACAACACCTGGGCAAAAAAAAAGGAAAGAACTCCGTTTTTTTTTTAAATTAGCACAGGCACTCGCTTTATTTTAGTGCACGCGGGAACCAAGGATGGTTTTATTGAAAATGCTTCCTTGGTTTATAAGGCCAACTCAACAGCTGGTGATTATCATTCAAATATGAGCTATGATAACTATGTAAAATGGCTAAATGAAAAGTTGCTACCCAATTTACTTCCGCGCTCTGTCATTGTCTTAGACAATGCATCTTATCACAACACATGGGCTGAACGACTACCGACGCAATCTACAAAGAAAGCCGATATGCAGCAATGGCTCAGGGATAAGGGCATTTGATGAATCTCTTCTTAAATTGGTATTGTACGATACAATAAAGAAGTACAAAGCCCAACACGTAATCTACAAGATTGACGATTTTATAAAAAGCAAGGGTTTTGATGTCTTACGCCTTCCCCCTTATCACCCAGTCTTAAATGCGATTGAAAATATTTGGGGGATCGTTAAAAATTATGTCGCATCTAAAAATATCGAGCAAAACATGACGAATACGGAAAGACTGATCAATGAAAGTTTGGGCCAAGTTAGCAGTGAAACGTGGCAAAAAACTTTGAATTTATAATCAATGTACAAGATGATTCTGACGACAGCAAAACGGAATCGGAAATCGAAAATTTATCTGATAGTGATTGAAAATACTGAATAGTCCTACTTGTTTCGTTTCCATTCTGTAACACCAATGCTTAATTAAATGCCTACATATTCTTAATATTTTTGTATTTATTGCAACCTAATCTAATTTATTTACAAAATGTATATACTTTTAAAACCAAAATTTTATTTAGATTATTAAATCTCGACTTGAATATATATCAGATTTTTTTGCTAACGTTACCTACTTTTACACACACAAGCGCGCTTGTCGGGATACGTCACTACTACAATCAAAGCCGAACGGACTTCGTGAAATAGAATATCTGTACACGTGACGTATACAATGAAAGTATGGTTTGCCTTAAAATTTGTTTTATTTAAGAAAACATAATTATACAGAACACACAGAACGCTTTCGTAAGAGTAGAGGAGTAAAAAAAAATTACTAAAAAGGAACGAATTTTTCCACAGACTATATAACTGATATTTAAACAGCAATAGTTATAATATGATTAGTGTTATAAAAACAATGCAAAAGCAAGTATTGCTAAAGTTCTGGTGCTGGCATCTCTAGCAACCATAAACAGTTACACTACAATTTTATACTTTTACAGCTACCCAAGCACGTTAAAAACAGAAAAAAAGTAAACTGTAAATTGCACAAAGCGGTCTTCTCTCACATCTGTTCCTGTGCTGCGTGATATATATACATACACATAAGTAACATGTATTTTAGTATGCCACTAACAAAAGGACTTTACATTACTGGCGACCATTTTGAGTTGCAACTTTGTAGCGAGAAAATAAAGTTTTAAGCCTCCCACAGACAGGGACGATATCGGGCTAGTCTGCACGAGCCTTTATTCAAATAAAACTATCGTTGTTGTACTGGCAGGTAATAGAGGAACCGGCGTTCTATTAACACTTTTTTGGCGATGGTACGATTCAAAATGGAAGCTTTACATTTCGACAAAGCTGCTTCACCGCGTCGTGAGTGCATAGTTAAGGGCGTTTGTCGACTGCAGCCGTGACCGGGCGGCCACCGAGAAACGAGATTATTCGAACTAAACAAGACGTCCTGATGACGGCGATCGTTTGTCCACCGCAACAACGACAAAATAAAAGCTGGCCGAACGGCGTCGCGCTACCGCCGCCGGTGCGACGACAGAGTGTGGACAAGATCAAACGTGTTTTGTATTGCCGGTACATCGGCCTGTCACAATCTGGGGCCAAGTTCTAGCGGTCGCGCCGAACTATTTGAAATTTCGGCGGCCGGGATGACGGCGCTCGGGTGACGGACGTGTGGGAGACCCGTGGCGATAGTAAATGTATGTATCGCTACTTCGGCGCCGTCACCTCGTTCTAGGTGACGGCTGCGGTGGACAAGCGTACTATTAACCTCGGTTCGAGGTCAAAATTAGTTGGAAAAACCCAAAATGAACAAGTACAGTAGGCCCTACGTCAGTGGACTCAATGTTAACAAAACTAGTTTAAGCTGGTCTCGCATTCTTTTGAAACTCCGTAATACTCTAAGCCAACTAAAGGTCAAAGTGTTATCATGGACGTGCGGTCGAAAGTACCTACGTGAGTGAAATCGTTAAGATTAATTGAATTGAAAAACCGAATGAATACAATAGTTGCCTAAATTAATTTACAGATGTCACTCATTAGGATAACGCAACCTCTCAGTAGGTTTTAATAATTCTGGGAATCACAGTCGCTCATTTCTATAGAAACACAAAAAACATAACATCACTCCTAACATAATAACACCTCCACAATAATACTACACACCTCTGCCCAGCCCTTCGGGGAAACATTCCTGAAGGGCTGGACAGAGGTGTACTTGTAGTTAACCCACATTTCGCGAGTTATGTGTAAGTCCCGTTTAATGGGAGTAATCCTATTGCCATCAACCGCGCAAAAACCCAGACTCCGGGCTGCTACTGAGAAATTCCAGATAGAAAAACTCAATAACACTTTGCCTGACTTTTTTTTTTTTTTGGGTGGGAAATCATCAAATAACTTCTCCCGCTCTAGGCGGAGCGGGAGGGTGTGTCAGACACTTACTGACTAAGACCCACCCG
The DNA here is from genome assembly GCA_905333075.3 of Atethmia centrago. NCBI lineage: Eukaryota > Metazoa > Arthropoda > Insecta > Lepidoptera > Noctuidae > Atethmia > Atethmia centrago. Next base: position 8,305,443 of record HG995377.1, read on the forward strand.
TATTTCTTTCTGTGACCCATAAGGGGGCCTCGGTGACCCATAAGTACCTTCCCGCGACCCCGGCAGGCATCGGCCCTAGTGGACCCCTACCTTTGTGCTGACGTTACCTCTTTGAGGCGCGCGTGGAATACAACGCGTCGTAGACCCGGGCCTGGTCCTTACCGTACAGTGAGCTACCCATTGCTCACCGTCCGCAAGCCCGCGCCAACGGTGGCCGGAAATCCGCCCGGGATTCCCGACGCCCAAGGCGTCTCCTGCGACGGCTAGGGGCAAGAGGGCGTGAAATTTGCCTTTTCCTCAACCATCCCGCCTTCTCCTTCGCGAGCATTACTGCTTTGCAGAAGGAGGCGACGGCTGCCCATGCACTCTCGCTCCGTACCATGGCCTGAACCAGGGGCGGACGCGAGAGATTTCTGCCGCCGATCGCCTCTACGAGGACACGGCGGTGCTCTGCCCAAGCCGGGCAGACCTCCACCGTATGCTCCACCGTGTCCTCCGGGCGATCCACACAGTGGTGATCCACCCGGGCGTTTCCTCCCGCCTTATCCAACACAGGAACCTGCTGAAGCTGCCGTGTCCCGTGAGGACCTGCGTCAGGCGGAAGGTGAGGACGCCGTGGCGCCTCTCTAGCCACTCCTCAAAGAGGAGACTTATCGCCGCAGTTGTGGCGTGCCCAGCACTGGGTTGCGACCACCGTACTCTCCATGAGGCCATGAGATCCCGCCGGAGCTCCGTCCGCTGTGCCGCGATTTCTCGCGGCAGCGGGCTTACGCTCGCTCCACTCCCATACGTGCGCGAGAACTTTTGCCTCCAGATCCCATGGCAGCAATCCGGCAAGGAGGCTCTCTCCCTCACAGGAGACCGTGCGGTACCCCCTGACCATCTGGATTGCCATCACCCTTTGGGCCGCGCTTAGCCAGCGGGCTGGCCGCAGCGCCAGAGAGCGCACCCATACAGGAGCCCTGTAGAGGGCCATGTACTGCACGACCCCCGCGTAGAGCCTCCGGCAGGAGGCGTTTGGACCCCTAGATTGGGCAGGAGCCGCTTCAATGCAGCCCCCGCTCGCTCCAGTTTGGGAGCCAAACGTCTGAAATGCTCCACGAAGTTCCACCGGCTGTCGAGGACGAGTCCCAGGTACTTCATCGTCGACTCGACGCCGATGGAAACCCCTCCTACCATTATTTGGGACCCCAACGGTGGCGCGTTCCGAGGACCATGAAAACACATGGCCTCGTACTTGTGCAGGGCCACCTCGAGTCCCATTTGCCGGATCCTTTCGACAATTGTCGCAACCCCGCGTGCCGCTACTTCGGCCGCCGCCTGGTGTGACGTCCCCTGCGCCAGGACCAAGGTGTCGTCACCGTAGCACACTACGCTGACGCCGCTAGGGAGGTCGGCGCGCAGCACCTAGTCGTATCCGATGTCCCACAGATGCGGCCCCAGGACCGATCCCTATGGGACACCGCACGACATTTCTTGCCGGTTCCATACTCCCTGGTGACCGGGGTAGATATCGGCCCTGTCCGTCAGATAATTTTCGACCATACGACAGAGGTTGGGCGGCATCCGGTGGTACCGGAGTGCCTCCCTGATGCAACCCCAGGGCAGGGTATTAAAGGCATTGGCGATGTCTAGAGACACCGCCAAGACGACCCCACCTTGGGCCCTCTCCAAGCATGCGCTTAGGAGCCCCCTAAGTCGAGGCTCGAGAGCCTCCAAGGCCAGGACCCAGGCCGTCCCAGGTAAGCCGTCGGGTCCTGGGGCGGTATTTTAGGCATTAAGCCTGCGTACCGCCGCTCTCATTTCTACCTCGGTCACTTTGCCTGACTTGAGAATCGAATCCAGGATCTCATGTAGCACTTGCGACCAATAAGGCAGTAACAAACATTTATTGATAACTATTCGACATTACAACCAAACTCTAACAAAATCCGTAACTACGTATAACATGTTTATTTCATGATCTTACATCATTTTTAAAGCCAAGTTCATTTAAAAACCTTCTCCATTTCCAAGGTACAACAAAAACCATTTCCAATTACTCCGTCAACGTTAACAACATCAATTAAAATGACAAAATACACCAAAATAATATATTGTAGGTAGTTATGTCAAAACCTTCATTAACGTTTCTTTCAATACGCTATTAAAAAGTTAATTAAAACCACGTAAATGGTACAATGTAGTGGTCGAAACGCGCTGATGAAATTATAAATTAAAACGATTCAATTTTATGAAGTAATGGATTTTCCCGTGGCTTTGTCTGCATTTCAGATGGGATGAATTGTATTTACTTCAATCTCGGAAAGCACCGTGTCAATCGGTATTTATTTATTTAACAGTTTATTTTTATTTTATTTAACAGTTTATGTACACACATATAAACCGACAAGAAGAAAGGAACAGAAAAATACGAACAAAGGTGATGCTTATTTCTAATGAAATCTCTTCCAGCATACCTGCGATAGGACAGTAGACATAGAGATGTAGACAACGTGTGTAAGGTAAAAGAGAAAACAAAAAACATAAAAACAAAATAAAACTATTCACTAATTTAATTATACACTATGAGAATATACTTACATAAATACATACTTCTAAAATAAATATCACTAAAATACTTATATACTTATAATTAATAGTATAAAATAATAAATACATAATATGCAACTATGGCAAAGTGGAAAGATAGTGTTCTTTCACTCTTCTTTTAAAAACAGCAACCGTTTGGCAGTCCCTAATGTCAGGTGGAAGTGAATTCCACAGCCGAACCGCGTGCACAGTGAAGGAGTAGGAGTAGAAGTCGGTAGAGTGGGGAGGGGATTTAAGGAGATTTCTAAGATGCGACCTGCAAGGTGCATCAGAAGGACGGGCGAAGGAAAAACGTTCCCGCAGATAGGATGGCGTACTAGGATTATGAAGGATGTTAAATAGCAGGCACAATATCCGAGAGTTCCTGCGAAGACGAATGGGGAGCCACTTGAGAATCTTGCGAAAGTTAGAAACATGATCATACTTTTTAAGGTTAAAAACAAAACGAATGATGATCAAGTTTATTTAAAAGCTCCTCGGTGGCATCCAAATAACAGGTATCAGCGTAGTCTATGATGGGCTGTATGAGAGTTTGAGCAAGGGAGATTTTGGTATTCAAGGGCAAGAAGCTCTGGAGGCATTTCAACGAATGGAACGTGTAGTGCACTTTGCGACTGACTTGAGCAACATGGGTAGTCCACGATAGGTAAGAGTCCAAGGTCACCCCCAGGTTTTTAACTGTATTAGCGTATTCAATCTGAACTTCATCCAGACAGAGTGGAGACAGCGACGCAATATCGAGCCTATTCATGCGGAATAGGCTCGAGATACCTTCCACCGATAATTATGGCCTGGGATTTCTTAGGGTTGATTTGCAGTCCAAAGGACCGCGACCACTCGCTAAACAAATCCAGGTCATGGTTCATGGCAGACACGGCTGCTTCCGCATCTTGCCTAAAGAAGTGATAGTAAAGCTGCAGATCGTCGGCATAGAGATGGAAGTGGGAAGAGATAACTCTGGTGACGGAGTTAATGAAAATAGAAAAGAGAAGAGGAGAGAGAACGCCACCCTGAGGCACACCCGCGGTAAGAGAACACCAGTCAGAAGAAGTCTCTACGAGATGAACCCGCTGCGTCCGGCCTTTAAGATAGGAGTCGAACCAATCTACAGTAGAAGAAGAGAAATTGAAACTTTTAAGGATCCCTAGAAGGATGTCGAAATCGACAGAGTTAAAGGCACTGCTAAAGTCCAGAAGTACAAGCAAGGTGAGAGATTTGTTGTCCATAGCCAAGCGAATTTCATCAGTGACCTTCAGAAGAGCCGTTACTGTGCTATGACCAGGTCGAAAACCAGATTGAAAAGGACTAAGAAGGCAATTCGAGGATAGAAAGGCAGAAAGTTGCTGATGAACAATGTGCTCAAGAACTTTAGAGAGAAAAGGGAGGATAGAAATGGGTCGGAAGTCGGTCGGAGAGACCGGGTTAGGAATTTTGGGTAAGGGGATGATATGAGCTTGTTTCCAGACCTCAGGAACAGTACAAGAAAACAAGGAGAAATTAAAAATGTGGGTCAAGATGGGAAGCAATGTGGGGAGGATAGGAGAAATCATTCTTGAGCAAAGATTGTCATTACCAACTGCAGAGGAGGAGATAGCACAAATAGATTTTTTGACCTCACTTTCACCTATAGGACTTAGCACAAAAGAAGGACACTGCGGCATAGGCAAGCGTGAAAGTTTATTTAAAGTAACCGATTTGACGTGCGGATCCAACGTAACGGTGGTAACTCAATATAATACTTTTGGAAATTGATCGATTTGATTTGCAAATATGTGAGCACCATGTAGCTATTGTAGGGGCGCTGACGCAGTCGTTTTATATTCCTCGCATGCGCAGCGCCCGGCGAAGCGAGTTCGCCCGAAACCGCCTTCCGCTATACACGCGCCGCAAATACAACTTTGTAATATCAACTCTAGTAAAGACTTATATAGCATACAACATCTATTTATTTCTCTCCGTACACACTACCCTGGAACACTCACAAAATTGGTGACCCCGACGTACGTAGTAATTGTATTCTAGGTACATCATCATCACATACTTAAAATTATCTAGTTAATGTAAAGAAATTAGAAAATGTTTTTTTTAAAGAGTATGTAACTGTTGAATTTCTTATCCATTTTTATCCATACGGAACTACTTTTTGGAAGGCACAATTGGATTTAATTTCTTTTCTTGTAATTTTTGAAAGCCTTTAATTTCTTTTTTACGGTCTTAATTTTTTTTTGTGTTTTGCATTAATGCTTTATTAAAGTTTTAATAAATATATATACATTTTGTCCCTAATATTAATTTATAAAATAACAAAATTGTATTCTAACTTATCTTAAACAAAAACGGTCTTAACCGATTTAAATTTGACTTTCAAGAAATTAATTATCACGATAATAATTATTGTGGCGATACTTGGCAGAGTTCTGCGTCCGGCAGCTTCTTCTTCTTAACGTGTCGATGGGAGATTTTGTTCTAGAAAATAAATTTTTGTGTGGCCTCAGTATAAAGCTAAATAATATTGATGATGATAATTAGTATTAAAATGTGGGGGATATCGTGGCTAAGTTATAACAGCCGCACGGATTGATTCATCAGGTTAAGCTACTCTTGCCGGGAGAGGTCCGTGGATGGGTGACCATCTTTACATACCGAAACTCCTTCGTGCCTTGAAGAGCACGTTAAGCCCTGGTCCCGGTTGTTATTCCTGGGTCTTTGGCAGTCGTTAGGGGTCGTCAGAAGCCCGTAAGTCTGACAACCAGTGTTACCAATTACCCAGTTAATGGGTTGTGGAGGTCAGATAGGAAATCGCCCCATGTAAAATACTGGTATACAGCTGCATCCGGCTAGACTGGAAGCCGACCCCAACACAGTTGGGAAAAGGCTGCATGGCCTATTCCCACCTACAAGTATGGCTAATTCAATCTGCCTAGATTAAATTAGTATCAAAATGTCGAGGAAGTTCAAACATGATTGATAAGTTTTTGACAACAAGAAAATATTTCTTTGCCGCTTGCGCGCCGCTTTCACATGAAGTCAAGATCCCTCGCGCCCCGAACCTGAACTCGAACCCGAAACTTATTGCGTTATAATAGAGTTGCAAACCCACTGACACCTGTTCGGTGTCAGTGGGGACTGAACCGGGCTGACTGTTACCGGTTAAATCACTTCACCAGATAGATATTTGGTGAGCAGTGGTGGCCCAGTGGTAACGGCCGCTACTTGCGAGTTGTAGGTCATAGGTTCGAACCCAGATAGGCGCTTTACTTTGTGTAAATTATTTCATCACCACTTCTCTCAAAACGGTGAAGGAAAACATCGTGAGGAAACCGGCATGTCCTACAACCAAAAATTCGAAGACATGTGAGATCTACCAACTTACACTGGGCCCGCGTGGTGGATTACGGTCCACTCCCTCTCACAGAGAGGAGGCCTGTGTCCCAGCAGTGGGAACATTGTAGGCTGATTATGTATGATAGATATTTTGCCACACTTCAGAAAAAAATGTGTTTTCATAGCACAACCAATTGTAGGCGATGGTCGATTTATGGATTATATATTTAATATTTATTTATTTAAAACACAATTATAACGCCTTTACAGACTCATGCAAAGCAATGTTATAAGTCACAATATCTACATAGATTATACAACAAATAAAGTGACCTGTAAGCAAAATTACAATTAAATAAATGCTAATATAACAACTTTATTATAATCAAAACCCTAACTTTATTATAATCTCTTCTACTTTCTAACTAAAACACAGGTTTAAGGCTAGCTGTCCACTGGAGCGGAGAAGAGAATGTTTTTCATCCATGCGGAGCGGAGAGAAGTTTAGATTATATTGTTTTATATTGGCACAGCTCCGCTCCGCTCCTTTTCTCTCTTCTCCGGTCCATTGGTAGGTCATGCCTTAACATTCGTCGACGGTCTAAATTACGAAGTTTTTGAATAGATGATTTTCGACTTTGTTCACAATTTATGTAGGTAAATATTATTCAAAACTACTAACCACCGAAGATTATCTAGACAAGCTGATACAGTGGCCGTATTTACATACCCTAAAGGCATGTTTGGAGCCCTTTTTGATGTTGTCCGAAAAGAGCACCAATCTATTTTCAAGACCAAAATCATTAACATTAATAGCACCCCCGCTGGCTTTAACCAATGGGCTACTCCGGGTATTTATAAAAGTAGAGCGAGACTATACGAGTTATATGGTTTAAAAAATACAGGTTTGATACTCCTTTTTTAGAGTATGTCAAAAATTATTCAAAATTATTTAAAAAGATTTGTGTTTTTGCTAAATCTAAATTTTTAAGCGACACAATTAAAAATTCCAATAATAAAATAAAAACCACTTGGAAAATTATTAACAATGAAACTGGTAAGTCGGTTAACCAACAAGAAAAACATCTTGAGCTTATGGTCGACAGCAAATTAGTTAATAAAGCAGCTGACGTAGCTGAGGCATTCAATGAGTTTTTTGCCAACATACCTATAACTACGACTCGCTCCTTAAATTCGTCCCCGTCTAAAGCTGATAACCTTTTGCATAGTAGTGTGCCTAAATGTAGTCGCTTATTTAGTTTCGAACATGTAACACCTGGTGATGTTGTTAACGTTTTTAACACACTTAAGTCTAAAAACACTGGTGATTACTGGGGTATCTCCATTAAACTATTAAGCAATATAATATACATTGTAGCCCCCTATCTAGCTGTTACTTTTAATAAATGTGTTGATTTAGGAACTTTTCCTGACCTCATGAAGAGTAGTAAAGTCATACCATTATTTAAATCAGGTAATAAAAAAGACGTTGGCAATTTCAGGCCTATTTCTATTTTACCTGCATTTAGCAAAATATTTGAAAAGTTAATACTCAAGCAGTTGCTAAGACATTTTAATTTAAACAGCCTCCTTCATAATGAACAATATGGCTTTACAAAAGGTCGTTCGACTACAGATGCAGGTGTTGCACTGCTGAAACACGTATTTAACGCATGGGAGAACTCGCAAAATGCTATTGGAGTTTTCTGTGATCTCTCCAAAGCTTTTGATTGCGTGCAACATGACACGCTCTTGCGTAAACTACATCATTACGGTGTCCAAAATGAAGCTCTTAAAGTAATAAGTTCATATTTACATAATAGGTTGCAATGTGTAGATGTTAATGGTGTGAAATCTTCCGAGCTTCTAGTACAGTTAGGTGTACTACAAGGCTCAATACTGGGTCCATTCTTATTCTTAGTATATATTAATGACTTACCATTCTATTTAAAGGGTATCTGTGACGTTGTACTGTTTGCAGATGATACCTCTCTTATTTTTAAAGTAGAAAGGAATAGACAAGATTTTGACGACGTAAACAGTGCACTCTCAATTGTGACGGATTGGTTTACGACAAATAACTTAGTTCTCAATGCTAAGAAAACAAAATGTATAAAGTTCGCTTTACCAAATGTTAGAAATCTAGGACCCAACATCGTCTTGGATAAAGAGGTTCTTGGAACTGTAGACTCGGCAGTTTTTCTGGGCATAACAGTAGATGCCAAACTTCAGTGGGGCCCTCATATATCAAGCCTAGCGGGAAGGCTCAGTTCGGCCGCTTACGCCGTCAGGAAAGTAAGACAATACACTGACGTTAATACAGCTCGGTTAGTATATTTTAGTTATTTTCATAGCGTTATGTCCTACGGTATTCTGCTGTGGGGCAAAGCCGCTGACATTCAAAATATATTTGTTCTTCAAAAACGAGCTGTTCGAGCAATTTACCAGCTAGGTGCCAGAGTTTCTCTGAGAGATTTTTTTAAAGATATTGGTATTCTCACGGTGGCATCACAATTCATCTTCGCCAACATCTTATATATTAGGCAAAATATACACTTATACATTAAAAACAGTGATATTCACAATATTAACACCAGAAATAAGGACAAATTACGTGCTCCATTTCACCGGCTTCACAAGGTTCATAACTCGTTTGTTGGGCTTGGTATTACTTTTTATAACAAGTTACCATCTTCTTTGCTAGATTTGCCTTTTAATGCGTTTAAAACTAAAGTAAAATCCAAACTTTGTTCAAGGGCATACTATTCTATCAACGACTACTTAAATGATAAGAATTGTTGGTCGCTGTGATTAACTCAAGACAATGTTTATGTTCTTTCTCCAGAATTAGCCTACCTAGTGACAGGTTATATGAGTTCATATAATTGTTTATTTTATTTGACTGTATAAGTCAATTTATTTTAAATTTTATTTTCGTTTATTATTGACATAATCTTCTCATTACAATGTTTTTTGTTGAGTTGTATTGCAATATGTGGTTAGCTAGCGACCTCGATAACTGATTATATTATTCTTACAACCGGCAGCCAGTTCGTCATGCTCCCTTAGTTGTCACTGCTTGCGGTAGCGTCGGGGGTCGGGTTACCTCCTTCCCTCTAATATGGCGAGGGGGGTAATGGCTGATTTTTGCGTTATGCTCGTGAACGGGTGCTGCTTGTGGTGACTGGTCGTCTTGCTGACCATTGTTTTGTTTTGTTATTAGTAATTAATTGTTTATTTATTTTACTTTGATGGTCCTAGTTCATCATTTGTGACTGTTACAGCTATAGCTATATGTAAGCGGGCACGCCTTTTATGCTTGGAGGCTTTTACTTGGGCATTAAGTTCTGTTTACGTTTTTATCTCTGCTTGAGAATTAATAGTTTTCGGTGTTTTGCTTTTCTTTTTTTTTGTTGGTATAGTGGTGTGCTAGCTGACATATGGCTAATAATTTAATGTTTTATGTTGCACGTAATGTAAATTGTTTTGCATACTGTTGTATAGAATCCATTTTTTTTCCCTCTAACTGAACAGACAGCTGTGCTGCTGGGGAGTTTGTTGACCACTTCTTCTTCCCAGCTAAAGCACTAGGAAGTGGTGAAGGGTGGGCGTTTTGGGGGACTGTCTTATGTAATTTTGACGTTCGATAAAGTGCTGATTCTCAGCCTAGTTTGAATAAATGACTTTTGATTTTGATTTTGATTGATTTTGATTTTGATTTTGTTTTAGTATCGAACAACTGATAAAGTGTTCGGATAAGCAATCCCCTTGATAATATCATAAAATTAACTTGTATTATTGCAGTTAAAATAACTTTGATGGGTCCGATTTATTAACTAGATAATTTGCTATAGGTATCGGAGAACATTTATGTGATTGTTACTACATACATTTGGCTTTGATATGACAATTAACAGGCTAAAAAATCTTTAGATCCATAGTTATGTTTATTTTTTAACTATGGATCTCAAGTTTTTTTTTTAGTTAATCGAGCTTTGACTGAAGGTGTCTTGCTGTTGCAAGAAACTTTTAGTCAAAGCTCGATTAATTTTAATATAATATCAAAACAATGGCAATTTAAACATGGGACTCAAGGCTCGTGCAGATTAGCGCGATATCGCGCCAGTCTGTACGAGCCTTTAAAAATAACCACCGAAATGTGGAGGTAGGTACTGAATGAATGAAAACTAAAAACTGAATGAATACAATAGTTACCTAAATTAATTTACAGATGTCACTCATTAGGATAACGCAACCTCTCAGTAGGTTTTAATAATTCTGGGAATCACAGTCGCTCATTTCTATAGAAACACAAAAAACATAACATCACTCCTAACATAATAACATCTCCACAATAATACTACACACCTCTGCTCTGGATAGAGGTGTACTTGTAGTTAACCCACATTTCGCGAGTTATGTGTAAGTCCCGTTTAATGGAAGTAATCCTATTGCCATCAACCGCGCAAAAACCCAGACTCCGGGCTGCTACTGAGAAATTCCAGATAGAAAAACTCAATAACACTTTGCCTGACTTTTTTTTTTTTTTTTTTTGGGTGGGAATTCATCAAATAACTTCTCCCGCTCTAGGCAAAGCGGGAGGGTGTGTCAGACACTTACTGACTAAGACCCACCCGTATTCCTTTCTGTTGCCTGTGTTGCGGGGGCCTCGGTGACCCATAAGTACCTTCCCGCGACCCTGGCAGGCATCGGCCCTAGTGGACCCCTACCTTTGTGCTTACGTTACCTCTTTGAGGCGCGCGTGGAATACAACACGTCGTAGACCTGGGCCTGGTCCTTACCGTACAGTGAGCTACCCATTGCTCACCGTCCGCAAGCCTGCGCCTACGGTGGCCGGAAATCCGCCCGGGATTCCCGACGCCCAAGGCGTCTCCTGCGACGGTTAGGGGCGAGAGGGCGCGAAATTTGCCTTTTCCTCAACCATCCTGCCTCCTCCTTCGCGAGCATTACTGCTTTGCAGAAGGAGGCGACGGCTGCCCATGCACTCTCGCTCCGTACCATGGCCTGAACCAGGGGCGGACGCGAGAGATTTCTGCCGCCGATCGCCTCCACGAGGACACGGCGGTGCTCTGCCCAAGCCGGGCAGACCTCCACCGTATGCTCCACCGTGTCCTCCGGGCGATCCACACAGTGGTGATCCACCCGGGCGTTTCCTCCCGCCTTATCCGACACAGGAACCTGCTGAAGCTACCGTGTCTGGTGAGGACCTGCGTCAGGCGGAAGGTGAGGACGCCGTGGCGCCTCTCTAGCCACTCCTCAAAGAGGAGACTTATCGCCGCAGTTGTGGCGTGCCCAGCACTGGGTTGCGACCACCGTACTCTCCATGAGGCCATGAGATCCCGCCGGAGCTCCGTCCGCTGTGCCGCGATTTCTCGTGGCAGCGGGCTTACGCCCCGGCGTTTCGCCTCCTCGCTCCACTCCCATACGTGCGCGAGGACTTTTGCCTCCAGATCCCATGGCAGCAATCCGGCAAGGAGGCTCTCTCCCTCACAGGAGACCGTGCGGTACCCCCTGACCATCCGGATTGCCATCACCCTTTGGGCCGCGCTTAGCCGGCGGGCTGGCCGCAGCGCCAGAGAGCGCACCCATACAGGAGCCCTGTAGAGGGCCATGGACCGCACGACCCCCGCGCCTCCGGCAGGAGGCGTTTGGACCCCTAGATTGGGCAGGAGCCGCTTCAATGCAGCGCCCGCCCGCTCCAGTTTGGGAGCCAAACGTCTGAAATGCTCCACGAAGTTCCACCGGCTGTCGAGGACGAGTCCCAGGTACTTCATCGTCGACTCGACGCCGATGGAAACCCCTCCTACCATTATTTGGGACCCCAACGGTGGCGCGTTCCGAGGACCATGAAAACACATGGCCTCGTACTTGTGCAGGGCCACCTCGAGTCCCATTTGCCGGATCCTTTCGACTATTGTCGCAACCCCGCGTGCCGCTACTTCGGCCGCCGCCTGGTGTGACGTCCCCTGTGCCAGGACCAACGTGTCTTCACCGTAGCACACTACGCTGACGCCGCTAGGGAGGTCGGCGCGCAGCACCTAGTCGTATCCGATGTCCCACAGATGCGGCCCCAGGACCGATCCCTATGGGACACCGCACGACATTTCTTGCCGGTTCCATACTCCCTGGTGACCGGGGTAGATATCGGCCCTGTCCGTCAGATAATTTTCGACCACACGACAGAGGTTGGCTGGCATCCGGTGGTACCGGAGTGCCTCCCTGATGCAACCCCAGGGCAGGGTATTAAAGGCATTGGCGATGTCTAGAGACACCGCCAAGACGATCCCACCTTGGGCCCTCTCCAAGCATGCGCTTAGGAGCCCCCTAATTCGAGGCTCGAGAGCCTCCAAGGCCAGGACCCAGGCCGTCCCAGGTAAGCCGTCGGGTCCTGGGGCGGTATTTTAGGCATTAAGCCTGCGTACCGCCGCTCTCATTTCTACCTCGGTCACTTTGCCTGACTTGAGAATCGAATCCAGGATCTCATGTAGCACTTGCGACCAATAAGGCAGTAACAAACATTTATTGATAACTATTCGACATTACAACCAAACTCTAACAAAATCCGTAACTACGTATAACATGTTTATTTCATGATCTTACATCATTTTTAAAGCCAAGTTCATTTAAAAACCTTCTCCATTTCCAAGGTACAACAAAAACCATTTCCAATTACTCCGTCAACTTTAACAACATCAATTAAAATGACAAAAAACACCAAAATAATATATTGTAGGTAGTTATGTCAAAACCTTCATTAACGTTTCTTTCAATACGCTATTAAAAAGTTAATTAAAACCACGTAAATGGTACAATGTAGTGGTCGAAACGCGCTGATGAAATTATAAATTAAAACGATTCAATTTTATGAAGTAATGGATTTTCCCGTGGCTTTGTCTGCATTTCAGATGGGGTGAATTGTATTTACTTCAATCTCGGAAAGCACCGTGTCAATCGGTATTTATCTTAAAAACTCAATATAATACTTTTGGAAATTGATCGAATGATTTGCAAATATGTGAGCACCATGTAGCTATCAACGCTTTGTAGTATAGTAATTGTATTCTAGGTACATCATCATCACATACTTATAATTATCTAGTTAATGTAAAGAAATTAGAAGATGTTTTTTTTAAAGAGTATGTAACTGTTGAATTTCTTATCCATTTTTATCCATATGGAACTACTTTTTGGAAGGCACAATTGGATTTAATTTCTTTTCTTGTAATTTTTGAAAGCCTTTAATTTCTTTTTTACGGTCTTAACTTTTTTTTTGTGTTTTGCATTAATGCTTCATTAAAGTTTTAATAAATATATATACATTTTGTCCCTAATATTAATTTATAAAATAACAAAATTGTATTCTAACTTATCTTAAACAAAAACGGTCTTAACCGATTTAAATTTGACTTTCAAGAAATTAATTATCACGATAATAATTATTGTGGCGATACTTGGCGGAGTTCTGCGTCCGGCAGCTTCTTTTTCTTAACGTGAGCAGTGGTGGCCCAGTGCTAACGGCCGCTACTTGCGAGTAGGTCATAGGTTCGAACCCAGATAGGCGCTTTACTTTGTGTAAATTATTTCATCACCACTTCTCTCAAAACGGTGAAGGAAAACATCGTGAGGAAACCGGCATGTCCTACAACTAAAAATTCGAAGACATGTGACATCTACCCACTTACACTGGGCCCACGTGGTGGATTACGGTCCACTCCCTCTCACAGAGAGGAGGCCTGTGTCCCAGCAGTGGGAACATTGTAGGCTGATTATGTATGATAGATATTTTGCCACACTTCAGAAAAAAATGTGTTTTCATAGCACAACCAATTGTAGGCGATGGTCGATTTATGGATTATATATTTAAAATTTATTTATTTAAAACACAATTATAACGCCTTTACAGACTCATGCAAAGCGATGTTATAAGTCACAATATCTACATAGATTATACAACAAATAAAATGAGCTGTAAGCAAAATTACAATTAAATAAATGCTAATATAACAACTTTATTATAATCAAAACCCTAACTTTAATATAATCTCTTCTACTTTCCAACTAAAACACAGGTTTATGGCTAGCTGTCCACTGGAGCGGAGAAGAGAATGTTTTTCATCCATGCGGAGCGGAGAGAAGTTTAGATTCCATTGTTTTATATTGGCACAGCTCCGCTCCGCTCCTTTTCTCTCTTCTCCGGTCCATTGGTAGGTCATGCCTTAACATTCGTCGACGGTCTAAATTACGAAGTTTTTGAATAGATGATTTTCGACTTTGTTTACAATTTATGTAGGTAAATATTATTCAAAACTACTAACCACCGAAGATTATCTAGACAAGCTGATACAGTTGCCGTATTTACATACCCTAAAGGCATGTTTTAGTATCGAACAACTGATAAATTGTTCGGATAAGCAATCCCCTTGATAATATCATAAAATTAACTGGTATTATTGCAGTTAAAATAACTTTGATGGGTCCGATTTATTACCAAGATAATTTGCTATAGGTATCGGAGAACATTTATGTGATTGTTACTACATACATTTGGCTTTGATATGACAATTTGTTAACATAACTATGGATCTAAAGATTTTTTAGCCTGTTGGCTAAAAAATCTTTAGATCCATAGTTATGTTTATTTTTTAACTATGGATCTCAAGTTTTTTTTTTTTAGTTAATCGAGCTTTGACTGAAGGTGTCTTGCTGTTGCAAGAAACTTTCAGTCAAAGCTCGATTAATTTTAATATAATATCAAAACAATGGCAATTTAAACAGGGGACTCAAGGCTCGTGCAGATTAGCGCGATATCGCGCCAGTCTGTACGAGCCTTTAAAAATAACCACCGAAATGTGGAGGTAGGTACTATATTATGTAGGTAGGTAATTAGGTATACCTCTGCCAAACCTTTCAGATAAAACAGGCGTGATGTAACGTTATATCAATGCCATTCCGGTCTTTGACACAAAGTAAAATCTGAAATTGACAATACAGTGCAATATGGCATTACTAAAGATACATGATTGATCTTCATACATTACAAACGGGGTAGTACGATTGCTAAGGTAAACAATATCCACAGCAATATCTGGTAGCTGAATAAACGATTGACTAAACGGAGCTGGTAGGAATTTGTTGCTCCAGCACTATTCTGTAAGCCATCACCGAATCTGCCTTGTAAAAACCTTTTGCTAGTCGCCTTTTATCTTATGATGATTCCTAATAATACATCCAAGAATTGATTGCGAAGTATGTGCGTCGTAACTTTGGCTACTGGAGAAAGTCGACTTTGTGGTTTAAAAGACAATGTATTGACAAAAGTTTAAAAGAGTGTGCTTAGATGGTTTGGTTATGTTGAGGGGATGAATGACTAACAAAAGGTTGCCGGGAAGGGACGTCCTAGAATAACATACGTTTATCTTATTGGTGGTGTTATTCAGAAAAGTCTCGTGCCATTGCACGGGGCGTACGCAGCTAAGTTCTCACGGTGAGATTTTTGCACATTAGGCAGGCAGTATGTATGAACGTGAACGTGAACAAAGCAAAAGGATCTTAGCAGGTCGCGTCTATAATTTCTGCCTACCCACCCCCATGGGAAAAAGGCGCGTGTTTATATATGTACATCCAAAATCATTGCGACGACACATAGCGAACAGAGTTAAACGATCGACATTGATGACGAAGGTCATAGCCTTGTATGAATAAAAAATATTTCCAGGAGGTAATTCTGTATTCCCATTTCGGAATGATACTTTTACAAAAACAATTTCAAGCACATATATTATTAAAAATGTTCATCATCGACACAAAAGAATTAGTTCTCCATTGTGCCCGTCGATTAAATGAAATTTGCACTCTATTTACAGTTTCAACTTTTTTCTGAATAAAATATAACCGATGCAAAGTGGCGTGCAGTGGACTGGACATTACGTCATAACTGCCCGGAAAATTAAATTCTGAATGGAGTCAATGTTATTGTAGGAAAAACAAGATTTTTACACGATCGATTCGATCGATTTATTGGTGATAAATAATAAAAGATAAATGATTTATGAAAATAAATAATTTATTTTTACAGAAATGTAAGTAGGTACAAACACTTTTACACGTCAATCATATTTTTGAAATAAAGCTAGATGAGGTCGGCATTTCCTATCTGACTACTCTGAGAAGCAGAAACAAACTCAGAGGTCACATTCTCCTTTAAAGTCCAGACATAATCTTGATCAGATCATGTGAAGGCCATGTGGATTGGTACCTGAAATGGTCCTTTTGAGGAAAGAACCACACAGACTGAGTGGTCCTGTCCAGTCAGTGCACGCATTTGTCAGTAATCGTGCAGCTCAACTCAGAACTTAAGGAGCTCAACGATGTGACGAACAATACCAAAGAAAGAACATTTGGTTAGGCCGCATAAATTACTCAAACTGCCAGACCATGATTAATACTAAATGAGAAAAAAAAAACAACAATGACCCACATAATCTTCACATTCACAATAATTGAAAACAATATAATACTTTACAAGTAAATATTAAATTCCACACAATATATTAAACACCACAAAGTAAATAATATGTCATTGTGTTTTGAATAATCATATGTCAAAAGTATATAAATAAAATAAAGGTTTCAGCATGCAATAACTGGAGCAGCTCAATCCCAAGCCTTTTTGTCCTCAATATAATGTTTAACAATATCAAAGCCTTTCTGGCACAACTTACTTCTAATAAATGATTTGAATTTATTAAGGCTTAGATCTTGAACGTGCCTTGGAAGTTCATTATAAAAACGTATACATTGACATCTGAATGAGTCACCTATTTTCTTGAGGCTTGTTGTAGGTACAACAAATTTGTGTTTGTTCCAAGTATTTATATTATGGATATCACTGTATTTTTTAAACAATTTTATATTTTATGGGCATATAAAAGTTTTTCAAAAATATACTCAGAGAGAAATTTAACCGCTCAGGCCCGTGGCTCAATAACGTCATCTCTCAATCTCAAAAAAAACATTTTTATTCGATAACTACTTTCAAATCGCGCGCCGCGAGGGCTCCTATTCGGAGCCATTGGGGCTTTATCGGTTAAGGAGATTAATGTAATGACTGTGCCGTCATTACATTAATCTCCTTAAATTTCTCTCTGAGAGAGTGTCTCGGACTTAATTTATAAATTGATCGAACAGCTCTTTTCTGCAAAACAAAGATAGTCTGAATGTCAGCGGCATTTCCCCACAACAGAATATCGGACAACATTACACTATGAAAAATAGCTAAAGTACACTAAACGGGCTGTCTCTATAACAGTTAAATTACGAATTTTCCTAACAGCGTATGCTGCGGAGCTTAGCTTTTTTGACAATTTATCTATATGTGGACCCCACTGAAGCTCAGCATCCAAAGTTAAGCCCAAGAATACTGTGCTCTATCTTCAGGATTCAATTCTTCGCCCTTTATCAACACATTAGTTTCCACCTGCCTAACGTGAGGTAGCGTAAACTTAATGCACATGTCTTCGAATTTTTGGTTCTAGAACATGCCGGTTTCCTCACGATGTTTTCCTTCACCGTTTTGAGAGCAGTGGTGATGAAATAAGTTACACAAAGTAAAGCGCCTGTCTGGGTTTGAGCCCACGACCTACAACTCGTAAGTCGCGGCCGTTACCACTGGGCCACCACTGCTCATCAAATATACCATTAAATATACAATCATACAATTGTAAAAAGCGCAGAGAGGTTTTTTGATTATTTTTTCCTTTTCGATATCACACAGCACTCTTAAATAAAGACACTAAAGTCCTAACTACACGTCAGTTGTTTGTTCTACAAACGGCCCTAATACAACATGGACTACAAGTCCACGCTATGGTAAATGACTTACTACTATGTTCTCCAAGCGTTTTTTTTTGTTACCTTGGTCGCTATTTGTACAACAAAATAAATAAGACGCTCTCGATTTATGATCTTACCAAAACCTAAGTGTAAAATGAAGGTTAGCAGCTGGCTCCAGGAATTAAGTTATGAAGCTACGGAAAAACTTCTAGGTACCACGGTAACTTGCATATTTGAAAAATAAATATTAGCATTGTTTTTTTTATATTTTTAAGCTACTATCCATATGCTATACCTAGTCACCAAAAATACTAACAATTCGAAACGAAGAAATAAATATATAATTATATCACCATTCTGTGCATTTAGCCCTTCACGTACACACACAAACACATATACACCACGCTCAACACACACCTTGCTCCTAGAACAAGTAATAATCAATAGTGTTATCTTTTTTCTAGTGTTATATAACATACCGCATTTGTCTACGAGTGAATAATCCTAAATAAATGTAACTGATTCCAAAGGGGTGGAGACCTGGTGTCCTGAAATACAGACCTTACGCCTAGCTTAAGCACCAGTGTCCCACAGTATAATTAAAACAATTATGTATTGTTCTTGATCATTTAAAAATGTACTTACCTATTATATTTTGGTAAAAAAAACCTTTATCTTTTTAAAAAAAGTTACGTGTTAGTACTTCAAAAGTTAAGCTGTCGAGTCAAAATCACCTTTGACCTTTTCCTTTTCAGTCCTTTTCAAAGTTACATCTGTGATAAATGATGTTACATTCAAGTTTGTTCATACAGAATGTGTCTACGAGTAACACATGAAACGGACAAACTGGACCTAACATTATTATTATTTTGTTTATTTTTTCAAAATACTCGTAATGTTGTACATATAGCTTATAATGGCACACCGTTAAACCTCTGGGATTTGTCTTGTGATCTCATGAAATCCATGGTTTGAGATTTACCAACGCGCTATTTGTTAAAATACAAATTATGAATACAGGTTGACTAATATTAAAAACCGGCCAAGTGCGTATCGGACCACACACGATGAAGGGTTCCGTAGTTGGGAAGTTAGGTTGAATTTATCCCAAAAACGAACTTAACATTGTAGTTGAAAAATATATTCTCCCATACATCGATATATGCCACGGTCAATTGTCCAACTGCAAATTTAAGTTGGCCGATTATAACTCGTTAACTTGTAAAGCCTTCTTAGCCGTAATAGTTTTCTTTTCGTTTCATTATATGTACTACTGCCATGATTTTTTTCACATCTCCATAAAAAACTATTTGGCTGACACTTGGCTCTAACAAAAATTAGCACTTTAATGCTTAATATTACGCAAGTGGATCATTGAATCGAAAACTGGCGTTCACGGACCCACGATACCCCACACTATGGGGTAAACGAGAAAAATATATCATCCCCACATTACGTGCAAGGGAAGTACTAAAAAAATATTTACAGGATTTTATTTTAGCACTTTGTCGGCATAATTAATATGTATACCAATGCCAAATAACAGCTTTCTAGTACCAAGCGTCTCTTAGCTACAGTGGGGACAGACAGACAGATGGACATGGCGAAACTATAAGGGTTCCTTGTTTACTACAGAACCCTAAAAACGTTTAATTTCTCCACCACATAATGACAAATTTGTTCGTAACAATATATAAATGAGTCTCTTGTAATTTACTGTATGTAAGTACATAAATAATAATATAATATAAATAAATCCATACACCAATTCCCATACAAATTCGCCCAGTCTTCTTTGGACTCAATATTTTTCTATTAAGTGAACCTCTAATATCCACAGGTATTTATTTATTAAATTGGGTATTGGGAAAAATGCGGTACGCCTGCCACGAAAGTTATTTTTACGCGGTATTTATAGTGATTCGGTTGATCCTTGTCGCGTATTTATGTCATAATTTACTGGTACTTGTAGGTATAGCAGTATTATTAAATTGTTCTATTTGGAACAAGTACTAAGCGCAGGCTATAACCGATACATTAATCAAACTCAAAGCATTTTTATTTCAATTAAAGCATTTATAGGCACTTTTTAACTGTCAAGGTGTTGGTCAATCAGAAATATGAAGTTAGTTGCCCATTCCGAAGCGTACGTGACCTGAGAAGAACAAGCAAGAAACTCCATGGACACTCTTTTGAATTATAATTATTGTTTTTACTTATTTGTGATAATCATTCTACATATCACATCCATTATCTCTAAGTGCACTTTCTGAATATCAAAATCTCAAATACCTCACTTTAAAACAACCTCACTAATCTGCATGCGCATTTAAAAAAATATCAGTATACTTTGCGATTTTGTAAAAAAAAAGTCCTTTATCTAGACGATGCGCGACGGCAAAGCGAGACGCAGTGAACTGCATATGACGCCACGAGCTCAGGAAATGAAATTCTAAATCGTGCTATAATATCATTCCGGCGAAATGTAATAAAGGATTTATAGTGAATGTGTGTAAGAGCATTTTGTTCAAGTATTTTTATTTTCTGGTTGACTGATTGGGTAGTTAAAGTCGGTTGTAGGAATTTTAGTACCCATTTGTGATGGAGTTTTAATTTTAGTAGATTGATGTTAATTTTGGGGTTTAGATTTTAATCCTTTATGTACAGCGATAACAAGGTTAATCAGCCTATAATGTTCCCACTGCTAAGACACAGGCCTCCTCTATTCGAGAAGGAGTGGGCAGTGTAATCCACCATGCGGGCCCGGTGCAGGTTGGGGTAGATGTCACATAGCCGGGGATCGTGGAAGTCGCATTAGATCCCATGATCCCCGGTGCAAGTGTGGGACGGGAACACCGGGGTGGTTTTTAGTCAGTAAGAGTCTGACAGACTCCTCCGCCTACCCCAGGGCGGAGGACATCCATGAGGATTTTCCACCCCGGGAACAAAAAAAAAAAAAAGATATCACATGTCTTCGAATTTTTGGTTCTAGGATATGCTGGTTTCCTCACGATGTTTTCCGTTACCATTTTGAGGGCAGTGCTGATGAAAAATTATCAACACAACGTAAAGTGCGTGTCCGGGTTCGAACCCACGACCTACAACTCGTAAGTTAGGGCCATTACCACTGGGTCACCACTGCTCCGCTTGAAAATAAAATCATAAAATTGGTTTTGTTATATTTACCATCTATTGAGTTTTAACCAACATTTTTTTAACAAAATGTACGCATCGGGACTTACAGCTTAGTAAGTAAGTAAGTATTTATTTGCATAAAACATGGTATACATGGTGTTACAATAATTTACAATAAAGATCTTACATGTTTTGCCAGAATTGTACTTAGCATGCATATGTTCACTTAATACTAACATGAGAATTTGTTATCCATAAATTCTTTAAGACTATAGAAATTTTTCAAGTTTAACCAGTCAAACAATTTTCCCTTAAATAATCTGGAGTTTAAGTTTTTTATGCTACTCGGTATGTTATTATATATACTAACACAATTATATAAGCAGCTTTTATTATATTTAGCAAACTTGGGAAGATCATGCAGAACGAGTCTCTGTGGATCACGCCGGCTCCTTGGATTAATATCATTGGCTGATATAATAATATGACTTAGTACAGCCGTTATTCCAAATGCGTATAGTATGACTATGTTCGAGACAATTGAGCCTGGCACCTATCAGTTACCTAAGACTCTACTCTCTGTATACCTAGCCTTACAGTATTGACCTAACACCCTAGTTAATCTACCGCCCTAACCTACCATACAAACCATACCAAACGTAAGTTACGTTGGTTTACGTGCGGGAAATCTGTTACTCGTACAAGGAGACTAAAAGTAATTTGGGTAGGAATAGGGGTTTGTGTACGTCGTGCAATGTACACAGCAAATGGTTTTCTCAGTGCCGATCCCACAGGACCGATAATGGCTATAGGTGTCTTGGGTTTTTCGTCAGCAATCCCGATCACTTCAGTATGCATCTTAATACGTGGGTATAACAATAGTAGGGCAACCTCTTATGTGCAGATTGATGCCTCTGACCCTTGATCACATAGGACCCTTAGTAACTGTGATGTCTCATCCGACTAGTGAGTTTTTATTATGGCCGTTGCTAGTCACTACTAGCAATAGTAGTTTATTAGTTTTGTTAATAGTAGACACGTTAACTACAGTTGTCGTCATGGCTTAACCTGTAAATGGGGTTGACAAGTCATCCTTTTTTGACTCACTTTTTGCGTGTCTTATAATAATATTATTTTTGCTTTGGTGTTAATAGGGATGATGACATCTTTTTCCACAGTATCCACAACTTTTATTGCTGTAACATTGGCTCTTTTAATTGGTCAAGGACAGCTAATGAGACAATTGATTTTCTATTGTTTGACTCCGAATCGGTGTCGCGCGGGGCTTAAAAGGCTGTTCGTATTTTTCATCAGTTTCTAAATCCCATATTCTACTTCTAACTATTCTTGTCAAAATAGGGTCCCAAGTTGAATATTTGTATTTTATGTTATTCATATTACAATCTCACTGTGTGCTGCACCGGTCGACGTCTTAACGTCAACGACAGCTATCGCTGAAAACCAGCGCTGGGGCTCTGTCTCGCATAGAGTCGCAGCATTATGCTGAGCGTTGGCCGTTTTGCGTGGAATATTCTCCCCCAAATTGTTTCTTTTTTGTATTAGTGTTCCTTCTTTGCGTCATATTTACCGCAAATAAACGTATTTTCATTCTTTCTTTCTAAATGTCGGAGTTTTGACTTTTAAGTGCTTCTACGTTCTCGTTGATTGTATCATGGAGATTTCTTAATTTCGAGGGATACCTCGAAATAAAAGAAAAGTAATAACTTTTCTTTATTTTCGACATACTCAGAATATTATCGATATGCTTAGTAAGGATTATTCTCTCATTTTTGTATCGTCTTGTTAACAGATTCCATGCAGTCATGAAATAATAATTGCGGGCCACCACTGCTCCGGTTGTAAATGAAATCATAAAATTGGTTTTGTTATATTCACGAATCATTTAATCAGTTTTGGCCTAAGTCTTAATTTATATATGTCAGATCCGGTCATTAGTACGGACACGAAACGAATCGCGGTCACCGAGGCCCCTGGCAACACAGGCAATGGAAGGAATACGGGTGGGTTTTAGTCAGTAAGAGTCTGACACACCCTCCCGCTCCGCCCAGAGCGGGAGAAGTTATTTGATGATTTCCCATCCAATGTTCAGTATCTCAGTGATCGCATCGGTTTTAAGACGTCGCGGAACTGTACTCGATTCGTTGTGTTCAGTTATTGTGTTCATTGTAATTTGTAGTTATTGTTTAATTTGTGATTAAAATAAACCCACCCGTACACCCAGTGTGTTTTCATTGCACGAAACCCATCTTCTGCCCACATGATGATGCCTGAATCTAACGGAGAGAAAGTCCTGACGATCCTACACACATTTAATCGTATGGAGACATTTGCTAAATAACAAGCCCTAGATACTCGATCTATGCTTCCTTTAACAAATTGAGTTATAGTTCCTATAATAAAAATGTAGACGCACGCTTTCCATAACTTACGCCCACGACCCTAAGTTACACGGTATCACACACAACTGAATCCCTTAGATTACTTGCGAATTATTACAGCAAAACTTAAGAGGAAAATTCCGACGAAGCTCCAATGTTATGCAAATATTTTGTTAGAGGCAATCGAGATAAAAAAATATGTTAGAGTTGTGTTACATGAGAAAATCTCAACAAAAACTCGAGGTTTTTTCTGAAGTTGACTGTTGCGTTGTCAAAGTGTGTTTTTATTGTTGTCTGTCTTGCTTGGAATAATTATAACTTGAACTGGGCATATGCCTTTGTTTTCCTTACATACAAGCAAAGTTGCAGTTTTGTAGCAAATAATATCAAAGGTACATTATGTACAATACATCAGTCATTCGATTTTGAACATAACCTTGAACAATTTAAGGTTTAAAACCATTTGGACAAATTTGACAGTTTGTGGTATCTTGATGAGCTGGTGACTGTATCTTGAGGGGCTTATGGCTACGTAATAACAGCCGCAGGGGTCGATCAATCAGATTAAGCTACTCTTGCCGCAGTTGGGCCATGGATGGGTGACCATGTTTACATACCATGGGGTCATGGTGTGTAAACATGGTCACCTGTACCTCGGAAAGCACGTTAAGTTGTTGGTCCCGGCTGTTATTTGTAGATCTTTGACAGTTGTTACGGGTCGTTAGAATCCCGAAAGTCTGACAACCAGTCTTATCTAGGGGTATCGTGTTACCCAGCAACTGGGTTGTGGAGGTCAAAATAGGCGCTCCTCCCGCGGGTCTGAGGTAGCCCGCAATGGCAGGCTGGGGATCGCGGAAGTCGCATAAGATCCCATGATCCCCGGTACAAGTGTGGGAAGAGAACACCGGGGTGGTTTTTAGTCAGTAAGAGTCTGACAGACCCCTCCGCGCGCCCCTGGGTGGAGGACAACCATGAGGATTTTCCAACACGGAACAAAAAAGAAAGGTAGTCGCTCCACATAAAATACTGGTATTCAGCTGCATCCGGTTAGATTGGAAGCCGACCCCAATATACATAGTTGGGAAAAGGCTAGGCAGATGATGGTATATAAAGCACCTACATAGTCTGTTGATGAACTTATTGATATCTAGCCGTCCCCAATGACTACACGTGTCCACGTGATAAACGATTTAATTTTCTGGGATGAAAGAACTATACTACCTATGTCCTCCTCTGTAAACCTGTGGCGGCATCTACATTGCCACATGCGAACTAAGCAGCACACTGACGTCACGCAAAATCCTGCATCGCGCAAGCAGAGGTTACCGCGCAACTAGCATATTGTAGTGTGGTGTGAAAGAAAAATGCGCTGTACGTGGCAATATAAATTTTCAAAAGCACTGTAAAAAAATACACTATTTAGGGAAAAAAATGGAGATCAGCTATGAAATATTAGGTCTATCAGCGACCCAAAACGATTGACTATAATCAACCACCCCAGGTGCGTTGAAGAAAAATGTTTGATAAAAAATGAAAGGAGAAAAAAAAAGGCGTGAAATTATCTGTAGAAGCTCCGGTTGGTGACTCAGCAAGATGCGTAGATGGCACGCCATGATGGACCACGCAACAATGCTCAGGGGCGAAACCACACGTTGAGCCCCTCTGCGTGGTGGCGTGAGGTACTTTCGATGCGAAGCTACGCGTTGCCAGATGATCTCTTTGGTGTTGACCTGATCGGAAGATGAAGGGCTGCCCAATGTTCAACTCTATGGGGTTTCCCTAAATAAAATGATGTGGTTAAAAAAAAGGATTACCAAGCCGGGACTTTCAAAATAAAATATACATACCACTGCGACGTGGGCCCTGTGGCAAATAACGCCTGCAACTAACGATAACGAACCTCTCAGCACTGCCGAGCAGGACGAATGTTCGAAAAAAAATCAATGATGATAACCAGTGATAGGAATAGGTAGTGCCTATTTGCCTAAACTTCGAAGAACAGAGACAAGAAACGGAGACTTCCTTAGGACTAACTTTTTTTCCGAGACATCTGTCCCGAAATTTCGAGACAACACATAAATACATTTAAAAAAAAATGTTATTTGGAATAAGTAATTCGTCTATATTTACCTAAAGTTTGCGACTAGATATATCATAATAAATAACATACACAGTCGTTACAACCATAAAATTTTCTGAATTTTTTTTGGAGAACATTTTGTAAATGACTTGTTGATCGTAATACACAATGAATCACAATGTTTGAATAAGAAGCCGTACACGTTTCGAAGTAAATATCTTCTTTCTAGCTCACTCTCGGCTACGTTTAATGAGATTTCTAAAGTTCAAGTGTAAAAAAGGCATTATATGTAACACATAATATGATTTAAAAGAGTGTCCATGGAGTTTCTTGCACGTTCTTCTCCATAGAGACCTACTCTTCGGAACGTGCAATTTAGCTTCACTTTTCTTGGACTGACCGACATTTGACTATTCAAAAGTGCCCGTAAATGGTCTATTTGAAATAAATGCTTTGATTTTGATTTTATCGGTATTTAAAATAAATAAATAATTCATTTATTTGCCAGAATGTAGGTATACAAAGTAGTATGATCTTAATATTAATGAGGTCCCTTTACATTCTACCGTTATACATGATGTGCAAATATTTAGTTACAAATGAAAATACAAATACCTTTTTTTCTTTCATCTTAATGAAATATATTTCTAAAGTATATTTAAAAATGTGCATGATATTAAAATAATTGCATAATAATGGTATCACATTATCACATTTTACGGCAGCGCGTTTCGTTATCTATTCTTAGAAATTACAAAAGGTAACCGCCATGGTCGCATACCTGTGCGGCGCGGGGAGGGTCTACATACCCCCTCCCCCCTACTCCTTACCGCCCCGCGTGCGCACAGGTTACCTTCACTTCAATCCTGTACTTCGGTTTGTTAAGTGCGCATCTTCCTGTATTGTTTTTGTGAATATTGTTTTTCACCCTCGCTCGTTTTTTGGTTCATTGGATCTTCTTAATACGACTACTTTGGCTTGAATTTATGGATTACGATTTGCTGCAATAACATTGTTCCTGTCTGTCTACATCAAATAATACGGTAAGTCAACATTTATTACTTTTTAATGTTTTGGCTAAAGTTATTTATTTTATTTCTTGTAGGGAAACAAACAGTAAATTAGATATAAAGAAGAACATTAATGTATATATTATTTTATCTTAAACTAGCAATTTGACAGTCTAGATTGATATGCAATTGTATAACTTGATATTTTTTAGTAGAGTTTTTAAGATAATTATTGTGTATGAAACGTAGTTAAAGACAAAAAACATACGCATTTAACTTTTGGTTCAAATATAAAAGTGAACTTCAATACTACCAAGCATAGTAATGTTATATCTTTGGTGTCATAAAGAATTGCTAAGGTGGACGAATTCTATCAAAATATATTATTTTTCTGGCCGGTTCTTTTAATATTTGAACCAAAAAGGAATATGTCTTTTGCGCATTAACTAAAATGCGAAAAAAAAAATTCAATAACAATGATGTTACGCGTGTTCATATTATCTAACCGTTTTTCTTTATTAGAGCGTAAAATGAAAGAATAAAATCTTTAAATCGATACAATCGATGCACCTAGCTGGAATGCGCGCACCTCTCCCGCTTTCCTTTCCACCTCCCTGTATCTATAAAGGTTCGTTATTCTTTTTGAGGCATGGAAAACTTAAAATTTTATTTTATTTTAGGTACTTGCCATCGTACATCTTTTTGGAGACCAGTAAGATTGGAGATGGCGAACAAGCCTAAGAAAGCAACAGTACAAAGTTGGATTGGACTTCATCCTGAATTATATTACGACCCGGCCAGTAATTTGATTTACTGTTCTAAGTGCGAGAGCAGTATAACAGCTAAACTTAGTAGTGTCAAGAGGCACGTTAAAGGTCCGAAACACAAAGGGACAAGTAAAAAACCAAATGAAGAATTTTATTTGGACCTAGTACAATTTCTCATATTATGTAATATACCTTGGATTCAAGTAAACAACCCCGCTTTCAAAAAATTCTTCCATAAATATATTTGCTGCAATTGTACAAATCGACAAAAGCTTCCTGAGCAATCATTGCTGAGAAAAGTTTATTTAGATAAGATTTTTAAAACTAAAATTGACTCGATTTATGAACAAATTGCAAATCAAAAGCTGTGGGTATCTTTAGACGAGACAACTGATTTTTTAGGCAGATACATGGTACATTTACTTGTAAAACCTTTAAATGGGATCACACAAAAACCATTTTTAGTTGCTGGCAAAGTACTAGAAATTGTTAATGGGAGCACAATTGCCCAATTTGTAACAGACTGCTTTGAAAATATGTGGTGCGATTTGTATGAATCCAAAGTAGGAGACGTTGCTGTATTATGCACTGATAGTGTAGCATATATGCTAAAAGCGGGACGTGTGCTGAAAAATTATTTGCCCAACATGATACACGTCACTTGCTTAGCACATGCACTGAATCTCGTGGCAGAAAAAATACGATACGAATACTCAGATGTAGATGAATTAATTTCAAACGTAAAAAAAATATTTTTAAAATCACCTAATAGAGTGCGCTTGTTAAAAAACACCTTTCCCCACATGCCGCTTCCTCCAGAACCCGTTATTACAAGATGGGGTACTTGGTTGGAGACAGTGTCATATTATGCAAAATATTATGATCAAATTAAAACAATTGTAAATCTTTTAAGAAGTTCCGACGCGCTATATATTAGGTGTGCCAAAAATGTTCTTCAAAAGGAAAACTTGAAATCGGACTTGGACTACATTGAGGAATATTTTAAAGATATACAAATTGGATTAAAGAAATTACAAAAATCGAATTTAACTCTAACGGAATCCTTTGAAATATTTGATCACGTGAGAACTGTGCTTAGCTGGTGTTCATCTGAGCTTATAAAAAATAAACTCGTAAATGTCATGGACAGAAATCCCGGTTTAGATAAAGTTAGAGACATATGTGAAGCGATAACAGCAGGAAAGGATGAGCGATCATACTATATGTACGCGCCTTTAACCTCAGTTGATGTTGAAAGGTCATTTTCAACTTATAAATGGATTCTTAACATAAAAAGAAATCGCCTGACAGAAAATATAGAAAAAATTATGATTGTGTATTTTAACTTAGATGACTCATCTGACAAAGAAAATTTCGGTTCTGATACTGAACTTGACGAATCGAATCACGATGATTAAATTAAAATGGTTCTTTATTTTTTATGGTATTTGTAACACAAATAAAGATTTTCAAATTCTTAGCAGTTTTTGATGCATCAAGTTCTTTATCAAAACCGAACAGTTAGTAGTTCAGTATTAAAACTGATTGTCCTAAATGCTTCAAATATTAATTTGTAAACTTCAAAGGTACTTTGTACTTTGATTTGAGTAAAAATTGCATCCCTCAACGTCAGTAAAATAAATATGACATAGATATTTAAAGATAGATAAACATAAATTTGTTTCTTAAATCTTTCCTTTTGCACATTTTGTTTCATGGTTTCCAATTACGTCATATTTTAAAATAATATAAATATACATATATTTGTTACAACAATATTCTATGTGTTTTATTTTCCCTTTAGAGCCCATTAATTGTTTAATGAACCTAGAGCGATATCGACCGGCGATTTTTGAGCATTTTTTCTTTCGTTTTTTTTTGCATAGAAATCTCCAAAAATCGCCAGACAATATCGGTGGTGTGAAAGGACCCTTACGTTTTTTTTTTTTAACTAATTAATGCCCGCGGCTTTTGCCGCGTGTACAATTGTTTTTGTATCCTTTTGGAACTATACTTTTTTTTAATAGGAAGTAGCATATGTGCTATTCCACACCTTAATCTATATCACTACCAAAATCAGCATTTTCAGTGGCATTGAGTAATGGACATCCATACAAACTATCACATTTATAGACAAACTTTAGATAAATATAGACGAATTACTTATTCCAAATAACACATTTTTTTAAATGTATTTAAGTGTTGTCTCGAAATTTCGAGACAGATGTGCCGGAAATAATTTAGTCCTAAGGAAGTCTCCGTTTCTTGTCTCTGTTCTTCGAAGTTTAGGCTAATAGGCACTACCTATTCCTATCACTGATGATAACTATAGAAGTGCTATATAAAAACTATGCAACAGATTTAGAGGTTTTCTTAAAAAACAAAATTGAAAATTACTTGAGTAAAAAAGGTACGCTGATCTCCAATCAGAAAAAATGTCGAATGACACTCAACCATCTTGTCAAAAAAAATCAGAATTTTTTATACTAAAATTCGAACGTTTGACTCAACTGTGCCAGTAGGGTTGTGCAAAAAAAGGTTGAGATATGAAGCGTGAAGAAAGTAGATCAAATACCACAAAAAATAAATTGTAGAATTAATAATTCTACAATATATACAACATCCCGACATCAACCGTCGGGCAGTTGCCCACCAGACACGATACCCGTCTGGTCGGAGGATCCTCCCTTTTCTATGGAGGATGAGTGAACTTTATACCCTGTTCCTCATGCCTCTATAAACCCACTAACGTATCTCTACTTTTTTGACATTATACTCGTATATCTACCTACAAATTTAATTTCAACTGTGTAACGTGTATGTGTATCAGTAGCTTTTATGGCAGGATAGTAATTCAGATTCGTTACAGTTGTAATGGCAATCATGTCATTTGATTTACATAGGTTTTTACTTTTATTATTTTATTAATATTTTATATAGATTCAATACTCAATTTATTGCATTCCATATGTATTATATAGATGGTATAAAAAGTAAAAGACCAATATGGACCCCGTCGGGCACAGCACAACTAGGAGAGAGGAAGAGGGCTTTTTTTTTGGGTGGGAAATCATAAAATACCTTCTCCCGCTCTGGGCAGAGCGGGAGGGTGTCTCTTACTGACTAAAACCCACCCGTATTCCTTCCATTGCCTGTGTTGCCAGGGGCCTCGGTAACCCTTTTGTACCTTCCCGCGACCCCGGCAGGCATCGGCCCTAGTGGACCCCTACACTTGTTCTGACGACATTTCTTCGAGGCGCGCGTGGAAACAACGCGCCGTCGACCCGGGCCTGGTCCTTACCGGGCGGTGAGCTATCCATTGCTGTCCGTCCGCAAGCCCGCGCCTACGGTGGCCGGAAATCCGCCCGAGATTCCCGACGCCCAGAGCGTCTCCTGCGGCGGCTAGGAGCGAGAGAGCGCGAAATTTGCCTTTCCCGCAACCATCCCGCCTCCTCCTTCGCGAGCATTACTGCTTCGGGCTAAGTACCAATTCAAGCAATTCAATATTATTATAAATTATTAGATGTGTTTAATTGGTTGCATAATTATGTATATATTATTAGGTTTGTGTGTATAGATATGAGGGCAACACTGAAAGTTTTTAGAACTGGCCACTTGTAAACGATATACTAAAAAAAACAGATCAAATTTTGATAATGGAACTCTTTGCCAATATTATTGTGTATGTATTTTATTTATTTGTCATTTGTTTACTATTTGGCGGCAAAGGACATGGCTAAATGACTGCCCCCAGCATGTATAGGAATCTCACATTAACTCGTAATATTTAAAAAATAATTCATTAATTATTTAGTGTTTAATAATTTCCTAGAACTTTCGTGAATGTTAAACATAAAAAAAGTATATTATTTGCTTTTTTGTTTTACATGACAAGGTCAAGCGGAAATAACACTAACTGCAAGCTAGGGAGGGGTCTTATCGCTTTTGCAGAATGTCAAATGAAACTGCAGGTACTTAAATCGATTTTTGATAACAGGTTTTTCTGAAACTAAGGCGTTCAATTCGGTGTCCTGTGTAGTTGCTTGTTATTATGTTTTCACAGGGTTTTAAAGTGACAATCTACTTTACTCAATTCCACTTTATTCTAATCAAAATCAAATAAAAATAACTGAAAGCTTCGTACTGTGCTTCTTCGTTTAATCTTACTACCTATTTTGTGTCGAAAAATATAAACTGAATAGTGGTCGATAAATCGCATTTATCTGTCTGCCTACGGATACTGTATCAACAAACAGATTTTGATAGGGTTGTCACTAGTAGGTAGACTGGTTATTCCGGAAGGTTTAGGCATACATTCGTGTAGGATAATGAGTTGAAGTAAAGACGAGTGTAGGATAATGAGTTGAAGTAAAGACAGTTTTCACAGTTAATATATAAATAAGTGGTTGAAATGATGAACCTATGTGAAAATAGGGATTAATATTAACAGACATCCAAACAATTATAGATTTTTGTATTTGAGATACCTAGATATATAATTCCGCTAGGTA
The DNA here is from genome assembly GCA_905333075.3 of Atethmia centrago. Lineage (NCBI taxonomy): Eukaryota > Metazoa > Arthropoda > Insecta > Lepidoptera > Noctuidae > Atethmia > Atethmia centrago. The sequence continues at coordinate 8,337,114 of HG995377.1, forward strand.
AGATACATTATTATGTATCCACGCGGGCGTGAGTGATTTTTGCGTGGATTGTAGAAAGCCCGTAATTACCTCTTTGTAGATATATACTCACGTACCCGGTACCACCGTGCGAAATCGGGATGTGTCGCTAGTCAAAAATATCGTAAAAAATTGCAGAAATATTCAAACGCCTAGGTAAAAGTTCATTGCAATATGTCATTTGTTTGCAGTTTTTTATATCTATTGACGTAGGAGTTACACGATTTTATTTTCAGGATTGTAAAGATATGAAAAGTTCTTGAAACTTTTTTCACATGAAATACTAATATTCAGCTATTCAGAATTACATATTGCAAAGTTCCATGTTTATACATTGCTGGGGCAGTCGTCCATACTTCCATTTAGCCATCTCCTTTAAAATTGTCTGTGTCACGTCAGCATGAAATTAACGCGAGAAAATTTTCGTACAATTATTTTTTATGACTTTCGATGTCATTTAAGTTAACAAGAAAGTTATAAAAGACTTCGATTGGCTTTTCACGATGAAGCCCTATCTCATGCCACTATTTACAACTGGTTTAATGAATTTAAACATGGTTGCACTAATCTCACCGATGATCTGCGTGAAGGACGGCCTTCTACGGCGACGACTGAAGATAACATCGGTGTTGTGCGGCGTATGATAGAGACTGACAAATGAGTGACTTATCAGCAGATTTGGACAAACTTAGGCATCGGTATGAGTCAAGTGTACAAAATCCTCTATGAACATTTAGCGGTCAGGATGCTTTGTGCCCGGTGGATACCTCATAATTTGTTAGAGGCCCAAAAACTCCGTCGTGTTAATTGCTGTGAAATGGTTCAAAGATGAAACGGAGGTGACTCAAATGCTGTGTTCGACATACTTACAGGTGACGAAAGCTGGATTTATTGTTATAATCCTGAAACTAAGACACAGTCTGCTGTGTTTCCTTCCGAGACAGTCTGCTGTCTGGGTGTTTCCTTCCGAGGAGTTGCCAACTAAAGTGAAGAGAGGTCGAAGCGTGGGAAAGAAGATGGTGGCCTCGTTCTTCGGAAGGGCAGGTTATTACGCAACAATTGTTTTAGAGGATCGAAAAACAGTTACTGCAGATTGGTACACTAACAATTGTTTGCCACTTGTCTTGGAAAAAGTTCGGGAGAAACGACCCCGCAGTAGGATCCTCCTTCACCACGAAAACGCCTTCTCGCACACCGCCAAGTAAACAATCGACTACTTGGTGACGTCAGACGTGGAATTACTGGGTCACCCGCCCTATAGCCCCGACCTCGCTCTTTGGGATTTTTATTTATTTCCGAAAATAAAAGAAATACATCGAGGAAAACGTTTTATGGACGCCGAGGAAGCAGTGGTTGCGTTTCAAAATGCCGTCGAGGAGACCCCTAAGGACGAGTGGGTATAGTGCTTTTCTCAGTGGACACTACTTTGAAAATATATAATAAAACTAATAACTTGCTAGTTTGTTCCGTTTTTGATTTTTTAAGAACTTTCAGTGTCACCTTCGTATAGTATATAATAGTTATTTTTAATTTATGTATTGCATATGAATAACGTAGGTAATTATTATGAAATTCTTAGAAGTATTTTCATTTTTATTAAATTATGTTATTTTTTATGTATTCATATTTATATTTGATTTTAAAAATAATTTTATTTTGCAATCGACTCTTTTAGAGAACGTTGTAGACTTTAGATTTGTAGACAATTTATTTTTTGTTAAGTATCTGGTTTTTGTTGACAGGCCAGCCCTCCCTACCTATTATCACTGTAATTTTAAAACATTGTAAAAGCCAACTATTTTTAAAACAGTAACCGTGGAGTTTCTTGCTGGCTCTATTTCATAGGAAACGATCAATTGGAACCGTGCATCTAGCTGCTTCTGACGTTTGATAAGTGCCCAAGTAGGTTTATGTGAAATAAAAGATTTTGATTGATTGATTGACTACTTAATTTCTGTAGTCCTGCCATGGAAACGTACTAGACACACAAACTGAAACTGTCGCTTTTGCTATAATATTATGATGTAATTCCGAAAGGAGATTTGATTAAAGAAATATACTATTATATCATAATATTCATTATTGTTATGTCAGCAGGAACACCTCCATTATGGGCCACAGGGCACCCATAAAGACTGTCATAATTAATCGCTTTGGGCGTATTACGTATCACTAACGATATCATTTTATCTTTATTAGCTACTTAAATATAGGTATAAATATTAGCTTTATTATTGACAATGTTTTAAGAATAAAGCTATATCTGACTAAGACTGTGTAAAATATTAAATACTGTTTACAAAAAAAAAACCGGCCAAGTTGCGTATCGGACCACGCACAATGAAGGGTTCTTATATTTACTACTGCCATGATTTTTTTCCAAATATCCATATACAACCATTTAGCTGGCAGGGAGGGGGGACACTTGACTCTAACAAAAATTACGCAAGCCGAACCTTGAGTCGAAAAGCGGTGTTGACACGTCCGCAATATTTTTGAACGGCCTATCCAACGATACCCCACACCATTGAGTAGACGAGAAAAAAAAATATCATCCCCAAATTACGTGCAAAGGAGGTAGCTACCCTAAAAAACATTTTTTTTCAAGATTTTATTTCCGCACTTTTTTGGCGTCATTAACATTTATACCTGTGCCAAATTACAGCTTTCTAGTACTAACCGTCTCTGAGCTACAGTGGGGTCAGACAGACAGACAGACAGACGGACATGGTGAAACTTTATGGGTTCCTTGTTTACTACGGAACCCTAAAAAATGGTTACAGTCATTTTAGTTTTATTGAAAAGTTTAATTATCATTATCGACCACCTTCGATGTGCCACTGCTTAGTAGGTCCCGTTCAAACTATGCCATGTATCCTCTGTCTGTACCACGCGTATCACTACACAAAAACCTACGCAATTTTAACTGACATTTCCACTTGAAATAATAGAAACGATAGAATGATATACATATAAATAATTATATTTACAGTATACCAGGACCTCAACTAATTAGTTTTAGTACACATACCTACCTCAAAATGTCCTAAACCAATCTTATCTTTCAAAGCTCAATAATCTAACAGGGGTAACCGCAATGAGTCCCCAGCACGCATTATTTAGCCGGATAATAATCTAGCAAATTCGCTAGACTGGGAGGAAACCAGTTGGTGGAGGCAATCTATAAAGTGAGCCTTGGGACCGGGTGTGCGGCAAAAAACTAGCAGTAGAATAGTTTAGGATAACAAGCTGGAGGTTTAGATGGCAAATATTTTTTGTAATTACAAGGAGGTAGATGGCATTGTTTTTTGTAATGTTTAACAAGGGTTACTTGGTACTGGCGTGGTGATATTTGCTAAGGTCACGGTTTTAGAGGTAATAATTGTAATAATTGCACGTAACTGTATGTTTAATTATTATTTTTTTGTAATTTTTAACAAAGGTTACTTGGTACTGGCGTGGTATTTGCTAAGGTCACGGTTTTAGAGGTAATAATTGTAATAATAATAATGATCATTGTGCCGATTGTCGTTACGGCCAATGGCCTGATGGCTGAAAGCCTCAACCATCATCTCTCGAGGCTCTCGTTAGGCGGCTGGATCAGATTCAGAAGGCAGTACTCCTCGATACGGCCCGCATTGTGAGGAGGTTCCTGTCTCTGGAACCCTACCCACCGGTAGCTTGGACCCTGCTCCCGACACCAGTGGACCACTATTTTTTTTATATGTTTAAATGTTTTTTTATAACTTTTTTCAAGAAATATTTAAAAATATATTGTATATGTATAAAAATAAATAAACGAAATAATAATAATAGTTTATTTCAGGCATTAGCACCCATAAAATTAAAATTGAAAACTTATCCTAAAAACAAAAGTTATACTAAACAAAAGAACATAAAAATAAACTGTAAAGAAAAACAACAATAGAAACAGCCCCCTATTTCACACCAAGGAGGCCAAAACAAATATACTCCGTAAAATTGTTGGGTACATTTATTTTGTCTCTCTCAGTAAATGCACAGTAAGAAAAACAACTTTGACAATACTATTTTTACCTGCCACCACACGCGAAAAGAACGACGGCCTGAGCTTCCTCATAAGCGCAAAGAAGTCGGTTACTCTGTTCTCAGTGGCACTACACCGCCAGGGTAGGATGAGCATGACCCGAAATGCGATATTATATTGTACACGAAGAGTGTTGTATGCACTCTTCGTGTATTTGTACCAAAGTTGACTTGTGTAGAACGACTGACAGTATGCCTGGAACAGAGTTATTTTTACTTGCTTCGAGCAATGGAAGAAACGCCTATTTAGCATGATACTGTAATAATAATAGTCTTATAATAACATGGTAAATCTTCCGATATAATAATAATAATTTCTTACCACAAATTCAGAGAATGTCAATAAAAAGTCTACAGATACAATTTTATAATTAATTTGTGGAAGACTGGTGCCTAAACTAAGTTTTTACAAAAGCTGTATGTCAGGTTACCAGGCCCCCTAAAACAAAGATTTACATTTTTATTGTTGTACTGGAGACGGTCTGATTGGCATAGAATAGTATAATTCAAATAAAAATCTCATACATTATAATGTTGCAATATTGTGCATAAAAATTGATTTACAAAAATAAATAGTGAAAATAGTAATTAAGGATACATGCAAGGGAAGACAAGAAGTAAGTGAATGTGTGTGTTGTGTTTTTTTTTACTTTACTTTGATGATTTATTTTACTTTGATGGTCCTAGTTCATCATTTGTGACTGTTACGGCTGTAGATATATTTTAGCGGGCACGCCCTTTATACTTGAAGGCTTTTATTTAGGTTTTATGTTCTGTTTACGTTTTTTATCTCTGCTTGAGAATAGTTTTCGGTCTTTTTCTTTTCTTTTTTTTTTTGGTAAGTGGTGTGCTAGCTGACATATGGCTAATAATTTAATGTTTTGTGTTTCACGTGGTGTAAATTGTTTTGCATACTATTGTATAAAATCCATTATTTTCTCTAACTGAACAGACAGCTGTGCTGCTGGGGAGTTTGTTGACCACTTCTTCTTCCCAGCTAAAGCACTAGAAAGTGGCGAAGGGTGGGCGTTTTGGGGGACTGTCTTATGTAATTTTGACGTTCGAAAAGTGCTGATCTTCAGCCTAGTTTGAATAAATGACTTTTGATTTTGATTGATTTTGATTTTGTGTGTGCAATGTGTGGAGTATGTGCGTATAGTGTGGAGTAGTTTTGCATTGCAAAGGGAACATTATGTTAGGACATGGTTTTGAATTGTGCCTACAAACTTACATTTGCAGTTGGAATGTATGGGAGAACATGTTTTTCAACTACAATGTTAAGTTTGTACTTGGGATAAATTCATCCCAACTACGGAGCACTTCATGGTATGTGGTCTGACATGACCTTGGCTGGGTTTTTTTAAATCGTTTAAAAATGTCGTGTGAAAAAGTCGTACGATATTTGCACTTAAAGGTACATATACCTATTATATCCATAAACTTAACTAAACTTTTCAGAAAAACTAGCTGTAAAAGCTTGTCTGACAACCGTGTATTTAAAGGTAAAAAGTTCGAAACGATATTCGCACTAAGAGGGTAATTCCTTACAATTTTTCTCTTGCTGAAATATGTATTTTGCGTATTATTTTATCCAGACGACTTCAGTGTCAAAGATTTACTTTGCAATAATAAAACCTATTGACACGTATAGTGAAATATGAGCAGTGTCGAGTCTAAAAAGTTTTCGAGAAAATATAACAATCAAATTACTGGAAATACCACTAAAGGTTCTTATAAATACTTCACGGAATTTCCTGAATATTTCCTTTGATAAAAATAATTTAAAGCATATTTTCTAAGTAGAGAAATAGAGCTAGGAGAGAGAAAAGCAACGGAGGGAGGTAGCAAAGAGGTTGAGCAGGCTATTATGTTAGTACGGTCACAAGTGCCTTACATATTTTCTAGGACACACTTTTAGTTTGCAGCTGAAATTAAGGCAAATTTAATATAGGCCAAGTTTAGTCCCGCAATGTTCTGAATGAATTGTTGATACTTTGAAATTTGGTAGCAATTTTTACATGATCTAATAAATTATCTCATAGTGTTGGAAGCCGTGTAACTCTTATTAAAATTACAAAAAAAAAATCATAGATAGAAAGAATTATAGACAATAAAAATTGGTTGTCGGTAAAGTCAGTTTACGGACGATATTTTTATGTGATAACGAGAGAGAGATGAGTCACAAGCCGAACGCTTAGGCCGATCGTGCCTCTATCGCTAGTTCCACGCTCTCGCTTGCACGCTCGGCTCAGGCGGAACGTGACAATGAGTCATGCTCTTTCGTGCGTGCAGCCGGCGTTCATCGATTTATAAGACGTTATCACGTCAATAAACCTGTCTTTTTTTGCTAAATGAATCTAACACCTTGTGCAATATTTTTCATTGCAGTTTAATCAAAGAATGTAAATTAAGCTGAGTCTTATTTAATATAATACATAATTATTGGTTGTTGGTTTATACGGAACTGATTCACTCTGTTCCCGTGATAGTATAAACTGTATTATGGTGGAACAGTTTTCATCTGTCGTGGTATAGGTAAATACATTAGACTTGTGGCATATAAGTTTTTTGATTTAATAACAAAACAAAGTAAGTCAAATTTATAGGGTAGATGTAATATTTTGGATTTCTTTTTTCATTCAGCCTATGCAGTTATTTTGACATTAACAGCGACTGTTCATGCAAGCTTTGCTGTGGTCAAATATGATGGCCTGTTTCTCCTCTTTCTGATTCTTCCCTGGATAAGTTATCTGGCTAATAATTTCACACAAAATAATCAGGTTTTAAATCTGGTCTCATTAAAACCCTATATCCCTATATTATATACTAGATGCGCCATGCGCATGGGTATACCGGGATAAAAATTATTCTATGTGTTATTCCTGGTTATAAACTATCTGTGTGCCAAATTTCATCTAAATCCGTTCAGTACTTTTTGCGTGAAAGAGTAACAAACATCCATCCATCCATCCATCCATCCATCCATCCATCCATCCATCCTTACAAACTTTCGCATTTATAATATTAGTAGGATATATAGAACCCTATACTCTACCTAAACATGAAAAAACTTTTTTCATCAAAATACAAACGAATCTTCTCCCAACGTCCCTATCAGATGACACGATCTCTAATTTGCTTATTGCATGAGATAGTAGTGGCACAATGCGTGTCTCCCAGCAATAAAGCTTATGTTCCTACTACAAATGCAACAGGGTTGTTAATCAGGACTTGGAACTGTTTTGCTGTGGTTTGCGACATTACTTCTGGATTTTGTTATAATTTATTATGGTGCTTAAGCTCTTGTCCGCACTGTTTGCGACAAAAAGTGAGTTTAAGACCAGCTATGTTTGTTGTCGTAATATATATATAGCATCAGTATGTTTAGGCTTGAACGCAGCACTAGAAACCGATTTGAGTAATAGAAAAAAATTCCTGAATGATGGGTTCGTAGCCGAAGCAGGTATTCCAATTTTTTGTTTCATGTGAAAATCGAACTTGGAACGCGTGTACGGCCGCGTTCTAATCAGCGCTATCGTCGCGCGACTATGTGATCGTCGCATTCATTTTGTTCGGCGAAACCAAACGCTTGGTCACGTCGACAGTCGAGCTTCTGATTTTTTGAACAAACGAGTAACATAACGCATGCTTAATAGAATACTGGCTTAACTCAAAAACGTAGATTTCTGGAAATCGCCGTTAAATGTTTTGCAATTGGGGTGGGGTCTAGTCAGCTTATTAGCCAATGTTATAAATATGTAATTTACCTACACTTAAATATAGTACCTACATTTCAAAAACCATTGATTAAAGCTGTGCAAAAAAATTGCAGAAATCCTAACTTTGACTCAAGGTCTAATAGGTCAGTATTCTATTAAGCATGCGAATATGTACGTGATGTTCGCGTATTCGTGCGAATGATCATTTTGGTTAGGACGTAGGTCAAAGAAAGATAAGTGAGAATGTGTTTTTTGTCTCCGTCAAACTTGTTTTTGCAGTCATTTGTTTTTGGTAGTAGCTCAATGGAAAATTGTAAGCCTACCAAGATTTGCAACTAAATTATGATCACTTTTTAATTGGTCAAGGACACCTAACTAGACTCAATTGATTTTCTATTGTTTTACACCGAATCGGTGTCACGCAGAGCTTAACAAATTAAGCCAGATATAGGTCAACCGCACCGACCCTCGTAGGTCTCGTAACACGAAGAAGAGTTATCTTAACATCTTATTTTCTTGGGTCACCGAGGTTGCTCCGTGTAAAATATTGATATTTAGACGCATCTGGTCAGATGGGAAGATAGACTTTGAAAATTGGCATGGCATTTCACAGATGTCAGACGATGGTAGTTTCTTGGACTGCCAAAATAAATAAATCATGGAATATTGAAAAAAACATACACACACAGAAGTGGATCAGACAAAGTAAATTAATAGCTTACTACAATTAAATGCAGACTGTTGATATTAAAATGAAACTAGAAAATTCAAAAAGAAGCAACCACAAACAATTAACTCTGATATGTGCGTTAACTAACACATGCATAAAGACCAGAAACCCTACAGATATTTATTCTGTGCGGAAATCGAACCCCCGACTCCTAAGGCACGTAGTGTTTTGTTTATAAACTGCGACAGTCATGCTTTCTAAATCAAACAAGTATTTAAATAATATCTCACAAAAATGTCTGCTCTACTATAATTCACTCAGGCTCAATTTCAAACAAAAAAACTTAGTAGGAATGCGAACAAAATGTTCGAGATAAAATCAAAGTTATGACATCTTTCAATATGTACCTTACAAGACTGACTTTGCCTATGTATTCGATAAATAAATTCGGAACTTCTGAAAACCTAATATCTGAAGAGTATAAAGGCGTCAACGTTTGGGTCCGGTAGGGTAACCATACTATTTGGGTAGAGGAGTACAGGAAATGAAAGGACGGGGTAATATTACGTAAAACTTACTTATGAACTATAAGCTAATATTATACTGACATTATGATATTTGTGTCGTAATACCCGAATACTTTATGCTGCTTCTTCATTGTTCATAGCAGTATCATTTTGTTCCGGCACTGATTTGGTAGTGAAATCTTACCCAAACAAATTAAATGACTACAAGTTCACTTGCTATGCAAGCTTATTAAAATACAGAGTTTTGTAAGATTATCGATATCGTCGACAATATTTAAGGAAATGGTCTGAACAAAAGTCACCCAATACCATAGTGTTTTTTTTTAACACTGTTCAGTATTCAGCTCTTGCTTCTTCAACTATAGCTGTAGGCTAGGCCCAATTTACAGCAGTAGTTTTAGTAACAAAAGTATCCAGTACTTGCTACTGTTGCGCTAAATGAGGGATACGATCGGAATACCAGACTGAAGTTGCTTGTGTTTGTGGTAAATCATTCCGGCTGTAGAACCCAGTTTATCCATGTCGCGAATCTTCAAATATCCAACGATGATTCAGGGAATTGTATTATTCTTGTAATGTTATATTTAATAAAAACCCAGTCATCTACATATATACTTAAGAGGCTGATAACAGCTAAAGAGCGGTCACTGTCGGAATGCATAGAAAAGAAAGAGAAGCGTGATGACACAACGCTGGTAATGTATTGCAAAATATGAAGCAATTATCTATTTATAAAAAAATCTATTGATTGGATAAAACAATTAAAATACAATTATGCGAATATTTTGCTTGTAGAATAATCTGACAAAAAAATTGAATGTTTGCGTGTATATTAGTATAGTTTTTAATCGTTAAAAGAAATGTTTAGAGATATTATATATTTTTTTTCTATCGTATCAAATTAGTTGTATTATGTGTTCAACACAATATCTACCTAGCATATATTTTTTATGATTTTGTTTACTGCAGTATAAGTACTTTTAGGCATTATAAAACTTGCATTTAGTTCCAGTAGTTCCCTTAATATAATAAAGCTGAAGACTTTGTTTATTTGTTTGAACTCGTTAATTTCTGGAACCACCAATACAACCAGTTGTATTTGAAAGTTCTATTTGCATTTGATAGCCCAATTCTTGATGAAGGTAATATGCTATTTAACATCACGCTACGACCCTTAAGAGCCGAGTAAAAAGAAAAAGTCAGAAAGAACGTTAAGCGAAAACGAAGAAATGGCGCAGGCGGGTGATGCGATGCGACGCACCGGTAGGTTGGGGGAGTAAGAATATTCACGCGGTCAATATCACGAGCAGAAACTAGTAAATAATAAAGGTAAATCGTCCTAGGTAAATGTGATGTGGTGTGTGTAGTGTTAAGGTATTAAATGTATGAATTGAATCTTAATAATGTTGGTTAGTTGAAATACGAACTTGGCTACGATGAAAATGTTAAGCATCTTTCAAATACATTTTTTCCCGTAACTGGCACTGTCATTTTCACTTAATACATAAATTATCCTTACATATTATAAAACAAAGTTGTCCCCCCCCGCCCCCGCCGCGTCTGTCTGTCTGTCTGAACGCAATAAATTCAAAAACTACAGAACAAAACGGTTTTCACCAATGGATGGAGTGATTCATGAGGAAGGTTTGTGCGTAAAATTTATTAAGGTTTTTTTGTAAATTGGTGATTATTGTTGATGATGTCGGAAAAAATCATCCCGACTGGGTGCTTTACTGGCGTGGGCCGCGTAAACCGTACGAGATACATAATACTTATGTTCTACAGGATTGTACATCTTAAAAAGTTCAATAAAACACTCCATTTTAACCGGTATTATATCCTTATCCAATACAATATTTTATTTAAATTGGGAATTCAAAAATACATCATATCATTTAAATTAATGCTTTAAAATATACCACAGATTCAAAATTACACGTAACAAATTAATTATAGTTGACGCGCCGGGCGCAGCGCTCGGCTATGAGGAATGCGATAGCTTTCGTTTACTTTTAATCCCGGTAGTAAGTTCCCGTGGGATATTTTCCGACATCCACGCGGGCAAAAGCTAGTGTACAATAATTATAATTATTGTTGCCAATTGTTGTTGTTTTAATAAGAAAAATAACAAGTCACATGTATGGTGCAAGTAAACACTGACCTTTTCATTTTCCGACTGTAGCTCCTTTCAAAATAGGTAAATAGACAATTTATTAGATTAATTATATAATTTTAAAAACTTATCCTACTTTTACTGAGCCACGTGGCCATCCACTTCAACACTGATAACTTCCTTCGCTACCGCTTCGAGGAATGCTAATTTGAAGATGATGTTACGACACTCTGGAGTTATTTTCTCATCTTTATATTACGCTATACTTAAAAAATGGTTCCATTATTATGTGCGAGACGAAAAGCACGTTTCAGTTTGAAGTAGGTACTTAATTAAAAAAGATTATAAATATTTTGCGCTCCTATCCCCTTGAGAATGAGCAGAGATGACACGATTTATCTCGGTAATTAAGTTTTTATTAAGATGAATAATTAATGAATTAAAATAGGCTTAATGAAAAGGCTTTTGGGACTATAAATAAACTGCTTTTTTATGAATTCAGAACGTAATATTTGAACTGTCATCATGAAGCTTTTATATTATTAATGTCTAACGATTAAATATTAACTCATATTTTAATATCTATAACTATAATTATTGTTGTATTAGTCTATTACAGTAAATTGGTAAAATTCTTGGAACACTATCATTATGAAGACTCTTTGTCTATCAAATCGAATGACACCTTTTTTTTTGGGTGGTTAATCATCAAATAAGTTCTCCCGCGGAGCGGGAGGGTGTGTCAGACTCTTACTGACTAAAACCCATCCGTATTCCTTCCGTTGCCTGTGTTGCCAGGGGCCTCGGTGACCCTTTAGTATTTTCCTATCAAATTGAATGACACCTTGAAATCTATATTCATAATTTATTTTGTATATTATTTTAAGGGGCTTGTGGCTAATTAATAACAGCCGCACGGATCGATCGATCAGGTTATGCTACGCTTGCCGCGGTTGGTCCGATGGGTGACCATCTTTACATACCAAGACCCCTCAATGCCTCGGAAAGCACGTAAAGTCGTTGGTCTCGGCTGTCATTTGTAGGTCTTTGACAGTCGTTACAGGTAGTCAGAAGTCCGAAAGTCTGACAACCAGTCTTACCAAGGGGTATCGTGTTACCCAGTAACTGGGTTGTGGAGGTCAGATATGCAGTCGCTCCATGTAAAATACTGGTATTCAGCTGAATTCAGCCCAAACTGGAAGCCGACCCCAACATAGTTGGGAAAAGGCTAGGCAGATGATGATTTCGTGTATAATTTGCTAGTTTTCATGCAAGCAATCCAAAAAAAAAAAAAACAAAAAATAAAGACTAAAGTCGAAATATGAATTCACTGGAGTAATTTGACATTTGCTTTGTGTAATAAAACGGTCATATTTTAGTGATACGACTTTAGTAACACCGGTCGTTGTTTGACAGTAAACAGCAAAACAACGACAAGTAAGTTCAGAACTGAAACTTTCGTGACTATAATGTACCGTGCGAACAAAGTCCCTTCATCCATGATGTAACGGGAATATAAAATTTATTCGTCCAGCAATAAATCCAAAACATAGTCTAAAAATGTAAACAGAATTTAAAATATTTTATGTGTTATTCTACGTTCTCCAAATGTCACGTACTGCGGTTGGGGTCCTCTAAAACCAAGTTTACGTGATCTTGTATACAAGAGAATGCTTTTAAAGGGTACCTAGGTCATCTTAAGTATCCTTGTATTGGAGATGCGGGGTTTGATACCGGAGTTCATCCGTCGACTTTGAGTACCAGAACTAAGCAAAAGAGGACAATGAAATGTGATTTCTATAAAAATTTGAAACAAAGAAATAAAGCTGCGTTTATTATTACACAAAATTTTAATTGAAACAAAAAACAAGTCAAAGTGCGAAACTAGCAAATAATAATTAATATGAGATGGCGTTAAAATAGTTATCACGAGGTCTTCAAGTAAAGTCCGGGTTCACCGGACAGTCCTGCTAGCAATATTGTTGAATGAGAAAATGTTGTAGGCAGAAACAGGATCATCATCATCATCTGCCCAGGCTTTTCCCAACTACGTTGGGGTCAGCTTACTACCAGTATTTTACATGGAGCGACTGCCTATTTGAGCTCCACAACCCATTTACTGGGTAACAAACACGATACCCCTTGGTAATACAGGTTGTCAGACTTTCGGGCTTCTGAAGACCCGTAACAACTGTCAAAGATCTACAAATGACAGCCCGGACCCACGGCGTAACGTGCTTTCCGAGGCATGGAAAGCAATTAGGCGGAAACAGAATATCCTACTTAAAAATGTTAGATATATTTTAACCATAAGAAAAGCCTATTTCAGAAAACTAATGGTCACTCATTGGTCGAAATTCGAAAATACTTACAAAATATAGTACTTATTTATTCCACCGGAGGAAGGAAGTATTCCAGTAAGATGCTGGTAGGGATTTTAACCGTACTTCCGGGATTGTCCTGATAGCTGTGGAATACCTCTCCACTCCTCAAGCATCTCAGGAATTGTTGCCCCCTTGTCACTACGTCACTATGTGCTAGCGGCCGTTTTCGGGGACCCATTATTGAGTGTGCAAGTCACCCCCTGCTTTTTTATCCGTGTATTACATAACATTGATCAAGCAGGGGACATAGTCCTTCCATAGTTTTAGGTTACCAATTCATATTACATTCAAACTATAGCCACCCAAACCCATAGCCCAATATGTTTTGCTTCCGTGTTCTGCTTTAGTTCAGCACTAACCGGGGGTTGACCTTGGATGCACTTGCATACTGCATACAGGGATGATCGTCGATTGGTGACTCATTTCATTCAAAACGTCTAAGGGGCCTCTGCGAGTTGGCTTCGGCCCCTCGTACGCCTTCCAAAGGCCCGGGACCACGGTTCCGAGATAATTATATAAACCCAATATAATAATAATAATAATAATGGGATCGGTCTATCATTACTGACAGGACTATTGTCGCCAATAAGCCTGATATAGTGGTGATAGATCGATTAGCGCGCCGCGCAATGATAGTTGATGTTACCATTCCACATGACGAAAACCTCGTGAAAGCTGAGAAAGAGAAGCAAATAAAATATCTCGACTTAGCACACGAGGTTGTTGACATGTGGAATGTTGACTCGGCTGTCATTGTGCCGATTGTCGTTACGTCCAATGGCCTGATGGCTGAAAGCCTCAACCATCATCTCTCGAGGCTCTCGTTAGGCGGCTGGATCAAGGGCCTGATTCAGAAGGCAGTACTCCTCGATACGGCCCGCATTGTGAGGAGGTTCCTGTCTCTGGAGTCCTAACCACCGGTAGCTTGGACTCTGCTCCCGACACCGGCGGACCACAATTTTTTATATTTTTAAATGTTTTTTTTTTATACCTTTTTTCAAGAAATATTTAAAAATATATTTTATACGTAAAAAAATAAATAAACGAAATAATAATAATAATAATGCCTAACATATTAAAATATTAGCTTTCTGCATCCTCCTCCATATAAACTTTAACTGTGCCAAATTTGTCCTCCTCTGTCCGCGTAATTTTCGTAAAAAAAAGGATACAAAGTTTTCGCTAATAATATAATGATAATACTATAGAGCATAGGTAACATATACATAACATTTTTATTACTTACCTACTAAGTTTTTTACAAAGTGCTCTATACTGTGCTCATCGAATAGGTCAAAAGGTTTTATACCTACATAATCTATTTACATTTGTATTGACCCAACGTACATATTTACTGACGTCTGCTATGTACGTACAGAAAGGTTTAATTTGGAAGTATTTGGTCAGGTCTCTCTGGAGGATTAAGTGTATTGCCCGTTGAAACCCAGAGCCTTCTTACATTGTGTAAAATGACCTTGGCAAATCCGGTTTTGTCTCTGTGAAGAAATTGTACCTACATAGAATGGAATTTAGGTTTGAAGAGGACCGACCGGTCAAAACATGTATAAGTTTTGTTTTTTTTATATTAAAAGCTGGAATTTTTATATTTTCTTTCCTACGTTTTTCATTTTCAACGAGGGCTGCTTAATATGAAAACTCAAATTAGACTACATGCAAAATTATAAATAACACAAAAGTATGATACCACTATTACCTATTTATTTATTTTACAGTTTTAGGAAAATTTACAGCTAAACATTTTTACACGATTGAGAGTAACAAAATAAGGCCAATTAAACGTTTTCACAGATTGAAGAGAGCTTACATACAAACAAAAATATTTGAGAAGGTAGACAGTGTTTAAGTAAAAACAGTTTCATAAGTGAAAATTTCAAAATGCTAGTACTGAAAGTAACGATATCAAAGCCCCCGGCAGACCGCTGACCGGCTGTTTTCATTACAGCATATAATTCTAAGGATGCCTGTAGTATAAAAAAATCATATTCGGATTTAAAATGTTGGAATCCCTTTTTTGTTCAATTATATTTTCGGTCTAATAACACTAGTAAATTACTACATAATTATGTATGTACTACGAGACTTACTATCCTAGTTTAAATTTTACAACCCCAAAGCACCCTATTTAAGCCAGTGCATATAAACTTTAATCGCAAACCTGAAACTTTCCCGGAAAACTTCCCGCAAGTTCATAAAAACAATATAAACACTTTCATGAAGGTTTGTATCGCAACGACTTTACTACTGAATGCCATAGTAACCGTTTATGATGCACGTAAAGTCAAGATAAAGGGGTAAACCAGTAGTCGAAATCGAATATTTTTTTTACATTTCTTATCTAATCAACATCCACTGCTGAACGAAAAGAAAAAAAGCCTTCGAATAAAAGCCTTAATTGATTTCAAAGAACTTTCGTCATTTGTACCTAAATGGCCTATTAATTGCACAGTAATATGAAACGGAAGATATATATATATATATATATATAACATACATACATACATATTACATTTTTTTTATATAACTTACGGATAGTGGCATGTGATCGTTTCTATGCTATTTAAAAAAAAAAGCGTCGGACCACGCACAATGAAGGGTTCCAAAGTTGCCGGTTGGGACGAATTTATCGCAAAAACAAACTTAACATTGTAGTTCAAAAACATGTTCTCCCATACATCAATATATGCCACGGTCAATTCTCCAACTGCAAATTTAAGTTGGTCGACTATTACTCATTAACTTATAAAGGCCACTTAGCTGTAATAGTTTTCCTTTTAATTTCATTATAATGTTCTACTGCTATTATTTTTTTCTTATCTCCTGCTGCTGGCAGCTGGCAGGGTCTCCCCTTACTCCTGACTTTTGACTTTGAGACTAACAAAAATTAGCACTTTAATCCTTAATATTACGGAAACGGATCCTTAAATCGAAAAGTGGTGTGGACAGACCCGCAATATTTTTGAACGGCCTACCCAACGATACGTCATACCATGGGATAGAACATAAAAAAAAATAGGAACGTATCTTAAAAAAAAAATCATGATTTTATTTCAGCACTTTGTTGGCGTGATTAATATGCATATCTATGCCAGATTACAGCTTTCTAGTACTGAGCGTCTGCGTCTCTGAGCTACAACGGAGATAGACAGACAGACAGCAGACGGACATGGCGAAACTATAAGGCTTCGTTATTTACTACAGAACCCAAAAAGGGAATAATAAAAGCATTATCCTAAGGCACATTATATTAACACGCCATTATATTAACTGAACTCTTGTCATTGTACGATAAGGCAGCCGAGCGATACAGAGAATGATGTTCTGCAGCATACGAAGCTACGGCGTAGTTGCTACGGCGTAGCTGTCGTGTAGCCGTCACCGCTACGCCGCAAGCTACGCTGCCATTGCCAAAAACCAACAACCACCGATAACCGATAGTCTATTCGTCGTCTCCATACCTACAACATTTTTTTTTCACATACATTTTTTCTGTGAAAGATAGGTGTATTTTGTGAGTGGCTGATTAATTTTATAAAAAAAAAAAATGTTTTTTAGATGTGAAAGGAAACACCAGGAGTCAAAGTCAAAGTCAAATAATTTATCTGAAATAGGCTATGTGCCTATTTGAAATAAAGGCACTTTTGACGCCCTAAAAGTGACCTTATTGGTGATGATCTTAAGAAAGGGCAGGAGCGTAGTACTCACAACCGGCGTGCAGGTATGAACGTAAACGAAGCAAAAGGAGTATGTAAGGATCGTAGCAGGTGGCGTTCTGTAGTTTCTGCCTACCCCCATGGGAAGAAGACGTGAGTTTGTGTATATGTATTGTTTTTTTCGGTTTTAATTAATAAAGTACGAAGTATCTCACAGCATATAGGTGATAAAGACAGTTGAATGGCTGCGACAAATACCCAACAGTTTTAGCAAAACCTGAGTGGTTCCCACTTATGCTAATTTAACTGCTTACTTCAAACGTCTGCTTCGCTCGAACAAGGCTTATCGTAACCACTTTCCTTAACTACATCTGTGACTTGAATTTCTTTGGGATTAAAATTAAAAGCACTAAGTAACGGAAGCCTTGGTAAGGATTATATACGAATTGGTCTTTATTAGTTTAATCTATATTATGGAACTATGATTATTCACGCGAAGAGTAACTGTAGGCTTAGTTAACTGCGCGTTTAATAGCTGCGGAGAATAATAATGAAGTAGAGGATGTTCCTCCCTGGACTTATAATTTTATTGCATACTAGCTGCTGTGCGCGGCTTCGCCCACGTAGCTTTTCTAAAATAAGTAGCCTAAGTTACTTCTCATAACATCAGCTATATGCCAGTGAAATTCCCGTCAAAATCGGTTCAGCCATTTCTGAGATTAGCCGAAACAAACAGACAGACACACAGACAGACAGTTTTTTTGTTACAAGAACCATATATACGTTCATATGCATTTAGTAAAAAGTGTTAATGTTATTTTGACATTACAAACAGACACTTAAGAGCGTACACGCGGTCCGAGCGCTGTTTGGCTCAAAAACGTGATTTTTCAAACCAGATTGTCCAACGACTACTTATCTTACAAACATACCAATTACTGGTAATTTTAGGAAATATTGTTGTCTAGTTTGTTAGTTAGACACTTTTTTCGATTAATAAAGTGTTTGGGAATGCCATCAAGATAACTGAACAGGGGTTTTCTTGATTTCACTTTCAGTGTCATTTTCGAAGCTAAAAATATCTGAAATTCCTGACAAATGGAAAGTAAAATATTTTGTTTTTGATAACCGATAATATTTTATAGTGAGATCGTAAGTACTCTGGTAAGTATTTTCAGAAGTAAAAACTTCTTTAGGCGCGTTGAGCAATTTTTTGTAGGGGAATAACTTATGGGTTCATGTAACCGACATGCACTGCCGACATGCTGTCGTAGGATTAATTGAAGTTTTAATTTGGAAAATTTGATTTTATTATCATTTAATTTGTCAAAATGAAAATCCAAGATGGCGGCTGCGAAAATATTCAGATTATTCGTCATGGGTATCGTTTTCATAGTTTTTGAAGGTGCTAAAGCCGATAGTGAGTTCAAAATGAAAATCCAAGATGGCGGCAGCAAAAATATTCACATTTTTCGTCATGGGTATCGTTTTCATAGTTTTCGAAGGTGCTAAATTCGATAGTGAGTTCAACATGAAAATCCAAGATGGCGGCAGCGAAAACATTCACATTTTTCGTCATGGGTATCGTTTTCATAGTTTTCGAAGATGCTAAAGCCGATAGTGAGTTCAACATGAAAATCTAAGATGGCGGCAGCGAAAATATTCACATTATTCGTCATGGGTATCGTTTTCATAGTTTTCGAAGGTGCTAAAGTCGATAGTGAGTTTAAAATGAAAATCCAAGATGGTGGCAGCGAAAATATTCACATTTTTCGTCATGGGTATCGTTTTCATAGTTTTCGAAGATGCTAAAGCCGATAGTGAGTTCAACATGAAAATCTACGATGGCGGCAGCGAAAATATTCACATTATTCGTCATGGGTATCGTTTTCATAGTTTTCGAAGGTGCTAAGGCCGATAGTGAGTTCAACATGAAAATCTAAGATGGCGGCAGCGAAAATATTCACATTATTCGTCATGGTTATCGTTTTCATAGTTTTCAAAGGTGCTAAAGCCGATAGTGAGTTCAAAATGTAAATCTAAGATAACGGCTGCGAAAATGTTCAAATTTTTCATCATGGGTATCGTTTTCATGGTTATTGGTGGCCTATATTTTTTTGCTGAACGACATTATTTTAATAGTAACAAAGTTATATTACAGACGGAATTGGACGGCCTTGGTTCAGGCCATGGTACGGAGCTAGAGGGCATGGGCAGCCATCACCTCTTTCTGCGAATTAGTAATGCTCGCGAAGGAAGAGGCGGGACGGTTGAGGGAAAGGCAAATTTCGCGCCCTCTCGCCCCTAGTCGACGCAGGAGACGCCCTGGGCGTCGGGAATCCCGGGCGGATTTCCGGCCACCGTAGGCGCGGGCTTGCGGACGGTGAGCAATGGGTAGCTCACCGTCCGGTAAGGACCAGGCCCGGGTCGATGGCGCGTTGTATTCCACGCGCGCCTCAAAGAGATGTCGTCAGCACAAATGTAGGGGTCCACTAGGGCCGTTGCCTGACGGGGGAAGGTACTAATGGGTCACCGAGGCCCCCGCAACACAGGCAACGGAAGGAATACGGGTAGGTTTTAGTCAGTAAGATTCTGACACACCCTCCCGCTCCACCCAGAGTGGGAGAAAATATTTGATGATTTCCCATCCAAAAAAAAAAACGGAATTGGAAACAAAACGAAGGGATTTTTAGGGAAGAAAAACGCAAAAAAATTGAAAATATGGCTTAGGCAAGGGCTAAAAGGTTGGGATATTTATGTTATATGAACTTCCAGATGCCGCTTTCGACCGCGTGAAATGTTCTTAAAATTTAGACAACTTAAAAACAAATTTACGAGTAGGTTTTGTCAGACCAAACAATAATTAAATTGAAGAACAGTCGAGTAAATCCAATGATGCATTAAACTATGATGAATACGATGCTACAGGTCATGTAACTGACGTTCGGTTGACCATGCTTATTAGGTAGGTTTTAATTTAGGCATTTATTTTTATCAGATAAAATCAAATTTATTTTTAATATTAAAAAATGTTTGAAGATATAGAGGATGTTTTGCAAGGCGCTGAAGTATATAATCAAGACCTTTGTTTTTTAGCTTTAAAGGGAGAGCTAAAAATTGCAACAGACGACATCGGTGCTGCCAAATATTAGAACTATTTGTCAATTGCTCTGCACGTATATGCTTTCCTACGACTACTAGCACTGCCGAGTAATCTTTCTCCACCTTACGCCAATTCAAGTCATATCTTCGCAGCAGGGTGACAGAAAAGCATTTGAATGGACTGGCTATAATGCATATCCATCAAGATTGCGACAAAAATGAACGCTAATGAAGTGCTGGACATCTTTAGCAGGAAACAAAATAAAACTGCCTGTATTAATCATGTATTTTTTTTATTGTTTTCATATTTTAACAAATCTTTATATAAACACAATAAGTTTATTTTAACAGATATGATTATTTTTGCCCGTCTGCCCCTTGTGGGGCACGGGCAGAAATAAATCCTGGATCCACCCTTGGTTGCCAGAGATGATCGACCCAAGAAAAAGTCGCTCAATGCCAATCAGATATGTGCGATTTTAAAATTAAATACTTACTTTAAACTTCGCTTGTTAAAATTTATTTCAACAATTAGAAAAAAAAAAAATCATAAATAAATAAAAGTATCAAAATGATTCGTGCAAACGGTTAAGCGCTCACGCACACAGAGAAACCATTGTAGTGTGTGCCATTTGATAGATCGCGCAGATTTTGACTTGCGCTAAATTGAACGCGCGCTCTTAATTTGTATTCATTTGTAGGTATGTATATATAGATTTTTTTGCAATATTTTGGTTTTTATCCACCACTAATCCCCTTAATGCGAGCTTTGTATATTAACAATCGCTTATACTTAAATCAATCAGACAGAAATCTATACCAATATTATAAAGAGGAAACATTTTTTGTTTGTTTGTACTGAATAAACTCCGAATTTTTTATAAAAAATAAAATACATGATGAGAAACAATGTCGCACAAATTTTTCCCAAAAAACATGTTTTGAAACGAAATTGGATAACTTTGTTTCCTAATGAATACATGCTCTTTTCAAACCTAAACTTCTGTTTCCTTTTCTTCAGTTGACCCCGTCATCATCTCAGTTTAGTCGATTCCATCGACATACTTTTACAAAGTCAGGTTTACGCCCTTATTAACTGTAATCATTCTCGTAACAGTTTAATAGTTTCCAAACATTCTTTTGCTGACGTGAAGTTCGGTTCGTGGTTGATAAGGCTTATAATTCTCACGTAACTTCGTTTCGAAAGAGAATTAATTTAAAACTTTTTCGAAGGTTTGGATTGATAGAGGGTGCGTTGCTTTTTTTCTGGGTTCTTTTGTGGGTGATAGTAACTATGTTATCTATCTATTCATTTTATCACGCCATGTTTTGTTTTCTGCAACCAATGTGTCTTGTCCACAGCCACTTAGGTTTGTTCATTCTTGGGGTTATGTGGGCTACAGATGGCCAACGGAGCCAAAAGGTTCTGGAGTGGCGACCGCGTACCGGAACATGGAGCATTGAAAGGCCTCTCACGAGGTGATGACCGTATGAAGACCACAAGCATCTGCTGGATGCGAGAAGCACATAGCCAGTCGAAGTGGCGATGCTTGGGGGAGGCTTATGTCCAGCAGTGAACTTATTTCAACTGTAATGATGATGATGATTTTTGTCTTAAATACGTAAGAAAACCTGTCTAACTCAGTCAGTTTAGTCTAATAAAATTGTAGAATGGCCGACTGACTATGAATGGCCTAAAAGTTATTACGTCCACCCCTGTAAAAATTATTAGCTTAATTAATTTTTTTGTCTTCGTAATTGTATTTTTGACTTTTGTGATAGTTCCAGCAATGCGTACGAGTAGAGTTAAGTGTTCATGATCTTTTAATGTTAATGAATGACCCTCATATTATTATTATCGTTATAGTAAATTAATCCTTTGTTGCTGAAACGTGTCATTTTTCTAGGGTTCCTTACCTTAAAATTAAAATCGGAATCCTTATAGGATCACTCGTATGTCTGTCTGTCTGTCTGTCCGTCTGTCACAGCCGATTTGCTCCAAATCTTCTAGACCGATTAAAATTTGCTACAAATATGAATTTCGGTGAGGGGCCGCTTAAGTATTACGTAAGCACTATGGGGGGCGGAGGGGTTGATGCTTTGCTTATTTTTGATGACACGGGGGGGGGAGGTCCAGATGGTGATTACGTCAGCAATAGTCATTTATTTTTTACACAGATGGCAACCCACACATTGTCTATAATTGAAAACGAAACGCATTTTCGGGGATTCCTACAATTAATGAATACGTTTAGGTACTCGCTTAGAACCGAGTAGGGGAATGACCGTACACTATTTTCTAAATTTATTGTCTAAATTTCTTCCGTCAATCTATTGTTTCATTTCGGTACGATTGACGATTTGACGTGGTTTAAACAAAGCAAGAGTCAGCAACCTGAAGTGGCAGTGGGCTGGCCATGTGTGTCGAAGGACCGATGGCCGGTGGAGCAGACGAGTCCTGGAGTGGAGACCGCGTATCGGCAAGCGTAGTGTGGGACGCCACCCAGCTAGATGGACCGACGACCTTAAAAAGGTGGCTGGGACAGACTGGATGCGGAAGGTGGAGGACAGGGTGCTGTGGCGCAGCCTGGGAGAGGCCTATGCCCAGCAGTGGACTGTTATAGGCTGAGTTGATTGAAGCAAAGCAAATGTTTTTGCACAGTTGATCCATTTTCGCTAAATTAACTTTTTTCTTATTACTAGAATTAAAACTGCTAATCTTGAAACAATAAAAAAAATTGAAAATGCATATAGGTACCAATGTTTACGTGCATGTTTACGAGCATGGGACGGGGGGGGAGGGGGGGGGTAAGAGCATTACTTACTTTTGCTGACAAGGGGGAAGGGGGTAAATCATTGTAATAAATCTGCTTACGTAATACTTGAACGGCCCCCAAACGCGGACGTGTAACATCAATAAATGAATTTTGAACATGAGGGTCACTTTAGGGGACTAACTAGAAAATGTTAAAAAGAGTTTACCAAACTGTACCGTGTGACGTATCAAATGAAAGGGCTAGTTGTAAGGGTCTCAAATATATATTTTTTGTAAAAAATAAATTTTTTTTAGTTATTTAAGAAAAGAGGTCTACACTGACCATCTCCGAAACTACTGAGCCTAAAATTTTGAAAAAATAAGTACAGAAAATAGTTCTTTATATATAGATTACAGGAAAATCTAAAAGAACTCAATGGTGTTAAAATAACATGGTAAATATCTCAATATTGTGCGTACAGACTTACATTTGCAGTTTGAATGTATAGGAGAACTTGTTTTTCAACTACAATGTTAAGTTTGTTATTGGGATAAACTATATCGTAGTTACCTCCTTCTGCTAGATATAATAATAGAGACAATAAACGTTTCTTGAAATCCAGACTCCGGGCTGCTACTGAGAAATTCCAGATAGAAAAACCCAATAACACTTTGCCCGACCCGGAAATCGAACCCAGGACCTCATGCTCAGCAGTAGCGCATGCAACCACTAGACCAACGGGGTCATATTAAGAAAAAAAATAAACAAAATTCGCAAATAAACATGCAAATCCCAAATAAGTTCAAACATTGTAAGCTTTTTTGATAGTCTTATTTTATTCATAATGCATTGGCCATAGATTCACATAAATCGTATTGCTTACTTTTTCTTTAATATAAGACGCTATGAAATATAAAGTAATCTCAAAGCGAAAGAAGATAAATCCAAGTCACATACTCGTAATTTTACTCAAAATTACCTTTGAGAGATACATAGTTTGAAAAATCTAAAATTGCAGTATTTTAAGTTTAAAATATAGAAGCAAGATAAGAAAACTTATGAATTTGCGTCACAATTTAAGAGTGACAAATTTTAAAATTCACAAATAAATTCTTCATGCTAAGAATATTAGTGTTCATATTTCATAGAAACTTTTGTTTTTCTAAACTTGAATATTTGGCCTGATAAAATGAGGAGAGAGTTATGATATACCTTTTTACGGTTCGTTGGGTAATAATGGCACTTACTTTTAATGGGTTTTTTTTTCGTTAAAAACATTTGAAAAGTCCAAATGTTCGGTTTTTTGTTTTTAAAAAACAAAAAACCGAATTTTTAGTTTTTTTTTTTAACTTACGTTTATTTGAATAACGAGAAAATAAACACCAAATAAAATAGTTTATTTGCTCGTTATTTTTTTTTATTTTGTGTTTATTTTCTCGTTATTCAAATAAACGTAAGTTTTGTTACGAGTAACTTCCTGTTATGTGTGCCTTCGTAACAATTACACTCCTGGCAAACGTAATTTTGTAATTTAGTTCTGAAACTAGAATAGAATACTCTTTTTTATGTACATCATAAAAAACCACAGATATAGGTAAATGTAGAAATTTTACATAGGGTGACACACTGGGTGGTCTTATTGCTTAAAGCGATCGTTTAAAGACAACCTATGGGGAAAGGAGAGACAATACTGGAGGTAGTCTGACTAAAATAGCTACTGTTCAAGTAGTCGAAATTATAAGCTATGATTTTTTGATTTAAACATTACGTCAACGTAAATTATTTTGTCAATCATGCAAAAACAACTCACTCCAATACAGGAATTTCTTAAAACTTATTAAAACAATGAACATTGCTGCACATTAATCCACCTTTCAACATTTATTTAAACAAAAACATCAATGAACACACAACAAATTCTCGTTGACATGTTAATACACTATCGGTAACACATTCGGAGTTTCCTTCTCGATTACGTATGCAACATCAGTCCTTGGGGCTTCGCGGGAACAACCTGACAATAGTCTTACATATCAGACCTTTCTGTTTCGTATCCAATCAATTGACGATCCCTTAAGGGATGTTGTAATATATCAGACCAAATACTATTAGTGTTGGAAACTGCGTGGACAATTTTTTTTTATTAAAATAAAATGCTGCAATTGATGCAGATAATGTTGGTCCTGGTAATGTTCTTGGAGGTAAGTTTATCCTAATAAGTCCAGTCATAAAAATACCAAAATTAAAGTTTATGCCAATGTTTTTGGTAGGTAAATACCGAAGTAGATTTCTATATAAATTTTCAAACCTGATCTATTGAACCAGAGAGAATGACTTTGATTTTTTGACGTGATAACGTCTTATAAATCGATGAACGCCGGCTGCATGCACGAACAAGCATGACTCATTCCGCCTGAGCCTAGCGTGCAAGCGAGAGTGCGGAACTAGCGTTAGAGAGGCACGATCGGTCTTAGCGTTCGGCTTGTGACACATCTCTCTCTCGTTATCACGTAAAATGATCGTCCGACTTTACAGACAACCATTTTTTTATACCCCGTTTCAAATTAACGACTGCACTGTAAGTTCAGCACAGCCAGGCGATAAATTGACCACAGAGTTTATTTATCCCAAAAATACTCCCTAGATATGTAATGATATTTCTATGGAGAAATGAAAAGAGCACCCCCTTAAGGGTTCCAAGTTAAATATTCATTGTTAGACACATGGGAGTTTGGTTAGGAATATGTTTAAGATAATTTTGGAATACTCAAACATATAGATGTATTTATCTCGGAAACCTTTTTGCCCATGGATTAAACAGGGGTAGGGACCGGATTTCATTGTCATTGTCCGGTATTTATAAGAAATGCTTTATGTTATCGTAAAGTCAAGCTGAACATTTTCCTGCTGGGGTCGCGGGAAAGCCCGAAAGGGATACCGTGGACACTGGCAATGAAAGGAACACGGGTGGGTTTTAGTAAGTATGAGTATGAGTCTGAACAACCAAGTTCTGCATTCAAATAAGACGTTATTGTTATTGATTAAATACTCGTACGTAACGTATGTTGATATTTAATGCAGATATTTTGAAATAGAACTCAAGGTAAGATGTTAGTTTAACGTTAGTTTGTATCGAGATTTTTTATCAAAACGTATTTTGGTAACAACCAAGTTCTGGGTAATATGTTCAAAATTAACATATATTTTATCTGCTGCCACAGACTGTACAGATTTGGCAATTTTTTTTCTTAAGAGAAGCCTATTTTGGTCAATTGGGTCTTGTCAGCGCCTTAAACCCGAAACGACTGTCAAAGATCTACGAATGAGCCGGAGGCACAGAGGGATCTCGGTTTGTAATGGATGGTCGCCCACCCACAAACAAACTTTGTTACGCACCCGTGCGGCTGTTATTACTTAGCCACGAGCCCCTCCTAAATTGACTTTAAATTCTCAAGGATACAACCTAATATTAGACTTTTTCGCATTATTTATAAGAGAATAGAGTGGATCATGTACGACTATTCTTCAAAGTCACGTGCTGTTGAAATATTATTACAAATTGTTATATTTTTAACCATCTGTGTTACTCAATATGACTTTAAAAATTGCGAATATAAAATGGAACATTTAATTTAAAAAAAAAAACATTGTTCATATTTCAAGCTTTTAGGTTTAACATGATAATTTTAAAAGGACGAATATTGGATAGAGGTATTTATGTTTAAATAAAAACACGATGAATTTTATTTATAGCGATTTATTTCGTTCCGGAATATACAACATTAGTTTTTGTTTACCCTAAATCCGAAAAGGGGTCATTGTACTCATCATTTCGAACAACTTTTTCTATGGGACCAACCTTGAAATCGCGTAAAAAAATCAGCTGTTCTATACATTTGTGTTCACTTGAATCGACAAAATGTATGGAAGAGCTGACTTTTTTTCCGTGTAGTAGTGGCCCGTGATGGTCCCCGTCAACAGGCGCAGGCCGGTCCGGTCCAGGCGTAACAAACGCCTGGTTAACTTACTATCCAAGGATGGCATAGCCTCCTTGGACTGTCTGCACCCCTGTGCCGAGGACCACCAGCTCTCCGCTTGTGTGTGGGTGAGCTCCTGTAGCCACCTGCGTAGTTGGTTGAAGGGGATGGGCACGATCGGCTCCGGTCCGCAGACTGACGTGCCAGATGCTCTCCTGGCTAGTTCGTCAGCTGCGTCGTTGCCCAGCGATCCGCTGTGTCCTTTTATCCATTGCAGTGTCACTGTGTTGCGGTTGAATACCGTTATACGTTCTAGCGCATTGTGACATTCTTGTGTTAATCTCGAAGTACTGTGTTTCTTTCCTAGGGATTGGAGAACTGAGGCGCTGTCGGAGAGTATACGTACATGAGTGTCCGTGACTCTCCTGGCTTCTATGGCATACGCCGCTTGTATAATGCCCACACACTCCGCCTGGTAGACGGTGTTGAACATTCCCAGCGGGCAGGATATGTTTATGTTAAGGTCGTGTGAGAAAACGCCAGCTCCGGTTCCGGAGTTGGTCTTTGATCCATCGGTGTATACTCTTACCTCATACGGGCCTGAATAGTCGCACCGTTCCTCTGTGAGTATTATGTTGTAGTGCTTTTGGAAACAGTGTAGTTTTGGGGCTCTGTCGCAGGGTGATGCCATCATCGGTCTTCGTTTGATCGCATCCTCCCTTATGCGTATGTGCTTGACTCTAGAGTCTTTGCTCAGGGTTCCTGTTATGTTAAGCCTAAAGGCGGCCAGGGCCGCCTCCTCCCGCACGATAAGGTGCAGAGGCGGCAATCCAAGCATCGCCTGTAGGGCGGCGGTGGGCGTAGTTCTCATACAGCCTGTGATTGCTACACAAGCAAACCGTTGCAGTTTTTCGAGATCTTTTTGGGCTGTGCTCAGGTCTGTCCTGGGCCACCAGACTAGTGAGCCATATGTGATAATTGGCCGGATGACCGTGGTGAACAGCCAGTAGGTAATCTTGGGGTTAATTCCCCAGTTCCTGCCGAGCAGTCTTTTACACTGCCACAGGGATATGCTGGCTTTTGTGATGATGTAGTTGGTATGTTTTGCCCAGTTCAACTGTTTGTCCAAGAAGATGCCCAGCAGGGCTATTGGCTATCTTTTTCATTGCCAGTGACTAACTAGCTTCAGTTGTACACCGAACTTTGATGACAACTGAGAATTTCATAACATTGGTATTACGTATCACAGTAAGTGGACATCACGTTACGGTGACCAACAGACCGGGAACGGTACTCATCGTCCCAACACTTGACGCCTCTATTTTTTATCGACTATTATGCGGCTAAGTTGAGTAGCGCCTTTTGAGCGCTAGAATACTTTATTTCAGGGAACATTTTGTATTAAGCGGTTTATTTAAACTTGAAACATGAAACTGGCGGTAAATTCAATCTTTTTCAGTTTTAACTCGACAGTCTAGCGAAATTAAATAGAGTGTTTTTACTTGTGCTAATAAAGTGTAACTTAGTGAAAATAAATCTTCAAAGGAAAGGTAGGTAAATAAAACCACGAAATAGGTAATCAAAACCACGGTATATAATGTACAAGTTGTTAAAGTATTAGAAGATCATTTTGGATGCTGTTTATAGCTATGTACATCGTTAGGACCCTAGTATGATGTATGTACCTACATAACTATGTACATAATTCGGGAATATGTTGTAGTTACATAATTACTCGCGTATACCTACTCTAAATATTATTATTACTTCTTATTTTGATTATATTTTTAGGGTTCCGTAGTAAACAGGGAACCTTTATAGTTTCGCCATGTCCGTCCTGTGTCAGTTTGTCCCCGCTGTAGCTCAGAGATGCTTAGTACTAAAAATCTGTAATTTGGCACAGGTATTAAATATTGATCAAGCCGTGAAAGTGGTACAATAATATCTAAATGTTTTTAGGGTAGGCCTCTTGCATCAAATGGGGATGTATTTTTTTTCTCATCTATCCCATGGTGTGGGGAATCGTTGAATAGGCCGTTCAAAACTATTGCGGGTCTGTGAATACCACTTTTTATTCAGGGATTCGTTTGCGTAATATTAAGCTGTAAAGTGCAAATTTTTGTTACAGTCAAGTCTCCCCCCCCCCCCCCCTGCCGGCTAAATGGTTGTTTATGTGAAAAAAATCTTGGCAGTAGTACATATGATGAAATTAAGGCGCTGACAAGACCCAATTGACCAAAATAGGCTTCTCTTAAGAAAGAAAATTGCCAAATCTGTATAGTTTGTGGTAGCGGAAAAAATATATGTTAATTTTGAACATATATCCCAGAACTTGGTTGTCACCAAAACACGTTTTGAAAAAAACATCTCGATACAAACTAACGTTAAACTAACCTCTCACATTGAGTTCTAACCCAAAATATCTGTATTAAATATCAACATAAATTACGTATTTAATTAATAACAAGTACGTCTTATTCTAATGCAGAACTTGGTTGTTTTTTATTTTCGATTACTCAACTCAATTCTGAGTAAATAGATAATGACTTCATATTTTGCAATAAATTACAAGCGTTTTGTCGTCGCGCTTCTGTTTCTTTTCTATGCAATCTGACAGTGACCGCGGTTTAGGTGTTGTCAGCGTCTTAAAGAGAAAAATATCACAGCTAAGTAGGCTTTACAAGTTAGTATATTTACATAAAATAATCAATGATAAAAAAATATGTATTAAAAATACTTAGGTATATTAAAATATATATAATCCCAGCAATGTTAGACGTGCCATACTTCTGCCACGACCAAGAATCACAATAAAACAACATAAGAAGTAATATTTACACGCTTAACTTACTATCGGCTTCGGTGTTAATCACTATAATTTATAAAACACTACCTTTGAGTAGTGTCTTTCACGAAAGCCACCACAAACTAAATGATCATCAATTTGATGTCCACTAAGCTTACACAATCGCAATCTTAGCAATATCGATACAAAACCATCTGTCAAAATGTGTTACGGTGGCTATCAGCGGTACTGGGTGCCTATGACGTCATCCTAGTTAGTCACTGAAGTTAGCCAATACGAAACTAACTGTTTGACAGTTAATCGTTAAACACTTTGCCAAGTGATCATCATTATGAACTGTCAACAGAGATACGCAATAGCCCTGCAGGTACTTGGTTTCAGTTGAGAGGCTTAGGGTGGTCCCAAAGAATCGTGGTAGCTGCAAAATTGGCAGTTTCCTCTTCTTTGTGAATAGAACTAATTCGGTCTTTGTAGGGTTTACTGATAGTTGGTGCTTATTGCACCAATCCTCTACTATTTTTAAGGCTTGGCGCATAAGGTTGCATAGGGTATTTTCGTGGGTGCCATTTATTATTATGGTTATGTCATCCGCGTAGCCTACGGTGAAGTAACCTTTATCGTTGAGTGTTTTGATGAGGTTGTCGACGACCAGGTTCCATAAAAGCGGCGAGAGGACGCCTCCTTGTGGGCAGCCTTTCGCCACTATGGCCCTGGTAGTGTCGTTCACTGTGACTTGTACAGCTCTCAGTTTAAGCATGTTTGTGATCCAGCCACTTATGGTGGGGTCTATGCTATGTCTGTCAAGCGCCGTGTTGATGCTATTGAACATTGTTTTGTCAAAGGCGCCCTCGATGTCAATGAAGGCGGCCAGTGCCGAGCAATTGTGGTCCACTGCGCATTCAATTTTAGAAACCACGCTGTGCAGCGCGGATTCTGTTGATCTGCCTGTGGTGTACGCATGCTGTTGTTTGTGAAGGGGTTTTGCCCGAAGAGGTCCGTCTCGGATGTGTCTATCGCAGAGTGTCTCAAGGGTCTTCAGTAGGAAGGATGTGAGGCTTATAGGCCTGTAAGCCTTGGGTTGTGTATAGTCGGTTTTGCCAGGTTTGGGTATGAAAATGACTTTCACTTCGCGCCATGCGAGGGGTATGTATCTGAGTGCCATGCAGGCTCGATAGATCTCCGTCAGCACTGGCATCAGATGATTCACCCCCCACTGCAGCAGGGCTGGGAAAATGCCATCCAGCCCCGCGGACTTGTAAGGCTGAAAGGTGTCAATAGCCCACCTTAGCCGATCTTCTGTTACTATGTTGCGGGCTCTGGACCAGTCCTGATCAGTTGGGGTCCATTCTGGTTCAGCCTCCCACCTCCCATCCTCCAGGAGTCTGCAGTCTGGGAAGTGGGTCTCGAGAAGGACCTTACTGGTTTCCTGGTCGGTTAGTGTGTATGAATTATCAGGCTTTTTCAGCGTGCCGAGAGTACGGTCCTGATCTGTTGCCAGAATCTTCCTTACCCTAGCGGCTTCATTATTTGTCTCGATGGATTCACAGAATTTCCGCCATGCTGATCTCCTGGCGGTTCTAATCTGTTTTTTGTATGCGTATTGGGTTTCTTTGTATAGGTCCCAGTCGTCCGGGAGTCTAGTGTTTTTAGCTCTGTTGAATTGTTTACGTAATGCATCTCTGAGTTTACTAAGTTCTGCGTTCCACCAGGGGTTCCTCTCGCCCTTGGTTTGTGGCGCTCTTAGTTTGCAGCATGCATGGTATGCTTCGGTTAGGTATTCTGATAGTTTTGTCACGGTGTATTCCAGTTGCGCTTGGTCTCTTAGGGTTACTTGTGATAGGTGCCTATCTAATAGAGAGGCTAGGAGACGTTTAAACCCGGGGACATCGGTGCGCCGCGGATTCCGCCTTGGTGCAGGTTTCTTTGTATTGGTAGTTATTTTAAAGCATATCCTTCTATGGTCCGAGCAAGATGGCTCGTCCGATACATGCCAGTCTGTAATAAGGTTAGTCGCGTTTTCTGTAGCGAGTGTTAGGTCTATGATCGTTTGTCCTCGGACTGTGACCCAAGTGGGTTCTGAGCCGCGGTTAATGATGTTAAGGTTAGTAGAGAATAAATAGGTGGATAGTACCTCTCCTCTGGAGTTCGGTGCATCGCTGCCCCATAGAGGGTGGTGGGCGTTCGAGTCGGTGCAGATGATCAGTTCCAGTTTGGCGCGCTCACAGTGCTGCACCAGGTCGGCCATCTCTTTTGGAGGGCAGTGTACATCCTCGCCTCCACTTCTGCTTACTCAATACTAAAAGAATGTGTACCAGAATGTGATAAACACTTTAAATTCACAGTTGTTAGCCCTAAAGACATTTTGGAATCTTTTAAAGAACTTGATGTAAAAAAAACTACTGATCTTTGGGGATTATCAGTACATACAATGTCTTCAATAATTGATGTTATTTCACCCTTTTTAGCAATTGTTTTTAACTCTTGTATTGCATCTGGTATATTTCCTGATCTGATGAAACTTAGGAAAGTGATTCCACTGTTCAAATCTGGCAGCACAACTGATCCCACGAATTTTCGGCCTATTTCGATATTACCTACATTGAGCAAAATCTTTGAAAAAATAATTTTAAAACAAATGTTAGGACATTTCAATTCATGTAATTTATTTCATCTGAAACAGTTTGGTTTTACGAAGGGTCGTTCAACTACAGACGCGGGCGTGGAATTGCTGAAGAGCATTTTCGAGGCTTGGGAGGAGTCGCAGGATGCTCTTGGCATTTTCTGCGACTTGTCTAAGGCCTTCGATTGCGTCCATCATGATACTCTCATCAGGAAACTGCACCACTATGGTATGAGGGACAGGGCTCTCGACCTTCTGACTTCCTATCTTAATAATAGAATTCAGAGGGTTGATATAAATGGCAAGAGATCTGCAGGATCTGCGGTCACTATGGGCGTTCCGCAGGGTTCAATTCTAGGTCCATTCTTGTTTCTAATCTATATAAATGACTTACCTTATCACATAAGGGATAATCACAAGATTGTATTGTTCGCAGATGACACTTCCCTCATTTTTAAAATCAAACGACTGCTGGTCAACTTTGAACATGTTAACGATGCACTCTCTAAAGTTGTCCATTGGTTTAATGTAAATAATCTTCTCTTGAACGAAAAAAAGACTAAACTTATTAAATTTTCAACGCCAAATGTCAGGCAGCTAACTACCAATGTTCAACTTAATGGAATAGAGTTGGACCCTGTTGAGTCGACAGTTTTTCTTGGAATAACTATTGACGCTAAATTACAATGGCGCCCACACATAGAAAAATTGTCAGGAAGGCTAAGTTCGGCCGCCTATGCTGTTAAAAAAATTCGACAGATAACCGATGTAGATACGGCCAGAATTGTTTATTTTAGTTATTTTCATAGTCTTATGTCCTATGGGATTCTTCTCTGGGGAACCTGTGCGGACATTAATACCGTCTTTGTTTTACAAAAAAGGGCTGTTCGAGCCATTTACAACCTAGGTCCAAGAGATTCCCTTCGAGAAAAATTCAAAGAAATAGATATTCTGACTGTAGCCTCTCAATATATATTTGATAATCTTATGTATGTACACAAAAATATATCAAATTTTAAGAAAATGTCCGATATCCACAGTTTAAATACCAGGAATAAACATAATCTTGCTGTACTACACACTCGCCTCCACAGAGTAGGCAACTCGTTCATGGGTCAATGTATACGCTTTTACAACAAACTTCCTATTGCTATTCGAAATTTACCCATTAAACGATTTAAAAGCTGTATTAAAACCAAACTTTGTAAAAAGGGGTACTATAAAATTTCAGATTATTTAGAAGACAAAAAAGCTTGGGATTGAGCTGCTCGCTCTGATAAGCTTTGTGCTAAAACCATTAAATTTGATATTTAAATTATGCAAAATCATCATTATGTACAACTATATGTACATATTGACATTGATGAATATTATAAGCAAAATTAAGTGAATATTTATGTATGTACCTTGAAAAGTATTATATTACTTTAATTATTGTGAATGTGAGCACTATGTGGGTCATCTTTATTTATTTCGTTGTTTTTTTTTTTTTTTTTTTTTTTTTCTCTTAGTTTTAATTATGGTCTGGCATTTTGAGTTCTTTATGCGGCCAAACCAATTGTCCTTTCCTTGGTATTGTTCGTCGAGTCGTTGAGCTCCTTAAGTTTTGAGTTGAGCTACACGATTACTGACAAATGCTTGCACTGACTGGACAGGTCCACTCAAATTTGTGTGGTTCTTTCCTCAAAAGACCATTTCAGACATAGATCTACATGGTCCTCACATGATCTGACCAAGATTATGTCTGGACTTTAAAAGAGACTTTGACCCTTGAGTTTGTTTCGCCATTTCTTCTCAGGGGTAGTCAGATAGGAAATGTCGACTCCATCTAGCTTATTTTTTAATATGACGTGTAAAAGTGATTCTCATATCCTATTTACAGAATAAACAATTTCATTTCATTTCATTTCATTTCATTTCATTTCATTTCATTTCATTTCATTTCCTGGCATGTACACCGAGGCTAGTACAACATCTGGAGCGCTACCATCACTGTGGAGCCTGACCGCTGTTAGGTCTCTAGAACAGAATTGAGTGAGGGGTGTGATAGGAATCCCTTGTGGTATGTAGGCGCAGGTTCTTGGCTTGTCTGCGCTGTGTGTGTTTAGGATCAGCTTACCTCCGATGTTACCGAGGCCGCATATTTTGTTATTTCTGATCCACGGCTCTTGGATCAGTGCAATTGTTTGGGGCTTTACCTCCAGTGCCCTGCGTAAGCTAGCCGTGGCAGTCTGGCTATGCTGGAGGTTTGCTTGTATGATGTTTAGGGGGGGCGATGGCGACGGTGGGGTGGGGTTAGTCGGAGCTGGATCCATTGGACAATCCCTCCACTGCCTCCACCCTGTGCTGGTCGTCGTGTCGATCGCCCGGTGGCGAGGCTAAAAGTTGCTCGTTCCAGCCAGGTGATGATAGTGGTATGGTCTCGTCTTCGTCGGCCATTGCCGCTCGGGCCATGACCTCCTCCAACTTGTCCATATCCATGTCAGGTTCGTCGTGGGATCGGTCAGGGTGGCGGGGAGTTGAGTCGCGTCAGGGGGTTGGGTCGTGGGCCAGAAGCGTACGTATATCGACCCAAGAAGGTACGATATCCGACGCTCCCGGGCTAGGACCCTCTCAGCTTCCTCCGGTGGCACACCTAGGGTCAGATATGTCCCATAGTTGTCACCACCGACGGTAGTTGCCCTGTACAGCGACCACTTCCCTATGTCATACCAAGTATTCTGACGAGTCAGAATACTTTGGAGCCGGACAATGTCCCCTTTATAACGTGGGACGAAGAGTGAGGCTCGGACACGGGTCGGTGCGTCGGACTGTCTTATCACCGTCAGGTTAAGATCAGTGTCTGGAAGTCGGATTCGGGGCACGTTGTGGGTCAGCCAGGTCAGAGCATGGTCGTCCTCACACCACAGCTGCACGGTGCCTTCCGCTACCCGTGGGTATCCGCGGAAGGCAGGGAGCTGTGCTGTGGAGTCCGTGTCCAGCATAAGGCTCTCTAGTTCGGTCTTTATATGTGCGGTCTCTTCCTTAGTCAGGTCTCTGGAAGGGGGAGGTAGGCAGATTGCTACGGCCAGCCGCGCCGGGATGTCCTTTGTGGCTCGCGCGTAGGTCCTCTGCTCGCCCTGAGCGGATTGGACCCTCACACGTTTGGCATCCCCCTGAAGCGTGCTCGGTGAGGCCGATTCATTCGGGCGCTCCCTCTTCACCGGCCCTGTACCACTTGGTCCAGGCTGCGGGTTGGAGGCGCCCGGCTGAGTGCTTCTTGCCGGTAGCGGTTGGTGTGAGGATCCAGCCCGCCTACCCCTTTTCCGTTGAGGCCGCGGTCGGTCGTGGGTCAAGTCGGTGTCTCGGGGTCGACTGGCGGTCCCGGCAGGCTCTGTCGCGTGCGGAGGTTTTTCGCGCTGGGTTACCCC
Source organism: Atethmia centrago (assembly GCA_905333075.3). Taxonomy (NCBI): domain Eukaryota; kingdom Metazoa; phylum Arthropoda; class Insecta; order Lepidoptera; family Noctuidae; genus Atethmia; species Atethmia centrago. The sequence goes on from HG995377.1 coordinate 8,372,952, forward strand.
TTCGCGTACTGGCCCCCGCCCGCATGGTTCCGCGTCCAGCCGCTTTTCGCGCTGGGTTTCCCCTTCGCGTACTTGCGACTGGTCACGTGATTCCGCGTCCGGCCGTTTTTCGCGCTGGGTTGCCCCTTCGCGTTCTCGTGGCTGGTCGCGTACTGCCTCTTCGGCGTCCGATCGCACTTCGCGCTGGCTAAAGCCATCGCGGTTGCCGTGCTTTCGGTCGCCTACTTTCTTTCCCCCAGCCATGATTTTTCCGCGCTTGCGCAGCATGCGTACTCCGTCGGCCGAGAAAGTGCTAGAGCTGCCAGGTCCGTCACCCTTCCCCGTCACTCTTTGTCTGTGTTGTTCTTGGTCCTTGTCCGGGTTGGTGATGCTGTTACGCACGAGACTCTGTTGCCAGATGCTTGTGGTAGGCATACACGTCGTAGTGGGTGTTGGCGCGAGAGATGCAGCCAGAGTTGTGTTTGTTGGCGCGCTGGTCGCAGCCGTGGTAGGGTGAGACGGCGCGTGAGTCGCAGCCTGTGTTATGGGCGCTGAGTCAGCAGCCAGCCGCGCTGAAGAGCGCGGCACCAAAAAGCAGTTAGATGCCCCCCCCAGATTACGATGGGGGCTGACCGCCGAAGCGGTGTCAGATTCCCCGGCTCGGCCGGGACCCACCTGGGTAGTATTTTTCTCTTTCTGCTGCATGGTTGTGGGGGTGGGCTTTTAAGGAATTGAGGTTGCCCCTCCTCGGGGACCGATGGGATGTAGGGATAGGAGGGAAGGCATGGTGAGGTGAAGTGGGGTGGGTTCTTGGGGTCACCCTGCGCCTGGGATTTGGCCTAGGGATTTGGGGTCCGACGGGAAGTGTGGATAAGGAGGGATGGTTGGTTTGGCTATAAGTGCATAGGACGAAGGTAATAGGTTTCCCTGAGCCTTTCGAGCCTGAGGATTTTGCCTTCAGGAACTTCTCATGTCCAGGATCTCTTTCGAGATGCTCCGGATGCGGGATCGACAATAACAGTCGGTCCCGCAGCCGGAGTTGGGCTATCCGCAACCTGCCCACCCGCTCGGTTGCAAGAGAAGAAGTGCCTGGCTGTCTGGGTCTCCCCACCACAGATGTACGTGTAGATTTGTGTTGGAGAGATCCAGCTTGCCCCGAGAAAAAAAAAAAAAAACTGTGTCATTCTAAAGTGAAGAATTGAATTTTAAGTTTTTATTATTGCAACACGATTTTATTCTTCGATTCGTTGCAAATGTTTCGAAGTAAGTATAGTCAGCGATAAAAGCGATTAACACTTCAGGTTCTAAATAATTATTGAGCTATAATTGATTAAAACTGGAAAAATACTCTTAGCTATTAGGTAACTACCAATATAAAGTGCTTAAATATAATGCATCGATTTATGTTGTATGTAAAAGTAGCAGTGTCAAGCGACTTTTAACGCGGACCGCCGCCGCGCCGTTGGTACATTTTTTAATAGCATAAAATCATAAATTCAAATTGTTTAATATCTTACTAAGCCTAAGCTAAGTTACGGCAATCATTTAAAAGCGCTCTTATCATTGAAACCCATTTGCAAATATGAGGTTGCAATATTTGAATCAGATTGTGGGTCGCACCTTCAATCACTTTGGATGAAATATTATAATGCATTGCAAATTACTTTTTATTTCTATAAAACAATGATTTCGCGATTTTAAAATTTCATGATAATGAACACGAAGTTATTTTGATTAGTGAGTAGAAGATACTATTCATAACATTAATATTATAAGTTTGTATGGTCTTAGTCTGTGTGCTGACGTTTTGTTAAAACTATTACTTAACAAGCTTTTCCCGCGGCTTCGCCCGCGTACTACCTGGTTGACGAGTACTCTATGTGTTAATCTAGATTATAAACTATCTGTCTGCCAAAGTTCATCCAATTTTGCGTGATTGAGTACCAAATATCAAAAGATATAAACTTTCACATTTATAATATTATAATAAAGTAAGATTTCCGAAAAGTCGATTTCAATTTCCAAACATGAAATAATTTTATGTCAATGCTTTGTTCGCAGTCAGAATACAATAATACATCAATATTATTTTAATGTTTTGCATATCTAATTGACTTTCTGCTTATTTGACTTCATTTTAATATATCTTTGTCCACAAGAATATTTATTGATCTTTAATTCAGGCATCATCATCTGCCTAGCCATTTCCCAACTATGTTGGGGTCGGCTTCCAGTCTTACCGGATACAGCTGAATACCAGTATTTTACATGGAGCGACTGCCTATCTGACATCCACAACCCAGTTACTGGGTAAGACGATACCCCTTGGTAAGACTGGTTGTCAGAGTTTCGCTTTAATCTTTAATTCAGGCATATTACCCATAATTAGTTAGTATTACTGAAACTATGTTAGTAAGTAATTAAGACACAAACATAAACAATAATAATGGTACAATACAACACAAGTTATGGAATACTACTTAATATATATTAGGTCATCTGGAGACACCTGGCAACAATACATGCACTGCGCACAGGTGGCCTTCAGTCTTACTAGCAACAATGCTGAGGAGACTGTTGTCGCTGTCTCGCATCCGACGCAGTAGAGACGCCGATCTTTTACGCATGATTACAAAGAAGTCATCTGTACGCGCTGCTGCGAACATCCCGGATGAGCTACAGAAATGTGGCAGCGACGACGGCAGTAGCCTAAATCCATTATTGAATTTGACACGCAAGGGATTAAACGTTCGTAGGGAGTATCTGGTCCACAGATTGCAGGATAAAAAGCCTGGCAATATGAACAGTGTAATTTTGACATTATTGTCGCACTTTGTAAATCTGCGGGCCAGAATGTTGCATCGTACGGCCAATGCTCTGCGCTCTCTCTCCATATCACAGTTATCAGTGTCATCCTCTGTAACTCAGTGATCAAGGTATTGAAACTGGCTGGTCAGGTGCTGAACTATGTTTAGGCGATTAACACACGGCACCGCGCACTGCCACGGAGGGCGGTGGCGGTAAAGCTGATTTCGTAGCGGTGCCCCGTGCGGTAAGGCGGTTTACGCGCCTGTCCACGCGGATGGATTTAACACGGTTTTGACCAGTTTGATCACAGACAATAAACTTTTCGACATCGAATTCCATTTTTTAATTGCAACACGTCCTGCGCCCACGATGATCCGAGCGGTTATGCGGCGCCCCGTGTGTGAGGCGCCGCACCACCGCGTGGCAGCACTGAGGGCCGGTGGCGGTGAGAGCACCGCTCGACCGCGCGGTCAGGCAGTGTAGGTGTGTTAGGCATCTAGGGATTTATTAGCGGCCAATGCGACATGAGATCCGCTTCACCACCTCCCGCGGCGGTGCGAGGTGCCGTTTGTTAATCGCCTTAGAGTTGCACCACATAGCGAGACTGGTGGTACCACTTCATAGGTAGTTGTTTTGTGCCATAAAAACTAACAGCTCGCTTTTCTTGGCATTATACCTAAGTCCATGGGCTCCAGCATAGCACTCACATATATTCACTAGCTTCCTGAGGGCACTGATCAACGGACACAGCAGCACCATAACGCCAGCATAACTGATTTTGTTAAGAGACACACCATCCATCGAGCATCCGGTGCCAGTGCTGCTGAGTTCCTCGATCAGCTTATTCATATAAATATCAAAATAAATTGGACGAGGTCAGACTAACTTGCCTCAGCCCGCATTCTAACCTGTACACTTCTGAGTATGCGCCCGCTTACCTCACAGTGTTGTATTGGTTACCGTACCAGAACTTAAACATATTAATGATTTCTGGCAGCAGTTTACCTTCATGCTACATTTTTTCAATAGGATGTCATATGAGACAAGGTCAAAAACCCTGGATAAATCCAGGAAGAACGTATACACAAGTGTCCTCCTCCAAGTGTAATATTGCAGTGAGCTCTATAGTGTCATAATTGCAGTCTCGGTTGATAGCCTATGTCTAAAACCAAACTAACTGTCATTGACGCTTAATTGTTTACCTAGATAACTGTCAAGTAAACTATCCGAAATTTTAGCTGTAACTGTTGCTAAGTAAATCAATCTGTAATTGCTTCTATCTGACATATCACCTCTCTTGTTCTTAGGAACCGGCACCACAACTGTTTTCACTAGATCAGCCGGTAGATTAGAATGACTGGCACTTATGTTGAACAGTCAGGCAAGAATGAATCCTTGGGACATGAACACCTGCGTTCTGCAGAGGCTCAATATTATTATGAAATCTATTGTCAATTCAAAAGTATAAACGGAATATAATAAGGCAAGATATTTTAGGCACAAAGCATTCAGGGTTTCTTAGAACGTCAATAAAAGGACCAAAATAAAACTTCAAAATGAAACTAAAATTGTCTCAATTTGAAATTACTGCATTATTCTGTGGCTAGACATGAGAGTGCGGAGCGCGCGGAGTAAACGTAATGTAAACTCGAACGATTTGAAAAACTGCCGTTGGTTCAATGGTCACAAGTGCTACTGTTGAGCATGAGGTTTTGGGTCCAATTCCCGGGTCGGGCAAGGTGTTTAGTGTTTTTTTTTTCATTTGGAATTTCTTAGTCCCGGAGTCTTGATCTGTGCCCGGTTGATGGCAATAGGCTCGCCCGCTGTTACGTGAGACTTAAACATAACTGGCGAAATGTGGTCGTACATAGGTACACCGACGCCTGCCTCCTGTCCTGTCCTGTCCTGCCTGCCTTACTGAAGTGATATTATGTTATGTTATGTTATGTAGTTTAAAGACTTTATTGATATCTACAGGCGATACCAATTGTGCTCGTCAGAAAAAAATAAACCAAAACTCTATATATAGAATAGCATGTGTTTTCGATTCTAAACTCGTACGAATTAGCGTTTCGTCGTGCGTTCGTGCTAGGACCTCTGAACGTCAACGTCAGGCCAAAAGAGTGGATACAGCCAAATTACCACCACTTAGATATAATCCGGGATAATCGACGGTCACACGCACCCTGGCAAATCTAAATGGTTTGGAATATAGATTAAATTTAATGATGTGATCCCCAATTTCGGCTTTTAGGACTTAAGTAATTTAATACTTGGGAGAAACAGTGAGATGGGCGAATGAAAATGGACCTATAATGTAGTAACTGAGAGTAATGTCAATTAAGTTTATTATTGGACTAATAATTCTGTCTCTATTTGAAGTTATGTAGTTTGGATTTGGCATAGGAATCTCGTATTTTCATCTTAATTATTGTTTCACAAAGACAAATTGCAAATGAAAGGCAAGTAAAATTAAACCGTTTTAATATTCTCAGTAAATAGTTTTATATTCGTCAAAGAATATTGTGACTAAATTTCCAAGAGAAACAAACAATGAACAAAATAAAAGCCGAAGAATTTTTCGGATACGAAATAAATTAAAAAAGTACAGTCCATCATAAAAATCTTTAGCAAAAAAAAAACCTTCAAAGATTCGAGCAAGTTTCAACTAGGTGTCTGCCCAGAAAGTGGGATCGACATTATTGGACAAGTGAAATACTGAATTCCCTTAGTGAAGGCAAAGGGTGCGGATGGGGTGCTAAATGTCTTTTCCAACTCATAAATCTTCGATTAAAATCGGGGGCGTAGTAATTGAGCGTGCAATTTATAATACCAAGGTCATCAAACGATTTTGAGAACAATCTTATTGTTTATACGAATATTCTTATGGAATTATTAAGTAAAATAATAGAGTTGAAGGTATTTTAATAAACTCTTTGAAGTGAAATAACTTGTTTCTCTCTTCGTGCAAGTTGTAATTATTCACAGCATGGTATGAGTTAGTATTGCGCTCCCGGCAATCAGTAGTTGTTGAGTACATTCTACAATTCTTTGTGTTGTATGCATTTTTCTTTTGTGATTTTAATTACGTGGTTATATTTTTTGCGTGCGTTTTGTAATAAAGAAAACTAGAATTACACTATATTTAATGAATAAACATCAAAGGGCTTCATGAAGATTACCGTCATAATCGTACATAATTTTCTCTAAAAAGCAGAAAAAGACAGAATTTAAACTGGAAAATACGAATTCACCGAACTAAATGACTCACTGAAAATAAAACTATTACCACTTCCGAGTCAAAGTTTATTTAATATTTTTAAAATAACACCAAAGGAGGTACGGACTGGTTTGAACTCAATCTCTTCGCGAATAAAAGAATTATATATCAAAATTAAATGCAATTTCAAAAGCAAAGGCTTAAGCTACGCTTACTTTGAGCTGTTTTTGCTTCGTTAGGGCTGCATGAAGCTGCAGCAGTACAAAAGTGCTTGAAGAAATCGGAGTCGATACGGCTTGGGCTTAATGACCTTTAAATCTAGTGATAAAATAAAATGCAGCGTAAAATTTCCATAAGCTTACAAAAGGGAGGATTTTGTGTCGAGGAAAGTAGACCTGGATTTTCAGCAAATAAAAAGAGTTATTTACGGTTCAACTGTGAGAATTTAAAAGTTAACTATAAATGCAGTAGTAGTTATATTTTACTTCGTTTGGATCTACATAATTATCGTTCTAGTTTTTAAACCACGTGCTAAGTGAATAATTTAGCTGAAGTAATTTACTTTAAAAATTAACAATGTGTTTAGGTTTTTCGGATAGACAATCGAACACTCATAAATTATATTCAGTCTAAAACAAAAAGTAACAAAACTTATCATTGCATAACCACGCTATCTTATTATACAAAACATTTGCAACGCCTACTCAGTAAAACACTTTCGTACGTAACAGTACTCCCAATAAATTAACGCCTATTTAAACATTTTCGGAATGAATTTAATTATACATTTGCTCACGCAACAGTTCGCGGCCATTTTATATCGTTTGTTTTGTCTTTAAATTGAATTTTAAATGCAATTTAAGACGGGTGACCGAATAAATTTTCGGTCTTAATAGGGCTGACGCCTATTTAATGCCTTTAACTACCTCCAATAAGTTATTTTTTGGGCACGACGGACAGATATTTTATTTTCCGTGTATAATTTTCGCACGTTGTAAAATAAAGCTGAAGAGATTTTTAGATATGAGATATCACATAATACATACATAAACTCACGCCTTCTTCCCGTGGGGGTAAGCAGAAACTACAGAACGCTACCTGCTCTATCCTTACATACTCCTTTTGCCTCGTCTACGTTCATACATCTGGTCATACACGCATGCCGGTTACGAGTACTATGCACTTGACCTTTCTGAAAAACATCACCAAGGTCACTTTTGTCCTCTAAGGGCATACCCTCCCGGAGTTTCCACTCACATCTGCCATGTAATATCATAATAATATTGTTGCAATACTTCATTAGCGTTTGAGGGGCTTGTGGCTAAGTAATAACAGTCGAACTGGTCAATCGATCAGGTTAAGCTACGCTTGACGCGATTCGTAGATGGGTGACCATCTTTACATACCAATACCCCTCCATGCCTCGGAAAGCACGTTAATCCGTTGGTTCCGGATGTCATTCTTGGATCTTTGACAGTCGTTATGGGTTGTCAGAAGCCAGAAAGTCTTACAACCAGTCTTACCCAGGGGTATCGTTTTACCTAGTAACTGGTTTGTGGAGGACAGATAGGCAGTCGCTCCAACCCACAAAATATCTCACAAGCCAAGGGGCTTGCATAATCTGGAAAAGAAGATTTTTTTGTAAATAAATAGGTACAGATCTCTCTTACCCCGACTTCAGCTGATCTATTCTATTTAAATCTCACCCTAAAAAAAATAGGTGAAGTGAGCTTAAAAGTTTAGCTTTAAAGTTAGCTATAATTTAATTGTAATTTTCACTGCTAACAGCTCAGGCGGCTAACCATCTCGGGTGTCACCACTGTGTGGATCGGCCGGAGGACACGGTGGAGCATACGGTGGAGGTCTACCTGGCTTGGGCAGAGCACCGCCGTGTCCTCGTGGAGGCGATCGGCGGCAGAGATCTCTCGCGTCCGGCCCAAGTTCAGGCCATGGTAGGTACGGAGCGGGAGGGCATGGGCAGCCGTCACCTCCTTCTGCGAAGCATTAATTCTCGCGACGGAGTAGGCGGGACGGTTGAGGGAAAGGCAAATTTCGCGCCCTCTTGCCCCTAGCTGACGCAAGAGACGCCCTGGGCGTCGGGAATCCCGGGCGGATTTCCTGCCACCGTAGGCGCGGGCTTGTGGACGGTGAGCAATGGGTAGCTTACCGTCCGGGGACCAGGCCCGAGCTGAAGGCGCATTGTATTCCACGCGCGCCTCAAGGAGATGTCGTCAGCACAAGCGTAGGTGTCGCGGGAAGGTACCAAAGAGTTACCGAGGCCCCTGACAACACAGGCAACTGAAGGAATACGGGTGGGTTTTAGTGAGTAAGAGTCTGACACACCACCACTCTGGGCAGAGCGGGAGAAGTTATTTGATGATTTCCCACCCAAAAAAAAAGGAGCCAACCATCACCTCTTATAGCAGTATTATTATAATATTACTTCACAGTGATGGAGCTATACACGACTTATAGCTCCATCTCTTTCTCACGCTGAAGTAATATTGAGGTGATGGTTGCCCCCCTGTTCACCTAAGTTTTCACGATGATATGTTTACAGAAGAAATCGACAGGACTTCAAATGCTCTAAAACAAGCAAAAGAGACAGAGAACTTGCTGCAGTTGGTTTTGCAAAGAAAAGTTTAGTACCTAATATTTTTGACAAGCAAATATCTTTAACATGAAATACTTATAAACATAGAGCATAACCCTATTTTATTTGCTTGTATTAAAATACAAAGACACTGTATCTTCAGCGGTTAAGTGGTTTCCAAAGAGGGATTAACAGACTTTTGAATGTCATACCTGAATGTTCATAACTTAAGCAGTACAATAAAAAATGCTCAACTGAGCTTATTCAAGGATTTATGAATATCATTTCATTTGATTTATTTTGTCTTATTATTTTTTACCTCTTTCATCTTTTACATTAATAAGGCTTTTACTTAGGATAAGAAATATTTATTATATTATGTTATGTAATATGTGTTTTGCCTGTTTTTTTTAATGTTAGTTTGTAAAGCAAAAATGCATTCAGGTACACCCTACGTTTTGCCAGTTATTTTTAAGTCTACTGTAATATGGGGCGAGCCTATTGCCATCAATCAGGCACAAATCCAGACTCCGAGAAGCTACTAAGAAATTCCTGATGGAAAAAACCCAATAACACTTTGCCCGACCTGGGAATTGAACCCTTGCGACCACTAGACCAACGAGGCAATTAACATGTACTAATGAGCATTTTTTTTCCATAATGGCGTTACAAATTATATATTTAATTTTTTAATCTGTATTTTTCTGAATATTCATAGAGGTAAATTTGCAGAGGTCACAAATACTCTAAAAATACCAGCCGTGGAAGCCAGGTCAATAGTGTGAGGTGGGCTGGTGCCCTGTCTAGGCCGTATGGGTTGGAGTGCGGGGTGAAGCAGGGGGGGTTATGCTCGCCTACGCTATTCAACCTATACGTGAATGACCTGATTGGCGCGCTTAGCAGCATGCGTGTTAGGTGTCATATTGATGGCGTGTGTGAATAACGTAAGCTACGCCGACGACATGGTGCTGCTGAGCGCGTCAATCTGCGGGCTTAGGACGCTCGTGGCCACTTGCGAGCACTATGCCAGACTACATGGTTTGGCATATAATGTTAAGAAGAGTGTGGTCATGGTCTTTGGGGGCCAGAGGTAAGAACCCAGATGCTGTGCCTTCAGTGAAGTTGAGCAGTGGGCCCCTTGTGAAGGTAGACCAATTTAAATATCTGAGTCACTTATTGACCACTGGCCTCAAAGATGGTGAGGATATTGACAGGGAGCGGAAGGCGCTGTGTGTGAGAGCTAACATGATTGACCGCAGATTCAGACTTGCCTCTAAAGAGGTTATAATAAGCGCACTATATTTAGTGCTTACTGCACGTCGTTTTAATCTTCATTATACTCAGAAATCATACAGCGCCCTTCGCGTTCAATGCAATAATGAATTCAGGGTGCTGATGGGGTTGCCCCGATACTGCAGCGCGTCAGGGATGTTTGCTGAAGCTCGCATTGACTGCTTCTACACTGTGATGCGGAAGCGGTGCGAATCCCTAGTTAGTAGGGTGCGGGGCAGCACCAACAGCATCATTTCTATGGTAGCAAGCAGGCTAGATTGTGCGTTTGTGAACCACTGCTGCAGGGTATCGGCTGGGCCTGTCACCTTGCAGCAGTGATGTCACATATTTTTGTGTTAATGTTTTACTAACATAGTTTGTAAGTATTTTGTTACTAACACGTTGAACTTTGTATCATTTTTTTTTAATTATTAGGCTAAGTTGATTTTTCAAGTATTTGGTGTGTGATTTCAAACCCACTATTGCTTTGGGGTCATCCAGTAAAGATAGTGTGTGTAAGTTTTACAAATAAATAAATAAAAAATAACCATACAATTAGTGGTGTTTTTTTACAGAAATTTAATCTCTCTTGTATTAAGCTAATAACCTTAAAACACACTGCCAAACATATTAAACAGTTTAGTTATTAGAGCAGCCATTCTAAATCCCTCTTTAACCAGCTTATGTCGAAATTAAAATTTACTTATCTACATAAAAGATTTGTAGTAAATACATAATATATGTTTTCCCGACGAAATATGATGTAATCTAATTCAATCATAAAGAGAAACCTTAATACACCTCAGAGGTGAATTTATCAGAGATTTCAATAAATGAAAATAGATATTCGTTTTACCGAGAATTCAATTCATCGATATCTCGTACAAAACTTTTGACTTGAATTTACGGTTCGAGAGCTGAACTCGAGTAAATAAATCAAATTATTATGGTCATTATTTTATAGTAGTTTTGCGTGAAAACTGGATTGTTTTGGATCATAGACGAAAACGTAGTACTGGATGACTTAGTATTTTAATCATATCCTTCATTTAATTTTACTCTATTTTTTTTTACTTTTATTGTTTTAATTGTTTCGGATAGGCTAGTGGTCACGAGCGCTACTCCTGAACAGGAGGTCCTGGTTTGAATTCTCGTGTCGGGCAAAGTGTTATTGGTTTTCTATCTGGAATTTCTCAGTAGCAGCAGCCCGGAGTCTGTATTTGTGCCCGGTTGATGTCAATAGGCTCACCCCCTATTACATGGGACTAAAAAAACATAACTGGTGAAATGTGGGTGTACTACAGGTACACTTCTGTCCAACCCTTCGGGGAAACAAGGCGTGATGATATGTTATGTTTAAATTGTTTCAAAATCTAATGTAACAGACCTTTTTGTGAAAGAGCTCGTCCAGAGAATCTGCCACCTAAAGGCACTTAGCTATTTCTGTCATTAAGCAGTTACTGTGTTCCGGTTTGACGGGTGTGGTTAATTACGGATATTCCTCTCAGGGATGGTAATCTTGTCCACTGGCGGTGAGGACAACTAAGATACCATCACATGGCCCAGCTGCGTGTTTGCTACCCAAAAACATCAATTAGTACCTTAAGACGCTGACAACATCTAAACCGCGGTCATTGTCAGATTACATAGAAAAGAAAGAGAAGCGCGATGACACAATGCTTGTAATTTATTGAAAAATATGAAGCAATTATCTATTTACTCAAAATTGAGCTGAGTAATCGAAAATAAAAAACAACCAAGTTCTGCATTCAAATAGACATTCTTGTTATTCATTAAATACGTACCTAACGTATGTTGATAATTAATGCAGATATTTTGGATTAGAACTCAAGGTAAGAGGTTAGTTTAACGTTAGTTTGTATCGAGATTTTTTTTCAAAACGTGTTTTGGTAACAACCAAGTTTTGGGAAATATGTTCAAAATTAACATGTATTTTTTTTGCTTTCACAAACTATACAGATTTGGCAATAATTTTTCTTAAGAGAATCCTATTTTGGTCAATTGGGTCTTGTCAGCGCCTTAAGTGATAATTTATCACGCTCAAATCTACAAACAACTGTGTTCTCGTACTACATACTGGCGAATTAATTGGTCAAGGACAGCTAATGAGACACAATTGATTTTCTATTGTTAGACTCCCAATCGGTTTCACGCGGGGCTTAACAGGTTAATGCATTGGAGCATAGAGAAATGCAACCCACTATAGTCTGTTTTTTTAATAAACGAGTACCGACATTTTTGACTACGTTTCTATTGGTCCACGTAATCAACATAAAGTCAAAAAACAAAGAAAAAAACAAGAACAAAGGCGTTGACCCCACCCCGACCAATGACAGATGGGTCATTGGTCGGGGTGGGGTCAACGCCTTTGTTCTTGTTTTTTTCTTTGATTTTTGACTCTGTCAATATCGGAAATGTGCAAGAGACATACTCAGTACACGTTTGTTAAAAAAAAACATACTATACATCTAATCATCCGCCGTACAAAACCGATTACTTCACCTAATACTAGTAGCATATTATCCCAGCCAAACCGTCGTTTTTCGAAGACTACTTTGATCAATCTTCAGCAGCCCGACAGCTAATTCGTTCGTTCAAATATCAGCTTACACATGACTAATTATTATTGCCAAGTAGCTACTAAGAAGGGTTATGTACTAGGTCAAGACGGCATTCATCGTTGACCGATTGGCAGTACTTACTAACAGTTGTTAATAGGCCGTGATGACTCTTCTGCCAATGAAAGCTCAACTTTTTACAGTACTTTATTTTTTTAACCCAAAGCCCCAGAAGGAGGGTAATAATTTTCTAGTTACATGTAGGTATGTCTATTTATTTGGCACGCTCTCTAGCCTAAACGGCTTGATGGATTTTAACATTATGAGATGTCGTTAGATTCGCCTTAATTGTGGGAGTGACCTAAGCTGTATAATATTTATATAGGGTAACTGCTGTAGTAATTGGCCACGCTATAGTAACTGGCCACTCATTACAAAAGAGGTAGAATCAAGGTAATGTAAACTAAAACGAACATACAATAGATACAGGAATATTTTTTGTCCTTTTCATTCATGGGGTTGCTTGCATTACCTTGTTTCTATCTCTTTTGTTATGAGTGGCCAGTTACTATAGCGTGGCCAATAACTACAACACTTACCCTATTTCCTCTGCAAATAAAAAAAAAAGGAAGCGGTAGGTTTATTTTTAAATGAGTTTTAATAATATTGAGTCAATTCCAAATACACAAACTAAACTGAAAAGCTTTAAATGAAGCAAATTATTGAAAAAATCAAAAGCCCGAGTTTTGCAGTCGGATTTTTGTTTTTTTTTAATAATTTGCTTTTTTTTTCAGAGCTTGATCTGTCCCACTCCATACTAAACACCTCCGTCCACTCCTTCCATCTTTCGCAAGCCTGCACGTCCTCCTTCCAGTTCCGGTCTACTCTATACTTTTAATATATTCTTTCCAGGTAGATACAGGGTGGGCCAGAAAGAATTGCGAATTTGAAAAAATGATTAAAAAAAAACTTAGTACAATTCACATACAAATTTTTATTTTTATAAAAACTTACATCTGGGAAATTCATTTCTTAAAAATAACGTCATCCAGGTGTGCACCATCCCGCTGCAAACATTCTTCGAATCTGAACCTCAAATTGGTAAAAACTCGCTGGCACATTGCACGGGGAATAGCTGCCATTTCTTCCCGGATATTGGGCTTCAACTGGTTAATCGTGGCTGGGTTATTGGAGTAGACTCTACTTTTTAGGTATCCCCACAAAAAAAAGTCCAGTGGCGTTAGATCCGGACTTCTAGGAGGCCATGCAATGTCACCTCGGCGCGATATCAGTTTCCCAGCAAACATCTCGTTTACGACCGCCAAAGAGGCATTAGCTGTATGGCATGTCGCGCCATCTTGTTGAAACCATGTCGCACGATTATAGGCTTCAAATTGTTGCAGTTGTGGAAAGAAAAAATCCCTTAACATGGCTATGTATCGGTCAGAATTTACAGTGACAGATTGGCCTTGTCGATTTTCGAAGAAGTAGGGTCCGATAATTCCGTGCGCTGACATGGCCGCCCAAACGGTTACTTTCGGCGAATGCAGAGGCTTTTGATGTTTTGCACGTGGGTTCTCTGCAGCCCAGTAACGACAATTCTGTTTATTCACATGCCCATTTATGTGAAAATGGGCTTCGTCGGAGAACAAAATATTGTTGAAACTCCGAAAGCGTTCCAACATTGTTTCAACAAAAGCTCGTCGTAAAATTGGATCATTTGGCTGTAATTCCTGCACAAGTTGAATTTTATACGGGTGCAATTTCAGATCTTTCAACAAAATGCGACGCAAAGATGTTCTGGATACCACAAGTTCGGCTGAACGCTTTCGAGTCGATAGAGCAGGATTACGTTGAACTGAAGGTCTAACTTGTTCAATTGTGTCTTCCGTTCTTGTTGACCTTGGGCGTCCCGCAGGCTTCTGTTTGAGAGTCGAACCAGTATCTTCGAACTTTCTGACCCACGATCGAATCACACTTTCTTTCGGACACTGATTTAGGTCATGTAATCCAAACTCACGCCGAAATAAACGCCGAACAATAACGCACGAATCGCGATTTTTGTAATAATGTTTAACGCAGAATGCACGTTGCGCTCCGGTGAAGTGATCCATCGCGACTAAATTTCCGGGAACCGAGCTACTTAACCCCACCACCCGCGCAGTCCCCTCTCTAAAGCTTCAAACGCAAGAGTGTTTTTAAAATCGTACGCCTTTCTGGCCCACCCTGTATTTAACAAATATAGCGAAGACGAGCAGCTGACCTATATTTCCACAGGTAGCGCTAGCTTAAATATTGTTACTATTACTACTGACGTGCTGCCTACAGAGCCTTTTACATTTATTTTTGTCTTAACAACACAGAGAAGCTCGTGGCTAAGTGATAACAGCCGCACGGGTCGATCCATCAGGTTAAGCTCCGCTTGCCTGGGTTGGTCCGTGGATGTGTGACCATCTTTACATACCGAGATTCCTCCAAGCCTCAGAAAGCACGTTAAGCAGTTGGTCCCGGCTTTCATTTGTGGTTCTTTGATAGTCGTTAGGGGTGGTCAGAATTGCTGCGATAAGTCCCCTCTTTGAGGAGTGGCTAGAGAGGCGCAACGGCATCCTCAACTCCGCCTGACGCAGGTCCTCACCGGACACGGCAGCTTTGGGAGGTTCCTGTGTCGGATAAGGCGGGTGTCACCACTGTGTGGATCGCCCGGAGAACACGGTGGAGCATACGGTGGAGGTCTGCCTGGCTTGGGCAGAACACGAGGTGATCGGCGGCAGAGATCTCTCGCGTCCTGCCCTGGTTCAGGCCATGGTACGGAGTAAGAGGGCATGGGTAGCCGTCACCTCCTTTTGCGAAGCAGTAATGCTCGCGAAGGAAGAGGCGGGACGGTTGAGGGAAAGGCAAATTTCACGCCCTCTCGCCCCTAGCCGCCGCAGGAGACACCCTGGGCGTCGGGAATCCCGGCCGCTTTCCGGCCACCGTAAGCGCGGGCTTGCGGACAGTGAGCAATTGGTAACTCGCCGTCTAATAACGACCAGGCCTGGGTTGACGGCGCGTTGTGTTCCACGCGCACCTCCTGTGGAGGTCAGATAGGCAGTCGCTCCATGTATATATAATCAGCCCTTGTTCCCATTGCTGGAATACAGGCTTCCTCTCTGTGAGAAGGAGTGGGTGGGCCGTAATCCACCAGGCGGGCCCAGTGGCCGTTGGTAGATTCTATGTCACATCTTCGAATTTTTGGTTCTAGGACGTGTCGGTTTCCTCACGATGTTTACCTTCACCGTTTTGAGAGCAGTGGTGATGAAATAATTTACACAAATTAAAGCGCCTGTCTGGGTTCAAACCTACGACCTACAACTCGTAAGTCACAGCCGTTACCACTGGGCCACCACTGCTCTATGTCGTCTAGTCGTTCCATGTAAAATACCGATATTCAGCTTCATATGGTTAGACTTGAAGCCGACCCCAACATAGTTGGGAAAAAGCTGGGCAGATTTTTGTCTTAACAACATAGGGAGAAAAAACAGAACCCCTGCAAAATACTCTTCCATTTGACTAAGTTTTGATTGGCTTCATTGCCGTTGAACCGTACGCGCCTAAGGCACTCATGCCGATTTTCACTAACACTAAGCGTCACCTAAATTAATGTCGAAAATAACCCCGCAGTTGGATTTTTAACTTTCGGTGCTGAGCCGAGCGTTGAAGATCCAGCAGCGCGTATAGTGTCGCCTAGTGAGAACGAGCATCAGACTTTGTACCCCGTCAACTACATTCCTCTAAATGAAAAGGCTTAAATAAAAACCCGAATGAGTCTGCCTCTGAATAGACAAGCTGACGTGAACGTGCTCCTAAGAACTTGTATGAAAAGACTGAAAGGAAAACACGGGTGTTATATATGAAAGTCGTTTTCCGGAACTTTGAATGGTGCCAAACTGAGCGTGGTACCGAATTATGTTTCGTGTTATCAAAGCATTGAGTGTAGAAACTACTGAGGGTTTTGTAATCATTGGGTTGTGATGATTTGATAAAGGAAGCGTTGCGGTTTGGGTACTGTAAAATACCTTTAGCATACTTTTTTACTCTGTGATTTGACAGTTTGTTAGCAAAAACAAAACGTTCTAGATATCATATTATGATATCTAGAACCACTTTATAAAAAATATGAGTTTTTTTTTAATAAAAAACATTGTATTAATATTATTTGGCCAGAACCATACTAGGGCTCGAATTTTTGGTTCTAGAACATGCCGGTTTCCTCACAATGTTTTCCTTCACCGTTTTGAGCAACGGTAAGATCTGGTCTTCATTGACCTGGTCTTCCTGAAGACCTTTTGTAAGCAAGAGGTTTATTGTTTTATGGTGGTTTGGTGGTGTATTAGTGTGTGCTGTTTCACACTAGCAGGAGAGTTGCGCTAGTGTCAAACGGCACGTGGTTAGAATGCCTTAGTGTCAGAAGGGCTCTCCATCGACAGGGAGTGGACAGGGAGGAGGGCGTTGTCTAGATCCCGCCGATATGGCAGACAGCGGAGGAACCCTACAGCATTTCACGCTCCACTAGAGGAGTGTCTCGACCTCCCATGGCATGCAGGAGTGGTCTGCTGTGGCATCCCATGCCACGTGACTATAACGCCTCCAGCATTAGACACCTCCCAAAGGTGTAGGTGAGAGGGTCGGAGGCAATGGAGGGCGAATCACAAATCACACACTTTTTGAGTTTCTTTAAATGGTTATATTTGTATTGTATTTGTAGTTTTTACATTAGTAAATCACTAGCACATAAATAAGTTTCTAAAAATAAGGGCCAACTGAACTGGCCTAAGGGTAAAGACACTAGCTTAAAAATAAAGATGGACTGAATTGGCTTGAGTATTCGTTCGAAAAACGAAGTTTAAAAATTTTGGAAATTTTCGGCCAGTCTTCATTGTAGCGGCCAGTATAAATGTAAAGCTACGGTATGTGTATAGCTAGAATTACACTTATACTAAACTTATACTGACTTATATTATCTGTGGAAAATGTTTACTTACCCGATTTATTATGTCATACAGCGGGACATCATTACGTCATTTGCGAGGTAGTTGCTGAAAATCAGCGCTGTTGGCAGGTTGATAGGTTTGTCCGAAGTCAAAGCATTTTGCTGAGCAACGACCTGTTCTTGCACAGATACGATACACAATATTAATTGTTCTTGTTAAAGTTGTAAAGTAGTTATTTTTACATTTTGTTTTGATGGTTTGTTGTCGTTTGACAGTGTGGCAACACAGAGTAATTACGCAATGTAAATTGTCTTTAGTCCCTGGCTCTGGCTACATCAAGCAATAGACAAGATAGTCAAACCTTTATTACTTGAATACGAGGCATTTGGCTAATTTGAATGTGTAATTTATAATGTGCGTTATGTTTGTGCAGAATAAACAATTTTTCTTTTTTTTCTTCTTTCTATCCTAGAAGAGCGGAGGCTGCAAATAACGGACGTTGTGACAGCTGTCATGAAAACGATGACAGCGGCAAAGGTTAAATCATTAGATTCGCCCTACTGTCTCAAAAGATAGTTCTGTTTCGTTTTGACACTTCTGACACACAATTAAACATTGATGTGGCTTGATTGTCATGAAAACACTATTTACTAATGTGTGAGCTCACTCTTATATCCTTCTAAGTAGCCATTTTTTACGTGAGTAAGTAGGGTGAGGGCAAATCTAGCGATTTATATCTTTTTGGGCAGCGGGGTTTTACGTTACAGTGTCAAAAACACTCTCTACGAAAACACACCAACTTGTTTTCATGAATAACGTTTCAGGGACCTCATTCGCCGGTAAATTGCAGACGCTATGTGGTGGCCAGGAAACCGCAAGCTTTAGGTGACTGTTAATGAGAAATCCTATGTGTGCTGCTAGATCGTTCGTCAGGAATAATTTGTAAGAATGCATCAGTCAGTACATTAATGTTGTGATATTAGGTAGTATATGCAGGAACACAGGTATTCATTAATTCACTAATGTAATCCTACTAATATTATAAATGCGAAAGTTTGTAAGAATGGATGGATGGATGTTTGTTACTCTTTCACGCAAAAAGTACTGAACAGATTTGGAAGAAATTTGGCACACAGACAGTTTATAACCAGGAATAACACATAGGATACATTTTATCCCGATATACCCACGGGGTCAAAACTTATGCGGGTGAAACCGCGGGGCGCATCTAGTGAATACATAAATACCTACTTCGCAGGCAATATATATATATATATATATAAATATATAGGTATATGCTTGGATATATATATATATATACTGCCAACAAACTGCTTTGCAGTTTGGCAGAGGTAATATGTGTTCACTGTAAAGAATATTTCTATGAATAAAGACTTTTTCATTTTCATTTTTCATTTTTTTTTTCATATATAGGGAAAATTTATAAAAATAATATAACATCACGCATGTATTCCCCGAAGAGTTAGGCAGAGGTTTACCTATAGTACACCCTGTTTTCACCAGTTATGTTTAGGTCCCATGTAATAGTTTTCATTCATGACTTAAAGTCATGACGAAAAAGCTCTATCGATATCCAACAACTGAACTGTTCTCTGACTGTAAAGTACTTACGGTTCGTCAGCTTTATGTGCTTAAATCCACCCTTAGAAAGCACTCAGGCCTTCCTCCTCCCAGTACAAACAAACGCCAAACATCAATATTATATACTAAGTACTCATATCTATAAAAACATTAACAAACATCTCAATATTATAAATATAAACTCACATGTACTAAAATCTAAAGTAACAGAGTGGCTGCTCCTTAAGGATTACTCTTATACGGAGTCTTTACTCACCTATCTTGTATAATACACTCACACCAACACACACACCACACACGCACACAAACACACAACATACATTCACACTCTTGTTTACCATACGGTAGAATGACACAGACCACTTGAGATAAGGTTTTGTTAATAATTGACCGTAAACTACCTCTTAAAATACAGGTATACCCTAGCTTAAAAGGTAGAGTATTATTTTTGTACAGATTTTGCAACATAAACAGTATAAATGTATTTCTTGTTGTTACTACTTGTATGTTACTAAACCAAATATCAAACAAACAATAGGGGACGAGCCTATTGCAATTAACTGGGCACAAAGTCAGACTTCGGGACTCCATAATCAGCTTATAATGTTCCCACTACTGGGACACAGGCCTCCTCTCTGTGAGAGGGAGTGGGCTGTAATCCACCACGCGGGCCCAGTGCGGGTTGGTAGATGTCACATGTTTTCGATTTTTTTGTTATCGGACATGCCGGTTTCCTCACAATGTTTTCCTTTACCGTTTTGAAAGCAATGGTGATTAAATAATTTACACAAAGTAAATCGCCTGCCTAGGTTCGAGCCTACGGCTTACAACTCGTAAGTCACGGCCGATACCAGTTCGCCACCACTGATAAATTCCAGATGGAAACCCAATAACACTTTGCCCGACCCGGGAATCGAACCCAAGACCTCATGCTCGACAGTAGTGCTTGCGACCAGTAGACTAATGAAGCAGTTTTTATAAATAAAACCGGCCAAGTGGGTGTCAGACCACGCTCAATAAAGGGTTCCGTAGTTAGGATTACTTGGGACGATTTTATTACAAAAACAAACTTAACATTGTAGTTGAAAAACCTGTTCTCCCATACATCGATATATGCCAAGGTCAATTCTCCAATTGCAAATTTAAGTTGGTCGACTATAACTCGTTAACTTGTAAAGCCTACTTAGCCGTGATAGTTTTCCTTTTAATTTCATTATAGGTACTACTGCCATGAATTTTTTCACATCTCCTTAAACAACCGTTTAGCTAGCTTGACTCTCAACTCCAACAAAAATTAGCATTTTAATGCTTAATATTACGCTAGTGGATCCTTGAATCGAAAAGTGGTGTTAACAGACCTGCAATATTTTTGAACGGCCTATCCAACGATACCCCACACCATGGGGTAGAAGAGAAAAAAAATATAAATATAAAAAAAAAATCATCCCATCAAAACGTGCACGGGTTGCACGTTTTGATGGGATGAATTTTTTTTTTCATTACGTGCAAAGGCCCCCGTCTTTGCACGTAATGTTACATGCAAAAAAAAAAAAAATTTTCAAGATTTTTTTTTTAGCACTTTGTTGTTTAATATTATACCTATGCCAAATTACAGCTTTCTAGTACTAAGTGTCTCTGAGCTACAGTGGGGTCAGACAGACAGACAGACGGACATGGCTAAACTATAAGGGTTCCTTGTTTACTACGGAACCCTAAAAAATCGGCTGTTATTCTAGTATATTGTGATGTCTTACGACTTCCACGCGAACAAAGTCGCGGGCAGAAACTAGTACTAAATATGTTTGCTGCTACTTAGTCCTTGTTTTAAATAATAGGGTTACAAGATTTATTTATAGCTTAGCGTCTTAGCTTACCTTCCACTTCAGTTGGTGACAGTAAGTACTTTACCTGTTGTATAACTAATGCGATTAAGGAAGTTTATTTACTCCTCTGTGTTGTTATCCTTGAAGATTAGGTTCCGCCTACTAATGGCTTATTTACACTTCACTAGTTTCTTTAAGGAAAAACTGTAACTATAAACAAGCTTTCATAGTGATCTATACAACACTGACGACCGTGCCTACACACGGCGTAGAAACCGCGTCGTAGGAAAAACGTGTCTGTCAACAAGCTTCCATAGTGACCCAGACAACACTGACGACCGTGTCTACACACGGCGTATAAACCGCACCGTATAATAAACGTGTCTGTCAACAAGCTTCCATAGTGATCCAGACAACACTGACGACCGTGTCTACACACGGCGTATAAACCGCGCCGTAGAAAAGACGTAGAAAAGACGTTTCTATAAACAAGCTTTCATAGTGATCCGTACAATATTGACGACCGTGTCTACACACGGCGTATAAACCGCGCCGTAGAAAAGACGTTTCTATAAACAAGCTTTCATAGTGATCTATACAACACTGACGACCGTGCCTACACACGGCGTAGAAACCGCGTCGTAGGAAAAACGTGTCTGTCAACAAGCTTCCATAGTGACCCAGACAACACTGACGACCGTGTCTACACACGGCGTATAAACCGCGCCGTATAATAAACGTGTCTGTCAACAAGCTTCCATAGTGATCCAGACAACACTGACGACCGTGTCTACACACGGCGTATAAACCACGCCGTAGAAAAGACGTAGAAAAGACGTTTCTATAAACAAGTTTTCATAGTGATCCGTACAACATTGACGACCGTGTCTACACACGGCGTATAAACCGCGCCGTAGAAAAGACGTTTCTATAAACAAGCTTTCATAGTGATCCGTACAACACTGACGACCGTGCCTACACATGGCGTATAAGCCGCGCCCTAGAAAAAACATGTCCGTCAACAAGCTTCCATAATGATCCAGACAACACTGAAGACCGTGTCTACACACGGCGTATAAACCGCGCCGTAGAAAAGAAGTTTCTATAAACAAGCTTTCATAGTGATCCATACAACACTGACGACCGTGCCTACACATGGCGTATAAACCGCGCCCTAGAAAAAACCTGTCCGTCAACAAGCTTTCATAATGATCCAGACAACACTGACGACCGAGCCTACACACGGGGTATAAACCGCGCCCTAGAAAAAACGTGACTGTCAACAAGCTTCCATAGTGATCCAGACAACACTGACGACCATGCCTAAACATGGCGTATAAACCGCGCCGTATAATAAACGTGTCTGTCAACAAGCTTCCATAGTGATCCAGACAACACTGACGACCGTGTCTATACACGGCGTATAAACCGCGCCGTATAATAAACGTGTTTGTCAACAAGCTTCCATAGCGATCCATACAACACTGACGACCGTGTCTACACACGGCGTATAAACCGCGCCGTATAATAAACGTGTCTGTCAACAAGCTTCCATAGTGATCCATACAACACTGACGACCGTGTCTACACACGGCGTATAAACCGCGCCGTATAATAAACGTGTCTGTCAACAAGCTTCCATAGTGATCCATACAACACTGACGACCGTGTCTACACACGGCGTATAAACCGCGCCGTATAATAAACGTGTTTGTCAACAAGCTTCCATAGTGATCCAGACAACACTGACGATCGTGTCTACACACGGTGTATAAACCGTGCCGTAGAAAAGACGTTTCTATAAACAAGCTTGCATAGTGATCCATACAACACTGATGACCGTGTCTACACACGGTGTATAAACCGTGTCGTAGAAAAGACGTTTCTATAAACAAGCTTGCATAGTGATCCATACAACACTGATGACCGTGTCTACACACGGCGATTAAATCGCACCCTAGAAAAAACCTATCCGTCAACAAGCTCCCATAATGATCCATACAACACTGACGACCGTGTTTATACACAGTGAACAAACCGTAGTTTTTCAAAGGCGCATGTAGTATTTTAAATGAACGAGTGACAAAAGTATAGTTACTCTAGTATTGGCACCTACTTGGAATGCAATAAGTTGCCAGGCGTATTTTTAGTTGTAAAAGATTACCCATGGTTTCTAGATTAGGTCCTTTTTGTAACGTAATATTTACTTTGATAATAACATAATTATTTAGTTATTTAGTTTAGTTAGGGTAAATTATTTCACCAAGACATTCTTTTGCATTGCGTCAAAATCAAGATTATACTAATCAGGTGAAACTTCGTCCAGTGTACGACATCTATATAGTGGTTTGTATAACTCTAGTTATAAGGAAATAGAAAAACCGACAGCTTCAAAAAATGGTCTTTTATTTAAATCAACTTTATATCTCAAAAACAATATTATCTATGCCTATTTATAATATTAACTACAACTTTGACATCGTTCCATCTTAGGCGACCAGCTGATTGTCAATTACGCTGCATTGTTCAATCATCAATCAATTAATCTATCGTATATCAATCATTTTCATTCGCTGGATTGACAATCATCCGGTCTTTATTATTAAAGTTATGAATTTAAACATTAGAAACGTGAGTTTGTTGAAATGTAGTATTATTCTAGCTTTATTAACATTACCCTGATGCTTAGGATATTTTCTATGCGACGTGAACTTGGCACAGATTTTCCCCTTCAGGCTTGTTTTTATCCTGAATTATCATGTCGACGAAAATAGAAACAAAAAAGACGTAAAGACTTTTATTATTTACTACAAACTCACTTTAAAAATCATTTTTGTATCCGCAATGAAAAACACTGTTTTGACTGAGTATCAATATACTGCCAACTGATAATTCTGTTATGGGAGGTAACAAAGCTGAAACCGATTAAACAAAAATAGTACTTAAACTTAAGCAAAAATGTATTGTACCTATGTAAGCTTTATATTGTACACAATAAAATATATAGCAATATTCATATATATTGTATTGTGCATTTTCGTTTTCGACTTTATATAAAACCCTTCAAATTAGGCACAGAAAAAAATACGAAAAAAAAATGCATGTCAAAAATAGTGAAACGTAAAAATTCGTTTCAGCAACATAACACCAGTTTTACTAAAAGATTGACGTTCGTTTGACAAGTGACAATGAGGAGCGTGGGCTTGGGATTTTAAAACATTCTGTACAACACTATTATTATTTTTACAAACATTTTTACACCATTCCGGAAACCCAGCTCTAGGTCTTCGTTCAATTTAATTGATCAATCGAACGTATTCAAACACTTTTAAATTTCGAATTCACTGTCTTTGAAGTGTCTTTATCTTCGATTCTCATATCGATACTTTTCACATTCATTTTCAACTGTCACAGTCCTTTGAATGTTCCTTTTTACATAATTAATAAGTATATAACACTAGCGATGCCTATAAGTGTATGTAAGTCAAAACTGCTTGCCCACTGCGCGCTTCCCTGCATTGCCGCCGGAGTTTCGCCTGTGAAAGAAAAATGAAACATTAAAAACCGTAATGCTTAAAAAACCGGCTAAGTGCGAGTTTTTTATCATTATCTATAAAAACAGCAAACAAAAATCATGTCTATTGTATGAGAGCCTCTTATTTTATTCTGTTTTTTAGTATTTGTTGTTATAGCGGCAACAGAAATACATCATCTGTGAAAATTTCAACTGTCTAACTATCACGGTTCATGAGATACAACCTGGGACAGACGGACAGCGGAGTCTTAGTAATAGGGTCCCGTTTTACCCTTTGGGTATGGAACCCTAAAAATTATAGGCCTGTGGATGAGTGTTTAGACTAAGGCCAAGATTTATTGTAAAATTAATTTGAACGGCTCGCCGAACACAGATAAACCCTGAGGTTTTCGTTGTGAGGCTAAAACCAAAATGTAAAAGGTTAAGTGTTTTAGAAATAGATAAATAATAATAATAGTAATAATAATAAGCGTTCCCGTCTCTATTTATTACTGTTGTAGTTTGACAGTTGTGTAGTTGTGTTGTACACTGACATGAATAATACATCGCCAAAGCACGCGTGCTAAGTAACGATTTTTGATGTGTTACATCTTTACTCTCGTTTTCTGTGGATGCATTATTCATTTCATGAAAAAGGACGGAAGTGTGTAGACAGGAAGTGACAGCTTGACCATGGAATAAGTAAGTACTTTTTAATAGCATGGAATTAGTAAGTACACAAAAATAGCATGGAATCAGTGTACTCATGGAATTAGTAAGTACTATACAACGGGTCGTTTTGCATCCTCGTCAAATTCAAGGAGGTAAATATGCGAATGATTCTCGACACGAATCAATGATAAAATAAGTATGTAGGTTTTTTTTATTATATCGGCAAGTGTGGGATACGCATGTTAAAACGCGGCCCGTGTAATACCGCACTGTAACTGCCCTTTTACACACACACTACCGCATACGCAACGGGGTGATTCTGTTCTGTGAAAGTGGTGTATTCTAAAATACTGTCAACCTTAAATAACTGAAAAAACAAGTATGTATTAATTATTGAGCAAGTATCGTAACTTTATTTGATGTGTTTCATAGCAGCCTCCTGAAATTTTAACGAGGATGCAAAACGACACCTTGTATAGATTATAAGTAAAGGGCGAACCCCTTTACTTACAATCTATACAAGGTGTCCTTTAAATTACGACCAGTGGACGAACACTAGTATTTAATAATTATACGAATAAATATTTAAGTATTTAGCTTTTTTAAACTTTGAGGTTACTTTTTGTCGCTGCTAAGTTGCTTATTACCAAGGTGAGATGTTAGATGTTACACATCTTATGCGACTACTGCAAGGCTCGCTCGTTTTTTTTTTTTCATATCGTGCCTTTGACTTTTGTTAAACTGTGGCGGCCATCTACAACGCCTGACCTCCCTCACCCTCACCTGACGTCACATAAATCCTGCATCGTGTAAGCAGACTTTACCGCGCAACTGGCTATATTCAACATCCCGACATGTCGTGACACCGTCGGGCAGTTGCTGACCAGACACAACACCGTCTGGTCGGAAGATCTTTTCTATAGAGGTTGAGTGAACATTACACCCTGCTCCTCATACCTCTATTAAACTATACTCATTGGTTTGTTTATAAGATCTAGGTTTACTAGACGTCTTTTCAGATTTTGATAAGTTCGTCAAACGTATAAAAATTAAAATATTCTTTGACAGGTCGATGGGAGCTCTCAAATGAAAATGGTATAATGAATATGGGCCTTAACTAGTGTAGCGTGTCTCGAGAAAGGCCTATGTAACGTTCATTGTATGAAACTACCACATAAAGATTTAGTACCTATAAGAGTAGGCGGTGTAATACTTTCTTTTGATGGTTATTTTTATCGAGATTTATCACACAGAGGTTTTCTCTTGGAAAACCCAAAAAAACCGAAAAAATATATAACAAATAATATGTATACTACCCCAAATCGTTGATCAGACAGTTCCATATACTTTAAAATCGAGTATGAATAAGATTCAATAATACGTTTTTTTTTTCTTATTTTTCACAACAGAGGGCGTTGCTAGCCATCAGATCTTAAAAACAAATAAAGGCAGCACCACAAAAAGTACCATTTACCTCTTTGATGTGATAGCTCGACATCAAAATAATAAAAAAGCTTTATGTAAGAAAAATTTACGTATAGGTATTATAATATTATATATCTTCGACATAAAGCGACTTTTCGACAATTTCGACAATAATAAAATATTGTCGAAAAACTTGTCAATTCTTTGAATGGTAGGTACGAGGAAAAGCACGTTATTATTTATTATAATAAAACATGTCATGTACCATTGACAGAATATCACATAATAGATGGTTTATGTGACATTTTGATCTGTCAATGGTTATAAAAGTCCCCGTGATTTGTAAAGGATGTTCTTTGTCATGTAAGGGAAATATTTGCCTTTTAAGGCGCGATTCCATTAGGCAAGTCTTGCAAGTATGACGTCACATTTGCGTAAAAGTTACTTGCATTCGAAACATGTTTTCGAAAGTATGCAAATTGCATGCAGGTTTAACTTGCATACAAGTGGCGATGTTCAACACAAGTAGGACATTATTTGTACAGGGAGAGATACCATGCTCGTTCGCAATTCCAAACGTGCAATTAACGTTTGCGCGTTCAATTTGCACGTCACTTGAATAAAACAATGTACAAGTTCAAACTACCTCATACAAGTTGTAGCTTGTATGCAAGTTTATTCAAGTTGTATGCAATTTGCAACGTACATACAAGTAACTTGCCTAATAGAATCGTGCCTTGAAGATTCCTACAGTTGGTAGACTTATCTTGTTCCGATCATACTTTATTTGCACTGGCGAAGTGTCAATTATTCTAAGAGAGAAGCCGAAGTGAAGCCGATTTTAACTAACTTATCAATAAAGTAAAAATGTATTTATTAACTTAAAAATAAAAGCCTTTCCTTTACAGAATTTAACACCGTCTATCATCAAGTAGCAGAATCAAAAAGACGCTATCGCAAACAAAACTCAAATCAAATCAAAATCAAATCAAATCTTTTTATTGTGGGCATAGGTTATACATACAGATATTAGGTAAATTACAAATCCATTATGTCCTGCTTAGTAGGCAAACTCAATGTTTTGCAGAAATTTACTTTAGCTACTATCGTTCTAAAATTATTATAGGGATATAAAGAATCGATTAAAATACAGTTGAACTTGTGAAAACTAAACAAAATGTGCTATATTCCACCATCTAGTTCTGACCAACGCATTTTTTCAGACTCTTCTCTTTAAAAAAAATGAACCAGTGCGCAATATTATTTTGGTGGTTCAGATCAGTTATACCGTTTTTTCCCGGCCTCAAATCCTAATAAAATGCCTAAAACACCTACGCCGGGCAAATCGAGCGAACGCACAGCTGTTTAGATACCTTCACGCGTTCTGCTACACCGCGCACCCACGCTAACCGGCAAGTCACCACAAAAATTTCAAAGTTTCAAAGGCGGCAGGCTTGTATGGGACTTTCGTACAGCTAATAAAATTTCGTGTTTTGGGATATTTTTTGTTTTAATTTGTAGTTTACACGATAGACAAGCCCTTTTTAAATTCTTGGATTTTTAGAACTTGGGACGTAAAAGTGATAACTAGTTTTATTTTTTAAGGTTATGTAGTAGTGTACCAATGTAGACTGTTACTTATAGGCATATAAACATTGTTTCGGTAATAAAGTACATGTTCTAGATTGCTTGTCGCTATTTTTGTAGTGTTTTACTTACTATCAAGTAGGTAAATTGAGATGAGGATCGTACCTACTCAGCGGAGTGCATTAGGAGATACCTATGTCCAGCAGCTGACTGCAACAGTTTGATAATGATGAAGTCCTGATGGGGTTTTGAGTGTAGTTAAAAAAACAATACAGTTAATAGTTTTTTTAAGCACATATATTTTATTTATAATTAATTAATTATTAATTATTATTCTATTTAATTTTTTGTTGAGGGGCTTGTGGCTAAATAATAACAGCCGCACGGGTCAATCGATCAGGTTAAGCCGCGCTTGCCGCGGTTGGTCCATAGATGGGTGACCATCTTTACATAGGACCCATCCGTGCCTCGGAAAGCACGTTAAGCCGTTGGTCCCGGCTGTCATTCGTTAATCTTTGACAGTCGTTACGGGTCGTCAGAATCCCGAAAGTCTGACAACCAGTCTTACCAAGGGATATCGTTATTACCCAGTAACTGGGTTGTGGAGGTCAGATAGGAAGTCGCTCCATGTAAAATACTGGAAGCCGACGCCAACGTAGTTGGGAAAAGGCTAGGCCGATGATGATGGATTTATTTATAATTAATTAATTGTTAATATTACTTCATCTAAGTAGGGGGCAGGTCGGGTAATACCCTCATGGCGAGCATAGCTAAAATACCAACATAACTGCGTTTACTTTACGACTAAATTACGTGTAGTTATTAAAATCTTTTTTTTAATATTATTAATTAATCCGAACTTCTAAAAATATTACACTTACATGAAAATAAATGGCTTAGTTGCCTTAATATGTGGTACAAATTCTATAACAAAACAACAAAAAACGTAAGCTGTATGAAATCTGCCGTTCACCTTTCAAAATTTCAAAGTAAACATCTTTCGTTAACGATAACTTTATTCTTTTGTACTAAGCCATACCAAAAAAAAAATAAATATTATGTTTAATAAAACTCCGCTGGCGCTGGCAAGAGGCAAATGACCAAAATAGGCTTGTCTTAAGAAAACAAATTGCCTATTCTGTATAGTTTGTGGTAGCTAAAATATGTTAATTTTGAACATATTTGTCAGAACTTGTTACCAAAACACGTTTTGAAAAAAAAATCTCGATACAAACTAACGTTGAACTAACCTCTTACCTTGAGTTCCAATCCAAAATATCTGTATTAAATATAAATAATAACATATATTACGTATTTCATTAATAACAATAACGTCTTAAATGAATGCAGAACTTGGTTGTTTTTTATTTTCGATTACTCAACTCAATTTTGAGTAAATAGATAATTGCTTCATATTTTGCAATCAATTACAAGCGTTGTGTCATCGCGCTTCTCTTTCTTTTCTATGCAGTTTGACAGTGACCGCGGTTTAGGTGTTGTCAGCTTCAATTTTAATTTGATAAAATTTGCGCTCTGTTTATTTTTTTTCCTGTATTAATACCCGTTCCCTCTCACAGAGAGGAGGCCTGTGTCCCAGCAATATAATACATTCTTGGATGGTTCCCCAAATAAAACTAAAGTTAGTGTAAAAACTCATAACTATGTACAAACCCAAATAAATAATGATATTGGGAAAGACATGGGCCGGTTATTATCAAATATTTGCAAGGGAAAGTCAGTTACCAATTACTGTATGCCTGGCTTAAGTTATGTTGAGATAGTGACAAAGATTATTAGTTTAAATTTCCACCAGGATACAACTTTGATATTATTGATCAGTGACAGAGGAAATGTGAATCAGACCAGTCTACTTCATTACTATAACAAACTTTGTGAGCTAGACAGACAGATTGTTATGTTTACATTTCCCTATAGTAACAGTTTGCCAAAAAAGGAAAATAATTTTAGGCACAAATTAAACATAATGTTAAATAATATGACATTCAACAATAACAATTGTCATGTTATTGACACTAACAAGTATGTTAGTAAATATTTATATGTGACAAAATACAAATTGTATTTACCAGTATGTTTAAAAAGACAAATAGCCTTATCGCTATACCTTTTGTTTATTGATTTATCAGCCAAGAAATTGGCTAGTAAAACTGTTGCTTCTATTGAGCAATTATCTGACATTTTCATTGATTCAGCCAATAACTTGGCTACACAAGCTGACATTAATTTAAATTAGAAATTGAGACAACAGAGAAAACCTCTTGCATAATTAATGGAGATAATTTAAATTTAAATATTAGAATAAATCATCAAAATGTCAGAATAAGTTCTAACACAGTAAACCTGGTGCACCAAAATATTCAAGGTATGTTGAGAAAAGACCTTGAAATTGAATTATTCATGAACTGTAACAACATTGATATTTTGTGTATTACAGAACATTGGTTAAAAAGCCATCAGTTCATGTTTAATTTCAGTAATCACCAGGTTGGTAGTTCTTTCAGCAGAGAAAATGCAATACATGGTGGCTCATTGATACTGTTAACTAAACAACTTAAATTCAAAGATCGTAAGGATATAGTGAGCCTCTCTGTTGAGCGGACTATTGAAATAGCTTGTGTGGAGTTGGAGCGGCTTGTTGTATTGAGCGTGTACCGGCCTCCGTCATCGATTTATGATTGCTTTGAGAGTATCATGGATGATGTGCTACAAAAACTTGGTAAATTAGGAAAAAATATAATTGTATGTGGTGATTTTAATGTCAACTTATTAGAGGACTCATCGATGTGCCTAAAAATTAAAAATTTATTTCAGTCATATAATCTTGATCATTTATTTTTAGAGCCTACTAGAATAACCGCCACCTCAGCTACATGTTTAGATAATATATTTACTAACATATTACCTATTACTAGGCAAATTATAAGCCAACTGGATTCTGACCACTGTGGTCAGCTGATTACATTTAGTAAGCAAGATAGAAAAGTGGCTAAGAGAGATATCACTGTAGTGCCAAAAACTGCCGGTCGCTTGGAAAGCTTTAAAAACAAACTTAATAGTCAGTTAGCCTACTTGCCTTATAGTCATGATCCTAATGAACTATACAATTCCTTTTTTTCCATGTATTGTAAAGAATTTAACTCAACATTTATACCCAAGCAGATCTCAGTTAATGGTTCTGCAACCTTCAGTGAATGGGCAACTAAAGGGATATTTAATAGCAGAATCAAACTTTTTGAACTTTATGAGGAAAGAAATTATAATAAAAGTAAAGAATTTTATCAATATGTTAAGAACTATTCCAAATTATTTAAACAAGTTTGTAGCGAAGCTAAGAGTCGATATTTAAGTTTAAAAATTAAAAGGAGTCAAAATAAAATAAAAACGACTTGGGAAATTATAAACAATGAGACTGGAAGGGATAGGAAGCGTAATTGTGAATACAGCCTTAATATTAACAATACAGTTATTAACACGGATTTAGAGGTTGCCACAGTTTTTGAAAATTTCTTTGCAGATATCCCAGTCTCAACCACTAAATCCTTAAATTCATCACCCACTGTTGCTGAGTCCATATTGAATGAAAATGTTGATATTTGTAACCATGAATTTAATTTCGACTATGTTAGTGCTCGGGATATTATTAAAACTTTCAATACACTCAATGTTAAAAAAACAGCTGATCTATGGGGAAATTCTGTGGAGGTTGCAAAATGCATAATTAATTACTGTAGCGCCTGAATTGGCAATTATTTTTAATAAATGTATTGACTGTGGTGTAATTCCTGACTTAATGAAGAGTAGTAAAATAATACCTTTGTTTAAATCGGGCAGCACATCAGACCCCACAAACTTTAGACCAATTTCTGTGCTTCCCACCTTTAGTAAAATATTTGAAAAATTGATGCTAGATCAATTGCAAAGACATTTTAATAAACATAAATTATTAAACAGTAAACAATTCGGTTTCACAAAGGGTCAATCGACTACCGACGCTGGTGTGGAACTTCTTGCACATATTTTTGAGGCTTGGGAAAAGTCACATGATGCCCTAGGTATTTTTTGTGACTTATCTAAGGCTTTCGATTGTGTTTCTCATGATACATTGGTCAGGAAATTGCATCACTATGGTGTTAGAAACACTGCCTTGGATCTTCTTATTTCTTATTTGGATAATAGGATCCAAAGAGTGGACGTTAACGGTAAGCGATCGCCGGGTTCTATTGTCACTATGGGAGTTCCGCAGGGCTCAATTCTTGGCCCTTTTTTATTTCTCGTATATATTAATGACCTACCTTGCCTTATAAAGAACAGTCATGAAATAGTGTTATTTGCAGATGATACATCACTTTTATTTAAGCTTAAACGACAACAGACAGTTACTGACGATGTAAATAATGCTCTCTCTAAAATAGTACATTGGTTTAGTGTTAATAATTTACTTTTAAACGAGAAAAAGACCAAATGTATTAGATTTCTGACACCTAACGTTAAGCAGGTAAAAACCAATGTACTAGTAAATGGGGCGGAGTTGGATCTTGTGGACACCACTGTGTTCTTAGGTATTACTTTGGACTCAAAGCTACAGTGGGGCCCACATATAACCAAATTGTCGAAGCGGCTAAGCTCTGCAGCCTACGCGGTGTATAAAATCCGTCATTTGACTGATGTAGAAACAGCTCGATTAGTATATTTTAGTTATTTCCATAGTGTAATGTCGTACGGCATTTTGCTGTGGGGAAATGCAGCCGACATTCAGGCTATATTTGTGCTGCAGAAACGAGCCATTCGAGCAATTTATAACCTAAGTTGTAGGCATTCACTGAGGGATACATTTAAGGATATAAACATAATGACAGTCGCATCTCAATATGTATATGAGAACCTGATTTATGTCAAAAAGAATATTAACCTATATTCTAGACACAGCGACATTCATAGCATAAATACTAGAAACAAAGACTTACTTATTGTGCCCAAGACTAGGCTCCAAAAAATTAGTAATTCATTTAAGTGCCAAAGTATACGTTTTTACAACAAACTCCCAAGCCATGTCAAAGAACTGAGCCTCAATAAATTTAAATCATTTATTAAACAGAAACTCTGTCAAAAAGGTTTCTATAAAGTTAAAGATTACTTGGACGACAAAAAGGCTTGGGATTAATTAAGCTACTCCAATGTACCCCCAGGCAACAAACTAATTTTACACTAAATCTATTTTTATACTAAGTGTGACATTGATGATTTTGTTATACTTATACACTATGACATTAATATTTACTTTTTGAAGTATTATATTCTTTTTTTAAATTATTGTGAATGTGAAGACTATGTGGATTATTGTTTTTATTATTTCTCTCATTTAGTTTTCATCTTAGTCTGGCAGTTTGAGTCATTTATGCGGCCTACTCAAATGTCCTTTCTTTGGTATTGTTCGTCGAATCGTTGAGCTCCTTAAGTTCTGAGTTGAGCTGCACGATTACTGACAAATGCGTGCACTGACTGGATAGGTCCACTCAATCTGTGTGGTTTTTTCCTCAAAAGACCATTTTAGACACCAATCTACATGGTCTTCACATGATCTGACCAAGATTATGTCTGGACTTTAAAAGAGACTGTGACCTCTGAGTTTGTTTCGGCCTTTCTTCTCAGAGTAGTCAGATAGGAAACGCCGAGCTCATCTAGTTTTTTTTTCTAAGTATGATTGACGTGTAAAAGTGTTTGTATAAACCTATTTACAGAAAAAAAAAAAAAAAAAAAAATATAAATAATACATTATAGGCTGATTATGGATCATGGAACCCGTTGTGCGGGCTTGCTTTCGTCCATATCAAGCGGTGTCACGTCACCTAAAGTGAAAACACGACGGGATCGCTATTGTATGACTTTTTTATACCCGATTATGACGTTCTGGCGCTAGGTTATTTCAGAAAAAAAAATGTTTGTTTTTGTTAAAGAGGCATGAGGAACAGGGTGTAAATGTTACTCATCTTCCATGGAAAAGGGAGGATTTTCCGACCAGACGGGTGTCGTTTTTGGTGGGCAACTGCCCAACGGTTGATGGCGGGATGGTAATGGTCGGTATGAATCATGTTGTTTGGTGCTTTCATCACTGTTGTTTTGAATAGATACAAGATGCTTTATAAACAAGGATTCAAATGTACACAAACAATATTCCGATGCTAAATCTTCTGCGATTTGAAGTGCGGTGACCCATGCTCGTGCCTTCTCTGTATCAGAAGAGGCCTTTGTGCTGCACTGGGACAGTAAAAGGCTGATATTAATTTCATTTTTTTTTTATTAATAAATATAAAAAAAAATTACTAAGAAAAAATAAGTAATTTTAAATTAAATTTTGACATCACCATGGTGAACCTAGTAATTTTACCTAATAAAATAATTCTAGACCGCTTATCACCATTATAACAAGGCTGTTTACCTGTTAACGACGCTTGTTCTGTTTCCTCATAAAAGTCAAAGTATGACTAGTAACTAAAATATTTAAAGAATTGATATTTAATATTTATTTGTTCCAGTATTATTTTACCCTGTAATATTCTCATAGTAGGGTAGAAAAGTAAAAGTCGATTTTTTCCATCACTATTTTGGTAAAGCTCTGGTCAAACTGTGTGCTCGCGAAGGAGGAGGAGGGACGGATGAGGGAAAGGCAAATTTCGCGCCTTCTCGCCCCTAGCCGCCGCTTCGGAAATCCCAGGCGGATTTCCGGCCACCGTAGGTGCGGGCTTGCGGTGAGCAATGGGTAGCTCGCCGTCCGATAAGGACCAGGCCCGGGTCGACGGCGCGTTGTGTTCCACGCGCGCCTCAATGAGATGTCGTCAGCACAAGTGTTGGGGTCCAGTAGGGCTGATGCCTGCCGGGGTCGCGGGAAAGTCCGAAAGGGATACCGACGACCCTGGCAACATAGGCAACGGAAATAACACGGGTGGGTCAGTAAGAGTCTGACACACCCTCCCGCTCCGCTCAGAGCGGGAGAAGTCATTTGATAATTTCTTACCCAAAAAAAAAAAACTGAGGCGAATCCCGAAAATCGCTCACGCCGACTATGTCAATTAACTTTTATGAATGTGTTCAAACTGACGCGAATAGTCGTGTAACTTCCCAATCATTAAAAAAAAAAAATCTTCGCACGCAGTCGAGTCCTGCATCCCGACCGGAATCCGCCTCAGGACAGTCCTTTTTAGGTGTTTAAAAAAAAAAAAAAACAGGGTTGACTTCACAAGGCAACACGGCTCTATTACTCTAGTGACAACAAGCACAGTTTTCGAGCGTCATAACTCTATTTTTGATTACATCTACCGATACGTATGACAGCTGACATACTCGTATTTATCCATACACTGCGCACGTGCAGCTACCCACCCGGCTCCGTGCTTAATCGTTCCAAATGGGCCTCAGGTTAGCATTTCCTCAAATCAGGCGTGTCCTTCATTTTAATAATTATAAAGAAACGAACAATAAATCTAAAAAGCGCTTGATAAGAAAGAATTATACTCACTCAATCACTTGTCGACTGAACTATTAATGATAATGGTACTCAGCGCAAAGAAAACTCTTTAATGTTCTTCCCATAAGGAAAATACGAACGCCCGAAGGTATAGGTACCGACTAGGCTTGGAAGACCAGTTTTTGTGGTCTATTTTCCTCGTGATTAAGTGGTCAATATTACTATCATTCTAAGTTGTTTTAACTCGATAGAATATTAGTTGTAGCAACCAAAATAAACTTGTTTAATAATATCATTAGCCTCTCAATTTAAAAGCTACGGGTCTGTATTAATGTTATGGGAGATGGTTATTCGGTCTTCACAAGGCTCAAGATAAGATACAGCTAATAAAAGAGACCGATGCATCAACGCAACGATGCGACTCAAGTATACCATCGTACCTAAGTTGAAATAGGCGATAAATAAGAAGCAATACTGAATTTTCTCTATTTATTTCAAGAAAATGTGCTCACTGTTACGCGCTTATCACATAAATGTCATTTTATGAAAACAATCGCCGCATATTAAATTTTGAAACTAATTCTAAATTCACTTAAGCGAATTTAGAATCGAATACAATCAAAGTCATTTTTCTACCAGCCTGCATGATGTTAGGTTCCATTTTGCAAACAACCTGCTCAGTACGTAGAAATCGGTACATACATAGGTAATAGATAGATAGATAGATAGATCATTTATTTGTTCAAAACATAAGTATACACACATTGCATGTAATCAGCCTATAATGTTCCCACTGCTGGGACACAGGTCTCCACTCTTTGAGAGAGCGATCCGTAATCCACCACGCGGGCCCAGTGCTGGTTGGTAGATGTCACATGTCTTTGAATTTTTGTTTCTAGGGCATGCTGGTTTCCTCACGATGATTTCCTTCACCGTTTTGAGAGCAGTGGTGATGAAATAAATTACACAAAGTAAAGCGCTTGTCTGGGTTCGAACCTACGGCCTACAACTCGTAAGTCATCTCACATGCCACGGTTTATTTCAGGGTGTCGGATAGGCTTCTTCCTCAAAAAAGAGCCTGAAAATAAAAACGGATTCTGTGAACTGACCAGAAATGCAAATAAAGATAAGTTAATAAAATATAAACCTTGCTAACGAATCTGCGTGTTAAGAACCCTTTTAAAAATAAATATAGAGTTCCCAATCAATAAAAACGTATATTAAAATAGCTGAATCGCGATGTTAATAGTAAAATAGGAGAAAATTATTATTAAAGTAAACATAAATAACGCGCGATATGGAAATATTAATAATATAGAGCGGTGGTGGCCCAGTGGTAACGGCCGCGACTTACGAGTTGTAGGTCGTGGGTTCGAACCCAGACAGGCGCTTTACTTTGTGTAAATTATTTCATCACCACTGCTCTCAAAACGGTGAAGGAAAACATCGTGAGGAAACCGGCATGTCCTAGGACCAAAAATTCGATGACATGTGACATCTACCAACCCGCACTGGGCCCGCGTGGTGGATTACGGCCCACTCCTCTCACAGAGAGGAGGCCTGTGTCCCAGCAGTGGGAACATTATAGGCTGATTATCTATGGAAATATTTATTTTATTTGATGAACCACTGTCACGAATCCTGAAAATGATAAAATCGCGTATTCACAAGGCGACAAAATGTTAATAAACTTAGTTGCCCGCGGTTCCATAGAAGGTATTTCACGGGATTGAATTTAAAAGAAAAAAAACGTCCAAGTGCGTGTCGGATTACGCACAATGAAGGGTTCCGTAGTTGGGATGAATTTATCCCAAGAACAAACTTAACATTGTAGTTGAAAAACAGGCTCCCTTATACATTCCAACTGCAAACAAGTTGGTACGCACAATTTTGAGAGATTTACCACGTTGTTTTAAGATCAAGACTTCTTACTCGTATAGGTTTTCCTATAATATAAGAGAGATATAATTAAGCAAAGAACTGAATTCTGTATTTTATTCAAAGTTTTAGGCCGAGTAGTTTCGGAGCAAATATGTATGTATTTTATATTATTATTTATTTATATATCTATTTATAACTTTAAGAGTATTTATTTTAAAAATAATATATATACCTGAAATTCTTACAACAGGCTCACCTTTGATATATCACACGGTACAGTGTGCAAATCTTTTTTTTTTGTATTTTCTGATGTACCCCCAAAAGTGACCCCAATATTTAATATTTATTTATTTACTTTACACGTTGTTCAGTCGTCATGCCTTTCAGGCCGCCATTAGGCACATACGTCGTAGAGCGAGAGCTCAAAAACTACGATATCTCAGAAAATACGCATCGTAGCTCTACAAACCCCTTTTCATTGAGGTTGTTATATGAAATAAACTACCAGGGAATATAGGGTTTAGTGCACACCTTGAAATATATTGCTAATTCAAAGTTGAAAGTAGGGTCAGCGACTTTTTCGTACAAATATCGTCGTATTTATAAAATAAAAGCATTATTTCCAAAAGTTATTATGTTACTTTCTTAAAACCGCACTACTTTACAATACTCAATAAAAAGAACAGACATCTCTACACATTTTTTTAAATGACAAGGTTAACAAAAACATGCCTCAGGTAAGAAAAAGGGTATTATGCTTACACAATTATTCCGGGAACTCTGTAAGCCCCGCAGCTTCGGTTTTTATCTTATTACTTTTTTTGGTACGTCAACATAACACAAACAAATCTTTAGCTGATAAGAATGTTTAGTTTAAGATCACTGAATGACCATAGATTTTTATAGATTTTACTAAAATTCATTCCAGAGCGAAATGTTGCTCGATGTTTAGCATGTGATGTTATGTGCGTTGCCTTATTTATGCTCTACATTCTGTATACGGGCGAAGGAATGCAGAATCGCTTAGACAGGCAGTTTCGCGCCTTTTTGTCGTTGCGAAATAAGCAGTCTCAATGAGGTTTTTCACATATCCGCGGGTTTTAAAAATAAACTCAATGAGTTGTCTTGACAAATCTGACGTTCACAGAAATTCATATATGTACCAAATTTCAACTAAATCGGTCTAGTACAGACGTTGACGGCTGTTACAGACGGACAGACAGACAGATGAGTGATCCTATAAGGGTCCCAGTTTTTCCTTTTGAGGTAAGGAACCATAAAAAGAAAGAAAATACGAGTACGTTTATTTGCTGTAAAACATGACGCAAAAAAACAAAAACGAACAAGTTGGGGAATATAAACGTAAGTAAGTAAGTAATAAGTATCAAGGGGTGATATGGTAGTGGCAGTGGAAAGCATACCATGCCAGTTTGAACTGAAATTAACTCAGAAATGTGATATTTACTGCGCCCATTACCAACGGTGCCGTATAAATATATTTTCGTGTTTTTAAAATCATTGCATTTCCACTTCGTCGTGTAATGTTTCGACGTTCGAAAAGTGCTGATTCTCAGCCTAATTTGAATAAATGACTTTTGATTTTGATTTTTGATTTAATGTCAGGCTTCCATACACGATTTTACCAGCTACACACCATAATCACTTCGTGAGTTCCATTTCCACGTCGTCGTGTAATGTTTTGACGTTCGAAAAGTGCTGATTCTCAGCCTAATTTGAATAAATGACTTTTGGTTTTGATTTAATGTCAGGCTTCCATACACGATTTTACCAGCTACACACCATAATCACTTAGCGGCTTTATACATACACCCGGACGCAAAATTAAATTAAGTTTGTTAATGGAATACTTACACTCATTTATTAAAGAAATCGGTGTAATACCATCAGCCCTAAAATAAACTATGATTAAGCCATATATTTGGGTTACAGGAAGTTGGTCTTTGAAAGTCTGATTTATCGAATGGAATATAATTACATAGTAAATTAGGAAATGTTGTAACTTCTGAACAAGTAATTAATTAGAATTTCACTTTAGCGATCCACGAAATGATTAGCAAATGCTTTTATTTATATTTTTTTGATAAGCCCAGCACTCCATAGGTATACAAATTGTACAGAAAATACAGTGAATAAATCCATCGTTTTACATATTCACATGGGACACGTCCTGATCGGAATTCGGAACATGTTCAAACAGGATTCTAGTAACATTTATTTTTCGAAATAGCACACTTCGTAATTGTGACAAAAGCGTTGTATGTGCTTTTTATTTTTTTATAGAGATCAAAACGAAGTAAAATGGTTGTTACAAAGGCCTTTTATTTTGATTTCGTACCATCGTGCTCTGGTTCTCTGTATTTACTTACTACGAGCCCTGCGACTTCGAGTTTATTAAATTACGAAATTTATACAATATAAAATTCCCCTTTTCACCCCTTTTAAAGGTGGAATTTCCAAAAACCCCTTCTTAGAGCTCACCTACATTATAAAACGAACCCTTGTGCAAAATTTCTGATAAATATCAGTTATTCACCACTTCGCCCGTGATTCCGTTCAAGTGAATTTCGTATTTTCCCCTACAAATTTCACAACCCCCTCTACCTTTTACCTTTAAATGGAAGTAATGATGTTTAAGATTTTCATTATTTATGTACACATAAGTATAAGCAGACATGTTGCGCCATTGAAGCGTCTCCTGCCCAATCTAGGGGGTCCAAACGTCTCCTGCCGGAGGTTCTACGCGGGGTCGTGCAGTCCATGGCCCTCTTCGGGGCTCCTGTATGGGCGCGTTCTCTGGCGCTGCGGCCAGCCAGCCGGTTGAGCGCGGCCCAATGGGTCATGGCCATCCGGATGGTCCGGGGATACCGCACGGTCTCCTGTGAGGCAGCGAGCCTCTTTGCCGGATTGCCGCCATGGGATTTGGAGGCAAAAGTCCTCGCGCACGTATAGGAGTAGCGCGAGGAGGCGAAACGCCGGGGCGTAACTCCGCTGCCGCGAGAAATCGCGGTACAGCGGATGGAGCTCCAGCGGGATCTCATGGCGACATGGAGAGTACGGTTGTCGCAACCCAGTGCTGGGCACGCCACGATTGCGGAGATAAGACCTCTCTTTGAGGAGTGGCTAGAGAGGCACCACGGCGTCCTCACCTTCCACCTGACGCAGGTTCTCACCGGACATGGCAGCTTCGGGAGGTTCCTGTGTCGGATAAGGCGGGAGGAAACGCCACGGTGTCACCACTGCGTGGATCGCCCGGAGGACACTGTGGAGCATACGGTGGAGGTCTGCCCGGTTTGGACAGAGCACCGCCGTGTCCTCGTGGAGGCGATCGGCGGCAGAGATCTCTCGCGTCCGGCCCTGGTTCAGGCCATGGTATGGAGCGAGAGGGCATGGGCAGCCGTCACCTCCTTCTGCAAAGCAGTAATGCTCGCGAAGGAGGCGGGACGGTTGAGGGAAAGGCAAATTTCGCGCCCTCTCGTCCCTAGCCGCCGCAGGAGACGCCCTGGGCGTCGGGAATCCCGGGCGGATTTCCGGCCACCATAGGCGCGGGCTTGTGGACGGTGAGCAATGGGTGGCTCATCATCCGGTAAGGACCAGGCCCGGGTCGACGGCGCGTCGTATTCCACGCGCGCCTCAAAGAGATGTCGTCAGCACAATGAAGGGGTCCACTAGGGCCAATGCCTGCCGGGGTCGCGAGAAGGTACTAAAGGGTCACCGAGGCCCCTGGCAACACAGGCAACAGGAAGGAATACGGGTGGGTTTTAGTCAGTAAGAGTCTGAGACACCCTCCCGCTCCGCCCAGAGCGGGAGAAGTTATTTGATGATTTCCCACCCAAAAAAAAAAAGACATGTTGCGCCGACCTATACTGAAATATTTTGGTATTAAGGCAGGAGAATGATGATCCATTATTAACTAAACTAATATTGACATTTCACACATTCTTGCACAGAAATAATATGAGATTATATTCAATTTGAATAGCCCTCATAAAGGTAAATCCTAGGAGAATTCTGTACACTTTTCCGACAACCAACGAGTTATGATCATGGGAACGCCCTATACACCCTGGGTGCAGTGGCGGTACCTTCATATAAGCCCAAAAGCCTTACTAAAATGCCTTACTAAAATGCTCGATAGAGAATCCATATCAAACCCGAACTATTTAAAAGTTCGCGCGCTTAATTCTTATCAAAATAACACAAAGTATCTACCTATGCTACACTACTACACATCGTGATGATGAAGTATTCAGGCCAAGTTTCAAGTTTAACATCAACAAAATAAGATTTATTCATACAAGCTGTATCCTCCCTTTTCACCCCGAAGGGGTTAATTTTTTGTGACGTTTCCATTATTTGGCTTGTTATTTATACCAATTTTCGAGATAATCAAGCCACGCAGTAAAACCCTCCCCTGTAAAGTTGACTACCCCTTTTCACCCCGTTAGGGCTAGATTTTCAAAAAGCCCTGATACATTGTATTCTTTATTTTGGTTTTTATTATAAATCCTGAATTTCGAATTAATCGGTCCAAGCCTTAATTTTTTTCCATACTAACTTTAACACCTCCCCATCTATCACTAACCCATCAGTAGTTTACTTTTTTATGATAAATACATACATAATTTACTATAAGTATTCGTGCCAAGTTTCAAGTTATTTGACTAGGGGAATAAGATTTCTCATTCAAACAAAATCCCCCCTTTTCAAACAATACGAACCTTAAAGGTCCAATTTCCAAAAACCCCTTCTTAATGATCCCCTAAATTATAAAAAGAAGCTATGTGCAAAATTTCATCAGCTCTGCGTTGATGAATCAGTCAACAAATAATTACGTAGGTATGTATGGATAGATATAAAGGTCAACAGCCCAGACTTATCTTAATAATTTTGGGATGTCAGCCACATTGAATTGCGGCAATCAGTCATTTCAGTATAGACACTCTTATTACTAATATTTTAAGTCGCTTTCTAATACTGCGATATTGACAAAGACTTACAGGACGACACAAAAATCAAAAATCTATTGAGCCCTCCTGACCGTAGCGACTAATAACTAATAAGGTAAAGGTATAATTATTATAGGCATAGTTATAAGGCATAGTTATGTAATTGAGAAACGGGACAGACTTATCACATCGCAAGTTTTATGCCGTAAACATTGATCTTTATTTATTTAACTAAACCATTATTAACTAAACTAATGTTCACATTTCACACATTCTTGCACAGAAATAATATGAGATTATATTCAATTTGAATAGCCCTCATAAAGGTCCGACAATCAACGAGTTACGAACATGGGAACGCCCTATACACCCTGGGTGTATAGAGCGTTCCCATGATCGTAACTTTGTATTCCATAATACACCATAGCATCTAATTGTCAGAAGGTTTCGTGTAAAGGCTCGTGCAAACTAGCGCGATATCGCGGGTGCGACAGGCAGCAATATGCCTGTCGCGCCCGCGATATCACCCCAGTCTGCGCGAGCCATAAGTCACGTGACATAGTTTAGTTACTTGTGATCAATAAGTTCAGAGCATAAGTTT
This sequence comes from Atethmia centrago, assembly GCA_905333075.3. Taxonomy (NCBI): domain Eukaryota; kingdom Metazoa; phylum Arthropoda; class Insecta; order Lepidoptera; family Noctuidae; genus Atethmia; species Atethmia centrago. The sequence goes on from HG995377.1 coordinate 8,415,928, forward strand.
CAAGGATTCTCAAAGTTTTTAAGTTTCATTATCCTCTTGAGATTATTGTTTTCTTTGACAGAAAGTGTTTGTTGCGATATTTTACAAAATACTGCAATGATACGAAAACGGACCTAGAATCTATCGTCATGTCAAACAATTATTTACAAAAAACTAAGCCTTTAATTAATGGCAACTAAGCACACGAATTACTTCCAACAACTAAAACCTCTAGTTAATTATTACGCTGAGCCAGTACACAAACTACGTAGTCCATGATTCAACTGCGTGGCGGTACGGAAACGTTCTAGTTCTGATCGCAAGTAAAATTCAACAAATGCACGAGTTGCTAAATAGTGGGAGAGTATATACAATGGCTGTTACATGCTAAGCAGAGCACGAAACGAATGGTACCTTTAGCTCGTCTGTGATTTTACTGTAATTGTTTGCGATGTAAAATGTTTCTTGTGTTAACATCTCAATACAAGCAACAGTTTACATCGTGATTGTGTTAAGTTTTTTTACAAAAAATCGGTTCACACTTTGAATTGTAACACTAAGTCCAGAAAAAAAGACGTGTGCGGTCAGGGGAACCCCGTCAGAAACGATGTTCTGCACGCACACACATGTATCCGAACATAATAGAAAGGACAGAAAGAGAAAGGAAGTCGCATAACGCTTTTTCCTTACGTGACGATTTCTACCTGTCAACTCCTACCGCCAGCCGCGTTAAGGAACTTCGTTCCAAAAAGTCGGGGTGATGTTTTATTTTTGACGTATTTCTCTTCAACCCTCAAACTATAATGCCATGTCAACCTAAGTAGACATTTATATGACGCGAAATTTAAAAACAACGTGAAATTATTACTTGAACACTAGCCCGCGGTAGACCAAGGCAAAACTAGTGGGACGAGTTTAACTGCTACCGGAATAAAAAATAAATTATTAATAAATTAAAAAAACACGCCTGCCTTGTCAAGTGGAACACTGAAAACCAATATTTTCATTGCAGTCGGGGGAAGGTTTCTTGGAACAGTAGTTATTTTGTTTTTTTAATTGCGATTAAGATCTCTGAGGCGATTTAGTTCTTGCCTGTTATATATTTTTGTTATGTACTAATAGCAAGCTCTAGACGATAATAGTATACGTAGTCAATTTTTTATGAAAAAATAAAGGTTTTTTTCATGATCCATGATATTTGTCCTCCTAATCCTATTATATTTTTTTAAATTTTAGTCCAGTCTATGTTACCCGGGATAACGCAACGCTTCTAACGACACCACATACATTGATATCGGTTCAGCCGTTTAGAAGTTAAATAAATAAAGAAACTCACAAACAGAAAAGTAGTGTGTAGAAAAACGAGGGGTTTTTTTCCTGCAATGGGACGCTATACAGGCTAGACAGTCAGAAAATTATTAAAATTTGGAATGGGGTCTTACACCCATTTTTGAAAAGTGTCTTAATTAAATTCTATAGTGCTAATATGCCCAAACAAAATTTTTATTCAATCGATAAGTGCCATAAAAATGCATTAAAATTTTACATTTTCTTTCGCGCGTAGTTTGACGAAAACGCTGGACGCAGTGGACGCCATGTTGCTCTGTGGTCATGACGTCACTTGGCTAGTAAACAAATGCGCTGATCTATTATCTAACTATCAGTTGACAGTTGAAACGTTTTAGTTTACTTAGCGGTATGACGTAATAACATGGCGGCTACTATTTCATGGTGTTTTTAACAGATTAGAAAAACTGAAAACGTTGAATTGAATTTTAAAATTTATTTTGTTATTTTATGAACTAAAAGTAACATTTTCCGACTCCTTTTTGCCTAAACTATCTCAATAATCTATTTATAGATTTTTTCTCGAATATGGTAAAATTCCCTATTGGTATGGTTACTGAGACCAGAAAAGATGGGAGATTGAAAAATAAATAACTATGTATGAAGACAAAAATAATAGAATCCCAAGCTCATGCTTGCCGTCAGTTGACAAGACTATATACATTTTTCGGATATTGGCACGTTATTTTTTATGCATGTATTCAGATACTATTGGAATGCGAATTAATAGAGGTGTATACGTATAATAAACGTGAGAAAAATCCATTGATGCTACTTTAGATCGTACGGTCTTTTTTTTGGGGGAAATCATCAAATAACTTCTCCCGCTGTGGTCGGAGCGGGAGGGTGTGTCAGACTCTTACTGACTAAAACCCACCCGTATTCCTTCCGTTGCCAGGGGCCTCGGTTACCCTTTTGGACTGCCACGCGACCCCGGCAGGACATTGTACGGTCTATCGTCTACATGAAGGCACTATGCACCAAGGCACTACGCAATCGTCTACATTGAGCTTATTGTAGGATTATTTTATTATTATTATTTTACAACATCTGCCTCTGTACAATATTTCTTGATTACTTTATAGAATTGCTGAATAAATGGTCTAGAGCAGTGGTGGCCCAGTGGTAACGGCCGCGACTTACGAGTTGGAGGTCATGGGTTCGAACCCAGGCTGGCGCTTTACTTTGTGTAAATAGTTTCACCACCATTGCCCTTAAAACGGTGAAGGAAAACATCGTGAGGAAACCCGCATGTCCTATAACCTCTTATGGTTTACGCACACGCCAGTAAAACTTCCAGTCGGCATGATTTTTTCCGACATCTTCAACAATAATCGGTTATATTTCAGCGAATTTACATAAAATCTTAATGAATTATACATTTAAACCTTCCTTAACAATCCGTCCATTGGTGACCAAAACCGTCGTCCAAAACCGTTTGAAAATCCGTTCTGTAATTTTTGAGTTTATCGCGTTCAGACGGACAGACGCGGCGGGGGACTTTGTTTTATAATATGTAATAAAAAATATCAAAACATATCCAATTATAATAAAACAAGCATCATAACGATCAATCTGGGAAATTAATGACAGCATCGACCTTTTAGAATGAAAAAGGAACAATGTCAAGCGATTTTTTTAAATTAACGCTGGACAAATGTTCCGACAGTTCTATAGAATTAATTTCGAAATGTTCACAGTTTGATTGATAGTCATTGACTTTTCCATGTAGTTCCGATGATTGGTTGATATGATATTCTTTTTTTATTGGTTTCGCGATGTTCGTGATTACATGTCAATCAATTGTCAAGTTTTTGGACTTACACTGCTAGTGTCAATATTGTTAGAAGAAATCGAATCATTTAGGAAGCCCTCAAGCTTTCTATCCTATTGTACTCGTACATAGTTACGTATATTACGTACGATTTAAAAAGTTTCGGTTGAGAGTCTAAATTCAGCCATTTTGATTTTTTTAAAACAAATCCACCTAGCCTATAACCACTGCACGATCTAATTGACTTGATGGAGAACCCATGTATTAAAATCCATCCAGCCATTAGGATACTTCGAGAATATAAAGAATCCCACAAATACTAAGGTATCTATACGTGAACAACATAACCCAGTCTTTGTAGTCGCGCAGTCGGGTAAAACTCTAACTAAACGACACTAACTAGCGCAAACTATTAAAATAAAACATTAAAAGAATATTTTCCGTTCTACATTTTACATAAACTTGGCTGCAAGCATCTTGGCACCGCATTTCAACTTAATCTTCACATAAAAACTAAGGTACACTTGAGTATGCATTATGCGTCGTTGTAACGATATTACTTGAACATAAAGTCAATGGCAGTCAAGTGAACTAATGTTGTAATTTGTACTCTTGGCTTCGTACATTAAGCAGGCAATGAATACGAAACTACATATATGTTATTATGTATTAATTGCTGAGTTCCTCCTGGATCGCTGGAACGTTTATGTTAATTTTTAAATTACAATAACGATATCTTGTCTTGCTTATTCAAGCATGTTTATAAGACACATCGACGCTTAAGGTGGATTGGTGATATTAATGTTTAATATTAATTTTATTTCACACAATTCACTAGGTCTTGTCTGAAATAAATAAATAAAGATATTAATTAAAGTAGTCATTAATTATATGTATGTTACTAACAGGCTTTAACTCCCAGTGAGGCACTTATAAACTGTTATTACATAAGTAATTATATTTGTTTCTGGACCAAACAAAAATATTTGCTGTAATTATATCAAAGAGGAAGACTCTTTGATATAATTACTGCTAATTTTTTTATTCTAGTCTACAAAGAACAAAATTAATTTAGTGCTTGAACCGTACTACTTTTCTTACTTTTAATTACTAGATGCTACTAAGAAATTCCAAATAGAAAAACCCCTTAATCTAGTGCCCGACCTGGGCATTGAACTCAGGACCCCACACTCAGCAGTCCTTCCAACCACCAGACCAGCGAGGCAGTATAAAGTAAAATATTACAATAGATTTGTCAAAACCCGTTCTATTCCACACAGGAGGGTTAGAGGCAGGACTAATGCTATAATTTGGAGCACATTGCCGGCACCAAGTAATGAATACATTAGTCTAACGTCACAGTCTATTTTGGGCTGTGTGCAGACCTGAGTCAAGACTGCCTGTAGACAGGCTGTTTCGCTTTAAGAACTGTTTTATTTAAAAAAAAATATTTGGCAAGATGAAATTGTTCAAACAACACTTGAATCTATTATAACTCAGCTGGTGTGTACACTAAAACTGTGCACCTGGACAGACCTGAGTTCAAAATCTAATTAAAACGTCTTATCGGAAATCAAGGTCAAAAACTTGACAAAAATGTAGGTAAATTATAATAGGTATTTTTGACAGACGGAGACTGAGATAGTATGCGAACGTTCTGAAAAATATAGGAGTTTCCCGTCTTAGTAAACAAAGGTCTTTAGATAGACCATGGCTGTATGAAAGCAGTAAGCCACACGCATACTTGCAACCAAATATTTTTTTTTACCCAAAACGTCAAATATCTATATCAGACTTTCTGACTTTTGACTCTGATGTGCGCACGTTATTAATGACTTTGCCTTGGTGTTGCACTAATTGCTATTCACCTATTTAATGGACCAAACCAAAGGGATTAAGAATTAAGAACAACTACAGCTTCACTCCACGCCTCCACATACTCAGGTTATATATTTCACTACACGTGTTGGCTTTGTAGATTAAGAAGTTTTTTGTAGTTTACATTACTTAAACAAAACCTTTTACATGTAGAAAATAACCTTTAGTCATTCCTGGAATTAAATATAGCAATTCCAGAAATTACTAAAGGTTATTTTCATCATGAATTCTTGGTATACAATATTAAAATAAGCATATTTTAATGTTGGATATCACGAATTCATGAAACAAGGATTAGTAAGAAGCCAGTTTTTATTTTTATTTTTTCATTAGCCGACTATGGCAAACCCAAAGCGAGTATTGGTGGCCCAGTGGTAACGGCCGCGACTTACGAGTTGTATGTCGTAGATTCGAACCCAGACAGGCGCTTTACTTTGTGTAAATTATTACATCACCACTGCTCTCAAAACGGTGAAGGAAAACATCGTGAGGAAACCGGCATGTCCTAGAACCAAAAATTCGAAGACATGTGACATCTACCAACCCGCACTGGGCCCGCGTGGTGGATTGCGGCCCACTCCCTCTCACAGAGAGGAGGCCTGTGTCCCAGCAGTGGGAACATTATAGGCTGATTATGTGTGTTATGTGTATGTATGTATTCCCTCATAACTCCTAAACTACTAGTCGTCTTTTGATAAACGAGGTATCGTTGAAAGCATTATATTGTTCCGCGGGTTATAGCAAAAAATACTAACCTTACATACTCCTTTTGCTACGTTTACGTTCATACATCTTGTCATATACGCACGCCGGCTACGCACCTGACCTTTTGAAGAACATCACCAATGAGGTCACTATATGTCTGTCTTTCTGTGTGTGTCTGTATGTGTGTATGTGGTGAATTATGTATCATCCTTTTATTCGTATATCAGACTTATCTTTGCCGAAAGCTACTGCAAACTATGTTAAACAATACGTTGATCGTCAATCTATTTTGAACATAACAAATAGACTGATTAAACGGGTGCTAAACATAAGAAAATAGTTTAAACAATAAATAAAAATGTTTTCCATGTTCGGGGCCACTGCTCTATTAGCCAATTAAAACTACGCCAGTAACATCTTGTGGCTTCTGACGACTGTCGCCTTCTCAACACCGCGGTCAACTAATTAAAAAGAACGACGATGGGTGGTAATTACTTCGTAGATGCCACTGATTATGGTTTTATTAAGGTTTCTTGCGTAAGGTGCAGCAGTAGACTCATTTAATATGTGGATAGGACTGCTGCACTGCAGAAGGAAGGCGACTGCCAATATGGCCATTAACCCATTTGACAGGTCTACTGATTGCAACCGTTACCCGGCAGGAGTCTCCTGATAGCTACGTTGTTCGAATCATGATAAACATGACAGAGAGTTTCAACCTTGTTTTTTTTTGTTTGTGCAAATTTGTTCAAAATCACACTACCTATTTATGTACATATTCGTCATATTTTTTTTCTGACACATATTTTTGTTATTTAAGTACTTATGCATACACACGTTGCAATATAAAACTGATTTACATCCTGGTCACCTCACACTTCAGGTCCAGTAATTCTAAACCAGCGTCAGGCACTAGTGGTCTGGCATTTTTGCTGTTATGGACCTTTTTGGCGCAGAAGTGAGGCCTACTTTCTTGCTAATTTCTTACATCGCACTTTACCCTTTGTTCTTTGTATTTTTTATCTGCTGTATATTATATTGTGTACCTTGTAGTCTGTGCAAAATGAATCTATTCTCTTTATTTATTTCTTTCTTTCTTTGTTTATTTCTTTCTTTCTTTCTTTACAGAGATAAGTCAAAACGATTAGATAAGACCCGATCAAAAATCTAGGTACCTGAATAATAAAAATTTTAAGTTCACATAGACCACGTGCATCCAGCACCAGGTCTGGAAGCATGAAATTTTACACAAAAATTGTTTTTGAAACTACGATGGTCCCCTAGAATAATAGAGAAATATGCTAAAGTTCGTAAATTTTGCCGATGGGAAATCTCATCAGGCGCACGGCTTATAAGAAAGAAAGAAGAAAACTTGCTATTAAAATAACATACGAATGTATAAGATCTTACTGAAAAGAAAACAAATTAAAAAGAAAAAGAACGTGGTTCAAAAATAGAAAGCAAATAAACAAATGTTTGCAAACAATTAAAGTAATCTTCGTTTATCTCAGCTGATTAAATCCACACCAATTCAATCTAGCGACAACGTCTGACGATTGTCTAACTAATTAGAACTACTAGGCGCTCTGAGACGCCATTAATTAGGAAGACAGAGCTGATTAATCGCTTATCCTTATACAGATACGAGGGCGTAAGTTAAGTAATGCTCTTATTTCTGCTTTGTTTTATTTAGAAGACTGTTTTGTTTGAGGTATTTTGTAAAACAGTAGGTGTGAGTGATTCGTGGTTTATTAGTTTACATTAATTAATTTGGATTTCTAGATAACAGATTCATGCGAATAGAGTAATTTCAACAATTCATCTGTCTAAATAAAATTATTGATATGATTGTAATGAAAATGCCCAGTGTGAGATTCGCTAAACGTTCAGCGGTTCTAACTCTAGGAATTTATTCGGAGTAAAGAAAGCCGATCAGGTTAAGCTACGCTTGTCGCGGTTGGTCCGTGAATGAGTGACCATCTTTATAGACCAAGAATAGAATAGAATGGAATAGTTCTTTATTTGCACAGAAAGTAGGTAATGCAAACAATTAAAGCTATACTAACAAAGACTCACTAAATAAATATTATTAACACATTCAAACAAATCAATACAAGTTTACCATGTCAAAATGAAATTCAGTAAATACACTTAATGACATAATCCGCCGGTCTCTTGCCAGCATCAATGTGCCTGCTCTTCTTGAGCCGACTGGCATTGTCAGAGATGATGGCAAAAGACCTGATGGTGTGTCTTTGGTCCCGTGGAGTTTGGGACGGATGCTTGTGTGGGACGCTACCTGTGTAGATACACTGGCACCGTCCCACCTCCAACGGACTACTTCTAAAGTGGGTGCAGCGGCAGAAAATGCCGAAAATCTGAAATGTATCAATTTAATTTAAAAGAGTGTCCATGGAGTTTCTTGCCCGTTTTTCTCCAAAGGTACCTACTACGCTTTGGAATGGGCAACTAGCTTCAAATTTCTAACTGACCGACTCCTTGACAATTCAAAAGTGCCTGTAAATGGTTTAATTGAAATAAATGCTTTGAGTTTGAGTTTGAGTTGAGTTTGAGTTTGAAAGTTATTAAATATGGAGGCCTTGGCAGAGAGTACAACTTTGTGCCCTTTGGCGTCGAGACCCTCGGTTCGTGGGGTCCCAGTGCGCATAAGTTATTTGCGGAAATCGCGAAACGTCTAGTTTATGTAACTGGTAACCGAAAATCTGGCGGCTTTCTCGCGCAACGCATCAGCATTGCAATTCAGCGAGGAAATGCCGCCAGCATCCTCGGTACAATGCCCCGAGCGCCTTTTTTAAGCTTAACTTAGTTTTAATTTAATTTAGTTAATGTTAATAATCATCTTGTAATTTGGTTATGTAAATAAATAAATATAAATTCAGTAAATAATTTGAAATAGGCAACACAGCACTTATTGTCAAGTTTAATAAAATGGGATTATAAATTCGTTAAGTTCGATGTCAATACAGTTCAATTAAAATATAAATGATTTAGTACAAGTCAGGAGTCCGGAGATGTCATATTATTATCGATTTAAATACTTATCGGTCAAAAAAATCGCCAATTGAGTAATAACATTAATTGATTATTAGATCTGTTAATTTCTTTGAAAAGTGGAAATGATTCGTTGTTTTATTACATCGGGTATTTTGTTAAATATGATCAGACCCATACATATAATACTTTACTTTAATAGGGCGGTATCAGAACCACTAACAATTAGCAAATTTTTATACTGTCTCCTGATTGGCCGGTTTCTATTTTTGGACAATATTACAAATGTGAATAATTATTTGATTTATGCATGCATTTTTCTACCAACCCGCACTGGGCTCTCGTGATGAATTACCGCCCTCTCCCTCTCACCTGGAGGAGGCCTGTGTCCCAGCAGTGAGAACATTATAGGCTGATTATGTATATTTGATTTAACAAAAACAGCCACCTCAAAAATATAATGGGAATGTTAGTAATTTTAGGGTCTTAAATACCCCCTCCATGCCTCCAAGTACGTTAAGCCGTTGATCCCGGCTGTCATTCGTGAACCTTTGACAGTCGTTTCGGGTTTAAAGTCTGACAATATCGTGTTACCCAGTCACTGGGTTGTGGGGTCACATAAGTAGTTGCTCCATGTAAAATACTGGTATTCAGTTGCGTCCGGTTAGACTGGAACCCGACCCCAACATACATAGTTGGGAAAAGGCTGAAAGATATTAATGCAGTATTATTTTTAATTCAAAACATCGATCTCCTCTTTTTAGTTAACTTTAAAGAAAAGCTAATTCTGGGCTAAACAATTAATCCCGGTTTCAAAACGGGAGCAATGGAACTCTTATTATTTTGTTCTTAAGAGGCTGACCACAGCTAAATCGCGGATACTCGTTCGGACTGCATAGAAAAGAAAGAGTAGGGCGATGACATAATGCTGGTAATTTATTGCAAAATATGAAGCAATTATCTATTTACAAAAAATCTATTCATTGGATAAATAAAAAAAAAAACACTATTAGCCTAATATGTTGCTTGTGAAATAATCTGACAAAAAATCAGAATGATTGTATGAACGAGTATATTAGTATGGTTTTTAATAGTTAAAATACATTTTTAGAGGTATCTTCGTGATTTTTTCTATCGTATCAAATTAGTTGTATTATGCTTTCATTACACTATTTACCTAGCATATATCCTGAAGAATATCATATATTTTCTGACTTTACTTACTGCAGTGGATCATATACTTTCAGGCATTATATAATAAGTGATAGATATAATTTTAATACTAGAAATAAAGATAAAATAGATCAACCATTTTTCATATTATCTAAAGTACATACATCTTTTATGGGGTACTGTGTCAAATGTTACAACAAAATACCTTGTGATATATTGTAATTTAATGAAAGAAAATTTAAAACTCATAATAGAAGTACACTTTATAAACAAGCATATTTCAAATTAGAGGATTATATCCAAGATATTCTTATCTAGGATATAATACTGATAATAGAAAAAATGAAAAAAAGAGTAACGGAGGAGTTTCTTGCACATTCTTTTCCATAAAAAACTACCTTTTGGAAGGGGCAACTAGAATCAATTCAATTTTTTTGTTAATTTTGACGTTTAAAGGTGCCTTAAATGTGCATTTGAAATAAATAATTTGACTTTGACTTCAAAAAACTTGCGTTTAAGTGGGCAGGACTTAAACGCAAGTTTTTTCCTTAAGATGATTTGCGAAAGAAACTGGAAATCCTAGCTTCTTATCATCCTATACAAGAATATAAAATTTAATATATTCTTATATATAGTCTAAGGAAAATACAGCTTTATTCACTTTTACGTATAATAATTATTATCTAGGGTACGTTTCAATACGTTCAAAATAAAAGCGCTTGTATTTGCAAGTATGTTACGGTTACAGAACTAAGTAAGACCTTTTCCAGAAGAAGCGAATTCGTCGCGAAACATTTCGCGCGAATTCATTCGCGCGCTATTGAGATACTAGGCACGAATACATCGCGTCCACAAGCATCGCGCGAATTCAAAATACGCGCGTAAATCGCGTGCATAACGCCAGACCCTCGACTCGCGCGTGATTCGCCCTTTCTGGACAAGCCCTAAGAGTTCAGAATTATCTCTAAACTGAGATGCAATGCTTTATCAAAAAAAAAAAGAAAATTAAAAAGTACCAAAATTATCAGCTTGACATTACGATAAAATAAAGCATTTCTTATCATTACGAGTATAATAAATACCAGACAATGACAATGAAATTCAATCCCTACCCCTGTTTACTGTAAGCCAAGGGGTATCGTATTACCCAGTTGGGTTGGGGAAGGGCAGATAGGCAGTCGCTCCATATAAAACACTGGTATTCAGCTGCATCTGGACTGGAAGGTGACCCCAACATATTTGGGAAAAGGCTAGGCAGATGATGATGATGATATAAAGATGTGTTTTCAGGCTCTAGGCTCAAATCCGTAAGGTTATACAAATGAGTGAAAAAAACATCAGTTTCATATCCACCGTAATACTAAGCAACTGCACAAATTGTAAGAAAAACTAAAAACATTGAGCCATTATGACGTATTTCTCCAAAACGGCAAAAATATTGGTACCGATTCCCTTGTTCACAAACTGAACCAAATTTAAGTTCAGTGCATCTTTTTCTTTTTATTTCATTAAGAAAAGGACAGAAGATAAATTTTAGTTTAGTCCTGTCAAATTAATCAGCGCTTGACGTAAATTGACGTAATTTTAGTAGGCAAGTTTTTAATCACGTCTAAATTTGTATGGAGTAGTGAGAGGCGCTGATTAATTTGACAGGACTAAACTAAAATGTATCTTCTGTCCTTTTTTAAATGAAATAGAAAGAAAAAGATGCACTGAACTTAAATTTAATTTAGTTTGTGAACAAGGGAATCGGCACCATTGTCCCTTGTTAATTGATAAGTGAGCGAATTTGAATTTTGGGCTGTATTTACGCTGTACTCCGTGGTTAGTATAATCAAACAAAATTAGTAGTCCAGTCAGTGAGATCCGATATCCGAGATGGAGATGTAAGTAAACGTTTCTAGAACTCACCAGTGAGTACATGAACCCTCGCTGTCGCTGACTGTGCGTTATCTGGCGCACATTGATACGTGCCAGCATCAGATGTCCGCGCCGACTGTACTAGTAGCCTACTGCTACTGTGTATACCCTTCTCAGTAACTAAGGATATGCCGCCCCGCGTTGAGTCGAAGTTTATCGTCTGTTGAAAAAGAAAATGTATTAAAACTCAGGTAGACGAAGGAAGAAACTAGTGACAGACGACAGCTGACAGCCGATAGTTACCGATGACAGCCGAGCGGCCTTGTCGCCGTCTTCAACCTTTTGACCGCCAGTCATGTATAGATGACAGCAAAATGTGCCCAGCACGCCACAGTCGCGACTACATGACAGATCTTAAGGAATAATTTGTAGCTTGGCGCCGAGGGCACGTCTTTGCTTTTTTGACGTGCCGGTCAATTGGTTAAAGACCGACACTCATATCTGTGTCATGGCGACGCTGCTTGCAAAGGGAAGATATCAAAAATCTGTCAATTCCAGTACATTCTATTTTAGTTATCCATTTTGAATAATACCTGCAAGACTTGCGTGAAAGTTGCGCAAGTCGGTCGTAAACGTCTATTTGCACGACAAAATTATGTTAGTGAACATCATGCGTTATACTGCAACTACATAATAATAATTTAGTACTGTATGAAGCATACATAATAATTCACTCATTCCGTTCAAGTGAACGAACATATGTCAACGGTCAGTCTTCATTCGCAATCTGCCAGTGTAACACCTTTAACTATTTCTATTAAAATACAGTCCACTTTAAAGTGTTATTTATGTGGTTTTATTACCAGCGTCCGCCACATAAAAATGGTCCTTCGACGAAAATAGTGTTCGCGGCAGATAATCAACTCTATATGTTGTGTGAGTGTGACTCAATTTTGTCGGCGTGGACTAGCGGAAGCGGTCATCAACAAACCCGCGTTGTCATCAGTTGGCATTCATCGCACCGCTCAACTATCGCGTCGCGTGCGAGGAGTACGGAGTCTAAACACAGCGTGCTCAGCAGACAGCGCGCCTACGCGGACGAGCGAGAAGAGTGTACGCGTGCGAACGAGAACCGCGATCAACTCGGCCGCCGGTTGGTCGGCGACGTCGAGAGTTCCAGAAACTTCTAGCAAACTCCATAGCTGCCGGAAGTTATCCGCCGATTTTCAACATCTTCATCCATTGTCCGACGCCATAATCCGCCATTTTTGTGGTGTTCTATCAAGTGAAGTGAATCACACGTCTCATTTTTTTCCGCATTGTGCAATCATTGCATTCTGTACAACTAAGTAGCATCCATATATGCGCAAAATTGCTATTATTGCAAGTTTTTATAATTTGTGTAGTTACACAAACCTTTTAAGCCATCATGGCAAACAATTTAAAACGCCTAATACTGGCCAGGGGCCAGGCAAAAGGAACGATAACCACATTATGTAAGTTTGTTGAGTCCGAGGATATCGACAAAGCCCCTATAAGGGCGCTTATGGTCAAGAAGGACAGGTTGGTCACCGCCTTTTCAGAATATAGCTCATTTAACATTGATATATCTGTTCTAGATGAAAATAACGATGAAAACTTTGGCCACTATGAATCCATATATTTATGTGCCTTAGCCGCATTCGAAGATGCCATCGAAGAAAAATCTAGCCCAGGTAAATCTCCGAAACCCGGAGCAGAGCGTGACGAGGAAGAAAAAGACGCTATGAAACGTCTCCCACCTATAAATATTTCCAAGTTTGGAGGTGAGGTAGGTGACTTCCACGACTTCATCAGCCTATTTAAAAGTGTCATCGACAAGAACACTAAACTATCACAATGTGATAAATTCTATTATTTAAAAACCTATTTAAGTGGCGAAGCCGCCGAACTCATTAAACATTTATCGCTAACTGCACATAACTATGCAACCGCACTGCAATTGCTCAGCGAGCGATATGATAATAAAAACAAGGTCGTTAATTATCATGTTAATTCTATATTAGACCTAAAGCCTATTTCTAAGTGCACTGCCTTAGCTTTAAGAGAAATCATTTCTCAAACCAGACAGCATTTAGCTGCCTTAAAAAACATAAATATACCCGTTCAACATTGGGATGCAATTATTGTATGCATTTTGCAACGCAAGCTCGACATACACACATTAAGGTGCTTTCATCTAGAAACAAAATCAGAGGCTGACCCTGACTTAAATTCACTTCTTAAATTTTTAGAACAACGGGCAGCAGCACTTGAAACTGTGGCAGACAGCCAAACATCCTCAAATTGTGCAGTGAACAGCGGCCGCAGGACAGGTTTGGTAGCCACTAAGGAGGTAAACAAAAATACACAAGTATGCAAATTTTGTAAGACTAAAAATCACCAACTATATAAATGTGAAAAATTTAAACTTGCCTCGCTATCTGATCGTTTCGGCTATGTAAAGACCAATGAGTTGTGTACCCTATGCTTAAACAAACACCTGTCAAAGTGTAAATTTGCCTTTAAGTGTTCAATTTGCAAACAAAACCATAATAGTTTACTGCATAAAAATGAGCCTGAACAGGAGTTAAAGCAAGTTTCATTATCTATGAATAAATGTGTTGATGTTTTATTGCCTACTATAAAGGTAAACATAACTGACAAGTTAGGTCAACAATTTCAAGTTAGGGCTCTTTGTGACTCAGGTAGTCAGGTTTCCTTTGTGTTATCAGACCTAACAGAAAAAATTGATTGCAGGTTAGTCAATAACTATACCTATATTAAAGGAATATGTGGTCAATCCAACACAGTTCCTCATACTGCTACTTTTAACATCTCTTCTACTCTCAACACTTACAAGACTCAAATAGTATGCTGTGTAGTGCCAAACATCACTAGTGATTTACCTCAGTGTGAGATAGATACAGATAATTTAAAAATTCCTTCATACGTCAAGTTAGCTGACACAGAATTTTATAAAACTGGAAAAATAAGTATCTTATTAGGTTGTAACGCTTTCTTTAAAATCTTATTGCGTGAACAACTACCTATTATCCCTAAAGGTTTGTATTTACACAACACCCACTTTGGGTATATTGTGGCTGGAAGGGTGAAGACTAGAAGTTACTCTCCGGTAAGTAAGTGTACCAAACACATTTTAAAAAACAGTGAATGTGATAGCACCCAAAATATAGAAAAGACTTTAGAGCAGTTTTGGAAGTGTGAGCAAGTGACAGAAGTTTTCACTGAGTCGGCTTCTGAAGAAGCTCTTGCTGAAAAAATCTTTTCTGAATCTGTAATATTGAAAGACAATAAATTTCAAGTTAACTTACCTTTAAAACAAAATTTTGATCAATTAAACATGGGAGATTCTTTCATAAGAGCTTTACAACGTTTTAACAATTTAGAAAAAAGACTTCACAAAGATGCTGAACTTTTCAGAGGTTATAAAGCGTTCATTGACACTTACATTTCAATGGGTCATGCTAAATACATTGATATTCAAACATATGATTTAAAAGCTGGTCAGGTATACTTTCTACCACACCATCCAGTATTAAACGAAAATAGCAAAACTACAAAACTAAGAGTCGTTTTTGATGGCTCAATGGCTACTAATCAAGGTTTTTCTTTAAATGACATGTCGCTCAATGGGCCTTGCATCCAAAATGAGTTATTTAATATATTGATTCTCTTCAGATTACATAAATATGTGTTATTTTCTGACATTCAAAAAATGTTTAGAGAAGTTAACCTCAACCCAGCACACTGTGCTCTTCAAAATATATTGTGGAGAGATTCACCACAAAAGGAAATACAGTGTGTTCAGTTGCAAACAGTCACCTATGGACTTAAAAGCTCACCATTTTTAGCTACAAGATGTTTAAATGAGTTAGCTTTCAGATTTGCGCATACTTACCCTGAAGGTGCACACATATTATTGAATCAATGCTATGTCGATGATGTTTGTACCGGTAGTAACGACTTACAAAAATTACTTGATATGAAAAACCAATTAATTGCCATTTTAAACCTTGGTGGTTTTAAACTTCATAAATGGAGTTCAAACAGTGAGCATATATTAAGGGACATTCCCTGTGCTTTACAGATTTCAAATGAAATTGATTTATGCAAAAGTGATGATCAATATGTGAAGACCTTGGGTATCAAATATAACACACAAACGGATGTATTGAACATTTCCTGTCCACAAACTGAGTTGTTAGATGTCTACACCAAGCGTCAGACATTAAGTTTCATTAGCAAACTCTTTGATCCACTGGGTCTAGTAGGTCCAATTATTGTACTTGCAAAAATAATCATGCAACAAACATGGTTAGAGAAGGTTTCATGGGACTCACCATTGCCACTGAACTTAAATAAAAAATTTAAATGTTTTGTTGATAATTTATCAAGAACAGGTTGTATTCAAGTAAAAAGAAATATTGACACACAAAACTCAACATGTATTGAACTAATAGGGTTTGCAGATGCCTCTCAGAAGGCTTATGGTTGTTGTGTTTATTTAAGAACCATTAACAGCAATGATCAAGTAAATGTTGAGTTGTTATGCTCAAAATCAAGGGTAAATCCCATAAAATCATTAACCACACCAAGATTAGAGTTGAATAGCGCTTTGATACTAGCAAAACTATCAAAAAAGTTGTATGATCAACTAATTAAAAATAATTTTGCCATTAAGGTACATTTATATGTAGATTCTCAAATTGTTCTTGCTTGGCTTAACACAGAGCCCACAAAATTGTCTGTTTATGTTGCAAACAGAGTCAAAACTATCTGTGATCTCACACAAAATGCCTCATGGTCATATGTCAGTACCGTTGAGAATCCTGCAGACTGTTTGTCTAGGGGTATAGAACCTCACTTACTTAAAAACAACCAGTTATGGTGGCATGGGCCACAATTTTTACATAGTAAGAATTACACACATGAATCTACAAATATCAAAATTCCTAAGGAAATTCCTGAACTTAAGCTTTGTAATATTACATTGACTTCTGAATCAAATAAAGATTTCAGTTTATATTCATATTATTCGGATATTAACAAATTGAAAAGAATTATTGCCTATATTTACAGGTTTTTTAACAATTGCAAAGTAAAGAAAGAAGATAGGGTCTCCGGACATCTAAAAATAAAAGAACTTCAATTTTCACTCAAAAATATAATTAGACAAGATCAAAAACAACATTTAAGTGAGGAAATGAATTGTATCATGTCCAAGAAACCCATTAAATCCAATTTGAAATCCTTAAATCCATTTTTAGATGGAATAGGTATCCTCAGAGTAGGAGGTAGGTTACACAATGCTAACATACCATATGATCAGAAATATCCTATCATATTACCCAAAGAATCATACATTACACGTTCAATAATTAACAATGAACACAAATGTTTGTTACATGCTGGGAAGAAGTTGACCCTAGCCAGTTTATGTCAAAGGTTTTACCTAATTAATGGACTTAGAGAAGTCAAAGGAGTAATTCACAAATGTTTACTGTGTTTCAAGCTAAGAGCCAAGGCATCAGAGCAAATGATGGGATCTCTTCCTTCAGACAGGGTGAACCCCAGCCGACCTTTTGAAAAGGTAGGAATCGATTATGGCGGTCCGTTTTCAATAAAATTACACCGTATTAGGAAACCAGTAATTTTAAAAGCATACATAGCATTATTTGTTTGTTTCACAACAAAGGCCATTCATATTGAGTTGGTATCAAATTTAACAACTGAATGTTTTTTACAGGCATTAAAAAGATTCATTTATCGTCGCAATAAGCCATCTATTATTTATTGTGACAATGGTTCTACCTTCAAGGGTGCCAATAATCAGTTGCATGAGTTATACTCATTACATTTTAATCAGGTACATCAGGAGAAAATTATAAACTCAACTTCAGATCTTGGTATTGAATTCAGTTTTATTCCTTCTTATTCACCAGTATTTGGAGGCCTATGGGAAGCAGGAATTAAGAGTGCTAAATATCACTTAAAAAGAGTTGTAGGCAAACAGATACTAACCTATGAAGAGTTGAATACTGTGATAATTCAAATAGAAGGGTTATTGAACTCCAGGCCTTTACTTTCTTTGCCAAGTATTGACCCAAATGACATGTCTTATTTAACTCCTGCTCATTTTTTGACAGGTGCTTCTATTACATCATTCCCTGAACCTGATGTAACAAATGTGCCCACAAACCGTTTGTCATTTTGGCAGCAATGTACTCACATGGCTCAATCCTTTTGGAAAACTTGGTCAAAACAATATTTGACTCAGTTACAAAATAGGCCAAAATGGCACAATAGTGTACCAAATATTGAAAAAGGGGTATTGGTGCTACTCAGAGTTGATAACACCTCTCCATTAACATGGCCAGTGGCCAGAGTAGAACAGACTTTCCCTGGATCAGATGGCAAGGTCAGGGCATTATCTGTAAGAACTAATAGTGGTAAAATCATGCGTACTAGTGTTATGAAAGTTTGTGTACTTCCTATTTATGAATAAATTATACTTAATAATTTACCTCTGTGTGGCTGCTGGACATGTCATGTGAACTTGTTCATTTACTAGGCTAAATACGTAGGGTATAAATATCGTTAGTTAAGCCAACTTTCTGTTAAAAAAAATCACTTAAATTAATAATCATAGTTGAACTTAAACATGATGTAAACAGATATAGCATACTCAATAGATTCATAATTATACTTTAAGAAGGTAAAATGTAATATAAATATGTGCACATCTATTTTGTAATAGACACATACCAACCTATTTAAAATGCATAGTACATAGGTACTTAAATGAACGTAACATTAATGTATGTTATGTATGTATAAGTACAATAGGTTTTATAATCACAACAATTTAGTAAGTAGTTTTCCAGTTATTGATTAATTAAATTTACTTTGTTAGATTATTCCTTAGTAATTCTGTACATAACAATTTAAAGGATTTCAAAAGAATTGAAGCATCCAGTAAGTAGGTACCTAAATAGTTAAGCATTTTTGTTTATATTATAAAATAGTAAATAAGTAGTACCCAAGTTTAAACAGTTTATTTATACTTGTGAAAAGGACACAAATGTTCCTATTTGTCTAATATTCAGTAAATTTAAGATTAAGTTACATTTTGGTTTGTATTCAAACTATAGCCTTTTGGTTTCTTTGTCGGCGTTGCCATTTATGTATGAAGCATACATAATAATTCACTCATTCCGTTCAAGTGAACGAACATATGTCAACGGTCAGTCTTCATTCGCAATCTGCCAGTGTAACACCTTTAACTATTTCTATTAAAATACAGTCCACTTTAAAGTGTTATTTATGTGGTTTTATTACCAGCGTCCGCCACAGTACCTAGTATTCAATATAAACTCTATACTGCATGAAATAACAGCAACTTAACTATCTGTCTCTGTAATCTGAAAACTCATTACCTACTGTAAGAAAAACTCAAAACTGTACGAGAAAGTTGTGGACGCTTGGTTCTTTAAGGCGCAGATATATGATTTTAGTGACTTTTAAATATGTTATTACGCCTTCAAATAACGCAGGTAAATTATGCAAAAATGTATGTTAAAATAGAACGCTTACACATCAGTTCTTTATGTGAAGTTCAGTTTTTTAAGTATTGTAGTAAAACAGTTAATGAAATAAATTCAGGAAGTTGTCTACCCAAATTATATAAAAAAACGATATTCCTTTAATGTTTTTTTTTTGTACGAAAATACTTTTTATGATCTATAATTCTATCTGTGACTTTTTCAAACATTCATATTTTCGTTACTAAAATAATTATCCTTGGAACCGAGCGGCGTGAACGTCACGCGCGTTTGTATGACCAAGGTCAACGGTGTTTTCCCGACCCTTAAGAAACCTCAGAGTAAATTTATTCCGATCGTTGTTTCATTCTTGATACCAGATACTAAGAGAATAAAAAATCGATTTCAAGATCAATGATCAATGCATGAGTGCTGTAATCCACTATCTCTAATGAAACGCCTAGACCTATTAAAAAAAAACTGCACGTGCAGCTCCGTACATATGGAAGAAATGAAACTTCTTAAAAAAATTAAGCTTTTTTTTCTGGGTGGGAAATTATCAAATAACTTCTTCCGCTCTGGGCGGAGCGGGAGGGTGTGTCAGACTCTTACTGACTAAAACCCACCCGTGTCCCTTCCGTTGCCTGCGTTGCCAGCGGCCTCGGTAACCCTTATGTACCTTCCCGCGACCCACGAAAAAAAAAAAGTTTAAGAGAGATTTAAGGTGAAAGACAGAGGGATTTATATCTTTCTTCTCTGTCGTGTAACGAAATGTGCCTAAACGTATGCGTTCTTGAAATTTCACTCTCAAATCTCGTCCAATATCGAATCGCCGCCCTAAGAAGTTTCACTTCAATTAGGATGAAACACCTACCAATGAATTTTGTGTTATTACTGTAAAATACCAAATAAATAAAAATAAATTCCAGGTCTTTCTTTGACCCGCCGGTTGAACGCAGCCCAAAAGGTCATGGCCATCCGGCTGGTCCGGGGATACCACACGGTCTCCGGTGAGACGGCGACCCTCCTTGCCGGATTGCCGCCATGGGATCTGGAAACAAAAGTTCTCGCGCACGTATGGGAGTGATGTGAGGAGGCGAAACGCCGGGGCGTTACTCCGCTGCCGCGAGAAATCGCGGCACAGCGGACAGAGCTCCAGCGGGATCTCATGGTCTGTCAAGTCTCTCTCTCTCGCATCCGGCCCTGGTTCAGGCCATGGTATGGAGCGAGAGGGCATGGGCAGCCGTCACTTCCTTCTGCGAAGCAGTAATGCTCGCGAAGGAGAAGGCGGGACGGTTAAGAGAAAGGCAAATTTCGCACCCTCTCGCCCCTAGCCGCCGCAGGAGACGTCTGGGCGTCGGGAATCACGGGCGGATTTCCGGTCACCATAGGCACGGGCTTATTCACTTTCTACCTAGTATTTCCCAGGGAACATAATCTCTGTACTTATTAAGTTTTTACTATTTGGGTTCCGTATGTCCGAATTAAAAAAACGGAACCCTTATAGGATCACTCGTGTCACTGTCTGTGACGGTCTCAATAATTTTTTCATCATTTTAAAATAAATAGTTTTAAAGTTAATTATAAAAATTGATGAAAATTGACCATTCCCCCACTTATCTAAGAAACTACTGACCCTAAAATAAAAAATAATACAAAAAATAGTTCTATACTTATGATTATAGGAAAAAATATAGGGTATAAGTTGGAATGTATTGGAGAACATTTTTTTCAACTACAATGTAAAGTTTGTTCAAGGGAAAATTGAGCCCAATTACGAAACCCTTCGTTGTGCGTAGTCCGACACGCACTTGGCCGGTTTTTTTATCGTTATTGTTAATTTATGTTATTATTTTGTTGCTAAACTGATTCTTTACCTTGCAAATCGCTGTAGGTATGATTTTATCTGGTTAACGCAATATTATGTACTTACTTGTAACTAGATAAATACATGTGGAAGCTTGGAATTAGCACATTTCCCGACCTATTTCTGATATGTAAGTTATTAGTCTTTAGGCTTTCTTGAACTTTTTTAAGTTTTAGTTCAGTTCAGATAGACTTATCACCAAAGAGTAAATCTGACGACTATTACATGATAGTTTAACGAGAAAATATTAGAAAATACCACAGTTCAAGCTTTTACTGTAACAAAATGAACCAGCAATTTGCCAATTCCTGCTAGGTACTACTGAAGGATATTTAATCAGGCTGGCAGACGTTAAATACGTTAAGACCTATTTGCATGTTGTAATGTAATGCTGGCAGCTTCCTCATTTGTATGTGATTAATTCGAAATTACCAAATTCGTGTTTGAATTTCTGTTTCAATTCGAAATTGATTTGAATTTAAAATGTTGTTGAATTATTCCAGTTACAGTCATTTTGATGATAAAAAGAGACACGTATTTAATCGAATCTCAAATAATTCCCATTTTGCTTTCCTAAAAATATTATTGAACTCACTAATATAATGATTGCGCCGCTTTTTGTGAACTTCAAATAATTCCTATTTTGGGGTCCTATAAATACTAAATAGCCAAGTAACTGCAACGAAATTGAACGTAGCCATCTCCGGCACCGCTCGCTTCATTCATCGCTCGCTTCGTTCGCTCGGCTCGCGCGCGGTTGATTTGAGTACCCTAACTAAGTTACTGCGAGCAGCTGTGAGTATAGGTCAGAAAGTTAAAAAGAGGCTCAATTATTAAATAAAATCAATTATTTAAAAAACAAAAAACACATAACTGAAAAGGGAAAAACAAGCATTATAATCTATATAATTTTGGTATCACAGGCGGGGCCAATCAAAAATTACACCATATTTCAGGTTACTCGACTGTGGGGGCCTGCAAGACCAAAATTATATAGATTATAATGCTTGTTTTTCCCTTTTCAGTTATGTGTTTTTGCAGTCGGGTTTTTTGTTTTTTAAATAATGTAGTTTATTTTAAGCTTTTTAGTTTTTTTAATATATATATTTGAAAATTACTCATTACTAGCTTTTATTTGATAGCAATATTGTTGCAATTAATTTAAAAAAAGAACTTCCCCTGTTTTTTTTTGTATTTGCAGATGCAATTTATATATAATATATAATATTATTATATAGCCTATGTCACTCCCACAATTAAGACGAATCTAACGACACCTCATACGTTAAAATCCATCAAGCCGTTTAGGCTATAGAGCGTGCCAAAGAAATAGACATACATACATACATACATACATACATACATACATACATACATACATACATACATACATACATACATACATACATACATACATACATACATACATACATACATACATACCTACATACATACATACATACATACATACATACATACATACATACATACATACATACATACATTACATACATACATACGTACTCTCGAAAAACATTACCCTCCTGAAGCAGTCGGGTAAAAAAGTGTGCATCATTAGAAGCGCAAAATGTTTGGAGGTTCATTAATATAAAAAAGTGTCCATCCAGTACCTCAATTAATTATTGAAAGGGGAATATTTCCTTTTAATAATTCATTGAGGTAAGAGATACTAAAATTGAAAACTGGCAAACTTTAACGTTTAAGTTAACGTCAAATATGTCTAACATTACATTATTAAACTACTTCGAGAGGTTATTTTTTTGAAGGTATTCAATACCAAGTATTTTCTAGAAGACTGACTTCACAGACAAAAATTAAGCAATTTTAGATACAAATAGAATACTTGAATGTCATACAAAGACATTTACAAATAAATACTGAAGTACCTACCTAAGCTATTATTAGTAAGAAATTGCTAAACATGAAAACAGAAAATAAAAGTGGCCAAGTGCGAGTCGGATTCGCACACGAAGTGCTCCATAGTTCCGTACAGTATTTAACACTACATTTTATTTATAAATACTATCGTAAAAAGAAACACGTTTCTTGTCTATACAAGAAATTTTATAAAAAAATATGGGAGAGACCCCCTATGATTTTTAATTTAATTTTTATTATTTGTTTTTATAGCGGCCATAGTAGCACACATTCTGTGAAAAATTCAAGTGTCTACTTATAACGATTCAAAAGATACTGTCCTGTGAAAGACGGACGGACAACAGAGCCTTAGTAGTAGGGTACCGTTGACGGCAAATTCTAGGTACGGAACCCTAAATAGGGTCACGTTGGCACCCTTTGGCTACGGAGCTTCAAAAAAGTTTCAGGGCAATTTGAGTGGGTATAAAGCATGATGGAAACGGCTTATGATATTTCAAAGAGGTTTCTGGTTTTTTGTATATGTACATAAATAAATTACCTTCCATGATATGAAAAATAATGTTCTACAACTACATAGTTCTATCTGCAACGGATAAAAAGTTAATAGAAAAGAAGTGGCCAAGTTGCGAGCCAGACTCGCACACGAAGGCCGAAAGACACGAAGATCCGTATTAAGATCGAGCAGAAACCGCAAAAAAAAACACGTTTCTTGTATGGGCACCCTTTAATTTTTTACTTTATTTTATTATATGTAGCAGCTATAGTCATACACGGTTTAAAATATACACCTCTGTGACAGACAGATGGACAGCGGAGCCTTAGTAAAAGGGTCCCGTTGGCACTCTTTGGGTATCGAACCTTAAAAAGGAGACTGATGAAGTTTTTATAACAACTTGCCAAAGCCGATTAAAAAACTTAGCTATAGAAATTTAAAAACCGACATCAAACGTGTCCTTATCAAAAAAGCATAGTATAAGATAAAAGACTACGTTGAAGACAAGGAAGTTTGGCAATAATTCCTTTTGCACATGTAGCTTCTCTGGTACCTCATTAAATATGTAAATGTCTATTAACTGTTCCCAAATCACGATATTTATTTTAATATGTTTTTTACATACTTCCTTGACATAATCTTTTAATTATTTGACATTCTATACCTACGATTTTAATTTGAACAATTTATTAGTGGTTTTTCTGGAAAGGATATTAGTTGAGATTTGTTATAGTTGTAACGGCAATCATGTCGTTTCGTTTAAAGAGATA
This sequence comes from Atethmia centrago, assembly GCA_905333075.3. NCBI lineage: Eukaryota > Metazoa > Arthropoda > Insecta > Lepidoptera > Noctuidae > Atethmia > Atethmia centrago. Next base: position 8,440,268 of record HG995377.1, read on the forward strand.
CAATTTTTTATAATTTTATTGATTTTTTATTAATTATTTTATATTTTGTGATTGTGAGATTTGTAGACCATTTTCTATTTTTTTAAGTACCTGGTACTTGTTAACAGGCCTACACCGTCCTCCCATACCTATTAATACTGTAATTGGAAGACATTTTATGAGACAATTATTTTTGAAAAGAGTAACCGTGGATTTTTTTGTCGGCTCTTATCCATAGGGAACGACCAATTGAAACCGTGCACCTTTCATGATGAGTAGATAAGTGCCCATGTAGACCGTTCATGTGAAATAAAATATTTAGATTTTGATTTTATGCATTTCAGCTTTCAATAATGTTTAGAAGTTCTACTACTAAATAAATATTTAAGTTCTTTAACACCTCATGTGTTAAAGAACTTAAGGGAATAATATTATTTTCTGACGCAGTAAAGATTTTAATCAGAGTAAGAAACTGCGAGTCAAAGTTGAATGATGTTTACATTGGTCGTTCAAACTTTTCTTGAGAGATCTTACAGCATTTGCGACCGTGCAAATGCAGTAGTGATGTCAGTGATTTTATGATGGTGTTTTACCGATGTATCATCCAAAAAAATATTGTGAAATACAATATTTTTTCTATAATTTTATAATAAACTAGCGGTCTAGTAGAGTTTTTTGATCCCTGTAAGAAACAGGATCGATTAGCACAAAAACAAGTTTTTGTGATAACTCCCCATTTTCTTGCTGACTGTACATTTTTTTCAAAATCTGTGAATGCATATATAAAAGTCTCAAAAAGTTAAGGACGGTCTCCTAAGACCGTTTTCCTATAGCTACAACGGTTAAGGTAGCTGCCCTTACTGCTCCTTCTCAAAAATCCATCCTGTATAGCTTTAATATTCATGTTTTATACACACAAGCCTTCTGGAATAAAATCTCTAAATGATGGTGAAAACCGAATCGAAAAAAAGTGCGCTGTTTACAAGAACAACGTGGACACACAGACTGACGCGTATTTTTAATTTGTAATATGTATAGATGTTTCTCTAATAAGTGATACTGATAATATTAATCTGTTACGACTTTTAAAACATTATTTAAAAACAAAACATGCAAACAACAAATAAAGTATATTTTTGTGATCTGAAGCTAATTTTTCAGGTGCACGTTAAAAAGAGTATATAATTCCTTCCTAACCAACCAATTTTAACCCTGCAAATCTCGACCATGAGTACCAAGCTAAACATCAAACTGGTAGGTAGTGGAGAAATGCTCATATAAAATAATGTCCAAGAGTACTCTAACTCCGGTAATTGTTTCTACGACTCGCCTGCACTTCCAGATATGCCAATCTGAAATGCAGTCGGAGTGCGAGGGTTGAATGGCATAGAGAATATGTTAAGTCGACTGCACATCGGACAAATCAAATTAAATGTTTGTTACTAGTATATATTTTTACTTTGAATTCGTTATAAGTCTATACATATTTCAAATTAAAGGCATTATTCGTGTCATCGCGTTGTTCTTCTAAAATTTAGAAGAACAACGCGAACAAATGATGCGGTTTTCACTACCATTTAGAGAATTTATTTCAAAAGGTTTTGTATAATACATCACTTAATAAAAAAACCTCGATGTTCTGCCAAGTCGTGGAAACCGTGCTAAGCAAGGGCGGATTTCTTATGCCTTATAGTTTAAAATTATGTCATTCTATTATTTAATATGGGCTTTTAACCCAATCATTTTCCCAATACGTGCTCAATACCATCTTATTTGAAGTCCTCGTTTCTTTGTCTTACCCTCTTTGTCTGTTATAAGTATATTTTTCCTTATAAATTGGAAAAATAACAAACTTAATGGTATAAAACGCAAAAGCTCTTACATCTTCATTGGCTACAAAGAAAGGATTATATTATATTTTATAACCGACTGCGGCGAACCTCAAAAAGACGGTGATATTTTTAATTGCGGGATTTCTCGATGAGTAAAAAACTTTAACCAATTCTTACTAATAAAAGTCAAAACTTAAGACGGTAAAAATCTGTTTTACAATAAAAGGTAATAACAGTTACTTCATAGTTCTCGTTTCAAGTATGAAATTAGAAGTGCTGACTTGGCAAACAAGTTTGAGATTAAGCGGTGCAAGAAAACTTATGCTGGGTGTTGAAAGCCGAGTTCAAGGAAAACATTATTAATACAAAAACTTTTTGCATTTCCAGAGAAAGTAAGAGCGAAGCCACACGATGCGTTGTGATGCCTGAGCGGTGCCGCTGCGTCATCCTACATACAAATCACAGTGACATGCCTCACGGTGCGTTGCGACGACGACGTGCACCGACGTAAAGCACGCTCTTCGGACAAGGAGATCAGAGAAATGAAGGTGGGAAGGATGTTGCGGTGTGCTGTCGAGCATCGGAGCGGCATCGTAGCGCAGCGTATGTAGTGTGGCTTGTACTAAACAAACTGACATACCTACCGAGACGCTGGGACGTCGTAGTAAGCGGCGTTGCAAAGCGATATAAATCATAGCGGTGCGACGACACAACGCACCGGCAACGCCCGTGTGGCCTCACTCTAATGGACAATCTATTTATGTACAGGCTTGAAGTAAAAGTTTTGACACACGTTAGGAACTAATATTAAGACAGTATAAAATGGAAAAAGATCCAAAAAACGCGTAGTTTTGTCATTGCAAAGTCAATGTAATGACATGAAAATAAAATGGCAATTTATAAAGTAAAAACACTGGAAATATATTTTTTCAGAATTGTATCAATAAAAAAAATTATGAAAAATTATAAAAAGTTGCTATCTGGAAAAGAAGACGAACTTCTTTTCATTACCTACTGTAACACAAACTTCAAACTGTACGAGAAAGTTGTGGACGCTTGGTTATTTAAGGCGCAGATTTTAATGACGCTTAAATCTGTTATTACGCCTCTAAATAATGCAAGTAAATTATGTAAAAAATATATGTTAAACTAGAACGCTTACACATCAATTCTATAATTGAACATATAAGTATTCTAGTAAAATAGTTTATGAAATAAATTCAGGAAGTAGTGCCTATCCAAAGCATAAAAAACTTTTACCTTCCACTTACCATCTAGATTTTAAATTTTCTAGATGGTAAGTGGAAAGTAAGACAATTAATTGCTCACATCATAAACTTAGTATAGAAATGTCTCCATCATCGCAAGAGACGTGACGACATAAACGACTGATATACTGTCTGTCAAGACTCAAGAGAGTTACATAATCTTTTATAATTTAATTTATGAAAGATGTGCGCTGTAATATCCTGTTCTGTTCATATAATCGGCGATTCATAATAACAATATGCTAATACGTAGGTACGTAATGACTTGCTAATGGGGTCCCTAGACAGTCAAACTTGCTTAACAATCACAATCTTGTCAAGCAATTTTGACCGTCTAGGGACCCCATTAGGACTTTGCAACCAAATTCGGTCATAAAGCGATCACTATCTATGTCGAGAGTGCAGCCACAGAGTTTATAAATTAGAAAAACCCAAGCTGTTAGTTACTCTTTTCAAATTAACAATCTATCTGAGTGGCACATGCAAATAATAATTGAGGTAGCCGTCTCTAAACATTGGTACAAAATAGATCATCTGTCTAGCCTAATCCCAACTATGTTGGGGTCAGCTACCAGTCTAACTGGATGCAGCTAAATACCAGTATTTCACATGGAGCGACTGCCTATCTGACCTCCACAACCCAGTTACTGGGTAACACGATACCCCTTGGTAAGACTGGTTGTCAGACTTTCGGGCTTCTGACTACCCGTAACGACTGTAAAGATCTACAAATAACAGCCGGGACGTGGGTGGGCTTAACGTGCTTTCCGAGGCACGGAGGGGTCATGTTATGTAAAGACGGTCACCCATCTACGGACCAACTGCGGCAAGCGTAGCTTAACCTGATCGATCGACCCGAGCGGCTGTTATTACTTAGCCACAAGCCCCAAGGTATAAAATAGATCAAGGGAAATATTTAACTGACCCTATAAAAACTTTTTGCGCTTCTAATGATGCACACTTTTTTAAATAGGAGCCTCTATTTAACTATCTAGCCTTTTGTCACAGTTGGTCGCAGTAACTAATCATTCAAATCAAAATATTTAACTTCGCACAAACCTACATGGGCACTTATGAAACGTTAGAAGCTAGGTGGACGGTTCCAATTGGTCGTTTCCTATGGAAAAGAGCCGGCAAGAAACTCCACGGTTACTCATTTAAAAATAATTGGCTTTTACAATGTTTTTAAATTCAAGTGTTAATAGGTATAAGAGGACAGTCTGTAGGTATGTCAAGAAGTACCAGGTACTTCACAAAATATAAATGGTCTACAAATCTAGTCTATTAAGTATACAACATTCTCACATTCACAAATATAAAAGAATTTATGTAGGTAAAATATTAATACAATAATAAAATTAAAAACAAAAACCTGTTTAAACCAAATGACATGTTTGCCATTACAACTGTAACAAGTCTGAATTAATATCCTGTCCTAAGCTAGGGTACCCCGAGCAAACGGGATAGGTTTGGTTGGAACTGTGACCAGCCACGCGCGAGCCGAATTGGTCGCAGATACTTGGCTTTTTAGTATTTTTATTTCCCTAAAATATTAATTATTTGAGGTTCACAAAGAATCACAATCATTATATTAGAGTATTCAATAATATTTTTAGGAGCGCAAAATAGGAATAATTGGAGGTTCGATTAAATACATGCTACAGACAAGTGCGCTAAATCGCTTAAACTCTTAAACTTAATTAACTTCCTAGCAACTACCTACAAATTTGGTAAGAGCCCAGTTTAAAGTCAAAGATAATGAAAGACATTGTTTCCGACTCAATTTGGTGTTAACCGGCCAGTGTAAAATCAACCTAATCCTAATTCCCAAAGGAATTCACGTGTGGATGCGTTCTAATTGAGATTTTGGGAATGGCATTCCACTCCAATGGAATTTTATTATATGCTATTGAAGCGATCTGGGTAGGAGTGCTAGAACACAGAATATTACAGTGGCTCCATACACTGGGTGAAAACGCACTCACACATACACACGCTTCATATAAAGCCCGGTGCAAACTTAATATCATCAGGAAAAAGATGGCATTGCTTGAGAGGAGAATTCGGGGGAAAAGCAATGGCATCCTGAAAGTCGTAGCTGAGAACCCGAGAGCTCCTGTGCTGAGGCATCTCATGCGGAACCATTGTCCGCATGAAGTGCCTCGTAAGTACATGACTCACTAAATTTAGCTGATGTACCTAAGTTTGTTACTAATCCTAGTGTATAAGTGTTAGAACAACAATGGTTCCTACGTTGTCCCTAACAAAACAATTTTATTATTATTATTATTAAACTATATACTCATACTCAGAACATGAGGCGAGTTGCCGCGCAGAACAAATTCATATGTCAGCGGGGGTGAGGGGTAGGGTACTGCACAGTGAGTAGCGCACTTCAGAGCCTCATAAAGTTTGACGCGTACCTACTATACACCGAGTGCAAGAGCTCTCGCGACAGGTCATCATCTGCCTAGCCTTTTCCCAGCTATGTTGGGGTTGGCTTCTAGTCTTACCGGATACAGCTGAATACCAGTATTTTACATGGAGCGACTGCCTATCTGACCTCCACAACCCAGTTACTGGGTACCACGATACCCCTTGGTAAGACTGGTTGTCAGATTTTCGAGCTTCTGACGACCCGTAACGACTGTCAAAGATCTACAAATGACAGCCGGGACCAACGGCTTAAAGCAATTGTAGTCATTTATCTTTAGTTAGGAGTAAAGAATGCGATGTCTTATTGTAATCAGGCCCACTAACACTAAAAATAGTACATTTAATTGTCCGCAACGAATGCATTAACCTATAAAATTAATCAATTCATTTAAAATACGTACGATAACCGTCAACGACAGCTTTAAGCAAAAAACGTCAGCCTGCAAGCTAAATCGCTCGCAGTCGCTCCATGTAAAATACTGGTATTCGGCTGCATTCAGTTAGACTGGAAGCTGACCCCAACGTAGTTGGAAAAGGCTAGGCAGATGATGACTATATTCAATCTTGCATAAGCATGGTTATAATGACAGTTTCCCTTTTGGTATAGTTTAAAGAAAGCCCATGGTCTGTAGCGAACTCAAAGAGCAAATGAAAAAAAAAAGTTAATGGTGAAAGAAAAACAAATATTACCTTATTCCTTTTAAGAGGCTGACAACACCTAAAGCGCGGTCACTGTCGGACTGCATAGAAAAGAAAGAGAAGTGCGATGACACAACGCTGGTGTTTAGTGCAAAATATGAAGCAATTATCGATTTACAAAAATGCTATAGATTGTATAAAAAAAAATAAAACACTATTATGCTAATATGTAGCTTGTAGAATAATCTGACAAAAAATCAGAATGATTGCATGTATGTGAGTATGGTTTTTAATCGTTAAAATAATTTTTTAGAGGTATCTTCGTGATTTTTTTCTATCCTATCAAATTAGTTGTATTATGTTTTCACACACTATCTACCTAGCATATATCCTGAAGAATAACATATATTTTTATGATTTTATTTACTGCATTGGATCATATATTTTTAGGCATTATAAAGCTTACAAAATTTGCGTTTAGGTCCTGTAGTCCCCTTAATGTAGGTATAATACATGATAAATAAGAAACCGTCCCCACAATAATCATGAATTAAAAACATCTTGATTCCGATTTTTGGGAATCTAGCTGATTATTTACTTCTGAAGAAAGAAGTTTCATTATAATAATCAAACTTTTTATTGGATTTTTGTTTGGCTTTCATCAATTTCTTATTTTTGAAGAACTTTTTAATACGTTTCGGAGTTGTTTGTGCTTGTGTCAATTTATTTTTTGAGTACTTAAGTATACATAGGAGAGCCGTGGGTTGTGGGTTGGTTTATTACGATTTTAAACATCTTATATACTGCTGTATAGTACGTAGGTAGAGTAAGGGTAATTAATTTCTAATCAAATTGACCTACTAGGTCAATTTACTGTATCATGGCTATTTTATATAACTGTCAAAGAATGATTGCTAAAAAATAATAGAATACTCTTTCTTATGTACACCACAAACATTACAGATATAAATGTTGAAATTTTGCATAGGGTGACATAATGGACGGTCTTTATCGCTAAAAGAGATATTTTAAAGACAACCTTTGGAAGAAAAGACAATACTGCAGGTAGTCTGTAGTATACCATTTACATAAATACAATATTTACATACATACATAAAATATAAAAATATGTTTAACGAGAGAGTATTTTACCTAATTAAAAGAACCTAAATATATTAAAATTTTCAAACCTACACCAAGACAAAACAAAGAAATATGCAAGCAAAGTAGCAAGTATTTTCTTAATAAAACTTTTTAGCAAATAAAGAGGAATACCCAAGAAAATCTAATTCTGCTCAACATGAAACCAGTACTTAAGCAATTTTCATATTTTCATTCACATTTTGCAACGAAAACAGTTTTCTTCATATCACATTTCAGCAAGTTTATTTCTAACCTTACACTATTTCTATTGCGATGTCATATTTCTGAATTTCACAGAGAAAGGCATCTAACTCGCAGTTGTGACATTAAAGTGATAGAGAAAATAAATAGAACAAGCAAGTAGTTTTTAACGATGAATAATAAAAGTCAGATAGTCGTTTTCAGACCTACAAGTTTAAGTTAAGACATCGTCTGCCTCAACAATTATAAAACCTTGATTACTGACGAGAGAGCAGTGGTGGCCCAGTGGTAACAGCCGCGACTTACGAGTTGCAGACCGTAGGTTCGAACCGAGACAGGCGCTTTACTTTGTGTAAATTATTTTATCCCCATTGCTCTTACAAAACAGTGAAAGAAAACATCGTGAGGAAATCGATATGTCCTAGAACCAAAAAAATCGAAGACATTTGGCATCTACCAATCCACACTGAGCCCGCGTGGTAGATTATGGTCCACTCCCTCTCACAGAGAGAAGGCCTGTGTCCCAGCAGTGGGAACACATTATAGGCTGATTTTACATTATGCAATTGCTGATGATCACCAACTAAGATATTAAGACGCTGACAACACCTAAACCGCGGTCACTGTCAGATTGCATAGAAAAGAAAGAGAACCGGGATGACACAACGCTTGTAATTTATTGCAAAATATGAAGCAATTATCTATTTACTCAAAATTGAGTTGAGTAATCGAAAATAAAAAACAACCAAGTTCTGCATTTAAATAAGACGTTCTTGTTATTAATTAAATACGTAACGTATGTTGACATTTAATACAGATATTTTCGATTAGAACTCAAGGTAAGAGGTTAGTTTAACGTTAGTTTGTATCGAGAGTTTTCTTTATAACGTGTTTTGGTAACAACCAAGTTCCGGGAAATATGTTCATGCGTTCATGCAAAATTAACATATATTTTTCCGCTACCACAAACTATACACATTCGGCAATTTTTTTTCTTAAGAGAAGTCTATTTTAGTCAATCAGGTCTTGTCAGCGCCTAAGTAATCCATTTTATAATGTTTAGACGATACAACTCATTTGTTACTTAAATTTTATTACCAAACTTGCATCATAGTTGGGTTAGGACCCATTTACATGCGCGGGCTTGGGGACGGTGAGTAATGGGTAGCTCGCCGTCCGATAAGGACCAGGCCCGGGTCGACGGCGCGTCGTGTTCCACGCGCACCTCAAAAAGAGATTTCGTCAGCACAAGTAAGGGTCCACTAGGACCGATGCCTGTCGGGGTCGCGGGAAAGTCCGAAAGGGATACCGTGGCCCCTGGCAACACAGACAACGGAACGAACACGGGTGGGTTTTAGTCAGTAAGAGTCTGAAACACCCTCCCGCTCCGTCCAGAACGGGGAAGTTATTTGATTTATCCTAAAAAAAAAAAAAGGATCCATTTACATGTTTCTTGCCTATATTACAACTAAAGTGTATTCTTACCTTCCCTCTATGCGTCCAATTAATAGTATTGGGCGGTTCTGGCGTATGTCTGACAATACATGTCAGGTTTATCGTGGACCCCGCGTAAATGAACAGGTCCGGACCTCCCATGACCTCTGTCTCGGGTTCTGTGAACAATGGGTTTACATGTTAGTACGTTGAGAGAAACATGTTTAATTAGTAGGGGATGATTGGAGTTACTTGTTTACGAGTAGTTGATAGAGAGAATGTTTCGAAGCTGGTAACAGAAAACCTCATTAAATTGACATCTCTTATAGACGCAATCATAGCCTTATTTAATAAAAGAAAAAATAAAAGAAAGACAATAGGTACCTACGTTTATATGCGGTTAACATAACGCAAAAAAAGAACAAAATACAAAAACGAACAAGTTGGGGTAAATATGCGCCACATTCACGCAAAACGGTCATCGCTCAGGAGAATGCTGCGACCCTATGCGAGACAAAGCCCCAGTACTGGTTTTCAGCCGGCGTTGACGTGATGACGTCGTCCAGTGAAGCATACAGTGACATTATAAATAAGAAATAAAATAAATACAAACTACTTAATTCTACATGTTTTTGTAATAACCTACTAATATTTAAAAATAGCAACATTCCGTTCCGTCGGCAACGACGTACGCGCCGCCGGCCTATAGTAATCTGTAAGCGCTACTGTCAGAAAACTATTTGTTTGACGTATTAAGATAGAGGTTAGGTTAATAAATAATGTATAATGTCTTGTCTCAAGTAGATTCACTTAATTTTAGGTACAGAAAGTTTTAAATTAAAACAACATGTTTCTCGTATCTTCCAAAATACTTCTTAGTTCACCTTTACACGGTCTATTAGTAACAAAATGTATTCCAAAGTTCAACGAAATCTACAAACGTTTGGGTGACACTTCCCGTGACCCAAATGCTGACTTTTACCTTGGCCAGTGGCTAAGAATTGCCATACAACGTAGCAATTCAGGCAGTCTTTTAAGTTAAAATGGTTAAATATAATGATTAAAAGATGGAAAGATAAATATCTTCCTATTTTCATGTATTTCTTTTCAGTGCTTTAGACGCGTCTGTCAGTTCATCAATCAGTCAGGTTTCGTTGGGTTAAATAATAATTATTCTGGTAAACACTGTTTTTATCGCACGAACGTTGCGATGATTTTTGTTTATGTTAGTATACCCTAATTAAAAATATATCATAATTTTGTTTTAATCACATTCATTTTTTTTGACAGCTTCGTAATCATTTCTGACCTCATTACGTTTCTTTGTTTGAATAACTTCATTTAGGTCACTGTATAACTATTGAATTCAACTAATTTACGTTTTATTTACGTTAGTTACAATGAAACTGAATGATCAGGAAAAACTCGCCTGGAAATGTTTTATGAATGTCGTCCAAAAGTTTCTAGGAAACCATAAAGCGTGAAAAATTACAAAGACGTAATAAATTAACTCATTATGTCATATAAAGCTTTGGGGTGTAATATGTCCTTAAAAATACACAATATGCTGGACTCTCATGTGCATTTCTTTCCAGCTAATTTGGGTGCTGTGAGTGACGAACAAGGTGAGAGGCTCATCCGGACATTTCCTTAATGGAGAAGCGCTATCAAGAGAAATGTAGTTCAAGAATGTTAGCAGATTATTGTTGGAGACTTAGAAGGGACCTACTAAAAGCCAAATATTCACGAAAATCATTGTACATTGAGCTGATTTTTGTACATTTTACGAAAATGTATATTTTGATGTCACTAGAAAACCAGTAATTTTTTTTCATTCATATATTATTGTTTGGTGGCCCTAATACATTCAAAATTTGATACAAATTTTCATGTGAAAAAAAGTTAACATTTTGTTAACCAGTGTTACAGTTACCAATATTTGAGTACGAATAGAAATGACGTAAACAATGAAATAAAACTGCTTAATTGTTCCAAGGTCCAAAAAAATTGTTCTCCTTGTAGAAACGCACGATTTTATAGAGTTTCAAAACAAAAATAAAACTCAGAAGTTCGTACACTTCGTCCCCTCTGTTACCTGTGGTTTCTAAACTGCTGAAATATCTTTATAAACTGAACAACTGTAGTTGTCTTATTCCCTAAACAAATAAAACTAAAACCATTTTCAAACAGCAAAGTGCTAACAGTGCTAAGTTTGCAAATAAATAAATTCTGCTCAAGAAAACACGTGCGGGTGATGCTCCTTCTAAAGTTTACAATTGATGACACGTTGATATGTTTAAAACATTACACGTGCTAAGTTATATAAAAATACTATGCAAAAGAAAAAAGAGAAGAATTATATTATTAGGTATCTTTTTTTTTGGGTGAGAAATCCTCAAATAACTTTCTCCCGCTCTGGGAGGAGCGGGAGGGTGTGTCAGACTCTTACTGACTAAAACCCACCCGTATTCCTTCCGTTGCCTGTGTTGCCAGGGGCCTCGGTAACCCTTTAGTACCTTCCCGCGACCCCAGCAGGCACCGGTCCTAGTGGATTTCTACACTTGTGCTGACGACATCTCTTTGAGGCGCGCGTGAAATACAACAGACACGGCGGTGCTCTGCCCAAGCCGGGCAGACCTCCACCATATGCTCCACCATGTCCTCCAGGCGATCCACACTGTGGTGACACCCGGGCGTTTCCTCCTGTCTTATCTGGTACAGGAACCTCCCGAAGCTGCCGTGTCCGGTAAGGACCTGCGTCAGGCGGAAGGAGAGGACGCCGTGGCGCCCCTCTAGCCACTCCTCAAAGAGGGGACTTATCGCCGCAATTGTGGCGTGCCCAATTATTAGGTATCTTGATTTTACCAGGCTGTTCTCTATTTGAATGAAAATAAACATTAGTTCTTACAATTTTCTAATCCCCTAGCTACAAACAACTGACAAGTTTGGGGGTAATAATGAATTATAAAGTCATTTAATATTTTTTTATTACCCCCTAAAAATACTAGAGAGAGAGGAGCTTGTGGCTAACCTAATAACAGCCGCACGGGGCGATCGATCAGGTTAAGCTACGCTTGCCGAGGTACCCAACGTTGATGGGTGGTGTGATCTTTACAAATCACGACTCTCGATCTTTACCCTCCGTGCCTTGAAAAGCACGTTAAGACATTGGTCCCGGCTGTCATTCGTGGTAAAATATTGGTATTCAGCTGCATCTGATAACACTGGAAGCCTTTTTTTATTGTTCCGTGGAAAATCCTCATGGATGTCCTCCATCTTGGGGTGTGCGCAGGGATCTGTCAGACTCTTACTGACTAAAAACCACCATGGTGTTTCCGGTGTGGGGAACACCGGGGTGATGGCGGTGGGGGGGAGGGGTTGCGGAAGTTGCATTAGATCCCATGATCCCCTGATCATGGGATCTAATGCAACTTCCGCGATCCCCAGCTGGTCAATGCGGGCCAACTCAGGCCCGCGGGGGGAATGAGGAGTAAAACTGCCCGCGACGTAGACTGGAAGCCTATCCCAACATTGTTGGTAAAGGCTAGGCAAATGATGAATACAAGGGAGAAAGTCTGTGCCTACTTCAATGTCATGTCTTTAAAAAGAGATACTTATGTCAACGAGTTCACAAGAGCAAAAATCTCTTGTACTACCATAAATTCTCAAGGACAAAAGAAAATCGAATAGGTATTGAAACACGTAATGTAACAGCTCCATACATAACCGTCACTCACAAAAACGCAATAACGCGAAGGACATCAGTAACCTTTAACAAAAAATAGTTGCCATGAAATTTAGCTTCATTACTTTGAAGGAAACTTTGACATTTTCTGAGAGACAGCTGTTCCTTAACATAAAGGTTCCATTATACATCGGGTTGGAAGGCGAAAGGACATTTTGCTAGCTACTTTTTTTTCTATTCTTTTTCTTTATCCTTTTGAAGAATTAGAGAGGCTTGAATGGTATTCATTGTAGTGTGTTATAATAGTATTCAAGCTATTTTATGTGAATGTCTCTGAGTTTGTTTCGGTCTTTCTTCTGAGAGTAGTCATTTTGGAAGCACCGAACTCATCTATTTTTAAAACATAAAGCGGGCCATAAACGATAACTATATTGCACAATATCACAAATTGCGCAACGTTTTTGACCGTTTAGGGTTAATATATGCAATGATTGAACAAAAGTTTGGGCAATTTAAATTTAATAGACAAATATTGCGCAGGTATGGCGCACGCCTTAACATTGAAGCTTATGTCAATGTTATTGCGTGAAAATAATGGATAGTTTGAGTGCAAGTGCAGATTCAGTCATATTGCTCAATATTTATATTGCGCAAACTTATTGTAGGTGTAGGGGCCACCTCATTTATTTGTAACGTGTAAAATTTGTTGGTGTTGAGTTTTAATTTTTTTTAAACAATTCACATAAATAAATATGACGGCGTCAGCGATAGCTCAGCGATAGTGCCATCATCGTCATCTAGATTCGGTGGTTCGGAATTCATAGTGCAGGTTTACAATCAAACACGATGATGCATCGAATCAATTAGTAATTTTACTTTCACAATAATTAACACAGTACAATACTAATAAAGTTCACGCACTATTTTCTAAGTTCGGGCAAACCGACTGTTTCGCATAGGAGAAATGGAGGTCTGCATCCGTTCGTTATCCTCACAAGACTGACCCGTCATTTAGCCGTTGAGCCACTTCCCTTAGCACGACTCTGCTCACGTGCCGCCTCCCTCTAGCAGGCGCGTCACAGGGTTACGCTCACCTTAGTACTACAATAATCAATTGAAAAGTCCCAGTAGTAGCGTTCGTGACTTAAAAGTAGGTAAATGGTAGGTTTGGTCGTAAGTTCGAACCCAAACATGCGCTTTATTTTATATAAATTATTTCATCACCACTGCTCTCAAAACGGTGAAGGAAAACATCGTGAGGAAACCGGCATGTCTTAGAACCAAAAATTCGAAGACATGTGACATCTACCAACCCGCACTGGGCTGCGTGGTGGATTACGGATCGATGGATTATGGCCCATTCCCTCTCACAAAGAGGAGGCCTGTGTCCCAGAAGTTGGAACATTGTAGGCTGTTTATGTATGTGAATGTCCTAAGTCCAAGTGTGTGTGTATTAAGTCCGCCTTTGTACTGTATTATCTTTTTTTTACTTGTGCATAAAGTTTGTATAAATAAAATAAATAAATATAATTTATCATGTTTCTTCTAACATAATCAGCCTATAATGTTCCCACTGCTGGGACACAGGCCTCCTCTCTGTGAGAGGGAGTGTCATGTTTCTTCTAGTAATTAAAAAACAATATTTTTCTGATTTCTAACATCAAGGCCCACTTGGACCACGAATCACTTAATACATTTAGCGCGAAACATACACATTTTTCTATTTCTGTAAATCCTTTGAAGAAGACAGGGACAGATTATTTTGTGATTTGTGGTGAAAGCAGGTCTTAGAATTCAATACGTTTATGTTTGTAGCTAGCACACGTAAAAAAACAAGACAAGTGCATATTGGACCACGCACAATGAAGGGTTCCGTAATTGGGAAGTTGGGATGAATTTATCCCAAAAACAAACTTAACATTGTAGTTTTGTAAAACATGGTCCCATACATCGATATATGCCACGGTCAATTCTCCAACTGAAGTTGGTCGACTATTCCTCGTTAATTTGTAAAGCCTACTTAGCTATGATAGTTTTCCTTTTAATTTCATTTATATGTACTACTGCCATGACTTTTTTCATATCTTCATAAATAACCATTTATTCTAACAAAAATTGGCACTTTAATGCTTAAGAAAGTGGATCTTTGAATCGAAAAGTGGTGTCCACGGACCCACAATATTTTTGAACGGCCTAAATAACGATACCCCATCATGGGGTAGACGATAAATTTTAGTTAAGCACTTTGTCGGCGTGATTGATGTGTATACCTATGACAAATTACAGCTTTCTAATACTAATCATCTCTGAGCTACAGCGGGGACAGACAGACAGACACACGGACATGGCGAAACTATAAGGGTTGCTTGTTTACTACGGAACCCTAAAAACCGAACAAGTCTAGTTGAACTCGCGTGGTGAGGGTTCACTACACTGAATATAGAATAGAATAGAATAGAATAGAATAGCGTTTATTTGCAAATATGGGTAATACATAAGTAGATAGTAGTAGGTATAAATCAGTTCTGCCATATTTCACCATTCGGCATGCAAACATTTTCATTATACAAAATTGTTAAAATTTAAATTCTAATTAAAACATTAAATTAATTATTACATTCAATATCAAAAAATATTAAAATTCAAATTGTCATTAATACATTAACCTAATTATAACAAATATACCTACAGTAAATAAAATGGTAAAACATTTAAATTGTCATTAACAGTATAATTATATAGGAATAAAAATCGTGGTCGAACATAAATAAACAAACAAACATTAAAATTCAGGTCATAGATATATGTAGCATTCCTCAAATAAATCACTAATAAATTATTTAAAACATTACAGGTATTCAGAAAACGTTTTGTCCGTTAAAAACTCAGTTACACTGTAGTATGTTTTATCTATCAGTAATTTTCGAAGTGTACTTTTGAAATGCACCGTTTTCAAATCTTTCCAAGCCCTTGGCAATTTATTATAAACAATTGGGGCCATGTAATAAATACTTTTGCGCATCATCGTAGTTTGACACGATACCTGATTTAATTTTGTATTGTCTCGCCTATTTCTTGGGAATACATCGGACAAACGTTCAAAACGATTTGGATTGTTCTTAACGAACACAGCTACTTCGAGAATATAAATACAGGGAAGTGTCAAAATGTTGTACTGCTTAAAATATGGCTTGCAACTGTCGGTGGTTTTAAGTTTGAACATTGACCGGAGACATCTTTTTTGAGCCTTAAATGCTATCTCTTTATCGGTGGAGTTTGCCCAGAAAATGACACCGTAGCGCAAGTGAGATTCAGCTATGCCGTAGTAAGCCGCAAGAAGTGCTTTGGTATCGACTATGGATGATAACCTATACAAAGCATATGCCGACGAACTTAATTTTTTACACAATGGGGTATTGTGTAAAAAATTAAGTTCATACATGTGCTTTCCAATTTAAACTGCAATATGTTATCTACCATCTTTTTTATCCCAAGGTAATTTATCCCAAGAACAAACAACATTGTAGTTGAAAAACATGTTCTCCCATACGTTCCAATATTGAGAGATATACCTATATATATACCTAATTAGTATCATAGACTTATTTTATAGGTTTTCCTGTAATCTATTAGTAAAGAACATTTTTTTTCAAAATGTTATGCTCAGTATTTTCGGAGATAAGCGGGGAATGGTCAATTTTCATCTATTTTCTTAAATAGCTTTAAAACTTTTTTATTTTAGGTGACAGATGGACAGACAGACGAGTGATCCTATAAGGGTTCGGCTTTTTGCTTTTGTGGTACGGAACCCTACAAATAGTAATTAAATTCAATATTTAGTTCCGAACGGTTGTAATAACTTAAGAACTATTCCTGTGAAAACTCTCATGAATCAATAGAAAAATTAAAATGTAATCTTGCTTACACCAAATAAACTTTCGACAACCTTAAACAATATCGACTCACCATTTCCTAACAAAGAGCAAACAAACAACCTTTAATATCAAATGAAATAATAATATAACAACCGACGGACAAAGTAAATACACGGTATATTAAGTTCTTAAGGTCCGTTTAGACTTGCCAGAACCACACCACAGCGACAAAAATGTGGTCGCGTTTGATGGTCGCGCGTCGTAGCGATCTTATGGTTATCCTCTTCACCGTATCCGTCGACAGTGACCCAGACTAATTTTCATTCCTTTCGTGAGCTCTCTGATGACTTCGTAGGCGCGGGCTTGCGGACGGTGAGCAATGGGTAGCTCGCCGTCCGATATGGATCTGGCCCGGGTCGACGGCATGTTGTGTCCCACGCGCGCCTCTAAGAGATGTCAGCACAAGTGTAAGGGTCCACTAGGGCCGATGCCTGCCGGGGTTGCGGGAAAGTCCGAAAGGGTTACCTAGGCCCCTGGCAACACAGGCAACGAAAGGAACACGGGTGGGTTTTAGTCAGTAAGAGTCTGACACACCCTCCCGCTACGCCCAGAGCGGAAGAAGTTATTTGACAATTTCCTACCCGAAAAAAAAGCTCTCTGATGACTTGCAAAACCAAATTTGTTGAAAATACAGTCATACCGTGTACAGAAAAGTTGATCAGCATCATTGTATGTATAGGTATATGTCTTCTCGTCTTCTTGTGGTTATCGTCCCGACCATATCGTGGTCACTGTACACAGTTTTGTTGTTGTTGTCACAAAACCATTTCATGTAGCGGCAGGGACACTATCCACACTTACCACTTTCGACAAAATTTTTGTTATTGTGGTGGTATAGTTACGATAATAGCAAATGGAAAAAAGTATATGAAATAGTATTTGGAAAGTATTCTATTTAACTTTGGCTTCTACCTTCTATCTAAAGTTGCTTCTTATAGGTTTCTACAACCATGTGCTCTTCGGGGTAACACATGAAACATTACAAATGGAGTGCTAAGTGGTAATGTTATTCGAAAAGTTCATGTTTACGTATTGAGGTAGCAT
Source organism: Atethmia centrago (assembly GCA_905333075.3). Classification (NCBI taxonomy): domain Eukaryota; kingdom Metazoa; phylum Arthropoda; class Insecta; order Lepidoptera; family Noctuidae; genus Atethmia; species Atethmia centrago. Next base: position 8,457,864 of record HG995377.1, read on the forward strand.
TGACACCCAAAGTGACAACCGAATGGTATGATGTTCATACCATTTGGGTGTTATAAAATAGCCACTAGTATTTGATGACAATATTATTTGTGCAAGGAAGATTAAACACCAGTGGGCCTATTCCCAAAGCACTAAATCCGTAGTTTCGACCTAAGTTACATGTGTTTCTTACTCCGTATCACGTACGGACATAAGATTACTTCGGAGCCCGAACTGAAAATGAATGACAACACGATTTGACAGCTGTCCCTACTCGCAATGTGTTTTTCCCTTTCGAAAAATTTACTTGTCACTTGTTTTGGCGGATCAACTAGTTTCGGACTTTTTTTTTTTTTTGAGGTTGGGAAATCATCAAATAACTTCTCCCGCTCTGGGCGGAGCGGGAGGGTGTGTCAGACTCTTACTGACTAAAACCCACCCGTATTCCTTCCTGTTGCCTGTGTTGCCAGGGGACTCGGTGACCCATAAATACCTTCCCGCGACACCCGTTGACGGACTTAGAGAGTAGTTCTTCAATTCTGAATACCACTGTTGACCTCGCATTTTCTCTCCATTCTTTCTTTCTCGGTGATCTGTCGTGGTATTGAGCTATTTGTGTCGAATTCAAGTTTAGTGCCAAGAATTTCTCCAATTCACAAACGTATATTGGCGGAAAATATTTTCTAGGTTCTTGTGAAAAATATGGTACAGTAAAGTAGCTTGTTACAATCTTTGGACATTTTCGAATGGCTCTGAATTTGGCGGCCGAATCCAAGTTTTGAATGGACCTCATTCAGAGTAATTGGAACGTATCCAAATAGGGTAATGCATGTGGGTAAGTATTTTAGTAGTACTTTGGAAGTGGGAATTACTGTTCCAGTTATTCATGGTCGTGATAACGTTTTAGTGGGCGAAAACAAGACATTAGATGCTTAGAAGTGTAATAAATACTAGCATTCTTGAGAATTTAATTCGCAAACTTCATTCTCAAGACCAACGGACGAGAATGAAGTTTCTTTCATTTCATCGAACCGAATTGCTTAAAAAAATAAAAAATAACCCGAAGTAAGTACGATTTTCGACTGAAGAACAGTCAGTTTTTGGTTCCGAGAATATTTCCGATATATTTTTTTGACATTAATTCTTTTCGTATCTTATTGAATTCCCAAAAATTGTTGCGCCGACCGCAAATGAATTGGGCAAAGGGCAGGAAAATGATGATGATTGAATACGCGAAAATTGATAAAAGGAAACTGCGCAAAAGTGATATATACAGGGTGGATTTTTGAGACGGGGCAGTAAGGGCCGATACCTTAACCGTTGTAGCTACAGGAAAACAGTTTTAAACGATCGTCCTTAACGTTATGATACATTTAAATCTCTATTCACAGATTTTGAAAAAATGTACTGTCAGCAAGAAAAGGGACAGTTTGCAAAAAAGCGTTTTTAGTGCCAATCGTTCCTGTTTCTTACAGGAATCAAAAAACTGTACCGGATCAACAGAGGTTTGTATACTAAAAAAGTCAGAAACGCAAAAAAACTTTTTCTATAAATTTAGTACGAAAGAAACTCAAACTTCCGTTTTTATGATGGACAGATTCACCAAAAATAAACAAAAAATTTAAACTTCGAATGAACTCGCGTTAATGGCGACATGGGAATAGATGACAATAAAAAAATACCAAACCTAAATACACAAATACCAAACCGTATTGCTATAGTCCATAAAGCACATCCCATATAAAGCCTGGTAAAAAGTACCTACGTCATTTTAAATAAACAAACTACAAAATGAAGGCTCTTTTGTAAATTAATACGAATCTTTGTTTACTAACCTACTATATTAAGATGTACAGCATGTCCTATAGGCGGCGTGGTGGATATCTGGCACTCGTACTGGCCGGAGTCGCGGCGCTGCGGGCTGCGGATGCGCAGCGCCCACTCCTCGGAGCGCGGCTTGTGCTGCGCCTCGAAGCGTTGGTCCGACGTGTACGTGTAGCGGCCCACCGTCAGCAGGTGGATGTCGCGGTGACGGACCCATGATACCTGCATGACAAACACATTACATACTTCAATGATAAAGAAAATAAGTGTAGTCGTTTGCTGCTTTGTATCTGTTACTATTTTATGACGATTGAGGTCGATTGGCAGCAGTCGTGGCCCGGTGGGAGCAGTGGTGGCCCAGTGGTAATGGCCGCGACTTACGAGTTGTAGATCGTTGGTTCAAACCCTGCCAGGCGCTTTACTTTGTGTAAATTATTTCATCACCACTGCTCTGAAAACGTCGTTAAGAAAAAATCGTTAAGAAACCGGTCAAGTCTTACATCCAAAAATTCGAAGACATGTGACACCTACCAACACGCACTGGGCCCGCGTGCTGGAGTACGGCCCACTCTCTCTCACAGAGCGGAAGACTGTGTCCCAGCAGTGGGAACATTATAGGCTGATTATATGAAGTTGGTTTTATAGCCTAAACTTAAAAAAAAATATCTACCACCAAAAAATATAAAAAAATTAACGACCACATTCTTTGGCGATTTAAATTCGTTAGTGTCATGGCGCACGCACTGATCATAAGTTCACAAACACTTTGCGTTGTTGATTGGCCCACTGGCGGTCGCTTCATCGCAGCTCGGCCAATCGCAGCGGTCGCTAGTGATTTGGTTAGTATCGTAGACAACATATATAACTAATAGAGAAGTATGGAAGAAACGGACATGTTGCGCCGACCCCAAATAAATTGGGATAACGGCAGGAGGATGATGATCGTAGACAACATAGTAATTTAAATAATTAGTAAGTAAATTGATGTAAATGAGGCAAACAGAGAAAAAAACTCCTTATTTGTTTTGATAGGCCTCTCCAATACAAGAATATCAGGAGTACCTACGAGTGAGCAAAAATCATTCTGAGTTATGCAAAATTTTCATCACATCACTACTGTGAAAAATTGTTTACAATATATATTTAAAGTGTCCCATTATTAGAAGTTACTGGGGTCCCAAGATGTTGACGTACTGAACCACTCATAAATTCAGTATTACAAAGCAGTGCCTTTAAAGTGTTTCGAATTATGTGTGTAAAGATCATTTTGATAAAGCTGTAGACGACCGAAGTATCACTTAATATATTACTTATATAAACTTATGTTCAAACCCAAAATATTGATAGATGGAAAGTAAACTGAATTTCAATACCAATTCAAACACTATTATACCAAACTTTCTCATACAAACATATTAGAAACTGAAGTACATGAAACTTACCGAATAACCTTAGAAATACCGTTAGGTTAATCAAAATGGCATCGTGATAACTAATCCACTGGATTTTCCTGTCTAACTTATTTGAGATGGGTCGAACAATGATAACAAGAAAATAGTTATCCGTAGGTTTAACCAAGAATAACTAAACTTGTAAAGATGACAATGGTATTGGTAGACATAAAGCAAGTGAAGATATAAAAGAAGGCAATTAAAGATTAAAGTTTTTCTAGGTATATAATAAAGAAAGAATAGATTCAGACGATATATGTAAAATAAAAAAAACAAGACTATTATTACTATTATATTTTCTTTTGTGAAGCCTTAATACGGGTCCCACGCCAATACAAATAATGTGTTTTACAACAGGCTTTTGTGATGAATTGTTTGATTTTGGCCAGACATAAAGATGGAAGATTGCCTCTTTGGTCTAGTGGTCGCAAGCACTACTACTCGGCATGAGAATTTAGGTTCGATTCCCAGGTCGGGCAACGTCACGGTAGAGCATACGGTGGAAGTCTGCCCGGCTTGGGCAGAGCACCGCCGTGTCCTCGTGGAGGTGATCGGTGGCAAAGATCTCGTGCGTCTGGCCCTGGTCCAGGCTATGGTACGGAGCGAGAGAGTATGGAAAGCCGCCACCTTCTGCGAAGCAGGAATTTTTGGGAAGGAGGAGGCGGAACGGGTGAGGCCCTCCAAAGGCCGCCGCAAGAGTCGGGAATCCCCGGCGGATTGGCGTAGCGATACCGTGGCCCCTGGCAACACAGGCGACGGAAGGAACACGGGTCAGTAAGAGTCTGACTCACCCTGGTGATCCCGCTCTGGGCGGTGCGGGAGAAGTGATTTGAGAACTTCCCATCCAAAAAATAAAAAGGGGTCGGGCAACGTGTTACTAGTCTTTTCCATGTGGAATATCTGTTCGAGTCTGGAATTTGTGCCCTATGGTAGCAATCGGCTCGCCCCCTATTACATGGGACTTAAACATAACTAGCGAAATGTGGGTGTACTATGGGTACATCTCTGCCTAACCCTTCGCTAAAACAAAGCGTGATGATATGTTATGTTATAAAGATAGTATTTATTTTATTACTAAATGACTTTATTGGTCACTGTTAGCCTGTTAGCCATAATCACACTACTGGCCACATGCCTCCTTCATAACTTCAGGACTGAATCATGTTAGTTTCTATTAAAAATCTAGATAAAACTGAGTAAAAAAATCTTTAGTCATCCTTTCACAAAGTAAGTAAAACAGCTTCTATCAAAAATATAAGCAGAAACTGTATCAGTTGTGATGTTGATAATAACATTTCTCAATATATTTACAAAGGCAATAACTTTAAGCAATCCCACTATTTACCGAACAGGTAACGAGGACCTAAGCTGGGTAATTTCAAGACTGCCTTTCAACTCCCAAAGTGCTTTGGGTTCCGTTGCAGAAATGAGTTCTACACGAATCGGAAATTGCCTATTGTAAAGTCGAGCAAAACTGTGTTCGAAGACTTTGCGAGACCTATATCCAAGCTTGATATTACAGTTTCCACGCCACCAAACAATCTCGCGATACCTGTTTCTAAATAGAACTTTATCATAACTTTGTATACTAATACAAATTTTATTAACCTGAGCTGTTCTGCTGCAGTTTTGTCTAAATTGCTGGAATTTAGATAATAATGCTTATATATGCTTGTATTCTTGGGGCTGATAAGTTTTGAGTTTGCTATGTTTTAATTTTTCTTATTTATTTATTGATATATAAAGGTACACCAACAGCTTCTGTATACAAAATATTAAATAACAGTAATCAACAATCATGGATTTATAGAGTTGCCAATAACAGGTGAACAGACATTCTCTAATACAGTTAAACCTAAGGTAAAACAGAAATGTGAAAAATGAAGTAGTAACAAACTACATAAACAGAAATATAAAATGATATAAGAAATAAGCTACAGAGGTTGCAAGACATACCTACATACTAACACAACACACACACACTTACTAACACTGTTAAGCCCCGCGCGACACCGATTCGGAGTCAAACAATAGAAAATCATTTGTGTCTCATTAACTGTCCTTGACCAATTAATTCTGTTATTCTCATTCTTTGTCAGATTAAAAAAAAAAAACATCATGATTTGAATTGCACTTATGTTTGATACCATTCTTTTTCATTTTAGCCACTTAAAAAACAATCACGCTAACAAATCAAATTCTAATTCTAATAATATCACTATTAAGACTGAAGGAATTAAAATCATAAACACGGTCCCCAAACCAGTTTAAAACGTTCATGACAAAACTTTCACTATAAGAGCACCACAATCAATTAATTCCTAACTCTAACTCCAATTAGACCAATCATTCGCTACATTAAAACTGTCAATAAAATGTAATACTACAGTTTAGTACAGATTTCAAAGGGACTAGCTCACTATTCATCGCAGAAGTACCAACGGAAACTGTGACTGAAATAGAGGGACAGGACTTTGAAGCTCCAACCAGTGGTCCCTATTCAGTTTGAGCATTTGCTAAATCGGAAATAGATCTTGGTAATTAGTCTTTTGATGTTGTGGCTTTCATTGGGCTTAATTGCTTTTCAATGTATTGTAGCAATATTTTTCACAATCACAACAATAATCTGAGTTTAATGTGTGTCTATTGAAAAAGGTACTGTTTAATGGGGTTAATGACCACCTGATACTGAAATGTGAGCTTTATATCGTTTCACATACGTTCATATTTACAAAACTTTGTGTCAGTCGTTGTTGACAACGTATAGGCGACAGCGGTGTGCGATCAGTGGCTGAAGGCTGTGTGCAAGCCTAAAAAATGTTTTATCTACAGGGTGCGGAAACTTGCTGATTTGAAAGGTCATTTAAAAAAAACCAGACAAGTGCGAGTCGGACTCGCCCACCGAGGGTTCCGTATAAATTTGTAGGTATTAAATAAAGACTATTATTTTTTACGATTTACTTACAAATGTATAGTTTTCAGGTATTTCTTTGTACTTGAAATATAAGATGATATTACTTGCCAAATTTAATAGTCAACGGAAAGTACCCTATAAATTTTGATTCCCTTGAGAGTGTCGAAATGTACGATTTTGCGACATAAACGGCCGGCGGTATTTTTTTTTAAGTTAACGTAGAAGTTTGATTTTTTCACAGCTTCAAGGGACTGTGGACTTGATTGAGTATATGGTTTTAATTTCAACTCGATAACTCTTCGCGTTCCCAAGATAAAGAGTCTTGGCAGTCAGACGGACAGACAGATAGACAAATAGACGGACAACAAAGTGATCCTATAAGGGTACCGTTTTTTTTTTGAGTTATGGAACCCTAAAAAGTAGTAGAGATGTCACTGTAATTTATTTTTTATCGTAAAATAAATCACCGATTTTATTAATTAAATAGTTTTGAAAATAGCATCGGTCAAAATAATGACGGCCCTAATTATTAATGCATTGAGTTACCCGATTTCTGAAGTTTAATGAAATTGCGTTCACTGAGCCACAACCATTTTCTAGGGATGAACGTTCAGTTCATTATGGAGAATCCGCCTTACAATGCGATCCGAAATCCCCAAAGCAGAGGCGTGTTTCCTGCCGGGGTCGCGTGGAAGTCCTAAAGGGTTACCGAGGCCCTTGGCAACACAGACAACGGAAGGAATACGAGTGGGTTTTAGTCAGTAAGAGTCTGACACACCCTCCCGCTCCCCGCAGAGCGGGAGAAGTTATTTGATAATTTACAACCCAAAAAAAAAAAAGAGGCGTATTTACGTGCTGAACGCCGTGGAGAGTGCAAAAATGACTGCATCACTCTCTCAATAGTGTAGTGACAGTCCGCCGAGCTCTTGATCCACTTCGTTTGACAGTTCTGACTCACCCTACGTGTGTCTACCCACGAGACAGTTGATTGCCGTCCAGGAACTAAAACTGCAGGATGAACATTGAAACGATTCCGTACTCGTGTTCGTCCTGCAGGTCCACTGGTTGAGTGGCGATAATGGAACGGCCATTAATTAAAAGTAAAAGGCAAAGGCAAATGCGCGCTGTTCGTTGGTCAACGCATGGCGCAATCTGACTACGCGAGTGACAAAACTTCATTTTTCGTATTTCGAATGAGACGCTTCCCGCCTTTTGCGGACCCCAACTCGACGCTTGGTGCGTAATAAAAATCAGTAAATTTTCGTGCCGCAACCAGTACAATTGTGGAAAAGTATATAATTGATGGCCTAAAGTTCAGTTGACAGAACAAAAGACTACTACTCACAGTTCTATTCTGCAAATTCTTCACTTTGCACAGCAAAAGGACCGGGTGTCCCACAAGGCCAGTCACGTTGTCAGGTGTGCTGGGGTCAAAGTATGGGGCTCCAGGCGTCTGAGGCCAGTCTTCTAGGAACTCGGTTCTAAACCTTCTGGAAGATTCTGATACTGTGCTCTGGTCCCGAGGGCGGTTGTTGCCACTGTCTTGACGGCATACTGTGAACAAAGTATAAATAATATTAATACCGAAATATTACCATATAAGTACCCGTAATGATGTACGGTATGACGATACGAAAACCATAACAATACTTAGAACCTTGTCATAATATACAATGCTAATGGCGGCGTATATACAGTGCAATTTTGGTCAAAAGTGGTAGATTGCGTAAGGTGACACTCTCAATATTTCTATTAGTATCGAAATTTTGACAGTATTGAGTATATTTTGTAATTTCAAAGTAGGTATCTTTACCTAATGATAATATCTAGCAAAAAACATGTTACCAGAACCCTACACAGATCCATTTATTTGATTTCTAAGCGGTCATTCCAAACCAACAGTTTTTTGCTACGAGAACAATTATGGTTTCTTACGCTCCGTAGAGGTCAAACAGCAATCGCTTCATCGAAAGAAATAAATCGAAAGAATGAACAAAAATGAACGGTTATTGGATCGGAAAGGTATTGAAATGAAAGTTTTTTTACTGTTGTGGTAAGAATTGCAGGAACTCAAGGCTAACTATCTTCCTGAACAAGTTACTTTTACAGTTGCGGAACGAAAAAGTTAAGCAGTTTTCAAATACATTTCTTTAAATGATAAATGATTTTATTTCTGTAAGTGGGTTTGTACAAGCAATTTTACACGTGAATCCTATTTTAAAAACTAGATGACGTCGGCGTTTCCTATTTGACTACTCTGAGAATAAAGGCCGAGACACGATTAGAGATCACGGCCTCTTTTAAAGTCCACACATAATTTTTTGTCAGATCATGTGAGGGTCCTCACATGATCTGACAAAAAATTATGTATAAAAGTCCATTTCAGACACTAATATATGCATATTAGTGTCTGAAATGGACTTTTGATGAAAAAATCACGCAGATTGAGTGAACCAGTCCAGTCAGTGCACGCATTTGTCAGTAATTGTGCTGCTCAACACAGAACTTAAGGAGCTCAACGATTTGACGAACAATACCAAAGAAAGGACATTTAGGTAGGCCGCATAAATTACTCAAACTGCCAGACCATGATAAAAAGTAACTGAGAAAAAAAAACAATGGCCAACATAGTCTTCACGTTTACAATGATTAAAATAATATAATACTTTACAAAGTAAATATTCATGTTATGCTCCAGGAGCACAATAAATGTCATCTCTTAAGGGTTCCGTAAACGTAAACAAGGAACGCTTGTATGTAGTTTCGTTCGCCATGTGTCTGTCTACCCGTGGCTCAGGTCAGAGACTCTTAGTGCTAGAAAGCTGTGATTTGGCATGGGTATACATATACATGTTAATTATGCACACAAAGTGGTAAAATAAAACTTTGACAAACAAAAATGTAGCAGACTCCCTTACACGTAAAATGGGGATGATTTTTTTTTCTCGTATATTTAGTTTTTTTTTTTTTGTGTTGGGTATCGTTAGATAGGCCGTTCAAAAATATTGCGGGTCTGTGAACACCATTTTTCGATTGAGGGACACATTTGCTTAATATTAAGCTTTAAAGTACTAATTTTTGTTAGTCAAGTGTCCCCTTCCTGCCAGCTAAATAATGTATAATTCATGGCAGTAGTAGGTATACTTAATGAAATTAAAAGGCAAACTATCACAGCTCACACCTTACAAGTTAACGAGTAACATTTGCAGTTGGAGAGTTGACCGTGATGTATATCGATGTATGGGTGAACATGTTTTTCAACTACAATGTTGAGGTTGTTTTTGAGATAAATTATTCATCTCAACTATGGTACCCCTCATTGTGCTTGGTCCGACACGCACTTGGCCGGTTTTTTATTTTGTGTTTATGTTTATTTTTTTAAGAAGTAGGTAAATTATTTAATCTGTTATTAATTAAGCTGCGATTCAAAAATAACAAGATTTTTGTATTTGAAACTCCTATCTTTAAATAAAAAAATATACAATAACTAATTTATTAAATAAGTAACTAGCACAATGTACTCATTCAAAAGGGTGCAAAATTGAACATCTTCAATAGCATTTTTTTTGCAACATGAAAATCACATAAACACACATTCAAATTACAATGCTAAAATAAAAGTTTTTGAATAACAGCTGTTATCTTTTATAAAATTCAATGATCTAAGTATAATTTTAAAAATCCTCTAAAGGGGTTTTTAATTTTTTGAGTAAAACATGAAGATTTTTCTTCTAATTGTGACTACATTACACAAAAGCGCTTTTTTAACTTTCCAAATTAGATCAAAGACCTTCTTTGATTAATTAAAGTTCTCTGAACATTTCTCAACCCTAAAGTGAATCGTAAAAATGAGGAATTTCATTTTAATGTTAATTTTCGTACCACAAAAGTTTTTATCTTTGTCTTTTAATTATTTGTCTGTATTATAACAAGATGTTTTTGTGATAATTTTAAAAGTTGTTAAGGGTATAACTTCAGAAAGCACACACCAACAAGAGAAGAACAACAACAACTTCTTGCAACTTCTTGAAGTTGCCTACGTAGCCGCTACGGCTCGTAGCCGTGTGACGTCAGCATCTACGAGCCGTAGCGGCTACGTTAGCCACGCAATCCTAGCAGAACATTTGGTCGGCTACGTAATAATGCAGTTATTTATCTTCCAAGGCACTGCATGCAAATGTGTTGAAATAATTATTTCAAACAAATAAGCAATTTAACTATGCTTAGTGAAAAAAACATTTTATCACGCGAAATTCATTACTCTGTCAGCAGACATCTATAATTAAACTGACATGAAATGACCTACCGCGATACCGCCACTATGATATGGCAACATTTTCCTTGTGTACAATAGATAAATAAAAAATAATCATGACCCACAGCAAAATATTATAAAATTATTGGAAATATTGTCGTAAAAAACAGTAACAAATAAAAAACACGTGCAATCGCACGCGTTCTCAAAATTTTCTCCGAAATTATTGTTCCTCTCAAACGTAAATTACCAGTAATTGTAAATATTCAGACAATAGCAATAAACAACGATAACTTCATTAATTTAATCTCTGACTGCCGCGATCCCCATCAGATTAATGATACCCTCTGATGCGATTAAAAATTAATCGCATTATCTCTTAAAGACCAGAGGAAAGTAATTGAGTGGAAAATGAAATGTCCACAGAGGAGACGTAAATCGTGATTGTCAGCTGAAGCTTGATTAAGTGCTAAATTTTAAATTATGATCCCTCAGCTTTGCTGGCGAATTCACCGACACTTTATTACTATAGAGATTTGGTTACGCAACAGACTTGTAGAATATCTTAGGCTGGGTGCAGATGACCGATTTGTTTTCGGCAAATAGTCGTTGTACGATTTTTCACGAACTCATATCAAATGGCTAATAATCGTTAGGGATCGTTTTGTCTTATTTTTGCTGCATCATAAAACTGTTTCATTATTTGAAATGAGAATGAGTGAGAATCAGCCAGACTCAAACTTTATTGGATTTATCCCAGATTTCTTTTAAAACTAATACTCGTAGGTAAGTCCATTTCAACAATATTTGAATAGTGACTTTGGCCATTTTTACAGTCGGCTGTCTAGCCGCCCCCTTACCCATTTTATTACGCGCATGAAAAATGTATGCCCCACGTCTGTCGCAAGTAGATAAATCGCACCTGCATTGCGTGTTTTTGTGCCTGTTTCAAACTGAAATGATAAAATCTTGACTGAAAGTAATTGCGGCCGATTCAATTGACCGTGTTACTAGTACGTCATTTGTCAGCTTGTAGTAGGAAATGAGACCTTTTTTTTATTTGGTTGGGAAATTATCAAATTGCTGTAATGATTACTATATCCATGAATATTTAACACGTGCGGTTATAAGTCAACCATTTATGACGGGGATCGCAACTGTTTCTCCTAAACACAGGTTATTTTGTAACCTATCTAGGAGAACAGTACGGCACCCACTAACTAGATTAAGAAACTTTATGCTTGTTCTTTATATATTACCTTGCCATGTAATCTAGTCCTAGTTCAACAATAAATCTTATTATTATTAAAAAAAAAAACTTCTCCCGCTCTGGGTAGAGCGGGAGGGTGTGTCAGACTCTTACTGCCTAAAACCTACCCATATTCCTTCCGTTGCCTGTGTTGCCAGGGTTCTCGGTGACCCTTTAGTATCTTTCCGCGTGAGACCTGTCGCTTCTGTTTTCGAATTATATTTTAAATTGCTTAACTATTTATTATTTATTTATTTATACATACTTTATTCTACACCAGATTATACATTACAAAAAGAAAATATATATACACTACAAAATATACAATGGGTCGGTAGTGTATATATTTTATTTTAAGAAGAGATCGCAGTAAGCGATAACGATTACTGCGATCTCTTCCAGGCAACCTTGGAATGGACAGTGATTTTCTGGACATACAATGGGGTTGTTTTTGGTGCAAATAAAAAGTATATAAGTAAAATATGCTTTAATAGATACACAGATATAATGCTATACATACAAACCAACTATAGAAGCAACGAAAATAAATGAAGGCTTAAATACCCTTATATTTATAATCGGTTTCTGGATTGAGAATTTTTAGTTAATCACTCTTCCTAAACATTATACATATAAGTTAGTTAGGTTTTCTTCACCATTAAAAACGATATTTAACGTTCCAATTTAATTTGATAGATAACTGCTATAAGTTGAGGCCGAATACTCCAAACGCAAATCTGTTTCTGTCTCTCACAGGTAAACAGCGTTATGTACCAAAATAGTTTACGAGATGAGTCAGATATACTCTCTTAGACGTATAATTAAATGCTTATTCCATCTTATGGAGCTAGTTCTTGCTACTCTGAGGTTTACATTTTAAGTCACTGCTAAGTCTAACGCTGTCTCTGTCACTCTTCGTGAATTGTAGTGACAAAAATACTTTGGAGAAAATCTGCAAGTGTCCTTTAAGAATTTGGGAGTAAGTAATTTTTCAGGCTTATACATAGATAGGGTGACTTGGAGTCTTGAGCTTCGTGCTTACAAAGAACTCATTATAAGGTACGAGCAAAAAGTTATGAGCCTTTGTTAATTTTTAGATGTTTTATAATGAATAAGGTTTTCAACAGCACGTTATTCTTGTAACGTTAAAAGGTTTTTTCTGAAACTTTCGCATAATTTTTACTTTTTTGTTTATTTTACATTATACTTTTTATTCATACCCAGGTAGGGTATGAATAAAAAGTATAATGTAAAATAATAATGTACTTGATAAGTTTCGTAACAAAGCGTGAGTTTTGAACATTAATCATATTTTCATAATTGTTATTATAAAATTAGTACTTAGAAGTAGTTTTATAGAAGGGATAAAACTTATGGTAAGCAAATTTCTTTGGTTTACTTTCTTTTTAACATAAAGTTTTTTATATACTTACCTACAATTTCAATGTTTCCTACAGAACTGAACATTGCATTTAAATCCCTTTACCATTAAAAATCCTCTGTCCATAATCGCAAACAATGAGTATAGATTTCAACATATTATTACATCAAATGAGTAAATATACCTCAACCTTATTGCACGCAAAGCAACACCCATCCATTACACGAACCAAAAACAAATAAAGCCTCCATCCCACACACTCAAGATAACATCACAAAAACGCTTACCAATAATGCAGCCCAGGAAATGAGCTGTGAATAGGCACACGGCAGCCACACGCGCCATCTTTCAGGCCTCGCCGGGGTGCGAGTTCATCGCTCCTGGAAACAAAAGAATGCGCTAATAACCTCTGTAACCCTTGGTGTTAAGGTAAGTGTTCACTTGGTGTTGGGAAAGCGAGAGGAGGCTCTCAGGTAGTGAATTAAATAAATTCATTAACGCTTATAATAATTAATTAATTAATTGGCAAGGTGTATATTAGACCAAACATTTCGCTGGCTACGCTTTTAAGTTACATGTGGTGCTTTTATTATTCGAGCACAAATCCAGACTCTGGATCAGACACAAATCTGACTCAGTTATTATTGATGGGAAAATCTAAATACCACTTTGTCTGACCTGGAAATCGAACTTAAGGTCTCACGCTCAGCATTCGCACTTAATTGTGACCTCTAGTTATCTAGATGAGGCAAATAAACTAATGATCATGAGTTCATGAAATTTGTCATTTACGTGTGCTGACACTCGGCTTTTCAGTTTTACCAGACGCGTCAGTAGATAGCTACATACTAATTTTTAATAGTTCAACGAATCGCCAAGATCATTTTCACGTGAAAACTGAACTTGAGAGATTGACTTGCTAACTTGAAGTGGCGGGTATCGATGTGTTCCGACCGGTATCTAAGAAACTGACCTCATTTGATATTTTTAGGTTAAAGTTGCTTTGAGCTTACTCTTTATGAGTAGGTAGTATACATCGTCATAGATTATTTATTTTTAGCCTCGTAATGTAAAACGTAGGTAAACCTTAATGTCATCAAACTGATATTAATCAAATCATTTATTTCGTTGAAAACATGAGTAATTTGCACATAGATTTTTTTTTTATGAATTCCTCCATGTTTTACTATCACATGGCTATGCTAATTATACTTAATTACAACATGGAAATTAAAATAATACCAAAAACAAAGACGAAGTTGTTTGACTCCGAATCGGTGTCGCGCGGGGCTTAACAAGTTAATGTCGAATCATTAGAATTACAATAAGAATGTCGTATTAATCCAAAAAACAAACGGAATAAGAGCTGTCAATGTCACTTTGAGTGTATACTGTCATCGATTTGACATTATTGTCATCGAACGGACAATAATTATTGGCATCAAACACACATTGTCATCACCTAGTGAATACACAACTTTAGGTGGTATGTAATATAGGACGTGGCATTTGCAGGCTCGGTGAAAACGGTAGGGTTTGTTAAGGCGTCAATTTTCTTGAGAAGGCACTCTTACTGCTTGTTTTATATTGTTCTGTTGCTGTCTTTATTACTCGTTGGGTTACAAGACTTACGTTTTTGTGCCTTTTGTTTTCTCTTTAGTTTTAGATTTGCATCAGAATTGTTAGCTACATCAATCGAAACCACTCTCTAGACTTCTAGAGCAAGGTTTTTCATGATAGTTATTGAAGCTTTAAATATTTTCTCCCTAAGGATTTGCATTAAAAATGTTCAATCAAGCCATGTATCTTCAAATAAGATTCGATTAAGTATATTTATTTACATAACCAAATTACAAGATGACTATTAACATTAACTAAATTAAATTAAAACTAAGTTAAGCCTAAAAAAGGCCCTCGGGGCATTGTACCGAGGATGCTGGCGGCATTTTCTCGCTGAATTGCAATGCTGGTGCGTTGCGCGAGAAAGCCGCCAGCTTTTCGGTCACCAGTTGTATCAACTAGACGTTTCGCGATTTCCGCAAATAACGTATGCGCACTGGGACCCCACGGACCGAGAATCTCGACGCCAAAGGGCACAAAGTTGTACTCTCTGCCAAGGCCTCCATATTTAATATAATAAAATTAAATGAATTAATAGATTCGATTAAATTATCTGGCAGATAATTTATATACCATAGAATTTCAGTAATATTTTTGATTTGTAACATCTTTCCTCTCGCTTTCTGTGGCAGTGATTTCGTGAAAAGAGACGGAAGTGTGTAACAGGAAGTGACAGTTTGAGCTTGGAATAAGTACCTAAGTACTTTTTAATAGCATGGAATTAGAACGTACTTTATAATAGCGTGGAATTAACGTACTCACGGAATTAATAAGTACTATATAGATTGTAAGTAGAGGGGGTCAAATTTAAGTCCACTCTTTGAGGAGTGGCTAGAGAGGCGCCACGGCGTCCTTGTCTTCCGCCTGACGCAGGTCCTGACCGGATACGGCAGGACTTCGAGAGGTACCTGTGTCGGATAAGACGGGAGGAAACGCCCGGGTGTCACCACTGTATGGATCGCCCCGAGGACACGGTGGAGCATACGGTGGAGGTCTCCCCGGCTTGGGCAGAGCACCACCGTTTCCTCGTGGAGGCGATTAGCGGCGGAGATCTCTCTTGTCCGGCCCTGGTCCAGGCCATGGTACGGAGCGGGAGGGCATGGGCAGCCGTCACCTCCTTCTGCGAAGCAGTAATGGTTGCATAGGAGGAGGCGGGACGGTTGAGGGAAAGGCAAATTTTGCGCCCTATCGCCCCTAGCCGCCGCAGGAGACGTCCTGGGCGTCCGGAATCCCAGGTGGATTTCCGGCCACTGTAGGCGCGGGCTTGCGGACAGTGAGCAATGGGTAGCTTGCCGTCCGATAAGGACCAGGCCCGGGTCAACGGCACGTTGTGTTCTACGCGCGCCTCAAAGAGATGTCAGTATAACAGTATTTACCTTTTTTTATTAATTTTGAGGTTAATTTCTGTCGCTGCTCAGTTGCTTATTGCCAGCCAAAGTAGTCGATTTATTTTTATTTCATGTATAATCGCAATAATGAAACAGAATTTGTATTAGTAATGATGAATCGTGCCCTAAAACACCCAAATATTTACAAAGATCTCACCGACCGTCAATTACAGAACATCACTAATGAACGAATACTTAAAGGCAAAACAAAAGCAGTATCTAAGTGTTCACTAATGGAATCTTTGTGTAACCTTATCTAATATCGTGACAAAGAAAACGGTATTAACCTAACACAGCCTTAAGTACAGATAATGTGTTAGAACATTACACATCTGGTGATGTAACGTAAATAAGGTGGCAATTGATATTACATCGTGCAAAAACCGTATTGATATACGGTTTTTGCACGATCAATGCGATTTTGGCGTAAGTTTAGGCCAGGAAAATTGTAATATCAATTGCCACCTTATTTACGTTACATCACCAGATGTGTAATGTTCTAACACATTATCTGTACTTAAGGCTGTGCAAAAACCGTATTGATCACCCAGGAATATTTTAAGGAAATTGATTGGTACAATCATCAGAGGTAACAATTTGACATTGACAGCGCCTGTATGTCCCGGGTCGACGGTGCGTTGTATTCTACGCGCGCCTCAAAGAGATGTCGTCAGCACAAATGTAGGGGTCCACTAGGGCCGATGCCTGCCGGGGTCGCGGGAAGGTACTAATGGGTCACCGAGGCCCCCGCAATACAGGCAACGGAAGGAATACGGGTGGGTTTTAGTAAGTAAGAGTCTTACACACCCTCCCGCTCCGCCCAGAGCGGCAGAAGTTATTAGATGATTTAGTATACAAAAAAAAAGAAGCGCCTGTATGTGGTAGCAGTAAGAACGATTTTCGTAGTGCAAGTGTTACCAATTAATACATCACATCAGTTTATTGTGTGGTTGGTTGTACAGTCGCCAGTACATCAAGTTATCACAAACTGTCAAACTTTCTCATTCGATTTTGAACTTAACCATCATTTTAAGGTTTAAAATCATTTGGAGAAAATTGACAGTTTCGTATAAATTAATGTGCTGGCGACTGTACCTAGATTAAAATTTACCACAACCAATCGCGACCAATTAATATGAGGTAATAGAGGATTTTGCAATAATGGGCTTTACAGAAACCATAGACATTTATAAAAATCAAGAGAACGAAAAACATAAAACATACAAAAACAGACATGACTAAGCACCCAAAAAAATGGTATGAAGCAATTTCAAATAAAAATACCCAGTCCAATTTCAACCCGCTTTTACTCCAGCAAAAAAAAAAATCTAACAGCTATTTTCCAACATTTGAATTTCCAGGACGTTAACGTAGGTATTATAAGTCTCACATATTATACTGATCATAAAAGTTTATGTTCTAAATAGTGCCTCAGTTATTTGCCATGAATTTTTTAAGCATTAAATTCTGCCTGGATCTAACCGTTGGAAGGATGTCAACAAAAATGAATGAGTTCTATTAAATGGTGTCTAACAAACCAGTACTTTAATTTGAAATGGAAAGTTAGATATTTATTTAGACGATAATATTTTTTTTAATATTCTTTATTCTCACGAATATCTAGAACCCTACATGACGTAAAAAAATAAATAAATATGGGCTTTATGCCTTCTTAAAAACCGGCTAAGTGCGTGTCGGACCACGCCCAATGAAGGGTTTCGTAGCTTGGATGAATTTATCTCAAAAACAAAATTAACATTGTAGTTGAAAAACATGTTCTATATACGTCACCGTCAATTCTCCAACTGCAAATGTAAGTTGGTCGCCTATTACTATTTAACTTGTAAAGCCTACTTAGCTGTGATAGTTTTCCTTTTCTTTTAGTGCACCTAGCTTCTGACGTTTCATAAGTGCCCATGTAGGTTTATGTGAAATAAAAATATTTTGATTTTTGATTTGATTTTAATTTCATTATATTATTATGTACTACGGCCATGATTTTATTCACAATGACATATCTAAAAACAACAATATTCCTGGCAGGAGACACTTAACTCTAACAAAAACTATCACTTTAAAACTTAATATTAAGCAAACGGATCCCAGAATCGAAAAATAGTGTCACAGACCCGCAATATTTTTGAACGGCCTTTCCAACAATACCCCACACCATGGGATATACGAGAAAAAAAATCATCCCTACATTACATGCAACGGTATTCTTTCTCCTCTTCTGTTTTCTATTTTTATCAATCTTATAACTTCCGAGCTTCAGTGTTCGTATCATCTGTATGCAGATGACTTGCAGTTGTACTTTCAAGGGAGGGTTGATGAAATACCTGACATTATCGACAAGTTAAATAGGGACTTGACAGCCATTAAAACCTGGTCTGATAGATTTGGTGTTGCAGTAAACCCTAATAAGTGTCAGGCGATCATCATTGGGAGTCATCGTAGTATTGGTAGTGTGGATGGTTCAACCTTGCCACCTGTTCTCTTCAATGGAACGATTGTTCCGTTTAGTACTGACGTGAAAGACCTAGGCTTGCACATCGACTGTACCCTGAACTGGCGTACTCAAGTCGCTAGGGTGAGCCAGAAGGTTACTGAAACTCTGCGGGCTTTATATCGATAGAAAAATTTATTACCATCAAGTACCAAGACAATGCTTGTGCAGTCCTTGATTTTCCCTATCATCGATTATGGTGATGTGTGCTACTATGACCTGAATGCAGACCTCCTCGACAAGCTAGACCGTCTTCTCAATAACTGCATTCGATTCGTTTTCAATCTGCGTAAATATGATCATGTCTCTGCGCAACGATCGCTTCTAAAGTGCCCATACGCCAGCGCAGAGAGCAAAGGGCGCTGACCACCTTGTTTTCATTTCTTGACTCTCCCTCTTCCCCTAGTTATCTCGCCCCCCACTTTCAGTACATTTGCGCGAACCATAGTAAAAATCTACGTTCATCACATAATCGTCTTCTTCAATGTCCCACTCATCGCACTGACTTTATTCACTCTTCCTTCTTCGTTCAGTCTATCTCCCTGTGGAATGCGCTCCCCCAGGAAATCAGGATGGCAACCAACCGATTATCCTTTAAAGTTAAAGTTCGCGAGCACATTCGTAAGAAGCTGGCAGTATCATCACAACGGTAATGTTTTCCCATTGTTTGTCTTCGTTTCTGTTTAGTATATTCGTGTATTTATTTAGTCTTATATTTATGTATAATTAGGTATATCTATTATATATAATGTTTTAATAGGTATATGTATGTATATACTTATATTTTAATAAATATTTATTACACAGTTTTCGTTATTGCACCTACCGCTGTCTGTCTCTGCATCACCCAAAGGTTGACTGGTAGAAAATGCCTATGGCATTAAGTCCGCCTCTGTACATTTGTGTGCGTAAATTATTAAATAAATAAATAATAAATAAGTACCCAAAAAAAAAAAATAATATTTTACCACATTGTCGGCGTGGTTAATATGTATACCCGTGCAAAATTAAAGCTTTCTAGTACTAAGTGTCTCTGAGCTAAAGTGGGGACAGACAGACAGACGGACATGGCGAAACAAATACTCTAAGGGTTCTTTGTTGACTACGCAACCATAAAAATCGGCATTCCTCCACCTATTAAGATTGTAAAAAACTTAAAGATTTTTATGGGATTACTTTTCTTCTTTCTGCTAATAACAAAATGCTTTGGCTATTTTTACTGCTCATTCTATTTCAAAATATTTACTAAACTTTGTTCATATCATAATTGGTAGACGAAGGTCAAAGGTCAAAGGTCAAACAATTAGGTACGCTGTTTCCGTACAGGTTCAATAATTTGTCCAGTTTTCATACTGTAATTATTCGGTTCATTTGATATTCATTCAGCGGAAAATATTACAATACACCAAGGTCCTGCCATGAAACGTTAATAAAGTCAAACGATGTCTGTTTTATGAATAAAAAAAGGTCTTCTATAAAACATTTATGATTGCGTTTTTTTGTTTTTAGCATGTTTGGTGACCATAATGGCTGGATAAAATGCTTATACAATTTCGATGGTAATGGCTTTGTATTGATTACTTTATCATCAAAACACACACATACACACACATTATGTAAACTGACGCCTTTTTTACATCATTATTATCTTCTTTCAGGTTTTTGTCAAAATACCAATTAACAAAATCATTGTTATTAATTATGGAAATCCTCTTGGAGGTGTTAGAGTATTGTTAGCAGCAGGTATGAAGAAGCGTGTACCCATTCTCTTGAATTATTTACTATCTTTTTAGGGTTCCGTAGTAAACAAGAAACCCTTATAGTTTCGCCATGTCCGTCTGCCTTTCTGTCTGTCTTGTCGTCCCCGCTGCAGCTCAGAGACGCTCAGTACTAGAAAGCTGTAATTTGACTTAGGTGTACATATGAATCATGCAGTAAATGCTAAAGTAAAATCTTGAAAAAAAAAAAAAATGTTTAGTTCCTCCCTTGCACGTAATGTGGGGATGATATTTTTTTTCTCGTCTATCCCAATGTGTGTAGTATCGTTGGATAGGCCATTCAAAAATATTGTGGGTCTGTGAACACCACTTTTCAATTCAAGGATCTGCATGCGTAATATTAAGCATTAAAATGCTAATTTTTGTTATAGTCAAGTGTGTGTCCCCCCCTCTAAATGCCAGCTAAAATAATGGTTGTTTATGGAGATGTGAAAAAAGTCATGGCAGTAGTACATAATATAATGAAGTTAAAAGGAAAACTATCACAGCTAAATGGGCTTTACAAGTTAATGAGTAATAGTCGACCAACTTAAATTTGCAGTTGGAGAATTGATTGGGGCATATATCGATGTATGGGAGAACATGTTTTTCGACTGGAATGTTGAGTTTGTTTTTGGGATAAATTCATACCAACTTCCCAACTACGGAACTCTCCATTGTGCAGGGTGTGACACGCACTTGACCGGTTTTTTATAATGTTTTATGACACCTACGAAACAAAGGAAAATTATTTTTTCTGGTTAAACGCGGGCGATGTTAAAGTTTTTGGCGAAAAGTATACGTTTTTATTTTATGTGTGAATGCACAGCAATGGTATGGCTATATATACTTCTTAGGGCTAAAATAGTGTTCAAGAAACTATTACACAAAATCATCCACTCCAACTTTATCTTAAAACAATATCCATACGAATCAGAATGCTAAGATAGTTAGTCTATCTTCCATTCTGTTTCATTCAACATCCCTTTGTTAGCCCATCGCTCCACTAGCTTTTGAGACAATAGAACAAATAATGGATGCTTGGACTTCTAAGATAACATGATGTACGAGTTTCTTTGCCATGAAGCTGTTCAAAGACTCGTTATGTTCGTTACTTCAGAATTTGGGAGACGATAACGTTAACGACTTGATAACTTACAAGTAAATGAATGTCTGTATTTATGGAAAGTTAGGTATAGATAATCTAATTTTAAATTGCGAACCCCTCCACTGCTTGTATACCTATGTAACCTAGAGATTTCAATTGTTTGTGTAGAAATTTCGAGGAGTTGCACAAATTCGACAGTCTTTAAATTGTGTACTTGTATCGAAAAAGTCACGCCTTTATATCAAGTTTCAAAAAAAAGAAAATGATTCCGCACGTCCAAACGAATGTTTGACAATTTTTTCAAATAGGGAACTGCTATAGTAACTGGCCACTCATAATAAAAGAGGTAGAAAGAAGATAATGTGAACTAAAACGAAAATACAATAGATACAGGAATATGTTTAGTCCTTTTTATTCATGAGGTTGCTTGCATTACCGTGTACTCCTGTGTGTCTACCTCTTTTGTTATGAGTAGCCAGTTAATATAGCGTGGCCAATTACTATAGCAGTTATCCGTAAACGAGTAAACTAATTATGTAAGCCGCAGTAAAGGTATATGATATGCCACTATACAAACGAACGTTTTTAAAATTACGTGGATAGACAGTGCCAATACGAGAAGGCAGAATCATAACAGCCCTTCGACTTCGCTCCAGACCTTCCTCGCTTCCTTAAATAAATTTGCATTCCTAATGGATAAATTTGAGTCACCAAATTGTGTAAAATGCAACTTAATTGAAGATGTTTATCAAATCATCATGGAGTATATAAGGAACGAGTCGGATATACGAGATTTGTTATTTGGGTTTAATCATATGTGGGAGACGGGGTATGTAACAGCGTCCTTACTGCTCCTGCTTCGGAAGCAGCCAAGATGCTGTACAGGCTCGAAAACATCGGGATTAATCGTAGACACCGCTCGTACCTCTGCGATTAATCCTAATGACACTACTATAGTGTAAGATCATTTAATTTATGTAGCAGTGTATAAAGTCGATTTGTAATAATGAGGGTGGCATAATCTGTCTAGATTAAAACTGTGATCTCGGAAACTTCTGACGAATATCTCTAACAATTTCGAAAATCACAAACATACACAAAAACAAAAGTCTCGAAGAACATTTCATGCCATTTAATTACAGGTCGTTGATTACAAAACTGGTACAGAATCAATATCCCGTCTGAAGCCCTTCAAAATTTCTTAATAAACTTTTGAGCGCCATATTGTTCCAATTTCAAATCAAAAGCAATAAGCTTAAAACGAACTGGTTGGTTGCTTTCTGATGAAAGTCTTAACATTGGTATGGGGTAGGCTTCAAGACTTTATTGTTAAGGCTTTGTGTTATATCGGTGATATAGGCTTCACTGCCTGCCCCAAATTTTCTTTGACATCGAAAATTGGAATGTGCGCGTTGGAACATAAAATGTATTGATGTGTAGCAAATCTGTTATATCCGGAAGGCATGAGATGTCCTATCGACGATATTATTATTATTGGCAAACGGTAACAAAATTGCTTTTGGCAAAGTTTACCAATTATTGCCGAATTGGGATTTATGAATAAATGTAATAGTTAGGTACGTATCATAATGATATAGGAATGTAGTACATTTATAACTGAGTTCAAAAAATGAGAGGGTTCTATCTTTGTATTTATGTTTTTTTTATGTATGTTCATCTATATCTAATACTGGCCATAAATACTGTTACATAAAAACTTTCCTTTTTTCAACTCTTTAATTATTTTGAATTTGGAACCCGTTTATTGTATTAAAAAATTCTTTCGATTTCGCGCCAATTTACATATTTTTTCGTGTTTATTATCAAATTACAATTGATTGTCTTGCACAAAGTAGATGGAGCTGTCGGTCATATTCAAGACACTTCAAAAGCTTGGTATCAGCCGTATTTTCGTACTATCGATAGATATATCAGCACTTCCTTTGTTGAAGACCATAAAAGATCGGGGCAGCCGCGTGCTGTTAGAGCTACAAACGCTGTTAATGCTGTTAAAGCCAGAATTCACTGAAACCCCATTATGAAACAAACAATCTTATCGCGAGAAATGAAGGTTCCTGCTAGGACTCTGTCGCGTATAGTAAATCAATACCTAAAGCTCGGAGCTTATCGTCAATATATAGGACATGCCCTAAATCAATCCTTACAGTTAAAGAGAGTGGATCGATCAAAACGCTTTCTGTCTCGATTAGTAGGTGAAAGACACAGAAATATCATATTTACTGATGAAACAATTTTAACGATTGAAGAGCACTACATCAAAATGACAAACTGTATACTACTGGTCGGAAAGGTACAACGTGGTCATCACCCTGCGTCAGTAATGGATTGGGGGGGGGGGTCATATCAAGGAGTCACAAAGTTTGAGAGTGAAGACTTCAGCCAAAGTGTATTAAGAGACCGTCTTGGATCGTGTTGTGAAACCTCTCAGCAATACACTTTTTAAACATGTACCTTGGTCTTTCCAGCAGGACAGCAGGACTCTGCATCTGGTCGCAAGGCACAAACTACCCAAGCCTGGCTCGAAACCAATGTTCCGGACTTTATAAGAGCTGAAGACTCGCCCTCGTCTAGCCCAGATGTAAACCCCTTAGAATACAAATTATGGTCAGTTTTAGAGGAAATGGCCTGCTCTAAACGACACACCGACATTGTGTCTGTTAAGAAATCTCTGGAGCAAGCAGTGGCTAAATTTCCTATGAAAACAGTGCGTGCGCGATTGGTGACCAGACAGATTAAAGGCTTGTATCAACAAAGCCAAAGGTGGCAGTTTCGAAAATATTTTTTTTTTATTTTTTTTTTGCTGAGATTTCAATAAATATAATAATGCATTATCATGTGTGTACCAAATGAAAATGCATTATTTTTTTAATGAAATAATCTAATTTTAATACAATTTATATGTACAGTCGCCAGCACATGAAGTTACCACAAATTGTCAAATTGTATTATTCGATTTTGAACTTATCCATCAACATTTGCGATTAAGGTTTAAAATCGTTTGGAGATATTTGACAGTTTGTGGTAACTTGATATACTGGCGGCTGTACATATAAGTTTTATTAAGATTATATTCATCTGCCTAGCCTTTTTCCAACTACGTTGGGGTCGGCTTCCAGTGTACCCGGATGCAGCTGAATACCAGTATTTTACATGGAGCGACTGCCTATCTGACCTCCACAACCCAGGTACTGGGTAACGATACCCCTTGGTAAGACTGTTTGTCAGACTTTCGGGCTTCTGACGACCCGTAACGACTGTCAAAGATCCACGAATGACAGCCGGGACCAACGGCTTAACGTGCTTTCCGAGGCAAGGAAGGATCTTGGTATTTAAAGATGGTCACCCATCTACGGACCAACCGCGGCAAGCGTAGCTTTACCTGATTGATTGACCCGTGCGGCAGTATTTTATTTAGCATATTATTTAGCCACAAGCCCCTCCTATTAAGATTATATTACTTCATAAAAAAATAAATGCATTTTCATTTGTAACAGAACTTATGGCCGGACTTTGTCAATTGTCAACTGATTTTGGAAATTCTTTTTTAATTTGGTAGAAGAAGCTTTCGCGGTTATTTCATATAAATTTTATTCACTTTGCTTGTATAGTTTTTGAGTTAACTTCAATAATACATATTTTTCCAACTTTGTCTATACGTATATGGATGATGTTATAATAACTTCCAGTCACTGTTATTGACATAGCTGGTAGTATTCGAATTTGTATGGGGTGGTACCATAACTAAACAGTGAAATATAAAAACGAAATTGAAAGTTATACCTCCTTCACAATCCTAAAACGCCATTCTATTTGCGGAAACGATTTTCCTCTGCCCGTCCTTCAGATGCGCCTTGCAGGTCGCATCTAAGAAACCTTCTTAAGTCCCCTCCCCTTTTCTACTCCTTTTTCTTCACTGTGTATGCAGTGCAGTTGTGGAATTTACTTCGGCCGGACATTAGGGACTGCCAAACTGTTGCAGTATTTGAAATAAGAGTGAAAGAACACTATCTTTCCACTTCTTCATAGTTGCATATGTATATATTATTTGAAATTACACTGTATTTTTTATATTCTATTGATATTTATTTTAGAAGTATGTTTGTATGTATAGGTTTTATGAGATGATTTTGATTGAAAAAAAATATTGATGATTCTAGCACAAGTCAACAGGAAGAATTTTTTTATTGACATATTTTCCTTATTGACCGATAAGTCCTTATTAAAAATTGCAAGGATGTTTAAGATATAATTAATTATTTTAGCTCTGAAGACATCGCTGTTATTTCGTTATGAAACAATACTTTATTTTGCTAGTAAACAAAAAAGGCATACTTTTTTGCCAGCAAAGATCTTCCTTGCTTACACAATCAACCTATTAGGCATGTTTCATTGACGGTTTTTTGGTTAATGTAATTTAACTGTTAATCATCAATGGTCAACTGGTTGAAAAAACTGTTAAATTATTAACAGGTTTTTAAATTTCAATTGTTGGCCTTTAGCGTCAATGTATGTCAACGGTTTCGATCAATAACAGTTTTGGTGCAAACAATTTATTGAATTTTCGATCAATAACAATTTTGTTGCAACTAATTTATTGAAGATTATTGTTTTGATAAGAATTAAGATTACTTAATTTCTATTTTGAACTGTAATGAGAATGACTTTCCCTTCGTACTTTTTCCAGGCTTAGGACTGGCTGGGTAAAAATAGTATCCAGGATTCCAGGCTTACCTAAATGATCATCTGATTTTATATACATTATTCATCAATTTTATGTAAAAATAACAAATTGAACTTTCTTTTCTCGCTCACACGCATAAGTCCGCCTCCAATGCGTCGATGCGACGGTGTTCGCGCCAGAATCGCTAGTTTTCGGTATCCTTCGGAAGTATTCGTTCCGCATACTACGTAATTCTTAGAAATGAATAAAATAATAGTTGAGTGCGTTGACGCAAATTAACAGCTTATATTTTCAATCAGTTTTTTTCGGAAATGAATAAAGTAATGTGTAAAGACGTTGAGTGCGTTGACGTAAATTAACAGCTAATATTTTCAACCAGTATTTTCATTGATGAAAAACAGTTAACTCGTTGACGAACGAAAAGTCGTTAAAAAAAACAGTTTATTGATTCAACGCCCACCTCTACAACCTATAATGTTCCCACTGCTGGGAAACATGCCTCCTCTCTGTGAGAGGGAGTGGGCAGTAATGCACCACGCGGGCCCAGTGCGGGTTGGTAGACGTCACATGTCTTCGAATTTTTGGTTCTAGGACATGCCGGTTTCCTCGCGATGTTTTCCTTCACCGTTTTGAGAGCAGTGGTGGTGAAATAATTTACACAAAGTAAAGCGCCTGTCCGGGTTCGAACTTACGACGTACAACTCGTATGTCGCGGCCGTTAGTACTGGGCCACCACTGCTCACAACTTCCTTGCTTGCTAATCAAATAATAGCCTATACCAATCATCGCAAAGTTACAACTTGAATAGGATTATTTTCGTAAATTATGCCTGTTTTAATTAATAATGAATTTACTTGGTTAGTCTAAATTATTTTTATTTATTTAATCTTGATCATCACTTATAAACTATGCAATCAATGTTCTCACCAACCCAAAATGGCTGAAACATACTAAAATATCCCAACAATATCCTACAAACATGAATTCAACCGCTTATTCTTTCAGTAATTCGACCTTCAAGCACTGAGAGCGCTTCAGAAACCTAATACCGAAACATATTCGAGATAACAACAGATGGCCAAAACACCGAAGAAAGTTGGTCGAAAAAATAAGGCCATGCCTACACGTTCGGTGTCAAGCAATAGCCACATTACGTCAGCGGTGGGAGGGAAATGAAATAATTTGTCGTTCCTGACGCTACTTGGGTACAAGAGCGATGGTGTTTGAAGTAATATATTATGCGTACTTACCTACTTGTGGTGTGTTTAAGGAGCTTACCATGACAATTATTTGGAAATACTACCTTTTGGTAACGTGAACGAATTATGAGGAAAGAAAGATAAATCCTTTTTTTTTTCACAAAATATCAATTTACCCTCCATATACGTGGATCCATGCGAGACACAAGAGCGTATTAATTGTTTCTGTTTATTCTTTAATGAGAGGTTAAAGGTAAAATCATATAAAATGAATTGAATTCCGTTGAATGATTTTGATCCGAGCCTGTCCCATGCTGCCTTCCCTCAGCGACGCCCTAAGCCGAGGCCCGTACCCCGTCGCTTAGTCACTTAGTGATATAAGTTTTGTGCCCTAGCCGGAGACCTTAGTTTATTTAGGCATCCACAGGATAGCCTGGTTAAGCAGCCGACAAACTCCTTGGTGCACTTGCGATGAGCCATTTTTTACGTAGGTAGTACTTCTTTTTTGTCACTTTTTTATGGATTTCAATTCGTGTTATTTTAAATTTTACTAAAAAACATCCCTTTGGGAA
Organism: Atethmia centrago; assembly: GCA_905333075.3. Taxonomy (NCBI): domain Eukaryota; kingdom Metazoa; phylum Arthropoda; class Insecta; order Lepidoptera; family Noctuidae; genus Atethmia; species Atethmia centrago. The sequence continues at coordinate 8,485,769 of HG995377.1, forward strand.
TTTAGGAAAAAAAGGCCAAAACAGTGAATCTATAATCATGAATTCTCTGATATAATAATGCAATATAATTGAATTAATCTTCATTTTGTTCTTCTGGAACCATATTGAACACGCCAGTAAAGTAGTGGAGGAAGGAAAATGAAGCAATTTGTCGTCACTAGCACTACTTGTGTAAACAAGAGCGATGGCGCCTTAATAAATCATACTTCTGGTCCGTTTTGCCCACTCTCCCCCTTCGAGGAGCTTAACTATTATTATCAATTATATGGGAATATTTTTTCTGAATTGGGCGCAAAGGGAATTATTATGTTGGTTAAGGTTAATTGGTTCGTTCTCCTCTTTCTTATATTTCTTAATATTTTTAGGGTTTCTTACCTCAAAAGGAAAAACTGGAACTCATATAGAATCACTCGTCTGTCTGTCTGTCTATCCGTCTGTTACAGCAGATTTGTTCCGAATCTACTGGACTGATTAAGTTGAAATTTTCATACACGTACGAATTTCTGTGACCCCAACAAAAACGTGTAACGTAAATAAATGAATTTTGAAAACTTTTTTCCAAAAGGGAACCCCTTTTGGGAAAAAAATCGGAAATAAAAATAAAAAGCTTTGCAAACTGTACCATCTGACATATCAAATGATGAATTGTTATGGGGATACCAAACATTTTTTTTTTATAATTTTAAAATAATTAGTTTTAAAGTTATTAAAGAAAATATATGAAAATTTACCATTCCCCTTATAACTGCTGAGCTTATAATTAAAAAAATACAGAGGATAGTTCTATACTTATAGATTACAGGAAAACCTATAAGAAGTCTATGGTCTTAGAATAGCTTGTTAAATCACCCAATATTGCGCGGACAAAGTTACTTTTGCAGTTGGAATGTATGGGGGAACTTGTTTTTAACTAAATGTTAAGTTTGTTCTTGTTTAAACATAATCATCATACTCTTGCCCTTATCGCCATTTATTTGGGGTTATTGCCGTACGTCTCTTTAGGGTTCCGTACTAAACAAGGGACCCTTATAGTTTCGCCATGTCCGTCTGTCTGTTTATCTGTCTCAATGTCTGTCCCCTCTGTAGCTCAGAGACGCTTAGTACTAGAAAGCTGTAATTTGGCGTAGGTGTAAGATTTTATTTTAGCACTTTGTCGGCGTGATTAATATGTTTTAATCACGCCGACAAAGTGCTAAAATAAAATCTTGAAAAGAAAATGTTTATTGGGTACCTCCCTTGCACGTAATGTGGGGATGATATTTTTTCTCGTCTATCCCATGGAGTTGGGTATCGTTTGATAGGCCGATCAAAAATATTGCGTGTCTGTGAACACTACTTTATGATTGAAAAATTCGTTTGCGTAATATTAAGCATTAAAGTGCAAGTTTTTGTTAGACTCAAGTGTCCCCCTGTCAGCTAAATGGATATTTATAGAGATGTGATAAAATTCATGGCAGTAGAACAAATAATTAAATTAAAAAGAAAACTATCACAACTAAGTAGGCTTTACAAGTTAATGATTAATAGTCGACCAACTTAAATTTGCAGTTGGAGAATTGACCATGGCATATATCGATGTATAAAAAAAAGAACAAGTTTGTTTTTGGGATAAATTCATCCCAACTTCCCAACTACGGGACCATTCATTGTGGGTGGTCCGACACGCACTTGGCCGGTTTTTTTTATTAAATTCTACCAGTCGTCTTGTATATTTTGAATTTCATCCCATAATTAGTATAAAATAATGTAGTGAATGAAAAATGTATCTCAAAACAACTTGACTGAATATTCCTAACATTGTGGCTTGGAAAGCAATAACAGTCCTTTATTACCTTTCTACCTTTTATTCATGAACTCTTAAATCTTACTAAAGTAAAATGTTGGAACAGTATAGAAAAGTGATAAATAATATTTCTCTAGAGCATTAAAATAAACGCAACCAAGAATAACCATTAATATAATAGTCCAATAAAGTTCAAGATTTAATAGAAACTTCAACCTTAAACATAAAACTCGGCTAATCTTGAAACACGAATAAAAATAGCTTTAAAACTACTGAACGGCAATCTAGTGAAATGGAGCCACAAATACTTTTAACTTTTCAATTATCCTACCCAACCATCTGAATAATTGCGGTTTATATTTGAAACAGAATAAAAATCACAGTTGGTTGAAACTTTTATTTAAAATCTGACATTTTAAGTCGAGTAACTTTAGGAAATACCTTATTTCGCAGAAGATAAGGCATACTAATTATTAATCTTTAAACGTTCCATAATCAAAATATTCTTCCTATCACCACAAAAAAACCACACGTCATAATCACCAACGTTAGCATAAAGGCTGGTGATTGGGTTATTTTGTTTTCAACAGACAAAAGGACGCCAAAACTAATCTTCGTCGCATTCCGTTGCCCTTTAGAAATCTTTGTAGATGAACGTCTATTATTTGCAAGGAAAACAGGTTCTTTTCAATTTATTGAAAAACTTTAATCCAAAAAGCACATAGAATTTTGGTTTGAAAATTCACAAAAGATTGAAAACAGAAAGCAGAGTGCAAACAACTCATGACATTCTGTTTACTATTTTGGCTTGTACCTTGTGGTTTGGAACGCAATATTTCCGTCAGGCAAACGACGCCGGGCATGTTTCTTGAGTATACAAATACGGCAATAAATTGCGTGTTTTACTTTGCCATACAAGTCACGGAGACCGGTAAGGGTAATATTAATGTTCAAATGGCGACAAATCGTAAACTACTATAATGCTTAATGTGTGACTTGAACATGGGTAATTGAATCGTTTACCGACCATTTGGGTCTTAGGCTTAGAATGGATGACTTTTGATACGGAATTAAATAAATTACTTCGTTTTACATGCTACGTTTTGTGGGAGACAAAGCTGCCTTATTTTTTTTTTTTTTTAACTAACGGAAACAAAACAGTATAATTGAAAAGCACCGAGACAAATAAAAGTTGATTTGTTACTTCAACTGCCATGTTGCCCGCAACAGAAATTTGGAGGAGTGAGTTTACGACAAGTCATAATAAGATTCAATGTAATAACAAGTAGTTCTTATACTAGGTATCCAAAAATTTAGAAATTGCACCTATGCAATCCATAAGAATTCCGGGAGCTCCTTCGCATCTGATATCAGTGTTGCCAGTGCCCTGTCGTCAAAAGTTACCCAAGTGTTCGAAAAGTAACGTTTTCACAAAAAAAGTAACGCTTTTTAAAATATTTGTATTTTAGTACTAGTTAAACAATTTGAATTGTATTTAGAACTTTTAACACACTTCAATCACTATTTTAGCATATTTTAATGTTTTTTTTTAATCGACGGGTGTAATCCTGGAATCTTGAAAAGAAGAAAAATACTACAGTAAAAACTGTACATTATTGTGGAATGTACACAAACTTGCATTCATACAACTCGCTCTTTCTGTTTGCTCATTCTAGCAGTGCGATAGAGAGAGAGAGAGAGACATTGGTGCCGATTCACAAACTAAACTTAATTTAAGTTCAGTGCATATTTTTCTTTCTATTTTATTAAGAAAAGGACTGAAGCTAAATTTTAGTTTAGTCCTGTCAAATTAATCAGCGCTTTATTTAAATTGACGTAATTTTAGTAGGCAAGTTTTTAATCACGTCTAAACTTGTATGGAGTAGTGACAGGCGCTGATGAATTTGACAGGACTAAACTAAAATTTATATTCTGTCCTCTTCTTAATGAAATAGGTACAGTGAAAAAGATGCACTGAATTTAAATTTAGTTTAGTTTGTGAACAAGGGAATCGGTACCATTACTTAACTTTCATTTTAGTTTAGTTGCAATGCCGAATAGCTAACATTACGCACGCACGCACGGCACACTTGCTTGCCCTATTGAGGTCACCTTCTCAGAAAAAGAGCCACTTGTTAAAAGAAACCGCAACATCGAAAGAATTTGCAAGGACAGTGAGATACCTCTTTTATGCTCTAAGCAGAATATATCTCTATAACTTTATTTTGCATATTGAATATGAAAAGTTCAATTTTTTCTACAAGAACACAAACATATAATTTTCATAAATTGTCTTGCCTTTTACCATCTTCAATCATAGCACCTATTCTTTTCCATCTTTTAACTTTCAAGAGGTTATTTAAATCATAAATCTGCTTCTTATCTTGAACATATCACAGTGGGCAATAAACAGTAACTCACAAGGGCAAACGCTATCAATAAAAATACAAAAGGTACACTTCTTCCTCATAATTCAGGGTTACTGTCCCATTTAGTGGTCAGCAATTCGTTCTTTCATTTCGTTAATGTACCCAAATATACTATTCATGTTCGTCCCCATTCAAACTCGGACCTTATATTTAAATAAGCCCTTTTATGAGCCAGTTACGGTACATGTTACGGGGATTTGCCCTTTTTCAAAATACAAATGCGAAGGGAAGCAATATGCACGATTTAAAACCAATTGTGAACTTTGATTTTATTGTTTGAAATCACAACGCTCATCATTCATGGGTATACGAACTCGTTTTATGTCTTTGAAATATTATGACCAGAGACTTGTAATTGTGTTAACCCTCCGCTGCGAGTCAAAGGTAAATTGTACGAAGAATAACTCAAAGGAATTATTTTTCTTTGAATTAATTTCTTCATTTATATTTGCTTATTCGTTTATTATTCGGCTCACAGTCTTCAACTTTGTGAAACAGCTGCGTATGTACTGTGTTCTTGAACTTGGAGTTTTCACCTTGTAAGATTTGATTCGAAAAATGTTTTTCGAGAGTTGTAAAAGTTTTCTATTTCACTTGTTAGTTGTTTTTTAGATAGTTGAGATCTTAAACTCATGATCAATTCACTACGAAACTTGAATAAATATTTTATTCAGTTTCTTTTGTTATGTTTTTATTATGTGAATGTACGTAGTTGTCACTCATTTGGTACAGATAAATAAACTACGACAAGAAAAGACTGTAATCAAACAAAAAGTGTGTTCTTACAAAGCTTGTTTCTCAATTACCTAGTTGGGTTTACCGTATTATATTCTGCGTCTGTCTGCAAAATTTGAAGACGAAACGTTATTCACTTTAACCGTACTACAAATTAAAATCCTATTATTTTAATGGTTTTGTAACGAGTGGGCCCGAAAATATGTGCTCAAATATTTAAGATATTAAAAATCAAAACTAATTACTCTCATGTCAAGGTTACTTAAAATTTGTGCCTAATATAAAGGATGTCGGATGCTTTGAAGGCTCAACGACGAACAAAGTAATTAATTAAACAATTAATATTATAGACGCATTACGAAACTGCTGTGTTGTGACATAATGTTGTTAATTACAATCAATTACAAAGTTATACCACGTTGAAGGTTTGTAAGTAATAATTCATTTTCGTAAATACACTTTTCTGTTTGATCTTTCGGAGAACTCTTATTATTTATGGTATGGATCATGTAACAACAGCGCACAGCATAAGTTTAGATTACAGCTCTATTTGTCACGTGCAATTTTACATGTTAACATCAGCGGTATAAAGCTGAAAATTGGTTGACTTTATAAAATAACATTACGCCTGTATTACCCGAAGGTTTAGGCAGAGGTGTACATATAGTACGCCCACATTTCGCCAGTTATGTTTAAGTCCCATGTAGTAGGGGGCGAGGCCATTGTCTTCAACTGGGCACAAATCCAAGTTGACTTTGTATTACACTCGCGGTCAAAATAATTTGACCCCTGTAACTTACAAATTTAATAATGATACATGCATGAAACTAACTTTATATTACAGAAAATTTTAATATCGTATGAAATAAAACCTTAAATGATCTACAATGTAATTAAAAAGAGTTCACATTTTAAAAACCTCGAACTCAGAAATAAATTCAATTCGCGATTGTTTTACTTATGCTTTTTTTTCTCACTTTTGTTTTCAATCTGTCAAATCAAAATGATAAAAGGCGGTCATTGTCATCTTTCACCATCATTATTGAATTACCATCATATCGCTAACTCCAGAAGAATGTAGACGTATAGTCACTATGTTAGAAGATGACAAGTCAGCGAAGCGCAGCAAGAACAATAGGCGTGTGACTTTCTACCGTACAGCGAGTCGTCCAACGTTTCCGAGAAACTGGACAGAACATAAGAAGACCAGGAACCGGCAGACCCAGATGTACTACGACTCAAGAGGATCGATTTATTGTTACGACTATGCTCTGAAATCGAGGAGAGAGAGAGGGAGATCCGTAGAGACGACGTAAGCGAGCGGACTGTAAGGCGGCGGCTCCTTGAAGCTAATTTGACGAAGCTAATTTTGTCCAAAATTTGAAGGGGAACATCGGACAGGAAGATTACGTCACGCCCGCGAACATGCTCAATGGGGGAGACGAAGAATGGGCAAGAGTAATGTTTTCTGAAGAATCCAGATGTATGCTGTATACACTTGATGGGCGGTAAAGTGTTTACCGACGGCCTGGGGAACATTTTATTCCAGGTTGTTTTGAAGTGCCGTTTGGAGTCCATCGCCGAGTTGCACGGAGTTAGCCCTGATAGAAAATGGTACGCTAACTAGTGCAAGATATGTGGAAGAAAATTTTAATGAGCATATCGGCCCATATTTATTAATATGGGAGAAAATTCAATATTCATGCATAAGAACGCCAGGCCACATACAGCTCAAATTGTAAATGAGAATTTTCAGGACGTTGGCATTCATCGCATGGACTGGCCCGCGAGAAGCCCGGACCTAATCCAATTGAACACGCTTGGGACGAGCTTGGGAGGTGTGTAAGAAATCGAAACTCCGCCTCAGATACACTTCGAAACCTGAAACATGCGTTAGTGGAAGAAGTTAAATAAATCAGCCTACGTGCTGTATAAGCTATCACACAAACTTAGCAATGATACACTTCTACTAGCTTATCATGGGTTGGTTGCATCACTATTAAAATTTGGAATAATTTTTTGGAGTAACTGTAGTGAGAGGGAGGAGATTTTTAAGGCCCAGAAACGGTGTATTGGATCTATTTTGAACCTTAAAAGCACAGACAGCTCTGAACCTGCGTTTTGGTCTCTAAGGATACTAACTTTTCCATGTTTGTACATATTGGAGGTGGCAATTTTTGTAAAATCCAATCGAAACTTATTTCCGTCACTGGCCAACGTAAGAACACGTAATGGCCCCTTGAGATCCCAATACAAGAACTTGCTACATTCGGGTAATTACAAAACAGCACTATTAAGGAAAAGTATTATGACAATGGGACCTGTCAATTATATTACAATACCTCATGGTTTTAAGGATTTTTCTGTAAACATTTTTAAATCTAAGGTAACTGCACTACTTTTAGGGAAATGTTATAACTCAGTCAAAGACTTTATAAATGATATGAGTTTATCCAGATTGTGATTGTTATAATTGATTGTAATTTGACCATGTAAGACTTTGTAATTGTCTATAATATTATTGACTTCACTTTAATTTCTATTTTGTTTTGTTGACATTGTTTTGTTTGTTTTAATGTTTTAATTTATGTAATAATTTGCATGCCATAAGGTAGACTGTAGTCGATCTCATTAATTTAAGTACAACATCTTATACCTGTACCTGCATTTTTAGCAAATAAAATTCTAATTCTGATTCTGAACGGACCATTATCCCGCAACAAACTTAAAAAACAGCATGCCCAATCGCCTGGCAGCTGTGAGATGAGCCCGTGGAGGCAATACAAAGTATTAATTTTGTTTTAAAGTTAGTTTTTGTGTTGTATGTGAGGTACCAACTATTAATTTTTCAACCTAAAAATTGTTTTTTTTATGTAATTTTGACAATTAAACTAATAATGCTTCCAAAACTTGGTGTTGTTTTATTAAATGGTAAATTATCTACAACGTTTTATTGAAGCCGCTAGTTCTATTATTTTTTAACCAGCATTCTTTGTCCGCCAGTATAAGTATCATCATCATCATCATCATTTCAGCCGATAGACGTTCACTGCTGGACATAGGCCTCCCCCACGCACCGCCACTTTGACGGATTTTGTGCTTTCCGCATCCAGCGGATTCCTTCGGCCCTCACAAGATCATCGGTCCACCTTGTAGGAGGCCTTCCAACGCTACGTCTTCCGGTCTTACGGTCATCCCATTTCTTCCCGTGGGTGTTGTAAAAGGCGACTAAAAGACTTACTAGAGAATGGGCTGCTACCCATTCTCTACTAAGTCCTTTAGTCGTATGGTGTTAAAATAATGTGTGTGTTAAATACTGCGATCGCTAACCCGCCTGCCAAGTGTGGCGATTATGGCAACCCCCACCCCCAAATGACAAGCAAATATAAGTATATAACATATAATTTACGAATGTCGCATAATTCCTTTTAATTTTAATTTATATTAGTTTTGTCTTTACAAAATTGTGCGAGTGAAATTATACATTTGAGTAAAGTCGTACGTTGATTAAAACTTTTACCTGGTTGTGCAGCCACACAACACTACACTGTATCAAAGGTTCGGTAAAATTAAAATGTTCCAATTAGTGACCCAATCAACTCTGGATTCTTAATTGATAAATGATAAATGATAAATGATTTTATTTCTGTAAGTAGGTTTTTACAAACACTTTTACACGTCAAAACATATTTTTTTAAACTAGATGAGGCCGGCGTTTCCTATCTGACTACTCTGAGAAGAAAGGCCGAAACAAACTCAGAGGTCACAGTCTCTTTTAAAGTCCAGACATAATCTTGGTCAGATCATGTGAAGACCATGTCGATTGGTGTCTGAAATGGTCTTTTGATGAAAGAACCACACAGATTGAGTGGACCTGTCCAGTCAGTGCACGCATTTGTCAGTCGTTGTGCAGCTCAACTCATAACTAAAGGAGCTCAACGATTCAACGAACAACATTGCGTTCACCAATCATACAACATCGCATAATAATAATGTTATGTCATTATGATATAAAACTTAAAACGTAATCATTTTCGTTTGCGTGGTATAATAAATAACTTCTACCACAAAATAATAATCATTAAATTATCGCGTGACCAGTAAATTACCTCTCACACACTAAATTAATATCACCAACAAAAATATGGTCTCTCATCTCATAATAAATAAGGAAAATAATGGGTTATAGAAAATTTACAGAGACCGGGGTCTATTGTACCCTGACCGCGAGTGTTGCCAGATGACGCATCACAAGTTGGCACTAAAGTGACAGGGTCGCACTTTGTGCGGATTAGACTCTTAAGTAGTTTACGCTGTTTATGATTATAATGTAAGAAAATTGAATCAAGGGTTGGAAAAGTCCTTTTGAAAAGGCTGTTGAAGGAATCGAGTGCATCATTAGGTGAGAAATTCTGAAGATAGAAAAGATGTTGATGGATTTTGAAGATTGGCTAAAGCATTTATGGAAAGGGAAATTAAATAGTTTTTTTTTTATCTTTACATGTAGTTCATTACCATTTATTAAGTGATTACTATAATTAAATTTAATCGAATGAATTTATCCTAATAAGTATAATTATACTTTAACTTAAATTTATTTTTTATGAAATGGTTTGAATGTGTAATGTTTTAAAGTATAATGAATCCTTATGTATACTGAAATAAATTATTATTTAATTTAATATAATTATACGTAGTATTTTTATACTGGTAAAATATGTTCACATTATTTGTCGCTCCAACGATTAACTTGTCCTAATTAATATAACTGATTAGAAAACTAAATTCGTAATTATTATTATGTTACTAACATAATATATTGCAAAAGTCAGCTTATTTGGGCTTTGTTAGATAGTAGTTTGGTTATGAAAATCCCAAGCTTGAGACGATTGATTTTAATCTCGGTATACAAAGGATTTATAATATTTTTTTTAACAACATAAATCCTTTGCCGATTATTACAAGTACATTGTAGTTTCAAACTGAGAGCACTGACTTATTTCAACTTATAATCACAGAACTGAGTGGGATTTAAACACACAAAAATAGTTCTTTATAATGTTTAATAGAATCCCGCCTAACTACCTTGTTCCATCTACAGTCAAAGCAAGTAACTACCATAAAAAAAACACAAGATCTGAACTCAAATATGATATCGACATCTGGAGTGATTTCCCGAAAAATAATTAAATTAAATTATGCAATCCAACAATCATAAATAAAGAGACATTAAAAACACCAACCGAAGAATTCACCGAAATAAAAGTAAGACCATAACACATTAAAGAGTTTTGGAACTTGTCCCAAAATAGCTGGCAACGGAGTATTTAAAGATGCCAAGAATTCGAACAATGCTGTGATGACCGAAGTAGTAAACTAGGAGTCTTTTGATAGTGGGAGAAATATTGTTCAAAGTTGTCAGTATTGGGGCTAAAATTGGGGAAATGTTATTATTGCAGAATCAGTTGAAGTAGCGGTGACTACGAGGAAAATTAAAGAAAGAAGTCTAATATTCATAATCAGCCTATAACGTTCACACTGCTGGGACAGAGGCCTCCTCTCTGTGAGTGAGAGTGGGCCGTAACCTACCACGCGAGCCCAGTGCTGGTTGGTGAGTTTAATATAGATAGATTTAAAAACAAGCCACAGAGAGGATGAAGTAATACCTACTCTAGAAAACCGGTCCTCCTCCCCGGTCTTTGTTGCAACAGTGATGATAAAGGCTCATGCGGTCTAGCGCGATATGGCACCAGTCTGCAGAAGCCTTAATTAATTTACCATTTTTTTCTCTGTCGTATGATCCCATTATCATTCAGTAGGCAATAAAAGGTACCTACAGTACAGATATTTTTATACCCTCTGTTTTTAGGTTGAACTACGTGGAGCTGTTTTAAGCCGTGGCTTAGGGTTACACATGTAAAGCCTTTTTATAAACAAGTACCCATCAGATACACTTCTCTTCCGGTATACCTTCTTTTCGCATAATATTCTTTTTCCTAATATACTTTGGTATAACGATTTTGGTATAATTTGTTTTGCCATAATAGTACTTTGCCATATTTTTTTTGGCATACCGTTTATGTTGGCATAATTATCTTGAAGGCTAATTTGTTTTGGCATAAGTTTAATTCGCATAACGTTACTAGACCTAATGACTATTAGCATAATAATATTTAGGTATACAATTAATAGAAATAACGGAAACAAATTTGAGTTATTTTAACGTATTTATTTTGAATTTTCATGCAAATGATTTATTTAATCGCCAGATAACTTTTATCTGAAGAATATATAGCGTAGGTGGCCGGCAGGCTGAGGAGCAGGCGGCTGCGAGCGAGCCGCCGCGACTGAGGCTGGACGGCGAAGCCGGCTAGCACGCCGGAGCTGCGGTGGTGAGCGAAAGCCGTCTGCGACGATTAGCACGCGTGGGGCCGCCGGAGGCCCGCAGCGCCGGAGCCGTGACAGAAACCATGCCTGCTACACGTTGCATGCTCACTTGAATGCTGCATGCTTGCATGCTTACTTGCATGCCTGGTGTATGCTTGTTTACATGTTATGCTAATGCAAATTTCATTAGAGCAATATTTTATAAAAATGTGTATAGTGTCTAACATTTTAGGTGTTATTTATTACTTCATTGTTATACCTATAAAAATATGTTTTAATATCATTATGAATAAACAAATTTATGCTTTAGAATTTTATGCTTAATAAAGTTATGCTTTAGAATGTTACGAGTATGCTTAATCATTATTATGATTAGAGAAATTATGCTTAAAAAAATATGCGTAAGCTGTTATGCGAAAATATAATTAGGACAAACAAAAGTATTCCAAGTTATATTAGGTCTTAAAATTTTATGCAAATGGATAGGGAACCTTCTCTTCCCTATTATTAGAATACCGAAGCAAGAATTTTAAGCCAGAAAATGATCATGGCAGTAACTTGTATTTCTGGCTTTATTTTTGTTAAAAAGGAGGTTGCATATACTGGTAACAGCCATTTTGTTAAAGTTTTAAAATACGTCTCCCATGGAATCCACGTTAGTGTTTTGCAGTTTCATAAAACGAAAGTGAAATGTTAGATACATATTTTTTCTTAGAAAAACGTAATTGAACTTGTCATACGTATCATAATATTCGTGTTATTGTGGATATATTGTCATCAAAATGTGTTAAAAAATAAAAGAGTCTCCTCGAGAATTCTCACGTATGTCATTTACAGCGGTTTTAATTCAAAAGGTTTTTGCTATTTGTCAATATCTACTTATCACTATGTTTGAATTTTACACCCATTGGAAGATAGAATTCATTAATATGTAGTAGAAAATTAATTACAGATTTCCTAATAAATGTTATGCATGAAACAGGAAATTCAAACAACGACTTGCATATTAAGTTTATTTTACATGCATTTTGAATATATTCTTAGAACAGCAAGACTTGCATTCAACACAATGTTTACTTTTAATCCAAAAATAGTTTTGTTTGCTTTAGAACGATGAATATCCATAAGCTAGAACATTGTATTCAGATCATGGCAAAGCAAGCATATTCACAACAGAAGCTAAACAAAGCTTGCCGGTTCAAAGAACCAGCTAGAATGGATATTGGTGGGATTACTTTGCTTCATAAGTAGGAGGGGCTCGTGGCTTAGTAATAACAGACGCAAGGGTTCGATCGAAGGTTAAGCTACGCTTTCCGCGGTCGGTTCGTGGATGGGGGACCATACATTACATATCAAGATCCCTCCGTGCCTTGGAAAGCACGTTAAGCCGCAACGTCTTGGCTGTCATTAGTAGACAGTAGACTTTGACAGTCGTTACGGGTAGGCAAAAGCCCAGAAGTCTGACAACCAGTCTTACCAAGAGGCATCGTATTACCCAGTACTAGGACACAGTTTGTGAAACACAAAATTATACAAATAAAAGTGAAAATAAGGTATATTTATATAGGTAGGTATACTCGTATATTAATTACGGACAAGTGACGGATAACTAACAAGCAGTTTCAACATTCCGTATACATTATTTTGATACTTATAAATAAAAATACATATACATAAGTGTTGGTTCGAGGGCAGTGGTGGCCCAGTGGTAACGGCCGCGACTTACGAGTTGTAGGTCGTAGGTCCGAACCCAGACTGGCGCTTTACTTTGTGTAAATTATTTCATCACCAGTGCTCTAAAAACGGTGAAGGAAAACATCGTGATGAAACCGGCATGTCCTAGAACCAAAAAATTCGAAGACATGTCTACCAACCCGCACTGGGCCCGCGTGGTAGATTACAACCCACTCAATCAATGGGATGATGGGTGAAACATTAGGGTGATTATGTTATGTATTGAATCTGCTAATCAAGTGCATAGGTAGTACCCGATTAAGCTTTGCCCGTGTGTCATAACATAATCACCAAATCTGGAGAAGAGAGTTGGTGTCGGTGATCACATGCCATCATTATTTTTTTACGTCTTCAGATCATCAAGTTCACACGCTTGTCTGATCATTCAGTCACTTTAGCTAATAGCCCAAATGTCGCCTAAAACGGTCAGTGCTCTTTACCTGAACCTCTTACGAATAAGAAGAGAAGAAGAGGGGTCGGATTATGCAGGTCACCGACTGCAACTTGCATCACCGCCTATTCAAGTTAGAACCTTTTCCTAAGTTAGAACCACACAACGCAGCAGAAAAATACTTTTTTTTAGTTATAGAAACCTCATACGTCGACGTGAATGTTAAGCTATATTTACACGGTGCAAGTTTATTGCCTGTGGCATACCATAAAATGTATGTATAATATATAATATAATAATATCAACGTATATTCTAAAGTATATAAACATACAACATTGTTGCACGATATTATACGAGCAAGTTAGTTGCCGTTCAAAACTGGCATAGACATGGTAAACAGCACGTACAATAAAATTGAACGTGCAATAAATTCGCATTCAACTCTACAAGTACTAATAAGGAAAACAAGTCAAATAAAATCTTGAGAAAATGTTCAATAAAATTTTAATGAAATATTTGGTAGCGCAGATACCGGGAAATACTTGAATCAATTGTACAAGGACGTGCAACTCTGTGTTAGGACGTGGCAAAACTTGCATGCAATAATCGCCTTGCAATAAAATTGCCTTGGTGTAAGTCGCATGCAATTTTATTGAACGGCAAAACTTGCATTCAATTATTGTATGCCATTTTATGGAAATCGCATGCGTGTAAATACTTGCATGCAATTTTTGCATGGCAAAAAAAATTAACGTGCTTTATGGCATTGCTCTCGATCGTTCCAGAAACTTGCACCGAGTAAATAGAGCTTTAGAGTTGCACCTGTCATAAAGGTAAATAGTTTTTGATTTATTCTTCTCGTCTAGTTGAAACTAGTTTTGAGCTATAAACATACCCGACGTACTTGAAGACGGCGCTTTAGAAATTTATTACCCCTGTACGGTAAAATATGTGCAGGATTAGCCATACAAAAATGTGGTGGAATTTCTATCTGGATTTCAACCTAGCTTTTCAGTTCAGAAATAATAAAAAGAAGAATGTAAATACACTGGATTTTGGTACAAATAACAGCTATTGTTGAAGCTTATTTTACAGACATAAATCTTTAGTAGACGTAATTGGATTCTTGTGACTTTCCTACGTTAACAATTTTTTTCTTGACAGAATTAAATTTAAAATAGCCTTTAAATACAGATACAGATCTGTAGGTAAATAAACCTAAACAACTGAGAACAAAGAATGTAGTTTTATTTAGAGTTTTATAAGATGCTTACATACTTACATACACATACATAAACTCACGCCTTCTTCCCATGGGGATAGGCAGAAACGATAGGACGCTATCTGCTTTGCTCCTTACATATTCCTTTTGCTTCGTTTACGTTCATACATCCGGTCATATACGCACGGCGGTTTCGAGTACTACGCACCTGATCTTTTTGGGGAACATCATCAATGAGGTCACTATTTATGTCTTTCTGGATGGAAGATGTATAGGTATGTTGTAACACACCTTTATAGTAACCCACCCCGATGGAATTCAATGAAGACCACATTGATTTCAGCCGATTCCGTGGCTTTGCACGACACTAAAGTTTTACTTCATGATTCAAGTCTGACGTAAAATGTTTGTGGCTTTACGACTTCCAAAATTCGTTTTACATAATTCGAATTCGTTTTTACTTTGAATGTTGTGCTTTACCAACAAAGAATCGGAGGATTAATCTCCAAAAGAAACAACTGTCTACCTTAATCTAAAATATTAAAAGGTGGTGCTATGGAGACTGTTTACTATTCACCCTCCAGTGTGATCAAACTGATTCTTCTGATTCCGTTTTTAGTTAGAACATAGTCAAACCTTCTACAATATGCAAACTGCCAGCAATCAAAACAGATAGCAGCGTCTGAATCTATTTATAACCAGTTTTTATTAAATAATAAAATAAAAAGGTTTATTGCAGAAACTTGTACAACTTATAGAGGCACGAGGAACAGGGTGTAAAGTTCACTCATCCTCCATAGAAAAAGGGAGGATCCTCCGACCAGACGGGTGTCATGTCTGGTGGGCAACTGCCCGACGGCTGATGTCGGGATGTTGTATATATGCTAGTTGCGCGGTAAACTCTGCTTGCGCGATGCAGGATTTTACGTGACGTCAGTGTGATGCGTAGTTCGTATGTGGCGCTTTAGATGCCGCCACATCACTCCCCTCCGGAGACCGGAGGTCGATAGTGGGCTGAGTCGTGTATCTTGCGATGCTTGCCAGTGCCAGGTGGGGTTCCAGTGGGTCGGAACCGGTTGTCGCATAGTTCGCGGTGGGTCGGAACTGTCTGCGGTGATGCCCCAGTGAGTCGGGGTGGCGCTGCGTTATGCTCCAGTGAGTCGGATGTGGTACAGCGCCGGGTTGAGGGCCGACTGCTGGTGTCGACCAGGAGAGCGTTGAAGAGCTCTGCTTGTTGACCGGCCGAAAGTGCAGTGTGCTGTGCCAAGGTTGCTGATGAGGCTTAGGGTGATGACCAGGTATGCGCGGTCGCTGCATGCTGGTGGTCAGGATACCCGGTGAAGCCGTGGGTGCTGGCTGGCTGTGTGACTCGCCGCTCGAAAGCTTGAGGAAGTGATGATGATGACGTCACGCTGAAGTAGTTGCACGAAGGCTGCGCTGACGTTCATATTCGGGGTCACCAGTATAGAGGCACGAGGAACAGGGTGTAAAGTTCACTCATCCTCCATAGAAAAGGGAGGATCCTCCGACCAGACGGGTGTCATGTCTGGTGGGCAACTGCCTGACGGTTGATGTCGGGATGTTGTATATATGCTAGTTGCGCGGTAAACTCTGCTTGCGCGATGCAGGATTTTACGTGACGTCAGTGTGATGCGTAGTTCGTATGTGGCGCTTTAGATGCCGCCACAAACTTTTACAATAAATCTTACGTAAGGACCTGCTTTTAAGTAAAAGCTATACCTGTGCTAGGAGATCCCGGTCTTCAATGACAAATTATGAAATGGTAAAAGTGGTGTACAAAAAGAAAATAGAATTTAAAAAAAATACAAGTAAAATCTCAAACAAGACAAGACTTGAACTATAACTAAATGCAAGAAAAAGAAATTTAGAGATATAAACTGATCATGATTGGCCGACATGTTTCTTAGCAGCAGCCCTACTTATCCAGGGTTGCTCAACAAAACACCTATACCTCATACGGTAACCACCTAAGTGATTACTTAAACGTTACATAACTTTCACCTCAATATCCTAATGGATGTGGTAACGGAAAAATTACGCAAAACCCTCAAAATCCACTCAGAAAATTAAATGTATTACTTGATGCAAAATAAATACTCGGGTTATCAGATTTCGTTCACCTACAATTTTCACATGTTTTCGCAGTCTGAAAACATATATCTGGGTTTTGAATTCGACTGATGTTTGAAAATCGAAATCAAGTCATTTATTCAAATTAGGCTGAAAATCAGCATTTTTCATACTTCAAAATTAGATAAGACAGTCCCCCTAAACGCCCGCCCTTCACAACAAAGGTGTAACAACTGCCCAAGATTGTAAGACTTCACTGCTCTTTATTCAGAACCTTTAGCCAATTTACTTTAGGGGTTAGCTATGAGTGGGAAGAAAATCTTTATAAATTGACCACAGCCTCAATACATAAATATGACAGAAACTTTCGCTTATTTGGTCACCTGCCAACTTACATATTAGGTAACCAGTGATCTTTCAAAGTAATCGTTAGATATTTATTACATGATGTTAATAAGACGTCTTTAGGAATTGAGATGACACTCTGACTGTAGCCTCTCTATAATATATATATTTGATAATCTGGTGTATGTTCATAAAAATATTTCAAATTTTAAGAAAATGTCCGATGTCCTGTTTAAATACCAGGAATAAACATAATCTTGCTGTACGTCACACTCGCCTCCACAGAGTAGGCAACTCGTTCATGCTGTTACAACAAACTTCCTATTGACATTCGAAACTTATCCATTAAACGATTTAAAAGCTGTATTAAAATCAACATTTGTAAAAAAGCATACTATAAAATTTCTTATTATTTAGAAGACAAAAAAGCTTGAGATTGAGTTGCTCGCTCTGCTAAGCCTTGTGATGAAACCGTAAAACTTGACATTTTAATTATTATGCATAATCATCATTATATATGTACATATTGACTATTATGAATAGTATATATTATTAATTACATGAATATTTACCTTGAAAAGTATTATATTACTTTAATTATTGTGAATGTGAGCACTATGCCGGTCTTTTTATTTATCCGTATTCCTTCCGTTGCCTGTGTTGCCAGGGGCTTCGGAAACCCTTTTGTATCGACCCCTATACTTGTGCTGACGACATCTCTTTAAGGCGTGCGTGGAATACAACGCGCCGTCGACCCGGGCCTGGTCCTTACCGGACGGTGAGCTACCCATTGCTCACCGTCCGCAAGCCCGCACATACGGTGGCCGGAAATCCGCCCAGGATTCCCGACGCCCAGGGCGTCTCCTGCGGCGGCTAGGGACAAGAGGGCGCGAAATTTGCCTTTCCCTCAACCATCCCGCCTCCTTCTTCGCGAGCATTACTGCTTCGCAGAAGGAGGTGACGGCTGCCCATGCCCTCTCGCTCCGTACCATTTAATGATAGTCTGACATTTTGAGTGCTTGATACGGCCTACCCAAATGTCCTTTCCTTGGTATTGGTCGTCGAGTCGTTGAGCTCCTTAAGTTCTGAGTTGAGCTATATGATTACTGACAAATGTTTACACTGACTGGACAGGTCCACTAAAAGTGTGGCTCTTTCCTCAAAAGACCATTTCAGACATGGATCTACATGATCCTCACATGATCTGACCAAGATTATGTCTGGACTTTAAAAGAGACTTTGACCCTTGAGTTTGTTTCTCCGTTTCTTCTCAGGGGTCAGATAGGAAATGTCGAATCAATCTAGCTTATTTTTTATATTTTTTTTAATATGATGTGTAAAACCGCGCTTTCTGATAACCTATTTACAGAATAAACAATTTCATTTCATTTCATTTCAGATGAACTAATTTTTGTATGAATTATGTTAGTTTATTCATTTCCTCATTCGTCTATACTAATATTTCCTGCCTAATCTTATTGTAGACAAAAATAACACCACCATCAAACATTTAAAACAAAACGCCATATGACATTTCATCCCTGTTAACGAGGTCTCCAAATTGACCGTCCCCTGACGACCTACACATTTGTCTCGCTAACAGCAAAGCTTAACCGTGATACTGCGACCCGACATCGACACGCTGACGGCAAGGGAACGGGTCGCCGAGATAACACCGTCAAATGACGTATCGTGACGTGGATATACTGCTGTCTGTCTTGTGTATAAACATGTATATATATATAGACGTCTAGAAGTAGTAGTACAGTAGTACTTAGTACACAAGTGACAGACGCAAACGTGGCCAATAAGGACCTGTGTATACAGGGGTTGTTAAGATAACGCAGTGCATGATAATGCATTATCGTGCACTGGGTAATCCTAAAAACCCCTGGTGATTTATTTCAACCTACAATAATGAGAATATTAAACTAGACTTGGAAGGGCTTGTGGCTAAGTATTAACAGTCGATCGATTAGGTTAAGCTACGCTTGCCGCGGTTAGTCCTTGGATGGGTGACCACATTTACATACCATGACCTCCCGTGGCTTGGAAAATACGTTATGCCGTTGGTCCTGGCTGTCATTAGTGGATCTCTAACAGTCGTTACGGTTCGTCAGAAGCCCTTGAAAAAGAACTTGACTATTTCTTAAAAGGAACATCAAACAAAAGACAAATGAAAGTCTTATTATTGATTGGCAACATTAGCAATTATTTCAAGACAGAAGTAAGAAAACATTCAGTAATAACCTCCATTACTATTGTATGTTCCACAAGAAACAAACAACTGTCGAGTTTATACTAAAGATTTGATAAAAACAAAATTGAAGGTCCATTTTCTTGATGCTTGGGATATAGTAAGATAGATTATGATGACCGTACGCTTATCCTTCATGTATTAAGGCACCATCCATACTAAGATCGAAAGATACTTGTTCCAAAGTAATATTGTCCCAGAAAAAAACAGTGAAAACGTTCACACCGAAGACTTCCTCCGATTTATTTCAAATTGTGTTCGGAAAAAATGTATTGGAGTTGGAATGTAAGAAAATCGACACTAGCTATCAACTGACTACGGAATTGAGAATATATTTTTACTTTCCTTAAAATCTTCTTCTTTATTCTATACGGCAAGTCCGTATTTCTATACGGAAAAGGAATATTTTTTTCCTTATAAGGGATTTGCGTGTCTAGACTAGAAATAAGCAAATTGATTTAGGTACTATAGCAATATTAATAAAGTACAGTCCTTTTGTTATTTTGCACATAATCCTTTTCGTTAAATTATTTTCAAACAAAATAATATTTACTTAATATTAAGCAAACAGTCTTAAAATAATTATATTGGGGGGCTTGTGGCTAAGTAATTACAGCTGCACGGGTCGAACGATCATGTTAAGCTACGCTAGCCGCAGTTTATAAGTGGATAGGTGACCATCTTTAAATACGAGAGAGGACTTGGTGTTTAAAGATGGTCCGTGCCTCAGAAAGCAAGTTAAGCCGTTGGCCCCGGCTGTCATTCTTGGGTCTTTGACAGTCGTTACGGGTCGTCAAAAGCCCGAAAGTCGGACAACCAGTCTTATCGAATAGTATCGTATTACCCAGTATGGCTTCTGCGAAGCAGTAACGCTCGCGAAGGAGGAGGCGGGGCGGTTTAGGGAAAGGCAAATTTCGTGCCCTCTCGCCCCTAGCCGCCGCAGGACACGCCCTGGGCGTCGGGACGGGCTTGCGGACGATGAGCAATGGGTAGCTCACCATCCGGTAAGGACCAGACCCGGGTCGACGGCGCGTTGTATTCCACGCGCGCCTCGATGAGATGTCGTCAGCACAAATGTTGGGGTCCATTAGGGCCGATGCCAGCCGGGGTCGCGGGAAGGTACTAATGAGTCACCGAGGCCCCCGCAACACAGGCAACGGAAGGAATACGGGTGGGTTTTAGACAGTAAGAGTCTGACACACCCTCCCGCTCCGCCCAGAGCGGGAGAAGTTATTTGATGAATTCCCATCCAAAAAAAAAAAGAGATTTCATACCTCTTAAGCTAAAGTATACACTTTAGTCTTGTTCAAAATCGAGATTCATAATCTAGCGAGTACCTACATATTGCCGTAAACATACGCCTAACGCTATCGATCATCAGGCATGTGACAGGTTAATATTAAATGAAGTATGGGATCGTTTAAATAATAAGGACCGAGTGTAAGTCAACATAACATTACACACTTTGCTTATATTCTATCTTCAATTACAAACTATTGCTACTAAATGTAAGAATTGCAAAACGTATTAATAACAATCTGTTGAAAATAACGTGCAGTTAGCACGTTATTTTCAAACTGATTTTTGCGTTATGCTCGTGAACGGGTGCTGCTTGTGGTGACTGGTCGTCTTGCTGACCATGGTTTTGTTTTGTTATTAGTAATTAACTGTTTCGATGGTTCTAGTTTATCATTTATGACTGAGTTACGGCTATACGAGTAACTATATGTACGCGGGCACGTCTTTTATTCCTGGAAGCTTTTATTTAAGTATTAAGTTCTGTTTACGTTTTTATTTCCACTTGATTATAGTTTCTGTGTTTTTCATTTTTTGTTTGTTTGTTGGTATAGTGGAGTGCTAGCTGACATATGGCTAATAAATTCACCGTCATGTGTTGCACGTAGTGTAAATTATTTTTCATACTATTGTATAGAATCCATTATTTTTTCTAACTGAACAGACAGCTGTGTTGCTGGGGAGTTTGTTGCGCCATTTTTCTTCCCAGCTAAAGCACTAGGAAGTGGTTAAGGGTGGGCGTTTTGGGGGACTGTTTTTTGATGTTCAAAAAGAGCTGATTCTCAGCCCAGTTTGAATAAATTACTTTTGATTTGATTTTGAAAAAAAAAACAATAATTTTACGTTGCACTGACTGAAAGAACCACCAATGAAAACTAAGTAAACGTATACTTACTTAATCATTTCTCGAGCATAAGTTACCTAAAATTATCATACAAAGAAACAATATGGCTAGGAATGGGGTGACTACCGAGATGACAACTAATAGAGAAATATGGAAGAAAAAGACATGATGGGATCGGCCCCAAATAAATTGGGATAAGGGCAGGAGTGAGATGATGAAATGACCTAACATGACGTAAATTTGTATAAACAGTCATGCATCTTAAGTCAAACTCACACTACCACTAACCATACCTGCAATATTTATAAACCTAGATATCATCTCGAAACATTAATCCAACTATCAAACTACATAAAGACTACTTCGCTTAAGAGCTAAGTGAAGTAGCAGCTTACAAAACTGAAATCTAACGCCTCGTTCAAGAAAACTGATAAAGTTCGCCTTAACATGGATCCGTGATCGAGACACCGAAACTTTTTCAACTAACTAATTATATGAGTCTTTAAAGGAAGTAATAGTGAAGTTGGTCACTATGCTGATGAGGAAATGGTTATCTTAGTTGGAATTTCCTTTATGAAAAATTTCACTGGAGACTATAGTTAGATGTTAAATTAATTTAAGATTATATAATTTTCTGCGATCCTGTTTATATTATTTGGAAACGAATAATTTCTAAAAATATTAATAGTTCAATGTATAAATGATGTAAATATTTTCAAAATAAATAATTCGCATGTTAAGAGAAAAAGAAAATGTATTATAATATATTGTATATATTTTTATTTTCAGTAACACGTGCATATTAGCGCATCCAATAATGTTGCGATTCCCATTTGTCGTCACCAATTTGCAGGCTGCGAATAATACCTACTACAGTTCTATCACTTTTATTCAGACTCAGTTTCATAATTGAAACGGCATAACAATCCTGACAGAAAAGAAATTACAACTAGCAGATACTAAACAAATTCTAACACTAACGGAAACTAGATTTCCAAATACAAACAAATTAAAAGCGACTATTACAAAAATATCGAAACAAAAAAACATTCACCCTAAACTGCCTACGCACAGAAAAAAGTCATGATTTCCAAATTCAAACGTGAAAAAAAGAAATCGAGCACATAACGCGTCAGGCGTTAGTCATTGACTCCTACCTTTTTACCAAACACTCGACTCAGCACCAACCGATTGAATCCAACGTTAACGAACTATAGAAACGTGACAACGGACGGAATCTTTTTTCGCATTTTCGCATCAAACATTTGTCGCATTCGCATTCGTGTAAATTTGAATAGGGTCCCCCTCTAGTGCTTTACGGTACAAATTCGTCTCATTCACTTTGATTCATTAAAGTGGCATACATCCGATGTGTAGGTACCATTTGGCTACTTTTTCTGCAGAAAATAAAAGTGCACCATGTGAGCGTGAAAGTCCGTTCATTGCAGTGACAGTCGAAGAGAAAAGTAATTGAAAATCTCAGTACAAAGTGTTTTGCGGTGAAACTTTTGTTTCGCGTATTTATTTTATTCTTGCGACTTGTACCAGTTATCCCCAAATGATAAAACAGAGGTTTATGGGGTTAAATAATTGTAGAACACGCGCTAATCAGAGAATATTTCAAGTCCAATAAAATATAGGATGGAGGTTTATATTCATGTAACACAATACGATAAAATCCAATGCTTCATGTCATCCACTCGAAAATGCTATATTTCATCACAATTTCTGCCAATAAAAGTAGGATTATCAAAAGGAAAGCGTTTTAATGACGTAAACACTACGCAAGGAGATTTATCTACCCGTCAGTTGCACTCATTCTAAAAATATCATATTTGACTTGGATTTTTTATTTTAAAATTATTTTTCATTCTAGAACTATAAGCTTTGGTTACTACAGACACAGGTAGTTGGTTCAGAAGTTCCATTACTCTGCATAACCTAGTTTTCTTAAGGGATTGCTGATGAACGGCCAACCAATTACTTTGAGAGGGGAATAAACAGCTAAATAGGTCGCCATTAAAAATAAGGTTAATTCATCCCCTCTATTAATCGTTACAAAGAACAAATACACGAAGTATCCATGTTTTTTACCTACAAATTATTGTATTTATTTAAATATACTTAATTGTACACCAGAAATATACCTAACAAACAATAAATCAAACCAAAACAAAACATACAATGGGCGGTCTTATCGCTTTCAGCGATCTCTTCCAGGCAACCTTGGATAAGTCCTTTTAAAATTATTTAGAGGTGAAATACTTGGGCTTAAACGAAAAATTAACTGAATATTTTGTTTTAGTAGGAAAGAGAATGGTGTTCCCAGATAAGAACTATTCATGGACCGGTTTATAGCAGTAGATTAAAAAAAGATTTTGCTAGTGCCTCCTTTACTTAATATTTATTTGATAAACGAAATCTATTACAAGAAAGTAACACCAACTGATATTTCACTCCAGAAATCTCATATTTTATGAATCCTAAAAGTTACCTTTTAGGATTCATAAAATATGAGATTTCTTATCAACTCCTAATAATACAGGCCACGCACATTACGATATACTTGCGAAAAATTGGACTTGCACAAGTACACATTAACGTGTGTGGGATGAATTAGCACAATTATCTAGCCATTTGGCGTCACGCAGACTAGTCAAGTCTAAACTTGCGCATAAAATGTAAATTATACATGTTCTAGCCCAGGTTGTAGTCTACCCATGTGCCAAATTTCATCCAAATCCGTTCAGCCGTTGTAGCGTGAAAGCGTAACAAACAAACAAACACACTTTCGCATTTATAATATTAGTCAATATTATAAGCGTTACTCCTGGACAGGGCACGCATAGTGAGGAGGTTCTCTCTAAGCCCTGATCAGCTCTGGCACTCTTTCTGATGCTACTATTCTTTATATTATTTTAATGTGTTTCATTTTTTATTTAAATGTAGTAATAAGAATGTACCTAATTAATTGGTACGTATATACAATTAAATGAATATAATAATAACAAATTATTTAAAAAATAAGAAACTCAACTGCTAAAACACATAATTGAAAATAGAAAAACAAGCATTATAATCTATAGAATTTTGATATCGCAGGCGGGGGACAAACAAAAGTTACACCATATTCCAGGTTATTGGTAGTTTTTTAAATAATTTGACTCTAAATTTGACTTGAAATTAGACTCATTACTAGCTATTATTTGATATCAATATTATTGTTTAAAAACCTCCCCTCTCTTTTTGTATTTGCAGATGCCATATAAAAACATTATATAACCCATGTCACTCCCACAATTAAGACGAATCTAACGACACCTCTTATTTTAAAATACATCAAGCCTAAACGGCTACAGAGCGTGCCAAAGTAATATATACATAAATACATACTCTCGAAAAACATTACCCTCCTTCTGGGGCAGTCGATTAAAAACACAATTATTTCAGGGAAACTCTATATAGGTTACATAATATTCACATTACAAAATGTTAGTGTGGTAGTAACAAATTGTAATGAAACATAAATTATGTTAGTAATTTGGTAACTTTACTTAACCGATTCATATAGCCATATCCTAATCTAAAGGTTTTGGAAAGGACTCAAAACGGAGGAGGGAACCAAAACTGGCAGCAATAGTATATAGGATGCTGTTGCTGCTGCTTCATAGATAAAGGGAACACACTATTGATAGTGCATTTTTATTTTTATCATGGCGAAATCTTTTTGATATTACCTATGTAACATACTCAACCAAGTGTGAATTGAAATTAATATTATCCTGAGCCACAGAACACCCGAGTTCATTGTAAGTTATTGGCTTATTTCCAACGAGAATGGCGATTATCCTGTGTTCTTCACCTAAATGATATGCATTACGCAGAAAGAGCCCAGTTTTCTTTATTCTAATGTCAGTTAAGTGATACTAAAATAATATTATGAGATGTCTGTATTAATAAAATACCTATATTAATATTATGTGAATACAAATAACAAGTCAAACAAAAAAAAGGTCTGATTAATTCGTTAATTGCATTTATTTATCAGTCAAAGTGAATTCAACAGTTTAATTGTAAATCCAGTAATTAGGTAACATTTATTTATTTACTATTACCACTTTAAAGAAAGAAAAGACGTTTATTTGCGGGTAACATGACGCAAAGAAAGAACTCAAATACGAAAAGAACAAGTTGCGGTAAATATGCGTCACATCCACGCAAAACGGCCATCGCTCAGCATAATGCTGCGACCTTATGCAAGACAGAGCCCCAGCGCTGGATTTTAGGGACAGCCTGCATTCACGTGATGACGTCAACCGGCGCAGCATACAATGAGATAAAAATAACAAAATAAGAAATTAAAATTAAAATAAATATAATACACACACACATTATGTAGATAGGTACATTTGTTTTTAGAAGTGGGGAACCCAATACAACAGAGGTATTAAACGCGGCATGATACCTTTTAAAGTCGTAATAAAAATATTGTAGGTACCTAATAGCTTATGTACAAAACAGTGTGAATATGTGGTATTTATCCTTGAGACGACTGCTTTTGAATAAACATCAAAATATATCGAACAGAAAGACGTAAAATCATTGAAAGCCGAGAGAAATAACCATTGACACATAATGAAAGATCGAAGTTATTTCTAAATATTGAATAGTGTTGTTTGAAAAAGGTTTTATAGGACAGCACACACACATACGTCGTCAGTAATTTAAGAAATTAATTTTCTTTTTCAAGACAAGTTTAAAAATGATACCTTATTATTACGTAGAAGAAAATGTACGGGACTCAGTCGTATTTTCGTCTACAATGTTGACAAATACGACTGAGTAGACTCAAGAAGTGTAGACTCTACACTACACTATCTCCGTAGTATCGGCCGAAGTTACGGACGTTTCCTACTCCGTATCACCTACGGACATAAGATTACTTCGGAGCCCGAACTGAGAATGAATGACAACACGATTTGACAGTTGTCCCTACTCGCTATGTGTTTGTGCCTGTTCGAAATATTGAATTTGTCACTTGTTTTGACGGATCAACTACTTTCGGATGGACCCGTATCTTTGTTCATGAACTTAGAGAGTAGTTCCCCTGTACTGAGCACTTCTCAAACTGCACATCTCACAAAACTAAGGAAAAAAAAACCAAATATAAAACATACAAAATAACATCCCTATAAAATGGACAACACTCGTCCAAACTCCGGCACAGTGTTCATAAAGGTTTAAATAAACGAACTTTTCATTACACCTTTTATGTGCACTCTCGTAAAATATTACACACAATACATTACCTACGTACTGCCTTATAAATTCCCTGTGCGTGCGTAAAAAAGTACACACTATGTTTACGCCAAAAGTCAATTTGTGTCACTGTGTACCCCAGAGTGATGTGCGTCCTTTGTGAATTGACATAAATCATTGTGGGCCACAGGGAAGATCAAGATGTGAAGGCACTTTTTTTCATCGGCTTTTTATTATGAAGAATAATGTTGAGGAAGTTATTTTTATATTAGGGATTTCTGTAAAATATATGCTTAGTGTTGCGAAATTTATTGTACATACATTGTTTTTATAACCTAGTTATATTTTTTTAATCGCACTAGGAAATCCTATCATTAATACCCTGCCCTTATCCCAATTTAATTGGGGTCGGCGTGACGTGTCCCTTTCTTTTATACTTCTCTATTAGTTGTCATCTCGGTAGTCACCTTCTTTCTAGCCATATCATCTTTCACAGTCCATCCATCGTTTCTTTGGTCTTCTCTTTCTTATAGCCGTCGACATTCATACTCAAGACTTTCCTCACGATATTTTCCTCATTCCTCCGCATCATATGCCCGTACCATGATAACCAATTTCCGCAGAACTTTTCAGTCACCAGTGCCACTTTCAGACTTCCTCTTATGTACTCATTTCTCATTCTATCCATTCGTATCACACCACATATCCCTCTTGACATTCTCATCATAGCTGCACGCAATTGCCTTTCATTCATCCCTTTTGTTGCCCAACATTCTGATCCATACAAGACAGCAGGAAATCCTATATTGAGTCGTAATTGTTTTCTTAAAATGGCATATTTTTTAGCTTTAAGTATTTTATATACTTGTATATAATTACTAGTATTTTAAAACTGTTAGCTTATATAGTATGCAAATATTATCTTGGAAATTGAAATAAAAAGAATAAATATTCCTGTCAATAACCGCATTAGGTATAAAAATGTTGTCTTTCAAAGAATTTACTTGTACTAAAACACATCTAAAAACTTTATATGTTGCATATTGTCTTCCAGACCTACAAAGTCTTCGTTGCTTTTACAACACGTAAAAGTTAGCAATATTGCACTTGTAGAACAACAACAATTTTTGCCTGAATAAACTAACATCAAAGGTAAAGTTAACAATATCAATAAACTACCCATATCGTATATATTAGCCTACAACGACTTTACGATTTGATGTCATTAATGGAAAAACTATAAAACTTCTAGGGCGAGCAGTTTGATTCGAAATAAAATCAACAATTCCTTTGAGTCCGCGATTCAATCGCGATACGAATTATATCGATAACAATCTAGCTTCTGCGACAAAAGGAACTACTAAGTACACAAAAGAAGAAAATCTTACCCAATTAAGTAGCCTTTCAAACTCTCCGGACGACAAAAACTCGAAAAAGAAACAATACTGGCGTAAAAATTAAAACAAAACTGTCACAAAGTTTGTTACAGAAAAAGTTTCACACAATTTCAGTGAGCACTATTTTAACAGCACTTTGAAAACAGAACACTGGTTCTGATTAAAAAAAAAAACAAAATCACTTCACACACGAACTTTTAAAAAAATAGGGTTGTAACTCAACGTGCACTTTTTAACGTGTTCGTATCGCGAAGGTTGTGAGCGGTGCGAGACTACGAGTGTTCGCGGCGTCACTAGGGCTGCCACTGCGATGTAGGGTACGCAACGCGCCTGCGTAGCTTTGCGCACCGGCTCTGCACTCTTGATACATTTCTGCTTCAATTAATCCCCGCACTGTACTCAATTACACCTAGTAGTAGTACTTCGTGGGTGGCAAGTTTAAACAGTTAATCCGATATTGGAGTGCTGATAGACTGTCGTGAGTTTGTGAAAGGTTATTGTTTCGTGAAAAACCCTGTAGCTTTCCGAATTCTCTTAAAAAGTAAAAAATAAAATTAATGACTAAAAACGTAACCTGGCATCTGAAATCCGGCTATTATGGCCACTGATATCAGTCTATTTATATGTATAGACTAATTGTTTATTGTTTAAAATATTATATAAAAAGTATAATACCAGAAGCAAACGGTTCAAACGTCAGCAGTTTAGGTTATCTAAGAGGGTTTCCAAGGGCTGGTTTACAGCTTAAACCATTGACTCTGTTAACAGAAGAAAAAAAAACAGTAAGTCATATAGAATGCCCCATTTTTACACAATTTAAAAACCATCAATCAATCCGTAACCAATAGACCAGGATCTTGCAGCAATGCATCAAAGGATTTATATACCGAGTTCGGTCCAGAAACTATTCGACCAAATAGTAATAGTTTACAATGGTGACAATATAACGTTCTTGATTGGCGATATTGCCAAACTCTCAGTATTGCGGGCTATCTTAGCGCATCTCCCTTAAATAAATTACCATTTAATAACTACAATTGAATGATAATTTATTTAAGGGTGCGCTTCTTCAAACTCAAAATGTTCTTACGTTTTTGCAATTTGCAGGTCAGTATTAGGTTGTGGTAGGCTGCAGAGAGCAGTGGTGGCCCAGTGGTAACGGCCGCGACTTACGTGTTGTAAGTCGTAGATTCGTACCCTTTTTTTTTGGGTGGGAAATCATTATATAACTTCTCCCACTCTGGGCGGAGCGGGAGGGTGTGTCAGGCTCTTACTAACTAAAACCCACCCGTATTCCTTCCATTGCCTGTGTTGCGGGGCCTCGGTATAGATTCGTACCTAGACAAGCGCTTTACTTTGTGTAAAAAAATTCAACACCACAGCTCTCAAAACAGTGAAGGAAAACATCGTGAGGAAACCGGAATGTACTAGAACAAAAATATCTAAAATATGTGACATCTACCAATCCGCACTGGGCCCGCGTGGTGGATTACGGCCCAGCCCACTCATCGAGTGGAGGCCTATATCCCCAGCACTGGGAAAATTATAGGCTGATTATGCTATTAGGTTGTATTTTGATCAAGATCATTTGTAACAAGTACGAGTATGTATTTACAGAATTATAATCATTAAAATCATTAAAACAATTACCCTGGCCCTTAGGCTTAAATGTTTCTACATGCTTTTTTTTTGGCTCGTGATATCTAAAAGTATTTTATTGATTGTAGTTTATGTGTGCCCTTCTCACAGTGAGGAGGCCTGTTTCTCAACAGTGGGAACGTTATAGGCTGATTATGCATGAATATGCTTAAGACAATGACAACAGCTAAACCGTACTGTCAGACTGCATAGAAAAGAAAGAGAAGCGCAATGACACAACGCTTGTAGTTTATTGCAAATTAAGTATTGAGTAAATAGATAATTGCTTCAATTATCTATTTACTCAAAATTGAGTTGAGTAATCGAAAATAAAAAAAACAACCAGGGTCTGCATTCAAATAAGACGTTATTGTTATTAATTAAGGCGCTGACAGGACCCAATTGACCAAAATAGGCTTCGATTAGCCTACTTTGATCATTCGCCTCTTGTCAGCGCCTTAATGAAGTTTATTGTGATGGCTTGTAAGAATCCCTTACCAATAAATCACTAAAACTAAACTACAGCATACCTGTGTAAGTAGATTAAAACTTAAATTGCCGTGATGGCCCAGTGGTTAAGTTGGCGCCTCTCATGCAAGAGGTTGAGGGTTCAAATCTGGGCAAGTACTTGTGTTCTTGCCTGACTTTTTCAATAGATATAAATATCCATTCAAAAAGACACATATTACGTACTTGCCCGGATTTGAAATTAATAAAGTACACTTTCTAGGTTTATCTTAGACACTACTGACATCGGTCAAGAAAAAAATCGTAAGGAAACCTGAAGTTATAGTAAATATAAGTTTGAAATCCCCAACCCGTCTTGAGCAAGCGTGATGATCAGTGCTCGCCCTGCAGTGGGACAGTAATAGGCTGGTATAAATAAATAAATTATGATGGTAAAACTGACGAGAGAGACGTCGTGATCTCGCTTCTATTATAAAAACAATTTTATAGTAATTACAATTGTAGGAGTAGTTACAGCCGCACGGATCGCTTCATCAGGTTAAGCTACGCTTGCCGGGGTTGGTCCGTGGATGGGTGACCATCTTTACATACCAAGACCCCTCCGTGCCTCGGAAAGTACGTTAACCCATTGGTCCCGGTTGTCATTCATGGATGTTTGACAGTCGTTAGGGGTCGTCAGAACCCGAAAGTCTGACCACCTGTCTTATCAAGGGGTATCGTATACTCAGTTACTGGGTAGTGGAGGTCAGATAGGCAGTCGCTCCATGTACAATATTGGTACTCAGCTGCAGTCAGTTAGACTAAAAGGCGACCCCAACATTGTTGGGAAATGGCTAGGCAGATTAATTGAGTAATTACAGTTGAACTGCAAGTAAAAGTAACCTTGACTCGTTTTCTAAATTAAAATATCTATCGCCTATATACACCAGTTTCCCTGCAATTACTTCGCCCTTTGTTTTAATTTTTAAAAGCTATATCTCATATTCTGTAAGACCAAGACAACGGAACACATTAACCGTTGCCCATTAGGAGGGGATGGTTTGTTAGGCCAACGCCTTTTACCATTTAAGTGATTCATTTTTCTCGAGTGAATTGCGTTTTGTGGGATATTAAGTGGTTTATTCTTCTAATAAGTTAGTGTGCCTTGTGTTTTGTGGTGTTGTGACGGTGATTATTATACTTTTTATTTTACAGTTCACTCATCATCACTATCATTACAGGAATTTCCTAATTCAATAGTGTGGCCATCATTGTATTGTAATGTTTATGTATATGTCGCATATGGATTGGCGAATCCGCTGTTTTACATAACCGCTAGCTGGTTTACAAAACAACTCCGTTATGTAAAACAGCTGAATGACGACGTTTAGCGATTTTATATAAAAGCTTACCTGCCATGTACAAAAAAAATATTTATAAAATTTAAAACGTCTCCAGGATATTTTATGGTATTTGATCTAGTCTTTTTAAGGGTTGGGTAATCGCTGTTGACCTTGGTCATACAAATTCCCGTCACGCTCACGCTACGCCGCACGTTATGGTTTCATAGGGAATACTGAAATATTTGAAAGTAATATCGTTTTTATGCTTTGGGTAGACTGATTACTTCATTAATTACTTCCTGAATTTATTTCATAAAGTATTACTACAATACTTAAATATTCACATATAAAATTGATGTATATGCGTTCTAGTTTAACATATTTTTTTTTATATAACTTACTTGCATTATATAAAGGCGTAATAACAGATTTAAAAGTCACTTAAATCGTATATCTGCGCCTTATATAACTTATTGGGCCAGCATGATCATTTCATCTTTTCAGTAGAAAGACGTCCACTGCTGGACATAGGCCTCCCCCAAGTACCGCCACTTCAACCAGTTCTGTGCTTCCCGCATCCAGTGGATTTCTGCGGCCTTCACGAGGTCGTCGGTCCACCTTGTATTACTACATCTTCCGTGTTTTCTTTGGGCCAGCATACATCATATAAATATAGTTAATGAACATCAAAATATGCAAAAACGTACAATTTTGATTTGTCTGATGACTTATAAGAGGTGAACTGATAAGAGGTGGTTGCATTGTATTTGTTATAATTTATTATTTTTATGACATTGATTTTACATTCTGAGATAACCTAACTCACACACTGACCTGTTACTTTTTTTTTTTTAAGAAAACGTATAAGTACTTTTGAAAAGTTTGTAAATATGTGAACACCATTTATCCATCACAGAATTTATTTATTTGTTATTGCTTCATTTTTACTTCTTTTTACCTATTGTGGTATAGTAATTTTATTCTAGATGCATCGTCTTCATATATAATTATATAATCTATGTACCTATACAAAACATTGTATGACATTTTTAAAAGAGTAGAAGGGGCTTGTGGCTAAGTAATAACAGCCGCACGGGTCAATCGATCAGGTTAAGCTGCCGCGGTTGGTCCGTGGATGTTTGACCATCTTTACATACCAAGACCCCTCCGTGCCTCGGAAAGCACGTTAAGATTGGTCCCGGCTGTCATTTGTAGATCTTTGACAGTCGTTACGGGACGTCAGAAGCTCGAAAGTCTGACAACCAGTCTTACCAAGGGGTATCGTGTTACCCAGTAACTGGGTTGTGGAGGTCATTTCATCAGGCCATTTTTTGTAAAGTACAAAGTCCTTACACTAACTGGTATCTACATTTTAGAAGTAAGTAAATTTGTAAGAAAACACCAGTCACTTTTCCCACTCACAAAGGACCTTCGCCCGCAACATCGCAGTGTTAGACACCAAAACAAAAATGAATTAGCCTTACCAAGCTCAAAATTAACTATGTTCCATTCAGGACATTTAGCCATGTGCGTGAAAATATATAATAAGCTTCCAAATTCAATTAAGAACATAGAGTACGAAAAGAAATTAAAAACGATCTCCAAAAATAAACCTTATATTAAAATCGTATTACACTCTAAAGGAATTCTTTGACGATAAATAATCTTGACATTGAAATTCATACTAGTACACAATACACACAGCACCTACAATTTTGACTTACTAGGTAGTAAGCCTATGTTATGTTATTTTTTCATGATTATAATTGTTATCGCCATTTGTTTTAATTTAATTTTTTGTCTTATTTAATTTATGCATGGAAAAAATGACTAATTAATTGTTTTTACCCTATCCTATAACAGTATATCATGACAGTTACTTATTTAAATATCAAATGACAGGACATCTGATAAACATGTTAAAATTAGTATTTTTCGTTTAAGCATAGTGGTTTTAATATTGTGACACTGTGGCATTAAACTATTTATATTTATATTGCTGTGCCCTAGCAGGGCTCATGTATGAAACCTATATACTTGTAACAACTTGTAAACTACATACATGGATGCAATAAATGATGATTATGATTATGATTAAGGCTAGGCAGATGATGATTTTTAAAAGAGTAACGGTGGAGTTTCTTGCCTATTCTTCTCCATACAAAACTACCTATTGCAAAGGGGCGACTACAATCAATTCTATTTTTTTTTGTAAACTTTGAAGTTCAAAAGTGCCTTTTATGTGCCTATTTGAAATAAATAATTTGACTTTGACTTTGTTATAAGACGACATAAATAGCCTACATTGTCTTTCAATAAAGAGAGACATTCAATATTATACATGCAATAAATTACATTAATTAAAGCTAGATACCGTGAAGACCAATTTGAATACCAATCACAATTACGAATATTCACGCATCGCTAGCCCATAAAATAAAGGAATGAAGCAACTATTAAATAATTTATACATCTTAACCAATTTAACTCCAATAATTATTACCAAATCGAGTTTTATTGAATTTGAAACGGCCGGTATCCCTTATTTAACAGACACTTTGAACCCAATGTATTATGTTAAAACATAAGATGGGACGAATAACGATATAATTTCGCCGAGCCATAATTTGATAATATCGATATCATAGTTTCTTATCATTAGTCGAAGGGTTAAGACTAGCCCTACTTCAAAATCTTTATAGAAGTCGCTTATGTACACATTATGTAGTGACGATGATAAATATCGGTGGTGTCTGGTACCATGATAAGTTAAAAAATCTGATTTTACACTATGAGCATTTGAAACTTAAAAAAAACCGGCCAAGTGCGTGTCGGACCGCGCACAATGAAGAGTTCCGTAGTTAGGATGAATTTATCGTTGTGATAGTTTTACTTTTAATTTCGTTATAAGTACAACTGCCACGAATTTTTTCACATATCCAATAACAACCATTTAGCTGACAGGGTGTGGGACACTTGACTCTACGAAAAAAAATCACTTTAAAACTTAATATTACGCAAACGGATCCCTGAATGAAAAAATGGTTTGCATAGACCCACAATATTTTTGAACTGCCTAGCCAACGATACCCCACACCATGGGATCGACGAGAAATAAAAAAAACATCACCACATTATATGCAAGGGGACTTCCGGGATTGCTCGTAATGTGGTGATTATATTTTTTTAATAACATACCTAATAAAAATATTTTTCCTCTTTGTCGGCGTGATACTGTTTTATATTAGTTTTATGTTATTTATTATTGTTATGTAGTATTTTACCTCTTTGAAACGAAAATCACACAATGGAAACAAAGTGATTTACATAACCAATTAAACCAACTAAACGATCCAAGTTGCTATCGGCTATCAAATCACATATAAATGATTCAAACAATCAAGAGCCTATCAGCGACCCAGACGAGCGACTTGACCAATCCAATCGATTAGATTTCGTGATTCATTGATAAATATCAGGGAATGCCTGTATTTTAATGAACGTTCGCATTCTAATTTCAGTCTCAATCTGTCAAATATTCCTCAAATTAGTCCGATACCTCTAATTTTCATAAATGTTTGTCAATTTTTTGACTTGATTGTCGCTGAGATGAGACTGTGACTAGACTTTGCACATTTTTAATTGCGATAATTGAATAGAATAGAATACTCTTTATTATGTACCTACGCCATATGGTATAGGATTTCTACAAATAACAATTTCTAAAAATAAATAACAGATATAAATGTAGATATTTACATAGGGTGACACAATGGCCAATTGGCCTTCTGTTCTATCTAAATATTTTGTTCATACAATGTGATGCTCGTGACTGCACTTGTGTAAGAATGTCGCAAAATCGTAGATACCTGTTATTGCTATAACCTGCGACATTGTTGATAGCAGTAGCGGGACAGCACAACATTTGAAAATAACAAAACACGGGAACAGTCCAATTTTTATGTACATCGGACATTATTTGCGGCAGCGGAAAAGCGGTTAACTCGTGAACATCGCTTATTTCTGGCTTCTCGCTTCACCATATCTTTCGCCCCGCTCTTCTTTCACCATAGGCCGCCCTCATAGTTATTTATATACACTTATCTACCCTAGTAGCAGGAAGCGCAGCTGTGAATGATATATTTTGATCTTGATAGCGACCCCTTTCATTCATGAACCGTTTTTTAATTTTGGTTGAGAACTGTATCTGGTAAATGGCTGCTCCCTTTCAAATGGGACCAAATAACATTTTTTACGAAACCACGAGTTCGTAGTGGAGGTAAAAAAATCTGTGCGTTTACCCAAGCCGTCAAAATGTATAGAAAATCTGTTTTTAAAAGCTGTTATAACCGACGAAACATATCAACGCTGGTTGGGTCTAGAATTATGTAAAATTCCATGATAAAAGTCCTGGTCACGATACTCTTCCACCATACACCGACCATCCTGTATACCTCCTCAAAACTTTTCAGAACCGGCACAGGTGTAATTCTAATGCATTTTTTCCAAGATTGGTCGTTACAGCAAAAAACAGTCTTGAGTTCCCCTTTCCATCGTTTGTCTTTTTTAAATGTTGTTTTTCCTCTTACAAACCTTAAAAGCGTTTACTAATCATGAACTTCCCCCATCGTGTCGTTCCTTATCAAAATTATTAAAAGTCAGCAACCGAATACTACGGCCTAAACCGTCACCGTTTTATCTCATAAAGCAGCTTTGATGCGTCGCTTTTGAAAAGGTACCTACCAGTGAAGTTATAATTACATATGAGATGCAAATTTTATAAGGTCGGTGAGTCATGGACCATCGCATGGTTAAAGTCAAAGTCAAAACAAATATTCAATAATCATAATAATAATCATTAAAAATATCATGATATCATTCAATAATCATTTATTTCAATAGGCACATAAAAAGCACTTTTGGACGTCAAAATTTACAAGAAAATGTAATTGATTTTAGCTAACCCTTCCAAAAAGTATGGAGAAGAATGGGGAAGAAAATCCACAGTTACTCTTTTAAAATGTTTTAAAATATTTTATATACATTAATTATTTATACTTATATAAAGCTAGAATTTTTTTTTTTATGAACGCGCTTATCTCTGGCACTGCCATTTGATAGCCCAATTCTTGTGGAAGGTTATAAGGCTACTTAACATCACGCTACGACCCTTAGGAGCCGAGCAAAAAAAAAAAACGTCAGAAAGAACGCTAAGCAAAAACCAAGTACTAGCGCCGGCGGAAAATGTGGCTGTTATTTTAGAATGTTGTGGTGTCTTAGGATTTCCACGCGAACAAAGTCGGGGACAGAAGCTAGTATAATTATATGTGCAGAAGATGAACCTAAAATAAAATTACCTACTATACCACAATAGGTTATTCAGACAGTGCATTTTACCAACCACAATCTTAAAATACTCTCATGTTGGTAATAAAAATGCTCTTAAAATATAAATAATTTACCTGCTATATACTTACTACTCACATTCTCCCTTAAAAAGCTTCGCAAACATTAATCAAAACTAATTTTAAAGGACTCCTTAATATCCCTTTTGTGACCTCTACAGCGTAACTCACTCTCTTGTTCATTCGTTCTCATGTGAGCGTAAAATTACATTCAACATTGTTATGATTATGAGTTAGAAAAAATTAAAAAATCCTTTTATTAGTTTTACTAATAAAAATGCGTCTTCGAAAATCAGGAGCCAGAAAATAATAGAATTAATTAAACAACACCATTATTAAAAAAATCAAAATATGTTTGGTTGGAAAATAATTCCCTTTTGTAATTATGTCTTGATAGTTCGTTTAATTAAGAAAATTAAATAAAGAAAAGATATCGGTGTGTTGGTCCCCATTTTCACCTCTATTTATCCTTTTATTTAATTGAAAAAAATGAGACAGAGACAGTTTCCGAACAAAAACTAGAGCTCTCACCCTGTTTTTGTTTTAAGTAATGAGAACTCACGGTCGGAAATATTCTACACATCCTTATTTTTCTTTTCTTATGTTTTCTGTTTCCTGTTAAAAGGAATTTCGGTAATGTCAACAATAAAAGATTACATAATCAGCCTATAATGTTCCCACTGCTGGGACACAGGCCTCCTCTCTGTGAGAGGGAGTGGGCCGTAATCCACCACGCGGGCCCAGTGCGGGTTGGTAGATGTCACATGTCTTCGAAGTTTTGGTTCTAGGTCATGCCGGTTTCTTCACGATGTTTTCCTTCATCGTTTTGAGAGCAGTGGTGATGAAATAATTTATACAAAGTCTGCGCCTGTCTGGGTTCGAACCTACGACCTACAACTCGTAAACCACGGTCCTAACCACTGGGCCACGATGCTCTAAAAAAATCCTGTCAAAAGGAATTTCGGTAAAGTTAAAAATAAAAGATTACGCATATTAAAGTGTGTTGTCTTAGTTTCAGCAGCAAGTCCAATGACATATATTTCAATCCTATTGAATTTTATTATTTAGGATTACGCGTTATTTGTAATATTATCTTATTGAGTTATTAGTAGTACAAATTGTGTTCCTGCTAAGCACAATGTGAAATTTTATGTATTCATAACGTGTGTTGTTTTATGTTTTGTAACTCAGGTTTTAAAGTATACCATGTAAGTAACTAGGTATGTACTTTCAATAATTCACTTTTTTAAATCAGGGCTAGTTTATTTATTGGGTCTCTCTTGTTTCATCGAAAATAAATTGCCAAACTATCACTTCCCAAACAATTTTCCACATAATTTCATTTGCTAAATTATTACTTAGCAAATAATCTTATCACAAATAATTGTAACGTAAACCTAATGTTTGGCAAGTGAACGTTTAAACAATAACTTGTTTACCAACTAGTACATTTACCAATTTTTATGTAGTCAAATATTTCAGTTGGAATTCATTTATTATTACATTTATTCATTTTACGCAAAATAAAACTTCTACCTCGTCTGACTAGTTCGGTTCTCGATAGCCTGCTAAAAATAATCTCTGTATTTCCATATTTTTTTTTCTATTTAGTCTATTCGTTTCTGGCACTCGCCGGCCGCTACCGCGGCGCCGCTCGCTTCACTCGCTCAGCTCGTGCGTAGGAGGTCATAGTTTTAACCTAACCTAAACAAACCATTATTAAAAATAATTAACCTACTCTAACTAGTTCCATAAGTAACCATAAATTTGAATTGTTTCAGACAAATTCAAGCACATCTCATTCACACAACACATTCTCTATCGTTTATTGTCTATAGATTGTTTGCTGTAATAAATCATTTGATTAATGAACAGATGCCTAAATGACATTATCCTTGATAATATTCTGCCAAGTAAAAATTTTACCAAATGAAAATGTGCGTACTAAAATCATTCCAAACATTGCACTGGTATAAAAAAAGGTTGCTTAAATTTGTTTGGGTAGTGAAATTTTGGCAAAATCTTTTCGGCAAAACGGCAGGATCCCTTATTTATCATTTATTTATTTTTACATACTATAAAAAATATACAATGGGCGGCCTTATAGCTTTCTGCGATCTCTTCCAGGCAACCATGGAATGGACAGTGATTTGTTTGGACATATGTATAGTGAGCTGTCGTTGGTGCATAAAATAATATACTACAATATCTTACACAGATATATATATATATTATATATATCCTAAATAATACATACATACTACATTACATACATAAGGTGGCTAAGAATACAGTTTAAACCGATAGCTTAGGTAGTAATACAGCTCCCTACGTTAAACGCTGTATAATGTATGATATTGATAAACGAGTACCACATACGACAAATAAGCCACTTTTTACCCTTCCCTCACATAACGAATCGCCTATCGAAACGAATAAAAAAGCAGCCAAATTATTAAATTTGGCTGCTTTTTTATTCATTTGCGTTGCGTGGCAGCTGTGGCTCAAAACAAATTAATGTTTTTAGCCACAGCTGTCAATAAGCCTTTAACAGTTAGCACTTTGAGTCATATTAATCGTGCTAAAATTTATACTTAGTTGAACAGAATCATCTGCCTAGACTTTTACCAACTATGTTGGGGTCTGCTTCCAGCCTTACCGGATACAGCTGAATACCAGTATTTTACATGGAGCGACTGCCTATCTGACCTCCACAACCCAGTTACTGGGTAACACGATACTCCTTGGTAAGACTGTTTGTCAGACTTTCGGGCTTCTGACGACCACCCGTAACAACTGTCAAAGATCTACAAATGACAACCGGGATTAACGGCTTAACGTGCTTTTCGAGGCACGGAGGGGTCTTGGTATGATAATATGGTCACCCATCCACGGACCAGCCGTGGCAAGTGTAGCTTAACCTGATCGATTGACCCGTGCGGCTGTTATTACTTAGCCACTTAGTTGAACAGAATACTTATATTTTATTTTCTCTTTTAACGTGTCGCTGGCTACTTAAATTGAGCTGGCCTAGAATTTGGCTACGAGTTTGTCGCCTTCAACAGCGTCCATCATAATCTTTATCAGATTTTTGATGTGTAAAATCTTTCTGTGGAAGTGATTTAGTGAAAAGGGACAGAAGTGTGTAGACAGGAAATGACAGGATGAGCATGGAATAAGTAAGTACTTATAGCACGGAATTAGTAAGTACTTTATAGTAGCATGGCATTAGTGTACTCATGGAAATAGTAAGTACTTTATAGATTGTAAATAGAGGGGGTCTAATTCCGACCAGTGGGCGACCACTAGTGAATAATTAATTATTCGAATAAATATTTCAGTATTTAGCTTTTTAAATTCTGAGATAAATTTCTGTCGCTTCTCAGTTATTTATTACCAACGTAAGATGTCAGATTTTACACACATTATACGCGACTACTGTAAGACCCACTTGTTTTTTTTTTATATTAAAAAAACACTTACTGTAACATCCTGCCTTCGTTATAATTCGAGGTTATTGTAAAACGAATGTGTCTGCTTTGTAGACAGTGAAGTTACTATGGATGGGTTATAAGCACATACCTACGCCTTTTACCAAAAGAGACTGTTCTTCTGACAAAAGCGGTAAAAAAATAAGGAAGGAATAAAAGCCTTTTATTAAAGCAGATAGCCACTATACCGTGACAGATGAATGACAAAATATTATAAGTACGGAACCCAAACTCATGGTCGAATAGACAAATCAGGAGCAGTATTTACGCCCCGTTTGCTCCTACTCGTTATATTGGAATCATTTTTTTTTCCATTCTGTATTATAAAGAGCCCAAGACTCATCGTTTCGCTTTATAGACTCTTAGATGTCTGCGGTCCGAAGATTAGACCCTTTTATATAGCCGATACGTGGCCGATATTTTAGACCATATCCTCGCTAGGTTGCTGAAATAGAAGGAATTTGTTGGAAGGCTGTAAACAGTTTTGTAGGTGAGTTTTTTTTGTGATAATTGGGGGAGGGTTAGATTTCATCTTGACTGAGGGTTATGGCACAAAGTATAATAGATTTTTATTAAACTCCGTTTTTTAACGTAACATAAATATAGATCAAAGGCATGTCAATAAATGCATTGAAAGAAATTCTAACTAAAAAAACAAAAACCCTACCCGCCAGCAGTACCAAAAAAATAATTTTGGTATTACAATATGGTGTCATTTTTTATTGTCCCCGCCTGCGATACCAAAATTCTATAGATTATAATGCTTGTTTTTCCCTTTTCAGTTAAGTGTATGTGCAGTCGGGTTTTTGTTTTTTTAATAATTTTTTTTTTTTTTGAAGATTTTTAGTTTTATTAATTTATAATTATACACATATATATACTTGAAAATAACTAGAATTTTATATGAAACCAACATTGTTGCAATTTATTTAAACAATAAAAACCTTCCCTCCTCTTTTTTGTAAATATTATATAGCCTATGACACTCCCACAATTAAGACGAATCTAAGGAAACCTTATATGTTAAAATCCAGCAAGCCGCTAGTCAAAAGCTACAGAGCGTGCCAAAGAAATAGACGTACATACATACTCTCGAAAAACATTACCCTCCTTCTGGAGCAGTCGGGTAAAATGTAAGAGTTAATTTAGCTACAAAATAAAACATCAAAACAATTAAAACACTATGATCCTAACTACTAAGTATAATTTCAGATAATTATAATGGATCCCTGGCTGCCAGTAAAATGATCCTCCTATCCCATTTTTTTGTTAGTCGTATCACCCATAATTGATTTATAATTGTCAATACTAGTAACATCGTGCTAATCTTGAAAAATATAAGTTGCAGTGTCAACACTGATCCGCCTGGTTAGAGAGGCGCCACGCCGTCTTCACCTTCCGCCCGACGCAGATCCTCACGGGACACGGCAGCTTCGGGAGGTTCCTGTGTCGGATGAGGCGGGAGGAAACGCCCGGGTGTCACCACTGTGTTGATCGCCCGGAGGACACGGTGGAGCATACGGTGGAGGGCTTGTCTGCCCGGCTTGGGCAGAGCACCGCCGTGTCCTCGTGGAGGCCATCGGTGGCAGAGATCTCTCGCGTCCGGCCCTGGTTCAGGCCATGGTACGGAGCGAGAGGGCATTGGCAGCCATCACCTCCTTCTGCGAAGCAGTAATGCTCGCGAAGGAGGAGGCGGGACGGTTGAGGGAAAGGCAAATTTCGTGCCCTCTCGCCCTTAGCCGCCGCAGAAGACGCCTTGGGCATCGGGAATCCCGGGCGGATTTCCGGCCACCGTAGGCGTGGGCTTGCGGTCGGTGAGCAATGAGTAGCTCACCATCCGGTAAGGACCAGGCCCGGGTCGACGCCGCGTTGTATACCACGCGTGCCTCAAAGAGATGTCGTCAGCACAAGCGTAGGGTCCACTAGGGCTGATGCCTGCCGGGGTCGCGGGAAGGTACCAAAGGGCTACCCTTTGGTACCTTCCCGCGACCCCGGCAAAAAAAAATATACATCGTAAAGTCAGTCTGTTGCAGCATTCTCGCACATCTATTAATAAAACTTTCTACTTTCAGGAAATCCTTGGCTACCAAACAAACTTCCCGATTCCTCTCGCTCCTGGGTCAATAATAAGCTATGTGGTTGGTTCCATTAACCCAGCACTCCAATCGTTGGTCGTAGATTCAGCTCTGGCTGAGAGGATGTACCCAATCCAAAGTATCGTTTTGGGACTGACGGAAGAAACTGGGTACTTGCATGTGCAAGCTACTAAACCGGATACACTTGGTAAATTTTGGTCATCTTTTCATTTTAAATAATAAGGCTCACTTGCACCCCTAATCACCAAAATTTTGATTTCCGGCCGCCGTAGGTGCGGGCTTGCGGACGGTGAGCA
Organism: Atethmia centrago; assembly: GCA_905333075.3. Taxonomy (NCBI): domain Eukaryota; kingdom Metazoa; phylum Arthropoda; class Insecta; order Lepidoptera; family Noctuidae; genus Atethmia; species Atethmia centrago. The sequence goes on from HG995377.1 coordinate 8,528,656, forward strand.
ATGGGTAAGGACCAGGCCCGGGTCGACAGCGTGTTGTGTTCCACGCATGCCCCAATAAGATGTTGTCAGCACAAGTGCAGGGTCCACTAGGGCCGATGCCGGCCGGGGTCGCGAGATACCGAGGCCCCTGGCAACACAGGCAACGGAAGAAATACGGGTGGGTTTTAGTCACTAGGAGTTTGACACACCCTCCCGCTCCGCCCAGAGCGGGGATTATTTGATGATTTCCCACCCGAAAAAAAAAAACACTGATCCGCCACCCTTTTTAGAGTTCCGTAGTCAACAAGGAACCCTTACAGTTGGACCATGTCCGTCTTTCTGTCTGTCTCTGTGTGTGTCCGCGGCTTAGCTAAGATTCTTAGTACTAGAAAGCTGTAATTTAGCATGTTATACATATTAATCACGCCAACAAAGTGGTAAATACAATTTTGAAAAAGAAATTGAAAAAAAATTTTGAAAAACAAGGGAAAAAATTATCAAAAAAAAACACATCCCCACCTTTTTTTTTCTTGGCTTCCCATGGTGTGGGCTATCGTTATATAGGCCGTTCAAAAATATTGCAGGTATGTTGAAACCATTTTTCGATTCAGGGTTCCGTTTGAGTAATATTAAGCCTTAAAGTGCTAATCTTTGTTACAGTTAAGTAGGCTTTACAAATTAACGAGTAACAGTCGACCAACTTACATTTTCAATTGGAATGTATTATACAATATACAAATTTAACATTGGAGTTGAAAAACATGTTCTCCTACATGTTTTTCAACTCCAATGTTAAGTTTGTTCTTGGGAAATATTCCTCCCAACTACCCTTCATTGTGCGTGGTCCGAGACGGACTTGGCCGATTCTTTTTAATAGTAGCGTCATTTAATTACAACTAACCGAAACGTCAATTAATACAATTGGGTGAGGTCGATATAGGAAATTTTAATGGCAACACTGGGTTGACGGCTGCTGCTTGTCAGTTGACATTTGATATTGTTGAAGTTTGTGAACGTTAATTTCAGACGTTAGAGCTCACTTTGTGTCACGAGACGAGATAACGAGAAAATCGAATTGCCTTCATTATACAGTGTTTCAGAAAGGTGTGGTTAAATTTAAGGGTGTGGCACAGACCATAACACTGAACAATTTTATCCATTGGACCAATATTAATTAAAAGGTAATCGAGAAAAAAATATTAGCCGTGCCATACATTTGGTTTGAGTAGGTATTGAAGTTTTGTATGGGACAATAAATATTTGCCCTGGCGGCTGGGAGTATGTCGTGCTCACTCTAATGTCTCAGTGATGGTGGCGCGTGTGTTGGATCATTTAGCTCCCTTCAAAATGGTTGAGCTGAATGGTGCTGATCCACGCGTCATGTTCGTGAACGGGCGCCGTCAGTAGAGACTGGTCATCTCTTAGCTGCCACGGCTTATTTTAATTTTAATTTTAAAATTGCTTTTTTTTGTTGTAATCTTTTTATTACGGACGCTTTTTACGTTTTGCATCGTTCTCACATGTATAATTTCAAAATGAATGATGTAAATAATATTTTGTAACCATAATACGTTGATTTAAAAAAGTGTCCGTGGAGTTTCTTGCCCGTTCTTCTCCATAGGTACCTACTACGCTTTGGAATGGGCAACTAGCTTCATCTTTCTGACTGACTGTCCGAACCCTTGACAATTCAAAAGTGCCTGTAATTGGTTTATTTGAAATAAATGTTTTGAGTTTGAGTTTGAGTTTGAGTTTTAAATATTTTTTTCGCGATTAGAATGTTGATACACGCCTTTGATACACGCTGTATAGAACAAGCGCTTAAAATGGCAGCACAAGACAATTGAGAAAACGATAAGTTTTTTTGTTCTGGTAATACATAAATAATAAATTAAAAATCGCGTCGTTTGGAGAAACAACGAAATAAGCACGGATTTCTACAGCCGTTGAAGTTGCTATAAATCTAAAACTTTCTCAAGCGCTCTGATTTATTTTTTACTCAAGAGCAAAAGAGAATCCGTACGCTTTTTTTTCTTACACCAAGTTCTGTAAACAATTTTAATTAAAAATACTGAACAAAGTTCCCGAGTTAATACGGGAAGAACGGTGTTGTAGTTATTTTTATCATTATTTTTTGTTAAAAGTACTTCCTACGGGTGTAACTACGGTCAATATTGTCAACCCTATTCTAGTCTATTCTTAGAATTCCTTACTTTTTAACGCCAAAAGGTCGCTGGATGTCCTACGCGTCCAGTATAATAATGGGTTCGGGATGTTGTTGAGACTTCCTCGCTACTGCAGTGCGTCGGAAATGTTTTCGCAAGCTCGTACCGACGGGTTTCACGCGATTGTGCGCAAGAAGACAGCTTCAGTACTGAGAAGAGTGGGAGACAGTCCCACCAGCATCTTGAGAACTGTAGCGGAGAGTTTCAGCTCCCCAATTGTAAAGCAGTTTGTGCAGAGGGTTATTGGTACTAACACTAGATAATAAGTTGTTTAAATATTATGTTACTTACATTCTATGGATTCTTTGTTCCGAATTAAAAATCATTTATTTATTCATTTTACTAATATTTTATACACGAAAGTGAGTTTGTTTGTCTTTTTGTGTGTTTGTTACACTTTCACGCTAAAACGGCCAAACGGATTAGGATGAAATTTGACACATGGGTAGACCATGGCCTGTATAAGAACAAAGGATACTTTTTATCCCGATATTCTCACGGGTTTGAGACTTACGCGGGTAAAACCATGGCGCGCAGCTGATATATATATAATAAACTAGCCAAGGGAATACTTTTGAAAAGGGATACTTTTTTCTGGATAAACGTACCCTATGTCCTTTTCTGTACTCCTGACAACTTGTACGCAAAATTTCATGATGATCGTTGGATAGTTAAGACATGAAAGCGTAACAAACAAACAAGTAAACTCATTTTCGCGTTTACAATATTAGCTAGGATTATCCACACAGACATGCAAAATGATATGACACTACCCGGGACTGGACACTTCTCCATAATATATTCCCCGGCATTTCCTCCACCACGATCATTGAAATACTCGTAGCAAAGAGTTCTTCAGTGGCTTTTAGGAATAAAATCTCGCTATGTGGAAGCAGTCAGATAATGATGTCTCAATACAAATTAAAATCACTAGACCGAATTTTTCAACACAATACCTCTACATACATCTAAATCGAATCTATTTTATTTCTAATTTCTCAAAATAATGCCACTAATAAAATTAGAAGTTCATTAAAATTGATTGAATTTTTCAAAATTGAATTGTAAGTTTTTGTTATGATAACATTTTATCTTAATGAAAATCGGTGGCTTTGAAAGTAAGTTATAATTTTGTAATCGAATTTGTGTAGATTTTACTTTTGTGTTTCCAAAGTTTCTTTCTAAATTCTTAAGCGACCATGTTGATTTGTTTAATGAAAAATGAACCACTAATTACATCACATATTGAGACCCCTCCGTCACTCGTAAAGCATGTTAAACTTCGTAGATCTTTGACAGTCGGTATGAGTAGTCGGATCTTTGACAGTTGTTAGAGGTCATCAAAAGCTCAAAAGTCTGACAACCAGTCTTGCCAAAGGGTACAGTTTTACCAAGTAACTGGGTTGTAGAGGTCGCTCCATGTAAAATACTGGTATTCAGCTGCATCCGGTCAGACTGGATGCCGAACCTAATGTAGTTGAGAAAAGGCTAGGCAGATTGAATGACCCTTCAGTTAAATCATAAGAAACAAGTACGTGTCAGACTACGCCCAATGAAGAGTTCCGTAGTTGGTAACAGACTTATCTTCGTAGTTGAAAAAATGTTCTCCCATACATCGGTATACGGCACGGTCAGTTCTCTTACTGCAAATATAAGTTCGTAATAACAAAAACTAAAATTTGTGTGTGCATTCATCGATATACGTCACGGTCAGTTTCTTTACTGCAAATATAAGTGTGAAATCGCAAAAATTAAAATTTGTGTGTGATAAAACTACTCATTAAAGATTTTCGGATATTTTCCTTTAGTTGTGCTGTGAGACTTTACTTCTTGCCAAATTTTAGGATTCTAGGTTAACGGGAAGTACCTGTTTTGATTTATTTGCGAGTATCCAATATATCGAATAAATGATTGTATTTTTTATTGCGTTGAGTTAGAAGCTTGATTTTTTTAGAACTCCAAGGACTTACATATTTCATATAATAATTAATAATTAATCATATATATATAATAATTAATCATAAATAATTTCAACTTAATACACCCACGCGTGCCTGAGAAAAATGGTTTTCACAAACTGACTGGCAGACCACGAAGTGATCCTAAAGGGTTCCGTTTTTTTTTCCTTTTGAGGTATGTAACCCTAAAAAAGTACCTACCTAAAATATTAATTAATGATTGTAGAGTGCAGCTATAAAATCAATAAAAACTCAATAAATTTTCCACTTGACTGTTTTATGCGTTTTATTTCTTCTACTATAAAAGTTATTTAGCTAACAACTTGGAAAAAGAATCAGCTGAGAAATTCCTCATTATCCTTGAATGTTTAATCATCTTTAAAAGGAAATGCAGGTCCGCAAAAGTTCAACCATTTCCTCATAACAAAGTATCAAGTTCGCGCCATTTTGGAAGATAACTTTTGTTCAAGGAAGTAAAATATTCTGCCTGTTGAACAATCGATTCCGTGATGTTGTTTCTTCATTGTTTCCTTTTGAGAAAGTTACGTTCTGAATCTGGGTTAGAGTTATTCAAAATTGGTTTTGATTAAATACTTTTTTGAGCCTGATTTGTGTCCCACTGCAAAGATCTACCGATTTATCTTTCAAGCCTTTCTTTATTATGTGATTTTAATACGTGTAACGTCAACATAATTACAATTCATTGATCCAAAGGTTTCTAGGAGATTTGATTTCTAGTAGATTAGGTTAGGAAGGAGTCATGGCCCAGTGGAAGCAATGGTGGCCCACTGGTAACGGCCGTGACTTACAAGTAGTAGGTCATAGGTTCGAACCCTACTGACAGGCGCTTTACTTTGTGTAAATTATTTTATCAGCACTGCGCTCAAAAATGATGAAGGAAAACATCGTGAGGAAACGGCATATCCTAGAAACAAAAATTCGAAGACATGTGATGTTTACTAACCAGCACTGAGCCCACGTGGTGGATTGCGGCCCACTCCTTGTCACCGAGAGGGCCTGTGTCCCAGTAGTGGGAACATTATAGGTTGATTACGTATTTTTATTCGACTACTACTATGTTGATAGTTTTCTACAAAATTTTCAATTTACAAAAATTTAGTCGAAGTTGCTCCAAACTACTGCATGAGTCATATTCTTTGCAAGCACAAAAAAAATGCTGCAGCGATTCCAACGCTTTAAATAATATGTCGACCGGCAATACTTTAATCAATTTAAGCCTCACAATGTTGAATGTACTCACGGAACGGACTATTGACATTATTATTAACTTATCCGATACAGACAACAACAAAATTCGTTACTAAATATTCTCCGTGCATTTCAGTTGCATCGAAGCGTGTACAGTCAACCGCACATCAATAGGGACACTTGCATTACGAAAATTGTCTTTACTTTTACGACAAAAAGGAGCTGTCAATGTCATACCGTCACTACTGATGAGAGGTTGACTGTACCTAGCTTCCAAAAATAATAGTTTTTCAAGAGATAGCTGCAGACTTAGCACAAGCACCGTTTTGTCTACGGAAGGATAGATAAAAATGACGTTCTGTGTAGAAATTACGACGGCAGCAAAGTAGAAAGAGTCAACTGCACTTTTTACGAAATTCACTCTTTTACATAATTCGACTCAGTTCTTTGTTTTGTCACAGGATTCTTTTTCTGTTTGATTCTCATTTTCTACTTATATTAAGTCACGTACATAAAGACAACTACAACAATTTTTCTCAAATTGTCGAAGTAGCGTATTTTGGAACAAAAAAATATTATAGTAATATTGGCCTTCACCATTTCCTTGGTAATGTCCTATTAACTAAATGATCTAAAATATTAGAAGATAGCTTTGTTCTTCTATTAATTATCACAATTTTGCGTTCAAAACTCTCTCCTGTAAAATCATGATTTTGTAGATAACCGTATATACTTTGTGGCCGTCGAGTAGAAAAACGCAAATTGTCTTCATTAACTTAGACAACTGTCAGTTGTCAGTGTGATTTTGACAGTTTGGGATAGAAAATTTCTTCTGAAATAGTCACTTTATATAGAAAGAGCCATATTGTCTATTCTTCGAAGAAATAGAAAGCGTCAGGCTAAGCCTGCTGATGTCATTGAAATGAAAGCATCAAAGTTAGCATCAGGAAATGAAGTGGCAATTATTCCTAATTAATTAAATGTAAAGCTTCCTCTCTCCTTAAGGCTCTTGCAGACTAGCGCGATATCGCGGGCGCGACAGGCAGCAATATGCCTGTCGCGCCCGCGATATCGCCTCAGTCCGCACGAGTCTTTAAACGTCATCATTACTTATCATAGTTCTTGATCTTGTTTCATGTTTATGCCATCTATATATACTCGTACATATATGGGTATATTATATTAGTTATTTTATGTTTCATGTACGTATGCAGGTAATTTTTATGAAATTCTTGGAAGTATTTTCATTATTATTTAATTATGTTATTATTTATGTATTCATGTTTTCATATTTATATTTGATTTTCTCTCTTTCTTGTGATCAGTGTACGTCTAGGTTAATTCTGTATGTGGCTTGGAGAACCAACTCTTAGTTCAAGTAAAGTTGGTCCTAAATTGTAGGCAAAGCTGTGGAAAGTTCTACTGGAATGTGTCTATGTAAAGTTACGAACAAGGTATGGCTACGGTGGTCAGTCGTCTTTGATGTCGGCTTTAACCTGTTCTAGCAAAATATGAGGATAACTTACTGGTATTACCATTATTTAGGATTATTCTAAAATTCTAAACACTATTTAGCAACTATTCGTGTAGAATATCATATTATTTTATACCAATTCTCAATTTTTCACAAAACTATTGTTAATTTGTGGGAAAAAACAGTAATCATTATTAATACAGGGAACTTTGGATTACTGTTATCTTGATAACGATAATCCAGAATTATCCAGAATACCAGTATTGTATTTTATATGGAGAGACTGCCTATCTGACATCCACAATACAGTTACTGGGTAATACTACTACCCTTTGGTGAGACTGGTTGTCAGACTTTCGGGCTGCCGACGACCAGTAATGACTGTCAAAGTTTCACGAAAGACAGTCGGTACGAACGGCTTAACGTGCTTTCCGAGACACGCGAGGGGTCTGTATGTAAAGATGGTCAGGCGCGGCTGTTATTACTTACAAAATTTCATTCTCTGAAAAACTGAAACTGATTTACACGGTGCGATTTAATTGCCTGTAGCATACCTTATGGTATGCTGTCGAATTCTACCATCTAAACAGAATTAAGATGATGCAAATCAGTTGTTGCTTCACTTTTATCTCCACAGGCAAGAAACTTGAATCATATAATTTAGGCTTTAAGTTTAAAAAAAATATACTATTCGTCAGAATGAATAGGACAAAACCAATAAAGAAAAACATTTAAAAATATAAAAGGTAGGTATCGGGAACAGGGTTCAAGCTACCGGTGGTCAGGGCTCCTGAGAGCAGGAACCAGCAGCTTCAGCAGCAAAAAGGACCTTCTAGCTTTATGCGCCGTGTCCAGATGTACCGCTTTTTGGATCAAATTATTGTTATTAACGATTTATTATGGATCTGTCATGAACGAAAAATGTTAAGTACCACCCTAGTTTAACACGTTTTTTATGTACCTAGTACTTTTTTTTAACTATACATAAGCAGCCTTATTTATAAAAATCTCGATCAAAAATCTGATTAGCCACTCTTTAGCTTAATAGTTAGTTAGCTCGTAATCAATAATTAATTTTTCTTTATTTATAAACGCTAGCGCTAGTTAGCAAGTGATTAGTCGCCAAACGAAATAGAGGTGAAATTATGCATACGGCACAGATTATATCAAAATAGTCAACTAAGAAAGAGAACTTTATGGATAAAATTGTCAAAACCACAAATTTTTGTATCTGTCGTGACTTTGACCGACAGAATTTCATGGGATTTTTTATTTGATTAAGTTTATTTCAATGTGTCCGCGATGTAGCAACGAAAATAATAAGCTCCAATAAATTTGAGTAAACAGGAAAAGGTTAATCTCCGAATTTCTATCTACTTACGTATGAATATGAATTAAATAAAGGAACGCATTTATTTAATATTTTCTGTCTCATTTTCTTCTTTCTTCATAGATCCGAAATAACACCATTCTTTAGTAGTAGTTAGGAGTTAAGTAGTTTGTTTAAAAATATTTAATGAACCTTATTCCATTAATGAATAAAAGTTAGTTAATGTCTTACAGACACATTCATAGTTGATGTATCATCAACTAATCAAACGAATGTTAAAGCAGTGGACGATAATATTTTCATGTCATTTAAGCTTGTTAACACATAATTATATACTCTTTTAGAAATGTATGTAGATACTTATGTCTATTTTATATTACTTCCTTCTGCTTTTGCACTGGGGTTTTAGTGTCTTTTAATAACAAATTATACTTGTTTACAGGTACGAGATTGATTGCTGCTATGAAAGCCACTAGCACCTAGCACCAATACTATTGAATCTTGGAATGACGGCGAGAGAGGAGACCATTCTACGATGAGGAATGAGAGTGGCATGTGGCAATTTATAACAAAAATTTAGCTTTATTATGTATCAAAATACATTGTTTTCTAAAAAATGTCTCTTGTTATTTGTATTTGACTACCATAACGTGGCTTTTCTTTTGTTCTGGGCCTAAGAGCTGGCATCATAAGATGAGCACATGGGATAACAAATTGGATGACCACTATCACCAGCTTCCTCACGAACTCATTCTCTTGCAAACCTTCTTAGCACCTACTGAGCCTCTTCCTGCTTGAGCTTTCCCTATAAATCCATTCATCATATTGTGTACTTCGAATGAAGTATATGTAATAGGTATTCATTCTCGTAGCGGATTTAAATGAGCTTTGTAGGTCTTCCTCCGTCTACTTCCCGCTGATGTTTCAAAATTATTTAATTCTTCTGTCATTCTGAAATCCCGTAAAAGATTGTTGAAATCCATATTTACTAAAGCTAAACTCGATATTAGGAACCAAATTACCTCAAAGCACACAATAATCTTATTGAATCGATCAGTTGATTGAAATAAAATCCGCTTAAAATAAAATCTTAGCATCGTCTTAGCAAGTTTTAAACAGTGCACCGGTGGTGTTTCATTTTGACAGCTACTAATTAATTGCTTTGCGACCTCTTAGCGTTATTCTTCAATAATAGTTATTCTTCTTATTCATAAACGGTATTTCCGTTTATGAATAAGAATTTTGCTAATCAATTGCTAAGCAAATGATTCAAAGAGACATTTATAAATAAGACCGATATTGTTTCATAGGTACTGCCTATATCACAAATATCTATAACATAATACTAAAATACCTATCCTTTATCCACAAAAGTTGTCAATGTAATCCAACGTTTGCTTTACCTAACAAATTCCTAAGAGAGCCCGTAGAAGTCAATAAAACTTATTCTAAGAAGATTCTCGCTCGTGAAATGAACTTATAAACCAACTTTCTTATTTTGAGAGTCCAAAACATTATTGTTTGATGCCAAATAAATAAAATTTCCGTGTATTTTTTCTCTGCGCCTTCATAAGTTGTTATCTTTTTACGTCTCTTTTGACTTTGTGAGATTCTTTGAGAACTTCAGAAAGTTTTTCGTCCACTTCTTCGGACGTAGTTCGAAAAGTTTTTTGATCGAGTAATGACCTGAATTTACGAATTTGTGCAATTCTATTAGTTCAACAATGAATAGCAATTAGAATGAATCACAATGAACACTTGAGACATCTTGAAAGTTTTATATTGAATTGTATTTGCATGATTATATGGCGTAATTAATTTAAAGAAAATGGAATGTTTGATTGATCAATATCAATCAAACATTCAATTTTATTTAAATAACTGTCTTGTATACGATGCATTTCTGATTTATCAACTAGGATATAATTAATATTATTATTTTGATAGATGAGAATTTAGTGGGACTAGACACTAGCTCTTTCATTCATAAACGTTGCTTAAAGTTAAGTAATGATTAGCCACTGCTTGACCATCCATTTTTTACGTTTAAACGTCTCTTAGCCTAAAGTAACGTTTATAAATAAAGGAGCTAGTGTCTAATCAATATTCTAACTAACCTAATGCAATTCAGAAAATAGCTCAAAGAAGATTACAATCTAAAAATAAAGGTATTACATTAATCACAGAACATAATTCATTCCAATTAAATTCAGCCAATTCTAAGGATTCTAAATCAAAATCTAATTTGAGCTGAAACTTTAAATCCAAATTGCCTTGTAGAATTGTTAAAATACAAACTTTGGGTTGTGAATTAAGTCCTCCAGGCTTCTGTAAGATTGGCCACTCGATATAGTGATTAGGTGAAACTCGGCCCCGTTAGCTGTTAGCTAGACTTAGCTAATAGGGTTCCAGAAATTGAATTTTCAAACCTTTCGGGTATTTATGCGATGTAGGCTAAATGGCTGAAAGTTTCCGTTGTAGGTTATCTGGTCCAGTAGAGCCACAATTGTACAATTAAATTTTCCTCTTGTCGATTTATACACAGTAGCAAATCGCATGTACCTATCGCATAATTAATTTTTCTGTCATTGCTTCAATTTTAATTATTTTGTGACCAATTTTGATATAGTAATTTGATTCTAGGTACATCGTTTTCACATATAATTATATAATGTACCTATACAAAATTTTGTAAGTCATTTTAAAGGAGTAACGGTGGAGTTTCTTGTCCATTCTTCTCCATACGTAAATACCTTTTGGAAGGGGCAACTAAAATCAATTTTATTTTTTTGTAAATTTTAACGTTCAAAAGTGCCTCCCATTTGAAATAAATAATTTGACTTTGACTTTGACGCTTACTCATAATTAATACTTTTAACGAAAAAATTGTAAAATTTTAACCAATTGCAATGACCACGACGCACATCAACTATGTTATTAACAGCAAATGTCATTTATGCTAATGGAAATCACAATATTTTTTTATTGTCTACCTACGCTTAGAATAGTGCCTGATAAAAAAGTTACAGCAAAAATTTGAGATGGAATAGTGTGCACAAACTTTCTAGGTGTTTGGTGAAATGAAAATATGGTAATTAAACAGTGCAGTGGTATAATAAATGTTCGAAAACATAATACTTCAAACAAATGTTATTTCGGCTAAGTGTAACTTCTCTAAAAAGCTTTTCGACCAAATGAAATGTCGGAGTAACGAAAGAAATCGAATTGATAATAGGTCAACTTATACAGTGGCAGACGTGACTTCGATGAAGTAAAAAAAACGAAACGATAATAGTTGAAAGTTTCAGGTGAAATGAAATTCGGTCAAATATTTTTCGAACTTATGATAACCCCCTATTACTCTTGGCCCTTTGCTCACGAAAACCTTTTCTTCCCCTGGACAGGGATGCCTGATTTAGGCGACGCAAGACTCTACAGCCTCGTCCTCGTCCTGCTCCACTACTGCTTGTCGATCCAGCTTCTTGCCATCCGAGTAACACGAGCCATGCGAAATGAAAGACGACCGGGAACTCCTACTTATACTTACCTTTTTTTTTTCAACTTACTTTTTTGTTTTCTATTTTACTTTATTTAAATGTGACTTGCGACTGGCCCTCCAGCCTTTTTTTTTGGGTAGGAAATCATCAAATAACTTCTCCCGCTCTGGGCAGAGCGGGAGGGTGTCAGGCTCTTACTGACGGCTGCCCATGCCCTCTCGCTCCATACCATGGCCTGAACCAGGGCCGGACGCGAGAGATCTCTGCCGCCGATCGCCTCCACGAGGACACAGCGGTGCTGCCCAAGCCGGGCAGACCTCCACCGTATGCTCCACCGTGTCCTCCGATGTCCTCCACCCTGGGGCGAGCGAAGGGGTCTGTCAGACTCTCCACCTCAGGCCCGCAGGAGGAGTGAGGTGTAAGCCACCTCAGGTTCTTCTGTGTGAGGATGGATGAGCCTATCACCCTCCACCCTATCGTAACGTTACAGTCTTCAGTATCATTTTTGTCTTTTTATGAGTTACTAGCTTCTACCTGCGGCTTTGCCCTCGTGGAGGTCGAAAATTATCTTCCGGGAACGTACTTACGAGATAACCAACCCATCCTAAGTGTCTACATAATCAGCGTATAATGTTTCCACTGGTGGGACACAGGCCTCCTCTTTCTGCGAGGAGTGGGCCGTAATCCACCACGCGGGCCCAGTGCGGGTTGGTAGATGTCACATGTCTTCGAATTTTTGGTTCTAGGACATGCCAGTTTCCTCACGACGTTTTCCTTCACCGTTTTGAGAGTAGGTAGTGGTGATGAATTAAATTTACACAAAGTAAAGCGCCTGTCTGGGTTTGAACCACAACTTGTAAGTTGCGGCCGGTACCACTGGGCCACCACTGCACTAAGTGTCTATTGCTTATAAACTCTGTGCCAAATTTCATCCAAATCCTTTCAGCAATTTTGCGTGATTGAGTAACTAACATCCAAACATACAATCCGATAAGTATCCTATGTCCTAATCCAGCCGTAATTATTTAATACAGTTTGAATCACAATCCGAGAGTGTTGAAGCATATTGCCAATCCATTGCTTTATAGGATTGAAAAATTTGTCTGCTCAACAACGTAAATAACGCAATGAACGTTGGTAAACTGTCAAAATAAAACTGATAACGATCAGTTGTCATTTTATGTGTGTTACGCAATTGCCCCGGAGGCCATGGTCCAGCCATATGCCAAATTTCATCCAAATCCGTTTAGCAGTTTTAGCGTGAAAGCTTAACAAACTAACATATAAACAAACAAATTCACTTTCGCATTTTTAATATTAGTTAGGATTATATTATATGACAAAATATTTATTTACATAACCAAATTACAAGATGATTATTAACATTAACTAAATTAAATTAAAACTAAGTTAAGCTTAAAAAAGTCCCTCGGGACATTGTACCGAGGATGCTGGCGGCATTTCCTCGCTGAATTGCAATGCTGTTATATTATTATATTATATTACATTGTAAGAAGTAGAGTCAGGGAAATTTATTTTGAAGCAAATCGACGACCAACTCAAATTGTCTGTATATTATTCAAATCACAATGTCATTCATTGAAAGTTGGAAGAAATGGGTATAACATGGCACATTGGCGTACGGTGTGAATTTTCTAAACAATTAATGTTCCTCACTATACTACAGACCGTTGTTATTATTGATAAAAATAAAGCACCGTTCAAGATTCAATTTATGTCTATCAATCAAGCATTAACAAGAGACAAAACATTACACGTTTTACGACTGTTAGCAATACTACAATTACGGCCAGACAAATTATAATGGATTAACAAAACATAATTTTCCTCACAGAAACTTTTAGTAACATTTTCAAGTTTCAATTTATTTGCCAATCCGTAGCTTGCCAACTGTTGAAAGTTTACTAAATACTTCTTGCTGGGTAATAATAAAGCTTTTCTTGGATTGGTCGTTTGCCAGAAAAAAAATGAAATAAGTTTTTCTATTATATCTGTGAATATGCTTATGGAAGTATTGTAACTAAAATCTATGGGTTATTGCGGTACTGTGTTAGGAAGTTCGAAGTATTCCTCGTATGAATATTGTGTGAAGAATGTGATAAAGTGTGTGAGCAGACTTCTGGAAGGTTTAGATAACTTACATTTACATTATCTAAACTAATTGAAAAAGCATACTACACAATACACGAATACATACTCGTACATGACAAAAAAAATGACTTAATACAAGCAGACACTATTCACAGTTAGTCATAGATTCATTCATAGATACATTTCAATCATCAAACACTGACCAACCTGATAACTAAATGAAGACAGTAACTGAATCAGAAGACATGGGACAGTTTTTTCTTCAGTCGTATTAATGTAATGCATCAAAACATTGCTGGATTGTTAAACAAATCAGACTTGTTGACTGTACAATTAGAAAACTTGGAAAATAAAGGGACAGCTATAGATGTACTCTGTTTAACAGAGCATTTCATAACATCAGGCCATGAGAGTTTATTGCACATTCCGAATTTCCGACTAGCCGCTATTTTTTCTCGAAGCACAAATCGGGGAGGAACTTGTATTCTTGTAAGATAGGGGCACCAGTATAGGGAACTACCAGATGTTGCTAAACAGTCTGTATCAGGCGTGTTTGAAATTTGTGCTATAGAATTGACATCCTATTCAATTATTGTTATATGTGTGTATAGAGTACCAAAATATAATTACTTGACATTTTATGAAAAACTTGACACTGTATTAAAAAAAGTTTGTGTATTATCGAATAAAAAAAATGTGTTGTGTGGTGATCTTAACATTAATGTACTGTTAAGAAATAAGATTACTCTAGATTTGGAACACTTCCTACTTAACTATAACTTGACTCTAGCTCTAAACCAGCCTACTAGGCCTCATAGTAAAACGTGCATTGATAACTTTGCACATAATCTAAGAAAAGGATGGAAAACGGAAATTATTGACCTCATGTTATCCGATCACAAATCACAAATACTTAAAATACCTGTCAATAAAACGTGTCGCTTAAAGTTTTGGAAAACGGTAAAAAGAGATTACTCCAAAGAGAACCTTGATAAATTTAACTCATGTATTCAAAATTTATCTTTCAAAGAAGTTTACGAAAGTAATGATGTTAATGTGGCCTATAAAACCATTTTTGATGTTTTCTCTTTTCTTTACAGTCTCTGTTTTCCAGAGAAAATAATAACAATACACAATAACAAACAGGTTAAATGGATTTTCTCATGGCATAAAAACATGTAGTAAAAAACAGAGACAGTTATTGTGGGCTTACAGACCAACAAAAAAAGCTAAAAGTGACTTGAAAAGATACACTACGCAGTATAAAAAAAATGTTAGACTAACTCATAAGGCACAAAATAACTACTTTATAAACAACTCGCAAAATAAATCTAAAGCCACATGGCAGATAGTTAATAGATCTGAAACTAACTGGCCAAAAGAATAGATACTGAGAATAAAAACAGGTAATTTGACTTACACAAACCCGAATGACATAGCAAATGCATTTAATGACTACTTTATAGATGACATTGAGAATAATATAATAAATCACATTAAAATAAATAATACATTCGATAATTTGACAATGCAATCAATGTTTATGCCTGTTCTAAAATCCGATATTATTTTAGTCATAAAGACGCTTAAAAGTACTAGTACTGTAGGTATTGACGGCATATCTACAAAAGTAATTAAATATGTAATTGAGCTTATAGCACCTGCCCTAGCACATATTATTAATATAAGCATTACCGAGGGCATCTATCCCGAAGGCTTGAAAAAAGTCATAATAAAACCGCTCTACAAAAAGGAAGACAAGACGCCTATAAAAAATTACCGGCCAATAGCCAAAATTCCTGTTTTTTTCCAAAATCGTAGAAAAAGTTATTTATAACTCGTTATACCAATATCTTCATAAATATAATATTTTGTGCAAAGAACAAAATGGTTTCCGGAAAAATAAAACAATTAACATGGCTATTTTCGACCTTTTGAATAATGTTATGTCTGCTGTTGATAAAAAGACTCCCATCTGCGCTATTTACACAGACATGACTAAAGCCTTTGATTATGTTGATCACAAAATCCTCCTAGACAAATTGCATTGCTATGGAATCAGAGGGAACGTTCTAAAATTACTAGAATCATAATTATCTTAGATATGATTGCAATGTACTGAAATCACAAGAGTGTGCGCAAAAACCAAAACGGAACAAACGTATGTGTCGGATTTCAGAAGTATAAAATATGGAGTGCCTCAAGGTAGCGTGCTTGGGCCACTTTTATTTCTCATTTATATAAATGATTTGCCAAAAGTGACACAACAACAAATGATTTTGTTTGCAAACGATAGCACTTTTTTTTTTTTGAGGGTGGGAAATCATCAAATAACTTCTCCCGCTCTGGGCGGAGCGGGACGGTGTGTCAGACTCTTACTGACTAAAACCCACCCGTATTCCTTCCTGTTGCCTGTGTTGCGGGGGCCTCGGTGACCCATAAGTACCTTCCCGCGACAGACGATAGCACTGCAATAGTTAAATGTAAGAACTTAAATACGTATCAATTTGACATTAATAATACTCTTACTGACATAATTAATTGGCTTAATGTGAATAATTTAATAATCAACCTCAATAAAACCAAAGTAATGCATTTCCATCAAAGAATTGAAGCTCCAAAAATTTGTGTCCATTACAATGGTAACGAAATAGAAGAAGTAAAAGTAGTGTGTTTTTGGGTATCCATATTGACAATAACCTCAATTGGAAAGCTCATATAGAACAGCTATGTAAAATAATAAATAAATCTGCCTATGCACTTTTTCAATTGGCCAGAAAAGTAAATGTAGACGCGTTACTTGTTGCCTATCATGGTCTAGTAGCCTCACTTCTACGATACGGAATAATTTTTTGGGGTAATTCCTCGGAAAAGGGATTACCATTCAAGGCACAAAAAAGGTGCATTAGAGCCATGTGTGGTCTGAAAACAGATAACAGCTGTGCACCGTACTTTAAATCATTAAATCTACTTACGCTACCGGCGATATACATATTAGAAATTAGTATCTTCGTCAAAACAAATTCCAACCTTTTTGAAAAAATGACAATGGTACGAAATGTTCCAATTCGTAGTCAGTACAAAAAATCTCTATGTAATTATAAATGTAAAACTACATTAGTAAAAAAAAGTGTCCTGGGTATGGCTCCACGCATTTACAATAAAATTCCAGACGCCATAAAAGAATTCAATTTAACACAATTTAAGAAAAAATTTAAATTGTTCTTAATTGATAAATGTTATTATACGATTGACGAATACCTGAATGACGATTTAATTTAGAGTTACAACTAATAGCATTGACATTAAATCTTTTTGACATTTTAATTATTTTGATATAGATTTTTGACATTTTAATAATTCCTCATTTCTGACATAATTGAGTATTAAATAATATGTAATTGTTCATTTTACTTTCTAATTTAATATCATAATTATGCATGATTTTCAAATATTTTTAGTTACTTTTAATTTGTAATCATCGGCTATATTTTCACACCATATTTGTACGCCTCCTGGCATAACATAGCGCTCTGTTTATCAATAATAAGATCTGCATTTCCTTACCTATGTCAACAAATAAAAAACAAAAAAAGTAAAAAAAAATCGTTAAATATAATATGATAGGTATAATATGTTTAATTGACCAGACCAAATAATTAAGATGTACCAAAACCTATAACTGATCTCAACAAAACAAAATATATTTTTTAACTTAACTAATGTTAATACTCGTAGTGTATTTAAAATGTTAAAAAATATTGATTGTTAATTTCTTTCCTAATTTTATATTTATTTTAAGAATTATTTTAATTTTAATTTTTTGCTGTGCCCGACAGGGTCCGTTGTACATTAGCTCTAAGCCTTTGTAACACCGTTAAAACATTATGGAATGCAATAAATATGAATATGAATAATAATATAGAGAGAAAATATTTGTTTTCGATTGTATCATCTTTCCCCTCGCTTTCTGTGGGAGTGATTTCGTGAAAAGGGACGGAAGTGTGTAGACAGCTGGAATTAGTGTACTCATGGAATTAGTAAGTAATATATAGATTGTGAGTAGAGGGGGTCGAATTTCGACCAGTGGGCGACCACTAGTAATTAATAATTATACGAATAAATATTTCAGCATTTAGCTATGTTACATAAATTAATGTACTACATGTTAATAATATTCATCATCACCCACAAAAAGTCTACGAGGCTATATGTCTAACTGTTATAGTTAAGTCACAATAATCGTTTTCTATTCAAATTAGTCAATCAAAACACTGGTAAAATGGAAATATAATGACATTCGTATCATAATATTAATTCTTATCCAACTAAATGATTCCATGATAAAGGTTGATAATCAGCCTATAATGTTCCCACTGCTGGGACACAGGCCTCCTCTCTGTGAGAGGGAGTGCACCGTAATCCACCACGCGGGCCCAGTGCGAGTTGGTAGATGTCACATGTCTTCGAATTTTTGGTTCTAGGACATGCCGGTTTCTTCACGATGTTTTCCTTCGCCGTTTTGAGAGCAGTGATGATGTAATAATTTACACTAAGTAAAGCGCCTATCTACGACGTATAACTCGTAAGTTGCGGCCGTTACTTACGAGTCGTACGTCGTAGACAGGCGCTTTACTACATGTCAATTCGTTTTTAATTATTCAAATCGGACTTTTCGTTTAGAAGTTACAACGGGTATAGAAATGCTTAAAGTAAGAAAAATGCCGCGGTGTGAGCGAACAGCCCTACGCTTAGTCTATTAGTTACCTACACGTTTTATTATTTGTAAACTAGAAGCATTTTTGAATAGTAGTTTGTAATAAATAATAAAATTTGTCATAGTATAATAAATAAAAACATCGCAATCATTCTTTTTCGTAAACTATCTTTTAAACGGAATGAAGAAAGTGTAGAAGTTTGTGGGCGAATGATGATATATGATAAATGATTTTTATTTCTGTAAGTAGGTTTTGTAGAATTATTAATTCTACAATTATTTTTGTGGTATTTGATCTGCTTTCTTCACACTACATATTTTAACCTCTTTTGCGAAACCCTACTGGCACACGTGTCTAACGTTCGAATTTTAGTATAAAAAATTCAGATTTTTTTGACAAGATGGTGTTATTCATATTCGATATAATTTCTTATTGGAGGTCAGAGTACTTTTTTTCACTCAAGTAATTTTTAATTTTGTCTTAAAAAACCTCGAAATCAGTTGTTTCTTTTTTATATAGCACTCCAGTATTTATCATCATTTATTTTTCGGTACGTGTTGCATATTTGTTAACCTCGGATATTGTAATTTAGGCTATCTACCAATCATGATTTTATTTTAGAATATTCGTCCTACTCGGCAGTGCTGAGGCCTTCGTTTTCATTAGTTACAGGCGTTGTTTTGCCACAAGTCCCACGACCCAGTGGTATGTATTTTTTTTATTTTGAAAGTTCCGGCTTGGTAATCCCTTTTTTTTCCGCATCATTTTGTTTAGGGAAACCCCCTAGAGTTGTACATTGGGCGGCCTTTCATCTCCCCGCTCAGACCAAATCCAAAAACATCATCTGGCAACGCGTAGCTTCGCATCGAAAACGTCCCACGCCACCACGCAGAGGGCCTCAACGTGTGGTATCGCCCCTGAGCATCGTAGCGTGGTCCATCGAGGCGTGCCGTCATCTCATCTTGCCGAGTCACCAACCAGAGCTTCCACAGATAATTTCAATTTTTTTATTTTTTTGTCTAACGTCTTCAACGCACCTGGGGTGTTGATTATAATCAATCATTTTAGGTCGTTGACAAGCAAACTAATCCATAGCTGATCTTCACTTTTCCTAAATATTGTATTTTTTACTCAGCTTTTGAAATTATATGTATATAATTAATTGTAATTATACGTACAGCGTATAATTACAATTAATATTATTATTATTATTATTATGTTTGTAATTATACGTACAGCGTATTTTTTTCTTTCACACCACACTACATTATGGCGCCCGAACTTAAAATAACGATTACTTCTTGATATTTACCAGTAAAATATATTTTTTTGTGATTTATGTGTGGTGCACGCGCTGTACGTGCAATTTTAATCATTAAAGTCGTATTCATATAGTTTCATTAGTAACTCTAGATCGTGACATCAAAATTATTTGGATATCAACGTGTATGAAAGATTTAATTTTCGAATTACGTAAATACTCCTAACTAACCATATTCAAATAGTATATGAGATTCGTTTCTTTTCTTGAGTGCATTCTACTGAGGTGAGTGTCTATTTTTCTAGCTCTCTATTTGTCGTTATTCTGTATTTTTACATTACTTTCGCATTTGATCATGGCTAATCCTGAGGGTCCTGTTGGGGACACACCTTTTCGAGGTAGCCCTATAATTTCTAGGCCACCTCCGATTCCGCCCAGGGCTTCGAGAACTTCGGTTTCATCGGACATACCATCGCCTATTAAATCAGATGAATGTCCACGTTATTTCGCCAAACAGATTTCCCTTGCTAAGTGGAAAATCGATTTTTCAGGCACTTCTTGAGTACGTGAGTTTTCCATTTCTGTAGAGGAACGTAAAGAAGCTGATGATATCTGGGACCAATACTTGATTAAGAGGTTTCATGAGCTTTGCCCAGGAGCAGCTCTTAAATATTTTAGGTCAATTCGCCATCCCGACTTAACTTACACTGACCTGAAGGATGCTTTCTTTAAAACGTTCGGAGCAATAGACTACGAGTTTAAGACTGAGCAGGAAGTAAGGAACTTGAAACAAAAATCAGACCAACCTGTTAGAGATTTCGTCATCCAGGTTTCATACCTGAATGATCTTTTAGCCAGTCCTATTTCGGAAACTAATTTACTACAGATAATAACCCACAACATGCATCCAAAATATTTTCCTTGTCTATCTATCCATAAGTTTGACTCTGTAAATTCACTTATCGATATGGCTTCTCACTCTGAGAGTTTTTTACCTCGCTCTTCCAAGGCAGTATCGGTGGTTACACACGATGAGCAACTTTGTCCTAAATGTAAGAAGAACGGACACACATATCGTAACTGTCCAGATTTTCCTGGTATGTTATGTTTTAAATGTCGGACTCCCGGAGTAACCCGTGATTGCCCAAAATGTAATCCAAAAAATGTATAAGCCATCGGCAGCACGTTTCCATCCGTAGAGTGTCGCCGGTGTTACTCGTAAGTTCTAATAGCTATGATAATCGTCCCTTTATTGAAATATTACTATGTGGACGTATAGTTAAAGCTCTTCTTGATTCAGGTGCTCAGATGTCTCTAATTAGTGACCATTTAATCAATGAATTAGGTATATCTCTAAACTCGAACAACCGGCTACCACTTGCTATTTCTGCTAATAATTCGCCTATAGATATTTTAGGAACCGTTTGTCTCCCGGTTCAGTTTATTAATACTACTTTTGTTGACGAGTTTTTAGTAGCAAGTTGTATTTCATCTTCAGTTATTGTTGGTATTGAATTTTGGAATAAGTTTGGTTTAACCTCAGTTTTTAGTAAGTACAGTTTTTAGTACCTCAGCTTTTAACAAAAACATCAAAGTTAACATGTATCTACCTTGTGTCAGTCAATCACCTTGTCAGGTTTCTTCTATTAGTGAGGCACGTTACGTTCATCCTCGTAATGTCTTATTACCCGACCAAGAGCGTAGTTTACAACGTGTTATTGACAAGTTCGAAGTCATCTCGTCTGACAAGGTTGGTCTCGGTAAATCTACTTGGCTTTCACACAAAATAGATACTACAGGTCCGCCAATAAGACAAAGATTTTATCCTCTCTCTCCCGTCAAATTAAAAATTCCTAACGAAGAAATCGATAAGATGTTAGAGATTGGTGTGATTCGTCCATCTCGTTCTCCGTGGGCTAGTCCTGTGGTTATGGTTACGAAGAAAGATGGTTCAGTTCGTTTCTGTGTTGATAGCAGGAAGTTAAATAGGGTTACCATTAGGGATTCGTATCCTCTTCCCCGCATTCAGGACATCCTTGATAATCTTAGAGGAGCAAGATATATAAGCTCGCTTGATTTTAGGAGTGCTCTTTGGCAAATACCACTCGCAGACAAAGAGAGTTGTGAGAAAACCGCCTTTATAGTCCCTCAACGTGGTTTATTCGAATTTGTTAGAATGCCATTTGGTCTTACTAATGCTGCTTCTGAAATGCAACGTCTCACCGATATGATTGTTAATTTTGAGTTCACTTCGACCAGTGATGACTGTATTTTTGGGTATGTCGACGATTTAATTTTAGTGTCGAAAGACTTCCACAGTCATCTCGCTCTCCTTAGAAAGGTACTTAACCGTCTTAAGGAAGCTGGTCTTTCTATCAATCTTAAAAAATGTGAATTCTGTAGAAGTGAATTAAAATATCTAGGTTATATTGTAAACGAAAAAGGTTTACAAACTGATCCTAGCAAACTCGATGCAATCAGAGATTTTCCAATACCAACTACTGCTAAATCTTTGCGCGGTTTTATTGGTATGTGTTCTTACTATAGACGTTTTGTACATGGATTTTTTTCCATTATAGCTCCTCTTACCGCCCTTATTGGTAAGAAGAAGGGACGGGATCCTATAGCTTGGGATGACGCAGCTGATCAAGCTTTTATTAAATTAAAAGAGGCTTTAATTAACACACCTGTCATGGCTTGTCCTGATTTTTCCAAGCCATTCTTTTTACAGTGTAATGTGTCAGCAGTCGGCCTTGGTTCAGTCCTTACACAAAAGATTGACAATGTCAAACATCCCATCGCTTATTACTCCCGTTTATTTTCTAAAGCGGAACGTAATTATAGTACTCCAGAACGTGAACTTTTATCTGTTCTAGATTCTATAAAACATTTCCGTTGTTATTTGGATGGAATGAAGTTTTCAGTTATAACGGATCAGATCATATTGCTTTGAAATGGCTCCTTATGCTAAACAACCCATCTGGTCGTTTAGCACGTTGGGCTACTATCATTTCTCAATATACCTTCGACATCGTTCACCGCAAGGGGACGCAACACGTCGTTCCAGATGTTTTATCTAGAATTTACGTAAGTCCAGTTACTTTCGATCAAGGTCCCGACCATACTAACGATAGATGGTATAAGAAAGTTTATTCAGGTGCTCAAAATTCACCCCAAATGATTCCTGCATACACCATCCAGAACGGTGTTCTTTTAAGGCGCATGCCTGTTACTAATCCCTTGTCCCTAGAACCATGGCGTACCGTTTTACCCGCTGAAAAGATACCACTCGCAATTTGGGAAATTCATAATAATTTTCCTTCGATACACCCTGGAGTCACTAAAACTTATCTCAAAATAAAAGCGATATTTTACTGGCAATATGTTTCGTGATGTTACCGAAACTTTGAGACAATGCGAATTTTGTAAAGCTTATAAAATCGCAAACGCTCAACCACGAGGACATATGTGTTTTCCAAAAGATGTATCATTACCTTTACAAATGATTTCAATTGATATTATCGGTCCGTTACCAATTGCTTACTATGGATATAGATATATTCTATCCATGGTAGACATTTTTTCCAAATACGTCTGGCTGGTACCTCTTAAGAAGGTTGATGCCAGTTCGGTTACTAAAGCATTGGAATCAGAGATATTCTTCAATTTTGGTGTGCCACGAACTATTCTTTGTGACAACGCTACAGTTTTTCGCAGTAATCATTTTTTAAACTTCCTTAGATCCTTTCACATCGATTCACCGATTTATACCCCATCTTATACCCCTCAAGCTAATACAGTTAAATGCTATAATCAAAGCGTTGTAACTTGTTTAAGTATTTTAGTTGGAGAGATCCAAAGAAATTGGGCTAAAATGTTGCCTAAGGTTAAGCTTTATCTTAATTCTTGTATCAATTTAGCTACTGGTTATACACCGAATTTTCTAATTTTTGGTCCTGAAACTTTTATTGATTCCAGGCGTACCAATAGACAGACTCAAGGCGTAGATTTAGCTACGAGTCGGTCTCTACACGCCGAGAACCTATCTTCCCTCTCCGAAGTTTATGCTAAGGTAGCTGATAATCTTTATTTATCTTTTCTCCGTAATTCTCAAACTTATAATAAAAATCGGACTGCTATTACTCTTATCGTTGGAGACACTGTATGTAGACGAAACTTCTCTAGGTCTTCTGGAATTGATTATTTTTCTGGTAAGCTTGCTCCCCGCTTCATCAAATGCTTTGTTACCAGAGTTATTTCAAGAACTACTTATATGCTCCAGGACTGTGATTCAGTTCACTCAGGTCAATATCATATAAAAGATATCCTAAAATAATTCCTTTCTAATTTCTAAATTACGTTTCTCAACAATATTAACAATACATTTTTAATAGTTTCAATAGTTTCATATATAATTCTTCCTTTTAACTTTGTATGTCTTCATACTATTATGTTGGTTGAACATTTTCTCCAAACATTAGGTAATTCTTTATAATTGCAAAACCTTTTTTCCTGTTTCAAGATTCAAAACGGGACTCTATTTTCATTTCTAATTCTTTTCCTTGCTATTAAAATTTCTAAATAATTCACATAAACATAAATTCATTTTAAAATATATTTTACGTTAATGAGTTACTTAACTTATTATTTAATAACATCTATCGGATATTATGTGAACTATTTTCATTCGCAGACAACTATGTAGGTATGTCATTGTTTTAATAGCCTCTGGTTAATGTATACAGATGGCGTTACTAGTTGGTTTTATTCTGTATCTGCAGCACTTCGTTATTTTTTTGGTTTGTTAATTTAATTTTACTTTTTGTTTATTCTGTCTTCTTTCCTTATTCCTTTTTTGTTGAAATGGGGGTACTTGTAGAATTATTAATTCTACAATTATTTTTGTGGTATTTGATCTGCTTTCTTCACACTACATATTTTAACCTCTTTTGCGGAACCCTACTGGCACACGTGTCTAACGTTCGAATTTTATTATAAAAATTCAGATTTTTTGACAAGATGGTTGTGTGTCATTCGATATAATTTCTTATTGGAGGTCAGAGTACTTTTTTTCACTCAAGTAATTTGTAATTTTGTCTTAAAAAACCTCGAAATCAGTTGTTTCTTTTTTATATAGCACTCCAGCATTTATCATCATTTATTTTTCGGTACGTACGAGTATTGCATATTTGTTAACCTCGGATATTGTAATTTAGGCTATCTACCAATCATGACTTTATTTTAGAATATTCGTCCTGCTCGGCAGTGCTGAGGCCTTCGTTTTCATTAGTTGCAGCCGTTGTTTTGCCACAAGTCCCACGTCCCAGTGGTATGTATTTTTTTTATTTTGCAAGTCCCGGCTTGGTAATCCCTTTTTTAACCGCATCATTGTGTTTAGGGAAACCCTCTAGAGTTGTACATTGGGCGGCCTTTCATCTCCCCGCTCAGACCAAATCCAGAAACATCATCTGGCAAAGCGTAGCTTCGCAACGAAAGCGTACGCCACCACGCAGAGGGCCTCAACGTGTGGTATCGCCCCTGAGCATCGTAGCGTGGTCCATCACGGCGTGCCGTCATCTCATCTTGCCGAGTCACCAACCAGAGCTTCCACAGATATTTTTTTATCTAACGTCTTCAACGCACCTGGGGGGTTGATTATAATCAATAATTTTAGGTCGTTGACAAGCAAACTAATCCATAGCTGATCTCCACTTTTCCTAAATATTGTATTTTTTACTCAGCTTTTGAAATTATATGTATATTGCCACGTACAGCGTATTTTTTTCCTTCACACCACACTACAGTTTGTACAATTTGTACAACACTTTTACACGTCAATCATATTTTTAAAATAAAGCTAGATAAGGTCAGCGTTTCCTATATGACTACTCTGAGAAGAAAGGCCGAAACAAACTCAGAGTTCACAGTCTCTTTTAAAGTCCAGACATAATATTGGTTGATTTGGCAGCATTTTTTAGCTTGGCTATAAATCCCATTATTCAAAATTTAAAATCGAAATTTAATGTTTGGTATTTGAATGACGGAACCTTGGGAGGCGATGTGGACACTGTGTTATCTGACTTATCAGATATTAAAACGAATTTCGAAAATATTCGTTTAGAATTAAATTTTAGCAAATGTGAACTCTTTATTCAAACAATTTCTTACGGTTTGGATAATTGCAAATCCAAATTAAATTTTCTGGCACCCAATATAGACAGAAAGTAGACAGAAAGTCACTTTGCCTCCTGGGTTCTCCCATCTTTGAAGAATCTTTTCCTGATTATATTACTAACACTATTTCCGAATTCCAAAGTCACGCAAATTGTTTACTCGAAATCAGTCCTCATTATGCTCTTGTAATTTTAAATATTTGCCTTTTTGTACCTAAACTTACCTATGTGCTTCTCTGTAGCCCTTTTTGGAAACATCCAAATTTGCTTTAACCAATAGACGATTTAGTCAAAACTAGTTTAGAAATGATATTAAATATTCAGCTCAATGGCGAATGCTACACGCTCGATTTTTATCGTGATATTTGGATCGTAATCCAGGATCACGATATTTATCGAGTCTGTAGTATAGCGTATCACCTATCGTGATACGGATCGCTGGATTTCTAGAAATCCAAAAATCCACGATTTGTATCAAGTATCGTTGATAAATATCGAGCGTCTAGTCTCTAATCGATATTTATCACGTCAGTATTCATTCTGTCAGCGATGGAAGAGGACGCGCATATTGAGGCGGCGGCGGCGCCCGCTGTACCTCAAACAAACGACCAAAAGTACTTGAAAGAATTCATACTAGTGTTAGAAACACTACCAGAGGTATGGGACAGCTCAAGTGCCAACAGTTTAAATAAAGTGAAAAGGGCGAATGCCTATGAGCAACTACTTGAAATTTAAAAAAAAATTAAATCTGGCGCGACTACCAAAGACGTCATTGCGAAGATAAATTCATTAAAATCGAATTATAGGAAAGAATTAAAAAAAATAACTAATTCGAAGCGATCTGGTGCTGCAGCGGAACATGTGTAGGTACAATCCAAAGTCTTGGGTATTTCATATGCTGAAATTTTTGAATAAAAATGAAAAGCCCATTGATTTGGTAAGTTTTTTATTTTATCTACCTACATTACCTTAAATATTAGCGTTATAATAGTTACAGAATCTGTCTCTAAGCATCTTAGCACTGTTTAATGTATTTCTGTATGTCGTACGTTTCATGCCTACTAATAAATTATTATTTTGGTTATCTCCACTTGACGAAAGATAAAAGTGTGGTTCTGTTTTAAGTAAATAATTATGTAAATAACAACATGCAGTAGTCACTTTTGTAGACTTTGCAGGTGTAAGCCATATAGCTTTTTGAAAAACACCGAACTTTGCAGCTAACATGCCAAATGCACACTCAACCACACCTCTAGCTTTTGATAAACGGTAATTAAATGTTAGTTCCTCTTTTGTGGCACTTTTTAACGCATATGGTTTAATCAAATTAGGCCCAAGGGCGAAAGCCTCGTCTGCTGTGAATACAAATGGAAATGTTTCTGTACTGTTTGGCAGTGGGGCCGCCTCTGGCAAATTCAATTGTCCTTTTTGATAAGAATCCCAAAATTTGGTATAAAAAAGTACACCACCATCGGAAACTCGTCCATTGCAGCCGACATCAATCATAATAAATTCTTTCTTTGCATTTACAAGTGCCATAAGAACAATACTATAGTGACCTTTATAGTTGTAATAAAGAGATCCAGAATTCGGCGGATGTTGAATTTTTATATGCCTTCCATCAAGCGCGCCAAGACAGTTGTAAAAACCATGCAATGTTTCAAAGTCCTTTGCGATGTCCATCCATTCTTCTTTTGTTGTTGGCACCTGAAAAGTACGTAGATTATAAGTAAATAATAAGTTTTTTTTTTCAGAATGCGTTCTCTGAATTGGATAAGTCCGAAAACGAAGAAGAACAAAGTGAACCTTCATTTTCTTCTATGGGTGAACCTGCTCCGCCGCCAAAAAAACTCAAGAAGAAGGGGCTAGTAGCAACACAGAATGATCTTCTCGAAAAAGCTTGTAATTATTTGTCGCAATCATCGCAACCTATGTCTCCAACAGTGACATTCCCAAATATAGATACTACTGCTCTTTATTGGACTCAGAAGCTAAATAAATTGAAATCAACCCAAAGACTGTTCGCCGAAAAGGCAATCAACGAAATCCTTTTCGAGGCTGAACTTGGGACACTAAACAGGGACTCAGTACAAATTAACACTGGTTCTCCGGTATTTAACCAGTTTGTATCTCCGACATCGAATAGTCATCCATCGCCACCACCGCATGGTGTACATCCTTTATCAGACTACTCACTAATTTGAGGAGAAAATGGAAAAAAGTGAATTTCGTGTGCTTATTAAGCATTATTTCTTGCGAAAAAAAACCATTACCGAGACCAAGGCTAAGCTTGATAAATACTATGGGGACTCTGCACCATCGATTTCAATGGTAAAAAAGTGGTTTACTGAATTTCGTTGTGGCCGTACAAGCACTGAAGATGCCGAACGTCCTGGACGCCCAGTTGAGGTCTCTACACCCGAAACAATCGAAAAAATTCACGATATGGTGTTGGCCGACAGAAGATTGAAAGTGCGAGAGATTGTGGAAGCCGTAGGGATCTCGCATGGCTCAGTGGTTTCAATTTTGAATGATCACTTGGGCATGAGAAAGCTTTCCGCAAGATGGGTGCCGCGTTTGCTCACAGTCGACCACAAACGCAATCGTGTAACAACTTCACAGGAAGGTTTGGCGTTGTTTAATCGCAATATGGAGGAGTTTTTGCGCCGTTTTGTAACCGTGGACGAAACATGGATCCATCACAACACACCAGAGACCAAACAACAGTCAAAACAGTGGGTTTCTAAGGGTGAATCGGCGCCGAAGAAGGCCAAGGTGGGTTTGTCAGCCAATAAAGTTATGGCGACTGTTTTTTGGGATGCACGCGGGATAATCCACATTGACTACCTTCAAAAGGGAAGAACAATCAATGGGGAATATTATGCCAATTTATTGGACCGGTTCAATGACGATTTGAAAAAAAACCGACCTCATTTGGCCAAGAAAAAAGTTCTTTTCCACCAAGACAATGCAAGGGTGCACACATGTGCAGTTGCCATGGCAAAAATCCATGAATTGGGCTATGAATTTCTCCCTCATCCGCCCTATTCTCCAGATTTGGCTCCGAGCGACTACTTCTTGTTCCCAAACCTGAAGAAATGGCTTGGTGGAAAAAGATTTGACTCCAATGATGAAGTCATCTCGCAAACAAAGGCCTATTTTGAGGACCTCGACAAATCATTTTTTTTGGAAGGGATAAAAAAATTGGAGAAGCGTTGGACAAAGTGTATAGAGCTCAAGGGAGACTACGTTGAAAAATAAAATTATTTTTTTATCAAAAAATCTGTGTTTTATTCCAAAAGTCACGGACTTATTGACCCGCCCTCGTAGATAATGTAAAGTCAGAGCTAGCTTTTCTCTTACAGTAATAGCCTTTCTCATTAATGTATCTTTTTTAATCAAGTATGGTGTAACCAACTCCAGCAGATGTTCAAAACGTGCATCAGGCATGCGAAAATAATTTTCATAGTCATCCATTTCTTGGTATTCCCGAATCTGATTTAATAAATTCAGATGTGTATATTTTTCTCTATCTTGAAACCAATATTTCGTCCATTTTTTCCGCTTTGTACGTCTTTACAATGCTATCGCTAATATAATAGCAACGCAAGCTCTATTTATATTATCACTCATAGTTTTATTTATATTGTAATACGAAACGCACGAGTGTATTCAATGAAATTTACCGTCGTACTGACGCGATTCGTATCATATGTGTAGTATACGAAAATATTACTAGATAAATATCACGATACATATCGTGGGTGTAGCATTCGCCAATAAACCATCTTGGTTACAAGCATCCCTCCCTATTCGGTTTGGCGGCTTAAGAATCCGCAAAGTTTCGAGTGTTGCTTCCCCAGCCTTTTTGTCGTCCACCCATAGCACGTCACGTCTTATAGGTAATGTCCTAAAGGGTTTGCCCACAAACTATGAGACTGCGGGCTTGGAGGATGCCAAGAATGCTTTTCAAATTGCTTGCCCGGGTAAAGAATTTCCAGACAACCCAAAATCTCAAAGGAGCTGGGACGATATTTATAGCGATTTAACATACAAATCGATTCTGAGCCGCAGTTCAGGTCCGGATCGCGCAAGACTTTTGGCGGTTGGAGCCAGAGAGGCCGGTCATTGGCTATATGCCCATCCTTCTCCATATACCGGTACCTTCCTGGATCCGACCTCGCTTCGTCTGGCAACTGGTCTGCGGCTTGGGGTCACGGTATACACTCCACACACATGTCCTTGTGGCACGGACGTGGACCGACAGGGTCACCACGGACTTTGTTGTCAAAAAAGTGCAGGCCGCTTTTCAAGACATCCGACACTTAATGACCTAATCCACCGCTCTCTTGCCAGCATCAATGTGCCTGCTCTTCTAGAGCCGACTGGCATTGTTAGAGATGATGGCATAAAATCTGATGGTGTGTCTATGGTCCCGTGGAGTTTGGGACGGATGCTTGTGTGGGACGCTACCTGTGTAGACACACTGGCACCGTCCCACCTCCAGCGGACTACTTCTAAAGCGGGTGCAGCGGCAGAAAATGCCGAAAATCTGAAAGTTATTAAATATCCTGAGGCCTTGGCAGAGAGTACAACTTTGTGCCCTTTGGCGTCGAGACCCTCGGTCCGTGGGGTCCCAGTGCGCATAAGTTGTTTTCGAAAATCGCGGAACGTCTAGTTGATGTAACTGGTGACCGAAAAGCTGGCGGCTTTCTCGCGCAACGCATCAGCATTGCAATTCAGCGAGGAAATGCCGCCAGCATCCTCGGTACAATGCCCCGAGGGCCGTTTTTAGGCTTAACTTAGTTTTAATTTAATTTAGTTAATGTTAATAATCATCTTGTAATTTGGTTATGTAAATAAATTCCATATTCGTCAGATCATGTGAAAGCCATATAGATTGGTGTCTGAAATGGTCCTTTTGAGGAAAGATCCACACAGATTGAGTAGACCTGTCTAGTCAGTGCACGCATTTGTCAGTAATCGTGTAGCTCAACTAAGAGCATATGGAGCTCAACGACTCATCAAACAATACCAAAGAAAGGACATTTGGATAGGCCGCATAAAGTACTCAAACTGCCAGACTATCATTAAAACTAAGCTAAGACACAAAATAAAATATGACCCACATAGTCCTCAGATTCACAATAATTTAAATAATAATACATTAAACTCCACAAAGTAAATATGTAATTCAAACTCAAACTCAAAGCATTTATTTCAATTAAACCATTTACAGGCACTTTTGAATTGTCAAGGAGTCGGTCAGTTAGAAATATGAAGCTAGTTGCCCATTCCAAAGCGTAGTAGGTACCTATGGAGAAGAACGGGCAAGAAACTCCATGGACACTCTTTTAAATTAAATTTATGGACACTCTTTTAAAATTGTGTTTAGAATAATCATTACATGTCAACGAGTATAATTATTATAACAAAAAATTAAAGTTTCAGTATGCAAACATTGGAGCAGCTTAATCCCAAGCCTTTTTGTCCTCAATATAATCTTTAACGGTGTAAAAAGCTTTCTGGCATAAGTTACTTTTAATAAATTATTTGAATTTATTAAGGCTTAGATCTTGAACGTGGCTTGGAAGTTTATTATAAAAGCGTATACATTGACATCTAAATGAGCCACCTATTTTCTTGAGCCTTATTGTAGGTACAACTAGTTTGTGTTTGTTCCTAGTATTTATATTATAGATATCACTATTTTTTAAACAATTTTATATTTTTATGGGCATATAAAAGATTTTCAAAAATATACTGAGAGGGCACAGTCATTACATTAAGAAGAGAAAATATGAAATCCACGCGAACGAAGTCATGGGTGGCTGAAGTGCTAGTGTTAATATACAATCGGACCTTATTTAACGTCATGACCACCAGAAACTATATTGTTGGTGATGGAAAACGAGGTGACATCACGCGATCAGCTGTCAACCGACAAGAGTTTATAAAAGGAGGCGCGCGGTGCGGTAACGGCCCTTTTTTGCTTGGACGGCGCTCGGAACGGACGTGCTACCTGACCATTATCGTGTGCATTCTATTGGATTAATATTTTAGTGTTTCTATTGATATTTTTATAATTGTAATTTAAAGGAATTAAAGGTTGTTTGTTTGTTTTTAACTTGTTTCACTTCTGATTCCTAATATCAGAAGTGGGATAAAGATTCATTCGCTTACAAGTTAACTCGTTTTCAGTATTTCAATTAAAGATTAAAGCAGGTAGTAGTTAGCAATGGATAGATCAAGTCGTTCACGTTCAAAAAATAGTGCCCCACGTTCTAAACGATCTCGTAGCCGCCATATGCGGAGCAGAAGGTCACGTAGCAAGTCTCGGGATTGCGGTCGCCGTTCCCAGGCGCGAACGAGATCGTCGTGGGAACCACGTGAGGACGCGTAGCCCTGCGTCACCGCTTTACCGACGATCGCTTGAGACGATTGTCTCACGGTTGAAGGCTTTAGAAGATCGTTCACGGGTAATAGCTACGCCGGAGACTACAGGTACTGCTACTGATGTTTCGACTGCAACCACGGAGAAAATAGTGGAGGCAATACAATCGTTAAAGTCAGTAAGCACCCATCATTTTTACATTTCTAATTTCGACCCAAATGTGCATGATGTAGATCAGTGGTTTGACGAAGTTGACAGGGCTCAGGTTTTGAATAAGTGGTCAGAAAATGAGTGCCTCTCCCGCGTCGGGAACTGTCTGAAGGGAGATGCTAAGACTTGGCTTAGTGAGTGGGTTACAAATGACCGTTCATGGAACAATTTTAAAAAAGATTTTCGTTCACTTTGTGTCAATAAAATTGATGCGGCAGGTCTTTTGTATGAAGTAATGAGTCTCTGATTCTGACAGTTACCCAACCTACGCTGAATATGCACGTAGATGTTTACTACGTTTACGGATCGTAAAAGGCTTATCGGACGACTTGATAACGGCGATTGTTATTCGAGAGATTAAAGACCCTCAAATCAAAGCAACTGCTACTAATGCAAATCTGATGCCTGACAACCTTGTTAGTTACCTATCTACCTTCGTTAAGCCCATTTCTAAGCAGAATAGTGACAGTATGCGTTCTAAAAATAACAAGAGCCCACCACGTAAGATTAACTCAAAGGGGTCATTTAGGGGTCAGGGTCCCAAATGCTTCACTTGCGGTCGGATAGGGCATAAACAAGCAAGTTGTTCTAAAAAGTCAAAATCAATCGATGCGCTTGAACTAAATAAATCTGAATCGAAGAAATCCGAATCGAATTCTAGCTCAAATAAGGCGGTATGTGTATATTGTAGAAAGACCGGTCATGATGTTAGTGTTTGTTTTGCTAAGCAGCGTGCAGATAATAAGCCCAACAAAAGTAATGTCAATTTCTGCTCTGCCCCTATATAAAATAAGTCCAGTGACATTGTGGTTGGAATGGTTCAGGGTATACCTGTAGATATTCTGATTGATAGTGGGGCGTTAGAAGTCTCGTTGATCTCGTCATCTGTAGTCAATCATTTTTCTTGTTCGAGGAAACCAATTAATAAACAATTAAAAGGAATAAGTGATTCAATTATTTGGGTTGATTCTTATGTCACACTTCTAATAGAGCTTGAGGAAATAACTCTCGAAGTAGACTTACTTGTTGTGCCTAGTGAATGTATGAACGCACCAATTATTATTGGTACTGATGTATTAAATAGGGAAGGGGTAATCTATATAAGGACTAGGGAATCTCAGCGTTTTACTCATGATAAAGGTATATCGGGCATATCCGCTGTTACATCTGACGTGCAATCCAATGGTTTTAAAACAACATTAATCGGGGAAAACCTTGAGAAACTCTCAAGAGTACTCGATAAATATTCAGCATTTATGATTTCTGGTACGGCTACGTCTACAGTTACCACAGGTTGTATGCACATCAGATTGAATAGTGAAGTACCTATTAATTATCGGCCTTACAAAATGTCCTACAATGAAAAGCTTAAAGTTAGACAAATTATTCAGGATCTTATTAGTAAAAACATAATACGTGATTCAGAGTCCCCATATTCGAGTCCGATTCTTCTAGTAAAAAAGAAGGACGGGTCGGATCGTATGTGTGTGGACTTCCGGGCACTTAATAAAATCACAGTTAAGGATAGATATCCTTTACCTTTAATAGATGACCACATTGATCGACTAGGGAAGTCAAAATTCTTCACATTACTTGATATGGCCACCGGCTTTCACCAAATTAAATTAGATGAGCAATCAATACCCTTAACTGGCTTCGTGACACCTGAAGGGCATTTTGAATATTTGAAGATGCCTTATGGGTTAGCCAACGCACCCATAGTATATCAACGTATTATTACAAATACACTGCGCGAATTCATTGAGGCAGGCAAAGTACTGGTGTACGTCGACGACTGTAGGTTATTGTCCTGTTCAATTGATCAGGGCTTACAGATATTAGATGAAGTTTTAGCTGTTTTGACTAAGGCCGGTTTCTCAGTGAATTTGCGAAAGTGTTCGTTTCTATGCAAAGAAATTGAATATTTAGGTAGAATTATATCAAATGGTCAACAAGTAAGGTCCAGGCGCTCGTGAATGCACCCATTCCCCAGAACGTCAAACAAGCAAGACAATTTTTGGGCCTTGCTGGTTATTTCAGAAAGTACATAGCTAGTTACTCGATAAAAACAGCTTGTATTGCTCGTTTGACGCGTAAAGATGTTGAATTTGTCTGGGGACCACAGCAGGAAAGCGTTCGCCAAGAGCTTATTAAGTGTCTTACTAGTGAGCCTATAATAGCCATTTTTGACCCAGAGCTTCCGGCTGAAGTTCACACAGATGCGAGTAGTGCAGGTTATGGTGCAGTTCTCCTACAAGTCCATAAGGATGGTAATAAGCGTGTGGTTGCTTACTATAGCCAGGTTACGAAAGGTAGTGAGCAACGTTACCATTCTTATGAACTGGAAACACTTGCTGTAGTAAAATCTCTTAAGCATTTCAGGAATTATCTCATAGGAATGCCATTTACTGTAGTGACAGACTGCAATGCCTTAAAAGCCACCCAGAATAAGAAAGATCTACTCCCGAGGGTAGCGAGGTGGTGGATTTACCTACAAGATTTTAACTTTATCATTAAATACAGGAAAGGGGTAATGATACCTCATGCAGACTATCTTAGCCGTAACCCCGTACCTACGATAAATAACATTGAGAAACCGCGTAATTGGGCTCAAATCGCGCAAGCAGGAGACGAGGAGACTCGAACTTTAATCAGGTCCTTAGATGAAGGAAACTTGGACTCGTCACGCTATGTTAAACGCAATAATCTTTTGTACTATCGTTTCACACCCTTAGGTGAAGAGTCTAGGTTGCTTTGTTACATACCAAAAGGACATCGTTTGAGCCTCCTCCGAATATTCCATGATGAACATAGCTATATTAACGCTGACAAAACCGCCGATCTTATCTTAAAACACTTTTGGTTTCCTGGTCTCAGAGCTTTTATTTCTAAGTATATATCTCACTGCCTCGTATGTATAGCTCACAAGAGAGTCCCGCGAGCTCCACTACAACCAATTAACTCATGGACAAAACCGAATGTTCCTTTTGACACCATACATGTAGATGCCCTAGGTCCATTGATAGTGTCTAACGGTAATAAACACGTTCTAGTTGTTGTGGATTCTTTTACGAAATATTGTTTATTAAACCCTATTAGTACCCAGGACTTGAATGAGTTAAAACGTGTTATGAAAAATGTTGTGTCTCTGTTTGGAACACCTAAGACAATTGTATGTGATAGAGGTAGGATGTTTCATTCATCTGGTTTTGTGTCATTAATGAATGATTTAAGTTGTCAGGTTCATTATATTACCCCCGAGATGCACCACGCCAATGGTCAGGTAGAGCGTTACGTTCGCACCGTCCTTAACATGTTAAGGATCGAAGTAAACCATCGGAAAGGGGAATGGTCTGAACAGTTGTGGAGGTTACAGCTGATACTCAACATGACGAAACAAAAGACCACCCAGCAGTCCCCACTTAACCTGCTTATCGGTGTCGAAGGAGCTACCCCCGTCATTCGCACCCTAATCCGAGACGTTGCCATCGAATCGTCTGGTGAAAACCGTGAGCCACTACGGGAGATGAGGAGACAAAGGACAGCCGAACGGTTGTGCAAAAACCAAGCCGATCAAGACAGGCGTGTTAATAAAGACCGCCAGCCTCCGCGTGCCTACAGTAAAGACGACCTAGTCTTCGTTATCAAGTATTCCCAGTCCACGGGAAAACTTGATCCTGGTATGCGCGGGCCTTACCGCGTAGTTGGAGTCCTGGACCATGGCCGCTATGAGCTGCAACTTCTGGCTGGTGCCTATGGAAAGACCACATATGCTGCTGCACAGTTTATGGTACCCTGGAGGGGTGAGTGGACTCCTGAGACATGTGCCGCATTCTTTGAAGGTAAGGTAAGTACTGTCTTGAAGTCTGGGTGATATGCTAACAATGTGCCTATGTCAACAGCCACTGGGAGGTATGCAAACTGAGAGCCTATGCCTACTGTGTTTGTGGAAGCCTGGGTGGTATGCTAACTAGGTGCCTATGCCGACAGCCACTGTGAGACACGCTAACTAGGTGCCTCTGTCTGCAGCGCGACCAAATTGCTTACTTGGTTTGTTAATCTTAGCTAAGATTTTAAGGTCATGATATTTTACGTATAATGCGCATTACCTTTTATGTATCTGAGATGTTTTGCTACTACATCTGTTGTCTTTTATGTAATGCGACTGTCTGATTACAGGAGACGGCGAAGATTCAAGCGTCTTATTGGAAGGCACTGCTACAGATCAGGCGGGACCATCTTCTGTACCTGACGAGGACGTCAGAGCATCAGGAGAGGCCGTGTTGGTGATGGATGACGAGGTGACATCACGCGATCAGCTGTCAACCGACAAGAGTTTATAAAAGGAGGCGCGCGGTGCGGTAACGGCCCTTTTTTGCTTGGACGGCGCTCGGAACGGACGTGCTACCTGACCATTATCGTGTGCATTCTATTGGATTAATATTTTAGTGTTTCTATTGATATTTTTATAATTGTAATTTAAAGGAATTAAAGGTTGTTTGTTTTTTTGTTAACTTGTTTCACTTCTGATTCCTAATAATATTTTATCCTGATCTAACATTAGGTACTCAGCTGACCTAGCAAGGTCGGACATTGCCCTCCTTAAAACTCACATCTGTGATGTAATTCAATTTACTTTTACACACAAACGAGAAGAAAGTACAAATAAAAATGCAAGCACTCTCAAACGGGACCCGCACACTGACAAATATATTTCGTAGTAAGGTTACCAAAACGACTGTGCTGCCATAAAATCCAGAATTTATTGTACTTTTTAGTCCAACAGCAGCCCAAGGGAACCACATGTCCATGAAATGAAAAGTTATTTCTATGTTAGGCGATCACTCGAATTTCTCACAAACAGAACCACAGAGTCAAGTTACAGTAAATAACAGTTTGTATGGAAAAGGCACAATATTTTTGTCTTCAAAAGGTTTTGTGTTTGGAGCCAGGGAGTCTTTGAATGCAAGGACAAAGTTGTGTATTGCAGTTTATGGGACTGCTTCAAGCAGTGTCTTCCGGGTGATAATGACGCTGTGCCAAATTAATGGGACGGCAGAAACTGTCTTGTTTTGGTCGAGTAACAAGTTTTGGTGTTGTCCTAGAGAGTATTTACGATGACATAGTTAGCCTGATAGGCTACGATAGCTATATAAACGAATTGAAAGAAAAAAAAAACAAATTGAGAATTAAAAATAAAGAACCACGTAG
Source organism: Atethmia centrago (assembly GCA_905333075.3). Classification (NCBI taxonomy): domain Eukaryota; kingdom Metazoa; phylum Arthropoda; class Insecta; order Lepidoptera; family Noctuidae; genus Atethmia; species Atethmia centrago. Next base: position 8,566,407 of record HG995377.1, read on the forward strand.
CGAGAATATTATCTTACGAAGTAAGTAGGTACCTATAAATTAACATAAAGTTCAAAGAACTCAATGAAACTTAATATTATTATAGTAGAATTCATTATTTTTACATTACATATGTGAGACAATAATGATATTGTAGAACTAACAATTAATTCTACGAAGAGAATTGATTTTAAACTTTGCCTAACTCTATATGTCTGTATTTTTGGTTGTATACCAAAAATACATACATATAGAGTTATCAAAGCAAATAAAATTATTGCCGCAATATGGTTGCATACATGTTTGAGCACTAACTAAAACTATGAATTGTAATTTTAAATACACGACTGAATAAACAAAAATCTCATTAATAATTAATTTTATGTTGATGATTTTGTTGTTTCAAATTAGAGTGAAAGTATAAAATTATTTGTACAAAAGCGGTTTACCAATGCCTGTGGCTAAATTGCCTTGCCTGAAATTGCACCTCAAATAAAAAAACTTTATTTAGTTATTTGCACGACTGAAATCAAAATTAAAAAACAGGCCAAGTGCGTATCGGACCACGCACAATGAAGGGTTCCGTAGTTGGGATTACTTGGGGTGAATTTATTCCACAAACAAACTTAACATTGTAGTTGAAAAACCTGCTCTCCCATACATCGATATATGTATGCCACGGTCAATGCTCCAACCGCAAATTTAAGTTGGTCGACTATTACTCGTTAACTTGTAAAGCCCAAATAGTGGTGATAGTTTTACTTTTAATTTAATTATATGTACTACTGTCATGATTTTTTTCACATCTACATAAACAACCATTTAGCTGGCAGGGCGGAGGGGACACTTGACTCTAACAAAAATTTGCACTTTAATGCTTAATATTACGCAAGCGTATCCTTGGTTTGAAAAGTGGTGTGTGTTCAAAGAGCAGCAATATTTTTAAACGGTCTATCCAACGAAACCCCACACCATAAGGTAGACGACAAAAAAATATACCTATAATTTTAATTTTTCAATCAACATTGTTATATTATAATCCTTTTGTCTCATCTTTTCTTCATACTCGTATTTAATTCTACTCAACTAAGCTTTCAGGCACAAGATACCCAATTCAAAGTAACCTTTTCAAACGCCCTCAGCAATTATGATCAAAGTAAGACATTGCTACACCCATTCTCTTATCTTAACCTCACTATTATAATTACATACGAACAATACGCCTTTCAGCTGAATTTTGACAAAGATAAGAACCGATATGCAAAGTCAGCCAACTGACAGACACTGTCGTATCACGTGATACCATTTCTATGCATCCAAGTATAGATATATTTCTTCAAAATTTAATTAAGCAAGTAATTTTCAACATTATGTTTGTTTACTTTAGGGTTTAGAATGGAATGGGTCTATAATATATAGTTAGTTATGAACATAACCCAGTAACACCTACCAATAATATGTAATGTTCATGTTTCTCGTAGATTGCTATAAATTGGACATAACATGTAATGCCCAGACAGGTCACATGTGTTTCACATTAGGCACATTAAATGTTATTGTTGTCTACTGAATACGTAATAGGGATTAGTCCTTTGTTGCCTAGTTTTGTTACCTGCCTACAAATGGCCCACGAGTTTCAAGCGAATAGATAATCTAGTTTTAAATTGAAATGGTACACGTGGAACTGTTATAGAATACTAGGTTTTTTCCGGGGCGACGCCCGCGTGGTAGTGGAACGTACTACCGGGATAGAAAGTATCCTATTTGAATGTGAAGACTATGGTGCCGATTCCCTTGTTCACAAACTAAACTAAATTTAAGTTCAGTGCATCTTTTTCTTTCTATTTCATTAAGAAAAGGACAGAAGATAAATTTTAGTTTAGTCCTGTCAAATTAATCAGCGCTTGACGTAAATTGACGTAATTTTAGTAGGCAAGTTTTTAATCACGTCTAAACTTGTATGGAGTAGTGACAGGCGCTGATTAATTTGACAGGACTAAACTAAAATTTATCTTTTGTCCTTTTCTTAATGAAATAGAAAGAAAAAGATGCACTCAACTTAAATTTAGGTTAGTTTGTGAACAAGGGAATCGGCACCAATGTGGGTCATTGTTTTTTTTTCTATCTCAGTTAGTTTTAATCTCTGGTTGGCAGTTTGAGTAATTTATGCGGCCTACCCAAATGTCCTTTCTTTGGTATGTGTCGTCGAATCGTTGAGCTGCTTAAGTTCTGAGTTGAGCTGCACGATTACTGACAAATGCGTGTACTGACTGTATAGGTCCACTCAATCTGTGTGGTTCTTTCCTCAAAAGACCATTTCAGACACCAGTCTACATGGTCATCACATGATCTGACCAAGATTATGTCTGGACTTTAAAAGAGACTGTGACGTCTGAGTTTGTTTCGGCATTTCTTCTCAGAGTAGTCAGATAGTTAACGCCGACCTAATTTTTAAAATATGTTTGACGTGTAAAAGTGTTTATTCAAACCTGCTTACATAAATAAAATCATTTATCATTTATGTCCTAACCTAGATCATAATCTGCCAAAGTGCCAAATTTCATCCCAATCCGTTCTGCTGTTTTAGCGTGAAAGCATAACAAACAAACAAACCCTCTTTCGCGTTTATAATATTAGTTAGGAATCTAATCATTTGTATGAGCTGGGGGGTAACCATCACCTCTTATAGCAGTATTATTTCAACATTACTTCAGCGTGAGAAAGAGATGGATCTATAAGTCCTGTATAGCTCCATCACTTTCCCACTGTGAAGTAATATTATAATAATATTGCTCTAAAAGGTGATGGTTACCCCCTGGATATTTTGATGATAATATATACCTGTAACAATACTCAAAACTCATAATTCCCCCGATAATAATAATTATCTAGCTCTGATACAGCGTGTCCCATCTTGCTTTCCTCCCCCCAGGAACGCCTTAAGCCGTTTTCGTACCCCACAGGGCGTGTCCTTAGCGTGCAGTCGCTTAGTATTGTAAGAAGTTCAGCCCCGGCTGGAGGCTTTGAGTTCGCTTAAGGCAGCCACAGGATAGTCCGGTTAAGTAGTTTCGTAACTAAATTAATATCGTAGTTGACCTTGAGAGGTCGTCCTCTAAAGGTCAACTACGATATGCCATTCATAAAAAATAAAAAATAAAACGTCATCTGCTGGCCTTTTCCCAACTAAGTAGGGGTCGGCTTCCAGTCTAACCGGATGCAGCTGAATATCAGTATTTTACATGAAGTGACTGCCTATCTGACTTCCATAACACAGTTACTGTGTAATACGATACCCCTTGATAAGCCTGATTGTTTGACTTTCGGGCTTCTGATGACCCGTAATTACTGTCTAAGATCCACGAATGACAGCCGGGACCAACGGCTTAACGTGCTTGCTGAGGCACGGAGGGGTCTCGGTATGTAAAGATGGTCACCTATCCACGGACCAACGGCGGCAAGCGTAGTTTAACCTGATCGGTCGACCAGTGCGGCTGTTATTACTCAGTCACGAGCCCCTCAACAACACTAAAAACTAGAACCGATAATTTTGACAAAGAAATTACATGAAGCTCGTAAATAAAAGAAAAAGTAAAAAGAAGAAGAAGTTGAAGTTTGTAAATGAGTTTGTTTTCACCCTAGGGAAGTAAAGGAAGAAACGATCGTGGCCCTTGATAATGGCCTATTCTTTTAAAAGCATGCTCTAATCGAACCTAGAAACCCACTAATTTATTAATACAAAATTTTACTTATCCTCAAACTATTTAGGCAGGCTGCACACCAGATATACACTTGTAGTGGCGCCAAATTTGAACTTTAAATCCCCCGTATATCTACGCGTTAGCACGCACATCAAGCACACATTTATAGCGGGTGCAGTTTCTGGCGAGACAATTGACGCGCTAAACGAATTCAAGATCGAACAAGTTCGTATTTTGTGGCGCGATGATTTGCAAAAATTAAAGAAAACATTGATTTTTCCTTTGGGTTTATTGCAGTGGTTGAAAAAATCCCGAAATTTTTAAATTACCGTAAATTGTAGAAACTTGATTAAGAGGCCGACAACACCTAAAGCGCGGTCACTGTCGGACTGCATATAAAAGAAAGAGAAGCGCGATGACACAACGCTGGTAATTTATTGCAAAATATGAAGCAATTATCGATTTACAAGAAAGCTATAGATTGTATAAAAAAAATAAAACACTATTATACTAATATGTTGCTTGTAGAATAATCTGACAAAAAATCAGAATTATTGCATGTATATTAGTATAGTTTTTAATCGTTAAAAGAAATTTTTAGAGGTATCTTCGTGATTTTTTTCTATCGTATCAAATTAGTTGTATTAAGTTTTCAACACACTATCTACCTAGCATATATCCTGAAGAATATCATATATTTTTCTGATTTGGTTTACTGCAGTGGATCATATACTTTTAGGCATTATAAAACTTACAAAATTTGCGTTTAGGTCCTGTAGTCCCCTTAAACGGATATACCAATAACGTCTTTTTTTGTCATTAATCGCCACATCATGAAATCTGTGTGTTCGGACGATGATGTCGACACTCTGGAAGTTGCGCCACAACGGTGCATCCGATGTGCGTGTACACGATACATTTGATCCATGTAGCGCAGTAATTATGGCGACGTAAATGTGGGGTGCATCTAGTTTGTGGCGCAGGTGTGCGGCCTCACTTATTGTTAAACTAAGAACCGTCAGTGAATTGTTATTTTGCGAAAAAACCGTATGAACAGTATAACGTTTAATATGTATGTATTTATGTATATATATATTATTTAGGTTATATATATATATATATATATATATATATCTGTGTATCAATTTTAGTATATTGTATTTATTTATTTTTTACACCAACGACAGCCCCACTTTATGTCCAGGCAAATCACTGTCCATCCTATGGTTGCCTGGAAGAGATCGCAGAAAGCGATAAGGCCGCCCATTGTATATTTTGTAGTGTTTGATTTATTTTTTGTCATGTATTTTTTGTGGTGTACAATAAAGTATACATAAATAAATAAATAAATAAATACATAAACGTTTACAGACAGTGCAGTGTCGTACCGGTAAACGTATGCTAATCGCCTTAAACGTGCTTGAAACTACTTGAAGCATACACCACAATATAGTAAGAAAAACTCCTATAAAACATAAACAAAACATTTACGGTATATGAAATACTTCGAATACATTTTCCTTCCTATACTTAGGTTTTGTTATGAAAATATTTATGTAAAAGAATAAGGAAAACCGACGAGATATAAAAATCTGATCACATGGCCCTTTATGGGATAAAGTGTGGGCTTCCAAACGAGATGAAAGATATTCATTATGAAGCATTTCTTCTGAATATAGAAAATTTTTATGTACCTGTAGCTTGAATGTGGTTAAAGAGGGTTTTCTATCTGTATTTACCTTCATCGAAAGGAATGTTCTATTGATTGCCTATTGCTGAAGAAAGATAGGAAGTCATCTTCGAGTGTATGTAGTTTACAGTCATAGTAGACGATTTTGTCTGTGGTTTTGGAGAACTGTACGCTGAGTGATGAGTTAGTCATAAGGGCTTTCCACTTTTTTAGGGTTCCGTAGTAAACGAGGAACCCTTATAATTTCGCCATGTCCGTCTGTCTGTCTGTAATTTGGCTTAGGTATACATATTAATCACGCCGACAAAGTGCTAAAATAAAATCATGTAAAAAAAAAAAAAATTTTTTTTTGCATACGCACGTAATGTGGGGATGATTTTTTTTTTCTCGTTTACCCCATGGTGTGGGGTATCTTTGGATAGGCCGTTCAAAAATATTGCAGGTCTGTTAACACCACTTTTTGATTCAAGAATCCCTTGCGTGAACACCACTTTTCGATTCAAGGATCCACTTGCGTAATATTAAGCATCAAAGTGCTAATTTTTGTTAGAGTCAAGTGTCCCCCCCCCCCCTGCCAGCTAAATAGTTATTTAAAATTCATGTCAGTAGTACATATAATGAAATTAAAAGGAAAACTATCACGGCTATCTTGTAAGACTGAGGTCATTCCTTTATTAAAATAAACTCAAATAAATAAGTGTGGCATTAAAAAGTATTGCGGAGGCTCCGTATTCCGTGTACATCATATACATACATCTACAATAATATCTATATACCTAACAGTGCTTAAATCCACAACTTAATCTTGACGCTTACATAATTCCTCAAAACTAGACAATAAAATACTGGTACATAAGCTCAGTTCAAGCCAACTAACGAAAAATCAACGCACATATAAACAGGCTTCACTTACAGCGAGTACAAGCCCACTCACGACTGGCTTTTGTTGGAGATCTTCATACGTATGGAGATCTACGCGTCTATGTGTGGGTGCTTCTGGTTTTGCTCGTTGTATGTACCTTCTGTACTTATCTATTTTGTGTCCAGACAAAGTTTACCTGTCGACAAACTTGAAACTCAATTCGAAGTGACGTTTAAGTAATGAGACGTACTCAAAGCTACGTAAAAGGTACTTCATATTCAGTATAGAACCCTTGAAACGTGAAAAAATATGTTATTGTTGCAGTTCTTTGATATTTTCTATTTGGCTTTTAAGTTTGTAGGCAGGTGGTAAATATGAAGGTGGTATATTCTGAAGTGAACACTTCTTTAGGCATTTTTGGAATGGGGAAAAAGCACTGAACTCGCGTGACCGTCATGCTCAGATACCTATATACAGATGTTTACAAATTTGTGAAGCTAAGAGGATTTCACTACTGACGTGCAGTCCTACGACTGACAGTTTTTTAGCGTACTTTTTATGAGCTGTTTTCAATTTCCAGGTTAAGGGTATAATTGATCTCATATTTCATATTCTTTGAAATTATTGACCTGACGCTGAATCAAACGACGCACAATGGGAACAAATACGCACACATATACACACACCACACATATTACAGATACGCAAACATACCAGAAATACCATACAACACCTGAAATCACCTCTCTAGTCTCCACTCGGTAATTCGTACCCCGAGCCCCAAGATAGAGACTGTCTAGTTTGCGGCTCACTGGCAAATAATACTTTATAACCTGTCTATAGGTAATATTATAAGCTACTTATGTCGTCTCACCTTAGTATTAACTTGTAAACCTGCTTACTGTATTCCTTGGGCTATAAATTATTTGCTATTTCTATAATATAATATGTATATTACCAGTAGGAACAATCTTGTAGCGACATCTACACGGCTACATTGATACTACGACACGTTATAGATGATAATTTGTCGCTACAGTTTGTTTAACTCACTATATCCTTCCTTTCTCGTAGTCGGTTAACATTTTTATTTAAAAAAAAAAACAAAATATGTAAGTATTTGATTGCCTAAATTAATAATCACGGATAAGACGTACTAATTATAGGATTTCTTCGTCAGTTACCTATTGTGTCAATTATATCTACACAAAAATATCACGTTAATAGGTACAATACTACACCTATTTGTACCAGGTAGTTCTAAGAAATATAATTAACTAATTATCTGGAACATATTAACAACATATCGGTTTCAAGAAAATGTTTTATTAGACTAATTATTATTTGTAACATAATACGGTTGTGTTAATATCGTGAATAACACTACTTATTGTGTTATACCTACCTTCGATTGCAATGCAATGAAAAATTTATTGATGTGGCTGAACTGTTACAATGAAAAGCATTGCGATCGATTGCCATTTTATGTGTTTTACACAATTGTGTAAAACACATAAAAACAAACCAGAGTTAACAGCGGAGTAGGTAATTACCTACTCCGCTGTTTACTCTGGTTGTTATTATTCCTTTGTTTACATTTTTAGTTAATTCAATTCATATTTTTTACATTTTTAGAACACGTAAATTCGCAACCTAATTAGGTTGAATTAATGAATAATTAATAAATAATAATTAATAATTACAACCTAATTACGCAATTGCGTAACACATTATCAATCACAATCTGAATGATTTTGAAGTATATAGCTAATCCATTGCTTCATATGTTCGAAAAAATTGTCTACTCAACAACGTTAGAAATAGCTGTATTTGTAAAAAGTAATCCTCAATGGTTTCCTCTTTTGTCAAATAGCTCCAATAGAAATAGGCGTGAGAAATATAGACTTTGGGTGCAGTCACACTCGGCCAAAACTGCACTTCTAAGAAAAAGCGTTGTATGCTTGGCCCCATTAATATACAATAAAATTCCGAATGACATTAAGCGATTGAATTTTAATTTATTTAAGAAAACACTTAAAAAGCTGCTCTGTGATAAGTGCTACTATAACATTGCTGATTTTTTAAATGATAAATTTTGAATTTTATTATATATTGACATTTGTTTGTAATTAATATTTGACTATATTTTGCACTGACTCTAATTTTATATGAAACTGACATTAATTTAATTCATTAATAACATATAAACATTTTATACGCCGAGTGAGGCAAAACATGTTGGTCCGGTAAAATAAATGCTTCCATCTACATGTGCATATTCATGTATCATGTTACACATGTTTGAAAAAATAAATTGATCTTTATCTTTATCTTTATCTTTAACGTAAGTAACGCGATGAATGTTGTTGTACTGATAAAATGAAACCCATTGCTACAACTGATATATATTACGCAATTACCCCGCTGTTCTCATTTTTGTACGAATGAGTAGACTAAGAACAAGATTCACAGATCACACATTGTCTTTACCTCGCTAAAACTAGCGTTTTATTATGAATATTGAATACACATAATCAGCTTATATTCATATTTTTTTTGTGGGCTGGTGCAACATCTGTATACATGTTATATAGGCATGTGGCACTCATCATCATCATCATCATTCCAGCCTAATAAGACGTCCACTGCTGGACATAGGCCTCCCCCAATATTGGGGGGGTTTGCCATAATCGCCACGCTTGGCAGGCGGGTTGGCGATCGCAGTATGGTGTTAAAATGCATAGAGAACGCTGCTGCCCATTCTCTAGTAAGTCCCTTAGTCGCCTTTTACGACACCCATGGGAAGAAATGGGATTGTGCTATTCTTTACGTCCGACACCACACGGAACGTGTGGCACTATTGGGAATTATTCTTGGGGGCTCTAAAAATTGGTGAGCAAGATTGTATGACTGAAACAAACTTGTAATATTAGTACTTACCCCGAATTTTCAAATAAATTAACTGACACAAGTGATGATAGACTTTGACAAGGTTGATTACATAACCAGCCTATAATGTTCCCACTGCTGGGACACATGCCTCCTCTCTGTGTGAGAAAGTGGGCCGTAATCCACCATGCGGGCCCAGTGCGGGTCGGTAGATGTCACATGGAAGGGAACAGGAAACCGGCATCATAGAACCAAAAATTCGAAGAGAAGTTTAGGCAGAGGTGTACCTATAGTACACCCACATTTCGCCAGTTATATTTAAGTCTCATTTAATAGGAGGCGAACCTATTGCCATCAGACGGGCACAAATCCAGACGTCGGGCTGCTACTGATAAAATATAAATGTAAAATCCAATAACACATTGCGAGACCCCGGAATTGAACCCAGGACTCATGTTCAGCAGTAGCGCTTGCGACCACTAGACCAACAAGGCAGTAAACTTTTTTATATAAATAAATGGCCCTAAATATTAATAAATGGTTTAAAAAGTACCTAGAAACAGGCCTGACCCTGTATTCATTTTGTACCTTTTTCCATGAACGACTCGGTAGTCGTTCATGGAAAAAAGGTTGAAAAAATAATACCTATTAGAGGTATTTTCTCGCTTTGTTTGATATCGTATAAACACATAATTTTTTCAATCCAAATTATTGATTAAGTAGCTCCGTTTTCCGGTTTAAATTAAAAGCAATTATTGCTAAACCGCTGTTCACTATTTTGTGCAAGGGTCACATTTATTAATCATCATGCGTGTTAATAAATTCAGTTGACATTAATTTACCTCTGCAATACAAATAATAGTTTTTGTGTGGTTGGCAGAGACCAAAGTCTCCTCATTTAACAAATAACATCAGCCTGTTATCCCCGAGGGGTTAGGCAGACGCGTACTTATAATACCCCCACATTTCGCCTGTTATTTAAGTCCCACGTGATAAGGGGTGATGAAAGGTGCGCAGTGAAATTATAAATTTTGGTGGTGACTTTTGAGCGTTGTTTTGTTTCACGTAATAGGGGCGAGCCTATTCCCATCAACTGGGCACAATATAGACTCTGGACTGCTACTGAAAAATTCCAGATGGGAAAACCCAATAACACTTTGTCCGACTTGGGAATCGAACCTTATGCTCAGCAGTAGCGCTTGCGACCCCTAGACCAACTGCAAGCAGTAACTTATTGTCATGGTATGGTATGACAATAAGTTACTGCAGACAGAAACAGCAGACACAAAATATACACAGTCGCACACACTGGAGACAGAAATATCACCAGTGCTACTTTCTAAGTATCACCAAGTTGCACTGTAGAAGTTTGCTACGACGTAGCTCAGTGCTACAGCCCAGCTCATTCAGTGCTACGGCGTAGCTCCCACTATACTAATTCATTCCTTATCTTATTCATTTTCGTCGCATTGACCAAATATACCACAAAACTTGACTATAAACTGACCACGAAAATACAAGACAAAGTACAAAGCACGCTATACTCCCATTTGTTTTCAATTTTTATTGTTCAGCAGAATTTCAGTCCGTGAGCACTTTTTAATCGTTTCTAAAGTGTTGATGTTGCACTAATTACCTAAGCTACTTACTACCTTTCTCCTTACATTAGTAAAAGTAAAAATTGAAAGCAATACAAGACTTGAGAGCCATCGTCTGTTAAGGGTGAGTGATACATGTATGTCCCGCTGCTAATATTGATGATTGGCTAAATTTTATTTTCTTATTTTAGGTAAAAACGTGAATTGCTGAGGCACCATCTTTCGTCCAAGAAGCATTAGTATGTTACGTATGAGCTTGTATACAAACATAGATTTAAGTTTTACTTTCCTGTTTGAATCCTAACTCTCTTGTTTTTGTTAGCCTGCATTGTTCCCTTTCTCTTTTCAAATCTCTCTGTTTTGTGCAATCTTCGGCTATGATGGCCCCAGATCGTCACACCACCTTCGACGTGGTCTACCTCAACGGCGGTGACCTGCCTCAGGCGTCCAATCAACACTGCCTATCGCAGTCCACTGCTGGACATAGCCCTCTCTCAGGTTGCGCCACAATATACTGTCCTCCACCTTCCGCATCCAGTCTGACCCCACCTTCTTAAGGTTGTCGGTTCATCTAGCTGTGGGCATCCCACACTACGCTTGCCGATACGTGGTCTCCACTTCCGGACTCGTCTGCTCTATCGGCCCTCTGGCGTCCGGTGAGTGGCTATCCAAGGTCATCCGCGAGAGGGGTCTGGCCCACTCTCACTTTAGCCTGCCTGTTTTGTCTCTAACATTCGCTACTTGATTAATGGAGCGCAGGGTGGTGTTTCTAACGCAATATGTTCGCTTGCAACCTGTTATGCTGCGCACTGCCCGTTGACTAATCTGGAGTCTCTTGATTATGCAGAATTATTGATTTTAAAATGGCGTCGTCTGATACCTCGATGCACGGCTACACACTGTCCTTAAAAATAAACGAACATCACAAAGTAATCATGCAAAGCGCCTATTTATTTTTAATTCGTCAAGATACGAGCTAGAGCACACTGTTTACCGCTCGGTGTAATTAAAACACACGGATTTCCGGCTGCGTTCGACATGCGAACAATATGCTACTTAGTTGAGGTTTAGACGACTGATTGGTTTTGATAGGTAATTGGTGATGGAGTCCGTAGACTGTTAAAATAGCAAGCATTTATTTTTTTAGGAGAAAGCTACGCTATTCATACAATCATCAAACCTTTTTTTTTTGTTCCGGGGTGGAAAATCCTCATGGATGTCCTACGCCCTGGGGCGGGCGGAGGGGTCTGTCAGACTCCTTTGTCCGAAACCTTTCCGCAGCCTCCTTCTGCGACACGACTGTTTCGCAGAAGGATACCACCGCGTCCCAGGACTCCTCGGATGGTGAGCAATGGGTAGCTCACGTCCGGTAAAGACCAGGCCCGGGTCGATGGCGCGTTGTATTCCACGCGCGCCTCAAAGAGATGTCGTCAGCACAAAGGTAGGGGTCCACTAGGGCCGATGCCTGCCGGGGTCACGGGAAGGTACTTATGGGTCACCGAGGCCCCCGCAATACAGGCAACAGGAAGGAATACGGGTGGATTTTAGTCAGTAAGAGTCTGACACACCCTCCCGCTCCGCCCAGAGCGGGAGAAGTTATTTGATGATTTCCCACCCTCAAAAAAAAAAAAGGACTTCTCGCTGCCGACCATGGAGTCGACCACGGCTGGCAGCGACAGGTCACTGCTTACTCCTGAGACGAGGGCACGGCGCGGCTCCTCCCAAGCGGCACACTCTGCCAGCGTAAGCCACGCCGTGTCCTCCCGACAATCATCAACCCTACCCTAGCCTTTTCCATACCATGTTGGGGTCGGCTTCAAGTCTAATCAGTTGCATTGAATACCAGTATTTTTCATGGACCACCACAACCCAGTTACTGGGATTACCCAGTAACTAGGGGTACCGTATTAACGGTACCCCTTGGTAAGACTGGTTGTTAGACTTTCGAGCTTCTGGCGACCCATAACGACTGTCAAAGATCCACGAATGACAGCCGGCTTAACATGCTTTCCGAGGCACGTAAGAGGGTTTTGTAATGTAAAGATGGCACCTATTCACTGACCAGCTGCGGCAAGCGTAGCTTAACCTGATCGATCGCCCCGTGCGGCTGTTATTACTTAGCCACAAGCCCCTTTACGGTATTTATACAATGTATTACTGAATTAATGCACATTAAAAGTAGTCCGTTCAGAATCGTTTACTGAATTTCTGTCATTTTCAATATAGATATTTTTTATCCTCATGACTGCCTCATTGCTCTAGTGGTCGCAAGCGCTACTGCTGAGCATAAGGTCATGGGTTCGATTCCCGGGTCGGGCAAAGTGTTATTGGGTTTTTCTACTTGGAATTTCTCAGTAGCAGCCCAGAGTCTGGATTTGTGACCGGTTGATGGCAATAGGCTCACCCCCTATTTCATGTGACTTAAACATAACTGGCGAAATGTGGGTGTACTACTGGTACACCTCTGCCCAAGCCTTCGGGGAAACAATGCGTAATGTTATGCTATGTCATTTTTTATCCCAAAAATAATTAGAACTAAGTAAATTACAGTGACACTTCCGCTGTACAGTAAAAAAAAACAAAATGGACGGAAGATTTACTACGCTAGACCCCTATACGTTTGCTGTTAACTGTGTGTATGCATAGATTTGTAATGTAACCACAATGTCCTCCCACAATTAACAATATTTTATACACAATAGTAAACATTCTGTGTATGTACTCGTATTATGATTACATCATTATATTCCAATTGGGGTGTTTGGTGGTGTGCGTTAATCCCAGGACATATTGTAAAGGTGGAATTTAAATTATTAAAGGTTTACACAAAAATCGGTGTAAGTGACGGTGAAAATAATAATACTCTTAGAAAACTGGTAATATGACATACGTATGACTTTAAGTACTTCGTGATTTTATCATCTCTTTGGCTGATAAAAAATAGATCTCTAAAAGAGTTAAAATTTCATTTGAAATAAACCACACACTGTTCGCCGCTCAATGTAACTAAAACACACGGATTTCCGGCTGCGTTTGACATGCAAACAATATGCCACTGCCCTTAGTTGAGGGTTAGATCGATCGGTTTTCAAAGTTGATGGCATGCGTAAACTCTGAAGGTAATAAAACATCATTTCTGTTAAGATATAGCTAAGTTATTACAAATGAATCACAATGATTAAAGGTTGATAAAGTGCAGATTTCTACGTATTTTTTTTTATAAGTATATAAGGTGACGGTGAAATAATGACCACGAAATAGAAAACATTTTTCTTTGTCATACGTATGACTATCAGTAGGTAATGAAACCACGTAATTTTATTTTCTCTTTGGTTGATAGAAAATAAATCTCCAAAAGAGTTTAAATTGCATTTGAAATAAGCCCCGAAAGTCCACTGTTCGCAGCCTAATGTGATTAAAACACACGAATTTCCGGCTTCGTTCGACATGCAAACAATGACCTTAAGGCCGATGCACACGATGCGTTGTGGAAACGCAAACGCGCCGGAACGGTGTCACTGCGGCGTCCTACATCCATGGTATGGTACACGCGCACCGTGTACCATACCATGGATGGACGCTCCGGCGTCGCACCGCACGTACAGTGTACATGTAACCCATGAGACCAGGTGGGGAGGTGTTTACGCGTTGCGACGCCGGAGCGGCAGAGCTCAGTTGTTTGTGCGTCAAAAAAAAGAACGAAATCTTTGCGGTGCGGTGCCAATGCGGCATAACAACGTAATGGCGCCGCAACGCATCGTGTGAACAGGCTCTTAGTTGAGGGTTAGCTGACCTTTTTTATAGTATCTGCACTGTTCTATTAACAGGGTACCCTCTGCCGGGGTCGCGGGAAGGTACAAAAGGGTTACCGAGGCAACACAGGCAACGGAAGGGACACGGGTGGGATTTAGTCAGTAAAAGTCTGACACGCCCTCCCGCTCCACCCAAAAAAAAAGGTATACCCTCTTATGAATAACTTAACATTAACCCTACGTACTTTATTATCAAGAAATACTTTACAATAAGCCCAGAAATAAATATTTTCAACAGATTTATGAGTAAAACTTCAAACGATGCAAGATTACAACAAACAAAAATAGCATAGCTATTTGTATTTGAATTTCCCTTCATTTATTCTGTGATCTATTCCTACAGAAGTTGAACAAAATATTCAACCACTATTTAAGTACCCAAAAACTAACAAAACTAAGGAAATCCTGCTAAAACAGCTTTCACGTAATTTTACTAGATGGCGGTATAATACCTCCAAAACGTAAGGAAAACTCAGCACATGGGAACCCTTAAGGGTCGAGTAATCGAACCCTTAAGGGTCGAGTAATCGCCGTTGACCTTGGCCATACAAATGCGCGTCGCAGTCACGGCGCGCCCACGTTCGGTTTCATTGAGAATATTTATTTTGAGTAACGAAAATTTTGTATTTGAAAAAATCACTTAATATGAATGATAAAATAGTCTTTTCATACAAAAAAAAAAAACATGCAGATATCTTACGTTTAAAAGTAATATCGTTTATTATGCTTTGGGTAGACATTACTTCCTAAATTTCTTTCATTATTTTACAGGATGAATGAAAAGCGACTAACAAAAGGTATTTACAAGGCAGATGTGAGTAGAAATACCGGAAAGGGACGCCCCAGAAAGACATAAAGTGACCTTGTTAATGATGTTCTTCAAAAAGGTCAGGTGCGTAGTACTCGCAACCGGCGTGCGTGTATGACCAGATTTGTAAGAACGTAAACGAAGCAAAAGGAGTATGTAAGGAGCGTAGCAGGTGGCAATCTATAGTTTCTGCCTACCCCCATGGGAAGAAGGTGTGAGTTTATGTATGTATGTATGTATGTGTATTTTACTACAATACTTAAATATTCACATATAGATTTGATGTGTATACGTTCTAGTTTAACATACATTTTTTTGCGTAACTAACACACATTACACACATACAATATATGAAGAAAAGAATAAAAGATTTAAAAGACACTAAAATCATATATCTGCGCCTTAACGCATAAAAGTTAACGATAGTACTGAGAGAATGGTTAACAATGTAATAGTGATTGTTCGCCCGTTGTCTTAGACAGGTAATCACATAGTGAGGCTTATCCGTTGAGTTATCTCGAGTGAATTGAGGATTAATACCTTATAGGCAGGCAAGGCTAAAATAACCTGTTGAATTATATAATTATGTTCGTTATTTATTCATTTAAGACTAGTTTGTTTGTTTGTTTGTGATTAGCTAGAAATAAAACGCTGTCAAAAATAAATTGGTCGTGGTGTCAGAAATTGCAAAAATAAAACCGATAATGTTTCCAGAAAAATAAGCAATTTCTGACAGCATACAGTTTTTATTTCCATAGATAAACACATGATTGTCATCTACGTCAAGTCTTTCATTTCTTGCGGGCTAAATGGACTACTGAAAACGATTTCTTATTTTTTTCTAGAGAGTGTGGCGGCATCTACAGCGCCACATACGAACTACGCATCACACTGACGTCACGCAAAATCCTGCATCGCGCAAGCAGAGTTTACCGCGCAACTAGCATATATACAACATCCCGACATCAACCGCCGGGCAGTTGCCCACCAGACACGACACCCGTCTGGTCGGAGGATCCTCCCTTTTCTATGGAGGATGAGTGAACTTTACACCCTGTTCCTCGTGCCTCTATACTGGTGACCCCGAATATGAACGTCAGCGCAGCCTTCGTGCAACTACTTCAGCGTGACGTCATCATCATCACTTCCTCAAGCTTTCGAGCGGCGAGTCACACAGCCAGCCAGCACCCACGGCTTCACCGGGTATCCTGACCACCAGCATGCAGCGACCGCGCATACCTGGTCATCACCCTAAGCCTCATCAGCAACCTTGGCACAGCACACTGCACTTTCGGCCGGTCAACAAGCAGAGCTCTTCAACGCTCTCCTGGTCGACACCAGCAGTCAGCCCTCAACCCGGCGCTGTACCACATCCGACTCACTGGAGCATAACGCAGCGCCACCCCGACTCACTGGGGCATCACCGCAGACAGTTCCGACCCACCGCGAACTATGCGACAACCGGTTCCGACCCACTGGAACCCCACCTGGCACTGGCAAGCATCACGAGATACACGACTCAGCCCACTATCGACCTCCGGTCTCCGGAGGGGAGTGATGTGGCGGCATCTACAGCGCCACATACGAACTACGCATCACACTGACGTCACGCAAAATCCTGCATCGCGCAAGCAGAGTTTACCGCGCAACTAGCATATATACAACATCCCGACATCAACCGTCGGGCAGTTGCCCACCAGACACGACACCCGTCTGGTCGGAGGATCCTCCCTTTTCTATGGAGGATGAGTGAACTTTACACCCTGTTCCTCATGCCTCTATAAGAGCATGCAATCGCCACATCTAGAGTCGGCATTACTATTAAAATTCGTGGCGTCAAAAGTGCATTCAGCGTTCAACTTTCCCCATGGACCAGCTTGAAAGCCGTGAGTTTATATACGTCTTGTGTGTCGTAGTATGAGAAAATGCTGCCATCCTTGGTTTGTATCGAAAGTGTTGACAATTCCACCTCCAGCAGCGTCGGGAATCCCGGGCGGATTTCCGGCCACCGTAGGTGCGGGCTTGCGGACGGTGAGCAATGGGTAGTCGTCAGCACAAGTGTAGGGGTCCACTAGGGCCGATGCCTGCCGGGGTCGCGGAAAAGCACTAAAGGGTTACCGAGGACCCTGGCAACACAGGCAACGGAAGCAATACGGGTGGGTTTTAGTCTGTAAGAGTCTGACATACCCTCCCGCTCCGCCCAGAGCGGGAGAAGTTATTTGATGATTACCCACCCAAAAAAAAAGCAGCGCCCGCAGAGGCTTCTCCGTATTCTATGCCAACAAACTGTCCCGCATGTGTCCTTGAACCTGTCAAATTCTGCACAAAGGCTAAATCAAACTTCAAAGTACCCCACATAAAAGTAAACGAGATAAACTGTACCTTAAACTACGCGTAGGTACATGAAAACTTACAAAGTAGATAAACCAAGATAAGAAGATGAGGTTAGTTAAGTTTAACTTGATTCACCGCACTATTTAAGTTTGTAACGTGCTTCTAGATTAAACAGTATATTAAATCTATCCTATTACCTTGCTTTATAGAAGCCTTTAGCTTGCGTCGTAGAAAAGTGGGAAACTGAATTATTATTCAGGAAGAAGATGTTTTTAAGAATGAAGTAGTGCATTGTTTAAATATTTGGATGACTGAGCAACTTAACCGTAAATACCTTATAACTAAATGGCCATTCAAAATTGAAAATGATTAGAGAAACCTAAAGATGATTTTTAATGACCTATTCAATGATGTCCCATTTGACATAGTTCGTCGACATATATTTTTTTCTTTTTCTATTGTGCAAAAGAAAAAAAAATATGTCTGTAATAGGGGTCTGGTTGTCGCCTTATTGAATTTTAATTTTTGTCTTGACTTTAGTGACACTCACAAGATTAAGACAAATTGATTGACGTAAGAATTATCAAAATCGGTCCACGTGTTTGGTCTCTAGAGCGAGCGCCACAAAGGAACGAACATATTATACATACAATGTTTTGCGTCGCGCAGTCGGGTAAAAAATAAGCTGTCCTTCGACTGCAAACATTTACAATATTAAGGCGCTGACAAGACCCAATTGAGCAAAATAGCTTTGTCTTAAGAAAAAAATTGCCAAATCTGTATAGTTTGTGGTAGCGGAAAAAATATATGTTAATTTTGAACATATTTCCCAGAACTTGGTTGTTACCAAAACACGTTTTGAAAAAAAATCTCGATATAAACTAACGTTAAACTAACCTCTTACCTTGAGTTCTAATCCAAAATATCTGTATTAAATATCAATATACGTTACGTATTTAATTAATAACAAGAACTTCTTATTAGAATGCAGAACTTGGTTGTTTTTTATTTTCGATTACTCAACTCAATTTTGAGTAAATAGATAATTTTTTCATATTTTGCAATAAATTCCAAGCGTTGTGTCATCGTGCTTCTTTTTCTTTTCTATGCAATCTGACAGTGACCGCGGTTTAGGTGTTGTCAGCGTCTTAAGTAAATATTATTATACCAACCTGCACTCTAATTACGTAACACGCTTTCAATCATAATCCGAAGGATTTTAAAGGAAATTCATTGCCCACACGTTTAAAATATTGGTCTGCTCAACATCGCAATTCAATGAATATTGTTGAACTGACAAAATGAAAGGCATTATTGTAATGTGTTATGAAATTAACCCGCGGGTCTAACTGGACTACTATGATTTTTCTAATGGAAACACGAATAACAGTTTGCTCATGGATCAAACCCAAGCCAAGACCAAGCCTACCTTGAAATCAGGTTTATCAAACAGAAATCTAAGGACGACACATATATTTCACTTGTACATTCTCTTTTACTTCCCATCCTTGACTACGCTGATGTCAGTAATCTCGATCTCACTGAATCACATCTAGATAAACTTGAGCGACATCAAAACTTTTGCATAATATTTATATTTGGCTTGCGCAAATATGATCACATTTCAGTATTTCGTCCAAAGCTCAAGTTTCAGCTCTACAGCATTCTGTTCAATCCTACAACTCCCTATTATCTGACTATAGATCCCGATGCATTATTTATTTATATATACTTCACACACACCACCAGTCACCAGCATCCATCAGTTTCTATGATAAATCCTTTACAGTTCAAGCAGTACGGTTGTGGAATGCCTTGCCCGTGTCGATAAGGCGTGCTCAATCTCTGTCCATTTTTTTAATTATGATAAAAAAACACTATCTCTCTCCTTAAACATATTTTTTATTTTCTTTGTTCTTTGCACCTGTTGTGGTTCTTATCACTAGTTTTATGATTATTATTGTATTTATTATATAGATCATTTTAATATGTTTTATGTGTGTATGCACATATTTATTGTATATATGTAAATGGTACACCACAGGCTAACTGCAGTATTGTCTCTCCTTTCCCTCCTAGTCCATCCAAAGGTTGTCTTTAAAAAAACGCTTTTAGCGATAAGACCACCCAATGGCGTCGATTCCCTTGTTCACAAACTAAAGTAAATTTAAGTTCAGTGCATCTTTTTCTTACTATTTCATTAAGAAAAGGACAGAAGATACATTTTAGTTTAGTCCTGTCAAATTAGTCAGCGCTTGACGTAAATTGACGTTATTTTAGTAGGCAAGTTTTTAATCACGTCTAAACTTGTATAGAGTAGTGACAGGCGCTGATTAATTTGACAGGACTAAACTAAAATTTATCTTCTGTCCTTTTCTTAATGAAATAGAAAGAAAAAGATGCACTGAACTTAAATTTAGTTTAGTTTGTGAACAAGGGAATCGGCGCCATTGTGTCATTTAAAATTCCAACATTCACATCTATAATTTTTATGGGGTAGGATAATGAAGAGTATTCTATCTATTATATTCTGTTTTTTGTTTTTAATTTTGTGCTTCTATTCGAAAAATAGCAGTACTAAAGGTACTTGCAAACATCTGGGACCATATTAACTGTAAGTGTTGTCGTTTTATTACGAGGGAAAGAGATACACAATTTAGCGCATAGTTCTGTAAACTCGTGTTACTGTCTCTCTCTAGCAAGGATATAATAATATATAGGTATATAAAGTTTCATGTTGCAGCACCTATTTCTGAATTTGTAGGAATTTGTTGTACTACTTGTGAGTTTTGGGTTATCTCCAAGAATAAGAATAATCAGCCTATAATGTTCCAATTGCTGGGACACAGACCTCTCGGTGACAGGGAGTGGGCCGTAATCCACCACGCGGGTCCAGTGCGGGTTGGTAGATGTCACATGTCTTTAAATATTTGGTTGTAGGGCGCGCCGGTTTCCTCGCGATGTTTTTCTTCACCGTTTTGAGAGTAGTAGTTATGAAATAATTTACACAAAGTAAGGCGCCTGTCTGGGTTTGAAACTACGGCCTAAAACTCGTAAGTTGCGGCCGTTACCACTGGACCACCACTGCTCTACACTGATTTTCTAGTTAAATACAAAATAATTTTGATTTTATATGGATTGGTATTTTAGAACTATCACTCTTCCCCTTATTAGGAAAAATAACATTAATTGGCATCTTTAGGATACTAGCCTAATGCCTATCTTAAGTAAAACGGTAGCGGCGGCTACGTCTGCAAGATTCAATATAATAATATCCACTTTACCATTGATGGCCTCGCATTCCAGGTTGGTGCAAACTTTTTATTTTTTATTATGGCAAGCAAAGCCGATGTCGACTATTCTGCCAATGTCTATAGTGAATTTGAAAACCGAGTGTGCATCAGGATCATTAATAATATTGCTAAGCATATTGACACCCTACGTCAATTTGCCGTGTTATGGCAATCTCAAAAACTGTCAAAAATTACACTTTTTTTTGGATGGGAAATTATCAAATAACTTCTCCCGCTCTGGGTGGAGCGGGAGGGTGTGTCAGACTCTTACTGACTAAACCACCCGTATTCCTTCCGTTGCCTGTGTTGGCCTCGGTGACCCATTAGTACCTTCCCGCGACCCCAGCAGGCATCGGCCCTAGTGGACCCCTACGTTGTGCTGACGACATCTATTTGAGGCGCGCGTGGAATACGACGCGCCGTCGACTCGAGCCTGGTCCTTACCGGACGGTGAGCTGCCCATTGCTCACCGTCCGCAAGCCCGCGAAAGAATAACACTTGCGATTTGAATACGAGTATATGGACAATTGAATTTGCTAGTCAATTTACTTAACAATAAAGTTCCCTGACTTTACAATGTCAGCAAAGCTTAAAAAATGTTAGCTCATTGTTGTTATTTGAATTATGTTTAAACTATGACTTTTGTTTTTGTATTATTAGTTAATTGACATTCTTTTTTTAGGGTTTCGTACATTCGAATGAAGACACGGATCCCTTGTAGGGTCGTTCGTGTGTCTGTCTGTCCATCGGTCACAGCCAATTTGCCCCGAATCTACTGGCGGATCTTAAATAAATAAATTTTGAATATAGGGGTCACTTTTGGGGAACTTTAAAAAAAAAGAATATATAGTATTAAAGTTATTTAAGAAAAAAGACGAACATTTACAATCACCCAGACGTCGTTGTGTACCGATCACCATTTTTTCAATGGTGGTCGGTACACGACGCAACTAGTCACAGGTTGTTAATGTGGCGTTGCCGTTGTTGCGTCGTGAACAGATCGCCATCGCCGGTGCTGTGACATTCTGGCTACTCATTGGTGATTTAAGTTTGTAGGGCGTTACTACGTATTGAGAAGCGTAGTGGACAATGAACCTTACTACTAAACAAGTGCTTTTTGGATACATTGAGTAAAGAAAAAGTTGACAATCTAAAGGAGTGTACGCACGAACGAACAAAACTTGTTGAACACGAACATCAAACATAGAACATTTGGTTCGTGCGTGTGGACGTAAATTAGCAAAGCGAACATGAAGACATACGAACACAGTTCAACTTCTGTTCGCGCTCAACCGCCCCGCTCTCTTTATTAGCCATGGTTTCGTCGTTCGAAGTGGTACACTGTTGGATAGGTGGCCACGAACATTTATGACAAACATAGTGTTTGATGTTCATTTGCGGTACACACATGCGAACAAACTGTTCGAAGTTCGTGTTCACCATATTCTTGTTCGTTCGTTCGCACATATCTTAAGAATTGTTTTATTGTAGTGTAGCAGCTATAACAAGCCGTCAAGTCACGAGCAATAATATGTATACACTTAGCTAAATACAAAAGCGATTTTTTCGTGGAATAACAGCTGCAACATTGAGTTAAGACCTATTTCATAATAGCATGGGTTCCAAAATACTATGTTCGTAAGGACATAAATTTACAATTAGAGTCAGTACCTACGTCAGTCTATTCGTAGTCGTACATACTGTGGTGTGATGTTAGTAAAACACGCTGTACTAGGCAAATAAACACATAATTTCTAAATAAAAAAAAATAAAAAATACAATTAGATTTGATATATAAAAAAAATCAGAACATCAGACGTCAGGTGTGAATTTTTGCAGTGAAGTCAACGACCTAAACGATTGATTGCAACCAACCCTACAGGTGCGTTGATGACGCTGATTAGACGCAAAAATATAAAAATAAAAGTTATCTGTAAAAAATCCTGTGGCTGAGTCAGCTGAGTCTGGTGACGACACGTAGACTCGGACCACGCGATGTAGCTCAGCAGCGTAGTGCAGATCAAAACTGCTGTGTGGCAGCGTGTAACGCAATGATAGACCGCTGCGTGGTGGTGAGCGAAATAAAACAAATCTTAATGGATGTACGAACGAACGAACAAGAATATGGTGAACACGAACTTCGAACAGTTTGTTCGTTTGCCGTACACACATGCGAACAAACTGTTCGAAATTCGTGTTCACCATATTCGTGTTCGTTCGTTCGTACATCCCTTAAGAATTGTTTTATTATAGTGTAGCAGCTATATCAAGCCGTCAAGTCACGATCACTAATACGAGTATGTATACACTTAGCTAAATACAAAAGCGATTTTTTCGTGGAATAACAGCTGCAACATTGAGGTAAGACCTATTTCATAATAGCATGGGTTCCAAAATACTATGTTCGTAAGCACATAAATTTACAATTAACACAGTAGGAGAAAATAACTTTTTAAAGTTGTTAAGTTTATACATATTAGTGCTCGTGACTGTACCTATAGTTGACCTGGTAAGTGTTTTACCTTTTTTGACATCCATATTATTCACAGTAAGTTGAAGCTTCACTAAGGATGAAGCTATGTAACAGTCAAATACGCTTAATAGACCTTGTCGTATTATGACGTGTAAAGGACAATCATCCTTAGGGTGATAAGACACTTACGAGGTCGACTATACTATTATGTGTGCAAACAGTCACTGCCAAACTTTATATTAAAGACTAGCTTCTGCCCGCAACTTCATCCGCATGAAATTTCTTGTCCCCTCGATTCACCCCATCGTATCGCATCGCCTGTCTGTGCTATTACTTCGTTCTCGCTTAGCGTTCTTTCCGACCTTTTTTTTATTTTCCCAATTTTCCCGAATTGGTCCAGCTATTTTCGAGTTTTGCACTTAGCAACACATTAAGCCATCCATTTTTAGGGTTTCGTAGGCAACAAGGAATCCTTATAGTTTCGCCATGTCCGTGTGTCTGTCCCGGCTTAGCTCGAAGACTCTTAGTACTAGAATGCTGTAATTTGACATTTGCGTAATATTAAGCTTTAAAGTGATCATTTTTGCTAGAGTCCCCCCCCCCCCTTTGCCAGCTAAATGGTTGTTGCTGGATATGTGAAAAAGTTCATGGTAGTAGTATATATATAAAACGAAATTAAAAGGAAAACTATCACAGCTAAGTAGGCTTCACAAGTTAACGAGTAATAGTGGACCAACTTACATTTGGAGAATTGACCGTGACATATATCGTTGTATGGGAGAACATGTTTTTCAACTACAATGTCAAGTTTGTCATCCCAAGTACGGAACCCTTCATTGTGCGTGGTCCGACACGCACTTGGTCGGTTTTATTTATATAGATTGTGCTCTACGTTTTATCTTATTCCGAGACAAACAGTCTAAAAGTAGCCGTAGGTATTGTAGAATTATCAATTCCATTTTTTTTTAAGTATCCTTCATTCTTTACACGACAAATTCAACCTTTTTTTTGGATTCCTACCGGCACAGATGTTTTCTATCGTTAGAATATTAGTATGAAACATTCTAAATTTTTGACACAAAGGGAGAGCTTCAAAAATATATTTTTTTTTTGGCAGACTGATCAGGTTGAGTTTTTACAAAGATTTATTTTAAATGCTGTCTCGTTCATAAATATTTAAATTCTACGTTTATTGGTACAAATTTTAACGCCTGCAGTATAAAATTCATATTTTTATTTCGAAGTCTCATCCTGCACGCCATCGTACAAGAGTTCGTATATTATTTGTTAAGTCTATTGAATTGAGTCCCACGTTGCAGTGGTATGTATAT
Source organism: Atethmia centrago (assembly GCA_905333075.3). NCBI lineage: Eukaryota > Metazoa > Arthropoda > Insecta > Lepidoptera > Noctuidae > Atethmia > Atethmia centrago. The sequence continues at coordinate 8,591,174 of HG995377.1, forward strand.
CCCTTTTTGAAAGTCCCGGCTTGGTAATTCCATTTTTTAACCATAACCTTTTATCTAGGGAAACCACCTAGGGTTCGACTAAGGGCGCTTGCCAATCCATTCGCCTAGGCCGAACTCGCCTACGTCGCTCACCACCACGCAGCGGTCCATCATTGCGTTACACGCTGCCACACAGCAGTTTTGATCTCCACTCCGCTGCTGAGCTACATCGCGTGGTCCGAGTCACCAGGATTTTTTACAGATAACTTTTATTTTTTTATTTTTGCGTCTAATCAGCGTCATCAATCGTTTAGGTCGTTGACTTCACCCCAGAAATTCACACCTGATGTCTGATGTTCTGATTTTTTTTATATATCAAATCTAATTGTATTTTTTTTTTATTTAGAAATTATATGTTTATTTGCTTAGTACAGCGCGTTTTACTAACATCACACCACAGTATGTACGACTACAAATAGACTGACGTAGGTACTGACTCCAGATCAAATTCGTGTTGTCATTATAATTCTCACCGAATTGTCTCAGTTCAATAGTTTCTGACCTAAATTTAGTAGCACAAAAAATAATGGATCTACAAAAAACTTTAGTATCCTGTTTCTCACTAATCATTCCCTAGATGGAGTAGGTACCAGTTTCAAACAAATACATACAAGATGCCTCGTTGGTCTAGTTGTCGCACGCGCTACTACTGAGCATGAGGTCCTGGGTTCGATGCCTGGGTCGGGCAGTCTTATTGGGTTTTTCGATCTGGAATTTCTCAGTGGCAGCCCGGAGTCTAGATAGAGTCGCCCCTCCTACATGGGACTTAACCATAACTGGTGAAATGTGAGTGAGGTGTGTGTAAACTTTCGGGAAATAATATAATAATAATAATTTATTTGCCTTAAAAATATAGATGGGAATCTAGGTGATTCACTTTAAAATACATTTAGTTCTATGTTAAAATCTGTACTCAAGTATTATGACCCTGCCTCTTAAACTAGGTAAAACTGTATCTTAAGAGACAGTGATCAGACATGAGGGTCTTAAACATAGTTAAAACAAGAATATGAATATACTAACAATACAGCCATGATGTAAGTTATGTTATCGGCGATGTTACATATTTCACTATAAAGAAATTGAATTACTCTGCATGACATTGTTCCTAGAGACACGTGTACGTTGCTTAAATTTAACTCGAATGCAACGGATCGCCATATTTCATCATCTTTGCATCTTAAACAGTCATGTCAGTAGCACACACTATAAGAGCAGCTTATATACGGCTAACAGTTCGTAATTGTAGCCAAAGCGTGGACAGGCTACAGAAGGATGCTTGACACAATTACACTATAACCTGCACTGCAACCAGCCTTCTCAGCACGAACGCGTGACATATATATAACGTAAATTCGAACGATTTTTGAATACAACAAATCCATAGCATTTTGGATTAATTAATTAATTAAATACTTTAAGCACAGAAATGTATAGAAGCGGACTTAATGCTATAGGCATTTTCTACCAGTCAACCTTCGGGTGATGCTGAAACATATATGAAATAGCGGTAGGTGCAATCACGAAAATTGTGGAATAAATATTTATTTAAATCTAAGGATATACATGTTAAAAACTTGAAATCTTAACTAATATTGAGGACGTAGTTTAGTAGAAAGGACTCAACCCACAAAAAGTCATTTTTGAGTTTTCGAGGTTTTAAGTGCTACAATGATGTTGTATTTGGAATATTTTGAAATATTGTCACTTATGGGCAATTATGCCGATATTTTGATGTGTCAGGTTGTATTACATAGACTAACGCATTTTTCTAGTTATTGGGTAAAATGTGGGTATGAGTGGTTTCTTCTCTTTCTCTTGATTTCTCAAATCTTTTGATTTCTCAAAAAGGATCCTAGTAACAAAAAAATATGAACAAACTGATATTTAAATAAAAATGTTTTACTGTCTTGCAAAATACGTATTTATTCAGAAAGTACAGTGTTCTTAAAATGTAATGTCTACTTTTCCCCATCATTGTCGTCACCTTGCTCCTGCGCCTTGAAATCTCGTTCTACTTCGACCCACCCACATCTTTCTCAGATTCCTTTCCTTTTAATGACTTGTAAAAGTCCAGGCAGTCTTGTGGGATAAGATGGAATATTGATTAAAGCGTCCAATTTTGCCTGTGCAATTTCTTTGCCATCAGGCTAAAGAAAACCGAAATCATCTTCAGAAATATCTAATACTTTTCCTATAATGTTTTTTTCAATGTTGAGCTCTTTAATACTCCATTTATTTTCATAAAAAAGGAATGTTTAAAATTCTTTTGAATACAAATTTCTTTTATCTTTAGCCACTTCACTTTTTCTTTTAAAATAAATGTTTTTCTGTTTACTATTTTCTTTTCAATTTTAGAAGTAGACACAAAATCCTTCATCTGCATTCTGTAAACTTTAAGAGGATTCTTCTTTTTGTAGGTTTTCATTACGTTATTGTAATCTTCGGCAGTATTATATTCTTTCATGGAATTAAAGCTGGTATTATATTTTGAGAAATCGGTACCATTCGGTAAGAATTTGTGGCCGGACTCCAGGTATTTGAATGTGATGGTTCGGAGACTAAGGTATGAGTTTAGTAAAGTTTAGTAAAACTATTTAAATGTTGCGATTTAGTCCCCCGCAACAGTCACTCCATAGTGCCAGCTCGATTGAGATTTTATGTATCGTGCCAGACACGATCCGACTCAATTTATCAGAAATCATGCACACAGTTTGAGTCGTTTTAGGGCTGATTTTTCAACACCAAGATAACTAACTAAAAACTAAATATGAAAGTTTGACATTGTTTCTATACAAAAGCTGTCGAACCAAAACATTTATACCGCGGATAAACATTATCTGACTACTGAAAAATCAGCCCTTAGTTGAATAAAAAATATACTAGTTTCTATGAAGGTAATTTAACTGAAACGACTCACAAGGTTGGGTCATTTTAACTGAATGCTAAATCGGCTTGTTTCTTGGAAAATGAATTTATTAGAAATGATCCACACAGTTTGAGTACTTTTAGTTGAATAAAAAATATACTTGTTTCTATAAAGGTATTTTAAGTGAAAAGATTCAAGTGTTTTGAGACAATTCTGTTATATTAAATATAGACCCGCTTCTTTCAAGTTGGATTTATTAAAAACGACCCAAACAGTTTGGGTTATTACAGTGGTTTGTAGAAAAATACCCGTCTTTATGTGGGTTGGTTCGCATAATAAAAAAATCAACATTATCTTTGTAGTATTACGGATCCTTTTTGCTGAGAGAAAGAACCAACCTTTAGGACCTCTTTGACATAATTATACAACTCATTTTTGACCGTAGTTTTATAAATGCGAAAGTGAGTTCGTTTGTTTGTTACGATTTCACGCTAAAATGCCTGAACAGATTTGGATAAAATTTGACCCATGGGTAGACCATGACCTGGAGAAGGATATAGGCTTCTGGATCGCAGATGAAGTAGCCAAAAACAGCTAGTATAATACATATATCTAATTATACTTAAATATAAGATGGAAGGTTGATGTAACTGGTGACCGAAAAGCTGGCGGCTTTCTCGCGCAACGCATCAGCATTGCAATTCAGCGAGGAAATGCCGCCAGCATCCTCGGTACAATGCCCCGAGGGCCTTTTTTAAGCCTAACTTAGTTTTAATTTAATTTAGTTAATGTTAATAATCATCTTGTAATTTGGTTATGTAAATAAATGATATTAGATGGAAGGTTTAAATTTTTGCGACAATTAGTATCACCATAGATATGAATAACGTCTTAAAAGTAGGTAAATATTTTTTTGCGAAACGATTATTTTAAGGGTACTACAGGACCTAAACGCAAAATTATAAAAAATAATGATATTCTTAAGGATATATGCTAGGTAGGTAGTGTGTTGAAAACATAATATAACTAATTAGATACGATAGAAAAAAATCACGAAGATACCTTTAAAAAATTATTTTAACGATTAAAAACCATCCTGCAATCATTCTGATTTTTTTGTCAGATTATTCTACAAGCAACAGATTAGCATAATAGTGTTTTATTTTTTTTATACAATCTATAGCTTTTTTGTAAATCGATAAATGCTTCATATTTTGCAATAAATTTCTCTTTTCTATGCAGTCCGACAGAGACCGCGCTTTAGGAACACCTAAAGCGCGGTCTCTGTCTGTCTGTCGGACTGCATAGAAATGCTCGGCTTCTTAAATGATAAAATCGTACATATTTACGCTACGTTTACTCCGTGCGTTCGTTCTAGGTCCACAGGCTACCGAAGCATGCTTGACACTATGATATTCTAGCCTGTAAACGGATAGAACAACGGAATGTACGTATGCTATGTATCTGAAGGGCATTGTTTTTCAGTGAGCGTTGGCTAAAAGGTTCCGTAGCTACCATGTTGCAACACATGTCTGGTTTAAAGGATAATATTGTAGTGTTGCCAAGTTTAAGAAAAAAACCTTTTTTTTTATTTGTTTTTTTATTTATACTTTTTTGACATAATATTTTCATTATTTGACATTATATACCTACAATTTTGATATCAAACTATTTATTAGTGGGTTTTGTAGACAGGATATTAATTCAGACTTGTTACAGTTGTAATGGCAAACATGTCATTTGGATTAAATAGGTTTTTTATATTTGTGGACCTATCGTTTTTTATTTTTTGTTAAGTACCTGGTACTTCTTCACAGGCCTACACTGTCCTCTCATACCTATTAACACAGTAATTTTAAAACATTGTAAAAGCCAATTATTTTTAAAAGAGTAACCGCGGAGATTCTAGCCGGCTATTCTCCGTAGGAAACGACCAATTGGAACCGTGCATCTAGCTTCTGACGTTTCATAAGTGCCCATGTAGGTTTATGTGAAATAAAATATTTAATTTTTTTATTGATTTAACATTTCCGACACTTCGTATGACAACTATCACTTACATTTCTTATTTGAACGCAACGCTCAAAAGTCACATAAGTGGTCGAAAGATTTTAATTAAAAGATTATTATAATTTCACTGAAAATTCGACAACTAACAATCAATTGGGCAAATACAAAAGCGTTTTTCACGGTTCAATAAATACTGGATACGAACTACCACAATGCCAATTCTTGGAATACCTACTCTTTTAATAAATCGAGTGTCATTCAAAATGGAACCCAGCTCAATTTTATTCGAAATCAATTTTATTTCTATTAATAGTAGGTACCTAAAACGTTTATTTTGAGTACTTATCACTTTACCAGCTGGTGCCCGTGGCTGACCTGAATAAAAAGTATTTTTGTGTTAATCCAGGTCAATTCATTAATCAAAATTGACGTGATTGATAAATAAACACATTTTTAATTTGTTTTTTATATCCATTTTTTTTGTGTAATGGATACCATTACACAAAAAAAAAATGGATCTCCTAATCCTAACTAATATTATAAATGCGAAAGTGAGTTTGTTACGCTTTCACGTTAAAACGGCTAAACAAATTTAGATAAAATTTGGCACATGATTGATTGATTGATTGATGATTGATTGATTTGGTTATGGGTAGACCATAACCTGGACTAGGACATATAATACTTTTATCCCGATATTCCCACGGGATCGAGACTTATGTGGGTGAAACCGCGGGGCGCAACTGGCAATAGGAGAAATCTTCTCCCGAGTCGCAAGGTCAAGCAAAAAACTAGTGAGATAGGAAATGTTTACTTAGCAACGCTTAATGATACTAAAATTAATCAGGACCCAAATGTATCGTGTTGTATAGTAACATCATCAACACAAATACGGCCGTAGGGATTTGAGATTAGCAAGCAATTCGGTTCAAGGAGGTCGTTGTTAGAGCTACTAACTTAGATAAACAACTGTCTGATATTATATGTAACTCTGGTATCTGTGCCATGCAAGATACCATGCCACAAATACTTTGATTTATGACATGTCATGCTTATTAGCGACCAGGAGGTCGCTAATAAGCATGTCATAAATCAATTAAACAAATCAATTAGATAATTTATTGTGGAACATTAATATTAAACTAAAATATAATAAAGACATTTCGATGTTATATCAATTCGTATAAACTTTGAGAAACTCCTGTTTCTCAAAGTTTATACGACTCCACAATAAATTATCTAATGATGTTGACAACCGCATCAAAATCCGTTGCGTAGTTTAGAAGAACAACGCGGTCGCAAAGACGAACACGAAAAGCGACTTAAATGTATAATATCGTCCCCGTAGAGCGAAAAGTCATTAACTCGAAAATAACCAAAATGCAACGTAATTTTCATTTGACATAAGATATTTCTGTATTTATCTCATTGTTATTTAATTCAGGCTTATGTTTTAATATAAAATATTAAAAGAAAATCATTTGTTTTAAAGATAATTAGGAAAAACGAAAGTAATTAATTTTTACCCTTGAATCATTTAGTTTCGAAGTGAGTTAGTGATTTTTCGATTTGAGTTAGTGATATTTCACCCATCTTTAAACTAGTATGATAGAATTTAAATTAAGATAAGATATTTATTTCGCAAATATGGGTAAAAAACACGGTGACAAAAAAATATAATTAGCAACAGCCATATTTAACCAGAAGGCATGCAAAAGTACAAAAATACACGAGAGATACTAAGTACATAATAGTAAAGATATACAATGTCAATAATAAAGATTGATTAACTATAATTACAATTTAATTATGAAGTCTTTAAATAGTTCACAATTCAATTCAATTCTTTTGCAGTCAGCTTATTTCTTATTTGAATTAAAATAAAAATTAAATAAAATTACAATTAAATGTTCATATTTTTCAATTTCTAATCATTATAAAAATTAATCAAGAAATTCCTTTGTCCATTAAAAATGCCGTCACACTATAATAGGCTTTGTCTACTAAAAAAAATCGAAGTTTTCTTTTAAAGAATGTCGAGTTTAATTCTTTCCAACTCCTCGGTAATTTATTATAAATGACTGGCGCCAAATTGATTTAGTTATATTGTAACTTCTTTCAGAAAGCAACATAATATTCTAAAAATATTTACTAAATATTATGTCGCTTCTAGTAGTCATAATTGAGGATAAGAAAAACATTAAAATATTAAATAAATAAGTTTACTTAAAATGTCTTGCTGATTTTATGTAGTCATATAAATAGTTAAGTAACTTAGGTATTTGTTCCCCAAACTTTAAGCTTCAACATGTCAACACGATATGTTTTCGCACAAGCTAATACGAAAACTATATAACTTATTATATATAACTAACTATGATTTCAATTGGTAGTTAGAAATTTGCAGAAAAATAGTGTTTGATGGCATTTAAAACCATTTTGACCATTTTTGGACTTAGTGACTTTTCGTTCTACGGGGCAATATGTATAGAATTTATTCGGAGTTAGTAGGTATAGTAGAGGGTAATATAAGGCGTTCCGTAATCGTTTGAAACATGGGCCTGAATATATTGCTAAACATCGGCTTCGGATTTCTTAAAAAACTGTAGTGACCTACACTTAAGTCTAATTGAATTAAAAGTAACACTAAATTAAATATAAACTATGTATTCTTTAAATTTAACTAATTATAATTTATATACACATATTTACAAAAGAACTTAAAACTAGACTTATTAATAATCAACATTTAGAATAAAACTATTTACAATAATTAACTTAATGTTCAATGAACAAACAGACAAGTACAAGCATTTTATTAGTAGCTAATTACTTATCAGTTGGCCGGCGCAGCTATGACGCGTCTATTGTTCTAGCGGCGACCGGTCGCTCGCGCTACGTCATGCGAGCCGTGTGCGTGAGCGGAACAGCATAATCGTGCGTTGCGTTCACGCACCCGCGCCGTACAGATGACGCGCGCGCACCGTTACTTGCCTGTATCTAGTCGGTATGCTCACTACGCGCATAACTACATATTGTACCACGCGATCCTAGTTTCACCGTGCTAACTAGCAACCCTTGAGACTTCTTGTGTTTAAGATTATCTGTGTATTCGTGCTGTTCTCTGCTATCTACATTTCTAACACTCCTTCTTAACTAAGTGTAACTCTTGTGTGTGTGAACTGAAACCTGTGTCTGTGTATTTAATAAACTTTCATTATTCTTCCTGTGTACTTGGGATTTATTACCACACATACCCTCACATACTACATTGGTGACCCCGTTCAAACACGAAGATGACTGAGGACAAAGCGTGCACGAGGCAAGATGTCTCGGCAACGGAAACATTTCGCGTGGGTGTGCGTATACCGCCGTTATACCCAGAGAAACCAAGTCTCTGGTTTAACCAGATGGAGGCGCAGTTCATCCTGGCGAGCATCAAGTCGGACGACACTAAATTTTATTATGTAACCGGCAACCTAGATCCGCAGTACGCTGCCGAAGTCGAGGATATTATTAGCAACCCTCCACCCACTGGAAAGTACGAGAAGCTAAAAGGTGAGCTCATTAAACGGCTGTCGGCGTCTCGTGAGAAAAAGGTGAAGCAGCAGAACTTGGTGATCGAAAGCCGTCACAATTTTATCGCCACCTTCTCAACCTCGCTGGCCCAGGTGTACCGGAGGAGTTTTTACGGAGTATATGGACGAGTCGCCTACCCGCAAACACACAAGCCATCGTAGCATCACAGTTGAGGATGGACCTGGCTGAACTGGCAGAGCTAGCGGACCGGATCCACGACGTCGTCGGTACCCAGTTGGCATCAACAAGTGCAATATCTACTGCTGCATCGGCGAGTACTGGTACCAGTGTATGCTCGGAAGTCGCCGCCCTGACCAAGCAGATGGAGAAGCTGGCAAATAAAGTGGAGCGACTGTCTCGCTCTAGAGAACGGTCCCGTAGTCGCACGCGATATCGGTCAGGCTCATCTCGGTCAGAGTCCAGCTATAGGAAGTTCCCGCAGTGCTGGTACCACCAGAAATTCGGAGACCGAGCCAAAAAGTGTGTGAAGCCGTGCGACTACCCAACATCGGGAAATGTGCGGGGCAATCAATAATGGCGGCCGATGATTGTCCGAGTGCTGGTCGCTTATTCGTCACCGATCAAAGGTCGAAGATGCAATTTTTAGTCGACACCGGCAGCGATCTCTGTGTCTACCCCCGATCGGCAATATCAAATCGACGAGATAAGACCAACTACCAATTGTGCGCGGCCAACGGAACACCGATAAATACATACGGATTCATAAACGTCACTCTGAACCTACGATTGCGCCGTGACTTTGCTTGGCGATTTATCGTTGCCGATGTAACAAAGGCGATAATAGGCGTGGATTTTCTATCTTTTTATAATTTGGTTGTTGATTGCAGAAATCAACGCCTCATCGATAACCATACTACGCTCTCCACCCCGGCGTCGCCTGTCCGTCGTTCTGATGGTGTCTCCTCGGTGAGGGTAAGTTTAGGTGATTCCGCGTATACACACATACTACGAAAATTCCCCGACATCACTCGCCCACATGGTATACACCGCACTCCCAAACACAATACAGCACACCACATCCGCACTACACCAGGGCCACCAGTATCCTGTACACCTCGCAGATTGGCCCCGGACAAACTGCAAATTGCTAAGGCCGAATTCGAGGCCATGTTGCAAAGTGGAACCTGTCGCCAGTCCGAGTCCCCGTGGTCATCGCCTCTCCACCTAGCGCCAAAGAAAGATGACGGATGGCGCCCCTGCGGCGACTACAGGATGCTGAACGCACGTACCATCCCAGATCAATACCCCATCCGACACATCCAAGACTGTAGATAGTCTGTCTGGTTGTACCGTCTTCTCTCAAATTGACCTTGCGAAAGCATACAATCAAATTCCTGTAAATCTTAATGACATCCCGAAGACTGCAATCACGACGCCGTTTGGTCTTTTCGAATTCCCGTTCATGACGTTCGGTCTTCGAAATGCCGGACAGACGTTTCAGCGCTTCGTGGATGAAATGCTCAGGGGACTGGATTTTACGTACGCTTATCTGGATGACTTCTTGGTCTACTCGAAAGACCAGAAGACCCACGAGCACCACCTGCGTCAACTTTTCACCAGGCTCAGAGACTACGGTATGGTCATCAACAGTTCCAAGTGCGTCTTCGGAGTGTCGGAGGTAAACTTCTTGGGCTACCACATCTCAGCCAAGGGCACAAGACCATTACCATCCAAGGTCGAGGCCATACAGAATTTTCCCGCTCCCAAAACCGTAAGAGAGCTACGGAGATTTCTTGGGATGCTCAATTTTTACCGCAGGTTCATCCCAGGCGCAGCAAACTTCCAGGCACCTTTGAACGTTCTGCTTACCGGCTCAGTGAAGGGTTCACACCCAGTCAATTTTTCACCCGAGGAGCATAAAGCATTCCAGAACTGCAAGGACAGCCTTTGTCAAGCAGCACTGTTGGCGCATCCAGACTGCAGCGCTAAGTTGGCGTTGGTCACAGATGCTTCCGACAAGGCCATTGGCGCAGTCTTGCAACAGCTGAATGCAGGTGCATGGGAGCCTCTTGCTTTCTTTTCGCGCAAGTTAAGTCCAGCACAGGTTAAGTACTCTCCATACGACCGCGAATTGCTCGCCATTTACGAGAGTATCAAATATTTCCGGCACATGCTGGAGGCTCGTGACTTTGTGATTTACACAGACCACAAGCCTCTGACGTTCGCCTTCCACTCTCGTAAGGAGAATTGCTCCCCACGGCAGTTCCGTCACCTGGATCTAATAGCCCAGTTTACAACGGAAATCCGGCATATTTCGGGGAAGAACAATGTCGTAGCAGATACCCTTTCGCGCGTCGAGGAGATTACACAACCAGTGCCCGTCGAAAAGATCGCTGCAGCTCAACTTGACAACCCCGAGCTGAAGCAACTGCTAGATGGGGTTACCGCATTGCGCTTGCAGCAGGTCAAGGTACCAGGTTCACGAGACCAACTATATTGTGACGTTAGCACCCCTACTCCAAGACCATTTGTGCCCAAGGAATTACGCAGACCAATTTTCACAAGCCTGCACTCCTTGAGTCACCCAGGTACCAAGGCATCAGCAAGGTTGGTCGCTGACCGATATGTTTGGCCTGGCGTTAGGAAAGACTGCCGTGATTGGGCACGTTCCTGCCTGGCTTGCCAGCGCTCAAAAACCACACGGCACGTCTTTGCTCCAATAGGTACTTTGAAATTACCGCAATCAATATTCGCATTCATTCACATTGACCTCGTGGGACCTTTGCCACTGTGTGAAGGGTTCCGCTATTGTCTCACTGCCGTCGATCGCTTTACGCGATGGCCAGAGGCAATACCGCTCACAAACATAACTGCAGAAACAGTGGCAAAGGCCTTACTGAGTGGATGGATTGCTCGTTTCGGCTGCCCATACGATATAGTAACCGATAGAGGTGGGCAGTTTGAATCGGCGCTCTTCAAATGCCTGTCTGCAATCGCTGGGTTCCGACGTCGCAGAACAACGGCATACCATCCTGCCTGCAACGGTTTGGTGGAAAGATTCCACCGTCAACTTAAAGCAGCTATCACTTGCCACACTAAAGACAGTTGGGTGGAATATCTTCCACTAGTCCTGTTAGGCGTACGCAGCGCTTATAAAGAAGACGCCCAGGCTACTGCTGCCGAACTTGTTTACGGTCAACCAATACGTCTGCCTGGCGAATTCTTCGACCCTCAGGCCGATGAAACGGTCGATATGACCGATTACTTGTCAAGGCTCCAGAGTATTGTCAGGAATCTGCAACCATCACCAGCAGCCAGACACAACAGTCATTTCAAAACGTTTATTTACAAGGAATTAGCTTCCTCTACTCACGTTTTCCTTAGGGACTGCACTACTGGTGGTGGTTTGAAACCGGCATATTCTGGTCCTCACAAGGTAATTCAACGAGGTGACAAAGTGTTTATAATAATGGTAAATGGAAAACACGTTACCGTATCGATTGACCGCATTAAGCCGGCCTTCATACTACGTGATCCCTACACATCATCCTCATCACCAACTATTCATCACAACACACCACCGTTACCACTCAACACTAACACTCATCACTACACACCGGACGCGGATAACCGGAACTTACCTTCTGCTGACGATAGCGTCGTCAGAACGCGGTCAGGGCGTCGCGTTAAATTTCCCGACTATTATCGCCCTTGACGGTCTCTGGAAGGGGGTGATGTAGTGACCTACACTTAAGTCTAATTGAATTAAAAGTAACACTAAATTAAATATAAACTATGTATTCTTTAAATTTAACTAATTATAATTTATATACACATATTTACAAAAGAACTTAAAACTAGACTTATTTATAATCAACATTTAGAATAAAACTATTTACAATAATTAACTTAATGTTCAATGAACAAACAGACAAGTACAAACATTTTATTAGTAGCTAATTACTTATCAGTTGGCCGGCGCAGCTATGACGCGTCGATTGTTCTAGCGGCGACCGGTCGCTCGCGCTACGTCATGCGAGCCGTGTGCGTGAGCGGGACAGCATAATCGTGCGTTGCGTTCACGCACCCGCGCCGTACAGATGACCCGCGCGCACCGTGACTTGCCAGTATCTAGTCGGTATGCTCACTACGCGCATAACTACATATTGTACCACGCGATCCTAGTTTCACCGTGCTAACTAGCAACCCTTGAGACTTCTTGTGTTTAAGATTATCTGTGTATTCGTGCTGTTCTCTGCTATCTACATTTCTAACACTCCTTCTTAACTAAGTGTAACTCTTGTGTGTGTGAACTGAAACCTGTGTCTGTGTATTTAATAAACTTTCATTCTTCTTCCTGTGTACTTGGGATTTATCACACATACCCTCACACACTACAAAACAATACCATGAAAATTGCCATAATCCTCTTTGCTGATAGATTGGAGTTCCTGTAACCCCGTTCACTGCTCCCAATCACCAGGCGGCTTGTACGACACCGCACATGCCTGTTTTTCACTGAAAAGCACACGAAACTTTTATTCAGCATGTGTACCTAGTGAATATTGTCAGTTTCTTTTTATCTATCCACAAAATTATATTTTAGCAATGTCTACTTTTTACAATAATCAGCCATATAACGTTCCCACTGCTGGAACACAGCCTTTCCTCTCTGTGAGAGGGAGTGGGCCGTAATCCACCACGCGGGCCCAGTGTCACATGTCTTCGAAGTTTTGGTTCTAGGATATGGCGGTTTCCTCACGATGTTTTCCTTCACCGAAGCGTCAGAAGCTAGGTGCACGGTTCCAATTGGTCGTTTCCTATGTCAAAGAACCGGTAAGAAACTCCACGGTTAGGTACTCTTTTAAAAATAATTGGCTTTTACAATGTTTATGAGAGGACAGTGTAGGCCTGTCAAGAAGTACCAGGTACTTAACAAAAAATAAATGGTCTAAATATCTACAGTCTGTTTATTAAGCATACAGTATTCTCACATTCACAAAATATAAAAGATACGTATAAAATATTATTAAAATAATAAAAATAAAAACCTATTTAAACCAAATGACATACATGATTGCCATTACAACTGTAACAAATCTGAATTAAAATCCTGTCCTGTCCTGACAAAAGTCACTAATAAATAGTTGAAATTTAAATTGTAGTTATATAATGTCAAATAAAGAAAAGGTTTGGTTTTAAAATTCTCATGTAAGTGCATGAATGTACGTATTATTTAAAGAATAAAGTTATCTAAAACCGCAACAAACAAACAGACGAAACAGTTTTAGCTCGCATTTGGCCATCATTTCTAATCCAAAATGAGACCGCCCATTGTGTCACCTCTTGTAAAATGTCAACATTTATATCTGTAATTTTTATGGTGTACATAATAAAGAGTATTCTATTCTATTCTATTGCAATACATCAACATCTCAGTTCTACTACTACAGAATAATAACCTTATACAATGCACCTTAATCTACGATACTGCACCACTTTACCTGTGAATAAATTCTTAAAGCTCCATCCTAGATATGCTGCGTACAATGTACGAAGTTCATGATATCGCATTTCCGTTCCGCGCTCTGCACTCCGACGGAACGGGTGCGAGACGGGCGCGAGGTGGGTGCGGGACGGTGGCCTCACGATCACTTGATCTTATGCTGTCGGCTATTAACTACTCCTGCTCGTGTCGCGGGAATACGGTCCGGAAAAATATCGTGCGGCAAATTCTTATATTACAGTAGCTACTGGTTTTGTTATAAAGATCTGCAGAAGAGCTTGGTCTGACCAGACTCTGCTGGAATTATTGATTAGTCGTGTCATGATTTTCAAATATTATTATGATGTGTCGTGATTAAATAGTTAATATAAAAGAAAAAAATTGAAAGTATGTGATTTGCTTCAAATGATTTTTTTATCAGGGTAGTCGTGAGGTTTAAAAGTATCTAATTTGACAGTTACCGTAAAAGTACTGGTTTTTTAACACAACGGAATGAAAAACATGATATTTGGTGTGCGCCGTAGTTGCTAAGTAAGTTCTCTTTGAGCCTCGGAATCTAAAGGTTGTCTTCAAGAAGTGTAAAGTCTAAATTGATATTATATTGAGCACCTAATTAATTAGTTTGTTAAATATTGGTGCCGATTCCCTTGTTCACAAACTAAACTTAATTTAAGTTCAGTGCTTCTTTTTGTTTCTTTTTCTTGAAGAAAAGCACAGAAGATAAATTTTAGTTTAGTCCTGTCAAATTAATCAGCTCTTGACGTAAATTGACGTAATTTTAGTAGGCAAGTTTTTAATCACGTCTAAGCTTATATGGAGTAGTGACAGGCGCTGATTAATTTGACAGGACTAAACTAAAGTTTATCTTCTGTCCTTTTCTTAATGAAATAGAAAGAAAAAGATGCACTAAACTTAAATTTAGTTTAGTTTGTGAACAAGGGAATCGGCACCATTGCTAAATACCAAGTTTGTATGTCTGCAAGAATATAAATACAGAAATATTCGTACTGACAAGGTGAAAAGTTCATTTCAGTTGTATGTTGCTATACATTTACTATTAACGTATACCATTTCGATTCCTCTTATTCTTCTAAGCTTGTGCTAATGCAGCTTAACCCTATAAAATTAACCTGATACTCAGAACATTGTCATCCCGACACACTGACCGCTCAAAACCTCATTACCTACCTTTCAAATATTAAAAACTCTACCTCAAAACCATCAAATTCTCCATTAAATACCGTCCAATAAAACGGCCCTAAATTAAAAATTCTAAAGGCATGCAAGACCGGGGTCGACAATAAGCGTATAACTCAATTACTCAAATGGAATTCATCTCCATATCTCAAGCTGCCGACGTAGTCACTCAATTTTATGAATCGGGCTTTTGCGTGCTCAATGTTTGGTGTAACGAGCCACTAAAATAACGAATTTCAGGTGAATCGAGGAACGTCTAAGTTAGCCATTATGTTTTTGGGTAGAGGAGGAGAAAATAAGAGTTTGGACGAAACACGCGAGTGCGATTCCTGTTACCTAGTGTTGCTTACAGTGTTTTGTTGGTTGTTTCTTGGTTCTTTGTGTTAGGTTTGAAATAATATTAATAAATCGTTAAATTGTCTTAGTCAATGATTGGGACATTGTATTTCTTATACTGGCAACATGGGTTTGAGAAATGACATTCGGAGATGACGGTTGAGAAAGCGTGTGCAGTGGACTTGGCCTATTTGCTCGGGGCTAGCATCGCATTCGGACGTTTTTCCAAGTGGTCACTTATATAATTACTTCCATTAATTCATGTGAGTATTATTTTATTACACATTAAAGGTTCATTACAAAACCATGTGAGTATTAAGGCTCCTACAACTGGTGCGACTTGTCGCGCGACGCGACGCGACACAAAGACACCGCGTGTAGCGCTACAAGCGGTGCCTTTGTGTCGCAACGCGTCGCGCCACAAGTCGCACCAGTATGTAGGAGCCTTTTTTTCTATTACATTTCCGTTGAAGTGGGTATGTAGGCGTATTGTTAGAATAATTGGGTTACTGCGTAGGTGGACTTAATGAAAAGTTAATTTTGGATTAAGATTGAAGGGATAGTAATACTCGTAATTTTCCTTCAATTAAACCCATGGTATACGTGTGCGTGTAAGGAATAATATAAGTACAATCCTAATATCCGCGTTCCCAAGTAGAAAAAATGAAACTAAGAAAGTGGACGTGGTTGAAAAATAACTTGTGAAAAAAAAATCAAGTCTAGATCACTGCGACGCGCGACGCAAGAATCAAAGCCATTTCATAAATCAGAGTAAATTGCATATATTTTTATATCTTACCAATATATAAAAATCTCGTGTCACGGTGTTTGTGGTCGCACTCCTCCGAAACGGCTCGACCGATTTTTATGAAGGTTTTTTACGAGTATGTGATATTTGGTAGGTATGCGAATAGGTCGTAAAGTATATTTCATACCACTAATACTTCGGGATCGAGACTTACGTGGGTGAAACCACGGGGCGCAGCTAGTAATTATATATTAATTATCTAGAAATCGTTGTATATTACCTACTACATCAAAGTATTTACTCTTTCATATTCTACTCTGATCTCTTCATCAGAAATGAAGAGATCCGCAGGCGAACCAAGGTTACCGACATAGCCCGAAGAATTGCCAAACGTAAGTGGTAGTGGGCAGGTCACATTGCTCGCAGAACAGATGGCCGATGGGTCCGTAAGGTTTTGGAATGGCGACCGCGTACCGGAAGACGTAGCGTTGGAAGACCTCCTACAAGGTGGACCGATGACCTTGTGAAGGCCGCAGGAATCCGCTGGATGCGGGAAGCACAAAAACGGTCGAAGTGACGGTGCATGGGGGAGGCCTATGTCCAGTAGTGGACGTTTTTCGGCTGATGAAATGATGATGATGATGATGATGATTCTACTCTGGAGTGCAAATAAGTATACATAAGTATTGTAGGTAGTGTCTAAGTGCCAATCATCATAGCTAATAAACTAGCAATCTGTCACCTCAAACGCAATACAGACTGCGGTCTACATATTCAGCAACAAGCGATGCTAATTAATGTAGGTGTCTACTATCACCTTCACTGTAATACCTACTTTGTTAAGGTGATTCACCCATACATTTGCCATCCAAGGTTTTCAGAGTATAAAGCCTCGTATTCATGGTAAACATTTGTTTAGCAACATGGTTGCATAAACATGTTGCCGAGTTGCTGTCAACATACCTATTGCGTGCAACACTTGTGTTGCGGAGTTGATCACGCCATGTTGCAGACTTGACGCCCGGCGAGCGAAAACATTAGTTTATCAACAAATGTTGACGTGTGTGGACGTGTTTGCAAATGTTTATAAACATGGCAGTAGTGTGGAGCAACGATAAAATTATGCAATTTAATAGAATTATTTCGGTCAACATTTTAACGCAGAATGGCGTGTGTGGACAACCCATATTCATTTAAACAAAGTTTTCAGCAGCGTTCTCACCGTTCAGCAACAACGTTGAGCAACTGTTGCTAAACAAATGTTTACCATGAATACGAGGCTTTATGCACAATACGGTTTGATTTAAATACATCACATAATAGGTGATTTCTATCAGAATTACGATGACATAACATACAAAATCAGCCTATAATGTTCCCACTGCTGGGACACAGGCCTCCTCTCTGTGAGAGGGAGTTGGCCGTAATCCACCACGCGGGCCTAGTACGGGTTGGTAGAATTTGATTATATTGTTCTAATAATTTAGGTGTAACTATGAATGGGCTGAGGAAAGATGTGGTGAGGCAACGATGCGGTTTCAAAGAAGATGTAGTGACGGAAATTGAAAAGGGTACGCTTTGGTCATGTTGAGAGGGTGAATGAAAGGTAACTAACAAAATGTGAAGAAGGTAGATGTGAAAGGAAAAGAAGAGTAAGAGACGCCGTAGGAGGAGAAAATAATAGAGTGACCTTATTGGGGATGATTTTCAGAAAGGTCAGGTGCCAAATACTCGTAGTCGACGTGCGTGTATGCAGACTAGATGTATGAACGTAAACGAAGCAAAAGGAGTATGTAAGGATCGTAGCAGGTGGCGTTCTGTAGCATAATCTGGATATAATGTTCCCACTGCTGGGACACAGGCCTCCTCTCGGTGAGAGGGAGTGGGCCGTATGCACGTGGGCCTAGTGCAGGTTGGTAGATGTCACATGTCTTCGAATTTTTGATTCTAGGACATGCCAGTTTCCTCACGATGTTTCCTTCACCATTTGTGAGAGCATAACGGTGAAGGAATAATTTACACAAAAAAAAGCGCTTATCTGGGTCGAACCTACGACCTACAACTCGTAAGTCGCGGCCGTCATATATCTATGTTTGTATGTTTATTTTTAGAGATGTGCGCGAAATTGGTCGGTAATTAAAACTCTGGAGGATGAACTTTGAGCTTCCAAACCCGTGTTTACAAAGAGGTTACAAAAGATAAAAAAGAAACCCCTAACCCCTAAACAAAATATCGGGAAAGTATCCAAAAAAAACAATTAAGCGGGATAACGGGCACACGCGCGCCCACTGCGTCCGTGCACACACAGAACCGCAGGAAATTGCTTTTAACAACTTTAATTGGACTCTCACAAGAAAAAACTTTTCCAATCGGCCTTTGTAAGTGGCAAAGCTTTAAAAGCCGAGATTAAAACGGTTATTAAGCACAGTTTGTTTTTGGAAGATACATCTATTATTCATGACGTTTGACGCGCCACTTTGGATTAGCCTGATATTGTGGGTGTTACAGTGACCCTTCAAAGGTAAAGGTAAAATAAGCCATTAGCATAAAAAAATGCTTTGAACTGAAAGCACATCATTCATTTCGTAACCAAAACGAGCCGGTCAGAAAAAAAATCTGTTTTCTTATGGGAAATAACATCTTGAATTTTTTTAATATCACAACGAAAGTCTATAATTTACCCCTGGTTGCTATTTGAGTTTGAAAGTACAAAAAAACCTATTTATGCCAACAATATTTTGGACATTCGTTTAAAAACGCAAGCAGTTATTGCCCATGGTAGAAATGGACATGAGTATTAGGTATACTAATGAAAAAAAATACTGATATAATAGGGATCAATAAATAATGATACAAATATTGACGGAAATGTTTTTATTACCCAAAATCAGGTACGAGTAGCTAGGCTGGTGGAAAACCCGTTCCTAAGTCCCTCCCAGAAGCTGTTTAATTCCGTCATACTCGAGGGTAAAACGTCACAGGCATGGAACAGAGGTGTGATGATACTCTTCTTTAAAAAGGGTGACAATGCCCTGCTTAAGGATTCATCGCCGTTGATTAGATATTGTTTTTACAATAATGCCAAACGTTTTTTTTTTTCATTCGACTCATGTAATTAAAAGTCAGAAATCGATACCTTTTTTTATTTGGGTTGGAAATCATCAAATAACTGGGGTGTGTCAGACTCTTACTGACTAAATCCCACCCGTATTCCTTCCTGTTGCCTGTGTTGCCAGGGGCCTCGGTGACCCATAAGTACCTTCCCGCGACCCCGGCAGGCATCGGCCCTAGTGGACCCCTACTTTTGTGCTGACGACATCTCTTTGAGGCGCGCGTGGAATACGACGCGCCGTCGACCCGGGCCTGGTCCTTACCGGACGGTGAGCTACCCATTGCTAACCGTCCGCAAGCCCGCGCCTACGGTGGCTGGTAATCCGCCCGAGATTCCCGACGCCCAGGGCATCTCCTGCGGCGGCTAGGGACGAGAGGGCGCGAAACGTGCCTTTCCCTCAACCGTCCCGCCTCCTCCTTCGCGAGCATTACTGCTTCGCAGAAGGAGGTGACGGCTGCCCATGCCCTCTCGCTCCGTACCATGGCCTGAACCAGGGCCGGACGCGAGAGGTCTCTGCCGCCGATCGCCTCCACGAGGACACGGCGGTGCTCTGCCCAAGCCGGGCAGACCTCCACCGTATGCTCCACCGTGTCCTCCGGGCGATCCACACAGTGGTGACACCCGGACGTTTCCTCCCGCCTTATCCGATACAGGAACCTCCCGAAGCTGCCGTGTCCGGTGAGGACCTGCGTCAGGCGAAAGGTGAGGACGCCGTGGCGCCTCTCCAGCCACTCCTCAAAGAGGGGACTTATCGCCGCAATCGTGGCGTGCCCAGCACTGGGTTGCGACAACCGTATTTTCCATGACGCCATGAGATCCGGCCGGAGCTCCGTCCGCTGTGCCGCGATTTCTCGCGGCACAGCGGACTTACGCCCCGGCGTTTCGCCTCCTCGCGCCACTCCCATACGTGCGCGAGGACTTTTGCCTCCAGATCCCATGGCGGCAATCCGGCAAGGAGGCTCGCTGCCTCACAGGAGACCGTGCGGTATCCCCGGACTATCCGGATGGCCATGACTATTTGGGCCGCGCTCAACCGGCGGGCTGGCCTCAGCGCCAGAGAGCGCGCCCATACAGGAGCCCCGTAGAGGGCCATGGACTGCACGACCCCCGCATAGAGCCTCCGGCAGGAGGCGTTTGGACCCCCTAGATTGGGCAGGAGCCGCTTCAATGCAGCGCCTGCCCGCTCCAGTTTGGTAGCCAAACGTCGGAAATGCTCCACGAAGTTTCACCGGCTGTCGAGGACGAGTCCCAGGTACTTCATCGTCGACTCTACGCCGATGGAAACCCCTCCCATCGTTATTTGGGATCCCAACGGTGGCGCGTTCCGAGGACAATGAAAACACATGACCTCGGACTTGTGCAGGGCCACCTCGAGTCCCAATTGCCCGATCCTCCAAGAGTAGTCTAAGATGTAAATATGACAGAATATAGTGCGACAATTTTTAATTTTTCCTTTCTTTCCATGCCAACAGTTTGAATACTTGCGGGAATTAATTATTGTTTCTTGTAGGTTATTGTCCAAAAATAATTTACAAGTTTGTTTGATTTGTGACTAAATAACAAGCACACAGATCATTGCATCTGCAAAGTTATGCTGCGCTTGCAGTGGTTGTACGTGAAGTCCGTGAAAATACACTATATCAAAGAGAACTTCAAGCAATATTATAGTGCACTTTCCTATTGAAGTAGTGCCTAGAGAGCTCAACATGTAATCCTAACTAATGGGTATTATAAATGCGAAATTAAGTTTATTTGTTTGTTGCTTTCATGCTAAAACGGGTAAACAGATTTGGATGAAATTTGGCACATCGGTAGACTATGACATCGATTACGAAATAGGATACTTTTTTACATTCTTTTCTTACGAGATCGAGACTTATGCGGATGAAACCGCGGAGCGCAGCTAGTTTGAGATAAAGGGATGTTTTTATAATATATTACTAGGCTTGTCAAGATAAACTTAGCTAAAAACAAATTCATATTATTTTCATTTATACAACTTCTTGTGATAAATTAATTTGAAACGTGTACCTAGTTTTGTAAGCAACTATACTTCCATATTTGCTTACATTGCAGATAAATTATAGAATATATGAAATAACTCGAGAACAGTTTCGTACGTAGTTGCAGAGTCGGATTCTTGTGTGCATACATTTATTTTTTCAGAAGTAGATACTGCTTAACTACTGCGTTGCGATGAATACGTTAAATCTTTAAAGTTTCTGGACTGAACACATCTCTGAATGGGAAGTATTCTCCTTGGTCTTCTTATTATAATTCTTCTGTGACTGAACAAACACCATTTTACGGCAACGGAGGTCATTGACGTCGGACGGTATATTGCAGTGGTGATACTTATACCTCTAAACATTATCCTTTTGTATTTTTTATGCAAACCATAAACGCTACATTTCACCCGAGAGGTCTACCTGTGCAGATGCCCCTGGCTAGGTTGACGACATGCCGTATGCTCAAAGAACCGGGGTCCAAGTCTACTAATTTACAAATGATGCAATGGTCCTTTGTTTGTTTGTGAATTTTTGAGAGATTTGCCATAAAACATCTAAGGGACCCAAGTTACAAGACCATTCGCGACCACAAATTAACACGTTGAGTGCCGAAAGCCCTCCTGCAGGCTTAGCATGACACTCTCTATTTCTTCGACGAATAGACACGGCTCTTTCCATACAAAGTGACATTTCGTTTCTCCTTTTTTGACATCCCACCGTAGCAATCTTTCTACATAAAAAGGACCTAGACAAAGATCCTTAGAAACGAAAGACAAGATGACAGATTGTAGAAGGATTTCTAAGGTGAGATGTCAAAAACTGAGAAACGAAATGTCACTTTGTATAGTGCCATAGCCGTGTCTATTCTTCGAAGAAATAGAGAGTGTCATGCTAAGCCTGCTGGAGAGTCAACTCAAGTCGCAAATGGGATGCCGGGATCCCTTGCGGAGGGCTCATAATAAATGTAAGTTTTCGTTGCGAATACAGTATTATAAACTGTGAAAATAAAATCAGTTGTACATTGTGGCGGCATCTACATCGCTACATGCGAACTACGCACCACACGTCTCGCAAAGTTCTGCATCGCGCAAGCAAAGTTTAACGCGCAACTAGCAAATATACTCGTACAACGTCCTGACATCACCAGTCGGGCAGTTGCCCACTGGATACGACACCCATCTGGTCGGAGGATCCTCCCTTTTCTGTGGAGGATGAGTGAACTTTACACCCTGTTCCTCATGCCTGTACAATCCCATTTTAACAAGATTTATTTAGACGAGTATACGCGTTGGTTTTAAAATTCATCCGTTTTTTTATTTGGGTGTTAGGAGTCCAATATTTCAGGGGTGGAAAACCATTTTCACGGTTACTAATATTGACTATAACTATTATATAATATATAACTATTATATATTATATAATATTACTAATATTGACATATTTATTTAGAAAATTTTAAACACGAGGACGAATTTAACATTCGAGATTTTCAGGGTTCCTTTTAAAAAGAATATTTATGATGGTGCGACTTTGTTTGTCTGTTCGTGGTGAGGTACCTAGGTCAAATGTCATTAACATATGACAAATTATCATCACCTCCTCCCTTATCTCCAAAGAACTATGGCCATTCTCCTATCATACTTGGACTCGAAAAATCTTAAACGTAACTTGATGACATGTGTCGTTTCATTTGCCTGTTTATACATACGTAACTTAGTACATCATTCATTATATTCTTGATAAGTACGGAGAATAAAGTAATTATGCAAAATGCTTTTTCGATTTAATTTTTAATCTGTGGTTGAATAGAGATGTTTTTCACTTTAAAATAAGTGCACTGTAAAATACGAATAAACACAAAATTATAACACAGAGTCGACGCCGAAATTACTAAAAGTAAGTAACATCCAAGTCTGCTGGTGGCTTATCTTATTTAAATAATTGACATGAGTTTGTGCGGCGTGGTTGACAATGCATGGGATTTTATATGTATTTAGAAATAAAATCGTTTTCAATCCTCGAAAAAGTATGGGCATCTCTAGAAAAAAGTTATATGTTCCTAAAAGTACGAATTACGAATGCGTCCCGAAATAAGATATATTATTCTGCATTCTGATAAACAGAAGTTGTATTTTTGAAGACAATTTTCACCTGCTTTTAAATATATATAAATAATATCCAATCCATTTTTGTAGTGGTCTCATCTCAATAACAAACCCTGTTTGTTGTAGTTCAAAATGGCCATTGATCTTTCACGTCCCCCCTCTACTAGTTCATGAAAATACCCCCACGGATACTAGGCATAGCTACAAGACCCCCTAAAAACACTATTACTTTGTTTTACAGTGTTTTATAAAACGGCTTCAAACCTAATGCCGGTGACCCTCCCGTAGGGTCAACTTGCTCCGGAGGTGACCGAGGTAGAAATGAGAGCGGCGGTACGCAGGCTTAATGCAAACATACCGCCCCAGGACCCGACGGCTTACCTGGGATGGCCTGGGTCCTGGCCTTGGAGGCTCTCGCCTCGACTTAGGCGGCTCCTAAGCGTATGCTTAGAGAGGGGCCAGTTCCCGCTTCGTTGGAAGACGGGGAAACTGGTCCTCATAAAGAAGGCAGGGCGCCCTGCGGACTCTCCGTCCGCTTATCGACCCATCGTGCTGCTCGACGAGGTGGGCAAGCTCTTTAAAAGAGTAATTTCGGCCAGCTGGTGCGGGTGGGGCCGGATTTGGTGGTGAGCCAGTTTGGTTTCCGCAGGGGGCGCTCTACGGTGGACGCCATCATGCGCGTGCGAGTCCTGACGACGGGGAATGCTGTTGCCCAGGGTGGGGTTGTCTTGGCGGTGTCTCTAGACATCGCCAATGCCTTTAATACCCTGCCCTGGAGTTGCATCGTGTGGTCGAGGCCTATCTGACGGACAGGGCCGTCATCTACCCCAGTCACCAGGGGGCCGCATCTGTGGGATATCGGATACGACTGGGTGCTGCGCGCCGACATCCCTAGCGGTGTCAGCGTAGTGGGCTACGCTGACGACACATTGGTCCAGGCGCAGGGGAGGTCGCACCAGGCGGCGCACACTGGCCAAATATCGCAAAAATTTGGCAAAAATCTTTTTTAGCTTAGAAAGGGGCCAGTTCCCGCTTCGTTGGAAGACGGGGAAACTGGTCCTCATAAAGAAGGCAGGGCGCCCTGCGGACTCTCCGTCCGCTTATCAACCCATCGTGCTGCTCGACGAGGTGGGCAAGCTC
Organism: Atethmia centrago; assembly: GCA_905333075.3. Lineage (NCBI taxonomy): Eukaryota > Metazoa > Arthropoda > Insecta > Lepidoptera > Noctuidae > Atethmia > Atethmia centrago. The sequence goes on from HG995377.1 coordinate 8,615,785, forward strand.
TTTGAATGAGTCATTGCAGACCGCCTCGTCGGCCAGCTGGTGCGGGTGGGGCCGGATTTGGTGGTGAGCCAGTTTGGTTTCCACAGGGGGCGCTCTACGGTGGACGCCATCATGCGCGTGCGAGTCCTGACGACGGGGAATGCTGTTGCCCAGGGTGGGGTCGTCTTGGCGGTGTCTCTAGACATCGCCAATGCCTTTAATACCCTGCCCTGGAGTTGCATCGTGTGGTCGAGGCCTATCTGACGGACAGGGCCGTCATCTACCCCAGTCACCAGGGGGCCGCATCTGTGGGACATCGGATACGACTGGGTGCTGCGCGCTGACATCCCTAGCGGTGTCAGCGTAGTGGGCTACGCTGACGACACATTGGTCCAGGCGCAGGGGAGGACGCACCAGGCGGCGCACACTGGCCAAATATCGCAAAAATTTGGCAAAAATCTTTATTACGGTTTTATGAACGGTATTTACAATAATTATTAGTAAATATTATTTAAACTATAAAAAAACCTTTATATCATAGTGATTAACTACACAGGAATTTAAATAAAACACATATGTTATAAACATCAAACAAACAAACATTCTATTTATAAACATCAAAATTCATTCGTAATTTTCATGAACTAGAGAAATTTCCAGGGGCTTAAAATTATGTGCTTTTTCGGCATAATTTCCTTAAACCAGTAATATAAGGACCGGAAGACACCAGTAACATTTGGAAAGTATCTTCCATGGCCACTTTTCTTGAAAACTTCCTTGAATAATTTTCTCTATATTTGCAGACATCTTTATTTCTACTTTCTTGAGCATCTTCACTTAAAAGACCTATGGCAATAGCAATGTTCTCTACGATGAGAGGCCCATGGAATAAAATTTTGTGAACCGAAGTTGGCATATTGAACCTGTTATGTATGTGTGCGCGCATGTTCATGTGTATGTGCGAGCGCGGGCCGGCCGATGGGCCGACCACCTACAATAATAAAACAGTGTGCCAACAGCAGCCCGTAGTTTCACTTGCCTCCCGCGTACACAACAGTGGCGACGAGTTTACCCAAAATGGCGTCGTTTGGTGTATTGTCCACTTTTGATCACAATATACACGAATGGAAAACATACAAAGGTTGAATCACGCAATGGTTCATCGCAAATGATATCGACGCCAAAAGTGACGCGACAGGTACAAAGAGGCGAGCGATCCTGCTCAGCGCACTCCATGACGGAACCTACAAACTGGCAGCGGATTTGGCGTTGCCGAAAGACGTACAGGTGGTGCCATATGAAGGACTCATCAAGTTGTTGGATGATCACTTCACCCCAAAACAGTTCGGGTTCAGTGAGCGACATAAATTCTACTCGGCTTCGCAGCAACCAGGCGAGTCACACACGCAATGGGCGGCAAGGCTGCGAGGACTCACCGCGCTTTGTGATTTTAGCAATGTAGAGGAAGCATTACGAGATCGATTCGTGATGGGAATGGTAGCGGGTCCAGAACGAGAGAAGTTGTTTGCCCGGGACTTGGAGGGCTTGACCTTGGCAAAGGCGGTGGAGGTCGCAGAAAGCGTGCGGTGCGCGCATGCAGGCGCCGCCGCCGCCACGCCGGCTGCTCCAGCGGACCAAGTGCAGGTGTTCAAAATCGGGAAAGGACAAAATAGTGCCAAATCCATCAGTGCCATGAGTGATAAGTGTTCGGTGTGCGGTCGTCGCAATCACAAGTCGTCAGAATGTCGATTCGCGAAGTACAAATGTCAAAAGTGTAACGTCGTAGGATGTGTAATAACAAAGTTAATTACGTGTCCACAGGGATGTGAGCGAGGACGACGATGGTAAATCGCTTTTTAATATATGTTCAGCTCAAGGGGAACCTATGACAGAAACGGTTACAATTAATGACAAAAGAATTCAATTTCAAATTGATAGTGGTTCAGCAGTGTCGGTAATATCGGAAGGTACGTATACAACTTTATTTGCCGACATGCCCATGCTATCATCTCGGAAAAGATTTTATAGTTACACAGGAAACATAATGGAGTGTGTAGGGTATGTGCGACTGCCCGTAACATACATGCAGCGCACGCACACACTCGATGTTTATGTAATACGTAGCGGCGGCCCACCGCTGCTCGGCAGAGATTTTTTATCGGAATTTAAATTGAAGTTAACCTCGGTCAACTTCTTTAACGGTAGCCAAAGTGTAGGCGAGCAATTGCAGTCACGGTACCCAGAAGTATTTTCGGATAAATTAGGCACTTTTAAAAATTATCGAATTAAACTAAGGTTAAAAAGTGATGCGAAACCGGTTTTCTTTAAAGCGCGCCCTGTCGCATTTGCACTACGCGAAAAAGTAGATAACGAGATAGAACGGCTATTGAGCTTAGGTATAATAAGACCAGTTCAACACTCGGACTATGCTTCACCAATTGTGCCTGTACTTAAGCGTAATGGTTCGGTCAGACTATGCGCGGACTATTCCGTAACAATTAATAAGTTATTAGTTATTGAACAATATCCCTTGCCCACCATCCATGAATTGTTTTCCAAATTACATGGCGGTCAGCAGTTTTCAAAGCTAGATTTATCTATGGCCTACAACCAATTTGAACTCGACGAAGAGTCGCAAAACATGACATGTATAAACACGCATCGCGGGCTGTTTAATTATACGCGTCTTGTGTTCGGATTGTCGAGTGCGCCCTCTATCTTTCAGCGTGCCATGGAAACCTTGCTATCCGGGTTAGATGGGGTATTGTGTCTGCTTGACGATATATTAATAACGGCAGAGTCAGCCGATGCACATATGAAAAAATTACATATAGTATTAGAACGGCTGCAAGATGCAGGGTTGACACTGCAGAAAGATAAATGTGATTTTTTCAAAGATGAAATAAATTATTTAGGGTACGTTATCAATAGAAACGGTCTGAAGAAAGATCCATTGAAAATAAAAGCAATTGTTGACGCTCCGGTGCCGACCAATGTTAACACCTTGCAGTCATTTTTAGGACTAGTGAACTATTACAGGAATTTTGTACCGCAAACATCGAGTATTCTTTGCCCATTGTACGACTTATTGAAAAAAGGAGTTAAGTGGAGTTGGACCACAGACCACGAAAACGCGTTCAGTAAAATAAAAAAATATTTAACGTCCGAACAAGTACTAACACATTACAATAGTAAATCAAAAATAATGTTGACAGTAGACGCTTCGCCATATGGTCTAGGTGCAGTTCTGTCACAAGTAGATGGTGACGGCTTAGAACGACCAATTTCGTTCGCGTCACGCACACTGAATTCAGCTGAAAAACGATACTCGCAGATTCAGAAAGAGGCGACTGCAATAATATTTGGGGTAAAGCGTTATCACCAATACTTGTATGGGCGATCAGAACCATTCATATTACGTACTGACCACAAACCACTAATATCAATATTTGGTCCGTATAAGGGAATACCGGAGGTAACGGCTAACAGGTTGCAAAGGTATGCAATGTTTTTAAGTGCATATAATTATTCAATCGAATATGTTCGCAGCGCCGACAATAGCGCAGATTATTTATCACGGGCGAGTATACGCGGTGAGACTGAAAGGTCAAACGCGGTGGAAAAGGACGACACGCACGCCGCCGCCGCCGCCGCGCTTGCTATAGACCGCGCGTCGTACGTCAACTTTGTCATCAAAGGTAATATGCCGGTGACTTTGAACGAGTTACGCGAACAAACCGCTAAAGATGTTACTCTAAAGAGGGTGATTGATTACGTACAGAATGGATGGCCAGGGAAATTATTATCAGACTTGCTTATGAAACCTTATTATTTATGTAAAACACAATTATCTGTCGAAAAAGGTTGTCTTATGAGGGGTCATAAAGTAGTCCTTCCCGAAACATTACGTACTAAAGTATTGCAGGAATTACATAGCTCACATTTGGGTATCGTGAAAACAAAGGCAGAAGCCAGGTCTCGGTTTTGGTTTCCGGGGGTAGATGCAGCGCTGGAAACAATGATTTATTCCTGTAAGGTATGTCAACAATTGCGGCCGTCTCCAGGGCGAGCGCCTCTCGCTCCGTGGCAGTACCCACCAGTACCATTTTATAGAATACACATCGACTTCCTGGGTCCGTTTAATAATCAAACATTCCTGATAGTAGTAGACGCATACAGCAAGTGGGTAGAAGTGTATGACGTCAGCACGTCGACCACTTCGGCAAGCGTCGTGGAAAATTTATACGATTTCATGTCAAAGTACGGTCTACCCCACACAATAGTCAGTGACAACGGTACCGCATTCACGTCTTTCGAGTTCAAGAATTTTTGCTCGCTAAATGGCATCACACATTTGACATCACCGGCCTATAACCCAGCAAGTAACGGACAGGCAGAGAGCTTTGTCAAAATCGCAAAAAAAGGGATAAAAACTAGCATTATGTCGCCACAACATAAGACAAAGCAAAAGTTAAAAGTTTTAAAGTACCTTTTTGATTACAGGAATTCGGTTCATTCTGTCACAGGTTTTTCACCGGCTGAACTAGTTTATGGGCGAAAGCTTACAGTGCTCGCAGATTAAGTCATACGGGGGAAGGAACAAACAAGTGTTCAAACCGGGTGACCAAGTATTGTATAAGAAATTTAAAAACAACAACAAATTTGATTGGACCAACGGAATTATTAAAAAGAAAATAGGAAAAGTATTGTACGTCGTACAAGACACAAATACTACATCCGAAGTAAAAAAACATGTAAACCAGTTGACAATGTGTAAAGGAAATAATCCACAAAAACAACAACAAAACTATGATTTTGACGACTTGGACAGTAACAATACGCCAATAAACCGGGCTCAAGAGCCTGGACCCGCGGGAGAGGAAAGTGTTGTGTCAAACACGCCGTTTTCATCCCCCGCAACCATTGAGCCGGGTGCCCCGGTATCAAGATGTGCAAATAGACTTTTAAGAAACATTCCTCGCGTGGATTATAAGTCCCAGCTTTAAGTTACTCAATGTATTATTATAGACACATCACAACTGAATTTTATTGTTTAGAATATAAGTGTATTAAGGGGAGGAAATGTTATGTATGTGTGCGCGCATGTTCATGTGTATGTGCGAGCGCGGGCCGGCCGACGGGCCGACCACCTACAATAATAAAACAGTGTGCCAACAGCAGCCCGTAGTTTCACTTGCCTCCCGCGTACACAACAGAACCATAGGTAATTAAAAACAAAAATTGATTTAGTCCGTAAGCAAAACATATTAAATCTTACAAAATTAATTTTGTAACCACTTGATATGATTTTCAAAATGGTGTGGAATCTATTGTCATCTCTGCAGTCTCTTCTGCATGCTACCTCTTGTTTGCCACTTTCCTAGCTTTAACTTGTATCCCAAATGCAAGATGCACTCAGCAAATCGTATCCAGGCATGAAGTGACGAGAGTCCACATTCGAAATTTTCTTCAGTCACTTGTTTGTTAATGCATTTTCTTATATGGTTAAAGTATTTTGAGGTGAGCCCGCACAGATAACTCCGCATCACTAAACTTGTATCGGTAAGCGCATTAATCATCTTGCCATCAACCATTGTCAATTTTAGATCATGTTTTACATGACACTCATCAGTCGTAGTTGGTACCATATCATTTATTTGGTATCTTACATTAGCAGCTTCCTGCTATGGCTTGGTGAGGACGGGGGAGGATTTTGCCAGACAATATTTTCATCGTGATATTCCGAATCATTCATACTCATAAGGCGTAATGGAACTATTGATGTAATTAACATAAATTCGTCCATAGATTCAACATTTTGAAATCTTTGTTTATATCGTGAACGACTACCAGAACCGTCACATCCCCACTTTGAAATCAAGCACAGATTTTGGCGTTCGCTTTCATTGAGACTTTGAATAACTTCACTTAGTGATAGTAATAGCCTTTGAGTCTTATGATCCATGAGATTTTGAAGAGGTATTTCTGCCCGGGTTTCTGTGATACTAACACCAAACGGGTAACACTTTTTTTTTTGCTTTTGTTTTGTATCATAATTTGGGTATAAATTACAACTCACTTCCAATGCACTTTTTCTTAATACGTTATATTGATGCTTCGTAAGATGCCCTTCAATAACCAGAGATAAGGCTTTATGGGGACTGAGAGTGGCATGGTTTTTATCCTTTCTCAGAATAATATCTTGAGACACATCTTTAACTAGTTTAGATTTCTCTGTCTCTCCACATGCTTGATCTTCATTTGCGTAGCATAAGCCAGTTCTGCTGCTGTCATTTGCAGTCGTACATTTTCAGTTCTGTGCCGTTTAGCTCGTTCAGTTAATTCTTCAAAATCCTTAGGGGACGACCACTCGAAACTTTTCTCTTCTGAGATTGCAAGATATTAAAAGAAACATATTGATCAAACATCATTATGGGCATTGACAAATCTCTCAAAATGTCTTTGTGACTTTTCAAGTTTTGCTTTAAACTGATGAATTAATTTTTGCAACACATTCTTTGCATCACTTGAAATATGAGTAATTTTTAAAGCATTTTCCAATTTTTTATAAAGGAACTGCATTTTTTCCGAATACTTTCTTGATGTTAGATTCTCTATAATACTCAATAAGAGTTCTTCTACTTATATAAATGTCTTCAGAGTTTGATCCTGAAAAATAAAAAATAAATATTTCATTTATGAAATTCTACCTAAACACTAAAATTGAACAACTTTGTTCAAGGTGCGCAAAAACGCGCATCGAATTCAAAGTGTTTATGAAAGAGGAATGTGTAATGTTCATTTTAAGGCATATGTCAGGACTGGATTCCATTTGATACGGTACTTTTACTCTACGACAAGTTTGATCATCCTTAAATTTGCGACCACCTTCACAAGAAATACGAAAAAAAATAGGAATATAATAATTAAATCACTTTTTTATTAATATAATATTAGTTCCTTACCTCCAGGAGTAGAATCCATCACTGAAATTCATAAATCCACTGAACAAAGTAACAAAATAAAGATCGGAATTTGAAGTTTTATTGAATCACAACACATCCGCTGCTCAACAAGTCAAACTTTGGACTAAGATACTACGTAAGACGGGGGTCGGGGGGATGGGGCGCTTACGCAGGTAGCTACCCCATTTTACCGAGAATACCGCCTAAACAATAGAAACTAGTTGTCGTGCAAGTCGTAAATTTGATTTTTTGCCAACTTTAAGCGATATTTGGCCAGTGTGCGGCGGCCGAAGTAGCGGCACGCAGTGTTGCGACAATCGTCGAAAGGATCCGGCAATTGGGACTCGAGGTGGCCCTGCACAAGTCCGAGGCCATGTGTTTCCATGATCCTCGGAACGCGCCACCGTCGGGGTTCCCTAATAACGGTAGGAGGGGTTTCCATCGGCGTCGAGTCGACGATGAAGTACCTGGGACTCGTCCTCGACAGCCGGTGGAACTTCGTGGAGCATTTCCGACGTTTGCCTCCCAAACTGGAGCGGGCAGGGGCCGCATTGAAGCGGCTCCTGCGCAATCAAGGGGGTTTAAACGCCTCCTGCCGGAGGCTCTACGCAAGGGTCGTGCGGTCCATGGCCCTCTACGGAGCTCCTGTATGGGCGCGTTCCCTGGCGCTGCGGCCAGCCCGCCGCTTGAGCGCGGCCCAAAGGGTCATGGCCATCCGAATGGTCCGGGGATACCGCACGGTCTCCTGTGAGTCAGCGAGCCTCCTTGTCGGATTGCCGCCATGGGATCTGGAGTCAAAAGTCCTCGCGCACGTATGAAACTGGCGCGAGGAGGCGAAACGCCGGGGCATAACTCCGCTGCCGCGAGAAATTGCGGCACAGTGGATGGAGCTCCGGCGGGATCTCATGGCGACATGGAGAGTACGGTTGTCGCAACCCAGTGCTGGGCACGCCACGATTGCGGCGATAAGTCCCCTCTTTGAGGAGTGGCTAGAGAGGCGCCACGGCGTCTTCACCTTCCGCCTGACGCAAATCCTCATCGGACACGGCAGCTTCGGGAGGTTCCTGTGTCGGATAAGGCGGGAGGAAACGCCTGGGTGTCATCACTGTGTAGATTGCCCGGAGGACACGGTGGAGCATACGGTGGAGGGCTTGTCTGCCCGGCTTGGGCAGAGCACCGCCGTCTTCTCGTGGAGGCGATCGGCGGCAGAGATCTCTCGCGTCCGGCCCTGGTTCAGGCCATGGTACGGAGCGAGAGGGCATGGGCAGCCGTCACCTCCTTCTGCGAAGCAGTAATGCTCGCGAAGGAGGAGGTGGAACGGTTGAGAGAAAGGCAAATTTTGCGCCCTCTCGCCCCTAGCCACCGCAGGAGACGCCCTGGGCGTTGGGAATCCCGGGTGGATTTCCGGCCACTGTAGGCACGGGCTTGCGGACGGTGAGCAATGGGTAGCTCACCGTCCGGTAAAGACCAGGACCGGGTCGACGGCACGTTGTATTCCACGCGCGCCTCAAAGAGATGTCGTCAGCACAAGCGTAGGGGTCCACTAGGACAGATGCCTGCCGGGGTCGCGGGAAGGTACCAAAGGGTTACCGAGGCCCCTGCCAACACGGGCAACTGAAAGAATACGGGTGGGTTTTAGTCAGTAAGAGTCTGACACACCCAGGAGCTATTTAATGATTTCCCACCCAAAAAAAAAAAGGGTCAACTTGCAATATGTATGGCAGGATGGCGTATGAGCTCTATGGAAAGTGGGAGGAGTGGAAAGTGTTAAAACACCAACCTCATTGTATCTTTAAAACAATTTACAGTAAGAAAAACTACACAACTATGTAGTTAGAAATTTATTCGAAATCTAAATTTACGTAAACTTTCCTATTACTGATTTACCATTATTGGAATTTGACCAAGCTCTTTGCTGTCTATTGAAAGACTATAATATCACCGTATCCACCTGTGGCCAATAACATTATACAGCATACACTAACGCATTTTCCAAACGTGGGTTTTGGCAAGATCACCCGCAATCCACATCTCATTACTTAAATACCAAAACGATAGTCTTTCCAAGAATTCCTAGGTCTGTTAGCCCTGATTATGAAATTGTTAACAATATATACGATATCTGCACAGAATACGTGTATTAGTGTTCAGTGGTTTCTGCCAATAACTTAATAAATAAAAATGGGAACAAGAAAATAATGTCAAAATATATTTGTCCATTAGTCAGCTTTATGTATAACAAAATACCTTTTCATCAATTTTCGTTGATTAGTTTTCATTCATCCTAATTTAGGTCAAGCGGATATTAAAAAAAATGTTCCTAAATTCAAATAGCAAAATACAATTCAGAAACTATAAAACAGCATAAACATATTGTGAAAAATAGAAATGGTAAAACATCAATGTTCACAAACAACGGTAGTTTGAAACGGTTTTTCCAATAATTGACAAGCTTTAATAATAATTTGTGTTTATACACGATATTTGTAGTGTTGGCTGTATCAGGTAATAATAGCTCTGGGAATTGTTGTTAATTAACTCGTATTCAAAAAACGTACAATTTGTTTGAATATATACCTTAAGAATATCGTTTCGTTGATCTCAATACAATCATCAACCTTCCGATTTATATACATTCTGGAGAACTTTCATTATTTTTCTAGTCATTTCTTAGTGTATACAGTTTTTATACACTATTTCTGTACGATTTCTTTAAAATATATTGATAGTCTTTCAGGCTATTGCCGTCGTATGCCAAAACTCAATATTTCATGCATCTCTGACCATAATCAACATAATCGTGGATTCGGGCTACAGCTAAGTAGGAGTGAGCTGCAAAGCTATCTACGAGTATGTTGAGGAATTTCACATCAAAATTACATTCAGATACACAAGTACTCGTTTCGTTACATTAGGGTTTGCTGCAGCACATTAGCAATGCCTTGTGGTTCGGTTCACGATTTGTGATATAACATCGTGTCAAAGTAATTGGCCAGTGTGTGGTGGCAATTATGTCACACGTCCAACTTGGCCAGATTTGCATATTACCAAGGCAGCAGCGGGCTGACAGGCGGCCTTGTACACCTATGATTTGGTTAAACACACGATGATGCACCGTGTACGCACACTACATATCCTACTAGGGGAAGTAAAGGACTTTAATGCAATATAGGACACGTATTTCTCAGTGTTTGCTGATGGAAAACAGATGGTTCTGGCGTATCGCCAGCACATGCAAGTTTAGTGCACTATTGATTCTATTTGCTGTTGTGACGCTTTGTAAGTACGACGGATGGAGGCAGATTAATTGGTTCAATTGTCTTTGCAAATGAATGATAAGCATCCGATTTGTTTGACGTTAACGTTGACGGATTGAATTCTTAAAGAGCATTCTAGACTTGACCGCTTCTAACGTCAAACATTGCTGTACCTACCGAATTGAGAATATTTTTACCAGTACATAAAAAAAAATGTTTTATTGAACCGATTCATGTTATGTATTTTACCATTGGGGAATAATTTCCCGTTCGTTTAAAAACAACTTTGATAAAAAATACAAGCTGGAACATTTTATCAAAATTGAGTTGTGATTTAAATGTTTTGTATTTATTAAAAACTGGTTTATTTAAAAAGCAGAATTACCTGCTGTACCTGTACATTTTATCCACCAATTTTATGTCAAAAAATAAAAACAATAATACGACAAAAGTAGAGAACAATCTAAAACTAAATTCCAGCATCAGTTTTCATTAAATTCCTAAGAACAAGTGCGCTTGACACCTAACTCTTTTCATTGCAAACATTAGCACTCCAGACACTGTAATCGTAGCCTTTAGTGAATTAATTACTTATCAGTTAACAGCTAGAACATAAATTGTCACGAAGGCAAGGCAGAGTTTGTACAAAATGCAACTGCGTTTGGCGACCAGCCAGAGTTAGTAAGAAAACCTGTAAGTATTGATTTGGTAGAGCGAACACAGAATAGTAACTACAGAAGGCCGACTGCCTCGTTGGTTTAGTTGTCGCAAACGCTGCTGCCGATGTTGCTGCTGAACATGAGGTCCTTTATTCGATTCCCAGGTTGGGAAGAGTGGTATTGGGTTTTTCCATCAGAAATTTGTCAGCCCGGAGTCTGTTTTGTGCCTAATTGATGGCAAAAGGTTCGCTCCCTATTATATGGGACTTAAACAGAGGTACCCATTGTTAAAAACATGACGGGCGTCACGTCCGATATAGATAACTATCGACTCATTTCGCCCGCCACCACCATGGCTAAGGTGCTTGACGCTGTGTTAAACGACTGCCTTTTAGAACATGGTGAAGTGCATAATGCCCAATTTGGGTTTAGGGCAGGCTTGTCCACGGAGAGTGCCATACTTAGCCTGAAACACACGGTCAAGTACTATACCTTGAGGCAGACTACTATATGTCTACGCGTGTTTCCTCGACTTGTCAAAAGCTTTCGATCTCGTTGCTTATGATGTGCTGTGGGACAAGTTGGGGGGATCGGGTGTGCCGGCGGAATATACAGCGCTCCTCAGATACTGGTATGCTCACCAGGCAAACCGAATGAGATGGATCGATACTCTGTCGGATGAGTACAAAATGGAGTGTGGTGTAAGGGGGCTAAGCTTGCCTCTGTTATTTAATTTATATGTGAACCAGCTTATCGAGTGACTGAGCAGCACACATGTCGACTGTCACATAGACGGCACTTGTGTCAATAACTTAAGTTGCGCGGATGACATGGTGCTGCTCAGTCCATCGATAGGTGGGCTGAGAGAGCTATTCTCGATCTGCGAGAAGTATGCGGAGGTACACGGCCTTAAATACAACTCCAAAAAGAGTGAGATTCTGGTTTTTAAAACACAAAAACAACAGCCACGCCGTGTACCTCCAGTATATCTCAATGGCGTGGTACTAAACGTGGTTGAGAATTTCAAGTATTTAGGCCACATTGTCATCTTCTACTATATAAAAATAAGTCGGGTTTTCCTTCCTGACGCTATAACTCCAGAAAGCACGAACCGATTTTCACGGTTTTGCATTCGTTGGAAAGGTCTCGGGCTCCGTGAGGTTTTTTATTCAGGAAAAAAATTAAAAGAAAAGCGGGAAAATCTTTTTTCACATACAGCGCCATCTCTGATACATAGCATGTACTACAAACGAATATTTTAAGTAGATGGCGCCGGTGCGTGATACATTGTTTGACAGCTACTCATTGTTCTCTGCTCAGTTAATTTCATGTGACAAACCGGTATTGTGTTCAATGTGAAATTGTGAAAAAAAAGGAAAAAAAATAAGTTATTTGTTTCCTAACATTTCAATTGGAAACCATCAAATCAATCACGTGTATTATGCAAATTTTTATTCAATTTCAATAGCAGGCATTTGTCTTTAAGGTGGTAAGTTGAACTGTGTAAATTATGTGGATCGTGCATTTGAGGTTAAATTCAACAATCTGTCAATAGTCCAAAATGCCTAGAGAACGACGTGCGAACATCGACCGCCGCACAAGACATGCAAGCCAGCAACAAGTGTATTCACAGAACTTAAGCGAAGAAAGACAAAATATAATAAGAGAAAATGCCCGATTGAGACAACGCGTGAGCACACGAAGATCAGATTGGCATCATACAATCGCTTGGCATTCCAATATGATCGCACTGCGAACTACAGTGATGATGAAAATTTAGATATTGGACCAATGACGACTATATGCCGATATTGCAATGCGTTAAAGTTTAAAAGAGAAACGGCTGGATTGTGCTGCGCAAGTGGAAAAGTCAAACTGGATCCATTACTTACACCACCACAGCCACTGAAACCATTGTTCGATGGAAGTGATCCCGATTCCAGCCATTTTCTTCAACATATCCTTGAATACAATAACTGCTTTCGCATGACTTCCTTTGGAGCTAATATCATTCGAGAAGGCGGCTTCATGCCGACTTGCAAGGTAAAAGATACAACACACATAACCAATCACTCACATCAACACAATGAATTGCAACACATAACAACTACATATACACCACACACTACACCATCATACGATCAGAAGTTACACCGTATTCTTCAACAATTGATTGTTTGCAATTACAGATACAAGGACAAATATATCATTTGCATGGTTCAATGGTGCCAACACCAGATGAACCGCATCAATTTCTGCAAATATATTTAATTTTGTCGATGGTGGATCAGCTGAATGTGCGGTGCAATATACAGGGAACACAACAGTTAGAGAGACGAATTATTGAACAGTTGCAAGCATTTTTTCACGCTACTAATGATGTGGTTAATATGTTCAAAATAGCATTGGAACGAATGCCATCGGATACGCACAAATTTGTCATAAGAGCGGATTGTACCCCAACAGGTGAACATGTGCGAAGATTCAATGCACCCACCGTTAATGATTGTGCCACCCACCGTGAACGATTTAGTTGGATCGCCAACAATAATTGCAGCAACATGCAATTACCTATTGTTGGTGATCCAACTAAATCGCGAGACATTGTCGTTCAGCGTAGAAGCAATATCATGCATCGTGTAAACGAGACACATCGTTTGTACGATGCGTTACAATATCCAATCATTTATTGGCAAGGGCAAGACGGATACGACATCACGTTGAAGATGGTCGATCCAATTACAGGTACAATATTCACACACTAATTATTGCTATTATTGGTTTCTATTAACAATTCATTTAATTTTGCATTTTCAGGCGTATCAACGAATAAAAATCTAAGTGCAATGAATTACTATGCGTATCGTATGATGATTCGTACACATGAGGAGAATGTCATTCTGAAGTGCCGTCGGCTATTCCAGTAATTCGCTGTCGACATGTATGTCAAAGTCGAGACCGAACGTTTAGCGTTCATCCGATTCAATCAGGCAAAGCTACGATCTGAGGACTATATACACTTGCGTGATGCTATTCATTCAGATGGTGATGTTCAGAATATTGGACGTCTGACGATTCTCCCATCATCTTATGTCGGAAGCCCACGCCACATGCACGAATACGCTCAAGACGCTATGACGTACGTGCGAAATTATGGAACTCCGGATTTATTTATTACGTTCACATGCAATCCGAAGTGGACGGAAATTGAACGTGAGTTGGAACCGGACCAAAAAGCGCAAGATCGCCATGACATAATCGCCAGAGTATTTCAGAAAAAACTCAAGGTTATGATGGATGTGCTTACTAAGTATCGAGTTTTTGGTGACACACGTTGTTATATGTACTCGGTGGATTGGCAGAAGCGTGGACTACCGCATGCTCATATCCTAATTTGGTTGCTGAACAAATTACATTCAAATGAAGTGGATGACATCATGTCAGCTGAAATTCCTGATCCAGTCACTGATCCCCATCTACACGACATTGTGACGACACAGATGGTGCATGGACCGTGCGGTGCATTAAATCCATTATCGCCTTGCATGGCTGATGGAAAGTGCACAAAACGATATCCGCGACCGTTAGTTGCTGAAACAGTCACAGGGAACGATGGATATCCAGTTTATCGTCGGCGTTCAAAAGAAGATAATGGTCGAACTATCAAAGTTAAAGTTCAAAATCAAGAGATTGAGATCGAAAATGAATTCATTGTACCATATTGCCCGCTGCTATCACGAATTTTAGCACATGCAAACGTTGAGAGTTGTCATTCGGCCAAATCAATCAAATATTTGTGCAAGTACGCCACAAAAGGCAGCGACATGGCTGTGTTTGGTATTGCGTCGGAAAATGAGAATGACGAAATCAGCAACTTCCAAATGGGCAGATACGTCAGTACTAATGAAGCACTGTGGCGATTATTGTCATTTCAAATTAATGAAAGATATCCCACAGTTGTACATTTAGCAGTGCAGTCCAAAGAGTTTACTTCACTGAGGCTAATGCGGCACAACGAGCTGAGAGACCACCATCGACAACATTGACTAGCTTCTTTGCAATGTGTGAAGCAGATCCATTCGCAGCGACGCTTTTGTACGTTGAAATGCCCAAGTATTACACTTGGAATCAATCAACAAAGAAATTCCAACGTCGCAAACAAGGAACACCAGTTCCAGATTGGCCACAGGTGTTTTCCACTGATGCACTAGGTCGCATGTATACTGTTCATCCTAGAAATGATGAATGTTTTTATTTGCGACTGCTGTTGGTAAATGTACGTGGACCAAAATCATTTGCGCATTTGAAAACTGTGAATGGCCACCAAGGCCAAACATATTGAGAAGCATGTCAACTATTGGGTTTGCTGGAGAACGATTCTCATTGGGATTTAACACTTGCGGATTCAGTTGTTTCATCAAATGCGTACCAAATACGAACGCTGTTCGCAATTATCATCACCACATGTTTTCCTTCACAACCAATTCAGTTATGGAACAAATACAAAGACGACATATGTGAAGATATCTTGCATCGCTTGCGCATTCAAACGAATAATCCTGACATCCAAATAACCGATGAAATCTACAATGAAGGATTGATTCTGATTGAGGATCAATGCTTGACTATTGCAAACAAGCTACTGATTGAAGTAGGAATGATTGCGCCAAATCGATCGATGCACGATGCATTCAACCAAGAATTAAATCGAGAGCTGCAATACAATGTTGATACATTGCAGGAATTCATTCGAAATAATGTGCCGTTGCTGAATGAACAGCAAAAACAAGTATACGAAACATTAATGTAAGCGGTGGACAATAATACTGGTGGTCTATTCTTCCTGGACGCACCTGGAGGAACAGGGAAAACATTTGTCATTTCATTGATTTTGGCCACTATTCGATCAAGATGTGACATAGCTTTAGCGTTAGCATCATCTGGAATTGCGGCGACTCTTCTAGATGGCGGTCGTACTGCACATTCTGCGCTTAAGTTGCCACTCAATTTAAACACAATTGATACTCCAACATGCAATATTTCCCGATCCAGTGCAATGGGAAAATTGTTGATGCAATGCAAGCTCATTGTTTGGGATGAGTGCACAATGGCACATAAGAAATCACTTGAAGCACTTAACTTCACACTGAAGGATCTTCGGCGAAATAACAACATCTTTGGCGGCTAGATGATATTGTTGGCAGGCGATTTCAGGCAGACGTTGCCAGTAATTCCCCGTGGAACGCCTGCAGATGAATTGAATGCTTGCCTGAAGGCATCACCTTTATGGAATAACATAAAAACATTATCGTTAACCACTAATATGAGAGTTCAACTTCAAAATGATCAAAGTGCTGCACAATTTTCCAAACAATTGTTAGCTGTTGGAAATGGAAAAGTCCCAGTTGATGCGACATTTGAATTAATTACTCTTACCAACTGACTTTTGCCGATTTGTAGACTCTCAATTAGCTCTTATTGAAAATGTTTTCCCAAACATTAGTGAGAATTATCAGAATTATGCTTGCTTAAGTCAACGAGCAATTCTTGCCGCAAAGAATAATGATGTACACGCACTGAATTTCACCATTCAATCAAAAATTGCTGGCGATTTGGTGACATACAAATCCGTTGATTCCATAACAAATCCAGATGATGTAGTAAATTATCTAACGGAGTTTTTGAACTCTCTGGAGTTACCAAGATTTCCACCACATAACTTGCAACTCAAAATTGGTACAGTTATTATGATATTGCGTAATTTGAGTCTACCGCGACTTTGCAACGGTACTCGACTTTCGGTAAAAAGACTTATGCCGAATTTGATTGAGGCAACCATTATTAACGGAAAGTACGCAGGTGAAAATGTATGTATTCCTCGAATACCAATGATTCCAACTGATCTTCCGTTTGACTTCAAACGATTGCAGTTTCCAGTTCGCCTTGCGTTCGCAATGACAAGTCGCAAGGCCAATCGCTTAGTGTTTGCGGGATAAATTTAGAAAATCATTGTTTTTCACATGGGCAGTTATACGTTGCGTATTGACGAGTTGGGAAACCATCCGCTTTGTTTGTGTTAACGTCAGACCAAAAAACAAAAAATATGGTTTACCAAAGAGCACTTCAATGAAACGGATAATTTGCGGACACGTATAACGCTTCGATTCAGTATTTACTTTGGATTCACTTTCATTTACTTAGAGAAGTTCAACTAAATAACACTTCATTTTTGTAATCGAAATGAATTCATTACTGTTGTGAAATGAAATAAAATTTTCCCTTTTCTAATGTAAAACAAAAAAAAAATTATTCTTCTTCTCTTAATCACCAAACGAAATGTTACATAAAACGAAGCCATCTGGTGGCGAAACGGAGTTCGTCGGGTTTGCTAGTATTTTTTTATAAAAATATAAAAAAAAACATTTAGAAATATAAAAAATAGCAGCCCACCGGTATCGGGAACAGGGTCCGAGCTACTGGTGGTCAGGGCTCTTGAGAGAGGAACCTCCTGACGATACGCGCCGTGTCCAGAAGTACCGCTCTATGGATTAAGCCTTTGATCCAGCTGTCTAGTGAGAGCCTCTTCAGGTGTTGGTCGACGCTCTTGGCTATTATGCCATTGGCCGTCACGACTATTGGCACAATGATTGCTGTATCCACATCCCACATGTCGACAACCTCGTGAGCTAGGTCAAGATACTTAATCTGCTTATCTTTTTCAGCTTTTACGAGGTTCTCGTCATGCGGGACCGCTATATCAATAATCATTGTACGACGCGCTAATCGATATATCACCACTATGTCTGGCTTATTAGCAATAATAATCCTGTCAGTGATGATAGATCAATCCCAATACAACGTAATATTGCCATTTTATATTTTTATTTTTTTATTTAGAGAACAGGGTCGGGCGACTACCTATAGTAAGGTACTTCTGATTCCACAAGACTGTATTTCAGAGCAAGTTGCTGGTGGATAATCCTGGCAACAAGGTCGTGCCTATGCAAGTAGTCTCCGTTAGCCAGACGAGCGCAGCCAGAAATAATGTGTCGGATTGATTCCCCCGGACGGTGGCATGCCCGACAGATGTCAACCGTGCCGTCTTTCACAATATATTTCCGGTAGTTGTTCGCCATCATAACTTCGTCCATAATCGCAAAGACAAAACCTTCGGTTACCCCAAAGAGATGACCGAATCGCAAACAGGATACGGATGTTAAGAGGTCTACATCGGGTCCATGTAGGACCCGGTAAAAGAGCCTTTGCTCTGCCAAGGAAAGCGGGGTGAGGCCCTTATCCACTGAGACCACATCTAGGTGCATCACCGCGTCGGTTTCTAGGAAGTATTCCCTGAGACTGCATATCTCACGGTTGTGCAGGGTCTTAGCGTTTAAAAAGCCTCGAACTCCACACTTCCGTGGGATACTCGTATACAGTCTCATCACCAATGACCGTGGATGATGCATCCGATTTGCGGTCAGCAGTATGCGGACCCTCCTATCCAGGGCGTCAAGTTCCGTCTGAGTCCATTACAGTATGCCGAAAGAGTACATCAAAACCGGCATGACCCAAACATTGAAGGCGCGCACCTAGTTTCCGCCTGATAAAAGACTATTTAACACTTTATTCAGGCGGCCAAAGAAGCGCTCCTTCAGCGATTGTTTCATGTCAGCGGTAACGCTTCCGACATACCCAAATACTTGTATGTTTCGATTGAAGAGAGGGATCTCAGGTGTATGGAATCTGAATGTTGGGTTCCCACGGATTCCACAATCCCCCCTCGCTTTACATGCATGACCGCACATTAGTCCACACCAAATTCCATCCTGATAGCGCTACTGAAAGTTTCGGTTACCTTCAGTAGCTCTATCAGATGCAAATTATTGGAGGCTAAAAGTTTCAAGTCATCCATGTAAAGGAAGTGAGATATAACCTGTTCGCCTCTCCTCAATCGATAACCTAGACCTGAATCCTGCAGCAGTGTGCTTAGAGGATACCTCGCTTGATCCGTATCGGTTCACTATTCCTCTGGATCTGTCGACCTGGATAGCAAATGACCGTTTTCCACTGCCCCATACACGACATCAGGAAGGTTCGCAGAGTTGCATCTACTTTATATAACTCCAGCACCTTCATGAGCCATGTATGTGACACTGAGTCATAGGCCTTCTTATAATCTATCCAACATGTCGACAGATCCTTTCGGGAACGACGAACCTGTTAGCTAAATGCAATATCGATGAGGAGCAGCTCCTTAGTACCGCGAGATCCGTTCTTACATCCATTTTGTGAGGCAGACATGATTAAGTTGGTTTCTATATGTTTGTTAATTTTAGCTCTCAAAATGGAAGTGAGAACTTTATAGACCGTCGGTAAACAAGTGATTGGTCTATAAATTTTGGGTTTTGCAGTACTACCTGATTTATGGAGCAAGTGGGCTATTCCGGTCGCTAGAAACTGGGGTAGCGACCCTGACTCTAAGGCTGACTGGAACTGGGATGCCAAGCGGGCGTGCGATCTTTGGAACCAATTTATCAAAAAGTTGTGCAGCCCGTCTGGTCCTGGAGATTTCCAGTTAGGCAACGGACGGACTGCACGAGCTACATCTTGGGGGATTATGGTAAGTGACCCCATTTCTGGTATAAGATCACACGCTCGCTCGATTCCCTTAGTCCGGTTGCCTTCGGTGTGATTGACAGGCACCGACCAGATGCTTTGCCAAAAGGAACACATGGCGTCATCATCCAGCAGGCGCGTGTCAGCCACACCTTGGTCTGGTCGCTCCCAAGTCCTATAAACCCACCTTTCATCGTTCTGGAATGTACGATTCCGAGTGTATGGCTCCATTCTCCGCCTGTACTGACGAATGCGGTTCACCCATGCACAGACCTTCTGCTTCAGGAAGTCGATACGCTCTGTGACGCCAGTCAAATAATTTCGAGAACTTAGAATTTCAGTCCCCGCGAACGCCCGCTTTACAAAGCGCATCACTCTAGTATACTGATAATAATAACTAATACTGGCAATACTCGCGAGTATTGCCCTCCCTGAAGCAGATTAGCTTACCGATGAGTGCTCTAGCCTCACCGATACGCTAAACCCTGCACTGCCAAGCTGGTACAGCTGGTTTTGGTCGTGGAGCTCTGTCACTATTGGGAAAATTAACATGAGCTACACGACATGCCGCTATAGCTGCACAGTATCAGATCGAGTTGGTATCTGTGAGGTCTTTGCTGCCGTCAAAATAATTTGACAGCTGCGAGTCTAGAGCACACATCAGTGCTTTGTTTTTCTTGTACATAGGCAAACGAGGTAAACGTGGTCTAAGTCCAGGTGGAGTGGAGCGGTACTCCCGGAAAGCGTCCTCTAAAGCACTCCTCAATCGTACATTGTATTGAGAACTCACGGATATAGCCTCGTCATCATACTCTTCATCAGCGTGGTCGGGTCGCGGTGAACCACCGGGTAAATTTTGCATTTGCACCGCAAGCAGTGGCGAACATGGCAATATGACATGGTGGAAACGTGGCTATTCCGTGATTCGATATGTAGTCGATCTAGTACGACGTCATCCAGCATATGGTTACGCAAGATGACCCTGATGCACCTGATCCGACAGTCGTTGCACCGACACGTTGACAGCTAGTTCAAGCACCTGAAACAGAGAGAGCATCCGACCACGGTACGCAGTCAAGTTACTTCCCCCCTCTGTAGCCCCAAAGTATGCGCGCATGACATTTTGCGTTGACAGCTTGTGTCCACCTCATGCACCGGGAGCGGGGACCAGTAGTGGGACACAGACGCCGGTGGGCTTCGGAGTCCTAAGCAGGCCGGTGGTCGGCTTCTTCGCGTGGACGTACTGGTGGTGGTATCGTCGCTCGAGCTCGACGCAATTGCAGCGGCCGGTATCACTGGACTCACGTCTGGAGCAGGTTCCGGCAACTACGAGGCGGAGCTGAGGGACGAACCCCAAAGATGTTGGATGTGTGTTTTGTATTAATCGTCGTGCCCGACTTCTCGTCAGCATTGTACTATACTATCTATTCTCCGTGTCATAGTCGATTTTGTTCTTGCATCTTGGCATCTTACAGTACGATTTGGTTTTTTGTTTTTTTTGCCAATTTTGAGTTAATCAGGAATGCATTACAAGCATTACACAAGCAAGTAAAATACAAGAACAGTAAAGTTTAAAAATACAAAAAAAAATACTCGGAGAAAATTTTCTTATTATTATTATTATTACAAACTTACCTACCCGGCGAAATCTGGTTTTACTATAGGTACCTACACGTCTGCTTAAGCCTTCGCGGATTACAGGCGTGATGATATCTTATGTTAGGCTCGATAGAACGAGCAAAAACAGGCGTACGTTTGGCGATCTCGGTTGAATTCCAGTCGCAATTGCGCTCGCACTCGCTATACGTGAAGCGTGTGTTCGCGCTCGTCGAACGGAGCCGGCCTTCTGTATTATTCTGTGGCGCGAAGCACGTTCACCTAAAGACTAAGCATTTGGCAAGCATAAACAATTTGTGTTATTTATTGTTCCGAGTCAATGTCGTCTACAATACGAGAATTGTGGTTAAATGATTATAAGGGTGATGAGGTTCACGTCGATGTTTACTTCCTAGGTGGAAGTTTTGTTTTTCACCAGCTTGTTTTTTTGGTTAAATTTCTAACTATACGTACCTACTTAATTGAAGAATTCAGACCAGCAGGGCTATTGCGTATCTCTGTTGACAGTTCATAATGATGATCACTTGGCAAAGTGTTTAACGATTAACTGTCAAACAGTTAGTTTCGTATTGGCTAACTTCAGTGACTAACTAGGATGACGTCATAGGCACCCAGTATCGCTGATAGCCACCGTAACACATTTTGACAGATGGTTTTGTATCGATATTGCTAAGATTGCGATTGTGTAAGCTTAGTGGACATCAAATTGATGATCATTTAGTTTGTGGTGGCTTTCGTGAAAGACACTACTCAAAGGTAGTGTTTTATAAATTATAGTGATTAACACCGAAGCCGATAGTAAGTTAAGCGTGTAAATATTACTTCTTATGTTGTTTTATTGTGATTCTTGGTCGTGGCAGAAGTATGGCACGTCTAACATTGCTGGGATTATATATATTTTAATATACCTAAGTATTTTTAATACATATTTTTTTTATCATTGATTATTTTATGTAAATATACTAACTTGTAAAGCCTACTTAGCTGTGATAGTTTTCTCTTTAAGACGCTGACAACACCTAAACCGCGGTCACTGTCAGATTGCATAGAAAAGAAACAGAAGCGCGACGACAAAACGCTTGTAATTTATTGCAAAATATGAAGTCATTATCTATTTACTCAGAATTGAGTTGAGTAATCGAAAATAAAAAACAACCAAGTTCTGCATTAGAATAAGACGTACTTGTTATTAATTAAATACGTAATTTATGTTGATATTTAATACAGATATTTTGGGTTAGAACTCAAGGTGAGAGGTTAGTTTAACGTTAGTTTGTATCGAGATGTTTTTTTCAAAACGTGTTTTGGTGACAACCAAGTTCTGGGAAATATGTTCAAAATTAACATATATTTTTTCCGCTACCACAAACTATACAGATTTGGCAATTTTCTTTCTTAAGAGAAGCCTATTTTGGTCAATTGGGTCTTGTCAGCGCCTTAATTTCATCATATGTACTACTGCCAAGATTTTTTTCACATAAACAACCATTTAGCCGGCAGGGGGGGGGGGGGGAGACTTGACTGTAACAAAAATTTGCACTTTACAGCTTAATATTACGCAAACGAATCCCTGAATAAAAAGTGGTATTCACAGACCCGCAATAGTTTTGAACGGCCTATTCAACGATTCCCCACACCATGGGATAGATGAGAAAAAAAATACATCCCCATTTGATGCAAGAGGCCTACCCTAAAAACATTTTTTTTAGATATTATTGTACCACTTTCACGGCTTGATCAATATTTAATACCTGTGCCAAATTACAGATTTTTAGTACTAAGCATCTCTGAGCTACAGCGGGGACAAACTGACACAGGACGGACATGGCGAAACTATAAAGGTTCCCTGTTTACTACGGAACCCTAAAAATATAATCAAAATAAGAAGTAATAATAATATTTAGAGTAGGTATACGCGAGTAATTATGTAACTACAACATATTCCCGAATTATGTACATAGTTATGTAGGTACATACATCATACTAGGGTCCTAACGATGTACATAGCTATATACAGCATCCAAAATGATCTTCTAATACTTTAACAACTTGTACATTATATACCGTGGTTTTGATTACCTATTTCGTGGTTTTATTTACCTACCTTTCCTTTGAAGATTTATTTTCACTAAGTTACACTTTATTAGCACAAGTAAAAACACACTATTTAATTTCGCTAGACTGTCGAGTTAAAACTGAAAAAGATTGAATTTACCGCCAGTTTCATGTTTCAAGTTTAAATAAACCGCTTAATACAAAATGTTCCCTAAAATAAAGTATTCTAGCGCTCAAAAGGCGCTACTCAACTTATCCGCATAATAGTCGATAAAAAATAGAGGCGTCAAGTGTTGGGACGATGAGCACCGTTCCCGGTCTGTTGGTCACCGTAACGTGATGTCCACTTACTGTGATACGTAATACCAATGTTATGAAATTCTCAGTTGTCATCAAAGTTCGGTGTACAACTGAAGCTAGTTAGTCACTGGCAATGAAAAAGATAGCCAATAGCCCTGCAGAGGGTCTAGATAAATGACAATTGCTTTCAATGCGTTTCGTATTTTTAAAACTACTTCCAACAGGTTTAACAAGCTTGTCGGTAGTTTAAGTCAATGCAATACATTTTTGGCTTTCCATCCTTGTCCCGGCCCTCAGATTATTAGTTAATTCGGCAGAGCATTTCATTCCCTATGTGTATAATTGGTAGACCTGCATAAGTAAAGTTATATCTATTTGAAAATGTACCTTTGTATGTCTGTTTTCCAGATTTTAATTGACACCAATGCTCTATGTAGCTGCCTATGTATTACAGAAGTAATGCTCTATTTGAAAATGTTATTTTGTTAACCAGATTTTATTTGCTAATAGCTACGCAACGTTAAATATACGCATGAATAAATTGCATCCCTATTTGAATAGTACAATTGTATTGAAATACAAAACTCAATAGAACTTTCAAAGAAAAATACAGTTTAAATTCTAAATCGAAAATAAACTTTTAAAACACTGCCGAGCAATCTGGAAGCTTCCCCTACTTTGAACTAAGGCTCTTTCTAGATATTACAGACTCAGACGATAGAATATAAACTTATATAAATGAGATGAGCCTCTGACTTAGCGGCATCGTTAAAGTCGTTTTTTAATTAAAGAAAAGTCTTAACGACCAAACTCCATCTGCCTAAGTATCTGCAGGTAATTATTACGCACTTAATAGCTAGAACTCAGGCCTTTATCGAGAAGTGAGCTGAGATTCATTATATGCTACTCCATTTTAAATTAGGTTAAGTGTATTCGCACTTTTTTTTGTTCACAGCTACAATACGAGAGCGAATTGGAATAACGGTTAAGTTTGTTGGCACTTTCAGAAGTTTTGTTCTTTTGTGCTAATGCTTCACTGGCATTTGGATTACACTTAACCTACGTATATCTTCTGCAACAAACTGCGAAGCCATCAAGAGCATGCTTTGGTCACACTTTATGATTCTGTTAGGTAATTCTTAAGGTTTCATAACTAATACAAAAAATACACCCAGTAATCCATTTTGTGTAACGTCAGATATATGCACTATAGGCAGTCGCTCTATGTAAAATATCTACTGGTATTTAGCTGCATCCGGTTATGCTAGAACCGATCTTAATATAGTTGGGAAAAGGCTAGGCAGAATAGAATAGAATAGAATACTCTTTATTACGTACACTATAAAAATTATAGTTATAAATGTAGAAATTTTATATAGGGTGGATGATTTAGGGGAGATGGAATTAGATTGGGATTAGAAGGAATGGAGAGACAATACTGCAGGTAGTCTGTGGTTTACCATTGGTGCTATACCAAAAAGTAAGGTATATCAACTCTGAATGTGAGGTAGCTAATGCATAATTCCAGTATACATTTTCCACCCAATGGTTATCGTGCAAAAAATATTATAAACGTAATATATTGTATAATTTTATTACAATAAGAAGAACGATAAATTATTCAGCGCAATTCCACATACATTACAAAACCATCATTTCGTGCTTAAAATTGTAATTTCGCATGACCTAAAGTCATAAATCAGTTTTAGGTACGGGAGTTTTCCTGATAATCGTTATTTATGTTTTATTTACATTTTGTTTTTAGAAATAATGAAAATAAGCATGATCTAGTATTATCACGCAAAAGCTATGTTTGGCATGCTACATAAACTACGTGCTTTGTTTTAATATTTAAAGTTTGACAATAATGTGTACGGATCAGTACATAAAATGGAGGTAAAACCACAAACTAGTGTTAGTGCAGGCCTGTGGTTTCTGGTATATACATGTTAAGTCCAAAAACCTGATTTTACACTATGAGCATTTGAATCTTAAAAAAATGGTACAAATCGAAATAAGCATGTAATAAAACGAATGGATGATATTTATATCTTTATTGTGATAACAATTAAAGTACAAAAACATAATTAAATCATCCTATAGTTTGCGAGTTAGTGTTACTTATCAAATTTGTACCAAACAGGAAAAAAATTGTTCATACAAAATGACTTAATGATGGACTTAAGAGTATCAGCATTTGAACAAATATCAACCCTTCACTTCATATTAATGCAGAATAGCAAGAATATGGATTGTTCAAGTAGGTTTTTATGAACTAACTCAAAAATTGTGCATACACTTGCCTAAATTAAGTAAATAATACAATTGTTGGAAGTAACCCAAACGGAAGAGAGTCAAGGGGAAAAGGGAAGAATAAAACTAGTACTACATTATCATAAATTTATTTTCTATTTCATAATATACTGAAACATTTCAAGCCATAATATTTCAAATTACAATTCTTCATGGTCATATTGCTCTATTTCTATGAAATCATTCACAACAGTTTCATTGTTGTTCAATAACCTATGAAATTCTTTGTTAAAATAATCTGATATCATACTCCATACATTTATTGAATACCATACAACTACGCTTAGAGAAAATATCAAACGAAAAAGTAGACCAAGCATTTTCACAAATATTTGTTACTAGATTATCTTCTATAAATATAATGTTAAACTATAATGTATTTGGTAGATTATAAATATTATTCAACTACAGTCTTCTATCAGCTATGAAAATTGTAGATGAGATATAGCCATTAAGATGGGTTTTATACAAATCCTTATGTGTAATAGTAACTCGAAATTTTTCAGCATTTCGGTCTTACACACATAAAATACAACTAAATAGCTTAAATGTATGTTATTTCACTTAAAATTATGAAACTTTTGTAGACCAGTTCACAAAAATACCAGGCAAATTACGACTTTTTATAGTTATCTGGATGATGTCATCATATTATTATATTTAATGGAACGACGTAGAATATATATTTGATATTATAATTAAAAACTTCTCTTACCTAAATGTTTTAACCGAGAACTTATTGCCCACTTAAGTTTAAACCCAAGAGAAAAGAAAGCAGCGAGCGCACAAAGAAATTCACGTTATTAGACAAGTTTTTGTAATGTGCTAAATGTTTAAAATACTAAAGTACAGAGAAAATTACAGTTGTTATAGTAATAAGTACATTTTACACTCCACGTGTCTATGTTTAAATTAAATCTGAATAGTACAAAGTTAATTCAAACTTAGCAGAAAGTTACTAGAATATTAACTAGACCGCAGGTCCGTGGTACGAGTAGCACTGACAGACTGGTTAGTATCTCCATAAATATAATACAAAACATTCAAAAAGCGCCCACTATTCATTCAAATATATTCCATAAATATAAAACTGAATACTAAAGAATACGCAGATCCGATGATATATACCTACAGACAGATCCCTCGAGAATTCGTGTAAATAGGTTTAAGTAATCAATTCAATCGTCTAACAAAATATCGATGCCATAAAACATATCGGAAACAATCTCAAAGACAGCATGAGCATGCGGGTACACGATGGTTGTAAGCATCACAATACTATTTGCAATCACAAAGAGTTTCATAGTCTCCAAGCCGTCTGATGATCTGAAAATGGCAAGTCAATCGTAAAAGTACCGTTAGAATCTTCAATAGCGAATAAAAACTTTTTGTATGGACCCTTTATTGAGTCATTTGGAGAAAGCGGATTCCTGATCTGATTGAGGACTGAGTTGATAGATACGATATTGGATCTTTCGTGATATTTTTCAGCTTTCATAGGGTGTTTTACCACAATAGCGAATTCTTGAGATGATTTTTCTGATCTTACGAACCTTGCTTCAATTTCTCTGGAATTGTTATTATGATAAAACCGTTTTCACATTCGGATATGTATTCAAAAAATGTGGAACGATTACATTTAGATTATAATTTTGGAATTTGAGATGTTTATAATATTACCAGAAACGGTATAAGCTGCAGAAGGCAAGAACTTGGAACAATGGTTTACATAGCTCCCTAATAATAGAGCAATCCTATTTTCTGATAACAATAAACACTTTGAATATCCTCATTTCAAATATCATTGCATTTATATTCGATCGTGCTTTTATCCAATCGCAGCAAATAACTTCTCCGCCATAACCGATTTTAAACGATCACAACCGAACGCCTTCGTTCAAAAGCATTAGTATTCGCGTGGATGAGTTTCGAGTTACTCGAAGTGCCGGAACATTAAAGGCTCGTTTGGATCTGATAGGGAGATTTCTTTAATTTTTTGAACATCAGGAGTATGTATATTAAAGGTGCCAAGTATTTTTATCGGAGACAGGATATTGGAAGAAAAATTCTGAATCACAATACAATTTTAAAGATATTTGAATGTCGTCACTCGTGTGTTTAGTGTCACCAGTGTGTTCGTAAATAAACATTTATGATATAATTTAATATTTTTATTAATTTTAAGTTATTTCTTCTGCCTTGCAACGCTGTTGTGTAATTACCTCAACCACCCACCGAAGCCTTGTTCTTCATCGTCTAAAGAATCAACTATCGCTGGTCCGTTTTCAGGAGTCTCTGATTCTTTTTCTTCAATATTGACCTGTGTCTTTTTTTTTGCTGTTCCAGAATTGTTTTTATTTTTCTTCATAATCTGAAAGATGTAAAATATCAAGTTATTGAAACGATATTTCATTGCAAGTATGACATTAAAAATCTCCAATATACATGTAATGTGTCAGGGCAGAATTAATTTAAAACTTTTATTATCAGAACATAATTTGAATGGAAGTCTATTTAGTATAAATAAAGCTAGTGCACAGTTAGAACAAATTGAAATGAACAAAAACCATTTCAAGAGCAATTTGTAAGTGCCACAAAACTGCCTGTAGTGCGTACCATACTGAATATTTTAAAAGTTTCGTTAAAAAACGATTCAAAACGTTTAGCCAGGCGTAACTTTTGAATAGGCGAACCGATTTGACAGACTTTTTGCTAGTTGTGAGGTTGTTTCTAGTGGTCGGATTTCGATGCATAAAAAATGTACTGTGTCAAAAGCTAGGTAGCTAGCAAATAAAAGAAACTATGATCATTTAAAAATGTGCTGTAGATTTATTTGTCCAAGTACAACTAGCTAGAAAATGAAAAATATACGGTCAATTGAAAATGTGCAAAATATTTTTTAATCATCTAGAAAAGGTTTAATAAAGATAAAAAAACATAATTGAATGAACAAATAGCTCTCCCATAGAACTCGTACTGTCAGTTCTATGGAATAAAAAAAAAACTCAATGAAACCGAGACGACTTCACGAGCCAAAATTCCTAAGAACTCACGTAACGAACACAAAGATAAAAGTACTTTCCCGAGGCTAAACAAAACACTAACACGGAACACCTGTGCCCCTAATCAAATATTATTTGATTCAATATTACCTCAGTGGCAAAGGGTGTGCGGTGAAGAAACAAGTGCCTCGGTCTCCTCACACTGAACACTAACAGACATAACGAACCACATTCAGCGGGAAACCTCTCAAACGTTGATCGATACTTTACGTGGTACGAGTTTTTGAGGTGAAGACGGGTATAGAAGGGGCGGTTAGCGGATAGGTAAGTACTAAATTATAGTTAGTTTTAGTAGGGATCGCGTTTATAGGTAAGTCGGGTATACAGCCAGATTTTAATTAGAATATCCAATGTTTAGAGTGGGAGTGAAAGTAAGTATGTTTATGTTCGACTTTATCTATCACTATTTTTTAATCAGGTAGGCTGTCGGTGTATGTTTTCTAATAAAAAAAACTTATTACTAAAAAATACTAACCCTGAAATAGCGAAACCATTTTTTTTTTCATTAATTTTCATGTAAAACAGCATAGTTAGGAGCGGGACTGATTGTCTACATACATAATCAGCCTATAATGTTCCCACTGCTGAGACACAGGCCTCCTCTCTGTGAGAGGGAGTGGGCCGTAATCCAACACGCGGGCCCAGTGCGGGTTGGTAGATGTCACATGTCTTCGAATTTTTGGTTCTACGACATGCCGGTTTCCTCACGATGTTTTCCTTCACCGTTTTGAGAGCAGTGGTGATTAAATAATTTACACAAAGTAAAGCGCCTGTCCGGGTTCGAACCTAAGACCTACAACTCGTAAGCCGCGGCCGTTACCACTGGGCCACCACTGCTCTCCACGGCTCTGATTGTCTAGAGTAAGTCATATATACCTACTGCAATTTTTTCAATATACCCTGTGATAAATCCTTGCATAGATGAAAAATAATCTATTAACTACACTACCATGAATACCAGAATTTCGATACCCACAAAAAACGCCTTAATGATCAGAATACTAACAAGCTCCCACACAAAATAAACAAAGAAAATATTAATTTCCGCCACTCAGTCCCCACCCTAACGTTTCGCTGTCGACGTCCTAACACGATTATGAATTATTACCGTCGGGTGAATGAGTAAAATTCGGCTGTTCACCTCCCAAGGTAATTTGCAAGCTGTACGGTGGAAAAATACAGTTGCACGAAAAATATTCGTTGGTAAGACATTTTTAAATGGTATTTAGGATTCCATGCCTAAAGGCGGCCAAAGGGATCCTCTTATGGTAAATCTTTATAACCGGCTTAGGTTAGCTGAAATGTTCACAAAATATGTGTTACTGTGGCTGTTTTCATGGCAAAAAATACAAAAATAAAGAGTCCAAAACCAAGTGGTATCACCACATAAGAAACTACGAAAAATGCATTACTATTTTCAACATTTACTTCACAGTATGTAAGTAAGCATTATTATTTTCAACATTTACTTCACAGTATGTAGGTGAACCCTTGGTGCGACTCGCAGTTCCGGATTTGTTACTTTTGTTGTCCGTAATGTGATTCCCTGTTCGTTTTAATGTTGTTACGAGAATTTACGACGTCTTTGATACGGCTAATGATATCGGATTATTAATGTGTCCTTTCGAAGTCATAGATAGGCTTTGGCTGTATCGTTGCCATGAGTGGCAAATTATTCCGAATCCATTAAACATTGAATTTCTTGTCTTCCTAATTTGGTTAAAATGGTTTGATGGTTCAATAGGTTCTAGTTCCAAGTTAAATGTCAATAACTGAATGGATTTTTTAAATAAAAAAATACAAACAATTGGAAATTCGAATTTACAATTATTTGTATTTTCACGGACCTGTGGTCAAGGTATTTTTGTTTTATATTAATTGTAAAATAGAGGTCAACAATATTACATATTTAACAAACTTAATAAACGTCTAGAACTCCAGACTAATCTGGATCATAATAAATAACATTAACATTAATAATAATAACTTCATTTACAATAAGGTCGTATCTCAAATAAAAATCTAGACATTTATAATTATGAATAAATAATGGCAAACAAAGACTTAGATTATCCACAATATTATAACTTAACAGGTTTAGTGTTTATAGTATCTCCCAAGTCCAGTAGATGTTGTGATAAAATTGAGTATTAAAGAAATAAACATCTTTCTCCAAGTCCCATGGCTTTTTTTGTAGCTTAGGATCTATCCTGCCGAGTGCATACAGTTTAAGATAATTCATTCCCTCCGAGTCTAGTTTAATACACTTTGAAATCGTTTCGGCGGACAGCCCATATGCGGGCTGTGGACTTGTGATGCTATCGGCCTGCAGCGCATATATGGGTTACAGCCACTGCCTCTATGAACTAATGGTTGCAAGCGCTACTGCTGAGCATTAGGTCCTGGGTTTTAATTCCCAAGTCAGGCAAAGTGTTATCGTGTTTTTTATCAGGAATTTCTCAGAAGCTGCCTGGAGTCCGAATTTAAGCCCAGCAATAGGCTCACCCCCTACTACATGGGACTTAAACGTAACTGGCGAAATGTGTGTGTGCTATAGGTAGGTACACCTCTGCTTTACCTTTCAAGAAAACAGGTTACAACAATAAAAAAAATAGCAAGAAAAGTCGCTCACAAAATATCTGCAAATAAAAATCTTCAATTTTAAAGAATAAATGCTTGAACTAAATCTGATTATGTTCCTTCTTGGAACACATCGAAAGGTAAGCCCCAAAGCCGAAGGAAAAACACACTTCTGTTTTCATTCTTAATGACACTCTCGAAAGAAACTAGGAAAATCAAACAGTTGAGTAAAACAAAATAAACTTCTGATCTATACTTATTCTACTTTCAACAAATAATAAAAAATGTCGAAGGTTGTAAAGATATTGATGTTTAACATCTTTGCTCTCAGTTTCTGTGGGAGGAATTTCGTGAAAAGGGACGGAAGTGCGTAACAGGAAATGACGGTTTTTTTTGGTTTGGGAGTCATCAAATGACTTCTCCCGCTCTGGGCGGAGCGGGAGGGTGTGTCAGACTCTTACTGACTAAAACCCACCCGTATTCCTTCCGTTGTCTGTGTTGCCAGGGACCTCGGTGACCCTTTAGTATCTTCCCGCGACCCCGGCAGGCATCGGCCCTAGGGGACCCCTACATTGTGCTGACGACATCTCTTTGAGGCGCGCGTGGAATACGAATACGGTGGCCGGAAATCCACCCGGGATTCCCGACGCCCAGGGCGTCTCCTGAAGTTGCTCCTTTAGAATGCAAATAAAGCAGCAGGCCACAACTAGTTATGAAGAAAACTAAGTCTTCACTGGACCACATAAATAAAATAAGTAATCCCACAAAAAAATATTGCGACATTTTACTGCAGTTTTGAACAATTTAATCTCGTCTATTGCAGGTGTGTGGGAGTTAAAAATTAATACTGCAGTGGCGATAAAATTTTATACGTTCATCATAATAGAGAATTTATTGTTGTGTGTTTAACAACAATATAATAACTACATGTAGGAACATGTTACATTGTGTATGGAATCGCTAACGAACTTGTGTCTTCGACTTGGACAGGCGTTACGGTTGCTATACAGGTTGCTGTATTTATTAACGCTATATAACTGTAATTGTTTGGAAGATCTTGTTTCGGTTTCTTTTTCTAGCTAATTAAACACTAATAGCTTTATAAGAGACTAAAGGGTTTTATAGTTTTATATTAACTGAACAACCGTTTGCATAAAACTAAAAAACCGGCCAAGTGCGTATCGGGCCACGCATGATAAATGGTTCCGTGGTTGGGATGAATATATTCCAACAAACTTAACATTATACTTACATGCTGATTATTTACAAATATATAAACAAGCTGCCCTTGCAGATTTAGTTGATGCAATTAATATCTTAAACAAGGATTTGAGTTCAATTTCCGAATGGAGTGAGGTACGTGGGTGGCAGGTTAATCCATCGAAGACTCAGGTCATTGTTGTTGGCAGCTCAAGGATGACCCCAAGATAAATTGGTCGCAAACTCCCCAAGTTCAAATTAACGGAACTGCTATTCCAGTAAGCGAAAGGTTAAGAACCTTGGAGTTTGGCTCGACGAACATCTTTATTGGGATCCCCAGCTACAGGACGTAAGTCGCAAAATTTTTACATCTGGTAAGTCCCTGAGACGATTGCGGAACTTTCTTCCAACTGCTACTAAAACTGCGCTTGCACAATCCCTTTTACTTCCCACCCTTGACTACGCTAATATCAGATATCTCGATCTTACTGAGGCACAACTAGATAAAATTGAGCGAATTCAAAACTTTTCGCGCAAGTATTATACACATTTCTGAATTTCGTACAAAACTCAAGTATCTTCCCATACGTCTTCGCTGGAATGATCATATCTTATTTCAGCTCTACAGTATTCTGTTCAATTCTACAACCCCCTCTTATCTTAAAGAACGTTTCAGGTTCCTTCATGATCCACATAATAGATACCTGAGGTCATCGGAAAACTTAAGACTAGAGATACTTTCCACCAGCTTTTTTGACAAGTCTTTTACGGTTCAAGCAGTACGGTTATGGAATGCCTTGCCCGTGTCGATAAGGCATGCTCAATCTTTGTCCACTTTTAAAATTCAGGTAAAAAGTCACTTCCTCTCTCCTTAAACACCATCATTACTTATCATAGTTCTTAATCTTGTTTCATGTTTATGTCATATATATATATATATAATATATATTTATGTGTATATGTATAATATATATGACGTAGATAAGTTTATGCTTTATGTATGTATTTATTGTATATTTAACTGGTACACCACTGACTACCTGCAGTATTGTCTCGCCTCCTCCCTTTAATCCATGTAAAGGTTGTCTGTAAAAGATCGCTTTTAGCGATAAGATCGCCCATTGTGTCACCCCTTGTAAAATTTCAACATCAGTACCTATAATTTTTATGGCGAACATAATAGAGTATTCTATTCTATTTTATTCTATTTTATTCTATTCTATTCTATTGTAGGGGAAACACATATTCTCTCATACATTCCAACTGCAAATGTAAGTTGGTCGACTATTAATCGTTCACTTGAAAAGCCTACTTAACTGTGATAGTTTTCCTCTTAACTTCGTTTTATATACTACTAAATGCGCCCCGCGGTTTCACCCGCATAAGTTTTGACCCCATATGTATATCGGGATAAGAAGTATCATATGTGTTATTCCTGATTATATCATCATCCAAATTAAAAAAAATCAAAATCCAAAAATCATCCAAATCCGTTCAGTACTTTTTGCGTGAAAGAGTAACAAACATCCATCCATCCATACTTACAAACTTTCGCATTTATAATATAAGTAGGATAGCCGCGAACTTTTTCTCATACCCCAAATCAACCATTTAGCTGGCATTTGGGAGTCACTTTACTCTAACAAAAATTGGCATTTTAAAGCTTAATAATACGCAAATGGATCCCTGTATCTCTAAATAGTTTGACAGACCCACAATATTATTGAACGGCCTACCAACGATATCCCACACCATGTGTGACGAGAAAAAAAAATATCATCCCCACTTTACGTGCAAGGGAGATAAAAGACATTTTTTTTTTAAATTGTATTTTACCACTTCGTCGGCGTGATTAATATACATACATACCCATGCCAAATTACAACTTTCTAGTACTAAGAGTCTCTGAGCTAAGCCGCGGACAAACAGACAGATGGACAAGGAGAAATATAAGGGTCCCTTGTTGACTCCAGAACCCAAAAAACCATTTAGCCTTTACACTGATAAAACCAAAGACTATATACTATACTATATAGATAAAAGGTAATTATTTATCGATGCTTATACTTTCTATTTGCGACATGATTTTTGCAAACCATGTTATGTTATACAGACGAATTATTTCTGAAAAAGCTTTTTATGTCACTGAAATTGATAACTTCGTGCCATAAAAAAATCGTTTTTGCGTTGCACACACTTAAAGTCGTAAAAAACATTTGAAGTGTCATTCCGTAACTCTCATCCAATACTTTTTAAACCAATTTAACTGCAAAAAATATTCTGTATTCAATGTAATAATTTTATTGAAAAAGTGAAACTGTCATATCGTTGTCGTTATTCAAAATGGAGATTTCGATATTCTGGGAGCATTTAATTTACATTCTTGAAGTACAAAAGAAATACAACAAGCAACTGCAAAATATTGTCAGTTGTCAATAAAAACCGAATTGATGATATATATGAGAAAGTAGCTTAGTTTAGTTTATCTCATAAATAAAATTAAGAACAGAAACATGGAAGCGATAAAGAACATTATGCAAAATCTAACTGCAAATTCTAGAAACTTCTAAATTAAGGAAGTGCGCTCTAAGAATTCATAGTTCATGTTATGTAACTTGTATAAAATTTCACCTACCCGGTACAGTTTTGCAAGATAGTTTCGCTTGTTTAAACCCTCGTGGCAACAAAGGTGTCTAAAAAGGTATTTTACACAGCAAAAGTTTCGAGGAATATTTATTTTTGATGCAGTGTTTTTGCTAATAAACTGTTTCAATATGTTGCTAGTAAAGTGTAGGAATTAATTCAGTTTTTTTTTTCTTTACGCTGATCTTTTTGCATTGTACATATGTACATTTTATCAGGCAGCTTCTTTACCATACCAAATAACTATGACCAAAAAAATAACATCATTCTAACTTAAAGCTGTCAGCTTACAAAGGCAACACGCTGTACATTAGACAATTTCATGCCTACGTCACATCGACGCTAGTCTATTAGAACGACCACCAGTCCAAGACGTGACAACTACGTAATTGTAATCCTGTGTAACCATTGAGTACGTTACTGCCTCTGTTTTAGTGAAGCCCTCTAGTGCTAGATTAACTTAATATTCAGTGATAAAGAATAATTGGTATGAATAGTTGAATACATCAATTGATACGTGGTGGTCAAATTCTTTGAATCTCGGTTCGGAAAAATAATAGTGGATGAAATATCTATAATTATATTACCTACCTATTTCTGCCCGCGACTTCGTTCGCGTAGAAGTCGTAAGACACCATAATATAGTAAAATACCAGGGAAATTTCCCACCCGCGCTCTTATCTCATTTTCGCCTACCGTTATTTTTGTATTTTTTATTTATTCTCGGCTCATAGCGATAAAATATCCTATATCCTTCCTCTTTGGCCTAGTGGCCGCAAGAGCTTCTGCTGAACATGAGTCTTTATTTTGTTTTGGATGGGAAATCATCAAATAACTTCTCCCGCTCTGGGCGGAGCGGGGGGCGGGAGGGTGTTAGTCTCTTACTGACTAAAACCCACCCGTATTCCTTCCGTTGTCTGTGTTGCCAGGGGCCTCGGTAACCCTTTAGTACCATCCCGCGACCCCGGCAGGAATAAGAGGTCTTGGGTTCGATTCCCGGGTTGGGCCAAGTGTTATTAGGATTTTTCACCTATAATTTATCAGCGGTAGCCCGGAGTCTGGATTTGTGCCCAGTTGATGGCAATAGGCTCGCCCCTTATTACATGGGACTTAAACATAACTAGCGAAATGTAGGAGTACTATAGGTACACTTCTGCCTAACCCTTCGGGGAATATCAGGCGTGATGTTTTGTTTTGTTATATCCTTCCTCAAGAATATGGGCTATCAAATGCAATAAAATTTTTACAAATCTGACAAATACGAATAGTTCCAAAGATAAGCGCGTTCAAACAAAAAAACATAAAATAAACCAATTCTTCAGCTTTATTATATTATTAATATTGGTCAAGGACAGCTTATGAGGCACAGTTGATTTTCTATTGTTTGACTCCGAATCGGTGTTGCGCGGGGCTTAACAGGTTAATAGATAGTATAGATATGTTGTTTGTTAATTAATTATCGACATTAGTACCCAGTAGAAGAAGCCTTTAATATAATTATCGCTATCTAGAAACTAATCAAATCATGCATAACAATCAAGGCTAATATTGTTATCTGTTTTGTGTAGTTACCATAATAAATTATTATAAGTTTCATACGATGTATTATAGAAACTGTTAAGTTTGACAGGATACCAATACAGACACATAATTTCATCAATAACTAACTTCTCATATTAATCCAAATGAACGCAAATCTTAACCTCAAGGTTTCATTATATTATACTAATATAATACTAGCCTATTAATAAAGCACTGCAGGGTAAAGACCTCTTTTCACATTGATCACCAGGCTTGCTCAAAACGGGTTGGCGATTTCAAACTTATATTAACGCTTTCAAGGACTCTGAACGAGACACAACATAAGTGTTATTGTTATGATGTCTTTGGATGTTTAGTGTCCCTGATCATGTTGATAACTATAAGTCCAGGTTTCCAAGAGACATCGGTGATGGAAAAAACATCTTGAATTATTCCGATGTCTAAGATAAACTCAGAAAGCTTTTATTTATTCATTTAAAATAGACAGGTACACCAACAGCATATTGTATGTTCGTAGGTGCATTTTTATTAACGGTTAGACTAATAACATTCCAGCTTTTAGGATTAAAACTTTAGTAATTTAGAATATGCTTATTAAAAATTGATTGAATATTGAAAAATTTATAAATTTGTCTAATTTGCTAACTCAAACTCAAACTCAAACTCATTTATTTCAATTAAACCATTTACAGACGCTTTTGAATTGTTACAGATATGAAGCTAGACGCCCATTCCAAATCGTAGTAGGTACCTATGGAGAAGAACGGGCAAGAAACTCTGTGGACACTCTTTTAAATTATATTGTTACATAAATAATTTCGAATTTATAACTAAATGTGAGGACGGTGTATAAAAAACGCGTCCATAGTACAACAAAATAAACAAAAACAAAAACAATTTAAAAATAAAATAAATAAAACTAAGCCGACGCAGCTAGTTTTAGAAGATTAAATGATAAAGTCGAAAGCTAAGTAATAACAGTCACACGGGTCAATCCATCAGGTTAAGCTACGCTTGCCGAGGTTAGTCTGTGGATGGGTGACCATCTTTATGAGCCTTCTCTGAGCCTCGTAAAGTACGTTAAGCCGTTGGTCTCGGCTGTCATTCGTGAATCTTTGACATTAGTTAGGGGTCATCAGAAGCCCGAAAGTCTGACAACCAGTCTCGCCAAGAGGTATCGTATTACCCAGTTACTGGGTCAGATACTGGGTGAGTCGCTCTATGTAATATACTGGTATTCAGCTAGGTACATCTGGTTACACTAGAAACTGATCCCAATATAATTGGGAAAAGCAGATTGATTGATTAAAATGATAAGGTTGAAAAACCATTATACCTTCTTATTAATCAATTAGAGTAATTTCGCTAACATCATTTTTAGCTACGATATAGCATTTCTGAAACTCCAAAAATAGAAAAAAAAATTAGAAAATTACATGCCACGATTTCTCTTAATCATTTTCATTCGACAGGTCTAATCATTTCAGCTGCAGTGCAGACGATTTATATCGAGCGATCGCTACATTATCGATAGGACCGATCTATCAACGTCGCCATGCTTTGTATCCTTCGATACTATCTTCAGGGATCGCATTCATCTATTTTACTTGAATTTGAACAGAATTAAATCTATCTTCTTCGTCTTTTGATTGAATAATTCTGGGTTTGCCCTTTTCATTATATTTGTCTCATGGTCTCTTTATCTTACTTTTACTTCTAAATTATCTGTATTCTTTGTCATTTATCTTTTCAATAAATGTAATTCAAAATACCTTTTGTACCTGCTTACAGATTTGTAAGATCTCTTAGGACTATCTAATCTCTTGGCAAGTAAGTATTTGAAGTTGAACAAAGTATTTTAAGTATTTCTGCCTTTTCTTTATATCTTACGAAGTATTTTGTATGTAAGCAAAACCTTAGGACTTTCCAAAATAAGAAGCGATTTCGATAATATATGTCACGTAGTAAACATGAAATTGTGATACCCAAATTAAGATTAACAAAACAAGCAAATCATTTCTTATCAACAGTATCAATTTTTATAACAAGTCGCTAAAGTCGGTTACACAACTTAGCGATGGAAAGTTCAAACCTCACATCAAACGTGTCCTTATTCGGCGGCAGAGATCTCTCGCGTCCGGCCCTGGTTCAGGCCATGGTACGGAGCGAGAGGGCATGGGCAGCCATCACCTCCTTCTGCGAAGCAGTAATACTCGCGAAGGAGGAGGCGGGATGGTTAAGGGAAAGGCAAGTTTCGCGGCCTCTCGTCCCTAGCCGCCGCAGGAGACGCCCTGGGCGTCGGGAATCCCGGGCGGATGTCCGGCCACCGTAGGCGCGGGCTTGCGGACGGTGAGCAATGGGTAGCTCACCGTCCGGTAAGGACCAGGCCCGAGTCGACGGTGCGTTGTATACCACGCGCGCCTCAAAGAGATGTCGTCAACACATATGTAGGGGTCCACTAGGGCCGATGCCTGCCGGGATCGCGGGAAGGTACTTATGGGTCACCGAGGCCCCCGCAACACAGGCAACGGAAGGAAAACGGGTAGGTTTTAGTCAGTAAGAGTCTGACACACCCTCCCGCTCCGCCCAGAGCGGGAGAAGTTATTTGATGATTTCCCACCTAAAAAAAAAAAAAAACGTGTCCTTATCAAAAAAGCATATTGTAAGATTAAACTCAAACTCAAAGCATTTATTTCAAATAAATCAATTACAGGCACTTTTGAATTGTCAAGGGGTCGGTCGGTCAGTCAGAAAGATGAAGCTAGTTGCCCATTCCAAAGCGTAGTAGGTACCTATGGAGAAGAACGGGCAAGAAACTACGTTATACGTAAAGACTACGTTAAAGACAACTTCCTTGTCTATGGTAATAATTCCTTCTGCACATGTAGCTTCCCTGGTACCTCATAAACGGCATAACTATGTAAATTACTATTAACTGCTCCCAAATTACGATGGTGTTTTTTTAACATGCTTCTTTTTTTTTTGGGTGGGAAACCATCAAATAACTTCTCCCGCTCTGGCCGGAGCGGGAGGGTGTGTCAGACTCTTACTAACTAAAACCCACCCGTTTTCCTTCCGTTGCCTGTGTTGCGGGGGCCTCGGTGACCCATAAGTACCTTCCCGCGACCCCGGCAGGCATCGGCCCTAGTGGACCCCTACATATGTGTTGACGACATCTCTTTGAGGCGCGCGTGGAATACAACGCACCGTCAACCCGGGCCTGGTCCTTACGGTGGCCGGAAATCCGTCCGGGATTCCCGACGCCCAGGGCGTCTCCTGCGGTGGCTAGGGGCAAGAGGGCGCGAAACTTGCCTTTCCCTCAACCGTCCCGCCTTCTCCTTCGCGAGCATTACTGCTTCGCAGAAGGAGGTGATGGCTGCCCATGCCCTCTCGCTCCGTACCATGGCCTGAACCAGGGCCGGACGCGAGAGATCTCTGCCACCGATGGCCTCCACGAGGACACGGCGGTGCTCTGCCCAAGCTGGGCAAACCTCCACCGTGTCCTCCGGGCGATCCACACAGTGGTGAAACCAGGCGTTTTCTCCTGCCTTATCCGACACAGGAACCTCCCGAAGCTGCCATGTCAGGTAAGGACCTGCGTCGGGTGGAAGGTCTCTAGCCACTTCTCAAAGAGGGGACTTATCGCCGCAATCATGGCGTGCCCAGCACTGGGTTGCGACAACCGTACTCTCCATGTCGCCATGAGATCCCGACGGAGCCCCGTCCGCTGTACCGCAATTTCTCGCGGCAGCGGAGTTACGCCCCGGCGTTTCGCCTCCTCGCGCCACTTTCATACGTGCGCGAGGACTTTTGCCTCCAGACCCAATGGCGGCAATCCGGCAAGGAGGCTCGCTGCCTCACAGGAGATCGTGCGGTATCCCCGGACCATTCGGATGGCCATGACCCTTTGGGCCGCGCTCAACCGGCGGGCTGGCCGCAGCGCCAGAAAGCGCGCCCATACAGGAGCCCCGTAGAGGGCCATGGACCGCACGATCCCCGCATAGAGTCTCCGGCAGGAGGCGTTTGGACCCCCTAGATTGGGCAGGAACCGCTTCAATGCAGTTACTGCCCGCTCCAGTTTGGGAGCCAAACTTCGGAAATGCTCCACGAAGTTCCACCGGCTGTCGAGGACGAGTCCCAGGTACTTCATCGTCG
Source organism: Atethmia centrago (assembly GCA_905333075.3). NCBI lineage: Eukaryota > Metazoa > Arthropoda > Insecta > Lepidoptera > Noctuidae > Atethmia > Atethmia centrago. The sequence goes on from HG995377.1 coordinate 8,656,728, forward strand.
ACTCGACGCCAATAGAAACCCCTCCTACCGTTATTTGGGACCCCAACGGTGGCGCGTTCCGAGGACCATGAAAACACATGGCCTCAGACTTGTGCAGGGCCACCTCGAGTCCCAATTGCCGGATCCGTTCAACGATTGTCGCAACCCCGCGTGCCGCTAATTCGGCTGCCGGCGACCTCCCCTGCGCCAGGACTAACGTGTCGTCAGCGTAGCACGCTACGCTGACGCCGCTAGGGAGGTCGGCGCGCAGCACCCAGTCGTATCCGATGTCCCACAGATGCGGCCCCAGGACCGATCCCTGTGGGACATCTCTTGCCGGTTCCACACTTCCTGGTGGCCGGGGTAGATGACGGCCCTGTCCGTCAGATAGGCTTACATTCTTCCTTGACATAATCTTTTTTATTATTTGACATCATAAACCCACAATTTTAATTTCAACTATATATTTTGTGGCTTTGCCATATATATTCTACCCTGTCCAGACAGGGTAGAATTCAGACTTGTTACAGTTGTAATGGCAATCATGCCATTTGGTTTAAATAGGTTTTTATTGTTATTATTGTTTAAATAGTTTACCTAGATTATTTTATATTTTGTGAACGTTGCAGGTTAAATATACTGTAGATTTGTAGACCATTTATGTTTGTTAAGTACTTGGTACTTGTTTACAGGTCTACACTGTTCCCCCATACCTATGAACACTGTAATTTAAAAACATTGTGAAAGCCACTTATGTTTAAAAGAGTAACCGTGGAATTCCTTGCCGGCTCTTCTCCATAGGAAACGACCAATTGGAACAGTGCACCTACCAACTGTGATTCTGACGTTTTACAAGCGCCCATGTTGGTTACGTGAAATAAAATATTTTGATTTCATAACATCAAAACTCAGTAGACTGTCATAATTTTATTACAAGCACTTTAAGTAGCGGCCGTATTGCGTATTAATTTATGTAACATCTGGACATCAATCGAAAAGCAGCCTAAAATAATCCAACCAAAACATTTCTAAAAATATTATATGGATGCAAATAGAAAATCGAATCAAAATCCTCTACATTGTCTTGTTGCGATACAAAATTCAATTTGGCTTTGAAAATATTTTACAACACATTCTGTAGAAAATGCATTTTCCTTTTGTTCCTATTGTCTATATACTTATCCCAGTCTTATGGAAGTTTCTGACAGTGCCTAGAAACAATAGATACTGTGTTTTAAAGACACATATCTTCAAACCTTCATATTTTATTGATGTTTAATATCCTGAAACAGCAGCTACCAAATTCTAGGAACCATTCATTTTTAACCTGATTTTAAGTATTTAATCGGGCTTCTGGTCCCCATTTCCTAGGCTATTTATGATTATTATGTACTTTAAAGTGAGTCTAATTATAAGTCTGTTTTACTCCTAAGCGTGTCTATAGTCACAGATTGATCGAAGCAAGGAATAACTGCTCAGGTGGAGATTCATACATGACTCGGCCCTTTTTCTTTTTTTTTGGGTTTTAATTATCAAATAACTTCTCCCGCTCTAGGCGGAGCAGAAGGGTGTGTCAGACTCTTACTGACTAAAACCCACCCGTGTTCCTTCCGTTGCCTGTGTTGCCAGGGGCCTCGGTATCCCTTACGGACTTTCCCACGACCCCACTAGGGGCGCGAGGGTGCGAAATTTGGCTTTCCCTCAACCGTCCCGCCTCCTCCTTCGCGACCATTACTGCTTCGCAGAAGGAGGTGGCGGCTGCTCATGCCCTCTCACTCCGTACCATGGCCTGACCCAGGGCCCGATGCGAGAGATCTCCGGCGCCGATCGCCTCCACGAGGACACGGCGAGGACACGACACTCTGCCTAAGCCGGGCAGACCTCTACCGTATGCTCCACCGTGTCCTTCGGGCGATCCACACAGTGGTGACACCCGGGCGTTTCCTCCCGCCTTATCTGACACAGGAACCTCCCGAAGCTGCCGTGTCCAGTGAGGACCTACGTCAGGCAGAAGGTGAGGACGCCGTGGCGCCTCTCAAGCCACTCCTCAAAGAGGGGACTTATCGTCGCAATTGTGGCGTGCCCAGCACTGGGTTACGACAATCGCACTCTCCACATCGCTGGAGCTTTGTCCGCTGTGCCGTGATTTCTCGTGGCAGCGGAGTTACGTTTTTCCTCCTAGCGCCACTTCCATACGTGCGCGAGGATCCTCCAGATCCCATGGCGGCAATCCGGCAAGGAGGCTCGCTGCCTCACCAGAGATCGTTCAGTATCCCCGAACCAGCCGCATAGCCATGACCCTTTGGGCCGCGCTCAGCCGGGGGGCTGGTCGGCGCGCCAGGGAAAGCGCCCACACAGGTGTCCCCGCCCTAGAGTGCAAATGTGGTGCTGTTCCACAATCGATGGGATGCGTCTTAATATCGTATCCTGCGTGCCCTGTTGCCTACTCGTTACAAGAAATAATGAATGCTACAAAGGTGCCAAACTTTTAGTAAAATAGTGGGCCGTCTCTGTTTACATTGCCGTTAAGAACACAAGTCGTTTTAAAAAATAAGCCACCCACCTCAAGAAACAAAAATAAAACTAAATAGTTGCGAATATCTGAAGTAAACATCCTTAAAAACTAAAACGTTTAAATCAATCACCGGACGACGCACAGTGGGTCGAAACGATGATTTTAGTGACTTAGGGATCAACTTTGTTTTTTTACTTTTTTCTTTATGCGGATCGATATAACTCATTAACTTCAATAATAATTGTTGTGATGCTTTTTTTCCTAAACTTGCTCCTTTAGGTGGAAAAATGCATTTTGTGATATTTTTGTATGGAGCGGATCAAATTAAATTAAATTCCTGCTAAGTGGCGAGTGGTCCCGCTTTGAAACTATATTTTTCTTAAAGCTTGCCCAGTCTACTATCATTTTATGCTATGAACATTTGCATAAAGTTGCAACACTGCCAAATAAATGAATCGAAAAAAATGAAAAAATACATTGAATAATTTTTATTTTCTCAAGTTCTTTTAAGTTAAAATTGATGTGGAATAGTAAGTAAAAGCACTTAATAATTCACATAATTAATTAACATCTAACGACAATATATTAAGGTTCGTTATTAGCTTAAATTGACTAATTACGTATTACTTAAAAATGTGGATATCATTTATGTATAAATTTCTATTGACTGTAATTAGCTTGACTTTTTACTTTATAAAGAACAATGTTTTTCACTTTTAGTCATTACTTTAATGTTAATGAGGGTAGTAGAAATATTAGTTAACATTTGATTGTCACTGGAAGTATAAAATTACCATATTTATTATATATTTACTAGTGTTCGTTTATTCTATTTTTTTCTATTAACATCTATTGTGATTGTGATCGTCCCTTTTCATTTTAATGGAAAATTTAGTTACAAAAAAGAATAGAGTCCCGAACTGGCAACGCCCGTTTAGAAGTAAAAAAAGAAATTTATTTAGGAGTAATTTATATGTGTTCAATTTAGATTTATTTATGATTTTAAGAGAGCAGCTTAAGTCGCTGTCAGATAGTAAAAAACTCTTTCAATACCTACAAAATAAAATAAACGTGACGCAAGAGAACAGTGCTAAGCTCCAAAAATTCTGTACGCGCTTTTGTTCAAATTTAAGTGCAAGATGGGAACGAAGTAATCGCACGTTAGCACCGTTTTTAAGAAGAAATGGTGATTGGTTAGAAAGTGCGATAAACTGGCCCGAAGGAGTAATACCTGAAACTGTGAACACTGAACAGGAAAAGCTCGAGATTTGTGATATTGAAGATGTTGAAAATCTACCACCATCTGCTACAGAAGCTTCAACATCTACATTTACACCTCGAAAACCTTTCGAAGAATTGGGCTCCAGGCAAAAACGAAGACGCGTTGATCAAATAAACCATCGCTTTCGTTATGAACTGAAATGTAAAAAAAAAAAAACTTCGTCCGAATGAACTGAAAGCTACTACAATTGCTAGTTTAAGAAACACTGGAAATGAGGATGTAGGAAAAATAATGAACCATTTGCTAAATCACCCCGAAGATCTAGAAAAAGTTAAGCAGTGTTTAAGTGCAAATAAAGCAAACAGTAGTACATATTCACCCGATAAGGCACTGGCTTTATTAGTTTCACTTAAATTAAGTAAGTGGCAATATATAAGCCTAAAAGAAGCAGCCAGTGAAAATGGGTCTGATTTATACCCTTCTCATTATAAAATTAAGCAAGCAAAGTCAAAATGTTATCCAGGGAAAGAAGACATAACCATAACTGAAGAAGGAGCTGCTATTAAACTGCAAGCATTACTCAACTTGACGGTTTCTAGGCTTTAGATGTAATTGCTTTGGATTTGGACTCGGCAACAGAGTTACTACTTATAAGCAAATGGGGTTTTGATGTAGCCTCAGGTCAAAGCAATTACAAACAAAAGACTGAGAAAGAGTTTGATGACTCTACTATATTGATGGCCAGTCTAGTTCCTATAAGGCTTCAACAATCTGATGGAACAATTGTTTGGGAAAATGACCGACCATCATCTACTTTCTATTGTCGTCCGATAATGTTTAAATTTACCAAAGAAACCCAGACAACAGTGGCAACTATAAAGGGTAACATAACAGAAGAAATAGAAAGACGACTGCCAACAAGAATCCACCAAGTAGAAGTTAAGCATCAATTGTACCTGACGATGATAGACGGCAAAATAACATCATATTTGTCGGATACATCTGCAGCTGTCTGTGATATTTGCAAGGCAAAACCGTCAGAGATGAACAATTTAGAGGCATTTTCTCAAAGAGAAAAAAACGAGGAAATGTACCAGTATGGTATGTCATCCTTACATGCCTGGATAAGATGCATGGAGTGCTTACTTCATGTCGGTAAATATAATTTTATTACTTCATATTTTTTCATGTTTGTAGTTTCCTGTGAGATTATTTTTAAGTGACATTTCTTTTTTTTTGGAGCTTATCGTTTGGACTTCAAAAAATGGAGTTGCAGAGGCGACGACAAAGAAAAACTGTCCCTTAGAAAGAGTGCTATACAGCAAGCATTTAAGAGGGAATGCGGTTTACTCACCGACATAGTCAAACAAGGAGTAGGCACAACTAATGATGGCAATACTGCCAGAAGATTTTTCAGGGGTGCAGCAACAACAGCCCGCATAACTGGGTTTCGTGAAGATTTGATAGAAAGGTTTCACGTGATTCTTAAAACCGTTGCATCTGGAGAGCGCGTGGACCTTTCTAAATTTTCCGAATTTTGTAAAGATACGGCAGTATTGTATGTTACCTTGTATCCCTGGTATTATATGCCTTCCAGTGTACATAAATTGTTGGTACTTGGGAGTAACATAATAAAGAACTTTGGTGTCATACCTATAGGGAAACTGTCGGAAGAGGCAGCGGAAGCTCGTAATTAAGATTTTAGGAAATATAGAGAGAGTCATTATAGAAAGGTAAGTAGAACGGCGACAAATGAGGATGTTTGACACAATCTTCTTTTGTCGTCTGATCCAAAGATCACAAGTCTACGGCCTCGATTGGCGAAACAAAATAGAATGGTTCTTTCTCCAAAAGTCAAAGAGCTTCTGCTGAGTTTTCCTTCAGAATCCGATTTAGATTTTATTGATGTAGATAATTTACAAGATAGTGAATAACATTATTGATAGATTGTAAGTTTCTTGATTTTTTTTATTAGTTTGTATGTTATGACTGAAAGGAAATAGTAAATTTGTTGTTGTATATAGTTAGTTTTAAGTTTTTACCTTTAGTAAATTTGTATTTGCATTGTAAATTTGTATCTATACTTATATTCAGTATTAAATCTAATTTAAAAGATTTTATAAGTTCATTAAATAAACAAATAGAAATGAATTGATCCATATTCTTAAATAATACGTACTTAGTAAATTCAAGCAAATCAGGGACCTTTAAATGTATTGTCATTAGTCTTTAAGTAATTATGTGAATTATTAAGTGCTTTTACTTACTATTCCATATCAATTATAACTTAAAAGAACATCCGAAAATAAAAAAATAAGCTTTTTATTCAAAGTATTTTTTTCATTTTTTCCGATCCATTTATTTAGCAGTGTTGCAACTTTATGCAAATGTTCAAATCATCAAATGATAGTAGACTGGACAACCCCTAAGAAAAATATAGTTTCAAAGCGGGATCCCACGCCATTTGCAGAAATTTAATTTAATTTGGTCCGCTCCATACAAAAAAAAAATTAAATGCATTTTTCCACCCAAAGGAGCAAGTTTAGGAAAAAAATTATCAGAACATTTATTATTGAGGTTAATGAGCTCTATCGATCCGCATAAAGAAAAAATTAAAAAAACAAAGTTGATCCCTAAGTCACTAAAATCATCGTTTCGACCCACTGTGCGACGTCTCTTCCCGCTAGACTCTAGACACAAAGGAAATACATTAAGACGAACTAAAGAGCTTGAACAGCTAGAATACCTAGAACATCTCAGGCTTTTGTGACGAAATTGTTTAGATAAGCATTCCCATTTCCTGGGAATCAAAAGATTCTGATGCTGCCCAACTGCGCGATCGTAAATCTCCTGTTGAACCTTTGATAGGCTTGTTTGACGTTTCTAATATTATTAGCTTAGTAGATTTTAATATCAGTGAGAGCATTATTAATTGATTTAAATGAATTGATAAATAAGACAATGATAGCTTCACTATGCTATTGTTGAAATTGCGCCTATGGAAGGAAAGTCTATAGCGGACTACGTAATTGATATTTTTTTTATGTATTGTTGTAATTTCTGCGTTAGCTTATACATATATATACATCATTGAATTTAGCTGACCCGCCCGACGTTGTCCTATCAAAATTTCAATTTCTCTTTTTTTTCTGTTTTTGTTTTTATTTTAAACCACCCCTGTAAAGAGGACAATAAAGCAAAAAAAATAAATTCAAATTGGTCAAGTCGTTCTCAAGTTATGGCGTGTCCAAGGGAAATAGGGATTAATTTATGTATACAATACATAGATTTGTATAGTGTACATAATAAACGGTATCCTATTCTATTTGCATTGATTTATTTATTTTACAACAACAGCGGGCTAAATATCCCTTTTACCATTACTTATTCTTATTCTGTTATATAAACTCAAAAACAATAACTGCAAGAAAACATTCCTCAAATTCCTTAACCGTTCGCAATAAACTACCATCACTTCACATATAAATTTATACTCTTTCATTCACAGGTCCAAGAACTAAAGGACATCGAGGGAGCTCGTTTTAAAGCTGCTGCAAATTCCTCCAGTTGAGAACGTCGTGTCTATAAAGAGCTTTTAGTTTTCCTTTTACACCGTGCCGTGTCACAGATATACGTGTCGGACGAAACAGTCTTGATATTTAAACGCTTGTTTTGTGAGTATGAGTAGTATATGTGTGATTCTGGATATGTTATTTTATTTTTAAAGGATTTTTTCAATTTCATTTCATGTATACGTCGGTTTTGCATAACATACAATATTTCTGATTAACTATACGCGGCTGTGAATAAGGCACACCAAGTTTTTGAAGGAGACTGTCATTCATTAGGTACAGAAATTAGAGTGACAATGCCGAACTTTTTCTAAAACTCGTAGACATATTAACGGCCGCGAACTATGAGTGGTTTGTCTATGGAAACGTCATACAACCAGCTGAAGTCAGGGAAAAGTCCTATAATACCAGCCAACCTGAAAAGCGAACCCAGGACCCCTAGTTCAACAGTCATTCTTGGGACCATTAGACAAAGAGGGAAAACCATTCGCTCAAAAATGAACTCACCAATTCTACGGTCTAGGTAAACTCTCGTCAGTCCAGCAAGGTGAATACCCCTTGAATGCCATTCGCACGCCAATCTCTAAACTACTCAGTCATGTACACTCAGGTAAACCGACAAGTTATCAATTAATCAATGTTCGTCTCACAGTGGGTTCTGTGCATACTTAATCTACATACCTTGTCTTAGACATTACATTAGACACATGGAGTTAGCTTAACAAGATAGCTTCAGTCTGGTGCGTTTTATAATTTATGAGCTTTTAATATCGAAGTCACGGCTACAGATAAATGAATTTAACCTACTTCTAAATGATATGGAAGTTGTCTTTTTGTGACAAGTTACTTTAAACAAATATTCCCTGGGAATTTGCCCTGTGGTATAGATATGTAATGAAATGGTAACTATCATTTCATTGATTTGAATTTACCCGAGCTCATTGACGCGCGAGTGATTATTAGAATGACAGATAAGATAGAATGACCGACTGACATGAGAAGATGTCAGTGGATTGTCATGTTGTGCTTGTCATTGTGATATTTGGAGGTTATAAACTTATAAACTATTGTGTTAGATAAAAGACGTGAAGATTAATAAAAGGAGACGATATTCGTGAAATCATAAGCTTTGAATGTTGTTTCTTTATTTACAGGTAAAGTTATATCTTGTAAAACATTATGTAGGTACGTACCTGTTTACTTTATAAAACACCTTTTGTAATACAATAAAAACTTTATTTACAGAAACGCAATTGAGTTTATTACGAATTTCGGTTACCTTAAATAAGATATCTTATAAAACAACATTCTTTGCAAAGGACATTGCAATTGCAGAAATAGATAAACTAAAATTTGAGTTTACAATTAAAAGTTTCGAAGACCAAAAAACAAATGTGCTGGCAGTAACCTCAATAACGACAAAAGAGGGTAAGAATTACCTTGTACCACAAGAACTACAGCCAATAAAAAACCATGGAAAATTAATGGAAACTGAGACATGTAAAACTTTAAAAAATACATTGCAAAGGAGACATGAAAAAAGGAGATTATGGATAACTTTATCAGATGAACTAAAAAAGACTTACATGGATGACAATGACGATATACAATTCAATAATTATTTTTTAGAAGAAGTGACTAGTACAACAGGAATTACACAAACGATAATAAGAGAGGGTATATCTGAAGAAACCCTGTCAAGAATCCTAGAAAAAATGCTGATATAAATCCACAATTAATAAATAAGCAAATACCTAAGCATACCAGTTCGGAAACAACTTGTTGACAGTCTTATCCTATCTAAGTTAAATTACTGTGATACAGTCTACGGACCATGCCTACTTTCTAGAATGGAGCGTGTAATCCAACGTATCCAGAATGCCTGTGTTCGTTTTTGTGTTAATGTCCCGCGAAGAAGTCATGTTACTCCATACATTAATGAACTTAAATTACTAAAGATGGCTGCGAGGAGGAAGCTTCATTTAGCCAACCTGTTGTTTGGTATTGTTACAACTCAGAAACCTCACTATCTCTATAAAAAGCTAACTTGGAAGCAAAACCATCTAAAGTATAGTCTTCGCTCCATGGTAAGCCCACTGTCGGTGCCAATGCACAGAACTACAGCATTCAGGGGGAGTTTCAAGTTCGCAGCCACACGCTGTTGGAATGATCTCCCACCACCAATGCGACGCCTGAAAACAGTACAATCCTTCAAATTCCAACACAAAAAGTTACTTATACAAGAACAAATCTCTCTTTAAGCTCCCTAATTGTACTCTAGTAGTGGTTTTACTGTACCTCTGTGGTCATGGCCTGCAGGCTTTGGCTTGGGATCTCCTAGGGCGTGGGCAGCTTGGAATTTCGCTCTCTTGGTGGGGCTGTATTCGGTGAGGTTCGCTTCTGCATTCTATAATTTACAGTTAACATATTTAATGTACTGGCACACTGTGCTGGTCAAGTATAGTTTAATTTATAAAAATATCCTAATTTATATAATTAACCAATCAATTTATTTAATAGTAATATAATTTCACTACAATCACAATGCTTGTATCTAATATAATTGTTTCACACTTACCAGTTTGTTCATTGATCTATTAGTTGAGCTTCTATATGTCACAGTTTGTCATCTACACCATTTTACACGGTTTGCAAAAACTATTCCTACACAATCACCCAATTACATCTTATGTTTTTTAGTCATATCCACAGAACACTTATCGAGTTTTACATAATGCGCCATCAATGTTAGATAATAAGAATTATGTTGCAATTATGTAACACCTGCATGTCAAAAAGTCAAACAAATAGTTTTCTGATAGCTGCGCGCACAGATTAATTTAGGCCGGCGGCGCGTACGTCGTTCTCGTTGGTACGAAATGTTGCCATTTTAAATATTTGTATTTATGTAATTCTTTTTTTTTAAATATTTGTATTTATGTTATTCAAATTACAATCTCAATGTATGCTGCACCGGTCAACGTCTTAACGTCAACGCCGGCTATCGCTGAAAACCAGCGCTGGGGCTCTGTCTCGCATAGGGTCGCAGCATTATGCTGAGCGTTGGCCGTTTTGCGTGGACGTGACGCATATTCTCCCCCAAATTCTTTCTTTTTTGTATTTGTGTTCCTTCCTTGCGTCATGTTTACCGCAAATAAATGTATTTTCTTTCTTCTTCTTTCTTTTTCTTTCAATTACCAAAGCAGACCAATTTAAAGAAAATCTCCGATTAATTTGTAATTGAGAAATTCACCGGAGAAAACTCAAATGTAACTCAATGGATGGCTACATTTGAAAAAGAATGTGATCGATTGGAAATACTTGAAAATGGGAAAAAAATAGAGATTTTTAGGCTATTCTTGGTTAAATCGTGTTTGAATTGGTACAGCTCTACGCTAATAAGATACACGCTAACTTCCGAATGGAAACAATGGAAGGAGGATTTTTGTGATACTTATGAGAATAAAGGTTGGACACCAATAAGATATGCCATAGAATTTAAATACAAAACAGGATCACTATTAGACTATGCAATAAGAAAAGAGAAAATGTTGTTAGAAATGGACAGCACAATAAACAAAAGTACTCTAGTTGATCTGATTGCAGTAGGTCTACTTAGTTTTATAACAGAAAGAATTGATAGAAAGAAAATAAAGGAGACTAAGGATCTGTTCAACGAAGTGAAAAGCTTAGAACATTTAGTTAACAAAAAATGTTTTGATAAAAAGAAAATTACTAACTCTTTAGTAAAAACAAAAGAGGTTAAAGAACCGTGCAAGATTTGTAAAATACTAAATAAAGGTAATAGATATCACCCTGAAGAATCATGCTGGTATAAAACAAATAAAAGCAATAAAGAAAAACAAAATATTTTCAATTATGTTAACAATTCTGAAGTAGAAACAGAATTAAATAATATGGACCAAAAAAACTAGTAGTGCCACCATTAATCAAAGTCAAAATAACATTCGAAGACATGTGTCATCTACCAACCCGCACTGGGCCCGCGTGGTGGATTACGGCCCGCTCCCTCTCACAGAGAGGAGGCCTGTGTCCCAGCAGTGGGAACATTATAGGCTGATTATGTAAAATAACATTAAATAACACATTGGGTGCATTTGGATTATATGATTCCGGTTCAAATATCTCATTAGTTAATTCAAAATTACTAAAGTTAAAAGATGAAGAAATAAATAATGCACAGACAGTGAAGTTAACTATGATTAATGGTGTGAAAAAAACGAATGGAATAGTAAAAATGAAAATAAAAATATTTGAAATAGAAGAAGTAAATGTATTTGTAATTAACAAGAACAATTTTAACTACGCCTTTTTAATTGGATTGGATATGATAAAACAATTTAAATTAATCCAAAATGAAAAGCTAGAAATAACACAAAAACACAACAAATAAATGTAAATGCAAAAATGGAAACAGAAAAAAAAACAAACAAAAAGTTGTGACAAAACAGTGAACTTTAACGAACATGTTGATGAAACAAATTTTAAAATATTAACGACCCACCTCGAATTTAAACAAGAAGCTGAAATAAATGGACTAATTGAAAAATACAAATCGATATTCGCAAAAGACAAATACGATATTGGAACTGTCAGGGATTATGAAGCCAGAATTGATTTAATGGTCCATAAATATTGCAGTAAAAGACCCTATAGATGCAATATTGAGGACAAGAAGGAAATTGAGAGTCAAGTAACAAAGTTATTGGAGAAAAATCTAATTGAGGAATCATACAGCCCATTTGCTGCTCCGGTAACGTTGGCATACAAAAAGGAAGACAATAGAAAATCAAGACTTTGTATAGACTTTCGTGATTTAAATAAACTTATTATTCCTCAGTCACAACCTTTTCCGTTAATTGAAGATCTGATGTTAAAAACAAGAAATCGCAAATATTTTTCTATCCTGGATTTAAATTCAGCATTTTGGTCGATACCATTACGAATAGAAGACAAAAGAAAACAGCTTTTGTAACACAAGACAGCCCTTTTCAGTGGACCTGTTTACCATTTGGACTAAAAACATCTCCAGAAATATTCCAAAGAATATTGAGTAACATAATAAGACGACATGAACTTCCGGAATTCACGGTAAACTACATAGATGATATATTGATATTTTCAAAATCCTTTCCTGACCACATAACACACTTAACAAATTTGTTAGAAGCAATAAAGAAGGAAGGCTTTAGACTGAAATTTTCTAAATGTACTTTTGCATCGGATTCGGTGAAATATTTAGGGCACATTATTCATAATAATTCAGTACGCCCAAGATAATTTAATATCAATAAAACATTTTCCAATACCCCAAAATCAGAAAAATGTAAGACAGTTTTTGGGAAAATATTTTTTTATAATAAATATGTGCCGAATAGTGCAATAATATTGGATCCACTACACAACTTACTAAGGAAGAATGAAAACTTCATTTGGACAGATGAATGTCAAAAATCCTTTGAGAAAATGAAACAACTATTATGTTCTCAACCTATATTAGAGATATTTGACCCAGACTTACCAATAATAATTTACACAGATGCAAGTATACTATGCGTAGGAGCAGTATTAAAACCTCTGTTTGTGTTGTTTGTTTTCTGTTGTTGTTGTCTCTACAACAAAACACAAAAGAGAAACCAGTTGCATATTTTCCAAGAAATTTAGTTTCTTGAAGTACAAAAAAGAAAAAAAGCAATTTTTTTAGAATGCCTAGCCATAAAAGAGGCAATTTAATATTGGCAATACTGGCTTATAGGTAAACGATTTACCGTTTTTTCTGATCATAAACCATTAGAAAAAATTAACGTAGAATCGAGAACAGATGAAGAACTCGGGGACTTGACATATTACCTTTCTCAATATGACTTTGAGATAAAATATTCACCAGGAAAAAATTAACTTGAAGCTGACTGCCTAAGCAGAAATCCAGTATTGGAAGCACAAGAAAATGAAGATGAACAGTTGAAAGTGGTCAATCTAATAAAACTGGACCATATTATTGTTGATCAAGAAAATAACGAAGATCTACAAAAAAAAAAAATAAAAATTAAAGCACACCATATACTTCAAGAAAAACAAGAAAAAAGAAAAAAAATATTATATCAGAAGACTTCAGTATAAGTTTCATCAAAGAAATACATAAAGAATACCGTCACATTGGAATTGAACAAATGCAAAAAAAAATTACTCCCTACTACACAGCTAAAAATTTAAGACAGAATATAAACAACATTATTTTGTAGAAAATGTGAAGTTTGCATTATGAACAAATCAAGAGGCCAGGATAAATTAGGACTAATGTCTCACCTAGGGCCAGCCACATATCCTTTTCAAATAATGTCCATTAACACAATTGGTGGATTTGGGGGCTCTAGATCGACAAAGAAGTACATGCACCTCTTAGTGGATCTTTTACTAGATATGCCTAAATTGTAAATTCGAAAACACAGAATTCAAATGACTTTATAAAACTTATTAAAATTGTCACAGAAGATAATAAAATTGGTATGATCTTAACAGACCAATACCCAGGATTAATTCGAAAGAATTAAAACTATTCCTAGAGGAAAAAAATATTACAATTGATTTCACAGCAGTAAATGCACCTTTTTCAAATTAAATTAATGAAAGACTTAACCAAACCCTGGTCAATAAAATAAGGTGCAAAGTAAATGAAGAAAATAAAAAAATTGCATGGACAACGATAGCCCAAAAATGCGTGGAAAAGTATAATGAAACAGAACACACTGTCTGCACTGGCTTTGCACCTGTGTACTTGTTACAAGGAAAAAATATTACATTTATTCCAAAGAACTAAAAGAAGAAAAATCAGAAAATGATTTATTGAGAGATAGACAACTGGCTCTGGAAAACAGTATAAAATCACACAACTACAATAAAAAAAATATCAGATGGAAATAGAAAATATTATGAGTTCAATGTAGGAGACATGGTATTTGCGGAAAATGGCAATAGGTTAAACAGAAGAAAACTGGACGAGTTGAAGTTTGGACCCTATGAAATAATAGAGAAACTGTCAAACTCAATATACAGAATCAATACAGGCCATAGAAAATCAGAATCAAATCTCTTCCACATCACCAAACTACTCCCAGCTCCTGTATTGGAAGAGGTCATTTAATGAAATATTGTGGTACAATATTCTCCCCGAAGAGGAGGGGTGTAATGAAATGGTAACTATATTTTCATTGATTTGAATTTACCCGAGCTCATTGACGCGCGAGTGATTATTAGAATGACAGATAAGATAGAATGACCGACTGACATGAGAAGATGTCAGTAGATTGTCTTGTTGTGCTTGTCATTGTGATATTTGGAGGTTTATAAACTTATAAACTATTGTGTTAGATAAAAGACGTGAAGATTTATAAAAGGAGATGAAATTCGTGAAATGATAAGCTTTGAAAGTTGTTTCTTTATTTACAGGTAAAGTAATATCTTGTAAAACTTTATGTAGGTACGTACCTGTTTACTTTTTAAAACAACCTTTTGTAATACAATAAAAACTTTATTTACAGAAACGCAATTGAGTTTATTACGAACGTCGCTTACCTTAAATAAGATATCTTATAGATATAAAATCGGCTTATTTTATTAAAATCAAATACCTACTTTCATCCTCAGTGGAGCATACGGTGGAGGTCTTGGGCAGAGCACCGCCGTGTCCTCGTGGAGGCGATCGGGGGCAAAGATCTCTCGCGTCCGGCCCTGGTTCAGGCCATGGTACGGAGCGAAAGGGCATGGGCAGCCGTCACCTCCTTCTGCGAAGCAGTAATGCTCGCGAAGGAGGAGGCGGGACGGTTGAGGAAAAGGCAAATTTCGCGCCCTCTCGCCCCTAGTCGCCGCAGGAGACGCCCTGGGCGTCGGGAATCCCGGGCGGATTTCCGGCTACCGTAGGCGTGGACTTGCGGACGGCGAGCAATGGGTAGCTCACCGTCCGGTAAGGACCAGGCTCGGGTCGACGGCGCGTTGTATTCCACGCGCGCCTCAAAGAGATGTCGTCAGCACAAGTGTAAGTAGGGGTCCTCTAGGGCCGATGCCTGCCGGGGTCGCGGGAAGGTACTAAAGGGTTACCGAGGACCCTGGCAACTCAGGCAACGGAAGGAATACGGGTGGGTTTTAGTCAGTAAGAGTCTGACACACCCTCCCGCTCCACCCAGAGCCGGAGAAGTTATTCGATGATTCCCACCCAAAAAAAAAATCTTAATTGTAAGGGTAACCCTTAACCGGAAATTGCTCAGCATAACTGGAATCGTGGGTCCATATGGACCCCGACTATAAACCTTATAATTATTAATCACGTTAAAATTAACACATTACATAAAGGATTCAGCAATGGTGGCCCAGTGGTAATGGACTTGACTTACGAGAGGTCTTGGGTTCGAACCCAGACAGGACTTTACTTTGTGTAAATAATTTCATCACCACTGCTCTCAAAACGGTGAAGGAAAACATCATGAGAAAACCGGCATGTCCTAGAACCAAAAAATTCGAAGACATGTGACATTTACCAACCCGCCCGCGCGGTGGTTTCAGGCCCACTCCCTCTCACAGAGAGGAGGCCTGTGTTCCAGCAGTGGGAACATTATAGGCTGGTTATGCTATATAGGATAAAGCGTGTAATATTAATTTAGTTTGATTGTACTTTTACGATACGATATGATATAGAAAAACCAAAAACGTGTTTGAATTAAAAACATAGACACCGTTTCAAAAAAGGACTTTGAATTAAAGCAAGACCTTCACCATCAAATTTGGGTAAAAAACCAACTTATGGTGACAAAAAATCAACTTTGAACAACATAAAACCAATCGGCTAAATCCAATGACGCGACGTCAAAGGAATCCACTTACGGTTTTATCCCAAGAGCATCACGCAAATATGGAAGTCATTGCAATGTAACTCTTATTTCGGAAAGTTAAGGTATAAACCAGAATGATTACTGAGAGTTTTATCAAACTCTTTTGCTATAGCCGGTTGGCTTTATGTCGTTCAAAGTTGATTTTTTGTCACCCTAAGTTGGTTTTACGTCATTCAGATTTGATCGTAAATGTCCTACTTAATTGTGTGACAGGTTACAGGAATTGACGGGTTATGAAACCACATGCTGGTGCCAACTGGCTTTTGTTTTCAAACTTTATTCGGTTATAAACATTTTTTTTTTAACTCCACAGGAGAATAACTTTATTGATTTTGTAAAATTTTAAAACATAGTCGATTTTAGTTACACATTCACATTTATAGTTGAGTTTAAACAAAGGATAACAAGCGTGATGTTTCACGCTTGTAATCCCCGAGGGGTAAGCAGAGGTGTACCTATAGTGCACCCACATTTTGGTAATTATGTTTAAGTCCCATGTAATAGGGGCGAGTCTGCTGCCATCAACCGAGCATAAATCCAAGCTGCAACTAAGAAATCGTTTGATTTTTTTCTTTTGTTAGGAAAAAAAAATCAAACGTAGGTATAGATAAATCTAATTATCGATCTGTCTGTTAGTAACGGGCTACTACAGGTGCTACTAGACTTTTTTTTTGGGTGGGAATTTATCAAATAACTTCTCCCGCTCTGGGCGGAGTGGTAGTTAGGACCGGACCCGAGAGATCTCCGCCGCCGATCGCCTCCACGAGGCTCTGCCCATGCCTGGCAGACCTTCACCGTATGCTCCACCGTGTCCTCCAGGCGATTCACACAGTGGTGACAACCTGGAGGTGCTACTAGACTTGGACATATTGTAAACTATCTTTTGGCCGAGGCTTCTCCCACGTCGAGGTCGGAAATTATCCCAAGAGAACGTACTATGAGGATAAAAAGTGTGCTTTGTTCTAAACCAGGCCGTGGTCTGTCCGTGTCATCCGAATCCTTTTAGCCGTTAAGGCGTTAAAAGACTACAGTGAGTTACTTTTTTATTTACAATATTAAGTATGGATTTCGGAAAAGCTTCTAATAAAAACTTATTACGCGATCGAGCCGCGGGCACAACAAGTTTCGTACAATTTTTTTCTTTTCACGCTATTCTAACACTCCAGCCAGTCTTAAAGCCTATAACTTATGACTTCTCCTATCCCTTAGAGGCCGAATTGTGAACGGGAAGCCCGACTCTTAGATTAGAACGTTGAACTTTGTAGCCCGCGCTTAGCCAATTTGTTAATAAAATGACTGTCATAATTCAACACATCCTAGTTACCTTTAGTACTTATAATAATGTTTTAGCGATAAATAATCTAAAGTCTAGAATTTAAAGGTAAAACTGAGATACCGTTTTTAGGGTTCCATAGGGGTACAAGGAACCCTTATAGTTTCGCCACGTCAGTCTGTCTGTCCGTCTATCTGTCTGTCTGTCCCCGCTGTAGCTCAGAGTCGCTTCGTACTAGAAAGCTATAATTTGGCATAGGTACACATATTAATAACGCTGAAAAAGTGCTGAAAGAAAATCTTGAACTTGACTTTTTTTAGAGTACCTTCCTTGCACGTAATGTGGGGATGATATTATTTTTTTCTCGCCTACCCCATGGTGTGGGATATCGTTGAATAGGCCGTTCAAAAATATTGGGGGTCTGTCAACACCACTTTTCGCGTACATTAAGCATTAATGTGCTAATTTTTGTTAGAGCCAAGTGCCCCCTCACCGGCTCTGCCAGCTAAATAGTTGTTTATGGAGATGTAAATAAATTCACGGCAGTAGTACATAATAATGAAATTAAACTGAAAACTATCACAGCTAAGTGGGCTTTACAAGCTAACGAGTAATAGTCGACCAACTTAAATTTGCAGTTGGAGAATTGACCGTGGCATATATCGATGTATGGGAGAACATGTTTTTCAACTACAATGTTATGCTTGTTTTTGAGATAAATTCATCCCAACTTCCCGACTACGGAACCCTTCATTGTGCGTGGTCCGAGATGCACTTGGCTGGTATTTAACAATTCTTTACCTATCCTCCTTTTGACGCAGTCAGGTAATTCTTTACCTATCCTCCTTTTGACGCAGTCAGGTAATTCTTTACCTATCCTCCTTTTGGCGCAGTCAGGTAATATAGGATGTTCTGTTACAAAATGTCACAGCTATCCTATTTTATTCGGACGGTAAGCAATGGGCAGCTCGTCGTCCGATAAGGACCAGGCCCGGGTCGACGGCGCGTTGTGAACCACGCGCACCTCAAAGAGATGTCAGCACAAGTGTAGGTGTAGTGTAGGGGTCCACTAGGGCCGATGCCTGCCGGGGTCGCGGGAAGGTACGAAAGGGTTACTGAGGCCCCTGGCAACACAGGCAACGGAAGGAACATGTATGGGTTTTAGTCAGTAAGAGTCTGACACACATTCCCACTCCGCCCAGAGCGGGAGAAGTTATTTGAAAATTTCCAATCCAAAAAAAAAAACTGTTCTATTAATTCAGCCAGCAAACTCGATGTCGCCCATTCTCCCAATGTCTAAAGTAAATTGGAAAAGTAAAAGCATGATAAAGAATTACAAAAAAAAAACCCAGTCAATTGCGTGTTGGACCACGCACAATGAAGGATTCCGTAGTTGAGATGAATTTATCCCAAAAACAAACTTTGCACTTGGACGTCCCAGCTACCATGGTATCCCAAAATAATGGTAATCCGAGTAAAGCGTCCAGACGTCTGGACGCTTTACTCCTTTCAAAGCAATTTCGTGCCGTAGTCGCACTGTAATGCTTCCAAATAATTTTACCAGATGGCTCCGTATTAAATTCCGCGTCTTTACATAAGCAACAATCGGTGTCAGACCACAGAGATTAAAAAAAAAAAGTTGGCCGTCATTCAGTTGGCTGTCATTGAAATAAAAAAAAACATGCTCCTATTTATTTTTTTAACTTATTTAATTAGGTACAATATAGTTAATAATCCAGTGTATAAGCGTTATAAACCATAAAAGCTTCATTAATCAAGGCTTACAAATATTTATGTGTCAAAGGTTGTGAATCAGTTATGATCAAATCGTCAGGAAAAATTAGGCCCACGGCGACACGCTGCGCGTCGGCATTTTCGTATTAATTACGTAAGTTTTACTAAATAATGTAATAGACTAGTGCTTGTAATATTGACATATGTTCATTATTAGTATTTAAACACGCTCAGACCGTTAAAATACTACAAAATAGTTACGATTAACCAGATTTACTTCGTCCCGCCAGACATTTTTTTATCAAATTGGTGAGAGAATGAGGGTTTGTTTTGGTTTACTGTGTTACTCTGAACAAACCAAGTAAAGGCAAAGCTTAGATAGTCTTGTTTAATAATAACTAGGTTTTATTGACAGAAACTACAAAATGTCGAATAAAAATTCTGCAAGAACAAATATTTTACGGAAATTCAACACACATTCTCAAGTTTATAATTTATTTACAGTACTTTGGACTATGAAGTTGTAATTTACTTTTAATACCTATTGATTTTGTATACTTTCAGCTATGCCCATGATTTTTTATTAAGGTATAGCTACAGTAGTTTTTTTAGTTATTACGCTTTATGCAGGACATTTGTTATAGGCGGTATCAAATTGGTGAGGGAATGGTGTGTGTGTTTTGGTTTACTGTGCTACTCTGAACAAACCAGGTAAAGACATTTGGGTATCAAAAAAAAGCTTAGATAGTCTTGTTTAATTATAAATAGGTTTTATTGACACAAACTAAAAAATATTGAGCCAAAATTCCGCAAGAACAAATATTTTACGGAAATTTCAACACACGTTCTCAAGTCAAACTAAAAAATATTGAACAAAAATTCCGCAAGAACAAATATTTTACGGAAATTTTAACACACGTTCTCAAGTTTAACATTTTATACAGTAGTTTGGACTATGAAGTCGTAATTTAGTTTTAACACCTATTAATTCTGTATAGTTTCAGCTATACACATGATTTTTTATTAAGGTATAGCTGCAGTAGTTTTCTAGATAATACGCTTTATGTTGAAAATGGCCGATGCGGAATCCGCGCGTTTGCGCTTGCGCACGCGATGACTTTTCAAAGGGTACCAGGCGCAAAATTGGGACGCGCGGTTGAAAAAAATATTCTTCCATACATCGAAATACGTCAGGGTCAATTTTCCAACTGCAAATGTAAACTGGTCGACTATTACTCGTTAAGTTGTAAAGCCTATTTAGCTGTGATAGTTTTTCTTTTAATTTTGTTATATATACTAAGACCATAAACTTTTTCACATATCCAAAAACTACCATTTAGCAGGCAAGGGGTGATGGAGGGGTGGGTGATACTTGACTCTAACAAAAATGAGCACTTTAAAGCTTAATATTACGCAAACGGATCCCTTAATCGAAAAATGGTTTTCGCAGACCCGCAATACTTTTGAACGTCCAATTCAACGATACACCACGCCATGGGATAGACAAAAAACGGAACCCTAAAAACAACAACTGTAGACAGAAATAAAATTCTTCAGTTGATACAGTTGAACATAATGTTGATCTTGTTGGGTTAATGTGCAAGGTAAATCAACACAAACAACATTTTCCAAGCGGTCATTAGACGATCCAAGTTTAGCAGAAGACGTTTTTAAGTTGATTTTAACTGACGTAACTTATTTGCCAACCTAATAATATTGTCGCCAGTAACCAGTCAAACTCGATTTCGCTTATCAAGTTCTCACAGCAAAAAAAGTCTTTGATATTTTCAAGACTGCTCAATAATAATCAGCCTCTGATTTCCTCTCTTATAGGAAGATAATATTCTATGCTATATCACATTTTGGCATATCAAAGCCTTCCAATTTCCAATTTTCAATATTTTCGCCATTTTATTGCTTCCTTCTAAGAACGGTTTTCATTATGACGTTATGGTATAATTTTGTAGAGCTTTCCTTGTGAACGAACTTGACTCACAGTCTCTGAATTGAGAAAACATCCGGGGATGAAATGCGTGCGCTTCGGTAGCGGTTCATAATTTTGAAGTACAGTTGTCATTTGTTTTACCGTGTGTGTGTGTTTCAAGAGGTGGTGCCCAGGAACATTGAATTTGCCTAGGAATAATACGTGATATCTGCGCGTCGATGATTAATAACGCGCCTAATTACGCACACATGTTAACACAATCACTTTTTCATTGGGTAAATCACCAGCAAAATTATTATAATTATATTTATTGGTCAAAAATAGCTAAAATCTGCGACGACTTTTGTATTTATACAAAAATTTCAACGAGACAAAGGATTTCAGTCGTTTGATCGACATCAACTTTTCATCTCGTCGAAATTTATTTTTGCCATTGAATTATGTGATGTGACTTAATAATTATCGACTAATATGTACAAAAAATATAATGTCGTAAGTGTACGGATGGCTAGGTATATTAGCGTCTGGAAATAATAGGGTATAATAGAAAGGGCGGAGAAAAAGGCCAAAGCCTTAAAAATTCGCACCAAAGTGCGAATTTTTAAAATTTTATTCTTATTTTTTATACTTATATATTACGCGCACTCTTCTAAAGAGTGCGCGTAATATGACAAAAAATGCACACAAAGAACAAGTCAACCAACATGGGAAAAATATGCGTCACATCCGCGCAAAACAGCTATAATTCAACATAATGCTGCGACTCATTTGTGAAACGGCCATAGCGCTGATTATCAGTGACAGCCGGCGGCAGCACCGCGACGTAGACTTAAGCCTAAAGTACCTAGATAAAACAAATAAAAAACAAAAACCCCGACTGCAAAAACACATGACTAAAAAGAGAAAGAGCATCATTATTATCTATTGAACTTTGTTTTTTGTAACATATTGCAGGCACAGTACAAACCCACAACCTGAAATGGTAACTTTTGTTTGCCTGCGATATCTTATATAAAACAAAGCTTAATAGATAATAAATGCTTGTTTTTGTCTCTTCAGCTATGTGTTTTTGTAGTCGGGTTTCTGTTTTTTATTTTTATAAAACTTTTTAGTTTATTTGTTTATTTGGAATTGACGCATTACTAGCTTTTATTTGATACCAATATTGTTATAATTGATTAAAGAAAACCTTGTTCTTCCTTTTTTTTGTACTTGCAGATGCAATGTATAAATACTAATATTTAGCAACGTAACATTCCGAATAGGTAAGTTACGTATTTGGGACGTCGCTTATTCGTTCATTTTGGAAACCATCCGGGCTCACGCGAGCCACGCCACTCGGAACAAACCTTGTTTTGTTACAACTGTTCTGACATTTCGGTGGATATAGGTAAAAAGAAAAAATAAACAAGTTAAATTCAAAACGATCTTCTAAACTTGAATTCATAATAACAAAATACTATTGCGATTCCTTTCGAATTAAAAACCAAAGACTGTGTTCAGTTCTCGAGAATCGAAACAAAAACCATTTTTTTTTATTCGAATATTGTGCTACAAAATTAGGATCGCGTTGCTTAACTTACAAATTATCGCGTCTTATATGTACACCCGTTTCCACTGGGTTATCGGCGAAGTGTATTCAGGACGTCACTCATTCATCCAGTGCACGTTATCCTGGGCTCACGCGCCCCATGATACAAGTCCGTTTGTCACGAAGAATGATATTCAGAACTGTATCAAAATACACAAATACTGAATCATATCTAAGGTTAAAACAAAAGAAATAAAACAAATTTTCCAAAGTACGATAGTATTCAAAAATCTTTGGTGTTTTAGCACAAACTATCCCGTCGTACACACTCATCGGCACGCGATTATCGACGTAGTGTATTTAAGACGTCGCGAATTCGTCCCCTGGACGTTATTTCGGGCTCAAGCACCCCACGACACAGGTCCGTTTGTCACGCAGAATGATACTCAGAACTGCATAAAAAATAAACAAAAGACTGTTTGATATCTTTGGTTAAAACAACAGAAATATAACATATTTTCCAAAGTACGATTGTATTCTAAAATCTTTGCGTTTTAGCACAAATTATCCCGTCGTATACACCCGTCGGCACGCGATTATCGGCGTAGTGTATTCAGGACGTTGCTCATTCGTCCCCTGGACGTTATCTCGGGCTTACGCGCCCCACGTCACAGGTCCGTTTGTCACGCAGAATGATACTCAGAACTGTGACAGTGTCATACCGGTGCGACATTCGAGCGATTAATCGGACCAGGATAACTTTTCGGGGAGATTACTATGAAGTAGCGTGTGGGTTTAAGTATTGTAGGGGTATGATGCAGTGATTTAATTGGAATATTCGGGAGTTTGGTTTGTCTTCTAGTATATTGCTAGGAAGGCCATTGTAAGACTACGAAAATTGGAGATGGTTAATTTACACGATATACGAGACAATTTGATCGTGTTGCTAATATTAAAGCTTCTGCTTCTGACTCGTTTATTAATAGCGTTTCACAGTGGCAGGACGTGATGAAACAGAACCACATCGTCTATTTCGCCCCCAACAATTCAACTTACAATACGTCATAGCAGGTCACATTTCAATTGAACTCACTGAATAAACTAAGGTCTTTTCTTTTCTGACAAAAACATGTTAGAAATTCACAAAGACAGAATGACTATTTCCACTGCGATTATGTAATGATTTTCCTTTTTCGAAGATTGATATACACGGTCCGATTTTATTGCCTGTGGCCCTTTGATTAAAGTTCTACCCCCTAAATAGTGTTTAGATGGTCAAATCATTTGTTTCTTCAATTTTACTGTATGCCACAGACAAGAAACTTGCATCGGGTAAATGGGGCTTTAGCCTATCATGTATAACTGAACTTACTTGAGGACTGTGGGCATAAATTTCAACAATTTTGGACGCGACAAAATTACGCGGTTGTATGCATTTGTAGTTAAAATCTAGTAACGTTTGGCAGTAGATGGGGGCGGGAGGGGGAGGAGAGGTAGGTGTGGGTGCCCCCTGTCCCCTGGCACCACTCTCACGAAAAGGTAACGCACCGTTCTTGAGAAAAACAAAGTATTGTAACCTAACCTCAAAACACTTAAAGTCGCTTAAAAGGCGTAGGTACTATGAGGCCCGCATACAAGCGTTGAAGCAAAAATGTCCTCGAAGAGGATGGGGGGGTCTGATTTCTAGACTACTAGAAATCACGTTATAGACACTAGACCCCGCCATCCCCTTCGAACCTAACCTGTCTGAGTCGGGGTGCCCCAATTCCCGAGCTTACTTCACTTGCTCTTGCATCCTTGCATCCATTTAAGTTCTCCTAGTAACAGTAGTAACATTGCCTCAGTGGGAGTACAAACACAGAGAACATGTACCATGGCATACCTGTTTTTTTGTTAACGTTCCGTGTTATCGATTTTGCCTGACATTTTATACCACGGACTGACTACAAATACTGATACTGGATACTGGACACTAATACTGGATACTGACTACAGATACTGGGACAGATTTGGTTGTCAATCGCCCATTTTTTTTTTTTTTATTAATTTCTCGAAAAATATGCATTACCTTTTAATACGAGTGGTAGCGATATAATCGGGGACCCAACCCCTACCAACTTTAGCCCCTTTTACCCCCAACTCCTGCCAAACGATACTAGATCCAACCCAACTAAATTATACCACTGCTATCAAAACGGTGAAGAAAAACATCGTGAAATACTGGCATGACCTAAAATCAAAAATTCGAAGACATGTGACATCTACCAACCCACACTGGCCCCGCGTGGTGAATTCATACCACTCCCTCTCACAGAGAGGAGGCCTGTGTCCCAGCAGTGGGAACATAGTAGGCTTATTATATAAGCAGCATACTCCTACCAACCTCAATTATCAGCTAGGCCCGGCTACGATTGCTTACAATAAAGAAGTCGTTACACGAGTTAATCTACAATCAGGACTTAAGGAATGAGGACTAGTGCCCTGCAGTATAATGTCGATCTCTATCTTACTTGTTCCACATGGAGACTATTTATCGTAGATTTCGCAAGCTTCAAATGTAGTTCTGACTTCAACTACTGTCATCTCACTGTTCCCAACAAGGCAACCCGAAATGTGTCAAGTATAACTCAATAATTCACATTGTACTAGACCTTATTAAGGGCTGCCATAGCGGAGGGCGCAAATATATTTGTTTACGGCTGCTTCTCTAGTTTGTTTGTTTGTTTGTATGTCTCGCAACATACTACGACAGTGTTTTGAAATGTAATATTCTCTTTGTTTTGGTAACTAAATAATGTCTGTATTATAAACACTAATTGGCACCCAAAGACTAATTATGTAACTCGATAACAAGCCTGTCCCCGCTCCGGTGACATACCTTTTATATAAAGTTGCTGCTTGTTGTTGCATAAAGCAATCCGCTGCAGCGCAAGCAAACAAAATCTTAAATAAAACCAATAAAAATCCTTTGTTGACCGTATACGAAAAGCGCTACAGTGCTGCGTGTTGAAAAATACCAATTTAAACCAAGTAAACGTTTGTCAAACAAAAAGTACTTTTTCAGGATGCTCTGTAGATACAGTCGACCGCACGTCAGTAGTAACAAAACCAGTATAAGCCTCGGATTGTATAAACTCCGTACTATGGTACGGAGTTTCAATAAAGTGTTACCACTGACGTGCCGTCGACTGTACATCAATTTGTTTTTTTAACCATTACCCTCTCTAACATTTTATCAGCATCGTGTTGGGGAACAAAGTTTCATAAAAAATACGGTAGGTATGTTTTTGATGTTTATAAAAAAATATTGTATACAGAAGCTGTTGGTGTACCTTTATACATAAATAAATAAAAAGTGACCGTTAGGTATTCTCAGGGTTATTGCCGTCACTGTAGTCGCAATGACACCAATAAAGAATGCGTGTACTGGTACTTAATAGGTTATATGTAACCTCGTGCTATATACATACTGTAGAGAAATAAAACGATTTCTTCACTACAAAAATACTTATATTAATTTATTGATCAAAACAACAAGAATAAAAATAAAAAAAACAGTGCGCTAAAAATATAAGATTAGCTGTCGTAAGATTAGTTTAGTCGTGGATTAGGAAGGGCTAGTGAGAAAAACGAATAGTATATCAATAGGTAGATTTTGTTTACTTTTTACGCTTTGGAAGCTGCGAGCTGCTGGTTTGGAATAAACCGCTCTTGGCGAACTGCATCCAATGCCTTGACTGACCGAGAATGACGCGCCGTTCAGCAACCTGGACCCTCAGGCATAAATCGCCTGGATTTCCTCACAGACAACGCAGCGTGACATATACGTCGATGTCAACAGTAACTGATGTGGTCGGCATTAATACCAGCCTGGTAAGTACGCTAGTACGACATCAGGTTGGGCCAAAAATTGGCCTTTTTATCTGGTCTTATACCTAAGACAAATAATAAAGGTTTCAGACCAGATAAAAGAACAGTTACGTTGAAAGAAAGGATAACGGGCCGTCGCCTTTTAAGCAATACATATCGTCGGGCGACTAGATCTCTCATGGAAGGTAACCACACTGTAGAATTCAATAAATGACTGGAGAAGGCTACATAGATTATAAGTTTCACCAGAAGATCAGTATACAGCACTACAGACTTCAATTTTGCAATTAATATTATATCCTAGAACAAACTGTCCAGTTAGGTAGTTCCATCTTCAAGAAAGAGGTCAATCGTCAAATTGGCTCGTCGACTCGGCTGGGCAGCGTTCGGGAATAAGCGCTACGCAATATCTTCTCGTCCATCATACCGCAGTGTCTCAAGACGTAAGTCTTTGACCACTGCGTGTTGCCAGTGATGTCCTATGGCACTGAAACGTAGTCACTCACATCATCATCAAGATTAAGAATTGGATAGAAGTAGCGTGACCGGTGGAAGGAATGTATATCGTGTTACCCAGTAACTGGGTCGTGGAGTTCAGATAGGCAGTCACTCCATGTAAAATACTAGTATTCTACTGCATCTGGATAGACTTGAAGGTGACCCCAAAATATTTAGGAAAAGCAAGGCAAATTTAACCTCTTTAGTTTTGAACTCTGGAATCAGGGTGCATACTACTTTATGCGTCGGGGTCGCGGGAAGGTACTAAAGGGTCACCGAGGCCCCTGGCAACACAGGCAACGGAAGGAATACGGGTGGGTTTTAGTCAGTAAGAGTCTGACACACCCTCCCGCTCCACCCAGAGCGGGAGAAGTTATTTGATGATTTCCCATCCAAAAAAAAAAAAAATTCCTTTATGCGTAAAGGAATTGCATACCCACAAATAATATTTCAAATTCAATGTGCCTAGGCTTTTCCCAAATATGTTGGGATCGGTTTCCAGTCTGACCGGATGCAGCAGAATACTAGTTTTTCACATGGAGCGACTGCCTATCTGACCTCCACAACCCAGTTACTGGGTAACACGAAATCCATTCCTTCCACCGGTCACGATTCTACGTTACATCTACCCAATTAAAAAAAAAAAATCTTAAGGAAGACATCAGGTGGTCCCACCATCTCTTTCGTGGTCTTAAGAGCCAGACCAAATATAGACCAAATTAGACCAAATATTGTCGAATATTTAGTCTAAATAAGTATTTTACTACCAGGTTTCATAGTAAAGATAAGTTTCTCTAGTTTTTAGTTTATTCTCATCTGGTTTCTCTTAATTGAGTACCTAGTATAAATAGTTAGTTGTGTTAAATCTATACTAATATTATAAAGATGAAATATTTTTTTGTTTGTTTGTACCGAATAAGCTCCGAAACTACTGGACCGATTTTAAACATTTTTCACCAATACTAAGCTAAATTTATCAGGAAGTAACATAGGCTATATTTTATTTTTATAAAATATAGAAATCCCTGCGAAAATTAAAATTACGTAACCCAAGGTATCAAAAAGTTGGCTATAAAAGTCACTCTTTAGCGTGCGCTGCGAAAACTATTAATGATAAATAAAAATAATGTGCAACATGCTTGTAGTACTCATCATTATCCAAAAAAAATCTACGAAATATATGTCTAACTATTATAGTTAACTCACAATAACCGTTTTTGTTCAAATTAGTCAATCAAAACACTGGTAAAATCAAAAGACGATGCGTGTTGATCTCTGGAACAACCAGTCGGAATTGAATGATTCTTTTTGCATTTTATGCCCAATTCTTGAGAAAGGTTAAAAAATATTTAAAATCACGCCCATCATCGTCCTTGGGAGCCGAGCAAAAAGAAAAAAAGTCAAAAAGAACGTTAAAACGAAGTAATAAGAAAGAAAGCGCATATTAATAATATTAACAATGAAACTGAAGGTTTTGTCTGTGCAATTATGGACGAAGTTATCTTGACGAATAACTACCGGAGACATATTATGAAGGACGGGACGGTTGACGTGTGTCGGGCATGCCACCGTCCAGGTGAGTCTATCAGACATATTATCTCTGGTTGTTCTCGTCTGGCTAACGGCGAGTACTTGCACAGACATAACCAAGTGGCTAGGATTATTCACCAGCAACTTGCTTTGAAATATAAACTTGTGAACTCTGAGGTACCGTATTACAAGTATGCGCCCGACCCAGTTCTCGAAAATGACCATGTCACGTTGTACTGGGATCGGTCTATCATTACTGATAGGACTATTGTCGCCAATAAGCCTGATATAGTGGTGATAGATCGATTAGCGCGCTGTGCAATGATAGTCGATGTTACCATTCCACATGACGAAAACCTCGTGAAAGCTGAGAAAGAGAAGCAAATAAAATATCTCGACTAGCACACGAGATTGTTGACATGTGGAATGTTAACTCGGCTGTCATTGTGCCGATTGTCGTTACGGCCAATGGCCTGATGGCTGAAAGCCTAAACCATCATCTCTCGAGGCTCTCGTTAGGCGGCTGGATCAAGGGCCTGATTCAGAAGGCAGTGCTCCTCGATACGGCCCGCATTGTGAGGAGGTTCCTGTCTCTGGAGTCCTAACCACCGGTAGCTTGGACCCTGCTCCCGACACCGGCGGACTACTATTTTTTATATTTTTAAATGTTTTTTATACCTTTTTTCAAGAAATATTTAAAAATATATTTTTTATGTAAAAAATAAACGAAATATTAATAATATATAAGCATTTTAATAATATTAATTTTCGGATGTAAATCTTTCGTAATTTAATATCACTTTTTTTTAGATAATTAGTTACAAAAATAAAATTGTTTATAAAATAACTCATAAAAAATACATGTTTTTCTTACAAATATAAATATCCTGTATACAACAACGCGGTACACTGCTCCATAACTTATATCCATGGATCTACGTGCTCTTTTAACCGTAGCAAGGATTGCGTTGAGCTCAAATGGGCAACAATCCAACGTGTACTAAAAGAAAATGTATACCTACGATTTGCAGACGACGGCTATCCGTTTTTTATTTCATAAAATAGGTAGGTACTACATGTAATCTGTTTTAAAATAAAACGGTTAATGACCGACTTTCACGAAAATATTTCTTAGTAAACAATACCTGTCGATACTTGTACTTTATAGTTCTCCAAAGACCTTTGAAAAAAAAGAACATTTGTGAAATTGTCACAGAAACAGGGTTAAAAAATGAAAGCTCGTGATAGGTGGTAGCACTGCTCACTGAGCACTCCAGGCACCGCCATTTTTTTCGTAATAAAACCTGTTCACCGCATTGTTTTGTATATGTTTACTGTTGTGTTGATCACACATTGAACGAAAACTAGATAAATATGTATCCATCTTGGAGTGTAGCACTATTAAAAGACGAGCTAAGGAAAAGGGAAGCGTCCACCACTGGTAAACAAGCACCTTTAGTGGAAAGGTCAATAAAATATGAACATTTTAAATGTATAGGTTATTTTCTATCTGTTAACTTCAAGTTCTTGTTTTGTTGAAGACTGGAGGAATACGACAGGAATAACCCGATCGGAGTTCAAGACTAACTCGAGGATGATCTTCGTGAAATGCTGCCCTGGAAGACCTCAGCGATTTTAATTTTAGCACTGTTCTAATCCTATAATATAACCCCTTACTAAATGTGAAAGTTTGAATGTTTCTTACTCAATTACACAAAAACAGCTGAACGAATTTGGATGAAATTTAGGACACTGATAGTATATAACCTAGATTAACACAGAATACTTTTATCCCAATAGTATGTTCCCGCGGGATAATTTCCGACCTGGACGCGGGCGGAGCCACGGGCAATAGCTATGTTAATAAAAACACACACACCCTTGATATAATTTACATAATATTACACCATAAGTGCCTGTAGGTACTGGAAGCAGACTTAGTTTTCTTGGTAGCATTTCCTGTATACTAATTTCTCCCATAAAAGTCGTAGGGTTTAACAAAGATAGCACATAGTCTCAACGAAATATAGGGTTTCCAATGTTTTCTTCAGAGAGCTTTCTCCCACAGTGTTCGTCTTTTAACATCTTTCAGAAATACATGGGTCGCCGTATTTGTTCAGTCAACAACTGCCCAACGGGTCATTTAAATTAATTATACAATAAACAAGTCGCTTGATTACAACATTTTTATAGATAAGTTACAGCTAGCTGTCAAATTCTTGGCTAGTGATATCTGATGTGCTGCAGAAAGCGATGGTCATCTGAGTCATCAGAGGATATCGCACGATATCCTACGAGGTGGCTTGTGCACTGGCCGGATGCCAGTCGGGCTAGAAGCGAGAGCCCTCGCGTTACTGCATCGGTGGCGTGAGGAGACGCGGGCGCGGGGGACTGGTGCAGCAGCAGATCAAGCTGCGCTGGTCCGAGCTCCGTTAGGTCATGGTGGCGAATTGGTGGGACAAGCTTGTGCGCCCTACCGCCAGCCTCATTAGCATCGAGGCGGTCCGACTGGTGCTCGACGACTGAGTCAGCTTGCTATTAAACATAAAGCGTGTATTTAAATTAGGCTTTCAGCTCATAATATAGTCCGTTAAACCGAAGTAGAGTTTACTTTGTTTATAGTTTATTTTAATTTTAATTTTGTTTTCTATTCTCATTCTTGTTTTGGTCTTTTTAGTGCATTACTTTTAAATTGTCTTTTTTGCAGCCGAGTTTTTATTTTTATTTTTTTTTTTACACCACATTATACTTCTTATAGATTTTCCTATAATTTATGAGTAAAGAATTATTTTTTTTCAAAATATTAGGCTCAGTAGTTTCGGAGACAAGGGTCAATTTTCATCTTTTTTCTTAACTAACTTTAAAACTATTTATTTGAAAATTAATAAAAAAATATTTGAGACTTACAAAAAGCCCTTTCATATGTAATGGATGGATATGTAACACGGTACAGCTTGCAAAACTTTCTTTTTTATTTTCTAGTTTTCACCCCATAACTGACCCTATATTCAAATATTTTACCATGGTGCCAAGCCAAATTACAGCTTTCTAGTACTAAGAGTATCTGAGCTAAGCCGCGGTCAGACTCACAGACGGACATGGCGCAACTATAAGGGTTCCCTGTTGACTACGGAACCCTTAAAAGAGGGTATTACACTATTAGGGTAATAAAACCTTTTCAGTGATAAGACATTATGAATATATATGGGTAAGTGTTCATCTCGAAAGGTTCTAGAAATCCTGAAGTCATAAGAAAATAAGTTCTTAGAACAAAATATTAAACAAAAACAATGTCAAAATAAATAAAAACAAAGTAGCATCTAAATGTTACGCCGACACAGATCTTATTAGCAGATTCTAGGAATAAAAACGCTCGCGTAAAGGGAAATAAGCCAATATAGAAAACAGCCTGTCTAACGAAATCATAGAGCACGAAGATGCCTCGCAACCGCTACTAGAAGTGGCATTGTCAGCACTTTCCATACAAACCAAGCGTGTCACTGTTCACTCGTACTAAAAGAAAGAAGAAAGAAAGAAAGAATTTTAGTCACATGCGTTTCCTCCCTCTTCATCAAATGCCCGTACCAAGCTAAACGATTTCCTTTCAACTTTCCTGTCACGTTTGAAAGTGGCGCTAGCCACTTTCAAACTTCCCTCGTATACTCATTTCTTACTTTATCCATTTTAATCACTCCACACATCCATCTCAATATTCTCATCTACTCTGCATGCACTCTTTTTTCATCCATCTTCTTCACGGCCCAGGATTCCGATTCATACAGTACGACAGGCCTTATCATTGACTTGTAAATATTCCCCTTTAACTTGAGGGACATCCGTGAGTTGCAAGTTGTTCCTGTGACCTTTTGCCATTTCATCCATCCTTAGTTGATAATTCTCGGCTCATCCTCGGTGCGTTACGTCTCGGTCTACTTTGCCATCCCCTTGGACAATCATGTTCTTGGACTCGCACAACAAAACTAATAGTCCCTAATGACGTATGGAATCTGACAGCTGGGAAGGCGGTGCGTGACAGAAGCATTTTAGCGCCAGGAATTTTACTAGTACCTACTGCGTTCTCTAAACGCTGCCGGGGCGCAGTGATTCCCTGTTCTGTGAACAAAATAAACCTGACCTATAACATCGGTATGCCACAAAGTATTAGTACTCAATGTTTGTTCTCTGAGTACTAATACTTTGTGGCATTCAACATGCCGTACACCGAGAATATCAAAGAGGTTCTTTTAAAAACACTCAAAGCCGGTTCGGAGCCTCGACTTTCAATGGAGTGTATGAATATATTATGGATCGTGGACCCGCCTTGGGCGAACAGATAAATCTTTCATTTTACACACTGTATCTCGTTATGTTTTTATTGAAATTGGGCCTTTAATCTTATTTGGGACATACGTGATTTTAATACAAATGGGTTTAGTCGGTTTTCTTAGAAATGTTTTCCTTAGCGATTAGAAAATGTTATGTTTCGAAATGGGTTTTATATTTAAAGTGTATTAACCGGTAACTCCCCATTGATTCCGAATAGAAGTCGCAATCCCGAACCCTTCAGTCCCCACTGACACCGAATAGGAGTCTTGGGCCACGCGGTTTGCAACTCTATTATAATGCAATAAGATGCTCATCCGTTATAATAGAGTTGTAAACCGCGCGCCCCAAAGACTCCGAATAGGTGTCAGTGGGGACTGACGGTTGGAGGAGTGAAACTCTTATTCGGAGTCAATGGGGACTGACTGTTCCCTACTATGGATAAATTCTTGTTTCTGTTGTCTTTCACTAAAGGATAAATTATCAGCCCCATTCGTAAACGCTGTCGAATAGTAAAGATGGAATTTAAGTTCAAAAGTCTATCTGTCTAGCCTTCCAACGATGTTGGCGTCAGCTTTCGGTCTAACCAGATGCAGGTGAATACCAGTATTTTACATGGAGACCACTATCCTATGCGATGGGCCTATGTGACCTTCACCTTCACCCATTTACTGAGTTGGACGTTACCCCTTAGTAAGACTGGTTGGCAGACTTTCGGGCTTCTAACTACTCGTAATGACTGTCAAAGATCTAGAAATGACAGCCGGGAGCACCAGTTTAAAGTGCTTTCCAAGGCACGAAGGGGGCTCAATATGTAATGGATAGTCACCCTTCCACGGACTGGCCTTGGCAAGCGGAGCTTAACCTTCAATCGACCCGTACGGCTGTTATTATTTAGCCACGAGCCCCTTAATTTAAGTTCAGAAGTATGAATTAGATAAACAAGATTACATACATAATTCATAACGATTACATTAATGGTATGCATGGAAAGAGAAATACTGACGCGATAAGTTCGACCTCGGCGTAACAGATGGCGCTAACAGTGTGCTTCGGATGCAAAGCACCTAATAAACAATGGGTTAAAGACATCAGATTTTAATTGAACTAACAACATTCGTGTTGAAATTTAATTAAGATTTCTTGCATCGTGTAGTTATCACCACATATATTATAAAATAAAGTCTCCCCACCGCGTCTGTTTATCTGAACGCGTAACTCAAAAACTACTGAACGGATTTTGATACGGTTTTCACCAGAAGACCTAGTGATTCATTAGAAAGGTTTAAGCGTTTAACAATTCATTAAGGTTGTGTGTAAATTGGCTGAAATATGATGCTGATTCTTGAAGATGTCGGAAAAAATCATACCGACTGGGAGCTTTACTGGCATGCGCCGCGTAAACTAATAGAGTTATGTAAAAACAATGTATTATACAACACTTAGGGTACTTTTAATCCCGGTAGTACGTTCCCGTGGGATATTTTCTGATATTCACGCGGGCGAAGCCGCGGGCAACAGCTAGTATAAATTAAAAATCGTCTGTAATACACGATATGACGTATTTATAAAATAAAACTAGTTTTTCTTTCAACATAAATCGTTTCTGTTCATTTACCTGGACCATTCTGATAATTTTCAAGACATTCATAACAGTTCAATGATTTTACAGTCACTACGTAAATACTAAAAATACGTTCGGGAGCTAGCGAGTACTAAATACACTATAGTTTCTAGGATACCTAGTAATTATAATAAAAGCGTTTCACACACACACGGTACACGTTTTATCGCCGTGCATCTATTTTATGATGTTTTTTATGACCGCATTTTCACGTGGCACAGAGCATGCGTTGCTTTCGAGAACATGTGCTTTGAGAGTTTGTTTACGCTTATTACGTTTTCGTGTTATACGCTAAGCTTATAAATAGTTGTTTTCCAGAGTAACAGCTTAAGTATTGTTGTGTGTTTAAA
This sequence comes from Atethmia centrago, assembly GCA_905333075.3. Lineage (NCBI taxonomy): Eukaryota > Metazoa > Arthropoda > Insecta > Lepidoptera > Noctuidae > Atethmia > Atethmia centrago. Next base: position 8,691,597 of record HG995377.1, read on the forward strand.
ATTTATGTGTAGGTATATGTCATCAAATGAAACTTCATGTTCTAATTGAAATTAATTTGTTGCTACCAACATTTGTTTTCTACACCCTTACCAATTCCTCGTTTTTAGCGTGTCCTAGGTTATTTCTTAGATCAGGCAGAGTGTCCATGGTAAAAAATTCATTTCTCCATTTCAACTTCATGTCTTCATTTTTTCGTAGCTGCTCACCTAGGTGAGGGATGGCGTTTCCATGCAACCTCCGCGAGTATTTAAGTGTCTACAATATGGAGGTAGGTAACTACCTACTTATTGTAGAGTAACTACTCTATCCACTTTAACCGGCCCATTGAAGAAGTAACTATCACATACATTTCTAATAACAAACAACCGCTCAGATCGCTTCCAATATTCGCAAGTAAGTCTCCAGCTTTCGCACAAAGCATATTTAGGCCGACTATTGAAAATGCACAGGAATAGTTTGAAATTGGAACTATGTCCGATAAATAGCGACTGACTTATTTCGTGTCATGACGGAGGGACATCATCATCTCCGCATTTATCATTTCCGCGGAATTCTGTTCTGTTATTTGAGGATTACAAAACTTGTCAGCGTGATGACCTATTTTGCACAACATTCAAGCACTAGGTAGGTACAAAACATGACGTTTATATAAAATTCTGGGTTTGAAGCAGTTAGGGAAACAAACATCCGACATTGCACTTTGTTTAAATTAATGTGCTCCCTACTTTGGTAGTGTTGATCATTAATAAAAAAAATATTATGCAGCTGCTATTATAATAGGCATTAGGTATTTATGTGTGTCGACGGACCGATGGCCAGTGGAGCAGACGAGTCCCGGTGTGGAGACCGCGTATCGGCAAGCGTAGTGTGGGACGCCCCACTATGGGACCAAACAGTATTTTCCATCTCAAAAATGGTTTTGTCGAAAGTCGTAAATCCATAGATTGTTTTATGGTTTTATACTCTCAAAAGATGGAACTTACGAATAAATTACAAAATATAAAAAAATATAAAGTTTTACGTTTATAAAATGAACCTCAAACATTGGGCATAAATATTTTCATGCCAATTAAATTACCGTTAAGGGAGTTCAACACATAATTATTCGGAAGTTTTCCAAGGAAACATATTAGTGTTATACATCATTAGATAGCTTAGAATATACACTTTGCAACCACGTTCAGTTTTTGTAAAAAAAAATATTTTTATTTAATTTTTTAATATTTTTTTAGTGAAGTAAAGAAAATTTAGTTTTTGTTAATTTCAATTGGAGTTTTCGTTGTTGCCGAAAGCAGCCGGTGTCAAGTTAATTACTCTATTAGAGACCTTATCTACTCAGTAATATGAGGATTTAAAAAAAACTTGCGCCAGAGGTGATTTTGAAGCAATAATGTCAATCGGGGAAAAATCCTCGAAAATTACGGTTCTTCTTTTTTATTATGAAATATTATATTTAGTTATTATCCTTTGATGTCTATATTGTTTTTTTCTATTTCTATGATAAAAACATACATTTGCAAATTAAAAAACTGCTATGATATTTGAAAGAATCTTCCCATGGCAATTTTGTTTGGGGTGGTCACCTTAACCACAAGTATGATAAACTATATTGCTGCGGAAGTTCTATTTATCTGTTGTGGTAAATAATTACAATCAGTACTGATTACACTATTTCGATGATAACTGTTATAATCAATTGTCCCATGGTTTTTGCACAAGGCACTAAAATATTAGTCCTTTAAATACCCGTGTATGTTCAGCATACGATTCATCAAAGTGTTCAGATACTTCTTTTCAATAACAATTAACGCATAAAAAACATTATTATCTAACAATGAGTGAATTCGTTTGTGTTCGACGCGATCTTTGTGATCAAATAATAAAAGGGAAAAGTACTTCAGACCTCAAAAAATATTTATTGGAAAATTTTCAACTATCGGAAACTGACGTTAATACTGTAATAGAGAGTATTCAAAAAAATCTAACATCGAGTTGCAACCAGAAATGGACCAAAGCTCAAAGAAAGCCGGACCGGTTCGAGAGCCTATACTCAAATTGGTTAAATGGTGAGTTTAAAGTATCATTGAATTCTTGCAGTACCTCAACCACTGTAAATTCTGGTTTGAATACTTCTGGTGAACGTGGAAGACCAACAAAACAATATGACGATTGCTCGGAAAACACAAAGAAACGAAAAAATATGGAGCTGGTCCAGGAGTATGGAATGGGACATGTCCGTAATGCTTATGTGCAAGGTTTAAGATCCATGGGGGAAAATGACGAAGCGTCGATTGTGACTATTATCAGAAATAAGGAAAAAGAAGAGAAAAAAGTTATTCTACAAAACATACTCAATCCAGATAACGCACTTTCCTTTACAAAAGAGGAAGCATTGAGTATATGCATTGAAACTGATTTAACCAAAGCACAATATGCGTACCTAAGAAAAAGGCTCGTTGATAAGAATTTAAGTTCTGTATTGCCTTCGTATCAAACACTAAGTGAAGCAAAAAAGGCTTGCTATCCGCCTGCATCCAGCATTACGGTGACAAATATAAGCGCAAAAATCAACCTGCAAGATCTCTTAGACCATACAGTCTGCCGTATTATAAGGATAAAGTCAGGATCGACTTACAATCGTCTCAAGCTTTTCACTAAATGGGGATGTGATGGATCCTCCGGGCAAAGTGAGTATAAACAAACTCTACCGGAAGAAAACGAACAAATATCGGACGCTAATTTGTTTATAGTGTCCCTTGTACCACTGCGACTAGTAGACGAAGAAACTTCTACGGTCATATGGAAAAACCCTACTTGCTCATCTGTTAGATATTGCAGACCAATTTCATTAGAATTTGCAAAAGAAACTCCCGAAAAAACTACAGCGGTTGTCAGTGAAATTGAAGCCAAAATTAATCAATTGATTCCAACTCTTGTGTCAATAGAAGACAAAGTCATCGAAGTTAAACATCAACTGTTTATGACAATGATTGATGGGAAAGTTGCTCAAGTGTTGACAAACACATCATCCAGTGCTACCTGCACTGTTTGTGGAGCAACTCCCAGACAAATGAATGATCTTTTAAAAGTTACAACGAGAGTTGAAAATGAAAATGCGTTTAAATACGGATTGTCGACGCTACACGCATGGATAAGATTTATGGAAATGATCCTCCATATTTCTTACAATTTAGGTTTTGAGAAGTGGTCTGCAACAACTCCAGAAAACAAGCAACTTAAAGAAGACAAGAAAAAATTTGTCCAAAAACGTTTCCGAGAAGTGCTTGGCTTGCATATTGATAAACCACGTCAAGGTTCCGGTAATAGCAATGACGGTAATACGGCAAGGAGATTTTTCCAAAATTACCAATGTTCTGCAGAGATAACCGGAATTGATGAAGAATTAATCAAGAGACTATATGTAATTCTTCAAACTATGTCATCGGGATTTCCTATAAACGCAGAAAAATTTGGTCAGTATACATTGGTAACCGCGCAATTATATGTAAGCAAATATAACTGGTACTACATGCCATCTTCGGTCCATAAAGTACTTATACATGGTGCTAAAATAATAGAGCATTATGCAGTTTTGCCTATAGGACAATTATCCGAAGATGCCCAGGAAGCTCGAAATAAAGATTATAAGAAATATAGGTTACATCACGCTAGGAAGTGTTCCAGATCAGCAACAAACGAAGACGTTCTGCATATTTTGTTATATACATCTGATCCTTATATATCTAGCTTAAATAAACCAAGTTTTCTAATATCCAAAGAATTATTTGACGAAGCTAAAGAATTGTTGGAAATAGAAAGTGATGAGTAGGATAAGTTTAAGTAATAATTTTTTTTTGTCATGTAACTGTTTGTTTAATAATAATAATTTAGTTTTAAACTTATTTTAAGCATAAGTGTAACTTTTATTGCTATTTTAATATAACTGTATGATTTTTTGTATGAAATTTCGTATAACTTTATTTTTGTCATTTTTTTTCGGAAAAAATATTTTTTTTAGAATGATGATGTTTGATTTCTTTTATTGCCTAGCTATTCACAAATACGTGAAAAAAAAATCAAGGAGATAAATCACAAAACAACAGAGTTATCGATTTTTGAGATGGAAAATACCGGTTGGTCCCATAGTCGCCCCCCAGCTAGATGGACCGATGACCTCAAAAAGGTGGCTGGGACAGACTGGATGCGGAAGGCGGAGGACAGGGTGTTGTGGCGCAGCCTGGGAGAGGCCTATGTCCAGCAGTGGACTGTTATAGGCTGAGTTGATTGATTGATTATAATAGGCCGAGAGCAGTCAAGTGGTAGCCCAGTGGGAACGTCCGCGACTTACGAGTTGTAGGTCGTAGGTTCGAACTCAGGCAGGCGCTTTACCTTGTGTAAATTATTTCATCACCACTGCTCTCAAAACGGTGAAGGAAAACATCGTGAGGAAACCGGCATGTCCTAGAACCAAAATTTCAAAGACATGTGACATCTACCAACCCGCACTGGGCCCGCGTGGTGGATTACGGCCCACTCGCTCTCACAGAGAGAAGGCCTGCGTCCCAGCAGTGGGAACATTATAGGCTGATTATGTATATTATAATAGCGAGCAATAAAAAGGCGTGACTTTATGTTCGTATGTATGTATGCACCTATGTGTATTTTATTAATATAATAGGTACCTAACCTTTTATAAATATTTCCTGATTAAGTCAATGTTATTATATTTGCGTTTGACCATTTTGTCATGTTTCGTCGGCCTAACCATTATTTTTAAATAAAGTACACACATACATAAACTCACGCCTTCTTCCCATGAGGGTAGGCAGAAACTATAGAACGCCACCTATTACGCTCCTTACATGCTAATTTTGCTTGGTTTACGTTCATACATCTGGTCATACGTCTGGTTTTCTGAAGTAAGTAACGCAAAAATGCAGATCTGAAAGGAAAATAAACTTTTAATTTCAGATTTTTTTAATCCTTCAAAATAATTGACCAACTCACATCACAACAATACCTACATTCAAGCAGCGAATATTGACAATACCGCGCGAAGGATTCACTCAAATACCCACCCGTGACGTCAAATGCTGTTAGCAGCGCGAATGAACGCGCACAAAAGCGTAGTACCTATAGACGGTGTCATGGCGTCAATCATGTTGACAACATCAGAAATTTCCGCCTTGTTTATACATTACTAGATTTTGCCCGCGTAGATGTCGTAAATGTCGCAGAATATTCCACGGAAACATACTACCGGGATTAAAAGTAGTATTTATCCTATAACCGGGATTAACACCCAGATCATTTTAAACGATAAATTTTACTACATATCTTTAACTTTTGACTAACTTGGACAAAAAAAGGATATTGTGACTTAACTATACTAGTTAGATATAATTATAGCCTCGAGGACGTTTTTGTGGGTAATAATGAGTACTATAAGTATGTAGTACTTTTTTGTATCATTAATAGTTTGTGCAGCGCACGCCAAATAATGACTTTTAGGCAAATTTTTGATATCTTGGGTTAAATTTTTAAAATCCTTTAATATTTTTTTTGAGTTTAGATATATCCATTACTAGATTTTGCCCGCGTAGATGTCGTAAATGTCGCAGAATATTCCACGGAAACATACTACCGGGATTAAAAGTAGTATTTATCCTATAACCGGGATTAACACCCAGATCATTTTAAACGATAAATTTTACTACATATCTTTAACTTTTGACTAACTTGGACAAAAAAAGGATATTGTGACTTAACTATACTAGTTAGATATAATTATAGCCTCGAGGACGTTTTTGTGGGTAATAATGAGTACTATAAGTATGTAGTACTTTTTGTATCATTAATAGTTTGTGCAGCGCACGCCAAATAATGACTTTTAGGCAAATTTTTGATATCTTGGGTTAAATTTTTAAAATCCTTTAATATTTTTTTTGAGTTTAGATATATCCATTACTAGATTTTGCCCGCGTAGATGTCGTAAATGTCGCAGAATATTCCACGGAAACATACTACCGGGATTAAAAGTAGTATTTATCCTATAACCGGGATTAACACCCAGATCTTTTTAAACGATAAATTTTACTACATATCTTTAACTTTTGACTAACTTGGACAAAAAAAGGATATTGTGACTTAACTATACAGTTAGATATAATTATAACCTCGAGGACGTTTTTGTGGGTAATAATGAGTACTATAAGTATGTAGTAATTTTTTGTATCATTAATAGTTTGTGCAGCGCACGCCAAATAATGACTTTTAGGCAAATTTTTGATATTTTGGATTAAATTTTTAAAATCCGTTAGTATTTTTTTTGAGTTTAGATATATCCATTACAAACAAACATACGAACCAAAAATCTAATATTTTCGTCTTTATAATATTAGTTTTAATTAACCTACTTGCATATAGAGATGAAAATGTGTCTGGATTTGTTAGAAAGAACATCTCTTTTATACAGATTAAAGTATTTAATTCATTTTTCTATCACGTCTGCCTACCGTAGTTTTTCTGTTACCTACCGTTTTGCCTACTGTGGGAAGAAAATTATACCCTTACTGTGCCGGTTATAAATCCCATGTAGCCTTCATTTTTCCAGTAACTGGACCGAATACAGACTCCAGGCTGCTACTTGTATCCTAACGAAAAAATCTAATAACACTTGGTCCAACTCAGAGATCGAATGTAAAACTCTACCGCTCAGCGGTCGTGCTTGGAACCAATAGAGCCACGCGAGACAATCAAATGACATACCTAAAATTATAATATTCTAAAGACGGACCCCTGTTTTATCTTTATTTTAAGGGCTTTATCGCTGAGCGATAAGGTCACCCTGTAACATCAGCACAATCAACTTAACCTAAAAACACTTCGTCATTCTGACATTAATACTACTTTAAAACAGAAAATGCCAGTTTGTACAGTATCCTAGCTTGTTCCGATTAAGGACAAGCCAGAATAGCATTGTACTCTCCATTATTTGTATTTTTTATTAGTTGGGTCTTTGAGGAGCGGCTAGAGAGGCGGCACGGCGTCCGCACCTTCCGCCTGATGCAGGTCCTCACCGGACACGGCAGCTTCGGTAGGTTCCTGTGTCGGATAAGGCGGGAGCAAACGCCTGGGTGTCACCACTGTGTGGATCACCCGGAGGACACGGTGGAGCATACGGTGGAAGTCTGCCCGGCTTGGGCAGAGCACCGTCGTTTCCTCGTGGAGGCGATCGGGGGCAGAGATCTCTCGCGTCCGGCCCTGGTTCAGGCCATGGTACGGAGCGAGAGGGCATGGGCAGCCGTCACCTCCTTCTGCGAAGCAGTAATGCTCGCGAAGGAGGAGGCGGGACAGTTGAGGGAAAGGCAAATTTTGCGCCCTCTCGCCCCTAGCCGCCGCAGGAGACGCCCTGGGCGTCGGTAATCCCGGGCGGATTTCCGGCCACCGTAGGCGCGGGCTTGCCGACGGTAAGCAATGGGTAGCTTGCCGTCCGATAAGGACCAGGCCCGGGTCGAAGACGCGTTGTATTCCACGCGCGCCTCAAATATATGTCAGCACAAGTGTAGGGGTCCACTAGGGCCGATGCCTGCCGGAGTCACGTGGAAGTTCGAAAGGGTTACCGAGGCTCCTGGCAATACAGGCAACGGAAGGAATACGGGTGGATTTTAGTCAGTAAGGGTCTGACACACCCTCCCACTCCGCCCAGAGCGGGAGAAGTTATTAATTTACCACCCAAAAAAAAAAGTGCCTTTACTAAATCAATTCTGCTAAGCAGATTTGTCCAACTATACCCTGGAATCTGTGGTTTGACAGTCTTGTACCAAATTCCCTTTCCTGTTGACCTCTGGTTAAAGAATTTATTCCACACATCTGTGCACTGTTGTTTTATTAATCTTATATAATCTGTATATAAAGGAGGATCATTTACCGGAATTCAAAGACAGAGCCCTAAAGAGTAAATCATGAAGTTTTTAAGAACTTCATGATTTACTATTCAAGGTTCCGTACCCGAAGGGTGCCAACGGGACCCTATTACTATGCTCCGCTGTCCGCCCGTCCGTCTGTCACAGGGCTAACATTTTTATAGAGTGTGTACTATTATAGGCGCTATAATAACAAATATAATAAAAATAAAATAAAGTTAAAAATTAAAGGAGAGTCCCTTTATTTTTCTAATAATTATTTATATAATAATTTTAAATTTCATACAAAAACATGTTTTTTTCGGCGTTCCCTTCGGCACGGAACCCTTCGTAAGTAACTCTTTAGATGCTTGCAAGACGAAGTTTTTCCATTATGGAAATGCAAATGCTTTCCTTCAATATAAACTATCTACTTATCAAGGAAATGACAAATGCAGTACTCATTTTCCTGAGTGTCCTTGTTTCTCCATTGTAAACATAGTATTTTATTTCAAAAATGATGAATCCGTTAGATATTTACTTTATTTGGGGGGCTTGTGGCTAAATAATAACTGCCGCACGGGTCAATCGATCAGGTTAAGCTACGCTTACCGCGGTTATTCCGTAGATGGGTGACCATCTTTACATACTAAGACCCCGTGCCTCGGAAAGCACGTTAAGCCGTTGGCTGTCATTTGTGGATCTTTGACAGTCGTTATGGATTGTCAGAAGCCCGAAAGTCTGACAACCAGCCTTACCAAGAGGTATCGTATTACCCAGTAACTGGGTTGTGGGGGTCAGATAAGCAGTCGCTCCATGTAAAATACTGGTATTCAGCTGCACCCGGTTAGACTGGATGCTGACCTCTACGTAGTAGGGAAAAGGCTAGACAGATAACTTACTTTATTTTACGTAAAAATCCGTGCACTTTAACGTAAGTCAAAATACGTCACTAGCTCTATTTCCAATACTCTCTGCTATCCAAAATTGTCTTCAAAAACCGGCCAAGTGCGTGTTGACCTACGCACAATGACGGGTTCCATAATTGGGATGAATTTATCCCAAGAACAAACTTAGCAATGTAGTTGAAAACATTTTCTCCCGTACATTCCTACTGCAAATGTAAGTTGGTGTACTCGTTAACTTGTAAAGCCTACTTAGCTGTGATAGTTTTCCTTTTAAGATGCTGACAACACCTAAACCGCGGTCACTGTCAGATTGCATAGAAAAGAAAGAGACGCGCGTTGACACAACGCTTGTAATTGATTGCAAAATATGAAGAAATGATCTATTTACTCAAAATTGAGTTGAGTAATCGAAAATAAAGAACAACCAAGTTCTGCATTCAAATAAGACGTTCTTGTTATTAATTAAATACGTAACGTATGTTGATATTTAATACAGATATTTTGGATTAGAAGTCAAGGTAAAAGGTTAGTTTAACGTTACTTTGTATCGAGATTTTTTTTCAAAACGTGCTTTGGTAACAATCAAGTTCTGGGAAATATGTTCAAAATTTACATATATTTTTTCCGCTACCACAAACTATACAAATTTGGCAATTTTTTCATAAGAGAAGCCTATTTTGGTCAATTGGGTCTTGTCTGCGCCTTAACTTCGTTATATATTGTCGTGATTTTTTTCACATACCCAAAAACAACCATTTAACTGGCAGGGTGGGACACTTGACACTTACAAAATTTAGTTCTTTCACAAACGGATCCATGAATCGAAAAATGGTTTTCACACACCCCCAATATTTTTAAACGACCTTTCCAGCGACACCCCACAAAATGGTAAAGACGAGAAAAAAACATCCCCACTTTATGTGTGACAACCTAAAAATAACATTTTAAGATTTTGTTTTACCACTTTGTCAGCGTGGTTAATCATATAGCCATGCCAAATTACAGATTTCTAGTACTAAGAGTCTCTGAGCTAAGCCGCGGACAGACAGACTGTAAGGGTTCTTTGTTGACTAGGGAACCATAAAAAAACAAGCTTCCATCAAGAATTTCAAAACATCATCCAACATCACAATAGAAAAGTGACACGAAAAAAGAGAAAAATCCTTCAAAAAGTCAGTTTCAAGTCTAAGCTCCATTTTTTTCAACCAGGAACCCATAAAAGGCGAATACAACACTGTCATCTCATGCTGCGCGACAATTTGTCACCGTACAACCGCTTGCCGGTGACTGCAACGACAATATACCAGCACTGTAGCAAGGTACGGAGTTTTCATTAATAATGTTTTTTGTTGTGTACCCAGGCGTTTTCTGAAGCTAAGTAAAATGTATTGACGTAAATAAGTATAGATTTTTTGTTGGTATTTATTGACTTTCTTTGACGAGGGAAAGATGTCTTGATTTTCATGTTAAAAGTAATCACTTGTAGGTACACTGAAAGCTATAGAAAAGAGACCAAACTAAATCATGTATGTTGGGAGCAGTCGGGGCCGTTACCACTGGGCCACCATTCTTTTACGAGTTGGAGTCGAGGGTTCGAACCCAAGTAGGCGCTTTGCTTTGTGTAAATAATTTCATCACCACTGCTCTCAAAACGGTGAAGGAAAACATCGTGACGAAACCGGCATGTCCTAGAACCAAAAAATCCGAAGACATGTGACATCTATCAACACGCACTAGGCCCGCGTTGTAGATTACAGCCTACTCCTCAAAGAGAGGAGGCCTGTGTCCCAGCAGTGGGAACATCTTTATAGGCTCATTATGCATGTATGCTTACCTACTATTGGTTAACAATACTGTACCTATTGTAAATTAAACTGACGAATAACACAACTTTAAACTTGTGGCATTTTAACGTTACATTAGACAAATAAGGCTGGAATAATTTCACTAGAAAACTGAAACAAATGAGACAGTATTTTCGTGCGGTGTTACTATTTGTCACTTCGAGATTGTACCTACGTTGGTGACTCAGTGGCGACTAAAAACTGCAGGTATTACTCATATGATGTTCCAGTTTACTGTTACTATAGTAGGTAGATTTTACTTTTACCTACTAACTTATTTATGTTACTTTTACCGTTTTGTGCCCTTTTTGGGATTGAAAAGATTCTTTTAAGTAATGACTATTTAAATAAGTATTCAAATCAAATCAAATCAAAATATTTTTATTTCACATAAACCTACATGGGCACATATGAAACGTCAGAAGCTAGGTGCACGGTTCCAATTGGTCGTTTCCTATGGAGAAGAGCCGGCAAGAAACTCCACGGTTACTCTTTTAAAAATAATTGGCTTTTAATAGGTATGGGAGGACAGTGTAGGCCTGTCAAGAGTACCAGATACCTAACAAAAAAAAAGAAAAAGGTCTACAAAATATCTAGTCTATTATGCCTACATATTATTTTCTAAACCACTTGGGACTCCCAAATATTTTGAAGTTTTTCATGGTATTTATACATAGGCATCATTTAGTTCTTCTTGTAATGATTTTCATTGCCATTATCTACCTCGTGTCAACAATGTTAATCCGGTAACAAATGGCACCCTACGTCTTATCTTTATCAAAGGGGAATCGAGAATACGTTAATTTCACACCACAGAATGATACGTTTGCTTCGTCACTTTTCAGAGGAATACGGTAAAAGATGTATAACGGAGCACCAGGACCATTCGGATTTTTAGAAACCGTGACATCAGCAGAGCCGACGTCACCATCTCTACCGCTAGGCTCACTCATTGCAAAAATGAATACACAAAATCTATTTAGTCTAGCTTTATTCTTATTACTGGGAAACACAATTAAAAACAGCGTTAAAATCTAAAATAATAATTGTAATCGTACTCACAAGATATTTTAGTGAAAATACCTCTTGTCCTTACAAAATTCTCCTTCTGAATGTGTCCTCGCAGCGGCTCGCCATTTTTTTAAATCTTAATACCTATCCAAAAAAGGCGTCGTCGTTGCGAAGTCATTACACTTATTTTTTAACAAATTGCAAGTAACATTGATTGAAGTAACAAATTATGATTTTTTAATTCGTTTTACTATTTTGAGCACTTGATTTTAACATTGAATTAATTCTCTGTTACTTAAAACATTTAAAGCTTTTAAGCATGCGCCATGTTTTCCGCTTGACCAACAGTAATTCAATCAACTGTTTCCGTTAAACAAAAATTAACTAAAAATCATTTTTAAACTCACGCATATCGCTTATTAATCAAGAAATGAGTTTAGCAATAGATAACTTTTTTTAAAACCTAAGTTTGAATAAACATTCAATTATGGTTTGCAGTTATAGTAACCGCAAATCTAACACGGCTTTTTACATTGAAAAGTAGCAAACTGACTACAAAAATCAAATCTAAACTATTTTAAAACTATCGCAACATATTTAACTATTAAATTTGAACTTAAAGTTAATATTATTGCATTTTATGTTGGGCTTGCGTCGACACGGCCATTCTGCGAGACGGTGTGCGTGCCCTGCACCAGTCGCGTTTCTGAAAAAGAAATTTTTTTTTTTTGAGCTAGGCATCCATTCACAGGTACAGGCTGACAACTTGTTTGTGGTCAGAGCTGCTGTTGTTTCAAAATGAGTTCAAAAAGTTCTGTACCTTAGCACAATGTAGCCTAAACTTTTCAATGATAACCGATTCCAACAATCCAAGTTATCAGCCATTACTTTTATACCTTGTTAGACTAAAACATAAGGTTATGTAGTTAGGTATTCTAAGTTACAGATATCGAAGTGAATATTTATGGTTCATATGAGTAGTAAATAAATAGGATTTACTGTAAATAGGGAAGTGAGTGAAGATATTGAAGTGCTTGTAACGCTACACGGTTACTCACACGTTTATTTAGTTATGTCAACGCAAATGCTCCACGCATACATGCATGACTTGATTTCTCGTAGACAGGGATGATGCTGTGGTGCTGGGCGGTCTTGTACGCCGTGGTCCACAGAGGCTATAAAGGAAAAGAGAACTAGGGTGGTGCTGATGCCTTATATTTGTGACCGTGGTCCTTGAGAGGTTCTAAGAGAAACGAAGTAGGAATCAAGTTTTTATGTAGCTTTTTATGCAGCTTGTTAGGGTTTGATGCTGTGGTGCTGGGTGGTCTTGTACGCCGCGATCCACAGGGGCTCTAAAGGATTTGGAAAGGACGTTGCTGTGGCCTAGGCCTTATTATTTTGACCGTGGTCCACAGAGGCTCTGAAAGGAGTGTAGGAGGGGAGCGGGGAATACAGATCGTACAGTCTTACTATTTTGTAGTGTATGATGGTGTCAGCCAGTCAACAAAGACAAAGGCCAATAACGAATATCCCTATTATTGTTGCTGTCTTATAAGTCATTCAAGCTTAAATTCGCAGTTAGTATCAAGATAATAGTAAGAAGGGAGAAACTCACATTGTTTAAGGGTCCAGCAGCTGGGCACCTTGAGAGGTAGACGGCTGTGGCTCCTTCGACGGCAGCGTACTGATGATCTGAGATGTAGTTTGTTGTAGCGTGTCATCAACCAAGTTCGTCGATGAGTCATCAGCTGGCTGGGCGGCCATTTGCTGAGGGTCATCTTCGTTATTCGTCGACACGGTCTCCTGCTCGCCTGGTTGTGGTGCTCGGCGCAGTTGGTCGTGAGCGACGTTACGTGGACGCCCTCTGCCGGTCACACGCTTCACTATGCATCGGTCGTTGTCCAGGATCCTGTATATCTCGTATGGCTCGCTGTATTTCAAGTCTAGAGAAGTCTGGTTCCAGGGATTGTTCTTGAAGAGTAAGTACTCTTCTGCGAGGAGATAACGTAATCTCCTCGCTGAATCGGACGCATTTTCGCCTTGCTCCTGTCAAACCGCTGCTTGTCATATTGTCCCGCAGCTGTCATTTTCTCTTGCACGTGTTGCTCAAGCAAGTCAAAGTCTATGCATTCGTTATTAATATTTACTAACCTTAGTAGTTCTGGGGGCACACTGTGTTGGCGGCGGGTCAGTAGTATAAGCGGTGCGACACCCGTTACTCTATGTGGAGTGCAATTAAATGCGAGCTGTAAAGCTTCGAGCGCCGTCTGCCATTCTTCAGTGTCATAGTTTTTGATCATGGTTAATGCGTTTTTCAAAGTGCCCATAATTCTTTCGACCTGGCCGTTTGCTCGGCTTACTCCTGGCGCAATGGAATGTATATCGATTCCGAAACGGTCCGAATGGACTTTGAACTCACCAAGGAACTCTAGACCTCCATCCACCACGACTTGCACTGGGGTTCCGAACAGGTGCATGACACGTTTCAAAGCTGCGAGACTGCTGCTTGGGCTCTTGTCATTTGAGTAGCTAAGCAAGATGTATTTGGTGTATGCGTCAATCATAACAATTACATACTCATCTCGTCCCTCAGCGCTTCTCGTACCCAGCTTGCCAGTAATATCCATGTGGATGACCTGAAACGCTGCAGTGGGCTTCTGAATCGGATGAAGCTGGGCTTGGATAGCACCCGACGGTCCTTTCGAGCTCTTACATACAACACAATTGTCTACAAACCTCCTGACGGTGGTATTCATTTTGTGGAACCAGTAAGTTTCCCTCAGCTTCTGTAACGTTTTCTCCCATCCGGGGTGTTGCAAAGCAACATTGAAAGAGTTTATCAGGCTCCACTGTAATGACCTAGGGACTACAATTGGTTTATCTATACCTAGTATAGAATTTGTGAAAGTTTTCTTAAGCACGCCTTCTTCCAGGATGTAGCCTTCGGCCGGGCTGTCGTTGCTCATGGTGTCTATAAGTGGGCGTAGTACGTCGTCGCGGCGCTGCTCGATCTGCAGCCACTCAGTGTCTCTGGTCATGAAGTTGACGGATATTTCAGTGAATGGATTCCTACTAAAAAAATCCGCGTGCTGTAACCGCTCACCTTTCTTATATTCGACCTCGAACTCATAATTCTGCAGGAAGGCCCACCATCTATGGATTCGAGAAAGGAAATCCTTTTTGTTTTTGGACGCTTTCAAGGCGTTACAGTCTGTTATTGCCTTGAATTTTCGGCCGTACACGTAATGCCGAAAATGCTTGACTGCCCTTACTACCGCCAAGGTCTCGAGCTCGAACGAGTGGTAACGGCTCTCGGCGTCGGTGGTGCGCTGGCTCATGTACACGACTGGATGCTGGCGACCGCCGACGGTGTGCACGAGTACCGCCCCGTATCCGATGCTGTTGGCGTCCGTGTAGAGCTCGATTGGTGCGTCTTCCTGAAATAGCGTAAGGGTAGGCGCAGTAAACAGGTGTTGTATGGTATGGTTTCGAGCCTCATCATGCCTTTCGTTCCATTCCCACTTCGCATCGTTCTTGGTCAGTTCATAGAGACGAACCATCACACGCGAGAAATTGGGAATGAAGCGTCTGAAATATCCGGCCAATCTGTTAAACTGCCTAACTTGTTTGACAGTTTTCGGGATCGGTGCCCTCGTTAAGCCTCCTCCTTTCTTGGACTAGGACTGACTTGTCCGTCTGCAATAATATTGCCCAAATACTCGATGGAACGTTTAAAGAAGGCAGTTTTATCAACATTGTTAGAAAAACCGGCTTTTTGGAGGGCAATCAATATGCGTTCGATATGGACTAGGCCCTCAGCAAATACCCTACATTTTGATAAAACGTCATCAACATAAACCTGGCAAACCTGGTCCACCGAGCTCAGGAGGTGAGCTAGAGTCCTATTTATGCAACGCTGATAGACTGACATCACGTTACTGAGTCCGAATGGCGTGGTCAAATGTTCAAATAGACCATCCGGCGTAACAAAGGCTGTTTTCTCAATCGAGCCCTTTGAAATACGTATCTGGTGAAACCCAGCTGCCATGTCTAATGTCGAGAAATAATAACCCCCCGCCAGTTGATCAATTTGATCTGAAATGATCGGTAACGGATAGCGGTCTCTCAGAGTGTTTCTGTTTAGTTCGCGGTAGTCCACGCACATGCGGTCCCTTCCATTTTTCTTTTTGACCAATATTATTGGGCTTGAAAAAGGTGATTTACTTTCGCGGATAATTTTATGCTCGAGTAATTCATTGACTATTTCCTGAACTTTTTCGCGTTCAACTGGGCTCTATCGGTAAGACCTGCGTTCGACACACTTGTTATCATCTTTTAAGTGTATTTAGAGCTCTCCGGTATTGACGCGAGAATTAGGGGACCCGTGAATAAACAAGTTTTTGAACTTGTTCAACAAAATTTTTAATTCGTTGATTTGATCGTCATCAGTTAAGTCACAATCTAGGTTATCAAACGTTTCACATTGAGATCGCACATGGTAAACAACCGGTTGATGAACCAAAGTTGCTCCCCGAGAGTTCACTAGCACGCTTAAGTTATTTTTCTCCACTAGATTCATACCTATCAGAATTTCTGAGCACACTTCGTAGTCCGGCACCACGTGGAATTCAAGTTCTATATGTAAACTATCGATGACACAAATCGTAGTCAATGTCGAAAGAGATATCACCGTAAATTGACCTAATCCCTTCAAGTAGCTTACTCGATCAACTCGTTTCCCTGGTAGTTTAGCAGCTACAGACTCGCGTATTACTGAACATTCGGCTCCACTGTCAAAAATCGCTAGAATGTTAAAGTTCCCAGCTACCACTGGAATCGAATTCAATTTAGATGTAACTACACAGTTGACGTTGGAAACCACTGCGCGTTCTCGCTTATAACATATTTCATAAGTGTGACCTGTCCTTGAACAGAACGTGCACGTAGGTTTTTGAGGTGCGGTTTTATTATCATGTTGACGCAGTTGAGAATTATCCTTTTTGTCACGGAAACGACATTCACGTACATCATGACCGGGCTTTTTGCAGATTTAACAAAACAGCGAGGGCTTATCAGAACGTGGTCGCTTAACGGGACCCGGATGTGCACCTGATATACCCAGCTGAGGTCGCTTAATGTTTCGTATAGAAGATGCAACCGAAATAAGTTCGGGTACTGATGTGGCCCTAGCATTTAACAGTTCGATTCTCAACCGCTCATCTCCAATGCAACCGATAACTGCCTCAACTGCGTCATCGTTCGATAACTTATCCTTAGTAATACGTCTCCATAATACCCAAGCTTGTGACAAGAATTGCGCGATGTCTTTGGAATTATCATAATTATGTTCCCTAAAGCGCACAATGTCTCGGGAGTATCTATTCTCTGGTTCAAAAGTCGTTATTAGAACATCACGCAATTCATGCCACGTCGTGGTAGACACAAGCCAATTGTCAACCCATAACCTCGCGCGATCTTTGAGCAAACTACCAACTTTTATTCTCACTTCATAATCGCTCAGGCCATAAGTTTTCATGGCTGTGGTCACATGTTGACACCACTCTCTAACACCAATATTGGTGTCTGGATCGTATGACGGCAAAAACACATCATTTATTTTGACTTTAGGCGTATCTGGTATTATGTCGTGATGCGATCGGACATGTGCTTCATCATTTGCAACATCTGAGTGAAAAACTCCGTCGGTACCCCATTAACAGAAGTGATTAAGTTTTCATTATTCAAGTCAGATGGACGGGCAGAAGTGGGGGTCAATCCCACTTCTGATAACGGAGAACCGGGACCATTCGGATTTTTAGAAACCGTGATGTCAGCAGAGCCGACGTCACCATCTCTACCGCTAGGCTCACTCATTGCAAAAATGAATACACAAAATCTATTTAGTCTAGCTTCATTCTTATTACTGGGAAACACAATTAAAAACAGCCTTAAAATCTAAAATAATAATTGCAATCGTACTCACAAGATATTTTAGTGAAAACACCTCTTGTCCTTACAAAATTCTCCTTCTGAATGTGTCCTCGCAGCGGCTCGCCATTTTTTTAAATCTTAATACCTATCCAAAAATGGCGTCGTCGTTGCGAAGTCATTACTCTTATTTTTTAACAAATTGCAAGTAACATTGATTGAAGTAACAAATTATGATTTCTTAATTCGTTTTACTATTTTGAGCACTTGATTTTAACATTGAATTAACTCTGTTACTTAAAACATTTAAAGATTTTAAGCATGCGCCATGTTTTCCGCTTGACCAACAGTAATTCAATCAACTGTTTCCGTTAAACAAAAATTAACTAAAAATTATTTTTAAACTCACGCATATCGCTTATTAATCAAGAAATGAGTTTAGCAATAGATAACTTTTTTTAAAACCTAAGTTTGAATAAACATTCAGTTATGGTTTGCAGTTATAGTAATCGCAAATCTAACACGGCTTTTTACATTAAAAAGTAGCAAACTGACTACAAAAATCCAATCTAAACTATTATAAAACTATCGCAACATATTTAACTATTAAATTTGAACTTAAAGTTAATATTATTGCATTTTACGTTGGGCTTGCGTCGACATATATAATATCTTTATTTGCATGAAAACGGTACCTACAATACATTCTTAAGAATAAGAATTCAGCATGCAAACTTACAATAATGTTATAAAACTACTATTTATGCATGCCTTCGCATTTTTGGTTCTAGGACATGCCGGTTTCCTCTAGATGTTTTCCTTCACCGTTTTGAGAGCAGTTGTGTTGAAATACTTTACACAAAGTAAAGCGCCTGTCCGGGTTCGAACCTACGACCTACAACTCGTAAGTCGCAGCCATTACCACTGGGCCACCACTGCTCCAAAAATGTATGTTCAAAAATCCCAGAGTCGATTAAATAAAATCTTATGTGGGGTAAAAAGGGCATTAATTGTAGATAATAATAATGAAATAACTTTAAAAATTATACCCATAATTGGCTACAATATTTATTTTTTTAAATAATAATGATTTTCTGCTCCTTTCATGTACAGTCGTCGTTCAGAGTCGGCGAAACATGCCTGTCTCGGTTAGCTGTATATTGAATACAGAAAAAGACACATGTAAAAAAGCATACGTAGATTTTTATAACAAATGATACATCGTTGTTACATATCAGTGAGACAAGGAAAGTCCCTAAGATCAAAGTGATTAATCTCTAATCTTATAAACACTACCCTTTGCATATTATGTTCATCTGCATAGTCTGCCTCCTTAGTTTCTTGATATGCATTAATGAGGGCTGCGATTCTGTTCGTCGCTGTTTTGTTCGGACCATTGTCAATAGTCACGCCTTAGATATTAGGACTTGAGAGTCCTAATATCTGAGGCGTGACGTAGCAACATTGTAACGAAAGTCAGTTAAGGACTTAGGTCCTTAACTGACTTTCGTTACGTTGTTTGGATGGTGAATTATGGGCAAAATAACCGCATGATGCACTACCTATCTCTTTTTGACCACAGAAAACTCGTTATGCGACACTTGCAATGTTGCCGCTTTTTGCACGCTGTGTGTTATGATGATTACTCTGTGAGAAACTAATTTCACATTTGATTCCTGCCATGTTGGCCTATCTTACATATTATGTATTTTTTAATCGAGGCTAAGTTTTTTTGGGCATTCTCCTTTATAATTAACAATATTTTTAACACTGCATTGTCTCCTCACACCTGTATAAAATAATTCATTATTGCCGTTACAAGGAAAAAGGTACAAAACTCCTAATACTAAGTACTTATCTCAAAATGTAATTAAATTACGTTGAAAGAACCTTTAGGGAAAAACAAAAGGAATGTTGACAAGAATGCCTCATTAATTGTGAACTAATTTGATATTAATTACTAAGGGGTAATTAGCCTGGAAAGTTTTGGAAGTCGCGTTTTGCGATAAGAAAATGGAAAAACGTGAATAGGATTCTTTAATTGATTATGTTAAACGGAAAATCATTTTTGAAAATACTTATCATTTTTATTTGTGTAATTTTACAATGACACTAGTTGTGAGTAGGTAAAGAAAACTTCTTTCAGTATGATTTTTTTCTATTGCATGAAATAATAAAACAAGACTAATTTAATTTCAGAAGCAAAGCTCTGTGCAATTTCAATTATTAAAAAAAAAACACAAAGTTACACTCGGCATTTCCTTCTGAGTAGAATTCAACAAGATTCTAAATATGTTCAAGGTTTTCATAAACCGTTTGTACAAAATATTCATAATTTATCATTCCTTACTAAGCACGGGGCAACTCGGCGGCGTGTTCGTAAAACTTAATTACCATCGGCGTGTTCTACTTACCATCGAGCTGTAAATCCTATAGTAACATCACAGTGTAACTACGTACTTCTTATCGTCATTACAGATATTTCATTACGTTAAAAAAAAACAACCGACTTCCAAATAAAAAACGTTATTTTTCAATTTATAGTATTTTTTTTTAAAGTTGTTTGTTTTTGTTTTTTTACTTTTTAGTTGTGATACCTACCACCAATTTGTATACCACTACTTGATATGTAAACGGTGACAGGAAGTTTTATAAAATCATCAACTTACATCAAGTGAACTAAATACCTACATGTTATTAAAGCCTACTCAAAAAATACCCAAGCAAAGTTAATAATATTTATTCGGGACCACCACGCGAGCTTCCTCTACCAAATGCAAATTGAACTATTGCATGACACAACATTAACAGGACCAGTGATTTCTTACCATAAGTCATTACGTATACGTCTGTGCGACGACCGCGAAACGGCCAAGCCATACATTTTGACCAAGATCTAAGGTTTGTAGAGTTAGGGGTTTGGCTCTACATAAGATCTGATAACTTTTTAAAAAGCGTTATGTCAGTCTTGGCAATCTACTTTACATAAAATGTTTTTGGTGGGATAATAAATCACAAAGTTACACACGGCATTCCCTCTGCGTAGGTATAATTCAACAGTAGATTCTAAAGTATGGTCAAGGTTTTCATAGACCAGTTGTTCAAAATAATAAATATTAAAACTTCAGTTCAGCCATTCCCGATGAAACACGAGGTAAATGATAAACGATTTTATTTCTGAAGGTTGTACAAACACTTTTACATGTCAATCATACTTTAAAACTAGATGAGGTCGGTGTTTCCTATCTGACTACTCTGAGAAGAAAGGCCGATCTTGGTCAGATCATGTGAAGACCATGTAGATTGGTGTTTGAAATGGTCTTTTGAGAAAAGAACCACACAGATTGAGTGGACCTGTCCAGTTAGTGCACGCATTTGTCAGTAATCGTGCAGCTCAACTCAGAACTTAAGGAGCCCAACATTTGACTAACAATACTAAAGAAAGGACATTTGGGTAGGCCGCATATACTCGTAGTACTCAAACTGCCAGACCATCATTAAAACTAATTGAGAGAAAAAAAACAATGACCCATATAGGCCTCACATTGACAATAATGAAAATAATATAATACTTTACAAAATAAATTTTCATGTTATTGTATACAGGGTGGCAATTTAGTCATCCACATCTGTCAAAGGAGTGATTCTACCCATCATACTCAACTTTCGCTATGAACCTCATATGACTCGGGGAAAAAATAATAAAATCCTATACAACAGTAGACAGCCTATTTTGGGGCATGTATGATATTTGTTTTTTTTTACGAAATGGATATGAGTTTCTTAGCGAAAGTTGTTTAGTATGACAGGTAGAATCGCCCCCTTGACGGACGCAGGTGAATAAATCGCCACCCTGTGTAAAATGGTATATAGAAACAAAAACAAGATTCACTGTGTAAATTTATTGCAGCAGCTCAATCCCAAGATTTTTGTCCTCAATATACACGAGTATATTGAGGACAAAAATCTTGGGATTGAGCTGCTGCAATAAATTTACACAGTATACAGTATATACAATTTTTTCATAAAGGCTACGAAGCCTTTATGAAAAAATTGAATTTATTAAAGCTTAGTTCTTGAATGTGGCTAGGAAGTTTATTATAAAAACGTATACATCGACATCTAAACGAGCCACCTATTTTCTTGAGCCTGGTTGTAAGAACAACAAATTTGAGTTTGTTCCTAGTAATTACGAACACGCCTTCTTCCGATGTGGGTAGGCAGAAACTATAGAAGGAGCGGAGCAGGTGGCGCTGCTCCGCTCCTTACATACTCCTTTTGCTGCGCCTACGTTCATACACCTGGTCATACACACACGCCGGTTGCGAGTACATACCTACTACTCACCAGACCTTTCTGAAGAACAGTACAAGTTAATCACTATCATAAGTACTATATATAAGGGGACATCTCTTAGGGCGTCCCGTCCCGGTGTTTCTCACCGCTCACTCACTCACCTCCGCTTTGTAAATATCTTTCGTCAGTCGCTTTATAGTCGTATTTATATTATGGATATCACTGTGTTTTTTAAACATATTAATATTTTTATGTGTATACAAAAGATTTTCATAAATTTACAGAGAAGGCACAGTCATTATATTAATCTCTTTAAATTTGTCTGTGAAGGAGTATCTGGGACAATTTATAAATTTATAGAATTGCCCTTTTTTACCGAGGAGGTTATCAATTTGACATGTTTATATTTGTATGTGTCGTGTTTTTTTGGATGTCAGTTGGTTTTTTTTGTAAAACGTTTTTTATTTTTCACTTTTTAGTGGGTCAGTTTGTAACTTATATAAGTTACAACAGCCTAATGTCAACTGATCATCACCTATTACGAAATAATTATTTTCTTGATGCAGGGACGTTAATTGTTGAGGATTTCTTCTGGTAAGAACCAGGAGAACTGCCACTCACCATTGAAGAGCATAAATAGCTTAGTAACCATGTTAAAGTATCTAATCGAATCGCAACTCGTGAAATACATCTTATTAAGTAGATCCGGTGGCCATCTGTGACCAATTCCACTCCATCAAATGGTGCTTTCCGAGAGCAAATGCACAAATTACTATAAAAAATTACCTAAATCGCTATAGGTGTGCCTTTAAAATTTGAGGATTTCCCTCGATTTCCATGGGATCCCCTCATCCGATTATGACTTGGTGACAATAAGGCCACCTCGGGAGTATACCCTTTAAAACAAAAGAAAATGTTTTTTTTTTAATCGGTCCACAATTGACGGAGAAATAGGCGAAAAAAAAAATAAGAATCGGTCCACAATTGACGGAGAAATAGGCAAAAAAAAAAATAAGAATCGGTCCACGATTGACGGAGAAATCGGCGATATGTTCGCCAGTTTTGCCATAAAAAAAACATATGGGCGGCATTTTGCCACAACAAAATACCGTACGACATCACACTATGAAAATAACTGAAGTCTTTTATTATACTTTAGTTATTTTCATAGTGTGATGTCGGGCTGTCTCTAAGTCAGTTAAATCACACACATTTTTCTAACGGCCTGTGCTGTAATAATCAAGCATCAGTCAACTTGGCAAATGAGAATTTACTGAATGTGTACACTATATTTGTACACATTCAGTAAAATGTAACCAACCAACTTGCTCAGTCCCTCTGCTAATAGAACCTCGTTTATGTAACAGATGGCGCTACCATTCACTGCCGATCTTATAAACGTTTTCATGAACAAAATTTTTCTATCATTAAAAAAAAAGGCAGAGGAAGGGTTCCCAAAATTAATGTTATAGATTTGGACACTGCCTAAGATTCAGTTGTTAACCTCGAAGGATACTTTTCAAAAAATATTTTTGTATCAAACTAAAGGTGACTTAAATTCCTATAAAGTGGTCTTTGACATTGATGTGGGTTAAATGGTATAAAAACTAGGAGCGTAAAATAATTCCATTGTGTTATAGCGGATTATACGCTCAACGGTAAAATATTATGTTACGTAGGTTTGATGTGGAAATCCATCCAAAATCCTTTTACCTTCAAAAATTTATAGTCCTGCATGTCCGACTAAAACCAAACGCCTGGCAACTCTAATCGCATGTAACAAAATGGTCGTGTCAGAAAAAAAGTTATAAAGTTAAAAAATAAAATACTATATCATAAACTTGTTTGTGAACGGTTGAAAATGGCAATTTATTTTAAGTGCACTTTCATCGGGCTATTTAGGCATACGTTGGCTAGGGTACGTGCACATTACCTACTTACTTACAATTATTAAATTCAAATTCAAATACATTTATCGGTGTGATTTTTGGTAACTACAGTTTTTTTTTTAGATGTTACTGAGAAGACGCGTGTTATTATTATTGCTGTCTTTGCTGTTAATTTTCAAGTTAAAATTCGTATAGTGTGAGCAATTATAAATGTGAGTAAAATCGTTTGTTGTACTCATCGGCATCGTTTGCCAAGCATATTATGCATCATATTAATAATATTATTAAGCATGGATAGAATTTTTTACTAATTTTTACCAACTTTTATTTTACGGATTTAGGCTATCTACTGTTGTGTATTTAAGATAACTAATAAAACAACTCCTTCTTTCAAAAAAACTTTCATTTTCGTTTATGGAGTGTCATAATAAAAAAAACTGCTCACTACAGAGCAGTTCTTTATGCGATGTGCTTTGTATGTATATTTTTTAATTACATTATTATGTAGTAATAATATAATAATATTTAAAAATAGCATTTAAGTAATGATCGGCCCCGTTACCACCTTCCTCACTCACACGCCTATAATATTTTCTCTCTCTTATAGTTAGTGTAGATACGAGATTATAGAGGCATGAGGAACAGGGTGTAAAGTTCATTCATCCTCCATAGAAAAGGGACGATTCTCCAACCAGACAGGAGTCGTGTCTGGTGGGCAACTGTCCGACGGTTGATGTCGGGATGTTGTGTATATGCTAGTTGTGCGGTAAACTCTGCTTGCACGATGCAGGATTTTGCGTGACGTCAGTGTGTTGCGTAGTTCGCATGTGGTGATGTAGATGCGACCACAAGATAATCAGAATAACCCACTTGACTATGATTTGCCTTATATTTATCTACCTTCCTTAGCAGACGAGTAAATTTAAATACACGACAAAGAGCTAATGACTCATAACAATAATTTGTTAATGAGTCAACCAGAAAAGACACAATACTATAATATGAACAAACCTTAACGAAATTCTTTGCATGCTAGCCGCCATTACTTTACAGTAACCTGAAAGTGTGTTGAAGTATTCATAACGTACGCTATTATTCTAAGCAATAATTAAGAGCCATTATAATACAAATTGCCTCTTTAAGTTGTAACTAGTACACATTATTTTGATGTACTTCAGTATAAAATAAACCCTTGAGTGAATTATCGTAAGGTGTTAATTCGATTCCAACTACATACAGTTATTATATTATTAAAACAATAATTTTATTTAAGTACACAGCAATAATAATTTTGCATAAATTACTATATTAAGTTTTAATCACTTTATGTTCATCATATGTATCAAATAAAGCAGATTAATAAATTGTTCGTTTACAATTATATGCATGCGTGCTTAAATATAATAAATATATTAGTTTAATTGTTTGTTTTATTTAACCAGCATACATTAGCTCTGGACCGAAAGAGCTAGAAGTAATTTTTCAGGCGCATGCCTAGTAGTTGGATGATGCAGTTATGAAACATTTAATTACTCCTATGACTGCCATTTACTCTATGAAGTAGAAAATAACACTTTTATTGATTAAAAAACCTACAAGTACAAGCTAAAGCAACCAACATGACTCCTTGCTTCATTGCTCGTTATATACACAAGCGGTTCATTTTGTCTTAAGCCTTGCGTGGGAAAGGAATCCTTTTCTCCTTAATAACTTGTACGTTGGATCTTATTACGCAGCGTACGTGTCTCCCTGTTTGATTAGGTGTCCTCATGCAAGCAATTTGGAAAGAAAATATAAGGTTACTCATTCATTTCATTGATAAACATGGGTTGTTTCTTGGAATATGTGTATTATGCTGTGATGGCTTCAATTTGAACGAGACTAAAATTTTTGTATTCAAAATGTATCCTTATGTCGATGCTTAAAAACAAAATTCTGTTTTTTTTTGTTTATGTATAGAAAATTGTGTTTTTTTCTTCTATCATTTTAATATTTAACTTGGAAACATATATTATAAAAACAACTTAAATGAAGTTGTATCAAATTATTATTTTTGGCTAAAATCTGTTTTAGCACTCCGCCTTTGACCTCTTTTTTTTTTGATCGTGAAATTATCGAATAACTTCTCCCGCTCTGGGCGGAGCTGCCTTTGACCTCTGGGTCAGATATGCCAGAGTTAAAAAACAGAATTTTAAACATGACGTAGTTTAATAAAAATGCGTATAATTTCAGTCATCTACGAAAAATCTTCAAATTTTCCGAAGCAATAAAGGTGCCACTTGTTCAAAAAAAAACAAGCAGGCCCAAATGTTGCCTTGAGGAATACTTCCGCATGCTATTCACGGAGCCGAGACAAAGGTGTAATGTTTCATACAAAAGGCTCTTACTCGTTGCATGCGTACTCCTGCAGCTTAGGGTACGGTTAAAATAGAATATTTGAGAGGAGCATTCTTTGTTTTTCTTGAAAAGAATTGCTTAGTCGTCTCGAACGCTTACATTGGTCTGAATCCATATTAAAGCATGCGTGTTTCATTTAAGGGAATGTCATACGTCTGTTTTGTGGCTTAACGGCTGTTCCTGCCGGGGTCGCGGGAAGGTACTTATGGGTCACCGAGGCCCCCGCAACACAGGCAACAGGAAGGAATACGGGTGGGTTTTAGTCAGTAAGAGTCTGACACACCCTCCCGCTCCGCCCAGAGCGGAAGAAGTTATTTGATGATTTCCCACCCTCAAAAAAAAAAAAAACTGCTGTTGATACTTTAACGTGTATTTATATTTTTAATGCACAACTACCTACAGCCTCCAGTACTTAAACGACGCAAATGACAAAGCTGTCCAAGTCACTACTTACTGATTGGCCAAAATACGAATCATCAAAACAAGAAGAAGAGGAAGTATATTAATAGTCGTAAAGAATGCTTGCACATACCAAAAGTCCTAATAAGAAGCTGTGGAAAAGTGAAGGTGTAGCGAAATGAAGCAATAAGGTTCACAGTCTTGCAGACAATACCGCTGAAGTTAGAGCAAATAGGAATTCAAATAGAGCTTTTACTTCAGCGAAATGGTTTAAATAGTCATGTTACATACTTCTAGGGATTCACAATAATGAAATTAAATTAATTTTCTTATTAGTTTAGTAGGTTCTCAATGGTACTAGAATTAATTCGTGTTATATTTGATATCTTACAAAAGTCTTGATATTCTAAGAAGTCAGTATGGATAATGTTAATTCAAATTAATGTTACTCAGAACACTTCAAAGTTCAAACATCTAAGATTATAATAATATTTGGTTTGAGCTCTTTCTCACAGACGTATAAATTTCCTTTTAATCCTGGTATGAATACTATTAAATTACATGGTGCCTAATTTGGCTTGAGAGTAGAGTATAGGACGGATTTTGTTTTCAAGTTAGCCTCTTTTCTGTTAGGTACTTTTAGGAAGTTTATTTTTGCTTAATTATTTATTAGTTAATTGAATTAAGTACATAATTATTAATTCCCACTAAAATATACTACTAGAAAAACAAGTGTTCAACAAGCGTTCAATGTTTAATTTGTGCTTAATAAAGAAACTCATTTTCTTTACTATTATGACACCAACTGAAAGCTAACACTTGAAACTGTGTAATATTTTAAACTTCTCGCAACAATTCTGTAAGTGACGGAAGTGTATATTATAATCCTGTAATTTCCTCCACGACACAGCCACAACATACCAATTTTCTTCAAAAAGTCACTCGAAAATTGCGAAATTCCTCGCAAGTACAACGCGCTCTTACAAACATATAAGTGATGATTCGCACGTGATTGGAATGCGCATGTGATCCGGTAGATGGCGAGACATCATTTGTGTGTTATGGCCGAAGATAGGGTTGTGCGGCAAAAAAGATAGGTAGGTACAGAAGGCGGGCTCCATACAACGAGTTGCGTACGCAAACATAGTACATACGGTGATCTCGGTCCAATGCCAGTCGCGACTGTACGTAAAGTCGCCGCGGCGTTGTCGTGAAGCCGTATTATAAGTGAGTGCGTTTTCAATCGTTGTATGGTCAGTCAGCCTTCTGTAATATTCTATGGTTGTGCCACGCGTTTCGATTTGTTGTTATTTAGTGTTTTGCTTGCTTCATTATCGAGTTTTACTGTCACTACTTTTTTCTTGTCGTCTTCAATATTTTTTCGACCCTTTTTCGTATTTCGTTTTTTTGGAAGGCTTATTTTTTATTTAGAAGGGTTCTTCGTTTTGTTAATGCATTTAATTTTGCGACATAGTGAGTAAGGTGTAGATTAATGTTATTTCCACAAACAGCTTTTAGTTAAATCTTGCAAAAGTGCAATAAATTTCGTTGATATTCAAACGATATTTTGGTAACTGGATACTATTTTCTATTCAATGCGTCCCGTATATGCGCTATCCTTTAAACTTATAATGAAAACGAATTGCAGAAACCACAATTTATTTTAAGCACCACGTTTTAAACTACAAAATGGTGGCAATGTATGGCACGTTGTTATAGTGGGTCATTATCCTTAGTGCCCAATATAACATGTCGCGGTAATAGGTACCAGAAGAGGTTAAGGATTATTCTGCATTGCAGCTTCTAGCTTGTTAAAGAAAATTACAACTTTCCAAATATATTTCTTTTTAACCATGCTAATCTTGTTGTAGCAATAAGTATTTCGCCCTCAAAATGAATGCATACCTAAATAAATAATATATGTATATTTAACATTTAAACATAAAATAGAAAAATATAATATAATAGAGAAAAAATTAAAAGATAAAATCACGTTCCTATAAAAACAACGTTAAACGAAGTAACCTCCGCTTTATAAAACCAATATAAGAACATTTTTTTACCAGAATCGGCTTCAAAGGCAAAGCTGCCATTGACACAATTGGCTGTTAACCCCATCAAAAATAACAACCAAACCTTTTATTTGCCATTATTCCAATTTTATTACACGAAAAATAAGACACCATATTGTTAAGCGGTATTCTGGATATATCCGGTTATATCTGGTATACGGCGGTCTCGGTTACGATCTGCAGATATGATTAATGACGAGTGAGCCATCATATAGGTTCGGTTTTTGCCACAGTATACATATATGGGTCTCAAATGGACTGCTTCCTCTGTTACATAAGCGTCTGGCGTTTGATCATCAACGCTATTATGTTAGACTGTGAAATATGGAGATGTATTGCTACTTATACGGACAAGTTGGGGGGTAATTTGCTTGTTTAATGCGGGCTATCTTTCACTTGTCGATTGACGAATCCCGACGCGGTCCTGTTCAGTGATTTATGAAAGTTAGTTTGGCCAGTAGGTCTTTAAGTCGTGGCAGTAGGTTTTTTAAGATATCTTACAGGATTTTCTTACGTATGAATCTTGCTTCGTGATTAACTTGAAGTACGAAAGTGTCCTGCAGGCTTAGCACGAGCACTGTTTTGTCTACGGAAGAATAGACAAAAATGACGTTCCGTGTAGAAAGTACGACGGCAGCAAAATCGAAAGAGTCAACTGCACTTTTTATGAAATTCACTCTTTTACATAATTTGACTCGGAAGTCTTTGTTTTGTCATACGATTTTTTTTCTGTTTGATTCACACTTTTTACTGATATTAAGTCACGTATATAACGACAACTACACATTTTTTTCTCAAAGTGTCGAAGTACCGTATTTTGGAACAAAAACTATAATAAAAATATTGGCCTTCACCATTTCCTTGGTAATGCCTTATTAACAAAATTTTGTAAAATAGGACAAACCTTGTTCTTCTATTAATTACCATAGTTTTGCGTTCAAAACGCTGTCCTGTAAAATCATGATTTTGTAGCCGTATATACCTTGTGGCCATCGAATAGAAAAATGCAAATTGTCTTCACTACCTTAGACAACTGTCAGTTGTCAGTGTGATTTTGACAGTTTGGTATAACTTTCTTCTGAAATAGTCTACATAAAAAAGGACCTAGACAAAGATCGTTAGAAACGAAAGACAAAATGACAGATTGTAGAAAGATTTCTACAGTGCTATGTCAAAAATGGAGAAATGAAATGTCTATAGAAAGAGCTATGTCTATTCTTCGAAGAAATAGATGACGTCATGCTAAGCCTGCTGCCTAGCCTTTTCCCAACTGTCTTGGGGTCGACTTCCAGTCTAACGGGATGCAGCTGAATACCAGCATTTTACATGAAGCTTGTCTGACCTCGACAACCCAGTTACTGGGTAACCCGATACCCCTCGGTAAGAATGGTTGTCAGACTTTCGGACGCCTCGCTACCCGTATAACTGTCAAATATTTATGAATAACAGCCGGGACCAATGACTTGGTGCTTTCCAAGGCACGGTGGGTAGGGATCTCGATATGTAATGGAAGTAGTAACCTTTGATTAACCCGTGCGGCTGTTATTCTTTAGCCACGGGCCCTCAATGGTGTGGACATCATAGCTTTAAATACAAATTATTTATTATAACAATTTTCTATTTGCATTAACCGTAATAATCGTTTAAATCCTATCCAGTGTGACGGTAGAGTACCACAAACATACGAAAACAATTTTGCATCAATTTGCGAGCTCGTTAAACAGATAGTTGGTTTGTTCCGAGGTAATTTAATTATGTTTAACATGGAAATAAGAGCAGGTTGCAATATTTAAAATGCAATTCGAGCTCTTAACTGCGAGTGCACAGGATTCGAGGTATATTTTTGTACTCGGTTTATAATAATTTTAATCATAAAATGGCATCAGTCAGAAACGACTTTAGGTTCTGGTTTTCGAGGGAAATTTTGTTTAGACGAATACTGAAAACATTAAACATACAGTTTGATACAGTTTCATACCTAATCAACTTTTTTTTGTATCGACGTTTCCGTTTGGTGCATAATCAGCCTATAATGTTTCCACTGCTGGAAAACAGGCCTCCTCTCTTCGAGAGGGAGTGGGCTGTAATTTACCACGCGGGCTTAGTGCGGGTTGGGTAGACGTCACATACCAGGCCACTCAGAAAGTATAGTGAAAAAAGTTTTTATGTATGAAAGACTGGCCAGTTATAATCTATTTTGAAAATATTATTATTTGTAAGTAAAACTAAAAAGTTGACTGCATCGTTGGTCTAATGATCGCAAGCGCTGCTGCTAAGCATAAGGTCCTGGGTTCGGGTTTTTCTATCTGGAATTTCTCAGTAGCAGCCGGGAGTCCGGATTTGTGCCCGGTTGATGGCAATAGGCTCGCCCCCTATTACATGGGACTTAAACATAACTGGCAAAATGTGAGTGTACTACAGATACGTCTCTGCCCAACCCTTCGGTGAAACCAGGCGTGATGTTATGTAATTGGAACAAAAAACACGTAAAAGAATTCTAACTTAAAAAAGAGGCTTACATTTGATTACTTTTTCCAAGTGAGTTTAAGTAACTATCGAAATCCCTGTAAGCTACTAAAAAAAAAAAAAAAACAAAATCTAAAGAACACCATTTCCTACCTACACTCAAAAATAAACGTTCTATTCTGCTATAAAGGAAACATACTCACAATTTTGTTCTCTCTTTCAGAGTTCATCTTTGAAATCTTTTGGTAAAACTGTGTGCACACTCGATCTCGCTTCAAAGACTTTCAAAGTTTTGTCTACGAACCAAAGAGAGCTTAAAGTATTCTAAGTAGTTTGTGCAAGGTAAGTATTTATATACTTTCATGTGTGAGTAAGCTCGGTGCAGTGTATAACATTATTAGAAAAGTTAATAGTTGAAAGGTAACTTTAGTATAGAAATTAGTATTTTGTCCTTTGTGTTACAAAAAGTTTCTTCTTGTAAAAAAAGAAAGAAATAAGGAGAAAGAAAAATCTTGTCTGATATATTATATGTACAAGGTGTCGTTTTGCATCCTCGTAAAATTTTAGGAGGCTGCTATGAAAGACATATAATCAAATAAAATTACGATACCTACCTGCTCAATAATTATTACATACTTGTTTTTTTAGTTATTTATGTTTGTCAATATTTTAGAATACACCACTTTCACAGAACAGAATCAACCTGTTGCGTATGCGGTAGTATGTGTGTGTAAAAGGGCAGTTACAGTGCGGTATCTGGTATCACACAGGCCGCGATTTAACATACGTGTCACACACATGCCGATTTCCAAAAATTAGAAAAGAAAAAGACCTACTTATTTTATCTTTGATTCGTTTTGAGAATCATTAGCATAGTTATCACCTTGAATTTGACAAGGATGCAAAACGACCCCTTGTATATACAATAGTGCTTTAAGTAAAATTTATTTACTACAGACTGTAACCTATAATCTTATTTGTTCTTTATTCGACCATTTTCTTTGAATTCTTTAGTTTCTCACCAGCATAGTTCATTTTAAAGTCTCCTTTTATTTATTTAGAAGACCATAAAAGGAGCAGACGTCAATAAAACATTCAAACACTGCTCCTGCTCAGACAAAATCACGTATTCCTCTCGAATGTTCTATTCTCTTAGGAAGGTCATAAAGGCAGGATTCCACGATTATTAATACTGCTCATTTTGAACATTCAAATGCAAAGTGCACCCGTGTTCACACATGTCACACCGTAGCAGCGCTAATGCGCTAAATAAATTCATGCTAGACACGTTACAGTTCGCAGGTGTGTTCCTAGCCTGAGATATTATGTAGATGAGGGGAATAAATTTATTATAATAATTCTGTAAAATCTTTTTGGTTAGCGGAATCAAAATACAATGGAAAGGATTAGTTGGTTGAAGACGGTAATGGCGGTCTTTCAATGAATTGAAATGGCCGAGCTTTTTGGAATGCTTTTGCTGGCTGAGAAAATGTTTTAAGATGGGAATTAACTGGAATTGGAATAACTAAAGAAATTATACCTTTTAATTATGTCACGAAAAGTAGCTTTTACATTTGTGAATATTCTTAGATTTGTAATAATCTCAATAGATACAGTATTGCTCATATTATGGGAAATAGAAAAATAATAACTAGTCATCATTTCCAAATATTAATAATGATGACAAACTCGCAACAAAATATCTTGACCGAAATCGTAACATAAAAAAGTGTCCAAGAGCGAGTTGGACTTGCACACGAAGGGTTCCGTACCACCGAGCAATATTTAGCACATCATATTTTTTTATTAAATACTTTAGAAAAAAAAAAACACGAGTCTTGTGTTGGGGAGTCCCCACCCCTATAATGTTTTACTTTATTTTATTTTTATTATTTGCTGTTATAGCGACCATAGTCGTACACACTGTGAAAATTTCAAGGGTCCAATTACGGTTCAAAAGACACAGCCCTGTCACAGACGGACGGACGGACGGACAGTGGAGCCTTAGTAATAGGGTCCCGTTGCCACCCTTTGAGTAGGGAACCCTTAAAATTAATGAGAGTGACATGATGTACCTAGATACCGTCAAGCTTATTTAAATCCTGTTGAAATTCGTTGTAGAAAAACAAAACATTTTAAAGCATATGCTGCTCGTCTATAAGGCCTGATACCCCATGACGATAACAAAGAATTCTACTAGTTTATGTTAGTATAGCTCAGTACATTTGCTTCTACTTCCAACAAATACCGGTCCATACGAGTATAAGCTGAGACCACGTGTGCCGCTGTTGATCCATACTTCCGACCTTCGCTCTACATGGCGCAACGCTAGTTATGTCAGTTTAAACGAGCGAGTGCGCTACGTGGCGGTTATTGCCAGTGCTAGACAATACTTTAGTTATTTTGAATTTTTGGGGTTCCGTAATCAATAGGGAACCCTTATAGTTTCGCCATGTCCGTCCGTCTGTGTGTCCGCGGCTTAGCTCAGACACTCTTAGTACTAGAAAGCTCGCATGGGTAATCACGCCGACAAAGTGATAAAATAAAATGTTGAAAAAAATAAATTTTTGGGTACCTCCCCTACACGTAAAGTAAGGATGATTTTTTTCTCATCTATTCCTTAGTGTGTGTCGTTGGATAGGCCGTTCAAAAATATTGATCCGTTTGCGAAATATTAAGCTTTAAAGTGCTAATTAGAGTGTCGTCATCCCCGTCCCATCAGCTAAATGGTTGTGTTTGAATACATGAAAAAAATCACGACACTAGTATACATATAACTATAACAAAGTTAAAAGGAAAACTATCACAGCTAAGTAGTCTTTACAAGTTAATGAGTAAAAGCCGACCAACTTACATTTGCAGTTGGAATGTGTGGGAAAATATGTTTTTCAACTACGAGTACAATGCTAAGTTTGTTTTTGAAATAAATTCGTCCCAAGCAATCCCAACTACGGAACCCTTCATTGTGCGCGGTCAGACACGCACTTGGCCGGTTTTTTTATGTTTTTTTTGTTTATTAATTAGGTACTTTTAAACACTGATTTAACAGACTACCATCATCACCCTCAGTAGAATTATGTCTACAGCTAGACAAATGCCCTCTCCAAGTCCAAGAATCGCCACAACGTTCGGTTCATCTAGCGGATTTCTGTGCATTTTATGGTAGTGACCACAGATCAGATTTATCTATTCCGTGGTAGTGCCAGTAGCAATAGCAACTACTGAAAATAAATTCCAAAAAGAAACACTTATATCTCGGATTTCTGCGACCTTCACGAGGTTGTTGGTGCACTCGACGGTAACAGTGGCAACTGTTGAGAACAAATGACAAAAGTCTGAGTTTTCGTCTTTCAAAAGCTTTAGAGTCCATGCAAGATGTGGCGGCAGGGAGAAGGCTCCCAGGCGCCGATAGTTTAAGTAATTTCTTTTTACGGTGAAAATAACGGTAATTAAAAAAAAAAACAATAGTATTTGATTTATATTTAGTTCAGTTATTATGCAAAGTTCCATGATCTAATATTAATTACGTTTGAAGTACTAGCGGTTTATTGTTTGGTTTGGAGGTAGTTTTGTAATTTTTATATGTCGAGATAAGTTTATGGAATTGTGTTTTCGTCACACGTAGTACTTACTTCACAGCGTAACACGGCGTCGTCACTTCGTCTGCAGTAGTTTTTAAGTTTTTGTAGAAAATATGTGTTAGTTTATTTATAGTTATTGTTTTTATACTTATTTATGTATTGTATTTTTATGGGCCTTAGTTGCCTGAAATAAAGGATATTATTATTATTATTATTATTAACATTAATCCTCAACTTTACCATATATTATTTATTTCAAAATTAATGCTGCAGTGATTCGATATAACGGAAGATCCTGCTAAGCAATTTGAGGTATTGTAGACTCTAAAACGAGTTCTGAAATCGCTCTTCTGCAATTTATACAAGGTGTCGTTTTGCATCCTCGTCAAATTTCAGGAGGCTGCTATGAAAGACATAGATAATTAAATAAAATAACGATACCTACTAAATATATAGATACTTGTTTATTTAGTTATTTAAGTTTGACAGTATTTTAGAATACACCACTTTCACAGAACAGAATCACCCCGTTGTGTATGCGGTAGTGTGTGTGTGTAAAAGGGCAGTCAGTCACAGTGCGGCGGTTACAGCGCGGCAATCACACGGGCCGCGTTTTAACATGCGTGTCCCACACATGCCGATTTCCGACAAATTAGAAAAAAAAATGACCTACTTATTTTATTATTGATTCGTGTCGAGAACCATTAGCATAGTTACCTCCTTAAATTTGACGAGGATGCAAAACGACACCTTGTAGGGAAGCAATAGATGTACACCTTGAACTACTTCTTATTCCTTCCTTTAATATCTAGAAACACATTGATTTAATTCTCAAAACTACACTAATTTGAATAAATAGCCTTTGTTGGCTCCATATCACGCTGTTTCGAATGCAATATTACGGTTTCTATTGCATTTCAAGGCTCTCTTTGCCAATAAGTCTTCAAACCGATCCTTAATTGTAAATGCAATCGGTCTTACACGATTTCATACACCTATTTGTAACAACTAGCTATGAATCTACTTACACATAAACGCCTGCATTCTATGAAGGGTAGGCAGAGGTGTATCTCAGTCTTCTGACCCTTAGAGCACTCACATTTCACCATTTGCCTATTGCTATCAATAGGACACAATTCCAGAGTGCGGGCTGCTACTGAGAAACTTCAGATAGAAAAAACCGGCCAAGTGCGTGTCGGACCACGCACAATAAAGGGTTCCGTTGTTGGGATTACTTGGGACAAATTTATTCAAAAAATAAACTTAACATTGTAGTTGAAAAACCTGTTCTCCCATACATCGATATGTCACTTCTCCAACTGCAAATTTAAGTTGGTCGTAGTCGACCAACTAACTAACACGTTAACTTGTAAAACCTACTTAGCCGTGATAGTTTTCCTTTTAATTTCATTATATGTACTACTGTCATGAATTTTTTCACATCTCCATAAACAACAATTTGGCTGACGGGGGAGGCAGACTTGACTCTAACAAAAACTAGCATTTTTATTCGGCGGCTGACGCCCAAGTTGTTGGGCGCGGCTGGGGCGCTATCAACGCTGCTTCCCAATCCGAGGGGCCCAAGCGCCGCCTGTAGACGGCTCTACGTGGGGATCATGCGATCGATGGCTCTGTATGGGGCCCTGATCTGGGCGGCGGACCTGACGGCCGGTAGCATTGCTGTACTGCGCAAGCCGCAGAGAGCGATGGCCATCAGAGTCATTAGGGGATATCGTACGATCTGCCCTCGCCGTGGGAGCTCATGGCGAAAGTACACGCGTCACTGTATCAGTGGCGCGAGGAAGCGAGGGCGCGAGGCGATTGGCTGATGCAGCGACAAATAGAGTTGCGTCGGTCGCAGCTTCGCGCAGCCCTGGTGGCGGAATGGCGGAACAGGCTTTCACGCCCTACCGCCGTCTTCGGGTACTGCCTCGTCACTATTGAGGCAGTCCGGCACGGTGCGGCAGACGCTGGCAGAATGTGCCGGTCGGGTGGGACCGAGCCGTGCCCTCATCTTAGGAGTAGGTGAACTATCGCTGCCGGCCGTGGTCGACTCCATGGTCGGCAGCGAGGAGTCTTGGGACGCGGTGGTATCCTTCTACGAAACAGTCATGTCGCAGAAGGAGGCTGCGGAAAGGGTCCCGCTCCCTTTTCGCAGGCTGCAGAAAGGGAGCGGGAGATCTCTTCTACTCACCCTGCCCGCAGCAGGCGCATCGGGCGTCGGCGGAGGGTGGTCAACGCCCTCTTCCAGCCCCCCTAAATTGGTCCAGGGGCGACGGATTTGGGGACATCCATCACCCCCCCACATAGCAGGACCCGAGGCGGCGGCGCGTAGTGTTCCACGTGCGCCCCTATTGGACGACGCGGTGGGAATTTTAAACCTCATTCCCCCGCGAGCCTGAGGTGGCCCGCAATGGCAGGCCACCTCAGGCTCCACCAGCCGGAGATCGCGGAAGTCGCACTAGAGCCCATGATCCCCGGTTCAAGTGTGGGAGGGGAACACCGGGGTGGTTTTTCGTCAATAAGAGTCTAACAGACCCCTCCGCTCGCCCCAGGGCGGAGGCCATCCATGACGATTTTCCACACTGGAACAAAAAAAAAAAGAAAGGGTTTGGGTCACTTGACTCTAACAAAAATTAGAACTATAATGATTACGCAAGTGGATCCTTGAATCGAAAAGTGGTGTTTACAGACCTGCAATATTTTTGAAAGTCCTATCCAACGATACCCCATACCATGGGGTAGACGAGAAAAAACATCGCTAAAATTTTTTTTTTCAATATTTTAATTTAGCACATTGTCGGCGTGATTGTAATTTATAGTACTAAGCGTCTCTGAGCTAGAGCTGTCAGACAGACAGACAAACGGACATGGCGAAACTATAAGGGTTCCTTGTTTACTACGGAATCCTAAAAACGAGAAAGGACCAAACTAACCCTAATGGAATTAACTCGACTACGTTCCAATAAATTTAACCTAATAGTGGATCGCTTTTGTCATTCCTGAGCATTATCCTAGAAACGGATCCCACTGGAACACACACACACACACTCATAGAAACATACGCGCAGTCTATTCTATGAAGATAATTGAATAGATTATTAGCGACCCCAAGGACCAATGGAT
Source organism: Atethmia centrago (assembly GCA_905333075.3). Taxonomy (NCBI): domain Eukaryota; kingdom Metazoa; phylum Arthropoda; class Insecta; order Lepidoptera; family Noctuidae; genus Atethmia; species Atethmia centrago. The sequence continues at coordinate 8,729,419 of HG995377.1, forward strand.
CGATGTGGGGGAAATTGGGTATAGTTTCATTCTGAGACTATAAGTCGGGAAAGATATAGTGCTAAGAAGGAATGGAAAGTAGTAGGTCACGTAAAACAGTAATTTCCCATTAAAATTGTCAGGCACAACAAAACTATGGAAATTACACAATCTGATTCATTTGTGTCTGGTAAAGAATTGCTGCTGAACTTATTTACGTGGTGAAAAAAAACGCATTTTTGTATATGTTTGGTTGAACTGTAATTGTCAACCATAAAAGCCAATCGATATCATTGAGAATAAAAACCTTCACGTACTTTATAACCTAAATAAGAAAATATGATTTTGACGCTTCCACCATTCGAAATTCTTCATACATTTTAAGGGTTCGTCTCATGAAATATTTCAGTTGTAATGAACGCCTACATGTATGACTGTTATGTATCTTGAACTCTGTTCTCAAAGTAAACATAAGACTGTGTCTACTTCCATTTGCTTTTCTCTGTTCTTACGCTTAGAGTATGGAAAGCTGGAATGAAAAGTCTGGGTTGTTGTCTTAACTTAGGGATGTAGACTTGACAAAAAGGAATAGCATGTTATATTTCTTGACGATAATATGATTGCTTTATGAGTATTAATCTTGTGGAAATACATATTGTCGCAATGATTTAGTAGGACAAACACAAATTGGCAACATTTTGTGGACGCGACTTCAAGTAATATCGTTCCAAGAATTTCAAAATGAACAAAAATACCTATCCTGTAATTTTCATTATCCAAGGTCCTTTCTCACCCGTACTATACATTCTGCTGGTTATTTCTCACATCTATGAATACACAGAGAATTCGCAATTAATCTCCCCATGTTTGCTTTAGTGTTGCCAGTGTTTGTGCTTACTTCGCTTATTTAGATTTTCGTGATAGAAACACTTTAATATTTCTTATTCATTAAGCCGTTCCGGAAGTTTAGAATTACGTTGCTTACGTGTTGAGAGATTAAATAACTTTGTACTAACTAGGGCCGTAAGTTGAGCAGAATTTTATAAGAAAACGGAGAAATTCGATGAAAATTTAAACCATTATTATGAGAAGTTTTAATTTCTCGTTTATAATAAAGGTGATGACCTGTTATGGAAGACAACTCTTAGGTAACTTTTAGGTAGGTTATACTGTGACTATAATAAAGGTGATGACATCTATATAGTTTTAGAATATGTCGAAAATTGGGTTGCACAGTTAGGATGGTACGATTCATGTTAAATTATGATATTCAACTACATTTGGCTAGACTGCAAGCCGATCGCAAAAGCTGAGAAAAGCCTAGTTGGATAAAGCCAAATGTAGAGAATATTGCAGAGAAATACATCATACAGTTTTGGTTATTAGGAATGGTTGTACACTATTTTAAATGAGCAAAAGTTCATGTCAATCCATTTGACGTACAGCTAGCTGGTACATTGTAAAATCTTGTTGCCGTAAGGGTTTTAATGAACATAAATCTAGATTGAATTTTCCCTCTTAATCTATCTTGCCTGTACGGTAATACTTTTATTACACTCTCGAGGAATCTCAAAAATATATATATTTTTTCTTTTTCTTTCTTTGATGTAGAGTAACGTTATCAATCAGCCATGACATAAGCACAGAATTTGAGTTGAACCTAGTCTATTACTCCCAAAGAATGTCACCAACAAGATAAATTCGAATGCAATTTTTCATCGCCTAGACTCGCTAACGATATGAAAGGACCATGGAAGCCAAACGTGTCACAGGCTAGAAAGATGACTTGATACTGTAAGACCAATGCTGAGAGGTAAGCTTGATAAATGACATCTGACTAACCACTACGTGCCTGCTCCAGCAATGACAGATTTTTTTTACCTTACCATCTTGGAATAATAAGTGACGTTTATGAAGTATAGAACAATTTGTTGAAAATAGAAACTGGTCCTTTGGAGCTGAAATCTGGTTGCGACGTTAGTTTTCAGCAAAGTTCTCCAAAGTCAAAGAAGTCCGAAAAGAAAGAAAAAGAGAGTCAAAGCAGATTTACATGGGACTTAAACATAACTGGTGAAATGTGGGTGTACATAGGTACGTAAACCTCTGCCTAACTCTTCGGGGAATATAGGCGTCATGTTATGTTGATCTTTAAAGTGCGCCTATCTGTGTTTCTAGTTTTATAAAACTAGATTGACGACATTTTAGTCTATGTAAATTTAATTAGAAATTGTTTTTTGGTTCTTTTATTGCGTTAAAATGTCACAATATCGGAGAAGGTTTTGAAAATTATTAGAGCCATACAAAATGTTTTGTTCCTTCGTTCAATTGAATGACTATTCAACAATTTATTTGTTAGTGCATACAATAGATTTTCGTATAGCACCATATTTTTGATCCTCTATTGAAAATTTAACAGTTAAAGCTTCACCACGAAATCGCTGCAATATAGGACTGTAACAATACAATACTGTGCGATTTTTTTCCCATCCATTAATTCAGTTACTTTTACAGAATAAATTGTTTGAGGAAAGTATTTATTTCGATTGTTGGAGCTCGGTGATTGCATAACGCAGTATTTCGACTGGTAATCAATTAATCTTTCAACAATGGGACAAGCTGATGACATGACCGTGTACAATCCATTATTTAGTACTTGACTGTGGATATCTGTATTGATTTTAGATTATATGTTTTTCCTTTGTTTACATTGACAGCTGTTTGTGAGTAGAGTAGTAAATTAAGTATGTCAAAAAAAAAAAAATAATAAACAGGCCATTGATCCGGAAGCAGTAGGAAGTCTCATTGGGAAATCCTAATATTATTAACCCAATAATAATTTGCCCTACTGGGAAATCAAACCCAGGGCTCCGCGCTCATCTGCCACTGGTCCACTGACCGCAAGTGCGACTACAGATTGATATTATTGAAATATTATTATATAATATTCGTTCAAATATGATTGAATATTGAATCTTCAATAGCTATCCGTCGTCTAAGCTAATCAATAACTGTTAACGATCGTCTTCATTACCAACATAACGTTCTTAATGACTTAAATTAAGTTTCAGAACACTGTCATGTTTCAATAATTAGTTCCACTAACCAATATTAGCTGATAAAGGCAATATATTCTCTTGGGTCACTTTTGACCTATTTGACCCAATTCACCTCTTGAAATTGGTTTCGATCCAATTTAACTTTCTTTAACAGCTGTAACGTCAAACTTTATCGATAGTTTAAAATTATTGAATTCGTAGACTGGCTTTTAAAGTTGTGACCCATCGGGAGTTTGATCTATGGATGTCTTTTTGTGAGAGGTTTAATACAAGATCGCAACTTAGATCCCATCCTTATAAAACAAGCTGCTATTCTTATTCCTTCTCTGTCCATGCTTTAAGATTGTAGAACTCATTTCCGCCTAGCATTCGCGGTTTAAAATCTTTTTCTCAATTCAAACAATCAACGTCGAAGACTAGGAAGTTTGGCAATAATTCCTTCTGCACATGTGGCTTCTCTGGTACCTCATAAACGGCATAACTATGTAAATGTCTATTAACTGCTCCCAAATTACGATGTTTTTTTTTTTGACATACTTCCTTGACATAATATTTTCATTATTTGATATTATATACCTACAATTTTGATATCAAGCTATTTATAAGTGGCTTTTGTGGACGGGATACTAAATAATTGTTACAGTTGTAATGGCATACATGCCATTTGGTTTAAATAGGTTTTTATTATTTTATTATCATTTTACATAGATTCTTTTATAGTTTGTCAATGTGAGAACGTTGTAAGCTTAATAGACAAGATTTGTAGAACATTTTTTTTTTGTTAAGTACCAGGTACTTCTTGTCGGCCTGTCAAGAAGTACCTGGTACGCTGTCCGCTGTCCTCCCATACCTATTAACACTGTAATTTGAAAACATACAACGTTTTATTAAAGCCAATTATTTTAAAAAGATTACCTTTCCTCTTAAACAGATATATGATTTGAGTGACTTTTAAATCTGTTATTACGCCTTCAAATAATACAAGTATGTTATGCAAAACAATATATCAATCAAGAACGCTTGCACGTCAATTCTATATGTGAACATTTAAGTACTACAGTAAAATACTTTATGAAATAAATTCAGGAAGTAATGTCTACCCAAAGCATAAAAAACGATGTTACTTTCAAACTACTTAAGATATTTTCATTTTTATTTTGTATAAAAAGCCTCTTTTATTATCTACAGTTCTATCTGTTTTTTTTTTCAAATATTCATTTTTTCCTTACTAAAAATATATATTCCCTATGAAATAGAACGGTGGCGCGGCGTGATCGCGATGTGGATTTTATAGCCAAGGTCGACGGCGTTTACCCAACCCTTAACTATGAGAATTTATATAATACAGGTTTGTATATTTTAGCATATTTATTTGTTCAAAAATATGTTAATTGTTTGCAATATATGTGTAGATATATTTAAAAATTTAGTTTAAGACGTCACAAAATCATATTATTCTTCTCTTATTCTCACACACTACTGTCTACATTTGTTTTCGTTTTTCCTTTCGCATGTCTGCTGAAAGAAGAAAGAAATTTCTTAAGAAATAAGCAGTACCTTTGTTGTAAATACTTATAATGTCGTATTTTACTGTGTGTACATAAATAATAATATTGGACTAATATTGGATTAATATTGGACGTAGGTTCTCTTACTATTTGTTGGGCAAAGATCGTCTCTCCCTGGACGCCTGAGGGAGGAGGTCATTGCCGTCGAGGTAGACAGCGGCGAAGGTGGTGTGACAGTCTGATTCAACGTGCATCAAAGTTCATAAGAAAATATGGAATTTTTGTAATATTTACGTATATTTCACCAGCTTACAAGTACCTAGAAAGTCTTAGTCCTTGAAAAAATAAGTTTAGTTAGGGCTTGAAATACTTTTATAGAGGCTTGAGGAACAGGGTGTCAAGTTCACTCTTCCTCTATAGAAAAGGGAGAATTCTCCGACCAGACGGGTGTCATGTCTGGTGGGCAACTGCCTGACGGTTGATGTCGGGATTTTGTATATATGCTAGTTGCGCGGTAAACTCTGCTTGCGCGATGCAGGATTTTGCTTGACGTCAGTGTGTTGCGTAATTCTCATGTGGCGATGTAGATGCCGCCACACTTTTATAAAAAGAGCGTTAGCTCCAGTAGGCATTCGTACATAGGAAAGCTTTTAATTGTGAAAGCTGTAAAATTGTACAGCTACCCTCCTTTTCCGTCTATTTTACAACTTTGTTCCGTCTTGGAGTAATATCGCCCTTGCGATCTTAACTACATCCGTCATCCCAGCTTGATATACAACGAATAAGATTCCCGAAACTTCGTCGTTCAAGTTCCTTATTTCATCCATTATCAGATTCATCTGAAAACAAACGAAAAAAATCTACATTAAAAACTCATTAGATTACACAAGAAAACAGAGAACAACAATAAGATAAATAAAAGAGCATAAATTCAATAAAAGTCGTTGATTGGTTAAACTGATTTTACGCGCTCTCTGCGTCACTACTTCCACAACCCACTGAACTTTTAATGCAAAATCGTTCCTGGAGTTATTCAGCTAATGGCCCGGAAACTGAAAGTAGTTGCTTGAAAGCCAAGAAATAATACACTTTTAAGACTTAAGTTATCTTTGCTTAATGTGAGACACTTTCTTAAAAATTTTCCCCACATTTTTGTTACACTTTAAACGTAATTTTTAATTTCGTGCGATATTATTTTAAGTTTTTGAAATAATTTTTAATGTCAAACGGTTTTTCGCATTGAACTGAGAGAAAAAAATGAAATGTAAGTGAAAAAGAAATCTTTTAGTAAAGAAAAATATTTTTTTATTCCCGAAACTTTTACTAAGAACGTAATTTATGCTTTTACTAAAACAGAAAGAAATAAACGTGGATGCGTTTACTTTTTCTTTCTTAGTAAAAGTAAAATAACGTAACTTGCAATCTTATATTGTTATTTGGCAAAGGGTTTGGTAAAGTTTTAATTAATTGACGTATTGTACAAGCAATTTCCCCTTACACTGCTCAAATTGCTTAGCAATGGATATTTAATGTTGATAATACATACATACATAAACTCACGCCTTCATTCCATGGGGGTAAGCAGAAACTAAAGAACGCCACCTGCTACGCTCCTTACATAATCTTTGTACTTCGTTTACGTTCATACATCTGGTCATACTCGCACGCCTTTCTGAACAACACAACGACTTAGGTCACTATGTCCTCCTAGGGTGTCCCCTCTTGGCATTTCCACTCACATCTGTTGATAGTAAATAAACGATAATGATCCCGCACAGGTATATCTATAATAGTACACCCATATTTCGCCAGTTATGTACCTACCTATTTTTGGATGGGAAATCATCAAATAACTTCTCCCGCTCTGGGCGGAGCGAGAGGGTGTGTCAGACTCTTACTGACTAAAACCCACCCATATTCCTTCCTGTTGCCTGTGTTGCCAGGGGCCTCGGTGACCGTTTAGTACCTTCCCGCGACCCCGGCAGGCATCGGCCCTAGTGGACCCCTACACTTGTGCTGACGACATCTCTTTGAGGCGCGCGTGGAATACAACGCGCCGTCGACCTGGGCCTGGTCCTTACCGGACGGTGAGCTACCCATTGCTCACCGTCCGCAAGCCCGCGCCTACGGTGGCCGGAAATACGCCCGGGATTCCCGTCGCCCAGGGCGTCTCCTGCGGCGGCTAGGGGCGAGAGGGTGAGAAATTTGCCTTTCCCTCAACCACCCCGTCTCCTCCTTCGTGAGCATTACTGCTTCGCAGAAGGAAGTGACAGCTGCCCATGCCCTCTCACTCCGTACCATGGCCTGAACCAGGACCGGATGCGAGAGATCTCTACCGCCGATCGCCTCCACGAGGACACGGCGGTGCTCTGCCCAAAACCGCAAACACCTAGCAAGGAAATTAGATCAATGATTGATTTAACTTCTCTTCTGAATCTAAGACTGGTTTTATTTCTATTACATCAGAATGCAAGTGACTTGTTCGTCGCAATGCGTTTAACTCCAATGAAATGAATTAATTGCAAGAATTGAATGGAGGTTCGAGATGGTTCGAGATGGTTCGGGATCAGTAAATCAATCGGTTACCCGCTCCTCGAAAGAATTAATGCATTATTTATAAAGTGAATTCAAGATTCACTGAGATTTTGATCTTACTTATTTCTTTTAAACCGCTTTGATTGAAAATTCTCTTTTAATGGAGCTTCGATCAAGAATATTCTGTCACGTTTTTTGTTTTATTTGGTCATTTTATTACGAGAGACGATTTTGGTTTTAAATAAAATTTTTGGAATATTCAGAGTACACAAAGAAGAATATCAGTTCTGGTGACCTATTACACTATTTATTATTTTTAGGAAAACGTATACTTTTACAATGTTTGTAAATATGTGAGCATCATTTACCAATCGCATAATTAATTTATCTGTCATTGCTTTATTTTTCATTATTTTTTACCTATTTTGGTATAGTAATTTTATTCTAGGTGCATCGTCTTCACAGTCATATAATTTTAAAATGTACCTATACAAAATTTTATAAAACATTTTAAAAGAGTAACGGTGGAGTTTCTTGCCCATTCTTCTCCATACGAAACTACCTTTTGGAAGGGGCAACTAGAATCAATTTTATTTTTTTGTTAATTTTGACGTTCAAAAGTGCTTTTTATGTTCCTGTTTGAAATAAATAATTTGACTTTGACTTTGACTTTGGTGTCGTTTAAATTCAGATGCGTTCATAAATGAAAGTATGTAAATTATATTATAAAACTTAATATATAATAAGTAAATATCTTTTTATTAAATCTTTTCAAAGTACTCTCCACTAGCCTCTATACAAAGTTTCATACGTCGGCACCAGTTTTCAAAACACTTTTCCCTGTCCGCCGCAAATACCTCGTTTACAGCCTGCTCGAACGCTCACAGCGCATCTTCCGGCGACGAAAATTGTATACCTTTGAGCAGATTTTTTATTTTCGGGAATAAAAAGAAGTCACATTGTGCTAGGTCAGGGCTGTAAGGAGGGTGACCTAGGAGTTTGACCGGCGTGCTGTCCAGTAAGTCCCTCGTTTTGAGCGCGGTATGCGAAGGCGCGTTGTCATGGTGGAACCGGCGCGTTTAACCCGCGGAGCCCTGTGTATGGTCACTTGTTGCTCACAAGAGTGAAATCTTCTGCGAATCATTTGGTAGTATACCATTCAGCGTTGATGCTTCTTTGGTTCCATAAAGGAATTGACACCAAGTAGCCAGTCAAATTGAAAAAGCTCGCACTCAAAATCTTCCCCCCCGCTTCTAGATCGCTTTACTTTGGTAAGCGTTGATTCGTTTTGAAATACCCAAACCGTCGACTGGCGCTTCGTTTCTGGATTGTATTGTTAAATCCAAGACTCATTGTCAGACCTGTAATGATGTGCTTCAAATTTGTTTATCATATCACCGGCATCATTCCACCCGGGCCAGCTTCTGAGCATCGGTGTGGTTGTGCGGCACCCAGCGTGAAACTATCCTCCTCAAGCGAAGATGCACGTGTAGAATTTCGTGAAGGCTTCCCGATCCAACCTGCAGTGTGTGCTGAATCTCTTGCTACGTAACTCGCCTATTGTCATGGATCAAATTTTTCAATGTTAGCACGTTTTCTACCGTAACAGCCGTCAAAGGGCGACAACTTCTTTCTTCATCCTCCAAAGTTAGTCGACCGCGCTTGAATTCGTTATACCAATAATACACCGTTGCCATAAAAAGGCCTTCATCCATGAATGCCATTTGAAGTCTAATAAAAGATTCGTCCGGTTTCAGGCGACACTTGAAATCGTAAAAAATCATAGCGCGAAATGTTCCCGGCGCAGATCCATTTTTTAATGAGACACTATAATTTAAATTAGCTCGCAAACAATGTGGAGAGAAATTTTGAAATTATTTTTACTTATAAATATATAATTAAAAAAAATTACTTATATATTTTCAAAATAGATTATAACTGGCCAGTCTCTCATACATAAAAACTTTATAACGGTATTTTGGTTCCTCTTATGAAAGTTAGAAAACTTGTTAAAGTGACAAGTAGCAAGCAAGTGCAAGTAGCAAGGGTGGCAAGTAGTTATAATATTACAGGTTGAAACTTGGAACGCTTTTGAAATACAATTAGAAAATTATTTGAAAATACTCTGTTGCTAGTGTCCATAGTGGCAAAGTTTGTTTGTGAGCAGATAGGGGAAACTTCAGTCTCCATGCTTTTGGAATATTCTATTAATTAATAAGGTTTACCTTTGATCCCTTTGTACGAAATTTATAACATCAACAATTTGACTTATAATACAAACGATTCTACTAATATCCTGTTACTCTTTAGTGTAGCGATTATTAAACGGAAGAGAGATAATAAATTGTTGCCGCGCCTGATATTGACCAAATCTAAATAATGAAACTCAAATTTAGTAACCTGAAATATAGAATACCAGTATTTTACATAGATCGACTGCCTATTTTACTCCACAATCCATTTACTGCACGGGTAAAACGATACCCCTTGGTAAGACTGGTTGTCAGACCTTTGTGCTTGTGACACGTCACAACTTTAGAAAATCTACGAATGACAGCCTGGACTTAACGTGCTTAACGTGCTTTCCGACGACCCATCCAAGAACATACCGCGGCAAGCGTAGCTTAACCTACGATCAACCAGTGCGGCAGTTGTTATTTAGCCACAAGCGCCTTAATTAACACTGTCCAGGACACTAAATGCCCATAGACGTCATAACAATTAAACTTATACAAGGTGTCGTTTTGCATCCTCGTCAAATTTCAGGAGGCTGCTATGAAAGATATAAATAATCAAATAAAATTACGAATCCTGCTCAATAATTAACACTTTAAATGTCAAATGTACTTTTTTTTAAGGGGTAGTCTTTCGGAAAAACTGAAAATTCGTCAATATAAAGCCATTAACACGGTATATATCATACCTTTCTGGCTTTGTTATCAGTTAAACCAACTATTTGTAACAAAAATATATTCAAAACTAACTCACCTTATCTCGCTGTGATGTGATATGTCTTCATCTTGATAATTTTCACTCGCAACCTTAAAACTTCATCACAATACATCAAATTCACACACTCATTCACTGTAAAACCACTTGAATACGATAACAGAATATGCGTAGGCAACACAAACATATGATAACAGAGCTCATGCCGCTTGAAACTATTCAAAACACCATAACAACTCTTTGTTTATACAACAAAAAAAAATGGTGCCGTGCGCACGCGTGCCGGTCGTAAAACTATCGGATTACACTAGCCACCGTGTGCAGAGTACTTGTATTCCCGCGTACTATGAACGCAGTCTCATGGTACGGAGGAATCGCCGACTTTTACTCTTGAAAATATGATTATGATAACAATACGCAATAATATAAGCAGGTATTAGCCAAATTATGTTCGTAGATAAATAAGCTAGCTACTTATGTGTATTTCAAACAGTTTATAAGAATATTTATCATAAAAACATTACTAAACACGGCGGCGACAAGGTCAAAATTGTCGCCGCCGTGCATTACAAAACTTTCGTTACTTTTTCACTGAAATATTTATCACTTTTCGAAAAACTAACACCCAATACGGAATCTACACTTATTTCTCAGTAATTCTGTATAAGATTCTTTTAAGATTACTCCGCGTTTTGTTTTTGCATTCAGTGCGAATTATTCACAAGGCCGCGCAATGTTTACATTTTGGCGACAATATGGCGTCATCGCGTGACTCAACCACAGATGGGTTACGTTTTGTTTTATTTTTCGTTCAATTTGGTGGTGTCCCCACTAAAATGTAAAACCGGTCAAGTATGGATCGACTGTGGTGCGTGCAGAAAACCTCCTCGTGTGCCTGATTGCTGCTGGTTCCCTTCGAATACGTTCGGGGGAAAGAGCAGTCGTCGGACCGGTGCATCCTGGGCACGGCCAATAGTCTCTCCATGTTTCGGAGAGGGTATTGACCGTGGCGAATTTCTGCGTGGCGGGGAGCTTCATGCTCGATCGTCGGTCGTCCACTCCCCTCTCTGCTTACAGAGGGCAGGTCGAGTGGGCGAAGAGTGGCGGTGCACTTACACTGCCAGCGAGCTAGCAGCGGGAGAATCGATTCTTCTGCCTGCAACCGTCGAAATCGTAATCCGTAAAGAGACCACAGTCATGTTTTGTGGCTTGGAACAGAACGAGGATCTTGGCTTGGTCGCCCGGATCGCGAGGAAGATAACCTCTATAAAAATTCCTCTAATTACAAGTTTTGGTGCGCGGAGAGGATATGAATGGCTGAGGAGTAGTGTCATCTGCAACTTCGTAGTTGTAGGTGGCGCATCAGTCGTTAGCGCACCCCCAGCCAGGGTACCAGTGGACCCCCTGATTGGGTTATAAATGCACACTTACCTAGGGACAGGGGGTGAACCTAGGTGGACCGAATAGATCCCCCACACTCGTGGGAACAAAAATGGAATCTTTTTATAAAAAATAAAAAAACTGGACGTCAAGGGGCGGAGAGCGATGCGGAGTCAGAGTCCGACGCTGCATCCGGCGCAAAGAGCTCCGGGAGCTCAAAATGTGAAGAGGTCGCGGAGAGGAAGCGATGGTTCTTAAGAAACCCGAAGCGACCCAACTTGGGGTCGTCCTCCGATGAAGAGGTCGGGCGGAAGACGAAGATACACTCCAGCCGGCGGGGTGGAGCCCGAGGAAGTAAAGGGGTGGACAGAGGGCCCTCCACTAGGGAGGCCGGCAAGCCGAGCCGGGCCAGCCCAGCCGAGCCAACCAGCTCAGCTCAGCCGGCTCGGCGAGCCGAGAAGCTCGACATGGAGGGGCCCCTCTCTGAGGTTCCTGGCGGGGGGCCGGACGCCGCTGGCTCCAATTCAGAGCGCGTGGCTGGGTTTGCGGAGGTCGTGCTAGCCGCGATCAAGGGTGTGGCCGTGGAGAGGCTCAAGTCCTCAAAGGATCAGGCCATATCCGCTGCCACGGCCTCTATTGTGGCGGCAGCGGAGGCACTTCACCTCGGGCCTCCGACGGTATGTCCGAGATCCGGGAAGAGATCGCCCGCTTGATAGCCGCCATAGAGCTTCTCCGAAAGGAGAACGAGAAGCTCCGAGTGGACCTGGCCGGGCTCAGAAGAGCCGACCCCCAAGTGGAGCCGCAGGGGCGGCAGCAGCATGGGCAGGGGCAGCCCGTGCCTGCTGAAGACCGGGTGTTGACCCTAGTGCGGCAGGAGACGGCTTCCTTGTGGAGTCGTTTCTCCGCTCTAGAGGCCATAGTCCTGTGCCCCCAGTTAGCGGCGAGCCAGCCGGTCTCAGGCCAGTGCAAGGCACCATCGTACTCTGCCGCCACAGCTGCCGACCAGGTGAGGGTGGGTACCGTAAAAAATACAGTGATATCCATAATGTAAATACTAGGAACAAACACAAATTTGTTGTTCCTACAACCAGGCTCAAAAAAATAGGCAGCTCGTTTAGATGCCAATGTATACGTTTTTATAATAAACTTCCTAGCCACATTCAAGAACTAAGCCTTAATAAATTCAAATGTTTTATAAAACAGAAACTGTGCCTAAAAGCCTTTTATACTGTTAAAGATTATATTGAGGACAAAAAGGCTTGGGATTGAGCTGCTCCAATAAACTTACAGTGAATGTTGTTTTTTTACTCTTTTTATTTTGCTAGCTATTTATATTTTCTTATTCTATATAACATTCTATATAAACAATGACATGAATATTTACTTTGTATAGTATTATATTATATTATTTTAATTATTGGGAATGTGAGGACTATGTGGGTCATAATTTGTTTATTTTATTTTTTATTTTTTGTCTCTTACTTTTAATGATGGTCTGGCAGTTTGAGTACTTTATGCGGCCTACCCAAATGTCTTTTCTTTGGTATTGTTCGTCAAATCATTGAGCTCCTTAAGTTTTGAGTTGAGCTGCATGATAACTGACAAATGCGTGCACTGACTGGACAGGTCCACTCAAATCTGTGTGGTCTTTCCTCAAAAGACCATTTCGGACACCAACCTACATGGTCCTCAAATGATCTGTTCAAGATTATGTCCGAATATACACATTGACATTGATGAATTTTATTTATGCAATGACATGAATATTTACTCTGTGTAGTATTATATTGTTTTAATTATTGTAAATGTGAAGACTATGTGGATCATTGTTTCATTTTGTTTTATTCTCAGTTAGTTTTTAATATGGTCTGGCAGTTTTGAGTATTTTTTGCGGCCTAGCCAAATGTCCTTTCTTTGGTATTGTTCGTTGAATCGTTGAGCTCCTTTAGTTATGAGTTGAGCTGCACAACGACTGACAAATGCGTGCACTGACTGGACAGGTCCACTCAATCTGTGTGGTTCTTTCATCAAAAGACCATTTCAGACACCAATCGACATGGTCTTCACATGATCTGACCAAGATTATGTCTGGACTTTAAAAGAGACTGTGACCTCTGAGTTTGTTTCGGCCTTTCTTCTCAGAGTAGTCAGACAGGAAATGCCGGCCTCATCTAGTTTAAAAAAAATATGTTTTGACGTGTAAAAGTGTTTGTAAAAACCTACTTACAGAAATAAAATCATTTATCATTTATCATTTATCATTTACCATCCATCCTGACTCCGCGGGGCTGCAAACCGTTACGGTGAGCTGCCCCGTATTGGCGGCCAAAAAAATTGCCAGAGAGGGCCAAAGGTTATTGGTGGGCTGGGTGTCCGCGCAGGCTAAACTGCTGGAGCCCAGACCTCTGAGGTGCTTCCGTTGCCAGGTGGGCAACCACGTGCAAGCTAATTGCACCTCGGAGGTGGACCGCAGTGGTCTCTGCTACCGCTGTGGTCAGCCCGGGCACAAGGCCGGCTCCTGTGACGCCACGCCGCGCTGTGCCGTATGTGCGGCTGGGAAGCTGGCCGAACACCGGATGGGGGGCAAGGCCTGCGCCCCACCTGCCAAAGCCAAGGCCAGGGGCAAGCCACCGCAGCTGCCGCCACTGCCGCCACCGCCGCTGCCGCTTCCACCACCGTAGTCGTCGCCGCCATAGCCGCCGCGGCAGAACCCTTGGTTCGGGAGGAGGCCAATGCCAATATGGAGTGCCAATAATGGCCCCATTACGCCTCCTCCAGGCGAACATCAACCACTGCGCCACCACTCAGGATCTGTTTCTCCAGAGCATGGCGCAGTGGTCGATTAACATCGCCGTGGTCGCTGAGCCGTACTTTGTTCCGCCCAGGGATGACTGGGTGGAGAATCTGAGTGGCTCAGTGACCCTAATTTCGTCGGCCGCCGCCGGCACTCCGTCCCTCGAGGCCGTCAAGAGAGGACGGGGTTGCGTAGCGGCACGGTTCGGGGAGATTGTCGTAGTGGGGGTCTTCTTCTCTCCGAACCGAACTCTTGCCGAGTTCCACAACTCCCTTGCGGAATTGAGAGACGTCGTCGTCGCGTTTGGATCCCTCCCCGTGTTCGTCCTCGGGGACTTCAATGCCAAGAATTTGGCTTGGGGTTCCCGATTAACGGACTCACGGGGCAAGATAGTAGAGGACTGGGCTCTGGAGACAGGCCTGGTCGTCCTAAACCGGGGTTCTGTCCCCACGTGTGTGCGGATGCGGGGTAAATCAGTGGTGGACATCTCGTTCACCAGCCCCGCTCTGTCGCCGCGTGTAGTTGACTGGCGCGTCATGGAGGAAGTGGAGACCTATTCCGATCACCGGTATATCCGGTTTGACGTCTCCGCCCAGACCTCGAACGCGCCGGTCCGACGGGTTCCGAGCGGTCCGCGGTGGGTGCTGAAGCAGCTGGACCGGGAGCTCCTCCTGGCAGCCTCAATCGTGCTGGCCTGGGTGTCACCACCGGACAGGCCTGCTGACATCAACGACGAGGCGGAGTGGTTCCGGGAGGCCATGTCCGACATATGTGACGTGGCAATGCCCCGGGTCCGGCCTGGACGTGCCTCGCGCCAGGTGTACTGGTGGTCGCAGGAGCTGACGGCTCTGCGCACTGCGTGCGTGGCTGCGCGACGCCGGTACACCAGGCACCGCAGGCTCCTTATCAAACCTCCGAATACGGAAGCCATTCAGGCGGAGCTGTACGAGGGGTACAGAGCGGCGAAGACCGCCCTCCAAGCGGAGATCCTGCGGGCCAGGGGATTGGCCCGCGAGAAGTCGCTGGGGATTCTGGACAGGGACCCGTGGGGACGCCCGTACAAGGTGGTGCGGGATAAACTGCGCCCATGGGCTCCCCCGCTGACGCAGAGTCTCCGGCCACAGCTTGTGGAGGACGTGGTGAGCACTCTGTTCCCTTCGCGAGGGGAACACACCTCCCCGCCCATGTCTTCGCCTACTGCGGTCGCCGATGCGGACCACACCGCCGACGACGACGACGACGACGATGCTCCGGAAGTGACCGAGGTAGAAATGAGAGCGGTGGTACGCAGGCTTAATGCCAAAAATACCGCCCCAGGATCCGACGGCTTACCTGGGAAGGCCTGGGTCCTGGCCTGGGAGGCTCTCGGGCCTCGACTAAGGGGGATTCTAAGCGCATGCATGGAGAGGGGCCAGTTCCCGCTTCGTTGGAAGACGGGGAAACTGGTCCTCATAAAGAAGGCAGGGCGCCCTGCGGACTCTCCGTCCACTTATCGGCTCATCGTGCTGCTCGATGAGGTGGGCAAGCTCTTTGAAAGAGTCATTGCAGACCGCCTCGTCGGCCAGCTGGTGCGGGTGCGGATTTGGCGGAGAGCCAGTTTGGTTTCCGCAGAGGGCGCTCTACGGTGGACGCCATCATGCACGTGCGAGCCCTGACGACGGGGAATGCTGTTGCCCAGGGTGGGGTCGTCTTGGCGGTGTCTCTAGACATCGCCAATGCCTTTAACACCCTGCCCTGGAGTTGCACAAGGGAGGCACTCCGGTACCACCGGATGCCGACCTACCTCTATCGTTTGGTCGAGGCCTATCTGACGGACAGGGCCGTCATCTACCCCGATCACCAGGGAGTGTGGAACTGGTAAGAGATATCGTCCGGTGTCCCACAGGGATCGGTCCTGGGGCCGCATCTGTGGGACATCGGACACAGCGGACGGAGCTCCGGCGGGATCTCATGGCGTCATGGAGAGTACGGTTGTCGCAACCCAGTGCTGGGCACGCCACAATTGCGGCGATAAGTCCCCTCTTTGAGGAGTGGCTAGAGAGGAGCCACGGCGTCCTCACCTTCCGCCTGACGCAGGTCCTCACCGGACACGGCAGCTTCGGGAGGTGCCTGTGTCGGATAAGGCGGGAGGAAACGCCCGGGTGTCACCACTGTGTAGATCGCCCGGAGGACACGGTGGAGCATACGGTGGAGGTCTGCCCGGCTTGGGCAGAGCACCGCCATGTCCTCGTGGAGGCGATCGGCGGCAGAGATCTCTCGCGTCCGGCCCTGGTTCAGGCCACGGAGCGAGAGGGCATGGGCAGCCGTCCTCCTTCTGCGAAGCAGTAATGCTCGCGAAGGAAGAGGCGGGACGGTTGAGGGAAAGGCAAATTTCGTGCCCTCTTGCCCCTAGCCGCCGCAGGTGACGCCCTGGGCGTCGGGAATCCCGGGCGGATTTCCGGCCACCGTAGGCGCGGGCTTGCGGACGGTGAGCAATGGGTAGCTCACCGTCCGGTAAGGACCAGGCCCGGGTCGACGGTGCATTGTATTCCACGCGCGCCTCAAAGAGATGTCGTCAGCACAAAGGTAGGGGTCCACTAGGGCCGATGCCTGCCAGTGTCGCGGGAAGGTAGGTACTTATGGGTCACCAAGGCCCCCGCAACACAGGCAACAGGAAGGAATACGGGTGGGTTTTAGTCAATAAGAGTCTTAAACACCCTGCCGCTCCGCCCAAAGCGGGAGAAGTCATTTGATGATTTCCCACCCTAAAAAAAAAGTATGAATCGATTAGTCGAATAACACAGCCAGACTGTGTTGCAAGTGTAAATAAACGTAAAATTCCACCGATAAATGTGCGAGTGTGGGAGTGACATTGCTTATGCACCAATGGTGTATCATGTGACATTTAAGGAGCAAACTTGTTTTTTTCAGTTATTTAAGTTTGACAGTATTTTAGAATACACCACTTTCACAGAACATAATCATCCCGTTGCGTATGCGGTAGTGTGTGTGTGTAAAAGGGCAGCTATGGTGCGGTATCACAAGGGCCGCGTTTTAACATGCGTGTCCCTTACATGCCGATTTCCGAAAAATAGAAAAAGAAAAGACCTAATTACTTTATTATTGATTCGTGTCGAGAATAATTAGCATAGTTACCTTCTTCAATTTGACGAGGATGCAAAACGACACCTTGTATAGTGTAATGAAATGAAATGAAATGAAATGAAATTGTTTATTCTGTAAATAGGATATGACAATCACTTTTACACGTCATATTAAAAAATAAGCTAGATGGAGTCGACATTTCCTATCTGACTACCCCTGAGAAGAAATGGCGAAACAAACTCAAGGGTCAAAGTCTCTTTTAAAGTCCAGACATAATCTTGGTCAGATCATGTGAGGACCATGTAGATCTATGTCTGAAATGGTCTTTTGAGGAAAGAACCACACAAATTTGAGTGGACCTGTCCAGTCAGTGCAAGCATTTGTCAGTAATCGTGTAGCTCAACTCAAAACTCAAGGAGCTCAACGACTCGACGAACAATACCAAGTAAAGGACAATTGGGTTGGCCGCATAAAGAACTCAAAATGCCAGACCATCATTAAAACTAAGAGAAAAAAAAACAACAATAAATAAATAAAAATGACCTACATAGTGCTCACATTCACAATAATTAAAGTAATACTCGAATAATACTTTTTAAGGTACATAAATATTCACGTAATTTTGCTTATAATATTCATCAATGTCAATATGTACATAAAGTTGTATATTGTTACGTTGTAAATTTGAGTACCTACCAAGGGTTGGTATTACACAGCTGCGTTACTAATAAGTAAAGTAGCATTTACCTGAAAACATTAGTAGTACCTTATGAGGTTTCTGAGTAATTTATTTCATTGTAGTGTGCAAGTAACTTTGGTCTGCACTTGATGGAAGGACTCATTCCTTCAACTATATTTCGTCACTGGACTCTTTAGTAAACACTTTCTAACATTAAATCAATTTTCTAAACCCTGATAACAGGTTTTCACAATTAATTAGAACAATAAATATAATGTTTACATTCCAACTGTCATCCTGTCGAACGTCAGATTCTGTCGTTTAGAAACGACATCTGATGGTCGCCGGTTCACAGTTGTAGTTTAATCGATAATTGAACTTATTGATTGCCAACCATCGAAATAAATCGTATGGAACAATCCTTAATAATTTTCAGCTTTCAGTAAAACTTAATAATAAAATAAATAACCGAAAGCGGAAATGAAATAGTTTTTACAATGTAGACTTTTCTTCTAGAAACTTCGGTGTCAAATAAATCCATTTTTAATCTGTGATTTATCTTTGACATAATGTAGCCAGGTTGTACGTTGTTAATTACCCCAATTAATATTTCGGAATAATTACCCCGATCAAGACAAGTTTTAGAATTGGGATTTATAAATAAATTGTTTGTTGGTCTAGATCATGAAGATTCTTATTGTTTCAGAGTTTAAACGTCACGTTGGAATGTTGTTAGTGATTTTCAAGAATTTATTATCTTGGTGTAGTATTTATCTTATAATCATTTTACCCGAAATATGGGAGATTTTAGAAATAGTCTGTCTATTTCCGGTTTGTAATCCGTGACAGGATTATTAAAGAGTGGTGGCGTCTATTTGCCCTTGAACACGCTTGAGTGATACTGGAAAACTAATTCCATGTTTTAAAAGGTAAGGATTTGGTGGTAATAGTGCCTAGAAGTGGTCTGTGAGCCCTTCCCTGGTTGTTAAAAGGATATTCTAGTGATCCATGGATATTTATTACAGGATTCCAAATTGCGCATACGCAGACTATTTTCCAGCCAGTCGAGGATCTTACAGTCAAGTGCTTTTTCCCTAAGCCAACCGTGAGTACTTCACCTGCTGACTATTTGCCTTAGATATTTCATGGGATATTCCTCAGTGTTAACAATGGATTAGATTCTTGTTCAGGGATACGCAACAAGTCCTTGTTGCGGAGTTGATGGATGCCACATGGGTAATCCTCATTCCTATTGTCCCACCGCTCAGGATCAGGCAAACAGAAGTCGTAACTCCTTATGTTGTATTTGAAACAAGGCCAAGTTAACCGGCTAATGTGTTAGCCTTTTAGATTTCCAAGCTCAGTCACCTCCCGGAAGGTTAATTTGCTTCCCTTATATTATTAGGTCCCCGTATTGTCAATTCCAGGAGAGGCACCTCGAGAGATTCGTCTCGCCGCCAGGATCTAGAGGAGAGTCTGGGACCTGGATGCGAGACCCGTTCCTCGAGGCCACTCGAAGCCTCTTGTGGAGACGACTGTGCGGCTGGCGGACCCCGTCTAGCGAAAGCGCAGGCGGGACGGTTTTTTTTTTATACCTTATTACTTTTCTATTATAATACGGTTTCAGTAGGAACCTATTGTTTACCGCAGTCCGGTTTTCTGTAGTGGAAACCGGTCTGACAACTAAATTGAAATAGAGGATCTTGGGTTCGACAATCCTCGTTCATCCAGACGAATATTGGACACCTTCGTCGGCTCCAGGATCCGGGACTCTTCAAAGTCCCTGGCGCCCATTTAATAAATATTAACATACATAATAACTGGAAGGTTAAACAATAATATTCAAATTAATAATATTAAATTAGAACTTTTAAAAGGAACAGTACTGGGTTTATCTCCAACTCCCCACGACCGTAGCTTTATCCACTGAATTCTAAGCTGGCTGGCAAAAGTAGGCTTTCACAGTAGTCACCTACCTTATTTTTAAGATGGTAGCCCCGTATCGGCTACCGTGTGTTATGTTGTGAAGAATTAATTTTATAATTATACTGTATTGAAGATAGTTTCTTGTTTGTTTTCAATTCAATACCCAACCACCTGGCCTCTGGGCTTATGTTAGTTTACCGCTAGGGGGAACAAAAAAATAATATAACAGTGGCGCCCAACGTGGGGCGTTGGAGATAAACCCAGTACTGTTCCTTTGGGGAGGAGCACCCAATAGCCTACTGCAGTCGTTCGCTTAATCCGGCGGAACGCAATTATTCAGCAACGGAGCGTGAGGCTCTCGCTGTAGTCTTCGCCGTGGAACACTATCGTCCTTATGTAGAAGGCGGTCCTGCATTTAAGGTGATAACCGACCACTCGAGTTTAAAATGGTTCTTTAATTTAAACAATCCCTCTGGTCGATTAGCTCGTTGGGGTTGTCGGTTATCACCTTATAACTTCACTATTGAACACCGCAAGGGCAGGGACAATGTGGTTCCAGATGCCTTATCTCGTGGCGTTCCGGTGCTGGAAATTAAAGTGCCTGACACGGACACTTGGTTTGAAGGGTTGTGGGATAAATGTGTCAGTACCCCCAGATCGTGTCCTAACTTTATTATTAAGGAGGATAAACTATACCGTTATTCAAAAAATAAATTCGGGGTGGCTAGTGACTATGATTGGAAGCAGGTAGTACCGGAGGGCAATCGTCAAGAATTATTGAAGAGTCACCATAGTGGCGAATTATCACCACATTTTGGAGTGTATAAAACCTATAAAGGACTTGCACTCCGATACTACTGGCCTAACATGTATAAGGATGTGATTAACTACGTTGGTAAATGCGATACGTGCGCCGCATATAAACACTCACAATTACCTCCTCCCGGTCTCTTAGGTGATGCGAAAGAGTGTTCCAAACCATTTGAAACCTTAAGCATTGACTTAGTAGGTCCGTTGCCACGGTCTAGAGCGGGATTCACATATCTCTTAGTTGTCGTGTGTTGCTTTACGAAGTACTGTTTACTGTTTCCTTTACGTAGAGCTGTTGGTAAGGCTATAGCACAAAAACTAGAAGACGGCGTTTTCCTCGTACACGGTATACCCCGTACGGTGATAGCAGACAACGGGACGCAATTCACGGGTAATGAGTTTCGTACACTATTGGAGAGGTACAAAATACCTCAAATCCACTTCACACCTCGTTATTGCCCAAGCGTGAACACCGTGGAACGCTATAACCGTACCATAATGACCGCGGTATCAATTCTCGTAGAGGATGATCATCGATACTGGGATGTGAACATCTCAAGGATCCAATTCGCTATGAACACCTCCACAAATGCAGTCACTCGTTTTACACCGTTCTTCCTAGTACATGGCAGAGAGGCAGTTAGTTGTGGTGATGTCTTCGGCAATGATACCGTTAGACAGCCCACTCTAGCCTGCGCTTCCCGCAGTTCATATGCAAATCAGCTAGGGGCATTGGATAGTATCTTCGATAAAGTAAAGGACGCGCTCATCAAATCTCATGAACGTAGTGCTCGTAATTATAATAGTAGTAGGAGGCACGCGGAGTTTGAGGTAGGCGACACTGTGTGGAAGAAAACATATCCCCAGAGTGACGCCTCCAAATTCTTTATGGCCAAATTAGCACCTAAATACGAGAGATGTATAATTAGGAAAAAACTTTCACCCTTAGTGTATGAATTGGAAGGCTGTAGTTCCGGTAAAAACCTTGGCACATGGCATATCAAGGATTTCAAATCACCATGTAGCAAGGATTAATTTTTTTTGTATATTTTCTTCGAATTTAAAATATAATTTAAATTCGTTGGTCGCAGTGACCATTGAGGGCTGTATATGCCTTGAGGTTGCTGGTTTTTAATTTAGCATTGGTAGCTGTATATGCACGGTGCTAGAAAACCGTAGGTTCACATTTGTGAGCTATATGGAGTAGAGAAGGAGATTGTTTAAAAGTTGTTTGTAGTCTGTGATTGTTGCAGGTTTGACACCCCTGTAGAGTGTATAAAACCTCCGGACTGCTGGTAAGGCAGTATAATGATAGTCCTGAGATTGGAGGCCATAATGGCGGGCGTGTAGGCTGCATTGATGGAAAACGTTTAAGTTGGTATTTTTTTAAAGGGGCGAATAACCGTCTCATTCATTTTATGGATGACGGTTAGCCAATTTTCATTATTTTGTAGCATCTAATTTCTTTTGGTGTATTATTTGTGTACCAGCTCAGCATTATTATGGGCAGTCAACTCATTGTGAAAGGTGGTGTACGATGGAGTAGGGTGGTCTCTCCTATATAAATATAGTAGGTCAGACTTATATTTTTACTCTTTTTGGAGCTTGTCTTTTACATGTTTGTAAATGGATTAGACTCGCTCCAGGAGAAATAGTATATATTACACAGGTCACATAGATAACTATAAATAAGCCATATAACACGGGCGGAATTGTAGACTCGTTAACCAAAGCCATCTACAATGTCGCCTAATAGAGCGGGTTGTTACTCTATACTTGAAGTGTGACCAGAATTCTTTTAGGTCGTAGGTTTATGTAGTTTAAAATGAAAACCCAAATTAGTATATTTAATAAAGGTTACATGGATAATTAAAAATAAGCCATAAAACACGGGCGGAATTGTAGACCCGACAACCAAAGCCTACTACAATGACGCCTAATAGAGCGGTCTGTTACTCTATATTTGAAGTGTAACTAGAATTCTGTATTGTTTATGTATATACCTTATCTACCTATATAGTATTGTTTAAGTTTACATCAGGTATGACAAATAGAAATCGTACACCAGCTTCCACGTACTTTTTATTTCTTTTCTTTTTCTGTTCCTGTTTTCAGGCATGAACATTGTAGATTGTTGTAGACGTGTTTGACTCTTGGAGTCTGCTTTGACGCTGGAGGGCCAGCGTCGAGATTTGCCCTAGGGGTCAAATCTCTGGTGGTTGGGGAGGTACTGTTACGTTGTAAATTTGAGTACCTACCAAGGGTAGGTAATACACAGCTGCATTACTAATAAGTAAAGTAGCATTTACCTGAAAACATTAGTAGTACCTTATGAGGTTTCTGAGTAATTTATTTCATTGTAGTTGTGCAAGTAACTTTGGTCTGCACTTGATGGAAGGACTCATTCCTTCAACTATATTTCGTCACTGGACTCTTTAGTAAACACTTTCTAACATTAAATCAATTTTCTAAACCCTGATAACAGGTTTTCACAATTAATTAGAACAATAAATATAATGTTTACATTCTAACTGTCATCCTGTCGAACGTCAGATTCTGTCGTTTAGAAACGACATCTGATGGTCGCCGGTTCACAGTTGTAGTTTAATCGATAATTGAACTTATTGATTGCCAACCATCGAAATAAATCGTATGGAACAATCCTTAATAATTTTCAGCTTTCAGTAAAACTTAATAATAAAATAAATAACCGAAAGCGGAAATGAAATAGTTTTTACAATGTAGACTTTTCTTCTAGAAACTTCGGTGTCAAATAAATCCATTTTTAATCTGTGATTTATCTTTGACATAATGTAGCCAGGTTGTACGTTGTTAATTACCCCAATTAATATTTCGGAATAATTACCCCGATCAAGACAAGTTTTAGAATTGGGATTTATAAATAAATTGTTTGTTGGTCTAGATCATGAAGATTCTTATTGTTTCAGAGTTTAAACGTCACGTTGGAATGTTGTTAGTGATTTTCAAGAATTTATTATCTTGGTGTAGTATTTATCTTATAATCATTTTACCCGAAATATGGGAGATTTTAGAAATAGTCTGTCTATTTCCTGTTTGTAATCCGTGACAGGATTATTAAAGAGTGGTGGCGTCTATTTGCCCTTGAACACGCTTGAGTGATACTGGAAAACTAATTCCATGTTTTAAAAGGTAAGGATTTGGTGGTAATAGTGCCTAGAAGTGGTCTGTGAGCCCTTCCCTGGTTGTTAAAAGGATATTCTAGTGATCCATGGATATTTATTACAGGATTCCAAATTGCGCATACGCAGACTATTTTCCAGCCAGTCGAGGATCTTACAGTCAAGTGCTTTTTCCCTAAGCCAACCGTGAGTACTTCACCTGCTGACTATTTGCCTTAGATATTTCATGGGATATTCCTCAGTGTTAACAATGGATTAGATTCTTGTTCAGGGATACGCAACAAGTCCTTGTTGCGGAGTTGATGGATGCCACATGGGTAATCCTCATTCCTATTGTCCCACCGCTCAGGATCAGGCAAACAGAAGTCGTAACTCCTTATGTTGTATTTGAAACAAGGCCAAGTTAACCGGCTAATGTGTTAGCCTTTTAGATTTCCAAGCTCAGTCACCTCCCGGAAGGTTAATTTGCTTCCCTTATATTATTAGGTCCCCGTATTGTCAATTCCAGGAGAGGCACCTCGAGAGATTCGTCTCGCCGCCAGGATCTAGAGGAGAGTCTGGGACCTGGACGCGAGACCCGTTCCTCGAGGCCACTCGAAGCCTCTTGTGGAGACGACTGTGCGGCTGGCGGACCCCGTCTAGCGAAAGCGCAGGCGGGACGGTTTTTTTTTTATACCTTATTACTTTTCTATTATAATACGGTTTCAGTAGGAACCTATTGTTTACCGCAGTCCGGTTTTCTGTAGTGGAAACCGGTCTGACAACTAAATTGAAATAGAGGATCTTGGGTTCGACAATCCTCGTTCATCCAGACGAATATTGGACACCTTCGTCGGCTCCAGGATCCGGGACTCTTCAAAGTCCCTGGCGCCCATTTAATAAATATTAACATACATAATAACTGGAAGGTTAAACAATAATATTCAAATTAATAATATTAAATTAGAACTTTTAAAAGGAACAGTACTGGGTTTATCTCCAACTCCCCACGACCGTAGCTTTATCCACTGAATTCTAAGCTGGCTGGCAAAAGTAGGCTTTCACAGTAGTCACCTACCTTATTTTTAAGATGGTAGCCCCGTATCGGCTACCGTGTGTTATGTTGTGAAGAATTAATTTTATAATTATACTGTATTGAAGATAGTTTCTTGTTTGTTTTCAATTCAATACCCAACCACCTGGCCTCTGGGCTTATGTTAGTTTACCGCTAGGGGGAACAAAAAAATAATATAACAATATAATGATGATTTTGCATAATTTAAATATCAAATTTTATGGTTTTAGCACAAAGCTTATCAGAGCGAGCAGCTCAATCCCAAGCTTTTTTGTCTTCTAAATAATCTGAAATTTTATAGTACCCTTTTTTACAAAGTTTGGTTTTAATACAGCTTTTAAATCGTTTAATGGGTAAATTTCGAATAGCAATAGGAAGTTTGTTGTAAAAGCGTATACATTGACCCATGAACGAGTTGCCTACTCTGTGGAGGCGAGTGTGAAGTACAGCAAGATTATGTTTATTCCTGGTATTTAAACTGTGGATATCGGACATTTTCTTAAAATTTGATATATTTTTGTGTACATACATAAGATTATCAAATATATATTGAGAGGCTATAGTCAGAATATCTATTTCTTTTAATTTTTCTCGAAGGGAATCTCTTGGACCTAGGTTGTAAATGGCTCGAACAGCCCTTTTTTGTAAAACAAAGACGGTATTAATGTCCGCACAGGTTCCCCAGAGAAGAATCCCATATGACATAAGACTATGAAAATAACTAAAATAAACAATTCTGGCCGTATCTACATCGGTTATCTGTCGAATTTTTTTAACAGCATAGGCGGCCGAACTTAGCCTTCCTGACAATTTTTCTATGTGTGGGCGCCATTGTAATTTAGCGTCAATAGTTATTCCAAGAAAAACTGTCGACTTAACAGGGTCCAACTCTATTCCATTAAGTTGAACATTGGTAGTTAGCTGCCTGACATTTGGCGTTGAAAATTTAATAAGTTTAGTCTTTTTTTCGTTCAGGAGAAGATTATTTACATTAAACCAATGGACAACTTTAGAGAGTGCATCGTTAACATGTTCAAAGTTGACCAGCAGTCGTTTAATTTTAAAAATGAGGGAAGTGTCTTCTGCGAACAATACAATCTTGTGATTATCCCTTATGTGATAAGGTAAGTCATTTATATAGATTAGAAACAAGAATGGACCTAGAATTGAACCCTGCGGAACGCCCATAGTGACCGCAGATCCTGCAGATCTCTTGCCATTTATATCAACCCTCTGAATTCTATTATTAAGATAGGAAGTCAGAAGGTCGAGAGCCCTGTCCCTCATACCATAGTGGTGCAGTTTCCTGATGAGAGTATCATGATGGACGCAATCGAAGGCCTTAGACAAGTCGCAGAAAATGCCAAGAGCATCCTGCGACTCCTCCCAAGCCTCGAAAATGCTCTTCAGCAATTCCACGCCCGCGTCTGTAGTTGAACGACCCTTCGTAAAACCAAACTGTTTCAGATGAAATAAATTACATGAATTGAAATGTCCTAACATTTGTTTTAAAATTATTTTTTCAAAGATTTTGCTCAATGTAGGTAATATCGAAATAGGCCGAAAATTCGTGGGATCAGTTGTGCTGCCAGATTTGAACAGTGGAATCACTTTGCTAAGTTTCATCAGATCAGGAAATATACCAGATGCAATACAAGAGTTAAAAACAATTGCTAAAAAGGGTGAAATAACATCAATTATTGAAGACATTGTATTTACTGATAATCCCCAAAGATCAGTAGTTTTTTTTACATCAAGTTCTTTAAAAGATTCCAAAATGTCTTTAGGGCTAACAACTGTGAATTTAAAATGTTTATCACATTCTGGTACACATTCTTTTAGTATTGAGTAAGCAGAAGTGGAGGACGACGATGACAGAGTTTTGGTTGTTAAAAAGGGAATATTAGTGAAGAAGTTTTCAAACTCTGTTGCCACCTCCACGTCTGCCCTAATATCTGCATCATCGATTTTTAGATGGAAGTCACGATTCCGTACTGTCGTTCTTCCCGTTTCAGAATTAATAATATTCCAAGTTGTTTTAATTTTATTTCCAGAAGATTTTATTTTATTTTTAATGTGTATGGCTTTTGCTGAGGAACAGGCTCTTTTAAAAGTTTTAGAATAATTCTTAACAAATTCTTTAAAAGTTTCATCATGGTTATATGTTTTTTCATGATACAGTTCATATAACCTCAACCTACTTTTGTAAATACCTGGTGTTGCCCAGTCACTAAATATAACGCGATCATAAACAGGCAATGTTTTTGAGGTGAATACCTTCCTAAATTCACAAGTCAAATTCAGTGCCCGGAAAGTGTTAATTATCGGAATCATTATCATGTCAATAAATACCACGTAATTACATATGATAATTAGCTGAATATCGGGATAATTGCGTAACATACTATCAGCAGCAATGGGTTTCATTTTGACAGTTCAACAACATTCAATGGGCTATTTACGTTGTTGAGCGGACATTTTTGTTAAAAATAAAATAATAAAAATTGTTTATTTGCATCTTCAAGTAAAAATATGGCTTTACTAACCTTAGGCCTTAAGGTTAGTAAAGTTGCATATTAGAGTTGCAGCCAATACTTAAGCGAATATAACTTAATATCTTGTAATTATAGGTATCAGCGCCCATCCTCGTAATAATTATAACCGATGTTATTGTGCCTAGCTTGTAGAATAACAAATTTAAACGAACGAGAAATACATTTTTCACTTCAGTAGCTCAAACATGTAGGTTTTGCTGCCTGAAATCAGTGAGCAAAATGCGATTTTGCTCACGGAGTGAGACCATGTAACTTTTTTTTTTTTTTCAGAAAACCGCGAATATCTTATTCAGACTTGGGTTAATCATAAAATTCGAATCATTGACACTCTATCTCTTTCCCGCCATTAGAAAGAGAGATAAACAAAGACCAGTAGTGCTATTCTGTAACCTTCTCACCGTGAAAACTTAAGTGAAGTGAGCGTGGAGTGAACTGTCAGTGTCATCCCACCTGATACTAGGGATGGACCAAGGATTACATTTATAATCATAATCAAGATTTTAAGAATATTTTTAAGCTAATTCTATTGAGCATAATCAGTTAACTGATTAAATAATCGCAATCCCATGACCCAATCGCGATGTGTTTTAACTGATTAAATAAACGCGTTCCCATGACCCAGTCACGATGTGTTTTAATTGATTAAATAAACGCAATCCCATGACCCAATCGCGATGTGTTTTGAAGAAGTGGTAGTGGATTGAATCGAGTAAAGACTGTGCGACGTTATTCAGCGTTTTTATTAACCCAAATCTATTCAATAAGAAAAGATAACCGAGTGTGTCAAGTGATCGAGTGCTAAAAGTGTGCCTGGCTAACGGACCGTAGAATTTATCCCCTCACAAACTATGTGGAAACCTAACTAAGCGTGCGGATTATTTAATACGTACCTTTCTAATATTTTATTTTAGGTAGGTAAATTTATACCGACCTACGCGTTGCCAATAATAAAATAATATTCATAAAATCACTGTCATCAATACTATAACAATATTCAACAGTTCAACTGACACTCGCGCAGCGCGCGCACCGGCCGGCGGGCGGCTTTTAGCCTCACGTCATCCAGCCCAAGTGAAGTGGTGTTGCTATGGCAACGAGAATCGAGTGAAGTGATAAGATCACGACACTCGCGCGTCACGCTTAACGACTCACTTCACCTAGCCGATTCACTTCGGCACGGGTGGTTACGAGACTCGGGTGAAGTGATAAGATCACACCGCGCTTGCGCGTGAGGCGCTGTTAATAATATCAAGTTGAGTTTTTTTTATTGGTCGTGTTTTATTTTTAAATACGCGACAAACAAACATTTGGTTTTACCACCTTTATATCAAAATCCAAAATGGCGGCTACAAACATTTTTTATCATGGGTGTCGTTTTCATGGTTTTCGGGGGTGTTAAAGCCGATAGTGAGGACAAATCTAAAAAGCAAGATGGCGGTTGCGAAAATAATTAGATTTTTCATCATGGGTATCTTTTCCATGGTTTTCGGGGGTGTTAAATCCGATAGTGAGGTCAAAATTAAAAAGCAAGATGGCGGTTATGATCAGATTTTTCATCATGGGTGTCGTTTTCATGGTTTTCGGGGGTGTTAAGGCCAATAATGAGGTCAATCTAAAAAGCAAGATGGCGGCTGCGAAAATGTTCAGTTTTTTCATCATGAGTGTCGTTTTCATGGTTTTCGGGGGTGTTAAAGCCGATAGTGAGTTCAAATCTAAAAAGCAAGATAGCGGCTGCGAAAATTACCAAACCATTTGGAATAAAAAAATCAAAATTGAGTTTCTGACTGAATTTCTGTTTTTCTATTTTATTAAATAAAAACCCTAAATAAAGTAACATTTCAACACTTAAATACTAGTTTTGAAATAATGTAAAATGATCAATAGAATTAGCATAAAAGTATTATTAAAATCTTGATTATGATTATAAATGTAATGCTTGGTCACTCCCTAGCATCAGTGGGATGACACTGACAGCTCACTCCACGCGAGTTTTCACGGTGAGATTTTTACAGAATCGACATGCAGCCCTTTCGAAGTTCCGATTTTGAATTCGACCTCAAAGACAAACACGTTCGAAGTTTCAAGAAAATAAACTGACAACACTGGTAGCCGGTCGTCAAAAAAAACATCTCTAGGATAATTCATTTAGAAAATTAATAAAAGTGTTTTTATTATGTTAAATTAGTATAATATAGTCTTAGCTAGTTATTAAGTAATATATTCAGTGGTTATACAGTGTTTATTGTCGCGAAAACTTCGAACAAAAAGGATATTAAACCGGCTGTCAACGAGCCAACTCAACGGTGAAGGATTTCAAAATTTCATCAATTCCGGGGAGTATTTTGTTTTATTTATGTTATTCTACATAACATTTATAGACCGCAGAACATCACAAAATACTGCTCAGGTCTCTGAGCTACGTCCATCACACACTAGCACGGTTTATGTCTCCGTTTGCTTGACAACTAGTGTAAGCAAAATTGACGACGAAAACATTCGCTCCAATGGTTTTGCTATTAGGTAATAGTACTGGTATTACCAGAAAGGACATAGTGGATGGTGTGGACACCTTATTAAAGTTAAGTGTAGGAAAGCTGATGTTGTGTGCTTTTCCTTACTCGATACTTTATCAGATAATGATGATAATTATATTTATCAGTTGAATAATACTATTCACAGGCTGACATGTTGTCATAGTGACAAATTATTGTGGTTTTAAGTTAACTCAAAGAACTTTATATCTGTCTTGGGAATGTAGACATGCTATGTTGATAGCATATAATATTAACGAGGTTATAGCTAATATAACAAATTGTAGCATTAGGGACGAGTCTGTGTTGTCTAGTTATACTAACAACATAGTGATTAATTTAGAATCATCATGTTGTACGAAGGAGGATCCACCTATAATTCCAACATCCGTGGAGGCCACTACCGACTGGTAGTGGCCTCCACCAGGAAGAGAGTACCCTTTCTGACTAGAAAGGGTACTCTCTTCCTGGTGGAACTCATACAGGCATTCTAGACTCTTCAGTTATAGTTGTGGAGGTCACTCCCGATAACACTTTAAACTAGTTAGTAAGACAACAGAAGCTACCCCTTCAAATAACCTATTATTATTTGAGAACAATAAAAAGGTACCTTCTGGCAAACTTACTCATAATTTTATAAAATTAAAGGGGGCAACATACTTTAAAATTGTTTAATCAAAATATCCAAGGTTGCTCTTCCAAATTACTGGGAATACAGGGTGATTGGAAGATGGGTGCAAAGCTTTAAGGTGAAGATAGTATAGACAATTTAGAACCATTTAAGCCATGGTTGTCTTAGACGAAGTCTTACCAAATTTTTTTAACCAAATTTTTAAGTTTTTTTTCGGATATTCTCAAAATTTAATGTAAACTGCATAATTATGGCCAAATTGAATGATAAATGAATTAATTTTTTATTTATTTAATTAAAGTAATGTGTAAGCAACCAAGCAAAACATGTTTTAGGCTTCTGTGTCATTAGACATTTTTTTTACAGATATTTAAAGCTCAGAAAAAATAAAAAAATTGTACAATACGTCTTTTAAACCTTATTTAAAAAAAAAACAAAATGGTCTTAGTTACTGAGGCAACAAAGTCGTTTTTCTTTAGTCAGGGTCAGTCGGTCTGTGATGAAGCCGTTACATCTTTTACTTATTAGTCAAACTACTGCCCTTGTGAGTGGACGTTGTCGTGTTGATTCACAATTTACCGTGTTCAGTTGTAGCCCTTTGCGTTCCTGCACGTGTTGTTTGCGTTAGTTTTGAACTTTTCTGTTTCACCGTGTCCAGTCGTAGCCTCGCGCTCCTGCACGTGTTGATTTTTGACTTAATTGTGTTGAGTTGACATTTAGTGCGCTCCTACGCCGTTTTTCTTAATTGTTAAGTGACTATGGCTACTTTTTCCAATCAAGAATATGCGGATATCGTATTTATGTACGGTAGAGCAGACGGCAATGGATCTTTGGCGCGACGGATGTATCAAGAGCGCTATCCGAATCGCAGGATACCGAATGTCCGAGTGTTTTACAACACGTTTCGTCGTCTTGCCCAAGATGGGTTTCACCGCGTGGAACCTGGAGTCAACCCGGGCAGACACGAAACTGCCGTCGACGAAGACATTTTAGCAGTATTTCAAGCGGATCCTACTACCAGTACTAGAGCAGTAGCTCGAAATTTAAACATTTCTCAATGGAAGGTGTGGCATACAATGCACCAAAATGATAAGTATCCGTTCCATGGCAGGAGTGTGCAAGGTCTAGTAGAGCAAGATCCTCAAAGAAGAATTCAGTTCTGCCGTTTCCTCCTCAACAGAGACATCGAAGATGCGTGGTTTCTGAAATCAATCTTGTGGACGGATGAAAGTAAATTTTCAAGGGAAGGTATTACAAACTTTCACAACATCCATGAATGGGCCGACGCAGACAACAATCCACGTTTTAAGAAGCAGGTGTCATTTCAGATGAAATTGTCTGTGAATGTATGGGCTGGAATAATTGGCAGAACATTGATTGGGCCCCACTTTTTGCCTGATCCATTGAATGGCGAAAATTATTTGCAATTTCTGCAAATTGATTTACCACTGCTGGTAGAGGAATCAGGTGTCCCGATCTTCGAAAGAGACCGAACAGTCATCTTTCAGCAAGACGGCTGTCCAGCGCATTGGACTTTAAATGTAAGGGAACACCTCAACAATTGCTTTCCTGATAGCTGGATCGGCAGGGATGGACCCATCCCTTGGCCCGCTCCCCAGATCTGACCCCGTTGGACTTTTTCGTGTGGGGCCGGGCCAATGAACTGGTGTATAACAACATAGAAATAAACACTAGTGAAGAATTGATACAAAGAATAAATTCAGAGTTTGAGACAATGAAGCAGGAGATGATGTTGAAAATAACGACTACAGAAGTTAGAAGGGGCCGTGCTTGTATTAGGAATCACGGCCGTCATTTTGAACATGAAAAATAAATAATTTTAATTCAAAATGTTGTTTTAATTAGTCTGCCTAAAATAAAAAAAATCTCCCTCAAATTGGTTTGTAGGCCCTAATTTCAATAATTTGTAAGATATCCGCATAAATGATACCTCAAAAGAAAGAGCGATTATCAAGCATGTATTCAAAAAGGTTTGAACAAAAAAGCACCCTCCGTTTTTTTTTTAAATAAGGTTTAAAAGACGTATTGTACAATTTTTTTATTTTTTTTCAGCTTTAAATGTCTGTAAAAAAAATGTCTAATGACACAGAAGCCTAAAACATGTTTTGCTTGATTGCTTACACATTACTTTAATTAAATAAATAAAAAATGAATTCATTTATCATTCAATTTGGCCATAATTATGCAGTTTACATTAAATTTTGAGAATTTCCGAAAAAAAACTTAAAAATTTGGTTAAAAATATTTGGTAAGACTTCGTCTAAGACAACCATGGCTTAAATGGTTCTAAATTGTCTGTACTATCTTCGCCTTAAAGCTTTGCACCCATCTTCCAATCACCCTGTATAATTGTTTCTGGAAAATACCAAGTTTGATGTCATTTGTTTAACAGAACATTGGCTAAAAGATTATCAAGTAATTTCAATTAACTATGAAAATTATTGTGTAGTTAGCCATTTCAGCCGAAAACGAATGATACATGGCGGGTCATTAATACTTGTTAAAAATTCTATTAAATCGAAAGAACGAAAAGACCTCGTCGGACTGTCTGTTGAACACACCAATGAATTGTCCTGTGTTGAGCTTGATAAGCATGTTATAGTATGCGTATACAGACCTTCAAGTTACCAGAATTTATCAATGTTTGATTCTGTAATGGAAGATGTGCTAAAGAAACTTAGTGCTTGTAGTAAGTCAATAATCATATGTGGTGATTTTAATATTAATTTAATAGAAAATAACTTAAATACTGTTAGATTGTTAACCCTGTTTAGGTCATTTGATTTGTCAAATGTTTTTAATGAACCAACCCGAGTGACAGCTTCTTGTAGATAATATTTTTTGTAATTGTGATTACTTACACAAAGAAATTGTAAAGAAGTTGCCATCTGATCACAGTGGACAAAAAATAACATTTTGTTCCTATATACCTTTGCAAATCAAAAATTCAAATAAGATTTAGGCCAATTACATGTAAAAATTTAGAAAAAATAAATAATTCTTTGGCCAGTCAACTATGTGTTCAGAGTTTTAATAATATATGTGACCCAAATGAGTTCTACGCCAAGTTATTTTTACTATTAAAAACGCAATTTAATGACACTTTTCCACTAAAGACTAAAAGTATTTACACAAAGTTCTTGTTTAGTGATTGGGCGACTCCAGGTATTCGTAAAAGCAGGGAAAAACTTTTTGAACTTTATGGCCTAAAGCAACAAATGAAAAACAAAAGCTTTCATCAGTATGTTGCAAAATATTCTAAAACTTTTAAAAGTGTGTGCAAAATTGCTAAAGCTCTCTTTGTATTAGCAATAAAATAAAATCTTCTGATGATAAAATAAAAACTACATGGCAAATAATAAATAAAGAAACAGGTAGGAAAAAATCGCGTAATACTGAATTTAACTTAGAGACTGCACATGGGCCCATCACTTCAGAAGTAGAGATAGCTCAAGAATTTGAAAACTTTTTTGGTAATATTCCCCTTAAAACTACTGATACTTTAAATTCTTCACCCGCGCTTTCTGCTGCCTTACTTAAAAAAATGTAAAGGCATGCCCTTTAGAGTTTAGGTTTCAGCATACAAACCCCCAGGCTGTTATAAAAGTTTCTATAGATCTTAACATTAAATCAACAGAAGATCTCTGGGGAATATCTGTAATAGTCTGTAGATCTATCATCGAAACCATTGCGCCCTATTTAGCTTTCACATTTAACACCAGTGTTGACCTAGGAGTCTTTCCAGATCTCATGAAACACAGTAAAGTAGTTCCTTTGTTCAAATCCGGTGATAGTAAAGAACCCAACAATTATAGGCCTGTGTCAGTTCTGCCAGTTCTCAGTAAGGTGTTTGAAAAGTTGATGCTCAATCAAATGTTACGCCACTTTAATAAAAATTCCATCTTTTATGAACCACAGTACGGTTTCACCAAAGGGCGTTGTACGACTGACGCCGGTGTCACCCTAATAAAGAACATTTTTAACGCCTGGGAAGAAGCACAGGATGCCATTGGTATTTTTTGCGACCTTCCTAAGGCGTTCGATTGCGTAAACCATGAGACAATTCTGCTGAAACTAGAGCACTATGGACTTAGAAATACAGCTCTTGATTTACTAAGATCATACCTAAAAGATAGAAAGGTTAAAGTTCAAGTAAACGGCGTGAACTCATTGGGGTCAGAAATGGCAATGAGCGTTCCTCAAGGTTCGATATTGGGTCCATTCCTCTTTTTAGTTTACATTAATGATTTACCCCAATTATTTCAAAATCAACCGAAGCTGGTGTTATTTGCAGATGACACATCATTGATCTTTAAAATAGACCGACGATCACAAAATCATGACGACGTGAATAACTCTTTTCTTCAGGTCCATGATTGGTTTACGGTAAATAATTTGGTACTAAATGAAAAAAAAAACCAAATGACCATTAGATTTAAATTACCTAATGTTAGAAGTAGCGAATGTGATCTCATATTGAATGGAGAAAAACTGGAATTTATTAATCAAACGGTTTTCCTAGGAATCACTTTAGACGAGAAACTACAATGGGGACCACATATAACATCTCTTGCGGGGCGGCTAAGCTCGGCCGCTTATGCTGTTAGAAAGATAAGACAGTTGACAGATGTCGAAACCGCGCGTTTGGTCTATTTTAGCTACTTCCACAGCATTATGTCGTACGGCATTTTATTGTAGGGTCGGGCTGCTGACATTTATTCCATCTTTATTTTGCAAAAGCGAGCTGTCAGAGCCATTTTTAATCTACGTCGCCGTGAATCTCTTAGGGAACAATTTAAAAAGATTAATATTATGACAGTACCTTGCCAATTCATTTATGAAAATATTATGTATGTAAGAAAAAATCGACATCTTTTTAATAAAATAAGTGATAGACATAATTTTAACACTACAAATAAAGATAAAATAGATCAACCATTTTTCAGATTATCTAAATTACATATATCTTTTATGGGGTACTGTGTCAAATGTTACAACAAAATACCTTGTGATATATTGCAATTAAATGAAAGAAAATTTAAAACTCATGTTAAAAGTACACTTTGTAAACAAGCATATTACAAATTAGAGGATTATATCCAAGATAAGAATGCTTGGAAACATTCTGGTCCAGCTCCATAGGACAATCTAGAGTCTAGAAAAAATCAAACTGGTTGCTATTTTAATTGTACAATTTATTATTTGATACAAAATAATAAATCAATCAAGGTTGAATTTAAATTCTGTGATTACTTTAACTCACACACTGACCTATTACTTTATTTATTATTTTTAGGAAAACGTATACTTTTACAATGTTTGTAAATATGTGAGCATCATGTACCTATCACATAATTCATTTATCTGTCATTGCTTTATTTTTCATTTTTTTTTTTACCTATTTTGGTATAGTAATTTTATTCTAGGTGCATCGTCTTCACATATAATTTTAAAATGTACCTATAAAAAATTTTGTAAAACATTTTAAAAGAGGAGTTTCTTGCCCATTCTTCTCCAAACGAAACTAACTTTTGGAAGGGGCAACTAGAATCAATTCTATTTTTTTTTGTTAATTTTGACGTTCAAAAGTGCCTTTTATGTGCCTATTTAAAATAAATAATTTGACTTTGACTTCGGAATTTCGTACTAACTAAAGAAATTTTGGAAAAAGATAATTATGTCTTTTAATGTAATTTATTGAATTTTTTACTTATTGTTGTATTTAAATGAAAATAAGTATTTACTGCAAATAAAACTGATATTTAACCTGTAAATATTTATTTCTAGTTTCAATAATGTTACGTAATATATTTTGAATAATAATATATCATGGGTGCTATTTCCGAACACGCCTTAATTTAAATAAAAGAGCGGGAATAAATTTTCATGGCTGGCGTAAAGAGTTGAATAAGTAATATTAAAATTATCGGAAAATATGAGTGAAACTAGCGACGAGAACAGTATTTTAACACCGGAAGAGTTAAAACAACAAGTTATTAATGCAGAATTAAGTTTCCTACCTGAGAAGTCTTGCGAGAAATATCTGAAAGCATACCAATGAATGGAGACTTACAAAGGGCGCAAGCAGTTTTTGGGAGACGGTGTTGCTATCTTATTTTTTAGATTTATTACAGACGAGGCGATCATCCACAATGTGGAGTATTTACACAATGTTGAAAGCTACTACAAAACATAACGTGCATATTGAAACATAGGCAAAAGTCCTATCTTTTCTAAAAAGAATGTCAGTCGGGCATAAGGCTAAAAAGTCCCAAATTTTCACGGCCCTTAACATAGAAAAATTTGTTAATGAAGCAATTTGCAATTTTCTTGCCGCTAAAGTAAGTGGTACTTACCTATGAATCTATGTTGTTAGTTATTAAAATTTGTGTGTAGACTATTATGTATAAAGGTACTTACTGCCTACTACTATTTTTTGGAGGAACAATGAATCCTAGTCTGGCTTAGCAATACTGTTAAAATATTTATTACGATATTTAAAAGATGCTGTAAATGTTAAATTATGCATATTAATTATGTAATATTTTCATTACAGGTTGTACTGATCATAGGAATTAGTGGAGCGTGTCGCAATAAGGAGCTATTACAGCTAACAGTTAATAATATCGAAAAGCTTTCAGATAAATTACAGTTAGTAAAATTGAAAAATACGAAGACGAACCTTGACAGGTCTTTTGTCGTACGCGAAGAATATGTAACTATTGTAAAAAAAAATACCAAAATTTACGTCCAGCCAATATAAAAAGCAACCGATTTTTTATACAATACCATAATAATAAATGCTCAAGACAGCTTAGGTAGTAAATAAAATAGGTGCTATACCGCGAGAAATTGCCACTTTCTTAAAACTGGAAGAGCCTCAGCTATACACGGGTCACTGCTTTCGGAGAACTTCGGCAACGCTCTTGGCTGATTCCGGAGCCGATCTCACCACTTTAAAACGTCACGGCGGGTGGAAGTCCAATACGGTTGCAGAAGGCTATATTGAAGACTCAATAGAAAATAAGTCGAAAATCTGTAAGCGTATAGTGGAAACAATAAGTCTGAATTCGACCTCGGATCCTTGGTTTCACCCAAGCCCATCCACTTCCAACGACGCACAGTGTACTTATACAAAAAACCGATCAGAGTCACCAACGTTCACCGTTGTTCCTCCTCCATCCGCCACTGAAACAGAAACCTTAACCCCAGATAATCAAACTAAACTCAATGCAACTATAACGTTTCCAAATAAATCTGTTACTTTTAATTTGCAGAATTGCAGTAATTTTACTTATAACTTTTAAAATGTTCCATTTTATTGAATTGGTACTTCTACCTACAATGTTAATTATTTTGATTCACAAAAAATAGTTATTTCAATCTATTCCTGTTTATTATTTTATCTTCCAAAGTGTTCTAGCTGCTGAAGTGAAAAGTTATGTGTGTTACACGAGAGCAAAGGTTTTGCATCTCGTGCCTTTGAATACCTCGCCACACTCAGGATTCAAAATCAGCACTCGCAGCAAAAAACGACTTTGCTCTCTTGTTCCCAAATAACTATTGCAGCACCAACATAAGTGAACGATCACAGTAAGGCAAAAATACGTATTTTAATTACAGGAATAATTTTGACACATCTAGATGAGTAAAAGTTACAATAAAAATATTTCGCACATAAATAATAAATATATTATGAATCAATGAATTAGCAATATTCTTCAAAATCATTCAGATTTCTAGTGATTGATAGTGTGTTACGCAATTAGGGTGCTGATCCCAATAAAATAATGCATCAATATGTTAATTTATAACTCGCATCCACTACTTATTAACATTGGAACAGCAAGCCAATAATTGTATTGGCTCTCGTTTCCACATACATAACTGTATTTCAACGCGTGACAAATGTGTTTATGTATATGTATATATTAATTGTAGGGCATATCAAACACAGTGTTTGACACACAGTCGTTGTGGAAAGCATTTTGTGTTTTTTTATTCATTAGACATTAAAATGTTAATATTGAAAATTCTAGAATTACCACTTTTTAATGTTTCGTAAAACAAAACGTAAATGAATAATAAAGTAAATACAAGATTTCGTTAGATCAAAAACCCGCAGTGAGTCTAAATCTCATGCCAATTATGTAAAATGAATATAACTAAATAAAATAATTTATCAGCAAATAGAATACTTCGTTAAAACTTAAAGTAGATTTCTCCGAATCAAACTAAAATAAGATGATCTACGGTCTAACGAAATACACAAAGCAGTAATTTCAAGAACTCCTAGGAAAGATTCCAAGTTTCATTTCTATTTCAGACAAGGTATTCAAAATCTTAACTTTGGTAAAAGTAGGCGATATTTAAAATTACTTACCTCATGATACTGGAATCTCGCCTACAACTTTACAAAGGATTCTATTTTACCACCTACATTAGAAATCCTTTAGATTTACGCAAACATTTTGAATTAAAATTAAACAAATATTTTTGTTTTTTTGAGAGAACTCTTGTAAATGCTAAAGTTAAAAATACCATTCGGCTATTCTTGAAGAAAAAAAAAGAATATGGTTTTGAATGATAATATAAATATACAGCAATAATAATAACCCGGGTAATTTAGCTGAATATCAACAGAACATTTATCAAAAGATTTAATTATTTTTTTTACCGATCCTTAGGTAGGTACTTACAATCAACTTTTCGCTACGTGTCTGCGTCTGGGCGCTCCGTGCGTGGCTCCGCATCCCTGCCAATGCGGTGAAGGTGTCGACTGCCTTGGACACCATGGCCTATCCTGCAGTAAAAACGCAAGCCGGATAGCACGGCACGCCTGCATAAACGACATCAGCCGTCGTGCTCTTGTGCCCGCTGTTTTAGAACCCAATGGCTTGGCACGCGACGATGGGAAGAGACCAGACGGAATGACCATAATGCCTTGGAAGGTAGTTAGGCCTTTGGCGTGGGATGCTACATGTGTCGACAACCTTGCGCCATACCATCTATATAGCACAACGAGCTGTACTGGGGCGGCTGCTGCAGGTGCGGAAAACCTCAAACGGCGCAAGTACTCCAATCTTATTGGGACTTATATGTTCGAGCCGTTTGGGGTTGACACACTAGGGCCATGGGGTCCGAGTGCCCACTTAGTTTTTAGAGACATCACCAAGCGGTTGGACGACTCCTCACGTGACCAGAGGGCTGGTCTATTTTTTGGCCATAGAATCAGCATTGCCGTACAACTTGGCAATGCCGCCAGCCATTTGGGCACTTCTCCTGTTGACAGCGATGCTGGCGAATTTTTATATGTTAATAAATTCGATGCCCTATGATTATTTCCCCTCCCTTTTTATATAATTGTACATATATTTACTATTATTTGAAGTTTCTTAGTTTTTAAATGATGTAAATATTTTTTTTACTATAAATAAATGCTTACAGTAATGCAGTGATTCGTAAGAAACTCTATTGTAGTCTTGATGTACTTAATCCAAAATTGAATTCAGTTCAAGTTTATGTAAAACCGTTAACTCAACAACCTAGATTCTAATCTCAAACTGCCAACTGGCGTCCCGCACGCCACATCCGTATGTCCATTCATAAGTACATGTGAAATAGTCAACGGCCGGTTATGCGGGCTGACAAATGACGTCCGAATATGAGGTCAGTGGTGGACAATGATAATGTCGCCAGTAACAAATGGGGGGCTGCAGCGAATAGCGGTGCCGTCGTGATTTGAGGATTACGATATATTATTACCCGACGACACTATCTGACTGAGGTCTGATGACACGCGATGTAGCATGTCCAGACGGCCGAATTCTGAGAGTTTATTGCTAAGGAGTATCTAGTTCTGTTTCAGAAGTTTTGGCTGAGATTTAGTGTTACAGTTTCTGGTCCTTTGAGACGGATCTGAAGTTTTGAATAACCTTTACGAGTTTGTGGAGGTTATTGAAAGGTTTCGTAATGCATCAGATTTAAATAAAAATGTGTTGAACTAATCGTGGTATTTTGGGTTTTTTTGGTTCATGACGAATCCATAATAAATCATTAATAATAATCATTTGGTCCAGAAAGCGGTACTTCTGGACACAGCACGTATAGTTAGAAGGTTCGTCTCTCAAAAGCCCTGATCACCGGTAGCTTGGACCGTGTTCCCGATTCCTACCGGTGGGCTACAATGTCTTTCTTTAATGGTTTTTCATAATATTTTTCAATATTTGTAAATGTAATAAAGGAAATAATAATTTCTTTATTAATTTCATCAAAGCCTTTCTACAATATGACTAAAAACAGAAAAGGCCGCAACTTCTAAACTAGGTGTAAGTTCCTCTGACTTAGGAGTCATCAGAAACCATGTTACCAATGCGCGTGAAACTAATCCAGATTATTACTTACAGTTTCGCGAAAACATTAACTTTAAAATATAAAAAATCCGGCGAGAACATTAAGTCCACCAATTCTGAAATGAAACACAAAAAAAAAAAGTGGAATGAACATTACAAAATTAACAATAACATCTACATTAAACTGACGCCTTTTGCTCTCTGGGATTAGGCAAAGCTCCAAAATGATATCAAATCGAGATTTACACTTGAGGCTCCGTCACAATGTCGTATTTGGTCTATAAGCCTAGGCTAGCAATATTTCAAACTGGGCTTAAAGGCTCGCGCAGACTGGGGCGATATCACGGGTGCGACAGGCATATTGCTTCCTGTCGTGCCCGCGATATCTGCTCATCTGTCTTAATACTTAATGTACGTACCAACCAATATAAGGATGAAAGAAAATTTTAGGAGTCTTTTTTGTCAGCTTGCCCGCACTTGTAGGTAATGGGTCATGGATTTCTGTGACCCATTATTTATTTTATTAATATTGAGCAGTATTGGGGTTCGTGGCTAAATAATAACAGCCGCATGGGCAGACCTTCAAGGTTAAGCAACGCTTGCCGAGGTCGATCCATGGATGGGTGACCATCCATTACATATCGTGACCTCTCCATGCCACGTTAAGCCGTTGGTCCCGGCTGTCATTCGAAGATCTTTAACAGTCGTTACGGGTAGTCAGAAGCCCAAAAACTAGTTCGTCTGAACTAGTTTGTCTGACAACCAATCTAACCAAGGGGCAGTTGCTCCTTATACTCGTAAAATACTGGTATTCAGCTGCATGCGGTTAGACTGGAAGCCGACCTCAACCAACTTGGGAAAAGGTTTTTTTTGGAAACAGATGTTTTTCAATCTACCTAAAATTAAAAAACATCCGTGTTTCCAAAAAAAACCTTTTCAGAATGTTTGTTAACATTTATCGAGAAAGTTCCGCAAATAAACGTTGACGGAAATGTGGGAAAAAACGGTTCAAATCGTAAACTGTTTGCTTTAGGGATCAACAATTTTCGATTGGAAATGTTGTTGTACAAATATAGCTAACGACACTTTTTATTAAAGATATTTACATACATAAACTTACGCCATCTTGCTATGGGGGTAGGCAGAAACTACAGAAAGCCACCTGTTACGATCCTTACAGAATGATTTTGCGTCGTTTACGTTCATTTAGGTACACGCACGCCGGTTGCGAGTTCTAAGCACCAAACTATTATGAAGAACATTACCAGTAAGGCCACTATTAATTTATGTTCTTCTTGGGAGTGCCCTCCCTGCGCTTCCACTCACAAATCATAAATCTTTTCAGTCATCTTCATTGATACTGGTTAGAAAATTAGATGATTAAAATAGGTTTTGCAACAATTCATTTCCGGATTAATTTTATTTTTAGTTGCTGGTTCCTACTATGTGAATTAGCACCAATGGACCATGAATTAGGGAGCGAGATATCTTCTACACAAAATTGCTAATGACATAAAACTCTCCCTGTCGGCTTTGTTATCGTCCAAATGGCGTTATACAACATTACTTCTACTCCTACAGATAAATACGGGTAAAATGGTTCCTACATTTGTCTTGTATTTTCTTCTTTTGTAAATAACATCACAAAAACAATGGCAAAGAGCGAATAGGAGAATAGAATATAATACTCTTTATGTATACCATAAAAATTACAGATATAACTCTTAACGCGCGTTTAGCGTTAACTGTTTAATGTGATTAGTAATCAATGTATTACACGTTCAAGCTCGATTGTAATGTCTTCGCTGAAAACTGAAATAATTACTGAAGGCAAATTAAATTATTTTTAGCACACAAACAGTAAAAAGTGTTTCAAAAGGTTTTAGTATTATTAAAACTATTTAACGTATTATTACGAACCAATACGAAATTGGCCCGTAATATTATTATTGACAAAAATTTAAGACTTTTTCGATGAATTCTTACTTTTAGTACTCGTAATTGGTACTTATTTATTTTGTTTTGAAAATGTTTATTTTCAAGTTAGATAGAGCATTTTTAAGCATCACATTTATTTATTATTATATATTTTTGTACTAGCTGCGCCTTGCGGTTTCACCCACGTAAATCTCGATTCCGTAAAAATATCGGGATAAAATGTATTTTTCACCCTAATCCAGGTTATGATCTACCCATGTGCCAAATTTCATCTAAATCCGTTCAGCCGTTATAGCGTAAAAACGTTACAAACAAATAAACTCACTTTTGCATTTATAATATTAATTAGGATAAGGATTATAAGCCTGTGCTGTCCCACTGGAGGGCAAAGGCCTCACTTCCCTGTTTCCGCTTTTTCCGATCTATCACTTACTCGTATAGTTTACCTACGTAAAATAATGTCTGTAACATCAAAATCATACCTTCTAAACTAAAACAATGCATATATACCACTCCAACTCTCCAAATGTTCCTAAAGAACATAATGGCATACAGGAAAATAAGACCTCGAAATTCTCAAAGACAGAACACACGACAGAACTCTCAAAACCTAACAGCATCAACATCCCATCCTTCAATTTAAGACATCAAACAAAATAATAACACAAAGTCTGTTCCCGAAACTTGTTCTGTAAACAGTGCAGTCTCTTTGAGACTTCGAAAGTTAAGTTTAGACTACGGATGATACCATGAGTGCTTTCAAAAACGACTTCGACAAACGCAATTCCAAACAGAGAGCATAAACGTTTGCGTAACATTAAATAATACTGTACGGAACCCGCATCGGAGGGAATTCGTGCTATTCTAGTATTCTTGGATGTTTACTTGCCCCTGATTGTGGTCTAATGGAAGTTTGATTTGCAGCTAAAACAATAGAGCCTAACTAAGTGGTGGATATGCTATATGTGTGCTTGTCTTTTGTTTGATGTCAACATTTGAAGTGCATTCAAAGTTTAATTTAACTTATTTCTTTTGTTTTAAGTGACGCAGTTACTAACGTTTCGATGGTGGCTGAATACGAAATGAATGATGATTATAAGCCCAGGTGCGCACGAGCGATATTTTCCCGCGGCAATTTTTTTCGCACACTGGACTTTCAACGCTCGGCTTAGGGCTGAGAGTTGAAAATCCAACACTGTGTTTTTTGACGCACCGCGATGCACTTTGTTGAATTCTCAATGCACGGCTTAACACCTCGGATCTGACCAAGATTAATTTCGGATTTATACACACATCGGCATTGATGATTTTTTAAATACATTGACATGAATATTTACTTGTAAAGTATTATATTGTTTTCAATTATTGTGAATGTGAAGACTATGTGGCTCATTTTTTTTCTCAGTTAGTTTTAATCATGGTCTGGCAGTTTGAGTAATTTATGCGGCATACCCAAATAAATGTCCTTTCTTTGATATTGTTCGTCGCATCATTGAGCTCCTTAAGTTCT
This sequence comes from Atethmia centrago, assembly GCA_905333075.3. Lineage (NCBI taxonomy): Eukaryota > Metazoa > Arthropoda > Insecta > Lepidoptera > Noctuidae > Atethmia > Atethmia centrago. The sequence continues at coordinate 8,773,872 of HG995377.1, forward strand.
GAGTTGAGCTGCACGATTACTGACAAATGCGTGCACTGGACAGGTCCACTCAATCTGTGTGGTTCTTTCCTGGAAATACCATTTCAGACACCAATCTATGTAGATTGGTGTGGAAGGCCATGTAGCCTTCACATGACCTGACCAAGATTATGTCTGGACTTTAAAAGAGACTGTCTGTGACCTCTGACTTTGTTTCAGGCTTTCTTCTCAGAGTGACTACTCTGAGAAGAAAGCCTGAATAGAGATAGATAGGTCTAGGATAGTCCGACCTCATCTAGTTTAAAAAATATGATTGACGTGTGTTTGTACAAACCTACTTACAGAAATAAAAATAATTTATCATTTATCATAGTTTATCTTTTATCATCATTTTCATCATTTATAATTTGTCACCGAGAATTGAAAATCCAGTGCGCGGTAAAATCCCGCCGCGATATTTTTACGTCCGTGCAAAGTGGGCCAAGAATAATAATAGTAGATTGAACATCTAGTGCATAAGAAGCTATTTTACCCCGAGACGTGGATAGATAAGTCAAGGGGAAAATGGCTCGTTTATGCCCGAGTTATACAGTCTGCTTTTCGCTTCGATTGCGAGAAAATGAAACAGGCATAAAGTTTATAACAGTATTTACTTGTTCGTCTGATGAGTTGATGACCAACGCATGAAATTGTCGTATCCGTTGAGATAAATTTGCTTGGATTTCGGCGGTAACATTTCTTTATCCAGTTTTTCGCTTTATACTCCATTAGTGTGTTAGGCGAGAGTGTAATTTCTTCGTCACTGGAATATTCCGTTGTATTAGTTTAATCACTTTTCATTGTCCAAAAATGTGGCAATATTCAAGAAAATAATAGCACAAAACTTTTTAAAAGTTTTTTTTTTTATTTTCTACATGAATGTGTCATTTGCCTTGGGTACTTCATACTGCCAAGTCATAAAAACGTTTATTTGCGTTTTTAAATAATAAATGACAACTATTTTATCTGATTTTATTAAATTAACGATAGGAAACACGGAAGTGATATAAATTGAAGCAAATTAAATAAAATAACGACCTTAATCTGCGACGTTTTATTGTGCATGTGGCTGTTGGGCCTGATTATCTTAGTCTTAGAAAAAAAGTTTACTATTATGCACTAGAGCATAAAAAGCGATTTTATGTCACCTATGCACAACATAAAGACGAACTTTTAGAGCATGAGAAGTGAAAATTACATTATTGACGCCTGGATTAAATTACTTCAGCTTTAATGTGTTTTTCTGACATCGGTGAATGAAAGACATCGTGAAGATATCTGGACTTATAGCTAATATAAGTCTGAAATCGCTAACCCGTAATGAGTATTGAAGAATAATGTGAAATTAGGTGATCAATGCTTGTGACTTCTCTGTATACAGCCTCTCATAAGCAGAGGCCTTAGCATTGCAATGGGACAATAATAAGCTGGTATTTTTTATAATGCCTTTCTGGACTGAAGGTCCTCAAATCCACGGAGTCGGAAGACATCTGCAGCCGAATAAAAAATATATTTTGGTTAGCCTTATACAATGACATACCTACTAGCGGAGAATACGTTTGTGTCAATATTTTAGGTAGTTTATCTTTCCTTACATCCTTACCGTGCCAGTTAATCTTTCTAATACCTCCTTGATCTAGCAACCTGTCGGTAAGCAAATAATCTCGGCATGATGATGCAAAGGTGAATTCTATCTTATTTCCTTGATGTATTTATTACCTTAGCTTTGCCTGTGTGTCCGCCTGTGTATGAATTAATGTAACTATTATTCTGTATGAAAAATGCACTATTTTTTTTCGGCTGGTTCGAAGTGGGTTTGGTTATTAGTAATGTATTAAACATCAGGAGACAGGCTCAAAAGAAAGAAAATATTTTTATTTGCGGTAAACATAACACAAAAAAGAATATAAACACGAAATAACAACTTGGGGAAAATATGCGTCACAAAATGAAATGATGAAATGATTTTATTTTCTGTAAGTAGGTACAAACACTTTTAAACGTCAATCATATTTAGAAAAAAAAAACTAGATGAGCTCGGCGTTTCCTATCTGACTACTCTGAGAAGAAAGGCCGAAACAAACTCAGAGGTCACAGTCTCTTTTAAAGTCCAGACGTAATCTTGGTCAGATCATGTGAAGACCATGTAGATTGGTGTCTGAAATGGTCTTTGAGGAAAGAACCACACAGATTGCGTGGACCTATCCAGTCAGTGCACGTATTTGTCAGTAATCGTGCAGCTCAACTCAGAACTTAAGGAGCTCAATGATTCGACGAACAATACCAAAGAAAGGATATTTAGGTAGGCCGCTTAAATGACTCAAACTGCCACTGTCACATCCATGCGAAACGGCCATCAGCATAATGCTGCGACCTTATGTGAGACAGAGCCCCAGCGCTGGTTGCAGCAACAGCCGGTGTTGACATGATAACGTCAACCGGTGCAGCATTTAGTGAGTTAAAAATAACAAAATAAGATTAAAATAAATACAATACTTAGTTCTAAATATTTATATAAATATAATATTTAAAGTGGCAACATTGGGTACCGTCGGCAACGACTCAAGCGCCACGCGCCACCGGCTTATTGAATCTGTGTGCGCAGCTGTCATAAAGCTATATGTTTGACGTTCTGACGTATCGGTTACGTAATAACATGGCGCATTATGTAATGATGATATTCTAATAACAAAAGATGTATTGGGTGATTGTGTGAGTATGGTTTCTGAAAACAGGGTTTGTGTTTGTGTTAGAAGGTGTAGGTAGATGACAAACTCGTTACTTATTTAGGAGATAGTAGATCAACCACAGACCAGGTCAAAAAAAAGGTAATTGCAAAATAATTAGGTAGGTATATTTACCATCGTGATTAATTATGAATTTTATTATTATAAAATAAAAAAAATATAGGTTGGATAGTTAAATAAATTAGGATAAATTAGCTATATTTGACAAGTTGATTAATTAGGTTTAACCGTAAATAACTTTGATTGCAGTTCTCAACTTATTTCTTTTGATGCAAATTATGTGTTGACAAAGGTAAATGTAATGATGTTTGACATAAAGATGAAAGCTATATTCCACGAGGATATAATTTAATCAAATTGTGCCGGAATAAATTGGTTTCAGGTTCCAATTTCAATCAACAATCAACTCAACCTATAACAGTCCACTGCTGGACATAGGGCTCTCCTAGGCTGCGCCACAACACCCTGTCTTCCACCTTCCGCATCCAGTCTATCCCAGCCACCTTTTTAAGGTCGTCGGTCCATCTAGCTGGGAGGCGTCGCACACTACGCTTGCCGATACGTGGTCTCCACTCCAGGACTCGTCTGCTCCGCTGGCCATCGGTCCTTCGACAAACATGGCCAGCCCACTGCCACTTCAGCTTGCTGACTCTACAAGCTATGTTGGTAATTCTGGTTCTCTTCCGGATAACTTCATTTCTGATCATATCCTTCAAAGAAACTCCGAACATAGCCCGCTCCATGGCGCTGAGCGACCTTGAATTTGTGGACCAGCCGCAGGTTCCAATTTACTTCAAGATAATATTACGATTATCGCGTGCTATTTTGTCTTCTATTTTTTCGACTTCCATAAAGTGCTAATTAGTTCACAAAGTACCATATCTACCTCATTAATAGTAGTTTGATATGACTAGCTGGTATTATCCATAGACATAAAGGTATCGGAAGCGACTTATACACTACTAGCTGCACCCCGCGGTTTAAGCATAAATCTCGATTTCGTAAGAATATCAACATAAAAAGTATAATGAAATTTATTAAGTATGGAGGCCTTGGCAGAGAGTACAACTTTGTGCGCTTTCGCGGAAATCGCGAAACGTCTAGTTGATGTACGAGTACGAGTAACTGGTGACCGAAAAGCTGGCGGCTTTCTCGCGCAACGCATCAGCATTGCAATTCAGCGAGGAAATGCCGCCAGCATCCTCGGTACAATGCCTAGAGGGACTTTTTTAGGTTTAACTTAGTTTTTATTTAATTTAGTCTTATTTTATGTAAATAAATATTTAGGTTATGTAAATAAAAAAGTATGCCATGTCCAATAATCCAGGTCATAGACTATCCATGTGCCAAATTTCATCTAAATCGGTTTAGCCGTTTTAGCGTGAAAGCGTAACAAACCAAATAAAAAAACAAACTCACTTTCGCATTTATAATCTTAGGATGCACTGTCCCCTGGTTCAGGCCATGGTACGGAGCGAGAGGGCATGGGCAGCCGTCACCTCCTTCTGCGAAGCAGTAATGCTCGCGAAGGAGGAGGCGGGACGGTTGAGGGAAAGGCAAGTTTCGCGCCCTCTCGCCCCTAGCCGCCGCAGGAGACGCCCAGGGCGTCGGGAATCCCGGGCGGATTTTCGGCCACCGTAGGCGCGGGCTTGCGGACGGTGAGCAATGGGTAGCTCACCGTCCGGTAAGGACCAGGCCCGGGTCGACGGCGCGTCGTATTCCACGCGCGCCTCAAAGAGATGTCGTCAGCACAAAGTAGGGGTCCACTAGGGCCGATGCCTGCCGGGGTCGCGGGAAGGTACTTATGGGTCACCGAGGCCCCCGCAACACAGGCAACAGGAAGGAATACGGGTGGGTTTTAGTCAGTAAGAGTCTGACACACCCTCCCGCTCCGCCCAGAGTGGGAGAAGTTATTTGATGATTTCCCACCCTAAAAAAAAAATAAAAAAAAAAATAAAAAAAAAAAAAAAGGATGCACTGTCGCATCAGATGCGGCGCTAGCTACATGTTTTTAGACATCTGTGTGTTCAAATTTACGGCCATGATTTTTAACTGATAATTTGTATGTACCTATAGGCTTGTCTATAATATTATTGACCAGATACACCATCTGTCTCTACCGACTTTAATTCGAATCTGATAGGTACCTACCTAGACTGCGTTCGTAATTTAGTTTCCAAACATGTAAACAAACAAGTGTTTTGTAAAAATAACTTTAAAATCCACACATAAGGTTCAGTTTGCGCAACAACTTCTATATTTTTAATTGCTTTTTAGGATTCCGTAGTAAAAAAAGGAACCCTTATAGTTTCACCATGTCCGTCTGTCTGTCTGTCTGTCTGAACCCACTGTAACTCAAAGACGCTTAGTATGAGAAGAGAAGCTGTAATTTGGCATAGGTATACATATTAATCACGCCGACAAAGTCCTAAAATATTATATAATCTTGAAAAACATTTTTTTAGCGTACCTCCCTCGCACGTAATGTGGGGATGATATTTTTTGTGGGATTGTGGGATATCGTTGTATAGCCCGTTCAAAAATATTGCAGATCTGTCAACACCACCTTTCGATTCAATGATCCACTTGTGTAATATTAAGCATTAAAGTGCTAATTTTTGTAAGAGTGATGTAAAAAAGTTCATGATAATTGTCCATATAATGAAATTAAAAGTAAAACTATCACGGCTAAGTAGGCTTTACAAGTTAACGAGTTATAGTCGACCAACTTAAATTTGCAGTTGGAGAATTGACCGTGGCATAAATCGATGTATGGGATAACAGGTTTTTCAACTACAATGCAATGTTAAGTTTGTTTTCGGAATAAATTCGTCCCAAGTAATCCCAACTACGGAACCCTTCATTGTGCATGATCCGACACGCACTTGGCCGGTTTTTAATAGTACTAGTCGTTCTGAAATCAAATAAATTTAAATTAGCGTGAAGTTGATATTAGTTGATGAAGAATGAACATGTGGAAACAAGGATTTGTATAAACTTAGTTTTTTTTTGACATAAACTAAATTAACTAGCTCTTAAGTAAGCAACATTATCTTGATAACTTAATGTCAATAAATTAAGTTCTCTAACATCACTCACGCATTAAAGGCATAAAGTAAACTAACATAGTCCACTAAAGCCTGATTAATAGTCAGCTAGTTAATCTAGCAATATATTAGTAAGTAAATAGTCTCGACACCTAAGCTAAAGGCGTCTTAAATTATTTAGAATATATTCTCAATCAGGTGGGAAGGAGGTACGAAGGTAGTATGGTAATAGATTTGGAACCGTTATCTAAACTAACCACCTGTATCCTAGATTAAAGGCAGTGATCCAAATTATTTGTTTGCTTGTAATATACTAGCTATGCCCTGCGGTTTCAGCCACATAAGTCTCGATTCCGTGGGAATATCGAAATGAAAAGTATTCTTAGTCCTAATCTAGGTCATGGTCTACCCATTTTCCGAGTTTCATTCAAATCCGTTCAGTCGTTTTAGTGAGAAAGCGTAACAAACAAACAAAGTCACTTTCGCATTTATAGTTAATATTATAAATGCGAAACTGAAAAACAAAACTTGATCTTGCCTATTAAATCATAACTAGTGTTAAGATTTAATAAGCAAGATCAAGTTTTGTTTTAATGCCACCAAGTACTAATAAACCAATCGTCATTCTCCTGCCCTTATCCCAATTTATTTAGGGCCGGTTCAACACGACTTTTTCCTCCATACTTCTCTATTAGTCGTCATCTCGGTAGCCCTTTCACACAGCCCATCCATTTATTCTTTGGTATTTCCCTACTCTTATAGTCATCCACATTCGTAATCAAAACTTTCCTCACAACATTTTCATCATTCCTTCGACCATCACATGCCCATACCATGACAACCGATTCCCACACAACTTTTCAGTCACCGATGCTAATTTATTATTATTTAATACTTTACGCACACAAATATTCAGAGGCGGACTTAATGCCATAGGCATTTTCTACCTTTGGGTGATGCAGAGACAGACAGTGGTAGGTGCAATAACGAAAACTGTGGAATAAATATTTATTAAAATATAAGTATATACATACATATACCTATTAAAAACATGAAATATAATACATAAACATAAGACTAAATAAATACACGAATATAATAAACAGATAAGACAAACAATGGGAAAACATTACCGTTGTGATGATACTGCCAGCTTCTTACGAATGTGCTCGCGAACTTTAACTTTGAAAGATAATCGGTTGGTTGCCATCCTGATTTCCTGGGGGAGCGCATTCCACAGAGAGATAGACTGAATGAAGAAGGAAGAGTGAATAAAGTCAGTGCGGTGAGTGGGACATTAAAGAAGATGATTGTGTGATGAACGTAGATTTTTACTATGGTTCACGCAAATGTACTGAAAGTGGGGGGTGAGATAACTAGGGGAAGAGGGAGAGTCAAGAAATGAAAACAAGGTAGTCAGCGCCCTTTGCTCTCTGCGCTGGCGTATGGGCAACCACTTTAGAAGCGATCGATGCGCAGAGACGTGATCATATTTACGCAGATTGAAAACGAATCGAATGCAGTTATTGAGAAGATGGTCTAGCTTGTTGAGGAGGTCTGCATTCAGGTCATAGTAGCATACATCATAATCGATAATAGGGAAAATTAAGGACTGCACAAGCATTGTCACTTTCAGACTTCCCAATAAATAAATGCGATAATTCTTGGTCTTGGTTGGCAACATTTTTTAAATAAAAAGAATTCATGACATAGGAATCATTCAATAGATCAATTTATTTTTATTTATTTTAATAAGTTCACCAACAATTGATTACACTGATACAAACACATAATACATTAAAAAAAAAACAGTGCATCAGTTACTTATAGGTAAACACCACATGTATAAAACAATGAATCAAGGAAATAAGCTAACTTACTAAGTAATAAGCGCTAACATTGAAAAACTGGCAACATCGGTAAAAAGTTACATTTAAAATTATATATATTATAAATAAAATTAAAATTTATATTTCCGATAAAAAAATATAAAACTATAATAGTAAAGGTAATATTGAATATTCTTGGACATTAAAACACATCGGTAACAATGGTAAGAAAAAGAAATAATAATATAAGTTATAAAAATTGATAAATTGATGATAATTTAATAATATTAAGCAAATTCATTAAAATTATTAACATCAGCAAATATATAGAGGTGAAATTAAGATAAATGAAAAAAGAAATATCGACTAAAATTAAAATTAAAATTAAATGAATTAAATTTATAACATTAGTAAAAATAAAAGATAACATTGATATATGTATCACAGTGATTAGATTGACAGAATTCATATACTTGATTAGGATAAGGGTTTGCTCGGTAAACGATTAAGGATGGCTTTCTGTTTAGCAAGAGAGTCAGAGTGGAGATCAATAACATCATTGTAGTCATTTACGGCCTTACACATTCTTACAAAAGGCGAATTGGCCCCCAAAACAGTTCTTTTAAAAGGTGGACGCAGGGGCGTGATGGCACTACGGGGAATTCTAGAGGGTGCATGAAAACTGAACAAGGCAAGCAAGCTGGGACTGTCTATTTTATGCTTAATGATTTTATAGGCAAACATTACATCAATTAAGTGCCTACGTTTTTCCAGAGAAGTCATTTTAAAATGCTTAAGTCTTTTATTGTAAGAACGCATTTTTTTGGCGACACCATTGTAAAATGCGAGGTGCCAAGCGAAGCGTTTCTGGACACGTTCAAGTCGCAATGAATGTGTTGCGTAGTGAGGACGCCAAACTACACTACTATATTCCGGGATGCTGCGAATGAGACTGTTATAAAGTAGTATTTTTGTTCTATTGTGGCGAAAGGTTTTGCAATTTCTTAGAACGAACCCTAAGATTTTCGAAGCTCTTTTTATAATACTATCGAGATGTGGCGTGAAAGTTAACTTCTTGTCAAACAGTACTCCAAGGTCCTTTATTGTTTCAACTTCCTTAATTTTTTCACTGGATATACGATAATTGCTGACTATTGGGATGTTCCTTCTTATAAATTTAACATGGTAACATTTTTTTGGATTCAGGTACATTCCGTTACCGTCACACCATAGAACGAGACGATTGAGGTCACTTTGCAGTAGTAAAGAGTCTTCCTCAGCCTTAATAATTCTCATAAACTTTAAATCGTCAGCATACATAAAACAATCTGAGTGCAGTAAACACCTTTTTTTTTTTGAGGGTGGGAAATCATCAAATAACTTCTCCCGCTCTGGGCGGAGCGGAAGGGTCTGTCAGACTCTTACTGACTAAAACCCACCCGTATTCCTTCTTGTTGCCTGTGTTGCGGGGGCATCGGTGACCCATAAGTACCTTCCCGCGACCCCGGCAGGGCAGAAAACACCTTGGGATATCATTTATAAAATAATTAAACAAAACTGGTCCTAGGTGTGAGCCCTGGGGAACACCGGAAGAAACACATTGTAGGGTTGATTGATAACCATTAACGACAACAAAGAAAAATCTACCTGTTAAGTACGAACTCAGCCATTCTAACAAGGACCCAGAGATGCCGTAGGCGTGCAAATTATTAATTAAGATTTTGTCGGATACCTTATCAAACGCTTTGCTGAAGTCCGTGTAAATAACGTCAGCCTGATATCTAGCATCGATAGCCATTGTCAGAAGTTCTGTAAAATGTACCAGATTTGTACTAGTAGAACGAGCCCTAACAAATCCGTGCTGATGGTCGGTTAAATACATCTTTAAATGATCCTGAATATATGGGCATAGCAGAGACTCGAAAATTTTGGCGAACGAAGATATAATTGAAATAGGCCTGTAATTGCTTACAACATCATTGTCATCCGATTTGTGAACCGGAACAACTTTTGCGATTTTCCACTTTGAAGGAAATTTACCGGTCGTCAATGAATTATTATAGATCAACATCAGTGGGTAAACCAGTTCAGATGAACATGCCATAATAAATACTGGAGGTATTCCATCTGGCCCAGTCCCTTTTTTTGGATCAAGACTTTTTAATTTCTTGTGGAGGGATTCACAGGAAATAACTGGGGTAGTGAGACACATACTATTATTTTCAAGAAATTGCAAGAATTTGGAATTGTATTCAATATTCCTACTATTATCAGGGCTATAAACGGACGAAAAATAGACTGCAAATAAGTCGCATATTTTTGTGCCGTCAGAAGTAGAGGTAGTTCCGTTGGTCATGGTCAAGGGGTAAGCACTTGAACCTCCTCGTTTTGTCTTTAGATAAGTCCAAAGTAACTTATGGTTAGACGCTAATTTTTCTAGATGTTTTGTATAATTTTTATAGCAAGTAGAAGCGAGATTTTGACACCGTTTACTAATTAGTTTTAACTCTATGGCTTCTAATGGGTTCTTATATTTCTTGAAGCGCTTTCTTATCTTATTCTTTTCGTTTAGCATTTTTATCAATGTACGACTAAACCATGACGCGAATTTTCGGCTTTTAGGTTTACGAAATGGCAAAAAATGTTTTATCAATCAATGACATTGTTTTCAAGAAAAGCCTGATGTAGTCTATTACTGAACGAAAAATATCTTTTGGTTACCATCACCACGTTTTGAACGAATATGTAGTTGCAGAGACTTCTATCTCTCCCGATAATTAATATAAGGTATTTCGGACTAAACCGAAAAGTTACCTCACCTATACGATAATACCACCTATTCCTGCATTATTATCACAGCAATATATCAACAGCGTAAGAAATGACACGCTTCATTAGTTGAAGATTAATATCGCTAGCACCAAAATCACAGAGTAGTACAGAAGGCCGGCTCCATACAACCAGCAAAAACGCACACACACAGACTCGGCTCTCATACAGTAAGTGCAAACGCACTCGCGACTGGAATTCGTTTAAGATAGCCACTCCGTACATACGCGTATATGTGTGCGTGTGCCTATTTTCGCTCGTCGTATTGAGCCAGTTTTCTGTAGTTATCTATTATGTGATAAAATGGCGCGGTTCATTCATCACGGACGTAATCCTTACCGTACCGCAACGGGGCTACGGTCAACAAAAATAACAATGCAAATTAACGTGTATAGTCAGTACGGTCAACAAAAAAGTTAAGTGTGTTTGGCTCTGTTTGTTTGTTGATGGTTTTGGAATATCAAAGTGTGAAAAAGTGTTGTTTGCTTGTTGTGTAGGAGTCGCGCAGGGTTTGAGGATTTTAAAAGTAGGTGAAGATTGTTTCAGAGCAGGGATCAAGTGGTGGGTCGTAGGATCGAACTCATACAGGTGCTTTATTTTATCTAAATTATTTCATCACCACTGCTCTCAAAACGGTGAAGGAAAACATCGTGAAGAAACTGGCAAGTCCTAGAACCAAAAAATCAAAGATGTGACATCTACCGACCCGCACTGGGCCCGCGTGGTTCATGACGGCCCACTCCCTCTCACCGAGAGGAGGCCTGTGTCCCAGCAGTGGGAGCATTATAGGCTGATTAAGCTAAAGTGCGTTATAAATTATATTGTCAGCGTAATAATCATCGCTGTCAGCTGATAACAAGAACTAGATACTTTTTGCAAGTTCTTATTAGGTTTTGATGGAGCTACGTCCTGAGGGGCTTGTGGCTAAATAATACCAGCCACACGGGTCGATCAAGGGTTAAGCTACGCTTGCCGTGGTATCATCCATTACAAATCGAGTCCTCTCCGTGCCTCGGAAAGCACGCTAAGCCGTTGGTCCCGGCTGCCGAAAGTTTGATAATCGCTCTTACCAAAGGGTATCGTGTAACCCAGCAACTGGGTTGCGGATTTTAAATCGAGTGAATACCTATCTAGGTACCTAGGTGCTTATCTAGGTATTCAATCCATGTAAAATACTGGTATTCAGTTGCATTCGGTCAGACTGGAAGGTCAAGCTATATATTTAAGAAATTGCCAGGCAGATAGATTTATTGATATATCTACAGCCTAAGTAATATTGATAAAACCATCCCAATAATGAAAGACCACTGTAAAAGGGTTGAAAGAATTCTCACGTAATTATCGTGTTACACCTTCATTTTAAAACTGGGACAAAAGGATTGGTCCTTCCGATCTATTGCCCGGAGATATGAAAGGAAAGTCCTGAATTGATTACATCAGCCCTTTGTAATTTGGGAAAGTGATTATATCTTTAAGTAAGGGCTACATTGTAAATTAGGTCCTCAATGGGTTGATAGACATTACTTTTCGTCAGGGTTCCTTACGAAGTGGATATAACCAGATGTGGAGAATTGGTGTCTGATATCCCGAGTATCAATATACTTTTCTTGTTTTTTATGCGTCTTCAATGGGTTAAAGTGAGCGCAGATAGAACAGCAAAATACTCGAGCATGTTCATTGCTGGAAGGATTTGAGTGAAAATATGCGCAACCATGCGCGAACACACGGGGAACCTTCTCGCCCACTATTATTTACTCAATTTTGAACTCTACTTCAGTTGTGATTTTGTTCATTATCATTTTGCTGCCGTCTGCGCAGACCCTTCAGCTTAACCATAGGTATGTAGGTAATGAAACAGCAAATAGTGTAAATATATTATTCAAAATGACGTTCAATCAGTAACAAAAATGTTTGAACGTGTATGTATGTGCAAAGCTCGATTTAAGTACAATAAAAAATGTTATACATCTGGAATTTCTCGGTGGCAGCCCAGAGTCTGGATTTGTGCCCGGTTGATGGCAATAGGCCGCCTATTACTTAGGACTTACACATAAAATGTGAACTATAGGTACATCTCTGCTTAACCCTGGATTAAAAGTGTGATGTTACGATATGTTACTTACAGGTACATGATTGTTCGAACTGCGGTAAACATGACGCAAAGAAAGAACACAAACACAAAAAGAACAAGTTGCGGTAAATATGCGTCACATCCACGCAAAACGGCCATCGCTCAGCATAATGCTGCGATCCTATGCGAGATAGAGCCCCAGCGCTGGTTTTCAGCGACAGCCGGCGTTGACGTAATGACGTCAACCGGACTTTGATAAAATATTCAGACTAATGCGATAAGACTTTTCATTGAATTGTGAACATTTTGATCAGCCGCATTTCGAAAACACAATATTAAATGAATATTAAATTCTGTAGTAATTAAAATTACGTCGTAGTTAAAATTCAGCGTAGCTTTTTGCACATTTTCATCCATTTACGTCAAATTAAACCATCGTACATAACCATCCTGTAATATAATTCCCACTGCTGGGAAATATTCTCCCCCCTGTGCGAAATGGCCTCTTTTCATAACTTGATTTGATCATTATTTTGTCACTCATTGATTTTAATCAGTGAACCGACCTCAGCAATCAGCTTAACCTTCGATCGACCCGTGCGGCTGTTATTATTTAGCCACGAACCCGTCACCTAGAAAAAGGATCAAAATAAAAGAAAAACAAAAAAAAAACTTTTATTTGTTTCTCACTCCCTACAATTTGTTACCGACAACTGAAAGGAACGTTATTGCTGGGCTTGACAAACCGTTCAATGTTATTTCTCAATTAAGTGCCACGAGTTCTACCCACTCTTTACCAGAAAAACGGTTTAATTACAGACGCGTGACCTTTCAACTATGAACCAAGTCTGTTAGTTATCTCAGTGCTATTAGTATTCCATTTATTTTGAACTTGTGTTGTACCGCTACAGGGCAAAGGCAATCATAATCAGTCTAAAATGTTCCCACTGCTTGGGAACTGGTCTCTGTGAGAGGGATTGGGCCGTAATCCACCACGCGGGCCGGTGCGGGTTGCCAGACGTCACATGTCTTCAATTTTTTGGTTCTAGTTTATGGGAAATAACATTAGGCTGTTAATATACTAAACTAATACCCTCGTAATAAATTGCTGAAGGATTTAAAAAATAATAATCATGGGATGTGGCGAAATGTGGGTGTACTTGTACACCTCTGCTATGTGACTTGTGAGGTCGTGAAAGTTAGATCGATTTCCAAATGACCTTTTCATGATTTGACGGCACAATAGCAGAACGACGCTCCTCATTTTTGAAGATAAAACCTCAAATTCAATACTTTAACACTCTCAAAGTTAAAACTACGGATCCAATGCGAAGAGTGAAATACCTTTTTCCACTATGACGTAGTCGGATTAAATACCAGTGAATGAAGCGTAGACTTCGTTATTTTGTAACAAATTTAACAATAGATAGGCGGATAGTGTTAGCTTTTATATCGGATATAAGCCGATTTTGACGTCAATCCCTTAGCAAAAAGGAAAAAATACAGGTTTTATGGTATCAACTTGTCCTCGAAAGTAAGTTATATGATGAAAGTTCAATGTTGTCAAAAACATCTTGCTTGACTATATTTATTAATTGAATTGATTTTGAAGGGATTTTTAAAACATTCCTGCGGGTTATTATAGTAAATAATAAGAGAACTAAAATCTTCGTCACAGAATATTCTCAAGTTTATTGTAAAATATTTTCCAACTCAAAAAGAAACATTAAACTAAGATCAACCTTAACGACACGCCTCGCCTCGGGTGAACGTTCTAAATAGCAAATGTTTTAGAAAACTGATACCGAACACATTGAGTTCCCCCGCAGAGTATACACTATACAATACACTCAAGAATCCCCTAAGGACATATTTCTTTCAAGACTCGGGTCATTGTACAAAAAATTGTTGAGCAACAGCTTCATTGTCCTCTAAAAAGGGCTATCTCGCTAAAATTTCATTTGAAAGTGATATATTGGTTAGTGAGCGTGTCCAATCTGGTTGATTTACCGCGCCAATAATCTCTGACGTCACGCGACACGTCAGTTGTCAGGCGGAGTCGCGGCGCGCCATTGTCACGTAGTACACAATGAAAACATACGGAGTGATGCTCTGAAAAGTCACGTTTGACACGCCACAGTAGGAGGGCTGTCGTATGAAATATTATCTATAAACGTACTAATATTATAAAGAGGAAAGATTTGATTGTTTGCTCCGAAACAACTGGCTCCGAAACTATTGGACCGATTTAAAAAAATCTTTCACCGTTGGGAAGCTACACTATTCCCGGGTGACAAAGGCTATATTAAATTTAAATAAAATAGGAATCCTTACTAAAACTTCAATAATGTAACCCGAGGTGTAAAAAATTGACCCAAAAAAGGCATTATTTCGCGTGCGCTGCAAAAACTATTGTTGATACATAAAATTATGTACTACGTGTTTATAGTACTCATTATTATCAAAATCAAAATCAAAATCAAAATATTTTTATTTCACATAAACCTACATGGGCACTTATGAAACGTCAGAAGCTAGGTGCACGGTTCCAATTGGTCGTTTCCTATGGAGAAGAGCCGGCAAGAAACTCCACGGTTACTCTTTTTAAAAATAACTGGCTTTTACAATGTTTTCAAATTACACAAATTAGGTATGGGAGAACAGTGTAGGCCTGTCGAGAAGTGCTTAACAAAAAAAGAGAAAGGAAACGGTCTAAAGAAAAAAAGATCTAGTCTATTAAGCCTACAACGTTCTCACATTCACAATGTACACAAGAATCCATGTAAAATAATAATAATAATATTAAGTCTGAAATATAAAAGTCAAATAGTGAAAATATAATGTCAAAAAAGTATGTCTAAAAAATAATAATAATAAACATCGTAATTTGGGAGCATTAATAGATATTTCCATAGTTATGCCGTTACTGACGTACCAGGGAAGCCACATGTGCAGAAGGAATTATTGCCAAACTTCCTTGTCTTCAACGTAGTCTTTAATCTTGTAATATGCGTTTTTGATAAGGACACGTTTGATGTGGGTTTTGAACTTTCCATCGCTAAGTTATGTAACTGACTTTGGCAACTTGTTATAAAAGCGGATACTGTTGATAACAAATGATTTGCTTGTTTTTGTTAATCTAAATTTGGGTATCACAATTTCATGTTTACTACGTGTATTTATATTATGGAAATAACTTCATGTTTTGAAAAGACATAAGTTCCACATAACATAAGTTATCCATAAAAAAGTCTATGAGTCTATATATCTACCTATTATAATTAAGTCACAATAACGGTTTTTTGTTCAAATTAGTCAATCAAACACGGCTAGAATCGAAAGATGATGACATATCATGATATTAATCCATATCCAACTAAATAGTTTCATAATGGAGGTTGATTAAGGATATGTAAATTCCTCTTTAACTTATTCGAATCGGATCTTTTGTTTAGAAGGTACGATTTGGTATGATAATGCTAAAAGAAAGAAAAATGCCGCGGTGTGTGCGAACATCCCTACGCTTCAGTTATTACCTAGGTACACATTTTATTTTTTTGTAAACTCGGAACAATTGAATAGTAGTTTGTACTAAATAATAAAGTTTGTCTTATTATATTAAATAAAAAGATCACAGTCATTCGTTTTCGGAAACTATTTTTTAAACGGGATGGACATAGTTTTGAACTTCAAAGGCGAATATACGAAATCCACGCGGACGAAGTCGCGGGTGAAGTGCTAGTGTGTTATATAAGTTAACACAAATAAATATCTGCCTATTTTTTTTTATCAAATACGTTCAGACCGGTCTTACTCGCACTAACTGAATATGATTGTTTTATATGGAGTGACGTCCTTTTGAGCCCCAATACTAAAGGAGAAGGGAAAGCCTCCATAGGTTTCTGGGCCCAGGTGTTAACTCAACCAAACTAGCCTTATTAGTAAGAGGATATTATAACAAGGCCTCACTAAAAATTTGGTGAAATTTGGCTATCCAGGAATCAAGTTATATGAAGTATAGTAAAAGTGAGGTTACATTAATAACATTGTAGTTCTTTGGTGTTATTTGCGAAATATTTTTGAACGGCTTCGCTTGTGTAATGGGTTTTTGCATGGAGTTCAAGAAGAGAGTCTCCAAGTGTGACTTGTCGAAGATCTGACACGTTTGGCACGCCCAGGACAGTCGCTACAGTCGAAGACAAGTCCAATATCCTGAACTTAGAAGCAGTAGGTACCTTTTAAAACAGGAAGAAGAGAAAGTAAAATAAAACACCAATATATGTATAAAATATTTATTATTCATCTTCAATAATTATGAGAATGTCATCTAAGTTTTGTTCGTTTCATTACATGTAATGTGCATAATATGTTGGGCTAGATAACAAGAAGGCACAGCAGCCTACAGTCCTTCTTCCTACAATACAATTACAATAACAGCCTAACGGAATTAATCACGAGCAAACTCATTGCGAAGAAGGTGGTTGCGGCAGCCGACACACACACTGGATTGGCCAACTTGGGTTGGTGCTTTAATCGGACGTCTCCCAAGAACCACATCTTGGGCCACACTCCAACATGCTGGGCATACATAGTTCTCACTGGTTACCTGAAATAAGTTAACTATTTAAATCATGTTCAACCATAAACAAGCTTCATTACATGTACCTAATCCTAATGCATGTTCAACCAAATCGCTACGTCCCGGCCAAGACCGAAATGGTCCCAATAACTGTCAACACCTCAAAGCACCAAAGTCTGGGACCGAATCGGTCCCATCGGGACTTGATGGTTACCTACACCTTTTTTATGAGTGAAATGGTCAAACGGCACATTCCATAGATTCGTATGGCTAATTAATCAACTAATTAGGTATTAAGTAAGTATTGTTTTAATATATCGACGGTTAAAAGGTAATACGGCATAAGCGACATTTTGGTCGAAAATGAGTTATGAATGCCATCCTACTTAATCTCTTTTTTTAAGTAGGATGGCACTAATAACCCATTTTCGACCAAAATGTCGCTTATGCCGTATTACCTTTTAACCGTCGATATGCTATCCAACAAAGAGACAGCGGACATACATGTCACCGGAGACCGTAAACAGTAGGTACATAAGTCTGGTTTTGTTCGCTTGATAGGCCAATAGCTCGACTTTTATAGGTACTTACAAGCTGAGATGCACGCTACTGACGAATAACTGATAAAATCGCCTCAACATCCAAGACTCTTCTGCCAATAGAGTTACTGCGACCAGTCGCAATGGTACAATTCACACAGCGATCCATGTCGTCAATATCCGACCGATAGGCGTAATCAGTTGTCCAAAATAGAGAGCCAGGTAATTCAAAGTAGGAAGATCCGTCGAATAGTCCTTTATAACATGCAAAGCCGAGGTCGTGGAGTTATACAATAAAACATGGAAAATACGTGAGCACTCAGAATGAAAGAAAACAAACGCTTGCCGGTTATTTCTGTCTGTCATCTGTCAGTCAGTGACCAGTGTTGCCAACTAAAGAAAAATTAAAGGAACTCGATTCGCTATGAATCGATTCCACGTAAAGATTGATAAGCACTTGTCACTCGATTTTCATACATATTCTGAGATTTTACCGATTATTGATATCGAATACTAAGAATTCAGGCATTTATTTAATCGATTATTTAGTTTCATAACTTAATTTAACTTTTCTCGCTTCCTAGATAGAAACATGGTACTGTATTTTGTGATTTACTTTAGAAAAATATAACGGTTTTTTAATAAACATTTCAACTAGTTAACTGCTGGGCCCAGGATTGCCCATTTCCTTTCTGGGCAATTCTGGTATTTTAAGGTTAGACCAGCGGGATAATTGCGTAACACTCACAATTCCAATGCCATTTTGATAATTCAACAATAAAATTGCGTTATTTTTATGTTCTAGAGACGAAGAATTTTTCAAACGTATGAATCAATGGGATTAGGAATTTGCTTCGGATTGTGATAGGAAGTGTGTTACACATATGGGGTGCAGATGCCATATTTCCAATGGATTAATAAGCTTGCGAGACCAATAGTCTTGCATTGAAAACCTCAACATACAAACGTGTGAAATACACCCACTTTAGACAGATTTTGAAAAATTAATATCTGCAAGGTGGATTGGTGATCGAATGATGTGATGCAGGCACGGACGCCCCTTTTGTTTTAGTTACTTTATACATAAACACAGAAGGAGGGGGTTAATGACACCTTACTGCAACAGCGGCCCCGCACATTTAAACTCACCTGTATATCACCTCACGCTGCAAGCGAGCAGCAAAAAATGTCGGATTAAGGTCAGACAGACAATGAAACAGGGCAGGCTCTGTCATCCAACGCCTGTTTTCCTTGGCCTCGAGTCAAATGTTGCATTTGGAAGATGAACTGTTTCCTCAAAAATTTTTAAAAAAGCCATTGTACGGCTTTATGAAGACATTCATTACACTTTTCCCTGAAAACTGCATGTTTATTCTTCAGCTATTAAATAAATCGTTTGAATAAGCCATGAGGAAATAAGAAATGAAGTTGTTTTCTTTTCTTTTTATTTTATACTCCGCTAACAACAAGATATTTATATAATGGGGTGTAGGCGTGCCGCAGCGTAAGTATTGAAAAAGATAATTTTGCGGTGGTTTTCCTTTTTATTTATTTTCCAGTTTTCTTTTGTTTTTTCTTCACGTCACACGATAATATTCTATTAAAATAAATGAATGAAGTTGCTCGTTAACTTGAAATTAAACTAATAAACTTTGAAGTTTACTTATTTTATTAATAGTTTACATAAAGGCATATTAACAAATATTAAAAATAAGTACAAAGGTGATGCTTATTGTTGGTGGTGATGATTAATTAGCGAAATGTAGGATCTAATATGACGAAATGTGGGTGTGCTAAAAATACATCTCTGCCTAACCCTTTGGGGAAAACAGGCGTGATGTTATGTTTCGTTATGTTATGCATAACATCATGGCGGTTTCGTTATGTTATGCATAACATCACGGCGGTATCGTTATGTTATGTATAACATCATGGCGGTTTCGTTATGTTATGCATAACATCACGGCGGTATCGTTATGTTATGCATAACATCATGGCGGTTTCGTTATGTTATGCATAATTTCACGGCGGTTTCGTTATGTTATGCATAACATCATGGCAGTTTCGTTATGTTATGCATAACATCACGGCGGTATCGTTATGTTATGCATAACATCATGGCGGTTTCGTTATGTTATGCATAATTTCACGGCGGTTTCGTTATGTTATGCATAACATCATGGCGGTTTCGTTATGTTATGCATAACATCACGGCGGTTTCGTTATATTATGCATAACATCATGGCGGTTTCGTTATGTTATGCATAACATCACGGCGGTTTCGTTATGTTATGCATAACATCATGGCGGTTTCGTTATGTTATGCATAACATCATGGTGGTTTCGTAATGTTATGCATAACATCATGGCGTTTTCCCGATACTCGTTAGGCAGAAGTGTACAAATAGTACACCCATATTTCATCAGTTACGTTAATGCATTCCATTTCGGTACTAAATCGTTACAAACTTCAGCGGTAACACAGCAATTCACCTATCGCAGCATCAGTAACAAGTTCTCTTTCTCAAATACTCCTAACTTCAAAACAAATAAACATTTCTGATTCATAAACAAATCCTACATTATTCTCTTACCCTCAAATCCCAACGTGCTTACTGCATATTTCAATAAAACTTTCGTCGTTTGTCGAATAGCTCATAAAGTATTACAGGGGCTTGTAAAATGGAATCTTCCTGTATATACGAATCTCGATGCCATGTAGCGTAAATATTTTACGATGAGCTACGTACCTTCCGCTGCAATAGATAGAATTCTTATTGAGCTTTGGGTATCAAGTTTGTTTAGCTTTAACGACTGAAATTGCTTGTGATGTTGTGCTATGCCCTTTTGGTTTTTATTTTTAGTTTATTTATTAGGGAAAACAAACAGTAACACATTACATTTTTTAGGAAAAAATACAAAAAGATACGGCCAAATGTGTAGCCATCAACATTTTCCATGGATTACATATAAAAATAATCTTTACACACCATGGTAAAACCTACAAACTACAATAATTTAAGTGATAAAACATTTTTGTGCTAAATAACAAAACAAAGTAAATTTAGCAAACAAAGAAAGTAAACCTCACGAAGGCATGCAAATCGTAATTAAAATTTGGCATCAATTATTTCGGTTACACAGAAAACCTAAATCCTAGTTACAAACCCTGTACATTATTTAGACACAAAACTGTTAAAAAAAACGAAGATTACTGCCGATATCACATGCTTCACCCAAGTGAAGCACCGACACCAACAATATTATTTAGTAATGAACGTTCATCTGCTTCTTTCATTTCATTTTTCGATCATTCGGTAAACGAGTGAAACGTGCGATTGCCAAAATCAATCATCCATCATCGTTGGATCGGTTCACTAATAAATTAATTTTTGCGTTTTGATTATTTTTGTGTTCAAACGTTTTCACTTTCAATGAAAGGCAAACATGAGAAAAACCTAAAGCGTCTGAAATCGGCTTTAAAAGTAAAGTTTTTCTGGAACAACACGCATTCCACTCAACTGACTCTGTTTCTAAAAACAACCGTCACACAATTGACACAATCGAATGAGTTCAGTCGATAGTCGATGCTGCCCTAGCTACGCCGTAGCACGTAGCGCTACGAGCTACGACCGTAGCGTTTTAAGAACCGCCTAACAGTCATTTCCCTGGAGTTACTGTCTTCATTATTTATATCTGAGAAAAAGTCCAACTAACTTTTTTATAAAACTTTCCTATTTAATTCTGCTGCTGAAGGCATACCTAAGTTTGTGGCCTTGACTACAGCGAGGGTGGAAACACGTGTACCCACTGCCTATATTCATACTGAATAAAACACCAAAGTTTTTGTACTACTTTAAAAGTTATGGAAATAGGATTTTTAAATTGTCTATTTTAATTTGTATTTCGTGGAATGAAAGGGTCGAATTGTTTATCCAGTATAATTTCATTACGGCATTGACTACTGACCATTTTGTAGTTTTCTTTTAAAATTATGTCCACGTCAATGGTATCGATTTGGAGTTGACAGCACCTTTATTTTGTAGCAGTAAGTGCGGTTTACGTGTTCACTTGAACACGAAAACTGCACTTAGGAAGACTTGTTCCTGACGAGCAGTTGACCGGACTGATATAATTAATACTCAAGTTGGTTCCAAATGGAATACGTACTTGCCTATCTAAATATTCTAAATAGAGAAAGTTGTGACTGTTAGACACTGAGCAACAAAACGCAAAGGGTTGTCTATTTCTTGCTTATTTCCTCGCAGAAGTTTACAATTAGCACAAAATGGAGCAGCTGATGAGTTTTTTCTTGAGCTCTGTGGAACAAACTTTGATTAAGTTTAACAAATTCAACACATTACGGAACTACGCGCTGCTGGTAAACTTAGTACAATTAATTCCTCTAGAGACTTACTTATACCTGACTTAAATCTTAGATGAGAAAGAAAAAAAATTATTAAAGCATATTCTTCATACCAGAATTAAAGAGAGATTATCTACACAGGATGACTTGTAATTTGACGTATGTATTTCTTCGCATCGACCTGGCAACCTAACGCAGGAAAGTTTCTTAGGTGGCAAGAAGGTAGTGGGATGACGTAAAACAGTAAATTAATTTTAAAATCTCTCATTTTTTTATATTTCAACAATTTGCAAATTCTACCTTTACCAGCATTATCGACTGCATCATGGGGACCGCTAAATATATTTTTTACATATTTATACTTCGTTAGATACCTGATTAAATGTAGTTTTTTCCCGTAATTTGTACGTTTAATGCTGAAGTTAATTTTTAAGTTAACTGGTGTCAAAGTTCATATACGTAGATGATTTTTGAAATTGGTTAGTAAACTTCTTACTTTGACTATTAACTGTTTGATGTTTTAGAAAATTTGGTTACATCGAAAGGTTTATTAAAGTATTAGGTACCCAATGGGATAGTAATGAAGGCCATTTAATTTGAGAGTTTAGAGAAAAGTGATGTTTAGTGATGAATTCTGAGATTTTTTTTTTCAATCCCATGAATTTTTGCCTAGGCTTTATGGGGTGCTTAATTCTTGCAAATGGGTCACACTGTCACGTTCTGAAAGGAATAAGTCAAATTACAAGTCACCTTGTATACATACTCGTATTATAATTAAAGTCACTTTCATTCTGTGTGACCGCGTTGTTCTTCTTAATTACGCAACGGATTTTGACACTGTTTTTACTATAATTTAGAGAATTTAATTTTGTTCAGTTAAGTGTGTGTATAATATAATTGTGATTTCGTTAATAAACTTACATATACTCGTAAATGAAAAAACTCGATATTTTATCAAACCGTAAGGTGCAGGGGCGTAAGGATCAGGGGATATCCTAAAATCTTGTAAATGTTAAATTTGTATGTTTTTATATTTGTTACTCAATTACCCAATAATGGCTGAACGGATTTCGATGAAATTTGCGACACAGATAGTTTATAATCTTGATTAACACAATGTATACTTTATATGCATATGTATATACTTTATACTTTTTTTAGAGAGCAGTGCTTTTTTTTTTATTTTTGGGGTGGGAAATCATCAAATAACTTCTCCCGCTCTGGGCGGAGCGGGAGGGTGTGTCAGACTTTTACTGACTAAAACCCACCCGTATTCCTTCCTGTTGCCTGTGTTGCCAGGGGCTTCGGTGACCCATAAGTACCTTCCCGCGACCCCGGCAGGCATCGGCCCTGGTGGACCCCTACTTTTGTGCTGACGACATCTCTTTGAGGCGCGCGTGGAATACGACGCGCCGTCGACCCGGGCCTGGTCTTACCGGACGGTGGGCTACCCATTACTCACCGTCCGCAAGCCCGCGCCTACGGTGGCTGGAAATGCACCCGAGATTCCCGACGCCCAGGGCGTCTCCTGCGGCGGCTAGGGGTGAGAGGGCGCGAAACGTGCCTTTCCCTCAACCGTCCCGCCTCCTCCTTCGCGAGTATTACTGCTTCGCAGAAGGAGGTGACGGCTGCCCATGCCCTCTCGCTCCGTACCATGGCCTGAACCAGGGCCGGACGCGAGAGGTCTCTGCCACCGATCGCCTCCACGAGGACACGGCGGTGCTCTGCCCAAGCCGGGCAGACCTCCACCGTATGCTCCACCGTGTCCTCCGGGCGATCCACACAGTGGTGACACCCGGACGTTTCCTCCCGCCTTATCCGACACAGGAACCTCCCGAAGCTGCCGTGTCCGGTGAGGACCTGCGTCAGGTGGAAGGTGAGGACGCCGTGGCGTCTCTCCAGCTACTCCTCAAAGAGGGGACTTATCGCCGCAATCGTGGCGTGCCCAGCACTGGGTTGCGACAAACGTACTTTCCATGACGCCATGAGATCCCGCCGGAGCTCCGTCCGCTGTGCCGCGATTTCTCGCGGCAACGGACTAACGCCCCGGCGTTTCGCCTCCTCGCGCCACTCCCATACGTGCGCGAGGACTTTGGCCTCCAGATCCCATGGCGGCAATCCGGCAAGGAGGCTCGCTGCCTCACAGGAGACCGTGTGGTATCCCCGGACCATCCAGATGGCCATGACCCTTTGGGCCGCGCTCAACCGGCGGGCTGGCCGCAGCGCCAGAGAGCGCGTCCATACAGGAGCCCCGTAGAGGGCCATGGACCGCATGACCCCCGCGTAGAGCCTCCGGCAGGAGGCGTTTGGACCCCCTAGATTGGGCAGGGGCCGCTTCAATGCAGCGCCCGCCCGCTCCAGTTTGGGAGCCAAACGGCGGAAATGCTCCACGAAGTTCCACCGGCTGTCGAGGACGAGTCCCAGGTACTTCATCGTCGACTCGACGCCGATAGAAACCCCTCCTACCGTTATTTGGGACCCCAACGGTGGCGCGTTCCGAGGACCATGAAAACACATGGCCTCGGACTTGTGCAGGGCCACCTCGAGTCCCAATTGCCGGATCCTTTCGACGATTGTCGCAACCCCACGTGCCGCTAATTCGGCCGCCACCTGGTGCGACCTCCCCTGCGCCAGGACCAACGTGTCGTCAGCGTAGCACACTACGCTGACGCCGCTAGGGAGGTCGGCGCGCAGCACCCAGTCGTATCCGATATCCCACAGATGCGGCCCCAGGACCGATCCCTGTGGGACACCGCACGACATCTCTTGCCGGTTCCACACTCACTGGTGACCGTGGTAGATGACGGCCCTGTCCGTCAAATAGGCCTCGACCACACGACAGAGGTAGGTCGGCATCCGGTGATACCGGAGTGCCTCCCTGATGCAACTCCAGGGCAGGGTATTGAAGGCATTGGCGATGTCTAGAGACACCGCCAAGACGACCCCACCCTGGGCAACAGCATTCCCCGTCGTCAGGGCTCGCACACGCATGATGGCGTCCACCGTAGAGCACCCTCTGCGGAAACCAAACTGGCTTTCCGCCAAATCCGGCCCCACCCCCACCAGCTGGCCGACGAGGCGGTCTGCAATGACTCTTTCAAAGAGCTTGCCCACCTCGTCAAGCAGCACGATGGGCCGATAAGCGGACGGAGAGTCCGCAGGGCGCCCTGCCTTCTTTATGAGGACCAGTTTTCCCGTCTTCCAACGAAGCGGAAACTGGCCCTTCTCCAAAAATGCGCTTAGGAGCCCCCTAAATCGAGGTCCAAGAGCCTCCAAGGCCAGGACCCAGGCCTTCCCAGGTAAGCCGTCGGGTCCTGGGGCGGTATTTTTGGCATTAAGCCTGCGTACCGCCGCTCTCATTTCTACCTCGGTCACCTCCGGAGCATCGTCGTCGTCATCGTCGTTGGCGGGCGAGAGCAGTGTTGTGGTGGCCCAGTGTGGTAACGGCGGCGACTTACGAGTTGTAGGTCGTAGGTTCAAACTCAGACTGGCGCTTTACTTTGTGTAAATTAATTCATCTCCACAGCTCTCAAAACGGTGAAGGAAAAACATCGTGAGGAAACCGGCATGTCCTAGAACTAAAAATTCGTAGACTGTGACATCTACCAACCCGCACTGGGCCCACGTGGTGGATTTCGGCCCACTCCCTCTCATTGAGAGTAGGCCTGTGTCCCAGCTGTCCAGCAGTGGGAACATTATAGGCTGATTATCCTATACTTTACATCCTGGTGGTAAGTTCCCGTGAGATAATTTTCGACATCCAAGTGGGCGAAAGCTAGTTTGAAATAAAAATAACTATCGGTTTGCCACGCATGCAATGTAGAAGGCGTGCTCATTTCACAATGAGCACGTCTCACATGCACGCGTCGCATGCGCGACGAATGCTCACGCATGCGTCGCTATCGTATGCTGCGAGCCGTGCAATCTACGTCGAATTGTGAATGGCTGTATTTGTGCGTGAGCATCATACTTGGTTATTCGTGGGCAAAAGTGTCTGATGAAAGTGTAAACAAACCCCGTTCAGGTTAAATTCTTACGCGATCACTAAAGGGATTAGCATCTGTATTTAGAAGGTTTCAACTTTATATCTCACCACTTTTTCTAACAATAATTGGTTAGATAACGTTATTGAATTGTAATTGAAAATTATCGACGAGAGTTGAGGTTATAAAACTGACCTGAATTTTCACATGAATATATCTTTATGAAGAAGTATGAGAGCAAACTTCATCATTTTCCTTTTGTTTTGTTTTGCTCCGTTCTCTTTTTTTTATATGGTCCAAGTTGTATAAAAGTTAACACTTCATACTCTGACACGATAAAATAAAAAGTCAATGGTATTCGCAATCCTTTTATTCCTGAAATACATACCTAAATAACAAACATCACACCAGTATTCCCTGAAAGCCTGCCGGGGTCGCGGGAAGGTACTTATGGGTCACCGAGGCCCCCGCAACATAGGCAACGGAAGGAATACGGGTGGGTTTTAGTCAGTAAGAGTCTGACACACCCTCCCGCTCCGGCCAGAGCGGGAGAAGTTATTTGATGACTTCCCATCCACAAAAAAAAAAGTATTCCCTGAAAGGATAATTAATTAAAGGTGATATGTAAACCGTTATTCATTTTGTTTATTTATTTATTGATTCAGGATCTCCAACAAAAGATGTACACAATACATGACACAGGGCAACATCAGGTATTAAGTACGATTACTCCTTCACTTATGGAGACCACAGCATGCACAATAACGTTTTTAACAAATTAGGAAACAGTTAATACATGTTTCAAGGACACAAAAAACAAAATACAACATTTAGAGATAATTAAATTAAATTAAGTCTTTTAAACAATTCTTATATTCAGACTGAGACTCGCAGATGTCTAATTTTGTAGCTTTAGCTAACATAATTATTATATATTTTAGTTCGGTCCCCGGTTTAGCTCAGAGTCTCTTAAGATTCGAAAGCTAGCATTACCTATGCTAGCTGCTTTATGTATAAAATCTTATATTATAGGGTACCTATGTAATAGTACCCTATATAATAATGGCGTACACACGTAAAATGGGGACCATTTTTTTTCCAGCTATTTACTACAATGTTTCTTGACATACATTTTAACATTTTGTTTTGAAAATTTGCATTTTTTGCGTTAACAATATTATCTGTAAATTTGATTGTATTTTACAGTATTGTAATTTTACAGTACCGCTTCTTCCTGTATTTGTTTTTGGATGCTCTGAGTTCGAGTTTATTGCAGACAAACAGATAGCTGTGCTGCATGGGAGTTTGTTGCGCCACTTCTTCTACCCAGCTAAGGCACTAGAAAGTGGTTAAGGGCGGGCGTTTTGGGGGACAGTCTTATTTTTTTTTTGTTTTTTAAGTATTGTGAATGTGAAGTCTATGTGGGTTACAGTTTTTATTTTTTCTTTCAGTTAGTTTTAATTTTGGTCTGGCAGTTTGAGTCATTTAACCGGTCTACCCAAATGTCCTTTCTTTGGTATTGTTCGTCGAATCGTTGAGCTCCTTAAGTTCTGAGTTGAGCTGCACGATTACTGACAAATGCGTGCACTGACTGGATAGGTTTCTTCCACTCAATCTGTGTGGTTCTTTCCTCAAACAACCATTCAGACACCAATCTACATGGTCTTCACATGATCTGACCAATATTATGTCTGGACTTTAAAAGAAACTGTGACCTCTGAGTTTGTTTCGGCCTTTCTTCTCAGAGTAGACAGATAGGAAACGCCGAGCTCATCTAGTTTTTTGTCTAAATAAGATTGACGTGTAAAGGTGTTTGTACAAACCTACTTACAGAAAATACAATAATTTAATTATTTAATTTCATTTCATTTCATCAATTCTGATGTTCGAAAAGTGCTGATACTCAGCCTACTTTGAAAAAATGGCTTTTGATATGATTTGATTGCGATTTCTAGTGTAGTATCAGTGATTTCTTTTTTTGAAAGTCAATCGAGCGTGGGTATCCTTTGTTCTCGTTTTTATTAGTAAATATTTCGTTGTTAATCCTTAAATACATAAATAAACACGATACCAGAATATTATTCTTCAATCACATCAAAATCGATCAATATTGTAACACCATAAAATTAGCTCTATTCACTATGCATAGTTTAAGCTCCTCCCGGGCGTTGTTGTGTTATGCATAAATCTCAAGGTTTATGGGATACGTTGTCATGATCTAGCTATGGGAATCAACATATTGTAAATGTTAATATTGTCCCAGTTAGTACACTGGACTGCACGACAGTGATAACAAAATCAGCAAGCCGGCTTCCTTTTTTTACATAACTCTCACATGTAAATTCAACAGTAATGATGTAAAACGAGTAGGTCGTAGGTTCGCTTTACTTTGTGTAAATTATTTCATCACCACTGCTCTCAAAACGGTGAAGGAAAACATCGTGAGGAAACCGGCATGTCCTAGAACCAAAAATGAATCGAAGACATGTGACATTTACCAACCCATTGGATTATGACCCACTTCCTCTCAAAGCCTATTAATGCTTTATTTAAAACTAGCTTTTGCCTGCGGCTTTGCCCGCGTGGATGTCGGAAAATATCCCACGGGAACGTACTACCAGAATTAGAAGGAAATGAAGCAATCGCGAAAGATAAAAATGGTTACTGTGAATGGTCCGTAGAAGATAGACGTATTCTATCCCGGACTTTTTTTTGAACCTTTTAAGATGCACTATTCTGAAAAACTACAAAATCTACATAATTTCTAGATATTTCTTATGGTTTACGCGGCGCACGCCAGTAAAGCTCCCAGTCGGCATGACTTTTTCCGACATCTTCAACAATAATCGTCATATTTCAGCCAATTCACATATAACCTTAATGAATTTTACACTTAAACTTTCCTCATGGATCATTTCGTATAGACGAAATGATTCATGAGGAAAGTTTAAGTGTGAAATTTGCATCAATAGTGATGAAAACCGTTTGAAAAACCGTTTAATAGTTTTTGAGCTTACCGCATTTAGAGAGACAGACAGACGCGGTGGGGGGACTTTGTTTTATAATATATAGGATTTTAAAATATAAGGATTAATGCTTTAAGTTTGTGTCTATACAAACTCCGTACTACGCTAGGCCAGTTCAAGGTTAAAATGTTACCACTAACATGCGGCCAACTGTACCATAGGACCACCATTTACCTAATCCTGATTTGATAATACAGCCAAACTAGGTTTTATTCGACAATGTGTTTTAGTGATCGTTAAGTCAAACTTAAAGTGAGGGTTGGTAGTTGAGATAGTTAGGTGTGTTTGTTTATTTATTTATTTATTTATAAAATACTAGCTGGACCGCACGATTTCACCCGCATAAGTCTCAATCCCGTAAGAATATCGGGATAAAAATCCTGTGTCCTAACCCAGATTATGGTTTACCTACGTGCTAAATGTCATCTAAATCCGTTTAGCCGTTTTAGCGTGAAAGCGTAACAAAGAAACGTATAAAAAAATCGAATCTTTTGCCGGACGTTCACGACTTATACCAAAAAGCCAAATTACTGAACGTCCACAAGGTCTTTGTTTACGAATGCCACGGTTACGCCATCCCAAGTCTGCCAATCTCATTCAAGAGGATTGACAGGTGCCCAGTTGAAGGTACCAAAAGCGTCTTCGCTAGCAAACGTCGTTACAACAAAATTGCCAAAGAAAAGTGGATCTAACAACTTAAACAACTACCAATAAAAATAATAACAAATTATTCGCTGGCTAGACACTTAAGACTATGAGGAAACAGAAAATCAATTCGGCAGCGTAACATGATACCTAGTCCATCCACCACACACACACACACACCTCACACTCTCCACAGAACGCAGTGTTCTTATTTTAAACTCTTTTATTATTATTATTTCCTTTTTAGGGTTCCGTAGTAAACAAGGAACCCTTATGGTTTCGCCATGTCCGTCTGTCTGTCTGTCTGTCCCCGCTGTAGTTCAGAGTCGCTTAGTACTAGAAAGCTGTAATTTGGCATAGGTATACATATTAATAACGCCGACAAAGTGCTAAAATAAAATCTTAAAAACATTTTGTTTTCGGATACCTCCCTTGCACGTAATGTGGGGATGATATTTTTTATCTCGTCTACCCCATGATGTGGGGTATCGTTGGGTAGGCCGTTCAAAAATATTGCGGGTCTGTCAACACCACTTTTCGATTCAAGGATCCGCTTGCGTAATGTTGAGTGTTAATGTGCAAATTTTTGTTAGAATCAAGTGTCCCCCCACCCCCCTGCCAGCTAAATGGTTGTTTATGGATCTGTGAAAAAAATCATGGCAGTAGTACATATAACATATAATATAATATACAATACATATAATATACTTCGTCAAGTCTTCTCGTCGCCAATCCCGCAGTATATGAAGTCTAAGGTCTTCAAAATCAAAATCAAAATCAAAATATTTTTATTTCTCATAAACCTACATGGGCACTTATGAAACGTCAGAAGCTAGGTGCACAGTTCCAATGAGTCGTTTCCTATGGAGAAGAGCCGGCAAGAAACTCCACGGTTACTCTTTTAAAAATAATTGGCTTTTACAATGTGTTTCAAATCACAGTGTTAATAGGTATGGGAGGACAGTGTAGGCCTGTCGAGACGTACCAAGTACTTAACAAAAAAAAAAAAAAAAGGTCTAAAAAATATCTAGTCCATCAAGCCCACAACGTTCTCACATTCACAAGGTACACACAAATCTATGTAAAATATTAATAAAATAATAAAAATAAAAACCCATTTAAACCAAATTAAGTTTGCCATTACAAGTCTGAAATCAAAAGAACAACGGCCAAATTTCTATAGAAGCTGGACCTGACTTTTATTTTCAGTGTCCAGAAACAAATTATAGTCAGATTGGATTGTTTTTATGTATTATACACCATCCCGTTCGAAAATAATATCTAAATAGCCAAGATATTTTAATAATGCAAAAAATACTTTTGAGGTTAGAATATAGAAATACGTCGATTTAATGCTAGACAGATGACATACAGTATTACCCGACTGCGAGGATGGATAGCGATTAGCGAGGAGGGTAATTAGCGATCTCATTTCGTATTTATTTATTTATTTCGATTTCTCTTAGGGCCTGTGCATACCACATTTTACACCACTTTAAACGCGCCGTTGACGCGCGTTTTACAAACGTGCGTCGACGGCGTGCTTTTATCCTACAGAAGGTCTACAGGCTGCGTCTGACTCGCGTGCGTATCGCTATATACGGGCGTCAACAGCGCGTTTAAAAAACGTGGTGTGCACAGGCCCTTAGATAATTAACAAAAAATAGGATTGATCATACAAAGCGCACTTAAACACGGCTAGGCCACCATGACTAATTTCAATTTTGACTGAGCAGTTAGTCGCTTGATACTGACATTCATTCTGCATTGCTACTGGGTAAACGAAAGAAAAAGGGTTTTGATAAAAATACTTTTTATTCATAATCTTCTCTTATAACTACAGCATCGAGGAATGCTGCTGGCGCTGATATTGTCGGCTGATGCCTGGCCCACCCAAGGTACCACACAAGTGTCATTACATGTGCACAGCACCCAATTGTTCTTCTGCCGACTAAACAATTACAGCAGTATTCCACTAATGCTTCCCTTCCAGACACATTATTTTCAATTAATATATAAACATAATATATTTTTCTCGAAACGTGTCTGGATTTAATTTTGCCTCTTATTAGTGAATTATCTCCACTCCCTCTCAGACGATACTCTGATACATTAATGTTTTCTCTGCATATTTCTATTCTATAACCTCCATGAAACCTGACATGTTCGCCATAATATGACCTTGCCTGTCGGATCTGGTATGTTCCTAGGGAAAATAATATTACTTCACTATATTCTAGACGGGGGAATGTAATATTAGAATTGGGATGAGCTGTAATATTAGTAAAACTAGATGTTCGTCTATTCATATTCACATTGTTTATAAAATCTGACAAATTATTATATAATTGAAATCGTTCCCTAATCACATTTATGATTTGTTCAGCATCATTTCTATTTTTTAATCTAACACCGAATTTATTTAAAAGGCTTGCAGCTATAGAGAATATTTGCATCATATGAGGCACAGTTTTATTAAAAAAATCTTGCCGGAATATTTTATAATCTCGTTTAAAATACCCATTAACAACTTCCACCACCCAACGGCATATAGTCACACAACGACTCCTGTTAGCTTGCTCGGTGGTGAGCTGATGTTCACCCTCAAGTAGAGATTCCGGCATGTATGTTTTATAGTTGCATGCCTCTAAAAGACTAATTGAGTCTCTAAATCCCCTGTCTAGAATGAAAATATCATTATTTTGAAAGTATTGTCTGAGAGGAGAGTTTTCATCTCTGAAAAGAGAACGCATTATATCTGCATCAGATGTGGTAGCCTTGTATGGGCCAAAGCAGTCTACAATGTAGTCATCAGTTGTCACCAGCAAAAATGGTTTTAACAAGTTTCTATATTTATGTAAGGAATATGTGTCCTTTTGGAACATATAATTAGAACTTTTATTTAAGTAAATATAAGTGCCATCACATATAATTACTGCATTTTCATTATTTTGATTATAGATTGCATTTGGGATCATTAAATTGTGTTGCAACAATTGTTCACGGGATACATGTTGAAGTCCCAGATTTCTAGGCACAAAATCCTGCACCAATATTTCCCTTACCTTATCCATCAATCTTTCTAATGTACGTCTTGGGACCATTAGTAACTGGGATAACCGATCATCAGAGTCACCAGTTCTCATTTTGATTAGAAGAGCACCTAAACCCAAAATGCCTCTATGTGTTTCAATAACACGCGGCATTTCATACAATAACAATTCAAATTGCTGTTTATGCATTCCTAGCCAATAATGAAATAAATGTTCATCGATTCTTTCAACACTTTCCATGCTCGAGAAATCCAGAAATGTATTAAAAGCATTTACAAAAGAAAATACATGTTCCACTTGATCAACCGAAAATGTTCTAAAACTATTTTGAGAATTGAACAGCATATCCCAATCATTAGTAAATGTATGTTCTTCACAAATACGAGCATTTTTTGGCAAGTAATATTTGTGTTGGGATAGAGTTGTTGCTCTTAGAGGGTCTGAAACCTTATGCAAATCTCTGTTCTGGCAACCATGAAAAACACAATGTGTTGCAGTATTAGCCGCTCGTCTATATTGAGATAAGTTAATCATCCCGGGTACTTCCTCAGCTTGCTGGTCGGTATTTGGTGAGCTTGGTGGTTCTTGAGACTGAGGTTCTGACTCTGGCTCAGGCTCAGGCTCTAGCTCAGGTTCTGCTTGCTGCCCAATATTTTGCTGCATATTATGCATTGCAGCTCTCTTGAGTCTCAGCCAACAGGGATGACAAACACGGTCTGATGAATTTGCCTGAAACAAACATACAACATTGTCTTAATATAAATATTTCAGATCATTATTATTAACCCTAAGCAAATAAAAACATTGTTACACTATATCAACTTGCTGCAAGTTCAATTAGAATAGTGATGGTGACTGTAAAATTGATAATAATATTATACTATGTAATGAGATCAAAATAATTACATATTAATCAAAACCATAATTACCTGCCGTGGGGCAATTCTATTTTCATTCTCCAAATGTATTGCTTGTTGCAACTCAGATGGATTCTCTTTCACAACAAGGTCACCTCTATGTTTCAACAGAGAACTTCCACAAAGTAAGCAAACATGCCTGTGGCCACGGGAGGATGACGCTCCAGATTCATTAGCCAACCCGGTATTTATATGCTGCATTGCCAACTGGTTACAAGCATCACATATGTAATCTTCTTCAGAAATCTAAAAAAATAATTAGAGTTGTATTATAATGTATGGTTGTATATGATGGTTAATGATAATGTACTAAAATAAGATTAGGTAAGTAGGTACGTAAATACGTACTATTCTTGAAGAATAATTCCACTCGCAGATCCTAGAAATTACTCTCGTGTCAAGCTCAAAAACGAGATGGCGGCGAAGTGTGTCAATGCATATATTGCAATTGGCACAAAGCATTCGCAGGGCTGCTTGTGGCGTCTGCATTATGATGTCACATAAAAATCTAAAAAGCAAAGCGGTGTCCGGATATCAAAAGCACAGAATAATCGTCACAAGCGGGTGTTATCGGTCCGTAAAACAATGCCAAGGTCAAAACAACAGAAGGAAATCCAAAATAGTACAGTAAGTATCACAATTCACAACCACAACAACAAAGCGAAGATGCGAAATTGCGAATGATCGCCGGGTGTCAATCAATGGCGCGCGTCGATGACATATTACGACGTTCCGTTTTAAGTACATAATTGGACAAAACGCTGTTATATACTTATTTTTTGACAAGAATCCAATGCATAATAAAAAAAGATCTAAATGATTTGTTACCTAAGTATTTTCAGAATTGAATTACATTTAAAAACTATCCAAAAAAACATGAATAATTATAATCTTTGAATACTAAGTTATTTCATAAGCAAAATGAATCGTCAATAGGTGCGTTCAGAACATGTTTATTCTAAATAATTTCCAAAAAAATAAACAACAAAAAAAATGTATATCTTTTTTTTCTGGCCTCTTAGAGAGATATTTGTTATGTTTTTTAAGACCTTAAAAAATAACGGATTTTTTCATATATATGGCATATCTGGACGCCACCGCCTCGTTGTCAGGTACGATTTGGCCGTCCTTCTTTTAGGTGTATAATGTCAAACAGTGAACCAGTGCGTCCTGCTCGTTATTACATACAGAGCCGAAACGTGAACACTGACAGTCTGGTTGGTCCACAAATTCAAGGTCGCTCAGCGCGCCATGGAGCGGGCTATGCTCGGAGTTTCTATGAAGGATGAGATCAGAAATGAGATATCCGGAAGAGAACCGGTGTTACCGACATAGCCTGCAGAGTCAGCAAGCTGAAGTGGCAGTGACCTGGCCATGTGTGTCGAAGGACCGATGGCCGGTGGAGCAGACAGAGTCCTGGAGCGGAGACCGCGTATCGGCAAGCGTAGTGTGGGACGCCCCCCAGCTAGATGGACCGACGACCTTAAAAAGGTGGCTGCCTGGAGAATTGACCTTGGCATATATCGATGTATGGGAGAACATGTTTTTCAACTACAATGTTAAGTTTGTTTTTGGGATAAATTCATCCCAACTTCCGAACTATGGATCCTTCGTTGTGCGTGGTCCGACACGCACTTGGCCGTTTTTTTATTCTCTTTTTGTAAACCTACCGGTCGATACTTGCGATATCTGTAATTTATTTTATCTTCGTCTATCGCGCCTCTATAACATCATCATTTTTTCAGCCGAAAGACTACTGCTGGACATAGGCCTCCCCCAAGCACCGCCACTTCGACCGGTTTTGTGCTTGCCGCATCCAGCGGATTCCTGCAGCCTCCACAAGGTCATCGATCTACCTTGTAGGAGGCCAACGCTACGTCTTCCGGTACGCGGTCGCTACTCCAGAACCTTTCGACCCCATCGGCCATACGTTCTGCAAGCAATGTGCCCTGCCTACTGCCACTTAAATTTTGTTATTCTTCGGGCTATGTCGGTAACCTTAGTTTGCCTGCGGATCTCTTCATTTCAATCAATAATTACAATCACTTAGGGAAACTCCAAGCATAGCCTTCTCCATTGCTCTTTGGGTGACTTTTAGCATTCTAATAAGGCACATTATGAGCGACCACGTTTCAGTGCCATAGGTGATCACTAGCAACACGCATTGGTCAAAGACTTTCGTCTTGAGACTGCGGTATGTGGGAAGATATTGTGTAGCATCCCGAACGCTGCCCAGCCAAAGTCTCAAAGTTGGACCTACCTAAATGGACAGTTTTTCCAAGGTAAACATTCTCGTTCGCATCTTCATCTTCTATAACATACTCGTATCTCCTGTAAATTGAAAGGTCTGGTTCTTGTGATATAGGAACTCCAAGTATAAGAGCCAGGGATACACAGATGTTTGTGACTTGAAGTAAAATAAAGAAATGGTTATTCCTTTGTTTCATTTAAATACATACAAATCTATACTATACGCACCGTGTCCAGAAGTACTGCTTTCTAAAAAAAATATTATTATTACTAGCTTTTGCCCGTGGCATCGCCCACGTGGATTTCGGTAAATATCCCACGGGAATTTACTATCGGGATTAAAAGTAATAAATCCTGTTAATCCACGTTATTAAACAATAAATTTGCTTTTCACTAATTTGAAAATGGATATTGTGACTACTAGTTAGACATAACCTTTCTTCGTGGGTGAGTACGAGTACTATAAACATGTAGCTACACTATTGTATGTATCATCAATAGTTTTCGCAGCGCACGCCAAATAATGTTTTTGCAAGTTGTTGATACCTTGCAATTTTCGTAGGGATCTCAAATAGGTTAAGTATATTTTGAGTTTGAATAAAAGCAAACTACTTCGCCCAACCCGGATTCGAACCGAAGATCCCAGGCTACACTCACCTTCTAAATATCTTGTAATATCACAATATTTCTGAGAAGAAACTAAATACTTTCCTTAGCGTCTGAATTAATTAGTCTTGCATCGCACCACAACGGCTTAATTAAATAAAGTGTAACATATAAACATGCTACGTAGCCTATTTATATAATTACAAATTTGTTTTTGTGTTTGTGTATTGTTTTTTTTATTATTCTGTTTAGGTACGTACCTATACCTGTGTACCTTCCTGGTCGTCTTGCTGACCATTGTTTTGTTTTGTTATTAGTAATTAACTGTTTATTTATTTTACTTTGATGGTCCTAGTTCATCATTTGTGACTGTTACGGCTGTAGATATATGTAAGCGGGCACGCCCTTTATACTTAAAGGCTTTTATTTAGGTTTTAAGTGCTGTTTACGTTTTTTATCTCTGCTTGAGAATAGTTTTCGGTCTTTTTCTTTTCTTTTTTTTTTTGGTATAGTGGTGTGCTAGCTGACATATGGCTAATAATTTAATGTTTTTTGTTTCACGTGGTGTAAATTGCTTTGCATGCTATTGTATAGAATCCATTATTTTCTCTAACTGAACAGACAGCTGTGCTGCTGGGGAGTTTGTTGGTCACTTATTCTTCCCAGCTAAAGCACTAGGAAGTGGCGAAGGGTGGGCGTTTTGGGGGACTGTCTTATGTAATTTTGACGCTCGAAAAGTGCTGATCCTCAGCCTAGTTTGAATAAATGACTTTTGATTTTGATTTTGATTTAGATATATTTAGATTAGCCGTAGTCTCTGTTTCCCGATGATTAGCATCTAGAAGTCTTCCCATACTTGCAGGCCGTATTCTCGGAGGCAGTGGGCGGCGGGGCGGAGGTGGTTGCGGCGCGGAGTCGACTCGTTCTCAGTGGCAGCGGCCGGTTCACGTGGCATCGCAAGGGCGTAACGTTTTTACCCGACTGCCCCAGAAGGAGGGTAAATTTTTCGAGAGTATGTATGTATGTATGTCTATTTCTTTGGCACGCTCTGTAGCCTAAACGGCTTGATGGATTTTAACGTATGAGGTGTCTTTAGATTCGTCTTAATTGCAGGAAAGACATAAGCTGTATAATGTTTATAAATTGCATCTACAAATACAAAAAAACGAGGGGAAGTTTTTTTTTTTAATTAATTGCAACAATATTGGTATCAAATAAAAGCTAGTAATGAGTTATTCTCAAATATATATATTAATCAAAATAAAAACCTTAAAATAAAAAAAAATATTTAAAAAACAAAAACCCGACTGCAAAAACATAACTGAAAAGAGAAAAACAAGCATTATAATCTATATAATTTTGGTCTTGCAGGCATGGACAGTCGAATAATCTGAAATATGGTGTAACTTTTGATTATCCCCGCCTGCGATACCAAAATCGTATAGATTATAATGCTTGTTTTTCCCTTTTCAGATATGTTTTTGCAGTCGGGTTTTTTGTTTTTTAAATAATTTATTTTTTTCTTTCATTGTCTTTACTATTCCATATTAGTGACCTGTCGCAAATTGCTGAAATAAATTCCTTCATGTTAATTTTGTCACATACATAAAAATGAAAAGTTGGACAATATAGGCACCGCTCGACTGGAGCACATCAGCGACGAGGAGCGATGGCCAAGCGGAGCGGTGGCGACGGTACAAAATTGTTCCATCGCCACCGCCTCGCTGGGCTACCGTACTCGCAGCCTAAGGGGTGCAAGTAACGTTAGTATACAAATGCATTGCCTAATCATGTCGTAAGTGGACCCACTTTTTTGACTCGGTATTTAGGAATATACATATTTGTACAGTCGCCAACACATCAAGTTACTTACCACAAACTTTCAAATTTTCTCATACGATTTTGAACTTAACCATCAACATTTTAAGGTTTTTAAATCATTTGGAGAAATTTGACAGATGTTGTGCCGTTGACTGTAAAATAATATTTTGGCACGTGTTGAACTTGATGTGCTGGCGAATGTACTTTATAATATGTGTGAGAATTTCACAAAACAATTTCACAAAATTAAAACGTAAGTACACCAACAACGCCCCCCGCCAATGTCAAGCGCCCGGGGTGCGTGCAGAAAACCTCCTCGTGTGCTTGATTGCTGCTGGTTCCCTGCGAATACGTTCGGGGGAAAGAGCAGTTGTCGGGCCGGTGCATCCTGGGTACGGCCAATAGTCTCTCCATGTTTCGGAGAGGGTATTGACCGTGGCGAATTTCTGCGTGGCGGGGAGCTTCATGCTCGATCGTCGGTCGTCCACTCCCCTCTCTGCTTACAGAGGGCAGGTCGAGTGGGCGAAGAGTGGCGGTGCTTGCTGTGCACTTACCCTGCCAGCGAGCAAGCAGCGGGAGAATGATTCTTCTGTCTGCAACCGTCGAAATCGTAATCCGTAAAGAGACCACAGTCATGTTTTGTGGCTTGGAACGGGACGAGGATCTTGGCTTGATCGCCCGGATCGCGAGGAAGATAACCTCTATAAAAATTCCTCTAATATCAAGTTTTGGTGCGCGGCGAGGATATGAATGGCTGAGGAGTAGTGTCATCTGCAACTTCCGAGTTGTAGGTGGCGCATCAGTCGTTAGCGCACCCCCAGCCAGGGTACCAGTGGACCCCCTGGTTGGGTTATAAATGTACACTTGCCTAGGGACAGGGGGTGAACCTAGATGTACTTTTTATATCCCCCATACTCGTGGGATTAAGTATGGATAAAACTAACAACAAAAAACAGATAAAAAGTCAAGAGGGGAGTGATGCAGGGTCGGAGTCCGACGCTGCATCCAGCGCAAAGGGATCAGGTCAGAGCTCTGTGCAAAAAGAAGTGGTCGGTAGGAACCGTGAGTTCATTAGGACTCCCAAGCGCCCCAACTCGGGGTCGTCCTCCGACGAGTGGGTTTTGAGCCAGAAAGAGCGGCAAAAGATCCACTCCAGCCGGCGGGGGGGGGGGCCCGAGGAGGGAAAGTCTTGGATAGAGGGCCCACCACCAGGGAGGTTGGCGAGCCGAGCAGAGTCAGCCCAGCCAAGCCAGCCCAGCGAGCCGAGAAGCGCCACCTCTCAGAGGTCCCAGGTGGTGAACCGGATGCCGCTGGCGGCTCCAATTTAGAGCGTGTCGACGGCTTTGCGGAGGTCGTGGCCAGCGCAATCAAGGCAGTATCCGTTAAGAGGCTCAGGTCCTCTAAGGATCAGGCCATAGCCGCGGCCACGGCCTCTATTGTGGCGGCAGCGGAGGCCCTTCACGTCGGGCCTCCCCAGGACAGTATGTCCGAGATGCGGGCGGAGATCGCCCGCTTGACAGCCGCCATGGAGCTTCTCCGAAAGGAGAACGAGAAGCTCCGGGCGGACCTGGCTGGGCTCCGAGGAGACGGCCCCCGGATGGAGCCGCAAGGGGGGCAGCAGCAGGAACAGGGACGGCCCGTGCCTGTAGAGGACCGGGTTCTGACCCTTGTGCGGCAGGAAATGGCTTCCCTGCAGAGCCGTTTCTCCGCCCTGGAGGCCATCGTCCTGCGCCCCCCGTTGGCGGCGAGCCAGCCGCCTTCTGGCCAGCGGAAACCGGCCTCGTATGCAGCCGCCGCAGGTGCTACGGCCAAACGGGGCTCACCGGGGCAGCCAAAGGGTGCGGCTGCTGCGCAGGCGGCGAAGGCTCCAGCACCAGCGGCGAGAGCTCCAGCCCCGATGGCGAGGGCTCCGACCCTGGCGGCGAGGGCATCGGCCCAGGTGGCAAGACGGCCGCCCCCGCCTCCTAAATCTTTTCCGGCCGATGCCGAATGGCAAGTAGCCGGAGAGAAGAGGAAGGCGGCTAAGGCAAAGAGGGCGACCAAAAAGAGGGAGAGGCGGCAGCGGCGCAAGGAGCGCACCGCCGCGGCTAGGCTCCGCGCCCCAAATTCCGCAGCTGTAGTGATCACACTACAGCCGGATGCGGAAAAGAAGGGCGTGTCCTATAGGACGGTGATGGCGAAGGTGGGTGAGGCGGTGCGACTGGAGGAGCTCGGCGCAGCAAAAGGCCTCAAAATGAAGGTGACGGCGACTGGGGCCCGAATGGTGGAGGTCCCCGGTAGGGCCAGTGGCCCGGCCGCTGACGCCCTGGCCGAAAGGCTTAGGGCGTCACTAAATGCGGACGAGGTCCGAGTGTCCAGGCCCACCAAATGCGCTAGCATGCGCATCACGGGCCTGGACGACTCCGCGACCGAAGAGAAGGTGGTCGCCGCAGTGGTTAGGAGGTTAGGGGGGTGCTCTGCCGAGCAGGTGAAGGCAGGCACCATCCGTCCTGACTCCACGGGGCTGCAAACCGTTATGGTGAGCTGCCCCGTGTCGGCGGCCAAAAAAATTACCGGGGAGGGCCAACGGCTCTTGGTGGGCTGGGTTTCCGCGCAGGTGAAACTGCTGGAACCCAGACCTCTGAGGTGCTTCCGCTGCCAGGTGGGCAACCACGTGCAAGCGAATTGCACCTCGGAGGTGGACCGCAGCGGTCTTTGCTACCGCTGTGGTCTGCCCGGGCACAAGGCTGGCTCGTGTAATGCCACGCCGCACTGTGCCATATGTGCGGCGGCTGGCAAGCCAGCCGAGCACCGGATGGGGGGCAAGGCCTGCGCCCCACCCGCCAAAGCCAGGGCCAGAGGCAAGCCCTCCGCCACCGCCGTCACCGCCACCGCCGTCACCGCCGCAGCCGCCACCACTGCCACCGCCGCTGCCGCCTCCAACACCGCCGTCGTCGCCGTCACCACCATGGCCGCTGCGGCAGGCCCCTCTCAGGGGGCTGGGAAGGAAGCCCAAGAGGGGGCTGACATGGAGTGCCATTAATGGCCCCATTACGCCTCCTCCAGGCGAACATCAACCACTGCGCCGCCGCTCAGGATCTGTTGCTCCAGAGCATGGCGCAGTGGTCGATTAACATCGCCGTGGTCGCTGAGCCGTACTTTGTCCCGCCCAGGGATGACTGGGTAGAGGACCTGAGCGGCTCAGTGACCCTAATTTCGTCGGCCGCCGCCGGTACCCCCGTCCCTCGAGGCCGTCAAGAGAGGACGGGGCTGCGTAGCAGCACGGTTCGGGGAGATTGTCGTGGTAGGGGTCTACCTCTCTCCGAACCGAACTCTTGCCGAGTTACACAACTCCCTTGCGGAGTTGAGAGACGTCGTCGTCGGGTTTGGTTCCCTCCCCGTGTTCGTCCTCGGGGACTTCAATGCCAAGAATTTGGCTTGGGGTTCCCGGTTAACGGACACACGGGGCAGGATGGTGGAGGACTGGGCTCTGGAGACAGGCCTGGTCGTCCTAAACCGGGGTTCTGTCCCCACGTGTGTGCGGATGCGGGGTGAATCAGTGGTGGACATCTCGTTCGCCAGCCCCGCTCTGTCGCCGCGTGTAGTTGACTGGCGTGTCATGGAGGGAGTGGAGACCTATTCCGATCACCGGTATATCCGGTTCGACGTCTCCGCCCAGACCTCGGACGCGCCGGTCCGACGGGCCCCGAGTGGTCCGCGGTGGGCGCTGAAGCAGCTGGACCGGGAGCTCCTCCTGGAAGCCTCGATCGTGCAGGCCTGGGTGTCACCACCGGACAGGCCTGCCGACATCAACGACGAGGCGGAGTGGTTCCGGGAGGCCATGTCCGACATATGTGACGTGGCAATGCCCCGGGTCCAGCCTGGACGTGCCTCGCGCCAGGTGTACTGGTGGTCGCACGAGCTGACGGCTCTGCGCACTGCGTGCGTGGCTGCGCGACGCCGGTACACCAGGCACCGCAGGCTCCGTATCAAACCTCCGGATACGGAAGCCATTCAGGCGGAGCTGTACGAGGGGTACAGAGCGGCGAA
This sequence comes from Atethmia centrago, assembly GCA_905333075.3. Taxonomy (NCBI): domain Eukaryota; kingdom Metazoa; phylum Arthropoda; class Insecta; order Lepidoptera; family Noctuidae; genus Atethmia; species Atethmia centrago. The sequence continues at coordinate 8,816,227 of HG995377.1, forward strand.
GACCGCCCTCCAAGCGGAGATCCTGCGGGCCAGGGGGTTGGCCCGCGAGGAGTCGCTGGGGACTCTGGACAGGGACCCGTGGGGACGCCCGTACAAAGTGGTGCGGGATAAACTCCGCCCATGGGCTCCCCCGCTGACGCAGAGTCTCCGGCCCCAGCTTGTGGAGGACGTGGTGAGCACTCTGTTCCCTTCCCGAGGGGAACACGCCTCCCCGCCTATGGCTCCGCCTACTGCGGTGCCCGATGCGGACCACACCGCCGACGACGGCGACGATGCTCCGGAGGTGACCGAGGTAGAAATGAGAGCGGCGGTACGCAGGCTTAATGCCAAAAATACCGCCCCATGACCCGACGGCTTACCTGGGAAGGCCTGGGTCCTGGCCTTGGAGGCTCTCGGGCCTCGACTTAGGGGGCTCCTAAGCGCATGCATGGAGAGGGGCCAGTTCCCGCTTCGCTGGAAGACGGGGAAACTGGTCCTCATAAAGAAGGCAGGGCGCCCTGCGGACTCTCCGTCCGCTTATCGGCCCATCGTGCTGCTCGACGAGGTGGGCAAGCTCTTTGAAAGAGTCATTGCAGACCGCCTCGTCGGCCAGCTGGTGCGGGTGGGGCCGGATTTGGCGGAGAGCCAGTTTGGTTTCCGCAGAGGGCGCTCTACGGTGGACGCCATCATGCGTGTGCGAGCCCTGACGACGGGGAATGCTGTTGCCCAGGGTGGGGTTGTCTTGGCGGTGTCCCTAGACATCGCCAATGCCTTCAACACCCTGCCCTGGAGTTGCATCAGGGAGGCACTCCGGTATCACCGGATGCCGACCTACCTCTGTCGTGTGGTCGAGGCCTATTTGACGGACAGGGCCGTCATCTACCCCGATCACCAGGGAATGTGGAACCGGCAAGAGATGTCGTGCGGTGTCCCACAGGGATCGGTCCTGGGGCCGCATCTGTGGGACATCGGATACGACTGGGTGCTGCGCGCCGACCTCCCTAGCGGCGTCAGCGTAGTGTGCTACGCTGACGACACGTTGGTCCTGGCGCAGGGGAGGTCGCACCAGGCGGCGGCCGAATTAGCGGCACACGGGGTTGCGACAATCGTAGAAAGGATCCGGCAATTGGGACTCGAGGTGGCCCTGCACAAGTCCGAGGCCATGTGTTTTCATGGTCCTCGGAATGCGCCACCGTTGGGGTCCCAAATAACGGTAGGAGGGGTTTCTATCGGCTTCGAGTCGACGATGAAGTATCTGGGACTCGTCCTCGACAGCCGGTGGAACTTCGTGGAGCATTTCCGACGTTTGGCTCCCAAACTGGAGCGGGCGGGCGCTGCATTGAAGCGGCTCCTGCCCAATCTAGGGGGTCCAAACGCCTCCTGCCGGAGGCTCTACGCGGGGGTCATGCGGTCCATGGCCCTCTACGGGGCTCCTGTATGGGCGCGCTCTCTGGCGCTGCGGCCAGCCCGCCGGTTGAGCGCGGCCCAAAGGGTCATGGCCATCCGGATGGTCCGAGGATACCGCACGGTCTCCTGTGAGGCAGCGAGCCTCCTTGCCGGATTGCCGCCATGAGATCTGGAGGCAAAAGTCCTCGCCCACGTATGGGAGTGGCGCGAGGAGGCAAAACGCCGGGGCGTAAGTCCGCTGCCGCGAGAAATCGCGGCACAGCGGACGGAGCTCCGGCAGGATCTCATGGCGTCATGGAAAGTACGGTTGTCGCAACCCAGTGCTGGGCACGCCACGATTGCGGCGATAAGTCCCCTCTTTGAGGAGTGGCTGGAGAGGCGCCACGGCGTCCTCACCTTCCGCGTGACGCAGGTCCTCACCGGACATGGCAGCTTCGGGAGGTTCCTGTTTCGGATAAGGCGGGAGGAAACGTCCGGGTGTCACCACTGTGTGGATCGCCCGGAGGACACGGTGGAGCATACGGTGGAGGTCTGCCCGGCTTGGGCAGAGCACCGCCGTGTCCTCGTGGAGGCGATCGGCGGCAGAGACCTCTCGCGTCCGGCCCTGGTTCAGGCCATGGTACGGAGCGAGAGGGCATGGGCAGCCGTCACCTCCTTCTGCGAAGCAGTAATTCTCGCGAAGGAGGAGGCGGGACGGTTGAGGGAAAGGCAAGTTTCGCGCCCTCTCGCCCCTAGCCGCCGCAGCAGACGCCCAGGGCGTCGGGAATCCCGGGCGGATTTCCGGCCACCGTAGGCGCGGGCTTGCGGACGGTGAGCAATGGGTAGCTCACCGTCCGGTAAGGACCAGGCCGGGTCGACGGCGCGTTGTATTCCACGCGCGCCTCAAAGAGATGTCGTCAGCACATAGTAGGGGTCCACTAGGGCCGATGCCTGCCGGGGTCGCGGGAAGGTACTTATGGGTCACCGAGGCCCCCGCAACACAGGCAACAAGAAGGAATACGGGTGGGTTTTAGTCAGTAAGAGTCTGACATACCCTCCCGCTCCGCCCAGAGCGGGAGAAGTTATTTGATGATTTCCCACCCTCAAAAAAAAAAAAAAATGTCAAGCGCCCAAAAATCCATTTAGCTTGCACGTAAGTTACTTTTCAACTGATTTACAAAAGTAAACTTAACTTTAATCAATATAAGAGTAACTTGCGACTACCAGTATAACCAGATGCAGCTGAATACCAGTATTTTAAATAGAGTGACTGCTTAACTGACCCCCACAACCCAGTTGATGGGTAATACGATACCTCTTGGTAAGACTGGTTTATTTATTTATTTATTAGGGACAAACAAACAGTAACACATTATATCTGCACAAATAATATAAACAAAGATATTATATAAATGTGAAACTCACACCGTTATCCACAGAATATACAATTCATATAAATTTACTAATGAACAATCTATGCGAGTAAGACTACAATACTGTTCAAATAACTATACATCGGAATCCTTAAGTTTCTTTAACAAAGCAGAACGAAATCTATTTGCTGACACTGAGAATAAATCTAATTCTGTAGTTTCTGAACAAAACTCATTATAGTTTTTGCACAAGCGACGTAGAGGCGCCCGCAGACCAGCATTGGTGCGGCAATGGGACACAGCAAAAAGAGGACGTGCGCGCACCTCTCGTCTAATAACAGTTCTTGGGACACAGTAGCATATTTTATTAGTAATCTCAGTTGTCAGACTTTCGGACTTCTGATGACCCGTAACGACTGTTAAAGACCCACGAATGACAGCCAAGGAGCTTGGTATGTAATAATGGTCACCCATCCACGGACCAACCGCGGCAAGTGTAGCTTAACCTGATTGCCCCGTTGGTCCCGTGGTCGCAAGCGCGACTGCTAATGTGGAGTCCTGAGTTCGATTCCCGGGTCGGGCAAAGTGTTATTTTGTTTTTCCATTAGGAATTTGTTAGTATCAACCCGGAGTTTGGAAGTTTGCGATGTGATAACCCCGTACCTCGGAAACCACGTTAAGCCGTGGGCCCTGCGCCTGATCTCTCTCCTGTCGTGTCGGATTGCCGTCCCTTCGAACTATGAGAGTGAAGGAAGAGCGAGTGCACCTGTGTCTGTGCACTTGTGCACTATAATATATCCCGCGCCGAAGGGTGGTCTCCGCTGGGATTGGTCGCCATGACCGAAATTTGGTCTGGAGGACTATACTTAACCTGATCAATTGACCCGGGCGGCTATTATTACTTAGCCACAAGCTCCGCAAATGAGAAGCTTGATAATTGTACAAAACCGACACCCTTGCGCCGTCTCATGTTCCAAGCACGGTTGGCTATGCTGACACCACTGTTGCAGCTGCTTAGCAGCGCAAAGCGGCGCAAATACTGTAACCTTATGGGTGACTACAGTTTTGAGTCGTTTGGGATCGAAACGCTCGGGTCATAAGGCCCGTGTGCGCGTCTCCTTTTTAAGGAAATTTCTCGCTCTTTCTCAACACTTCCCGTGGCTGGCTCGTTCAACGTGTAATTAGCATTTCCATTCAACGTGGCAATGCTGCCAGTCTTTTGGGGGCACGTTTCCAGATGACAGCGATGCGGAAGAATACTTTGACGCCTAAGTGTCCTTTTGTTTTTTGTATTTATTTGTATATTTAGTTAGTAACGTAACTTAGTACCTACCTAGTGTAAATAGTTAGTAGCATCAATATTGTATATTATCTAAGTTAAATTAGTTTTAAAGTTATTAAATAAATACATAATATGCAAAAATAAGAAAACAAAACAGATATTTCATTTATAAATTTATTGCAACTTATTATTCTTTTCACATCATCACAATCCATCAACGTAGCAAGAGTGACTTTCCATGACCAAAAAGCCAAATTCAAAAATCAAAAGTCATTTATTCAAACTAGGCTGAGAATTAGCACTTTTCGAACGTCAAAATTACTTAAGACATTCCCCTAAAACGCCCACCCTTCACCACTTCCTAGTGCTTTAGCTGGGAAGAAGAAGTGGCCAACAAACTCCCCAGCAGCACAGCTGTCTGTCCAGTTAGAGAAAAAAAATGGATTCTATACAACAGTATGCAAAACAATTTACACCACGTGTAACACAAAACATTAAATTATTAGCCATATGTCAGCTAGCACACCACTATACCAACAAAAAAAAAAGGGAGAAAAAGACCGAAAACTATTCACAAGCAGAGATAAAAACGTAAACAGAACTTAAAACCTAAATAAAAGCCTCCAAGTATAAAGGGCGTGCCCGCTTACATATAGCTATAGCTGTAACAGTCACAAATGATGAACTAGGATGATCAAGGTAAAATAAATAAACAGTTCAGCACCCGTTCACGAGCATAACGCAAAAATCAGCCACTACCCCCCCTCGCCATATTTGAGGGAAGGAGGCAACCCGACCCCCGACGGTACCGCAAGCAGTGACATCTAAGGGAGCATGACGAACTTGCTGCCGGTTGTAAGAATAATATAATCAGTTATCGAGGTCGCTAGCTAACCAAATATTCCAATACAACTCAACAAAAAACATTGTTATGAGAAGATTATGTCAATAATAAACGCAATTAAAATTAAAAATAAATTAACTTATACAGTAGAACACTTTAATATGAAAAAAAATGTTTTTTTTTTCAAATTTCGAATTGGAATACCAGATAAAAGTTGCTTCATGTAATTGTAAATTACCCTTAATTTGGAAGTTCTAGCTCAACAGCTTGAGCTCCCGCCATAGACTTGAAATTTCATTTTTTATATTTTTATAGACGTTTTGTATATATACCTTAAAAACAAAATAATAGGTAAAATATAATATGTTATACATGTAAATGTTAAAATAAAAGTGTATTTTAATTAATAGAAACATTTATTTAAAAAGTAAATACAGGTTCAGAAAGTTATGTCGATATGAATTACATCATTTTTTATACCAAAAATCCTTTTTTGTCTCAAAGTTTGGCATGAGCTTTCGAGATGCTAATTTAGACTTAATAAAGCCCTCTCTTCATATCTTGTAGCATACACTTAGCGCTGCTTCTGTCACAACTTTTACTGATCTTTCCACAGCCTGAGTGTGGCAAGGCAGTCTCATAAACTCCAAAACAGAATTTTCTTCATTTTCAATTAGATCTTGTAATTGCTCATCGGAAATATTCATGAGTATTGGGGGTTCGTATATATTTTGTTGCCAGTCAAGCAAGTCTATGTAATAAACTTGCATTTAAGTTCACTTTTGGCACCTCAAACATGCGTGAAACAGATTTTTTATTCACTTGACGAGCCTTTAAAATGCGTCTTGCAGCGAGTTCTCTAATATGCTTACGTGAATCTGTTATCATACTCAACAACAAGTTTTCTGGATGAGCAAAGTAACTGTTTCTAATTTTTCGACAAACGTTGCTAAAGTCACAAGATTTTGCTGTGGATTTTCAGAAGAAATATACAAACGCAGTATGCGATCAGCTCTTGTCAACCAGCGGGCATGGGATAGCTTACCTGGGCTTCTGTGTAATAAATCTGGAGGGCAGGATCCATTTATGACAGCAGTAGTAATTGCTTGTAATTATTTCTGGTCTGTACTGAGGTCTATTAATATTTGTGGAGGTAGTTCACCTTCTATCTTCTCAAAGTGGGCTAACGGGAGCGTCTCGCATGTCTCTAATGCTTTACCTATTTGACCTACAAATGATTTAGGTCCTGCAGTAGGACCATCCAAATAGATAAACAAATGCCTTAATGGCAACTCATTTGCGTGTAAGAGGCAAATTATCCATAGCAATGGTCGAGATAGTCTATTTACCAAAATACGAATCACGCCTCCCACTTTTCCTGTATTTGTGTTTGTTCCATCACAGCCAACAGTCATTAAACTCTCTGGAGGTATCTTTTCAGTCATCAAAAAGCTGTGGATAGCTCTTTCAATATTTCTTGCACTACCCGATGTTGGATCCACATACCCAACATAAACAGAACCTGGTTCTTTTATTATCGAAATATGTTCCTCTTGTACAATCACTCTAAACCTCTTCGATCCTTTTAAAACAGTTTTAGCCGTCTTGTCTTTCCTTCCATGGAAATATAATGCAGGAATTTCTGTTACTCTTTCTTCTGTTAAAATTTTCTTGCGTACTTTCTGTCTTATTCTTCTTAGTTTCATCCTATCCACGAAGTTAGTTGTCTGCGCCTCAGAGTCAGCATCAGAAGCAGAATACAGAACAGATGATACGATAGCCGCCGCAGCTCGGTCTGATACTCCGTATCTATCGCATACAGTCATCAAACTATGAAGACTGGCATCCGTGAGCTTTATAGGCTTTTGATCCACTGTGTCAGCGGTGTCAAAACCATCTGCGGCTGACGAACAAGATGGAAGGTCGACGTTAGAACTAACTTCAGATTTATTTAGCCGATATGAAGTAGAGGGAATTTCTTCAATTCGTGTATTTGAATTATGTCTGATTTCTTGTTTTAAAGCACGTAATTCTTCAATTTTTTACTCTGGATAACATCCATTCTTCCTAAAGCCATTAGTCTGTTAGTGCGTTGGTCTTCTAAAAATATTTGTTCCTCTTTTGGCACTTTTTTTCTCTCAAACAAGAACAGTTTACAAATTCTTTACATTTACATGCAGCTATGTCAAAAAGCTTTCTACTCTGTCTTCTGAACTCTTCTAACTTTTCTTCTTTAAGTTTCTTCAAAGACTTTTTAAAATTATAACATTTTGAGTGATAACTTTTTAGTAACTGTAAGACGCGTTTGTGTGTGACAGTCGGAATAGAAGATTTTATCCACAATTCTTCAATTTCCCTTGCAATTATTTCGGCAATTTGCAAAAACGTAGGTTCTTTTATTGTGTTATTCCTTACTTTTAAGTCTTGTCGAACCCATTCATAGAATTTCATCACATTTTCATACGTAGGTAGGATATTCTCTTTCAACTCTGCACTTTCACCAAATATCGGACATTTTAACTTTTGTCTCGTAGAAGTCATGTTAGTACACTTATAAAACGTAAATCAACAAGTACTCGTGAAAATAGTTGACGCGCGACCTTGAGACAATATCGACACTAGTTGAAACAAAACACAACAATTCGTAGATCGGTGCGTGCCCCCCCCCCCCGCCGCTTCGTCCCGCACTTTTCTCCTTAAAGTATATTAAAATAGTGAAATATTTGATTGCAAAAGCTAGTTAACTATTAATTGAACATGGTTTTGAATAAATGAAACCAATTTTAATAAATTCTGTACTATTTTGTAGACTGCGCAAATAGCCCCTAAATTGCCGTTTTTGTAAATGTTCGATGTCCTGGCGGGGGCTTTTACCGTTGTCTGAAAATATTTATATATTTAATGGAGGTATTTGATGGCAAATGGCAACTAAATACAACTATTCCAAATAAATATTATAAAAAAAAAAACGTTCCACCCTATTATACAGTCAAATAAAATAAACAATTAAATGAACTCCTATAACCTGACACTAGGTAAGCTAATTCTGGAGAAAGAACATAAACATTGTCTTGAGTTAATCACAGCGACCAACAATTCTTATCGTTTAAGTAGTCGTTGATAGAATAGTATGCCCTTGAAAAAAGTTTGGATTTTACTTTAGTTTTAAACGCATTAAAAGGCAAATCTAGCAAAGAAGAGGGTAGCTTTTTATAAAAAGTAATACCAAGCCCAACAAACGAGTTATGAACCTTATGAAGCCGGTGAAATGGAGCACGAAATTTGCCCTTATTTCTGGTGTTAATATTGTGAATATCACTGTTTTTAATGAATAGGTGTATATTTTGCCTAATATATAAGATGTTGGCGAAGATGATTTGTGATGCCACCGTGAGAATACCAATCTATCTCTCAGAGAAACTCTGGCACCTAGCTGGTAAATTGCTTGAACAGCTCAGTTAATCCAATCCAAAAATCCAAACAATTTCTACATTACTTAGGGTAAACTAACACCGGTTGAACAAAGCTCGATTCAAACAGGCCGGTGTTGGTTTAAAAATCACAGTGTATGTGCTCGGCAGTGGGAACCCGAACTTACTGTGCCTCGGTTTACAGTTTACACCCCCCACTACTTCTACAGACGAGAGAAACTGTTGCAGAGATATATTTTATTTACTAGTCATGTTCGAGACTTCGCTGGAATAAGTCTAGTGTGGAATTAAAAGTGCTGAATGTGATAAATAAATGATAATGCATTACATATTTTAGATTTATATGGACTTTGATATAAAGCTGTTATACAGTGATTGAATAACAAATCCACAAACAAAGTCTAGTTTTATTTGATAAAATATGAAATTGCTTTGTAAATAATAATGATCATACGCAATTTTATTCGATCCCAAATTCAAACAATAAAATCTACATATTATTTGCCACGATCACAACTACAAAACACAAAGGCTAAAATAAACAAAACGTTTATTTCATAAAATATTTACCTATATATATGACACAAAGTATTGATTGCGGGGATTTTATTGGAGTAACCTTCATAAATAAAACCAAAACCCAACCTCCAACCTCCACCTCCCTATCTATCTAAAACACTCGTTTGTAGTGCCCGGAGCACCGATGTTATATTCATTATCTTTATAATTTTGTACTAATTCCGAGAGCTTTACCTAGTTTCAGGAATCTAGTGAAAATATGAAGGCAGAAGAAACAACATCGCAGAATGTAGTAATTAACCAATAGTCCAACAATAGACCAGCGGCTAGCGTGGCCTGGAAAGCAAGAGACTCAATTCAAACTGCAGCTATTTGCACTATTGATGTGGCTCCTAACATAACCACAATAAGTTCAATTAAGAAAGTTGAAGCAAATATTTACTTGGACTTTGCTAGTTGGTAGACAATCTGAAAAAGTGAGACTATTTTACGTTTTGTCTAATCGTATCTCCTTAAAAGAATTAATCTAGACAAGTACATGGTGAAACCATTCAAATCCATCACCTAAAACCGTTTCAGTGTCCCGGATTGAGGTGTCGGTGAAATTACAGACAGGCACATGATACTTACATATCTCAGAAACGATTATCGCTAATAACTTCGCAATGGAATTTGAAACGAATATGTCTAATATTGTACCCAGGTGTGACAGATCCTTGGTGGTTGAATTTGAATACGTAAAATCACAAGATAAATCTACATATATTCTTCAAAGAATATATGTAGATCATCATCTCGTAAAATTACCAAAATCATAAACGACACTAAAAAATCAGCTAGATTTGAAAATATAAGAGTCATAGGTAATAAAGTGATGATATATGATGATGATGATATATGATATGAAGAATGATAAAATTGTGAATGCAATAGTGAAACTAATTAATACGAGTATCTAACAAGGTAAATATCCGTCTGGATTAAAAACCGGTATAGTTACATCAGAGATTCATAAAAAAGGTTCATAAAAATTCAATGACTTAGCAAATTATAGTCCCATAACTTTATTACCAGTCACTAATAAAATAATTGAAAAATATATCTGCGACCAAATACACTTGTTTTATCGTAACAATGACATAATTTCCAAATCACAATATGGCTTCCAAAGTAAAAAATCCACAGCTCAGTTACTTTCCAATTGTATCGATGAAGTTATCAACCACCTAGACGAGAAGAAGCATGTGGTGCTATTATTCATTGATTTCAGCGAGGCGTTTGGCACACTTGGACACAACACGCTATTAAAATCACTTCAAGTGCCACGTAAAATATGTTTTATGGTAGACGCACCGCATCTTTCACAATACCTTATTTACTAAACCAAATACCTTTAGACATTCGAAACTCAATGAACAGTAAAAACGTAAAACACAAGCTCAAAGAATACTACAACTCCATTTTCCCTGAATTTGTCTGTAGCACGTTGAGTAAATTCCAGACGATGGCATAGGCCACAGACCCCAGAGGTCTAATAGTGTGCTTTGTTTAATTATAAAGACAACATCTTGTTTTTTAAATAAATAAATAATAAATAAAAATAGAATAAATTCCTATGTTATTTTTTACTCGACGAGGGAATGCAATGATCGGGAGGGCACGTCCTTGTACGCGAACGTGACTTACGACTATTGCAGTTGTAATGAGTAGAGATTTAGATCACGTGGTCCATCTGTATCTATACACTTAGGTACTTACTTATACGAGTGTAAGTTTACGTTTCATTAGTGCCCATGTAGGTTTATGTGAAATAAAATATTTAGATTTTGATTTTGAGTCCTGCAAGAAAAAATATTGTTTAGCGTGTAGTTTATTTTTTCGGGGTTTGGCGAGTAAATTACGTGTGAGATTATTATGCTTAATCGCAGGATGATAAAGTAGAAATTCTCGCACGAGGCATCGTTTATTTACATAAACAAAATTGAGTCAATGTTCATGAAAAAAGTTAGTTATTCAAGAAAACAATCTAAATCATAACTTGACAACCTTAATACTACACACAAAGGACTATCATGACAAATTCTTAGAAATTGGAAACCAATTTCCATCAAGTGATTCCAACCACCAAGTTTACCTGACAGCTTTCTGATGAAGATTCCACGAAGCGAAGTTATTCGTACTCTGACACTGACTGACAAACTGACCAACAACTTATACAATAACTCATTTCACCTCGTTGACGTTCTGCTAGTTTCAGAGAGAGTTAAATAGCAAACTGCCTCATATTAAAATCAAGAGCGGACTCATAAACTAACACAGGAGAAATTGAAACACGCTTTGATATAGTGTAACCCATTTCGGGTTACGTTTCCGTGTTGATATTTGTTTATAGCATTTTCGAGGATTATTTCTTAATGAACTAAGGTAAGGTTGTGATATATAACCATAACAGAATGGTGTTTTTTACTGATGTTAACGAGTATTGTAATAGCCTTGACAGAAACCTGTCGTGTATAAAACATGTGTCATACATGTATTGTCGTTGTTTCAGATAATTATGTCTTGTTTACTATTTTGTTCACCTTTTTGTCAAGTTTTGGGTACAACTTGTTTTTGGTGTAAACGATAAATGAAAATAGTACAAACAACGAGTAGGAATACATGTTTTATACCTTGCTTTAAACGCGGGGTTACCCAAGAGTTAATAGCATGTATGTATATAGGTAGATGGAACTGAGCCGATGTGCACTACCTTGTCAGCATCACACTGAAAGGCAAACTTTGCACTTTGTGGTAACTTGATGTTAACCTGAAAAGGCAAGACTAATATTGTTAACTATCATACATCCGGTTTCTGGAACGAAAATAATCGACTTGAATTAAACGCAAGTCAAGTGATCCAATTGGTCAACCAAATACAGAAGTTTATGAATAAAAAGTAAACTGGGCGAAAGATGCATGAGTCATGATTATGCAAGTGACAGAAAACAGATGAAAACTATGTGTATGTGTAATGATATCCACTTAATTAGCAAGCTTGTGCTTTGAGTGTCAGAATGGCTACTAGTAATATTCTTTGTATGTAAGTACCTATGAATATGGTGTGTAATATGGTGCGCTGGGAAAGGATTTTATGAAGTCATCGTTGTCAGTTAAATGGCTTAAGTAAGTAATGAGTATTTATGAGGAAGTTTCAAAGTAGCGCCAGCAGAAAAGTTGTAAGGAAATCGTTTTGCTTGGCATGTGATGAGGAGAGAGAAAACGCATGTGAATAAAAGAGTGATGAATATAAATGTTGATGGATAGAGAGGGAGAGTAGGCCAAAGAAAAGATGGATGGATTGTGTGAGGAATGATATGAAAGAGAAGGAAGTGAGTGATAACGTGACGGCTGACAGGGGAGAATGGAAAGTGAAAACGTGTTGCGTCGACCCCGAGTAACATGAGACAAGGGCAGGAAGATGATGCTGAGGCTTATCAGTCAGAAACGTTAATGAGAAAACTATGTAGTTGTCCGTTCCAAAACTAGGTCGTCGTGGAGAAAAAGGGCAAATAAACTCATGCATACGTAAACCCAGAACCAAAGTATCAAGGACTCAAATGATGAGGTTGTCAACAACATCATCATTTAGGTCCTTCATATTTTGGTCATTATTGGAAACGGATGGACTCAAGTCCAACCGTTTTATGAATAAGAATTACGAAGATATGAGAAAAAAATGGACTTTGAGAAGGATAAGAAGAATCTGCATGTCTTTATCCTAGGATTAGAGAAGAAGATATCCAGTTTATGTCACGCAATTCTAGTGATGAAATAAGAAATATTCCGATAAAAGATGATGCATCTATAGTTATAGTTCTATAGATGATGAATCTATAGTTATAGATTCATCATCTTTTACTGGAATATTTAACTCAGTTGAGTTAACCTTTGTGGTAACCGGTATAAGCTCGGCTGTAAAATTAGAAAGCTCGTCAAATAAATCGAGAGACGTGTACAGACTTCCAGGAAAAAAAGGTTTGAACAGGAGCATTACCGCGGTGTTCTCCACAGTAAATAAAAAATCTACAGTTGCAGTTCGGTTATAAATTGTAATAAAAACAAAAGCACTGTTGACAAAATAAAAACTGAGACAATTGGTATTCCTGGAAATCACCAGCCTGTCTAAGTGGCCAAGTACTTACCACCTTCTTCAAGAAGAATCTTATACCTTACACGGAACTTCGCTAAAGAAAATAGTTATAAGTTTTGCTGGGTATCGAATGGTAATATTTTCATTCGTAAATAAGTCGGAATTAAGCAAATTCTTATTACGTCAGAACATAAAACCACAACAATGACTATGTATAATATCTTTTTTAAACAATTCTCAGTTCAAATTTCCTTTTAAATTTGATTCACATTTTTATCTTAATTTAAATATTTTGCTAGAGGCTTCATTATTGTCAGCCCGAGCCAAAATTCACACAACTTCCTCTCACATTCACTACCATACCCACCAACAAATAACCATATTAATTCCTAACTTAACAATATTTACAAGTGTATGCCAACGGTTTATTTCAATTACACTTGCATTAATATTCTCAAGTGTTTGCATTTAATATGTAAGCACAGTTATTTAAAATGCAGACCACACATTTTATAGAACATTATAACAATATCTGTAAAATCCTATGTCGTATATCAAATCTTTATAATAAATGGCTAATTTAAATGTAATATAAAAAAAATTGCTACGCTATGTGCATCTAATTCATTATTATTAATAATGCAGCGATATCGAGTTATATGTGAGTAGCGTATCTATTTTTTTTAATGTCAACCTCAAACTTGTTTGCAATATATAACACAACATATCAACGTGTTAAAAATCGTATATTAATAAAAGAAGTTTAAACAAAAACTTTGACGAAATTTCAGTTCTAATGAAGCTTAGGTTATCAGTGCGATGTTATCATACTATCCAAATGCTGGCTGAGCAAAGTGGTGAATTTGCCAATCTTTGACAGCTATAATACCTATTGTACAAAAATAATTGACAAAAATAATTGACATAAATAATTGACAACCAAAATGACGGGTGTGCTATATACGATAAATCCTCAATTAAATATGAAGTACAGGAACCACAAATTGTGGACGCCAATCGCTTAATGTGCCACATAGGTCTCCATCCTTCAAAGACATTATTTAGTAACTTCATTGAAAGTTTGGATAATGTTCTTAAAGTACCCTCACAAACTAAAGTCTTGATTGTTGATATAAATATAGATATTAAAGATGGTAATAAGGAAAGGAACTCTGAAGAGTATTTATCCTGCGATGCAGTAAATGGACTTCTTCCTGCTCATATTTTTCCCACTCGTTTGTCCAATTGATTAAATCACGTCCTCCTAAAAATGAATAAGACTACAACGACGGTCGTTGTTGAGTCATCTATAACAGATCAATATCCACTAGTAATATTTTTGCAAAATATAGGCAAGTATAAAAAAACACCACAAACTACTAGCAAATTAAATTACGACTCAGCTATAGCTGATATAAGTAACAATGATTGGTCACCTAATCTAGAAATTCTGGATCCTGATGAGGCGGTGAATACTTTGATAAGAAACCTGCCTTCTATTAATAAAAAACTCACTTAGATAACTCCCGGATTGTTCCGTTGCATTTGCCATCGTGATAGTATGAATGCTAAACCTAATACAGATAAAAAATAATGAAATACTTAAAATCACCTACACTCGTTATCGATATTACTGTAACTCGTTGCTAGGGAAACTTAAAAATGTTTATGAAAATCAAGAATTTTATATGGGAAAAAATTATATCAAGACAACCTGAAATGTGATTAAGAAAGTTTCTGATATTCAATCAAACCGCGATTCTTACACAGAACTACTGTATCTTTCTGAATCATCATCAACCTAAAGCATCATTAAATATGGTTAGCAATTATTTTGCCAGTATCGGTAAAAATCTAGCATCAAAAATAACCCCGACTTAAATAGCTTCTAACGTGCCCATATTAAATCCTTGTTAGATAGTTCAGTGGTCCTTCTTTAGGTAAGTGAAAAAGTTGTTAACGACATAATTTTGAGGCATTAGATCTGAATGTGCTACCGGTTGGGACGGTATTCCAGCACTAATACTTAAATGTACGACTTGTCCTGGTTCCAGTTATTACACATATTTGTAATATTTACATTTCATCTGGAATTTTTCCTGATGTTTTTTAAAAAGCTATTGTTCATCCGGCTATCTAGATTCTCACTACCTTATCGAAGATCTTGGAACTTATCCTGAACAACAGCCTCGTCCGCTTCCTTGATTCGACGAGTGTTCTAGCTAATAACCAATTAGGCTTTAGAAAACATTAGCACTGAAGATGCGGTTATGGGCATGTCTGAGCATGTAGCTAGGAGTCTTGATAAGAAAGAAAAGAAAGAAAGAAATAAAAATTGTTTTTTAGGCACAAACAAAACGCACATTATAAAAATTTACGAAAAATAGACACATACTATATGAAGTAGCTAAAAGCCTCGTAATCAACCCATATAATTTTGACAATCCTGTCGATTACGTAATATTTACTCTGTTGCGCCACTGGCAGATGACAAATATTACTTTACTCTTTGATGACAACCAATGACAGCATAACATACAATCAAAACAAAAACAGAATGCCCATTGCAGTGGGGAAATAACTACTTTTATAACAAATAAACAATTAAAACTAGAACAAATTAACAATGCGTCGCATCTGTGCAAGAAATGGTCGTTGCTCAGCGAAATGCTGTGACTTCAGACAAGCCTATCATCAACAGCGCTGATTTTCAGCAATTACCTACTTGTCGAATGACGTAATGACGTCCCCTGTGTGAAGTAATAAATCAGGTAAGTGAAAATTTTCCACAGAAATATTTGTAATTCAAGCTGAATAAAGTATGTATATAAATACAAAAATATATATATATCTGTATCAATGCGTAACTTTAAAAAATAAAAAGAATACATAAACTAAGACTATAATACAATGAAAAATAATTAAAATAAGTACTAAGTAATTAAATTACTCAAGGCGTTGTGTTAAGTGTGGTGCGTATTTATGCTATTTTCTAATTATAGTAACAATATATTATTATTTCGATACAATGATCCATGATCCATGATCCAAATTCATAACATAATCAGCCTATAATGTTCCCACTGCTGGGACACAGGCCTCCTCTCTGTGAGAGGGATCCAAATTCATAATCCATGGTGAATTAATAAAGTTTTCATCAATACACTATAATTTCATAGATGCACCGTGGGAATTACGATGGCGGCCATTTGCCAACGGCGTGCATCGAACCATGGCGTTGGCAAACATGAACCATGCTTTTCGGTCAGCTTTTCGGTCGGATAAGTGGTTAAAATGTCTGGGTATCTTTCTTGATCCATCGAATGATTTTGATACCGTCTCTGTGCCTGTCCTGCTGCGGAAGATGGAGAATATTGGAATTCGTGGTACAGTTTTGGGTATTTTTTCGGATTACCTGCGGGGACGAACTCAATATGTTAAAATGGGTCAAGATGAGAGTGAGGTTTTACCAATAGCATACGGCGTGCCCCAAGGCAGTGTATTAGGCCCAAAATTATTTCGCATCTATGTGTATAAATGAGCTGTGTAAAATGCCTATTCAACATTGCAAAATATTTGCGTATGCTGATGGCACAGACTTGGTAATAGATGGAGTAGATTGGGGCCAATGCTATTCCAATGCGAACAAGGCACAAACCAATTATGAATTGTTTACAACTAACTTGCTTTCCCGAAACGTTCAAAAAATGATATAATTTTCCCTTTGCTATTCAGTCAAATTATTCCCCTCCGCTATAATTTGTATTCAAAGCCTGTACCAATGTACCCCCTTCCGCATATGACTGCCTCAACATATCCAGGTCTAGTGGTGTAAAATATCTCGGCGTCTATATAGATCAATATCTGAAGGCTTAGGCATATAGAAATACACTCAGGCAGAATCCGTAAACTGATCTATGGATTTTAAAAATCCGTGTGGATCTGCCGGTAAAGTAATAAACCCTGAAACTAGTATATTTTTCACTATGCTAGTCAGTTTTATCT
Organism: Atethmia centrago; assembly: GCA_905333075.3. Classification (NCBI taxonomy): domain Eukaryota; kingdom Metazoa; phylum Arthropoda; class Insecta; order Lepidoptera; family Noctuidae; genus Atethmia; species Atethmia centrago. The sequence goes on from HG995377.1 coordinate 8,833,178, forward strand.
TATTGTATTCCAGTTTAAGAAGGGGCAACTTTAAACGTATTTATTAGAATTGAGCGTGCAAAACGGGTTGTCCTAAATGGTAATGATGTCTCGTCCATTTAGGTATCCCCCTTCACAGCTTTATGTTAAATGTAACCTACTGACAGTCAGGCAACTCTACGTGCACCAAATGATAATCCGTAAACACTCTTCCCGCCCCTCGCAGAACAGTGCATAGGCATAAGATTTTTCCACTAGAACCTGACAGAACATCTTTTGCCAGGCGCTGATACTTACACATATACACACACAGACCACACATATACAACACACGTTCACACACCCCACCTTTTCATTCCATATACACACAAAATTGTAAATGAGAGTAATATTTTTAATTTTAAGATTTATATTCTATTTTAAATTAATTTATGCTACGTAAAGCTAAATATTCTTGTTACTAATTTAATATTGGCTTGGGACATTGCTGCGGAGGGACACTGATCTCTAAGATACTGCGTCACCCCTAGTTTGGAGATCAGGGTTTCAATGAGTTGTGCATAGCATACACCACTTAGTTATAATATAACATTGTATTAGTATGTAGGCTTTTTGTTCAATAAACATTTATTATTAACATACACATATTACATCATGCCTTGTGTTTATTACCGAGCTGGTAATGTTTTGAACTAATGAACTTATGTAAACACTAATAGGGTTGAAAATAAAACCACAATCGTGTACTGATCTAAGCTAGTATATTTGATTTAAAATTGTGAGATCCTAACAAATCGTTGTAACGAAACCATATCGCGATCTATTTCGACGCCAACGCCATCCGATAGATGGCGTTGGCTTCAAACTTTTCTAAATTTTAACAATATGACTATGGTTTCATCATGAACATACCGCCCACCAAGGACATTTAGTGACGGAATGTCATTCTTAAATTATTTTAAGTCTAAAATTGCACTTTCTAAATAGTATAAGTTAAAATAGTTCGTAAATCTAAGAAATAAAAATAAACAGTTAAAAATGATGATCTACAACAATTGTAAAAACTTAGTAGATATATTGTTAAAATATGCGATAAGATAGAAAAACGTCAAATAAACCTTTAAAATGTGTATAATAAAACATGGTAAACTTTGTAAATATACATTTGATCTTAAGAATAAAATTTATGATTTGATCTACATAAATTTTACATACTTGATAAAAAAAAATAAACAATTCATTGAGTTATTGGTAAAACACATAATCTGGAGGTTGGTCTCTTAATAATAGATGATTTTGTGCGCAATGTGACCACACGGGTGATGTTATCATCACCGGGGTGTTTCTCCACAACCCGTCCTAACAACCAATGACTTGGCGGTAAATCATCTTCCTTAATCAAAACAATATCCCCGATATTGGGCTCCAGAACTTGGGAAGACCATTTGTATCTGTTCATGAGATTTGACAAATACTCTTGGGACCATCGTTTCCAAAAAGACTGCGTCATTCGTTGAACAAATTGCCACCGAGTTAAATAATTTACATTTGTACTTTCATAATTTTTATCTGGCACATTAACTATCAGTTCGCCGATCAGAAAATTCCAGGGGTTAACGGCAGGGGGTCACCAGGATCAGCAAAGTTAACGCTTATCGGTCGCGAATTTAAGCACGCTTCCACTTGGTTGAGGAGTGTAGACATTTCCTCGTACTTAAGTTTAGAGTCGCCGATTACCCTTTTGAGATGAAACTTGGTGGACTTTACACCTGCTTCCCAAAGACCACCAAAATTGGGAGCAAAATTGGAAACAATACTGAGTGGCATTTTATACCGCCTCATGGCGGTATAAAATGCCACTCAGTATTGTTTGCTTTCAGGTGTTCTGCTATTGCTGGTTGTATAGACGCTAACTGTTGTAACTCTCTGGAGGCACCTACGAAATTGGTGCCGTTGTCGCTCCATAATTTAGCACAATGACCTCGTCTCGATACAAATCGTCGAAAGGCAGCTAAAAATGCCTGTGTACTCATATCATTGGCGACCTCTAAGTGAAGAGCACGGGTGGACATACAAACGAAAAGGCATATATAGCCTTTGTACGAACGATGACCACGACCCTTTGTCGTTCTTATGCTTATGGGTCCAGCATAATCCACTCCGCTATGCAAAAATGGTCTTGCTGGTGTACATCGGACCGATGGGACTCCACCCATCAGTTGATTTCTGACGCTAGCCCTCTGTTTTGCACAAGTTACACATTTGCGAACATATTGTTGGATTAGAGATCTAGCACCTATTATGCAATAGGCTGATCTTAAAAATTTTGCCAGTAACTGAGGACCACCATGCAGTGTTTTCTCATACGCATCTGCGAGTATAAGATGAGTCAGATGACTTGCATGTGGTAGGACTATCGGATGTTTAGAATCTTCGTCCAGTTCCGACTTTGCAAGTCGTCCTCGAACTCTCATGATACCTTTTTTGTCGAGAAAAGGGCAAAGTGATTTCAGCTTACTAGTTTTCATATTTAAATACCCTTTTTCTTTTAACTGTGCTGTAAATATCTCTTTTTGTGTGTTCTTTATACAGTTTTCTAACGCTTCTTCTATTTCGTGATCTTTCAAATATTTACTATTGTATTTGTCCTTATTTAAAAATCGTCGGCAATACGCAACCACTCTAACTAATCTTCGTAGACTAGAGTAATTTTCTAGCACTACGTGCTCTGGAATGACAGCTGCGTGAGCCTTTATTGTCTGTTCCAAATCAATTTTTAAATCTTTTGGCCTTTTGTACACAATTATTTTGTTTTTCAGGAATGACGGTCCGGAAAACCATAACTCATTACTAATCAATGAACTAGGTGGTATTCCCCTTGAAGCGCAGTCTGCTGGATTCTCTTTGGTCGACACGTGGAACCATTGAGATGAACTCATTGCACTTAATATTTCAGTGGTCCGATTTGCAACAAACGTTTTCCACCTGATAGGGTGGCTGTTAAGCCATGATAGCACTACTGTAATCAATACACGCTGAGATCTTTTCTTTTGGTATATTTAAAACCTCTGCATACTCTTTCAAAAGCCTTGATAAAAGGACTGCGCCACATAACTCTAATCGAGGAATACTGACTTGTTTGATTGGAGCTACTCTTGTTTTCGCAACTAATAATGAAAGATGAACCTTGCCTGTGGTATCAATTATCCTCAAGTAAACGACTGCTGAGTATGCAGCTTTTGAGGCGTCACTAAAACTTTGCAATTCAAGATTATCAGTTGAACTTCTCCTAAGCCAACGAGGTATCCGAACCTTGGTAGGTAATTTCAACTGATCACGGTAAGTACTCCACTCTGTTATTTATTCCGTAGTTAATTCCTCATCCCAACTAAAACCTGCGAGCCAGAACTTCTGGATGAACACCTTTGCTACAACCACACTAGGAGCTAACCATCCTAATGGGTCGAACAAACGAGCTATGTCTGATATTATAGACCGTTTTGTTACAGGTGCCGTCGTCAGCGGCGGAAGATTTACTGCGTATTGAAAGGAATCTTCGTGGCGGTTCCAGGTGAGTCCTAAAATTTTGGTAGTACTATCTAGTTTAATTTCTCAGTCCTTATTATTTATTTCCCTCTCCTTTACAATCTGTTTGTCCTTATTCTTAATGAACTCATTTGTTTTGACCTGTTTGCTGAATACTTTCATTCCTATCCAAAGAACCTATTTTATGTAATAATTGCTGATTATTACTATTCCATTTCTGTAATGTAAATCCTCCCTTTCCTAATAATTGTACCATTTGTTTACAGATTTCTTCACCCTCTTCGATTTTATTACATCCAGTCATTAAATCGTCCATATAGAAACTATTTAAAACTCTGTCTGCTGCAAGTGGGAATTTGTTTCCTTCATCATATGAGACCTGATGAAACGATCGCACTGCTTGGTATGGTGCAGAGGCTGTTCCGAAGGTTACCGTTACCAGCTCATAATCTCTGACCGGCTTTTCAGGATCGTCTCGCCAGAGTATACGCTGGAAGACAGCATCTTCATCGGCTATTCTAACTTAACGATACATTTTAATTTTGTCCGCCACGATACCAATAGCATGCATTCTCCATCTCAAAACAGTGTGTCTTAAATCTGCTTGCAGCGTTGGTCCTACCATTAGTGTGTCGCTTAGTGAAACTCCTTTTTTATTCTTTTCAGAGGCGTTAAAAACAACACGAACCTTAGTCGTGATCTTGTCATTTCTTATCACCGCGTGGTGTGGTAGGTAAACAGCTTCATCTCTATTACTATCTTCATATTTTACAGGTTTCATGTGTTCTAATTGTAAGTATTCATTAATTACCTCTTTATATTTTTATTTTAACTCTGTATCCTTACTTAGCCTTTTTTCTAATGATTTAAATCTTGTTTCAGCTATATCACGTGAACGTCCGGCCTTATAAGCAGGTTCTTCATCTCGGAATGATAATCGTACAACGTATCTGCCTCTATTATCTCTCTTAGTCGTTTTAATATAGAATTCTTCCCACTTTTGCTCTTCTGGATTAAGTAATTTCTTTGTACTAATTTGTTCTTCTATCTCCCAGAATTTCTTTAAAATGTCATCTTCGTTGAACTGTGCACAATGTACCTTTATATTTTTTGTGTGTTGCTTTGAACTCTCACTACTTGGACTGACTACACCTGAAAGGATGGGTCCTTTCAGGTGTAGTCAGTCCAAGTAGTGAGAGTGCCTAAAGTGGTGCTCTGTGCGATGAGAGTACCAGATGGACTCTTGACTATATCTTCCTTCACAATGTAGCAAGTGTTGAAATTGGGATCTGCTAGACACAGATTATTGATGGCAATCCAATCCAATGAACTCCTGTTTACACTTCTCTCAGGCAAATATGAGGTGATCTTACTCAAAACATAGGCATTTATTTTAAGGTGAAAATCAAGATCAATTGTTGACTCAATTGTCAGGTTTACCATGTGCTTCGCAATGGTTGATTTACCATCACCTAAGCCTGAAACAAGACCTCTGACTGGAATTTTCTTTAGTCTAAGAAGTTGGACTGTGGCCTCTGTAATAAAACAAGCCTGTGAACCTTGGTCTAGTAATGCTTGAACTGTTTGAAATTCACCCGTCTTGGACTCGGCTTTTATTAACGTTGTGGCTAATAAAACCTGCCTGGGTTTGGAGACCTTGCCCGTAGACAAGCATGCGACTATCGGATTACCACTAGTTGAAGAACTAGTGTTATCTATAGCCGGCTTTACGGTAGCATCTCGGCCTTCATGCTCTCCGTTAGGTTCTCCATTAGGGTGTAGCAATAAATGGTGGCACTTATTACAGACTTTACAGACGGTCTGCTTTTTACAGTCATGAACTCTATGATTGCTTCCTAGACAATTAAAACATTTTATTTTTTGCTACAATTTCGCGTCTAGTTTCTATGGGTTGTTTTGCAAATTGCATGCAGAAACAGAGCTTGTAGACTTCCGTGCAGTATTCGCAACGCATACCGAACGACTTTGTGGCTAGCATTGCTTTTGAACTATGAAACTGTGAACTGTTACTGGCCTGGTGAGCTACGGCTTTCCTCGGCTCTATACATTCCAATGCGCGGAAACGACTTTCAATAAATATCTTAAGTTCCTCAAAGGTTGGCAAAACGTTGTTGGAATCGTAAGAACTGCTTAACTCCCATTGTTTTCGCGTTTCATTGTCTAATTTGAACGTTACTATATGGATGATGATAGCGTCCCATGTGCTCTCATTGATTTCCAAATTTTTAAGCGCATTAGGACAGTCACTTGTGGTATCCAACAGCTCCTTTAATGCGGTAGCTGATTCTACATTCAATCGTTTCTGGGTGAACAACCTTTTTAAAATACAATTGACTAGGTACTTTTTATTAGCATAACGCTTTTCTAACTGAGACCAACATTCACTGTAGTTAGCATCTGTGATTGGTGTATGTCTAATCAATTGTTCGGCTTCACCAGTAAGGTGGCCTTTAAGATAGTGCAGTTTTTGCACATTATCTAACGATGTGTTATAGTGTACAAGCGACTTAAAAAGATCGTGAAAGGCTGTCCATTCACTATATTTGCCAGAAAAATTGAAAATTGTTATTTTGGGCAACACTACAAATGAATTGGATGACTTAGAAGAATTATCATTGCTAGATCTACTATTTTGTGGTAGCGGTTCCCTTGGGTTAATCTTATGTAACGTTGATTTCATCAGAAATTTACATATGTATTTATATATGTATCTTCGGTGGAATCGTATATATCGACCACCTTTTGACCTATGTCTTCTAACTTAAAACGTCCATAAAGTTGGGATTTCGTTTCCTTAAATAACGACCAATCATTTTCTAATAATTCAAGCCTTGTCTCTGTATATTCTACAGTCAGTTTATCTTTTGGACTCTTTTTAAAATTAGTAAAAGCCTTTTGAATAACATTTTGGAGGTCTTTCAATATATTAATTTGACCTTCCATCCTGAACAACAACAATAATACTCAAAATAAGTGTTTAAAATTGATTAAAACAACAGTATAATAATATAATAAACTATGTAAAGTTCATCCACACAATTTATTTAAGCAACTTCAACCCAACTTTATAAAATAAAACCTAGATTGAGACGTAAAACTTACAAGTTTGTTACTAAAGAAAATGTACTAATTATTTCCAAGTCTCAATAGCGGCGAAAAATTTTACAAGTGTTTTTTAAAACACACACTGGTAGAAATCGGGCGTATGTTCCCCGTTCCACCGTTTTTATAAAACTATTCTTCTTCTTCAAGTCCTTAACTAACATGCACAAGTTTAAAGCTAAGTTAAAATATTTTTAAAATATCAAAGTAAAAATCTTCTTTAAAATAAAGTTCAAAATTGCTTGGCAAAATCTTCTTAATCACTACTTCTTTTATTTATTAAATTGTACTCACGTTTGCACTTCACTCACACTTGCAAGATGGTTTGAATTCGTAGTAAACTGGTGGCGCCCTCTGTGATGTCACTTTGAACTTCGACTGCCGGTTGCTGATGCCGATCTTCGTTCACCTTGCTGAACGAAGCTGCCGCCTAAACCCGAACACTTGTCTTCTCTAGTAGCGCCCTCTGTGGCGTCACGTTGAACGAACAATTCCACAGCGGCTGAGCTCTTCCACTTTTCTGGACGAAGCAATGCTGCCACTGCGGGATGCCCGGTGCTCCTGTTGTAGCGATCCACTGCGAGTACACTGGGGTGCGGTCCAAACCTGGCACCGCTAACTTCAAAAATTTCAGACTGTCTGGGTCTGAAATCCAGGGTCGATGGACCAATGTTTATTACGGAGCTGGTAATGTTTTGAACTAATTAACTTATGTGAACACTAATAGGATTGAAAATAAAACCGCAATCGTGTACTAATCTAAGCTGGTATATTTGATTTAAAATTGTGAGACCCTAAACAAATCGTTTTAACGAAACCATATCGCGATCTATTTCGACGCCAACGCCATCTATCGAGCTTGACATCAACTTTCTAAATTTTAACAATATGACTATGGTTTCATCATGAACACCTTGTTCCCCGAAGGGTTGGGTTAAGGTAAAGGTAAGGTGTACCTGTACTACATCTACATTTCGCCAGTTATGTTTAAGTCCCATGTAATAGGGGGCGAGCCTATTGCCATCAACCAGGCACAAATCCAAACTCCAGGCTGCTACTGAGAAATTCCAGATAGAAAAACCCAATAACACTTTGGGAGCTCATGCTCAGCAGTTATTGCTTGCAACCACTAGAGCAACGAGGCAGTCAAATAAATTATTATTATATTCCGACATAGGTAATTATTATGCATCATAACAAGCTCCATAATTATAATTGCCACAGAAACGAGTCTGAAGCTCGTGATATGAGTAATTAAAAATGAACACCCATCGTTTAGTAACTCATAAACAGTGAGTGATGACTTGATGAGATAATGAGTTTGAAGACGTCATCCAATAATATATTTTTTGATGAATTCATCAAATAATATGTTATTTACAATTTTCCAATTAAATATCATTTCTGCGTTAGCGATCATTTACACATAAATAATATCTGTCCACTGCATCCAGTATAAGGTCATCGACCTTTCTGGAACGCATCAGGTATTCACGAACCTATCTTAGATTCTGTCTACACATTGAAATGCGTAGTCTGTACTACTGTGAGTATGATAAGCCGCCCCGAGAGTCGCGTGAATATTTATGACAGTTGTGACTGATAACCTCAAACCTGAAGGACTGGCATTACGTCACTGGTTATATACAATTCTCTTTTTATGTATACCCTGAGGTAAAATCTGACAAACGTTCGCCCAGAGTGCGAACTCTGTCCTAAGAGTGTGTCAGCTAATTTCGTACGGTATTTGTTCCTTCTTTAAGCAAACGGTAACTCAGCTAATTTCGTACGGTATTTGTTTTTTATTTAAACAAACGATCACTAAACAGACGTTAATGACACGGTTTTTTTTAGCAAGTGAATACTATTGTATTAATTAAATAATATACCTAAGTTACAAAAACGCTTTGAACTATAGCTTAATCGTCATTTTTGTATTTAACTTTGGAGGCTTGTAATTAGCCATCCAGCATGTCGATTCTGTAAAAATCTCACCGTGAAAACTCGCGTGGAGTGAGCTGTCAGTGTCATCTCACTGATGCTAGTGAGTGACCAAGCATTACATTTATAATCATAATAGAGTTTTTTATAATATTTTTATGCTAATTCTATTGATAATTTTATATTATTTTAAAACTAGCATTAAAGTGTTGAAACGTTACTATTTAGGGGTTTTTTTTTAATAAAATAGCAAAACAGAAATTGAGTCAGAAACTCAATTTTGTTTTTTTAGTCCAAAAGTTTTGGTAAATTACGCAGCCGCCATATTGCTTTTTAGATTTGACCTCAATATCGGCTTTAACTCCCCCAAAAACCATGAAAACGACACCCATGATAAAACATCTGAACATTTTCGCAGCCGCCATCTTGCTTTTTAATTTTGACCTTATATCTGCTTTAACACCCCCGAAAACCACGAAAACGACACCCATGATGAAAAATATGAACATTTTCGTAACCGCCATCTTGCTTTTTAATGTTGACCTCACTATCGGATTTAACGGCCCCGAAAACCACGAAAACGATACCCTTGGTGAAAAATCTGAACATTTTCGCAGCCACCATTTTGCATTTTAATTTTGATCTCACTATTGGATTTAACACCCCCAAAAAGCATGAAAACAACACCCATGGTGAAAAATCTGAACATTTTCGTAATCGCCATCTTGCTTTTTAATGTTGACCTCACTATCGGATTTAACGGCCCCGAAAACCACGAAAACGATACCCTTGGTGAAAAATCTGAACATTTTCGCAGCCGCCATTTTGCATTTTAATTTTGATCTCACAATCGGATTTAACACCCCCAAAAAACATAAAAACAACACCCATGGTGAAAAATCTGAAACTTTTCGCAGCCGCCATCTTGCTTTTTAATTTTGACCTCACTATCGGATTTTACACCCCCGAAAACCATGAAAACGACAACCATGATGAAAAATGTTTGTAGCCGCCATTTTGAATTTTGATATAAAGGTGGTAAAACCAAACTTTTGTTTGTCGCGCAATTTAAAATCAAAAACGGCAAATTAAAAAAAAAAAACTCAACCTGATATTAATAACAGCGCCTCACGCGCAAGCGCGGCGTGATCTTTAACTTCACCCGATTCTCGTAATCATAGAAAAAACCTGCGCCGAAATGAATCGGCTAGGTGAAGTGAGTCGGTAAGCGTGACGCGCGAGATCGTGATCTTATCACTTCACTCGATTCTCGTTGCCATAGCAACACCACTTCACTTGGGCTGGATGAAGTGAGCCTAGCCATCCTACGGCCGGTGCGCGCGCTGCGCGAGTGTCAGTTGAACTGTTGAACTCTGTTATAGTATTGATGACGGTGAATTTAAGAATATTATTTTTTATTATTGGCAACGCGTAGGTCGATATAAGAAAATCTACCAAAAATAAAATATTGGAAAGACACTTATTTAGTAATCCGCATGTTTTTATTCAAATGGCTTATGTACACAGACACACACATTCTTTAGTTAGGTTTCCACATAATTTGTGAGGGGATTGTAAATGTAATCCTTTGTCCCTCCCTAGTTTCAGGTGGGATGACACTGATAGTTCACTCCACGCTCACTTCACTTAAGTTATCACGGTGAGAAGTCAAGCTTTTCTATAAAACATATTCCAGCCAGCCAGATCATCTAAATATTATAATGTTTATTTCGATCGCTGCCCGGACGCTCGCTGCCGTCAGAACGATCGGCGGTGCCGTTAAAATCGCACGCTGGATGTATTTCGTGACAGTGAGATGTACTCGTAATACCAACCTGTATTATTGCAGAAATAGAGAATTTGGAAGCGGTAGAGAGTAGGTTGTGAGTTTAGAAATAAATAAACTTTTAGGTTGGTACATAAAGGGTCAGGGTCGGTGAAAGTGGTCAGTGGTCTCGTATATACTGAAAATAAAGCGACACAAATTGATTGATTAATGCGGAGGGACGCTGGTAAAAGTCCACTTCTGTTTGCTTCTAGATTTACCCAGAGTGAATGCCTTGGCTAATGCGGTGCTCACTCTCTTCCTGCACAGTACTCTCTAAGTTGATGTAGCCAGGATCAATATTCTAGGAAATGGAGAAACGAAAAATACCTCCCTTTTCTTTTTCAAAGTACTACTTAACGACAGCATTTATTAAACAACCAAACTCAACTCAATGAAAAACCTTTTTATTTTAAGTAAGCCCACATTGTCCCAACGCTAAGCAAAGGCCTGCCCCAAATCCTTCCAAGCATCCTTTTCCAGAGCCATCTCGATCCAGATATAAAATAAAATGAAAACATAAAGATACAAAAAAAAATCGAATAAATAACAAGCCGCTTAAAAACACATTGAGAAATGCTCTCATTTCTGTCATAAATATCGATAACATTTGATCAGTTGGTTTAATGAGTTTTACAAGATTTTAAAACTTAATAACTTGCGCTAAATATCATCACTGCACTTTTTACAGTCAGGCCCGGCCAACCTTGAACACTCTTCGTCTTTCATCGTGTGCACAAACGATTAGGTGCTCAGTCATCAAGCAAGTAGTAGAGCTGACTGCCCATGTTGCACCAGACGATAATTTTTATCACTATCGTCACTAATGTGGAAGCTTTTTAATGCACTTTTGCGTATAGCTTATGTCGACAGTTTAATACGGAGATAGTCCGGTTTATTACTGACGAGTACCTCTTTATTAAAACAAATCACATTCTACTCACAACGATTATAATTTAGTAAAACATACGTAATCACAAGACAGTACATAAAAGCCTTCTTCAACTCTCTTACTTTGCTGTGCCCGACAGGGTCCACAATGATCATGTAACTACTTTGTGAAAACCTACCACCTAAGTTCATGTTGTAGAATGCACATAAACATTGAGTATTGAAGAAGGCAAAAAACTTGTATCCCTATACAGTTACTATAACAAACTTATATGTTTAGTTCAAAGTTAATAAGCCACTTCCATTTCAACTGATATCCATGTATCAAGCATTTCATATCGAGTCGGGGACGCGTCGGCATTTCCCGAACCTTCTGGGAGCTCCTACGTGATGAGCTTTCACTCCTAAAATATTTGTACTATTCATCGCCCGAATATTAAAATGTGTGCTATTCGACCTCTCTTATCACACTTTAATTTTTGTGGGTCTCGGTTACTGGTGTAGATTCCTGTCGTTGCGAGTTAAAGATTATGACAAGGCTTTATTTGTGATATCAAAGTCTGTTTTTTTTGTTGGATTTATTAACATAACCTTACATAATGGCTGCATTCCGCGAAGGGTGGGCAGACGTGTGTATAGGAGTGTCTATTGCCATCAACCGGGAACGAATCTTGACTTTGGGATGCTAATGACTAATTTCTGGTGAAATAACACAATGACACTGCCTGATGATCACTTACGCACATATGACAACTAGATCAACGAACTTTTTCAAGTGAAGAATTTAATAAATTATTATTTCGTTCATTGGGAATTCCATGTCCAGTCATGACCAACAAAAAGTATATGAAAATTTACTTTATTTGGTTCAAACAGGTTTTTATTTTTATTATTTTATTCATAATTTTTAAAGATTCTTTCATATTTTGTGAATGTGAGAACGTTGTAGGTCTTGTTAAGTGTAGATTTGTTGACCGTTTTTAATTTAGTTCACTACCTGGTACTTGTCGACAGGCCTACACTCTCCTATCATACCTATTAACACTGTAATTTGAATACATTGTAAAAGCCAATTATTTTTAAAAGAGTACCTCTCCTAAGTCTTTCCGGCTATTCTCCACAGGAAACGACCAATTGGAACCGTGCACCTAGCTTCTGACGTTTCATAAGTGCCCATGTAGGTTTATGTGAAATAAAATATTTACATTTTGATTATGAACAGACAGTTGCTATTCATTATTCAAGTCAAAATATGTAAATTAAACTAACAATTTCGGCAACAGTCGTCCTAAATTGTGTGTGTGTAATCACTAGTACTGATACTCTATTTCAAGTAACAGACCATTCCTTACTTTATGACCCTATTTGACCTCAATTAGTGCTCCCACAAAGTTCAAAGCTCATTGAACCTAATTCTAAGGCTTTGGCTATGATATGTAAAGCTTTCAGGCAATGGGTGTACTCGTATTCAGAACGGAAATTACAATTCACTGCCAAAATTTTTAACGACTTTTTAGGAACAGGATTATTTTTGTGTGATCAGGCAGAGGCGTACCTTTTTTTTGTTCCGGGGTGGAACATCCTCATGGATGTCCTCCGCCTTGGGGTGGGCGGAGGAGTCTGTCAGACTCTTACTGACTCAAAACCACCCCGGTGTTCCCCTCCCACACTTGCACCGGGGATCATGGGATCTAATGCAACTTCCGCGATCCCCGGCTAGCCGGCCCGGGCCATCTCAGGATCGCGGGGATTTAAACTCCCCCCGCGACATCCAATAGGTACGCGCATGGAACACTACGCGCCACCACCTCGGGTCCTGCTATGTGGGGGCGATGGATGTCCCCGTGTCCGTCGCCCCAGGTCCCATTGAGGGGGCTGGAAGAGCCCCCTCCGCCGACGCCCGGTGCGCCTGCTGCGGGCAGGGTGTCGGAAGTTTACAAAGTTTTGGTTACCTAGTAACCAAAACTTTGTGAACTTCCGACTACTTCCGAGCTTTTAATAAATTTATACAAAATATTGAAAAAGAACTGCCTCCTTGGTCTAGTGGTCGCAACCGCTGCTAATAAGCATGAGGTCCTGGGTTTGATTCCCAGGTCGAGTAAAGTGTAATTGGGTTTTTTCATCAGGAATTTCTCAGTAACAGCGGAGTCTAGTTTGATGGCAATAGGCTCGCCCCCTATTAGATGGAACTTAAACATAACCGGTCAAATTTAGGTGTACTTGCTAACCTGCCTGTCCTGCTCTCTGCCTAACCCTCCAGGGATTACAAACGTGATGATTTTATGTTATTGAAAAGGAATTACTTGAAAGAAACGACATTGAGTCTTTTCTTTTCATTCATAAAAACCTTTTGTCTCCGATTTACATCAAAACACTTATCCTTCAAAAATACTGCCTTTGGTAAATGCTAACCTACGCCAACCTACCTCTAACTAAACTACCTTTGACATCTCATCATTTAAGGCCATTTTACATCATTTAAATATTATTACAAAACAGCCCTTTGACATCAAGGCCAGAGGCCAAAAGACTTGCCTTTACAAGTTATTTTAGGCGTAACAGTAATATCAAGAAATGTTCTCATTTAAATATTATTACGTCGACAGTGCTCAGTTTTTTTCCCCATCTACAAGGTCAATTTACTTTTCCATTTTCCTATAGTGAATGGTCCGTAGTATCGAAGCGGAATGAGTTTCCGGGATCCCGAGTATAGCCGAGTGGACCCGACATTGAAAGCCAGAAATCGTATATTCTAACTTGTGACCAGTTTAGCTTGCAGTTCGGACGTGAATTCTGACGTTATTTGATCCTGAAACGACACAATATCTGATAACAAGCATAATATTGTTCAATATCTATCAGCAAACTATTCCAATAACGATATATTAGCTTAATATTGAACGGTTATGTTTAACCGGAGGTATTTTGGCGGGTGATTACGCTTTAGGCTACGCATAGACGAAACCATTACTTCCTGTTCAAGTTAGAAGAGATTACGTCAAGAGTATATGTATAAAATCTAAGACAGTGTACATACCAGAATCAACACAGTTTGGTCTGGTAAACAGAACAGTTTTCGTTTTTGACGTTCGAAAAGTGCTTATTCTCCACGTAGTTTGAATAAATGACTTTTGATTTTGACATTTGATTTTTCTTTTTTAGTGGTGGCAAGCGCTACTGTTGAGCATGGGGTCCTGGGTTTGATTCCCGGGTCGGGCAAAGTGTAATTGGGTTTTTCTATCTTGAATTTCTCAGTAGCAGCCTGGAGTCCGGATTTGTGCCTGGTTGATGGCAATGGGCTCGCCCCCTATTACATGGTACTTAAAAACCTAACTGGCAAAATGTGGGTGTACTACAGGTACACCTCTGCCCAACCCTTCGGAGAAAAAAGCGTGATGTTATGTATGTATGTGGTTTTGATTTTATATCGTGTTAAAACAATTTCTGCACACCATTACCTGTTTTTATAGAGCGATCGACTGTTATTAGTCAGTCTTTTCTCAATTCTCTGAACCGCTTTTTATGTATTCCGTAGCATTAAGAAAACAAATGAAAATTGAAATCAAAACTCATTCTAGTTTCAAATAGATAAAAAAAGAACCAATCGCGAAGAATTTGATTTAAAACCATGCAATGAACGTTTCCCTTCAGTTGCTAGAAGGGAAACGTGACTAATGCAACACGGAATGAGCGAACAAAACGCGAAACTACTCGGCCATGCTACGAACACAATTCACTCATTCTTAGTCCGCGCGCATCGTAAAAGACCGCGTCGACAATGGGCTAAACAGTGCTGTCAATTGCACCGTTGTTATAGAAACAAAACATTGGACGTAAACCTTTAAGGAAAAAACAGAACCCTTATAGGATCACTCGTGTGACTGTCTGTCTGTGTGTCTGTCCGTCTGTCCATGTGAATAGGACTGATTAAGTTGAAATTTGGTGCACATAATATGAAATTTCTGTGACTCAAACACGGACATGTATCGTGACTTAATTAATTTTTAATATGAGGGTCACTTTTGGGGCAAATTAGAAAATTAAAAATAAATACTTTACCGAGTGACATATCAAATGAATGGGTTTAATAATTGTGAGGGTATCAATTTTTTTTTTTCTAATTTTAAAATTAATAGTTTTACAGTTATTTCAGAAAATAGATGAAATTGATCATTATCTCCGAAAATACTGAACCTAAAATTTTGAAAAAAATACAGTAGATAGTTCTTTACTTATAAATTACAGGAAAACCTATAATAAGATCTATGGTGTTAAAATAACTTGGTAAATCTCTCAATATTGTGCGTACAAACTTACATTTGCAGTTGGATTGTATGGGGAAAATTCTTGGGATAAATTCATCCTAACTACGGAACTCTTCATTGTGCATGGTGCGACATGCACATGGCCGGTTTTTTTACTACTAGCCAATGTATTAAAGATCCCTGATCTTTAACCCTACTAAGATAACCATACTGCCAAACCGCAAATTCGTTCGCATTTCGGGTTAAAAGATACGGCGACATATTTTAGTAGCAGGAGCCTCAGAGTCGTAGGTTATCCTTCTAGGGTTAGTGACTCTTTCTTCACCGAACCTTCACAAAAGAAAACAGTAACTGTCTAACCACAGTAACTCAATTACAGGTCCATCCAAGGGGAACGCACTCCAAAAAACTCGTTCCGAAATTCAGACGAATATGAGAATAGTCTAGGTAACTTTGTTGTAAGAGGTCAGCGACTTGCAGCTGTAGAATTTCTAATCTAGATAAAAGGCACAACGAAATTTTTGGACACGTTCCCGCTACGCCCAGAGCGGTAGAAGTTATTTGATGATTTCCCAAAACAAAAAAAAAATAATAGATCCCTGACCTATAACCCTACAAAGATAACCATACTGCCAAACCGCAAATTCGTTTGCATTTCAGGTTAAAAGATACGGCGACATATTTTAGTAGCAGGCACCTCAAAGGCGTATGTCATCCTTCTAGGGTTAATGACTGTTTCTTCACCGAACATTCACAAAAGAAAACAGTAACTGTCTAGGTAACTGGAGCCACAGTAACTCAATTACAGGTCCATCCAAGGGGAACGCACTACAAAAAATTCGTTACGAAATTCAGACGAATATTAAAATAGTCTAGGTAAACTTTGTTGTAAGAGGTCAGCGACTTCCAGCTGTAGAATTTTTAATCTGGATAAAAGGCACAACGAAATTTTAGGACACGTTCCCGCTACGCCCAGAGCGGTAGAAGTTATTTGATGATTTCCCAAAAACAAAAAAAAAAATAGACCCCTGACCTTTAACCCTACAAAGATAACCATACTGCCAAACCGCAAGTTCGTTCGCATTTCAGGTTAAAAGATATGGCGACATATTTTAGTAGCAGGCACCTCAGAGGCGTAGGTTATCCTTCTAGGATTAATGACTTTTTCTTCACCGAACCTTTACAAAAGCAAACAGTAACTGTCTAACTGGAGCCACAGTAAATCAATTACAGGTCCATCCAAGGGGAACGCACTACAAAATATTCATTACGAACTTCAGACGAATATTAAAAAAAAATAAAAAAAGATAAACATTAAACCCTGAGAGGTTTTCGTTAAGAGGCTAAAACCAAATTGTAATAGGTTAAGTGTTTTAGAAATAAATAAATTAAAATAGTCTAGATAAACTTTGTTGTAAGAGGTCAGCGACTTGCAGCTGTAGAATTTTTAATCTAGATAAAAGGTACAACGAAATTTTTGGAAACCCAAGTGTTGCTATAAAGCTCACGGAAAAAGGCTAGGATTAATTGGAAACGTGAGCTTGGGCAGATTTATTGAAGAAATCTTGTTAAAGCTTTGATGTTTTTGTCTAACAAACAAAAAACAAAGATGAAAAAGAAGAAAAACAGCAAGGTGATAATCTCATCTTTACTTTTATACTTCAAACTAGACAACAACGGTTAAGATAACTCCCACATAGCTTCTTTTAAGCAAAAAACAATACAAATTACATTCATTAACACGAACCTGACCGAAATTTAATTACGCCGTGCGTTAGTTATGCTAATTCTTCGGCCGATTATAAGATTAAGTTGAGTGTGAATTACTGTCGTTCCTAATAAGAAAAAGGCGGGCTTGTTATCCCGCCTTGTTGTTCTTCGGGTGATTACATTGCGGGAGAATCCCTCGGCGCGTTTCTCGTACCTTGAACGGGCGGTCGGCGGTTTTGCAATTTAGTTGGAACGGGCGATGAGAAAAATTTGCGGCGGAGGACGCGGAGCGCTTGCGCGCGGCAGCACGCGGCGCGGCGGCCGCGGCACGGCAGACCCGCAGTCCGCGGCGCGGCGCGACGCGATTAGTCTGCGCCTGTACGTTTCTCCACACTTCGGCAAAATCTCACGCTCCCGCGCACCCCCCCGCACGTCAAACTAACTAATTGATTTATACCCCCAAACATTAGTAAGCGAACTTACAACAACTTTATGTGCGACGCAATCCACAGTGATGTGAACTTTTTTTTTTAATGGACAACTCGAAGTTATGACTTTAAAGTGTATTTAAGCTCGTCAAAGTTTTTTTTTTCATGTTTTATTTAATGTTGCGGCCGGAGGAGCAGCAATATGTCATGATAAAATGACACGTGATGAATGATGGTAAATATAGCTCTTTGTGTTAAGTTTGTGTATCACGCTGACTCACGGTGACAAAAATGAGCTAATGGATTCTCTCGCACAAAATAGACACAAATAAAACGTGAATTTTAAAAAGTCAGCATCATTTATTATGACGTCACCAACACAATTTGTATGAATAAATGAATATCTAATCAGTTATTTCGTCTTTACATAATAATGTAGCGCGTTCACTGAAACACTTCGTTACGGCGTAAATTTTAATATACAAAATAACGAATGCTACGGCTGCCGGTGACTTTTAAATTTTATATTTTAACGTCTTTTCTGAATATTTGACTTCATAATGTCCGTTTTTAAATTAAAATGAATGAGGCAATATTATTCTTGTTTCTTCTTTTCTATGCTCGGTCTTTTTCAAACAAAATTATTTATACTATCACAAGAATATTATGTGATTGAGAAACGTATAATTTTAAAACCATTAGATATACTTACCA
Source organism: Atethmia centrago (assembly GCA_905333075.3). Lineage (NCBI taxonomy): Eukaryota > Metazoa > Arthropoda > Insecta > Lepidoptera > Noctuidae > Atethmia > Atethmia centrago. The sequence goes on from HG995377.1 coordinate 8,851,600, forward strand.
ATTTATAATTTCATAGTAAATAATTCCACGAAAGTACCGAGCAAGATAATATTTACATAATTACCTAACAGTCTAAAATAATATTAGTAAATTATTATGTACGCATTTATAAAAAAGAAGGGCAATTTCTTATTTAACACAATGTTCTTCTAAAATAAATACAAATTTGCCAAACCAGAATAATGATAGCTTGTCACTTGATTGTGCAACTTCTGTCTTGACTAATTGAGCAATCAACGGCCTCATTAAGACACTTCCTATTTCCTCCTTCGCGCCATACTGGAAGGATAGATTTTTTATCATTATTTACTCGTTTATTCAGTTTATTTATTAACAATATTATCAATCAAGTACGTAGCCGTATCTACTGATCTTTAGTCATGAATCCAAACTGTAATGTAAGTAAATATGTAGGTACTGTATACGTTATATGAAACACGGTGTTAAGGAAATACTGTGATGAAAAACATCGTAAGGAACATAGATTTAATGGCAAGCATGAGTGGCGGGTAGTTAATGCATTTCCCTTTGTAGCAGAGACTTTTGCAGTAACATTAATGTTGTATCATTTCTTAAAACGGTAGGCAGATGAGTAGGTTACTCACTTTTTTCAGTCAAGTTATAAGTCTCATGATACAGGGGTGAGCCTATAAAACATTTAGAAACACTTTATGTGAGTAAAACTACTTCTCGTCATTTTCTCCATTAATCTAGTTATGTTATTTGCAACTTTACAGCAAGTCGAGTTCAATTATTTTTTGTCTTATAACAACAATTTGTGTGTTCTAGTTTCTTCCATTCGTTGTAGCGAGAATTGAGAGACCTATATTTAGTACTATATATACACATTTTCGATTCGGGCTTCGGTCGTCGATAGATTCGACGATCGTCAGTACTACATCGTCGTTTTTTTTAAAGGTTTGTTCGCTACTCAACCTCACGTTCTTCTTACTTTTCTAATGTAAAAATAACCTTCAAGCCACGCACCTGTTTCCACGTGAATCCCCATTTACACGGTGCAAATTTCGGCAACGTTGAAGAGCAATAATTGCATGCCATAAAGCACGTTCGATTATTGCCATTCAAGAATTGCATGCGCGTGATTTCCATAAAATGGCATACAATAATTTAATGCTAGTTTTTCCGTTCAATAAAATTGCATGTGACTTACACCAAGGCAATTTTATTGCAAGGCGATTATTGCATACAAGTTTTTCCTCGTCTTAACATGGAGTTGCACGTACTTGTATTTTTCCTGCCAAATATTCATTCAAATTTAATTGAACGTCTTTTCAAGATTTTTTTAAACATGTTTCATTCGTTCGTAGTTGAAGAGTTGAATGAGATTTTATTTCACGTGCAATTTTATTGTTATAACAGTTTTGAACGGCAACTAACTTGCCCTTATCGTGCAAAAAAATTACATGTTGTTTAGACGGTGCCATTCAATTGTTACTATTGTTACTTTAATTGTATGCTATGCCACGGATAATAAACTTGCACTGTATAAATGGAGCTTAAACTATCGTTCGATAGTTAAAATATTTGGTCGGCTTGATTTCTGTACTGAAATCAAATCGAGTAACAGTAGATGAAATGCACTATCGAAGCACCTATTGGATGCCGTTCATCCGATTTATATAGTAGGTAGATATTTACACATCCAGCTGATAAGAAACAGTATAGTAATACTTTTCTCTTGTATCGAAACGAACTATACAAGAATAGCACAAGACGTGGTTAAATATTACCCAATCGACAATGTGCAGGTAGCGCGGCTGACTTACGTCATGTGCCCTGGACATTTAAGAATCGCTATTTGTGGAGACTGGTAAAACCTATCAATTCAATTCAAATTTATTTATTTAAACAACAAAGATCCATAATGTTAGTAAAACATTATACATAGTGTTAGTAAGCTAATTAATATTATTTATTATTTGAAGCATTTTGCACAAACGATGATCAAGTAAGGTACAAGTTTGTCATTTGGTCATCCTGTCCACAAAATGCCTCAAAATTGGAGAATAGAAACTATGTATCTGTCACTGTTTTCAGAATGCTGTTGCTACTGGCCCGTGCTCCAGTAACTATTGATGAAATTTTCTTTCGAATGATCTTATGAAAGCCGTCTGTTTGATTCTGTGCAAACATTTCCGACTCACTACAGAAACGGGGCAGTCTCAAGAGCATTCTGAAAATATTATTATATTAGACGCGCAAGACATCTAGCGACCTTTTGGTGTATTTGGTCTATATACCTCCCGTGTACAGACCTGCCAATATGCCTTGAATAGTGTTATGTATGTATTGACTTGGTCGGTACAGCGGGAAAATCTGTGTGTCCTATATTTACCTATTGGTACCAACCTAAATCTATAAGCACAGTTACGAACATATTATCAAAACGATTTTCTTCAAAAGTATTGACACATATTTTATGGTGGAATGTGAACATAGTATTATCGAAATCATACTATTATGAAATAGTAGATCTTTTCTCAAAGTAAAAATTTAATTTAACGAGAAAAACACTTTTGAATTTTGCGTAACTGTGACATATTATGCTCGTGATTGTACTTTTATGAAATTTAAAGTCAGTCCCACAGCTAAAAATAAATATAATACAACTCATCGCATCTTCAAACTCTAAACGACAAGACAATTGAGAGATATTATGGGCATTTAAGAATTGAAAATGACAACTAAAAAACTATTTGTCGTTCCAAATTCGTAATTTTCCTATACAGTTTGCAGGTCCTGGCTTCCAGCCAGGACTACGGAATGCGCTGGAAAGTACTTTTAAGATTTGCTTCGAATACTAAAATACGGTTTTTAAACTCGATAAAACACTGCACAAAGATTAGAGGTGTACGGAGGAATTTTGCATATGGTGTATTCGGAAACGGGTTGATAAATGTTGTTACCTCGCTATAACTGTATCCTCCGAAGGCGCAGACAGAGATGTTTAGTAAACCCTTATTGCGCCCGTTATGTTTAAAAGACCTACGTAATCAGTAGCCAGTGTTGTTAATAACCGGGAAAACTGCGTGATCCTAGGCAACATTTTCAAATAGAAAAACCCAATAACACTTTTTCCAACTCGGGGATCGCACCAACCATCGTGAACTGCGGCCATAGAGGCAGTACCCATGCCCTAGTAACTCACGAACAAAATAATGATCATGAACTTTTTCTGAATATAGAGCCATCTATACGCCGAGCCATAGAAACTTTGGTACTAACTTTTTTACTAACCCAATTAAAAATATAATATATTAAATTAACTAAAACCATTAACAAACTTAAATATGTATGTGAGGTTAGTTTGTAGTTGATACCAAATGTTAGTAACCCTGTAACCTGTATGAAAATGTCACAAGATTGTTATTGCGGTACATACTCGCGCGTAAATTTCTTGTAATTTTTGGTGTTTTTGTGTTATTTACGTCGAGTTTAACTTTGATTCCTCCATATATCAAGAAACACCAAAATTCCAGCATTGGCTGTGGTCTTGTGAAAGAGTTTGTAACAGACATATTATGTAGATAGGCCTTCCGTATGGAATTTGGACAATTTAACTTAGTGTTGTATTGTTTTGCATTTTACTCAATGCCAAGATAAGTTTGCTAACTAACTAATGAAACTGACCACATCTTATAACAATATTATAATAAAACGAAATGCAAGAATCAAACGAGGCAAACTGGTGTAGAAAAAAATGTTTAATTAATGAATTCGTTATTTATTTTCCTTTGTATATTTCGTGTTGTATTTATTTATTTCGTTTTCAGACAGATTTTTTGGAGATATAATAATAATAATAATAATAATAATAACCGCCGGTAGCTTGGACCCTGTTCCCGATACCGGTGGGCTACCATTTTTTTTTATATTTTTAAATGTTTTTATATATTTTTTATATTCTAATATTTAAAAATAAAATTAAAATGTGTAAATAATTAAATAAAAGATAATAATAATAATAATCTTTATTGTCATAAATTAACGAAACATTATTACGAATTCCCTAGCTCCTGCGCTAGTGTACACTGTATTACAGGAGCCAGTGTCATCCTCTAATTTTTGTTACATGTTATTTATGGCATCCAAAGATTACAAAGCGAATCAAAACCAATAGAAATAATAATTTTAAAAGTAATGTAACATGCATAATTAAAACAAAAAAATAAAACAAAAATAAATAATAATAAAAAATATGTGCTCGCACATGTTAGTTGGGGTGTGTAGGGATGTGAATGTGTAAGGAGTAAGTGAAGTGGTGTGAGTGTGTGTGAAGGGGGGAGATATGCATGCACAGTGTTTGAATTGCTGTAATGTTTCAATTTTGTTTATTGTACCAATTCTTACTTGTTTTGTGAATGTCATATACTTTCGGACACACATTTGAAAGTATCTAATAAACAAAATTGAAAATTAGCGGCAATTCATACGTAGCTATGCATATTTATACATCTACCTATCAATATATAGGTTCATCTATTATGCCCACGTACATATCTATAGATGTTTTCGTTGCATGGCTTGTCGTAGCGCTGATCGTTTTCCTATCCCGTCAGGCGTTGAATTATATTATAACCTAAATTATAGCATAATCAGCCTATAATGTTCCCACTACTGGGACACAGGCCTCCTCTCTTCGAGAGGGAGTGGGCTGTAATCTACCACGCTGGCCCAGTGCAGCTCGGTAGATGTCACATAATTATCTTCGAATTTTTGTTTCTAGGACATGCTGGTTTCCTTACGATGTTTTCCATCACCGTTTTTAGAGCAGTCATGATGAATTATTAACACAAAGTAAAGCGGCTGCTTGGGTTCGAACCGACCTACAACTCGTAAGTCGGGGCCGTTACCACTGGGCCTTACTTCATAGGATCATTTCTATAGTAAGCTCTTCTAGAGACTTTCACATATAAATTGTACTGCGGTGCATACACACTAGATATCCCGAAACCCTTAGTTAAATGCTGACGCCGACTACCGTAGGTATAGCTTTATTTTATCTCCCATGCCGCTTTCCCCAAATGGATTCATCCATCTTTTTTTACGAGAATATTTCACCACTTTGCTATGCAGCTACCGAGCTACTTCAATCACTCATCGTTTTTTTTTTCTTCTTCATTTAAGGCTAAGTGCTCGTATTCAATCACCGAATATTCGCTAGCAGCTTTCCGAAGAAAAAGTTTCATAAAACATTGCGAAAATTGTGTTCATGTGTATTGTCTTCGACATGCCCTGACATCAATCAAAGGACAAATTTGACAAACTTTTAAGGTTTGAATACTAGGCGTTTGGCTACTTTATTCTTATTTTTATTCTGGATAATATTTACACAATTTGAAGGCTAATCGTCTTAAAATAATATGTACAAGTATATTTTTGGCTACTTTGTATTAGAGTGTGTCTTTGTCTATTTTTTTATGGAATGTGTGTCTTATTTGTGCAGAATAAACAATTTTTATTTCTTTTTTCTTTTCCCAGAATAACGATGAAAATAATATAATTGCTATCAAATCATTGATTGATCTTTTAAATCTTAAAGTCAGAGCCGCCATTTCTACAGGTTGATAAGCACTAGGTACAGTCAGGGAAATGAATTGTTTATAAAATTGACAGACTTCGCTACGATACGGTATCCACAATAGTCTGTATTCTACCTGTGCGAGTCCCAATAAATACTTTTTTTTCTTTACGCCAATTTGCCATGTTATTGCCATTTCATACTTTGTCAAAGAATTACTGTTGTGATTTGAATTTACGGATAATTTAAGTCGGTACTCAATTTGCTAAACGAAACTGTGAGGTTTTGACTTTCGCAAGATTGGCGGTCTATAGTCTACCCAAAATATGTCTAAAATCCAATCATTGAAGAAGTGCTACCTCCTTTAGTGATAGGTTTTTAGACATATTTTGTTGACCTTCCTTTTAATCTTTGGATCATCTCTCTCTTAGAACATTTTCGAGATCAACTTTATTGAGCCGTTTTCTTATGTCGTGTTCCAATATCATTAAATATCATTCAACAGACATGGGCTTTCAATTAACATGCCTTAATATGCATATGGTGAAAAAATGTGTCTTACAACATAATGTTTTGCCAGAACTGTACAAAAATTTGCTGGAATTTTCAAGCTACCATCCATTACCCAAATTAACTTAATAAATAATATTAGCCGTTTGGGTGCGACGCTAATTAAATGAAGCGATTATGGCCTTCATTAATAAAGTCCAAATTTACGTGTTAATTAGGTTTAATTTACATACTTTCGCGTAATACCCAAAGTACATATTCGCAGTACTTAAAGGGAAGTATATAATGCGGACATTTTAGGGCAAAATCAAAATATTTTATTTCACATAAACCTACATGGGCACTTACGAAACGTCAGAAGTTAGGGGCACGGTTCCAAATTGTGTGTAACCTATACTAAATAAACACTCTGTACACGCGCACTTGTCTTTCAACGTGGAAAGACAAGTGCGACAAGTGCGCGTGTACAGAGTGTTTCTTTTATTTACGTAGGTATAAATTTAATATGTTTTGTGAATATTTTTTATGAATTAAAATATTGAATGGTTGTATTTTTTTGCATGTATGGACGTCATACTATTGCAGGTTAACGGGAACGCCTTTCGTTAATTACCATACTGTATATTATTATATCAAATAAAATGTCTTTTTAAGCCATCTTGCAATAAAAACTCTTTGTTTTGCGGAAACTTTATTAGCGGTAGGTACATACGGCTACATATCAAGTATACATTTCCAGTATAAGCTGATCTCTCATTGTTCGGAAATCCTACACAATGCGTGATCAGCATAAACTGGAAATGTATGGCTTGATATGTAGCCGTGTGTACCAAGTCGGTGCTCTGAACGTAATTTTATATACATACCATTATTATAATTATAAACACACACGCCTTGTAAGATATACACGTAGTGCCAACAGAAAAGGGGTTTTCACGTGAAATCTGTGAACACATTTAAATAACAGTCATTATCTTCCTGCCCTTATTCCAATTTATTTTGGTGTCAGAAGTGTCTTCATTCATGTCTCTACGAGTATTAGCCGTCATCTTAGTTGTAACTACCTTTCTAGATAAGTACCTATATCATCTTTCACTCAATCTTTCCATCGTTAAGGCTTCTGCAGACTGGGGCGATATTGCGACCGCGACAGGCATATATGCATATCGCCCCAGTCTGCAGAAGCCTTTATATGGTCTTCCGCTACCCTCATAGCCAGTTCAAATTACAGTAAAAATACTTTCATAGGATTAGTTACGCTTGACGTATAATAATATCTATTATTTTTGTGTTTTTCTAAAGAAATCGAGGTTTGTAGACCAGTCGGTATTTCAATAAAATCAACAAATATTGACAGAGCAAAGTACGTTATTAGATATTCAACTCAGGTCAAACCTGGTGCTGCCAAATTGATGTTTGGTGTTTCTCGCTTCAGCATTCTGCAAAGCTATTGCCAAACATGAGTTACTGATGCATCTGAGCAGGTTGCAATGTAGACACACCCATTATACCTACTCCTGAAATAAGTTGTTTTGTCAATATAATTTGGTTCAAAATAAGTTACGTATCCAGTAAATGTTACAGGTGCGTTAGGACAATTTTTTTTAGGACAATATTATCGATTTATAAGAACAGGTCAATTAATCTTGTAGAATGAAAAGTGTACTGTTTAAAGAAAGGCAGTTTTTTATGGATTATAAATATAATTTGAAATGTGGGTGTCTTAAAGGATCTACGTCTCTACCTACCCATTCGGAGAATACAGGAGTGATGTTTATGGTGTTAAGTTTAAATAAAAAGGAGCATACGCTTATTATTTATTTATTTACTTTTTACAATAGATTAATACTGTCGGTTTTTGAATATGAACCCATTAATCATGTGCAGAAATAGTAAAGATATGGACCTTGCTGATAGGATGTATTAACATACATCCTATCAGTACCACCGGTCTTTTTTTTTTTGGGTGGGATATTATCAAATAACTTCTCCCGCTCTGGGCGGAGCGGGAGGGTGTGTCAGACTCTTACTGACTAAAACCCACCCGTGTTCCTTCCTTTGCCTGTGTTGCCAGCGATAGCCGTGTAAATGTTAAGATAGGTGAGAGTTTCTTTTGTTTGTATGCCATTTTATTGCAGTTTTTTTTTGTGTTTAGTAACTATATTTTTTGTTTTTTTTTTATGGATCATGTGGTCTGCAATAAAGATGTTTATTATTATCATTTATTATGAATTAATAATACAGATGCGATAACAAATATTTAAAATTAAAAACGGAATAACTGGTTCATAAAATTCCTCCCGTAACACGGGAAGTAGATACAGAATCCGACAAATTCACTTCTCAAGAAACAGCTATATCGCTAACAATTTTCTTAGCTATTTGAAATATATAAAATATAAAAAATCACCTTGACATTTCCGCCCTACCGTCCATCAAATGCGGCGAAAATAGTCTTACAAGCTGGTTAACCTAATCGCTCACTCGACTGAGATAATCGATTCTTCTTGTACCACTTATCGTTGCATAACTTTTTGCTAGAGGTACAGAGTTATAGGCATCCACATCAGTCAAGTCTCGTGTCTTTACTGAGTGATTTTGTTAGCAGCTAAATATTTATTGGGAATTGAAATGTATTTATAGTATTAAAGTAGTTCCAAGAGAAAGTAGAACCAAAAACTGTGTAAGTGAAGTTAAAAACGTGTTAGTTACGAATAAAAACAAGTAAGTGTGTAAAACACTGTTACTTAAAATCTTCAGTTCGAACCATATTTTTTAGGGTTCCGTACCCAAAGGGTGCTAATGGGTGCCCTATTACTAAGGCTCCACTGTCCGTCCGTCTGTCACAGACTCACAGGGCTGCATCTTTTGAATCGTAATAGATAGGCACTTGAAATTTCACAGAGTGTGTTGGTGCTATAGCCGCTATAACAACAAACAATAAAAATAAAGGAATTTAAACATTAAAGGGTTAAAAATTAAATTAAAATGAAAGGGCCCCTATGCGTGAAACATGTTGTTTTACTAAAGTAGTCTTTTTAAATGCAGGTAGTGATAAATTTTGTACGGTGGTACGGAACCCTTCGTGTGCGAGTCCGACTCGTACTTGGCTGCTTTTTTTATCATGGAACGTAGCCTGCCTAAGAAACTACAGGACGTGTTGCAAATACAAATCTCGCATACACACAATAAAGATTTATAGCTCGTAACCGTGCAAAAGATTCTAAAGTAATTTTACAATTATATCTGTAACTAGCTTAAAATTATATTAAAAAAATGCCCCATTTTGATGCTAACTGTACCATTATTTCAAAATATGAGAATGCAGATCACAGTTTCCCAAAAAGTTAAGGACAGTCTCCTTAGACCGTTTTCCTTTTGATGTAATGGTTGGAGTTCCAACCCTGACTGCCCCGTCTCAAAAATCTAACCTGTATATAATGATAGATTGATTAGCTCCATAAAGGCATAGTGTGATGATAATCATTTGTAAGGTTAAATCTGTAAGTATCTGAAATATTATAACCTTTTGGCTCGTCTTTTTACAACTTATGTAAATATTATAGAAGAATTCGAACATAATGTAATCTCATCCCCCATAGCAGATGGGGTGATAATGTATGCCCTACAGACTGAGCAAACTTTTAAAGAATATCTATGCAAAATTTTAACTAAATATTTCCGGTAGTATTTGCGTGATGCTGAAACATAAATCCAGACGAACTGATAAACAGACAAAAATTCTAAAAACTATATTTTTGGCACAAGAAGCGTTCTCAGACCGTAGCAATTACTTTTTCTCAAAAATATCCAACAGTTTTATGGCTGCTACGATTTTTATAATTATCTAAGATTTATATGGTGTAAATAATAAAGAGTGTGAGACTTACGTGAATACTAGGTATCGGGTATTAGGTACAAGTACCAATTGCCTACTGAACCAATCTCAAAAACCGGCCAAGCGCGTGTTGGACCACGCACAATAAAAATTAGCACTTGAATGATTAATATTACGCAAGCGGATCCTTGAATCGAAAAGTGATGTCGACAGACCCACAATATTTTGGAACGGCCTATCCAACGATACCCCACACCATGGGGTAGACGAGAAAAAAAATATCATCGCCACATTACGCGCAAGGGAGGTAAGTACCCTAAAAAAAACTTTTTCAAGATTTTATCGCACAGCACTTTGTTGGCGTGATTGTATGATGTATATATATGCCAAATTACAGCTTTCTAGTACTAAGCGTCTCTGAGCTACAGCGGGGACAGACAGCTATAGTTGCAAAACTTCTGAAAAATTCTGAATAATTCCGGAATACTTCTGGGAAAGTTTCTTTAAATCAGAATTATTCAAAATGAATTTTATTGAAATTTTTATTTTTTTTGCTGAAATATCGTATTTTGCATCGATACTAGCATACAGATGCCTCATCCCATACAAAGAAATGTCCCGACGTAAAGAGCAGATTTCATCTGGCAATTCTAGCTATTTTTGTACATCAATCGCGTTCGTTCCCAATAGATGGTGTTAGTAGCGACTTTGCAAGAAGGGTTACATTATACTTTTATTCCGAATAGATGACGTTAAAAGCACACTGTACTTTTGTACTGCTGCTACGTACTCCTTACTCCTATTATCAGTGATATTATTAAACAAAACAAAATTTAAAAAATCGAGTTTTAACCTTTGAAATTTAATACAGCGCCATCTACTGGTATAAATATTAATTGTGCATTCCAATCATCTTTGAAATTTGTACTAAGAGCTTATTGTTACACAATTTGGTGTGATTATGATTATTATTTGTTGATTATGTATGAATAAACCTTATAAAAGTCAACAAAAACTTTGAAATTACACTTCAATCATAGATCAATAAATGTCGTGCCATCTAGTGACATTTATTTGAAACTCTTTGTTAGCGGTGATGCAGGCGATGGCGGTGCGGGGTGCGGTAAGAGGGGAGATGCTCCCCGGAAGTTTTCGCCCGCGGAGAAAGATTCATACCCCGCAATCGAATGTTTCCGCGGAATATTTCGACCGAATTATTCAGGAATAAACGTGTTTATTTTGTTGTGTGGTGGGTGAATTTATTTTTCAGTGGCACATAAGTAAGTAAAATATAAATGTTTATTTTATTATAAATATGATTGATTAAGTATAATATATTATGTTGATATTTTTATAGGTAAATATGTTATCCTGCGATTAACAGGATTTTTATTTCTTTGTGCTATTTTTGCAAATGCTCTTTTTCTAAATGTTAGGTACTTAGTTGTGGAATAAAAGACCACCGAGCATATTTGATTTGTTTTTTGAAAAAGGGATACCTATGTTTTTGATTAGTTTGTTTATAGCTCTTCTGTTCGCATCCCGAGTATTCGCGAGTCACATAGATATGTATTAATCATTACCTACTTATCTACATATCGCGTATAAAAGTCAATAAAAACAAATAAAGGCAAACCTTGTAAGCAAACACGTTTTGATGCGGTTTTCAGAAAAGTACCTATTTGCTATACTTAGGAGTAGGTTTTGATATATATTAACTGTCTTCAATAAAAAGGAGGTTATGAGTTTGAACCGAATGTAGGTGTGTATGTTTGTCCGCGATTATCTCGCGTTAAACCGCTTTTGATGCAGTTTTTAGAACAATATTACTAGGGTGCGTCTAATGAAAGCGCGACATGGAGTTTTTTTTTTTTTATTTAATTGGCAACATTATTCAGCCGCAATTGTAGGAAACAAAAAAAATTTAAGTGTCAAGAAATAATTCTCCTACTAGTTAGTAATACCACATACAAAATTTTTGTTTTTAACCTCTTTTTCTCAGGTCGCGCTTTCATAAGACGGACTATAGTCACTATATGTATACGTGACATAAACAAATGTTGAGATAAAAATATTTAAGTAAAAAGATAGAACCAACTTCAATGAAGCCGGAGCACCTCAAACCAACCTCTTCAATAAAATCTTAGAACATAGAACCAACTTCAATAAAGACGGAACTTTATTGAAATCCGTTCTGTTTTTATTACTGTTAACCCATTAAAGTATGTTGTACTCAATTGAGTACAGCCTTATCCCGAAGTGTAAATTACAGATCTTGTAAATTTTAAGTGATACACCTTATTATTTTACTTCGTTACGCTGTACTCAATCGAGTACAGTGACTTTTAATAGGTTAATACAATTTTCCCGGTTTTTTTTTGACAATTGAAATATTCCCAAAGTTTCAGAATATTTCGGAATACTTCCGAAGTATTCGACGGGAATGATTCGGAATTTTTCCCGCCAGCATCTATAAGACAGACATACAGACAGACGGGCATGGCGAAACTGTAAGGGTTCCTTGTTTTGTAGTAAACAAGGAACCCTAAAAATCAAGTCGCCCAAACACAAAACTCACCTATCCAAATTCATCAACAGCACCACAAATGACAAAATAATTGATAAACAGAACAAAGGTTTACACAAACATTACTTGTCAGGTCACTGTACTGCTAATCACATCCAGGGGATACTGAATGATTCTTATCAGTTACACAATACTCCCTTACTGCTCAGTAATGATCTTGTTGATAAGGGAGAATCACCCGTCATTGTCGACTGATTGTGATATACAGGGTGCTACGGACAATAATAAACTGATTATAGGAAATAGATATCTACTACCTACTGGGCAAAATTGCTGAGTAATTGCAGGGACTTGTATGATAAGGATAGTGGTGATGACCATGATATTTAGAGATATTATCGATGTTTGAGAGCAGTGGTTGCCCAGTGGTCACGACCGCGACTTACAAATTGTGGATCATAGGTACGACTACGAACCCTTTTTTTGACGTGATAACGTCTTATAAATCGATGAACGCCGGCTGCACGCACGAAAAAGCATGACTCATTGTCACGTTCCGCCTGAGCCGAGCGTGCAAGCGAGAGCGCGGAACTTGCGATAGAGAAGCACGACCGGCCTAAGCGTTCGGCTTGTGACGCATCTCTCTCTCTCGTTATCACTTAAAATTATCGTCCATAAACCGACTTTACAGACAACCAATTTTTTTTTGTGGGAAATTATCAAATAACTTCTCCCGCTCTGGGCGGAGCGGGAGGGCGAGTCAGACTCTTTCTGACTAAAACCCACCACGCACAGACAACGGCCATTGCCTGTGCTTTGCCAGAGGCCACGGTATCCGTATCGGAGGTTCCCGCGACCCCGGCAGGCATCGGCCCTAGCGAACCCCGACAGTTGTGCCGACATCACTTTGAGACGCGCGAGAAACACAACGCGCCGTCGACCCGGGCCTGGTCCTTATCGGACGGCGAGCACCCTGACAGTCGCTTTACTTTGTATACATTATTACATCACCTCTGCTCTCAAAACGGTGAGAACCAAAAATTCGAAGACATGTGACATCTACCAACCCGCACTGGGCCCGCGTGGTAGATTACGGCCGGGCGGCCCACTCCCTCTCACAGAGAAAAGGCCTGTGTACCAGCAGTGGGAGCATTATATGCGGATTATGCTTATCAATGTTTATTTTTAAGGCTTCGGAGTCATAGCCGTTTTAATAACAGACTGATGCAACCCTTTTATCCAAAAATATATTTTTTACACGGCCTTACTTTTTAGATTAAAAAAAAACGATTAGGCATCTACTATACATTTTTAATCTCAAAAAAATCTCACTCAGTAACACCAAGGGAGAAAACTAAATCTCTGCTTTGGCCATCTTCTGCTTGACATTTTTATGTTACGTCAGTGTGGCGGAATCTACATCGCCACATGCAAAACTATGCAACACACTGACGTCACGAAAAATCCTGCATCGCGCAAGCAGAGTTTACCGCGCAACTCAAGCTCAAACTCAAACTCAAAGCATTTATTTCAAATAAACCAATTACAGGCACTTTTGAATTGTCAAGGGTTCGGTCAGTCAGTCAGAAAGATGAAGCTACTTGCCCATTCCAAAGCGTAGTAGGTACCTATGGAGAAGAATAGGGCAAGAAACTCCACGGACACTCTTTTAAATCAACGTATTATGGTTACAAAATATTGTTTACATCATTCATGACGCGTAGATCAGCACCATTCAACTAGCATATATACAAAATCCCGACATCAACCGTCGGACAGTTGCCCACCAGACACGACACCTGTCTGGTCGGAGGATCCTCCCTTTTCTATGGAGGATGAGTGAACTTTACACCCTGTTCCTCATGCCTCTATACCAGTGTTAAAACGATACTTTCAAGTGAAAGGATCGTTTAGCACATTAAATAGGTAAAATACAAGTACCACCCACAGGCAAACAATAACGTTAATAACACTGACATAACAAAACGCCCTAAATTGGCTTATAATGACTTAATAACGTTACACTCCGAACAAAGGAGAGTGTTAACAACAACCCAATTTTTGCGAAGAATTTCCGACACCAACAATTTGGTAATTACATGCCTAACAATTATTGGGGGCCCCAGCACAGCAATTAGCAGCTTCATGCTCAAAATTGCTTCTCGATTATGTAAGTACCAACCAATTGAATTCCGACATCAAAGAACATTCCTAGTCGCATAAATAATATTAGATTATTCGGTGTTAAAGTATAAAACCCAAAAGGCAAGATTAAGATGCTAATTTTATTTTGATGTAGGTAAGCGAAAGTGGGAAATAAAGGAAAAGCGACCACGGCCCGGAAAACTTAACAAGTGACAGCTTTGTAAAGGTTTTGGCTCTGAAAAGGGTCAACGGAACCCTCGGATGCAAGCCGAGAACCTTTCTAAAGTGATCCATAAGTTACGTTCAACAGCGTCTCTACAAGATAGGGCTAAAATCATTACGGCTAAACAAAAAGATTAGATCCCTTATCACGTTTACCGGATTCCTTATAACGAAAGGAAAACAATAAAACAAAAAAAAAACGCTGCCGAATAACACGTTAAGTCACATCACTACTGATCCACTTCCCTGGAGATAAATGTATTAATATTCTTCCTTCGTCACTCCCTGGGGATAAACGAAAAAGTTTGCCACAAAAAAAAATATATTAAAATAAAAAATACGTGGCAACTATATTAATAAATTCGCTTCACGTTCAATACATACGTTCCGCAGACATCAGTGTGGGGAATTTCAACAAGTTAGACAGTATAATGTTGTTACAGGAGAAGGGCCGATTAATCGAGTTCAAATTCGGCTTCCGTGTTTCTTTAGGAGAACGCGAACGGCCTGAGGACAGCGTTTATTTGAATAAAAGGGTTGGTAGTTGTTTTAAGCGAAAGCCAATAAAGGGTTCCCTTGTGGAAAGGACAACAAACCCTAATACCTACACCAATATTTTTACTATCAGATGAAACAAAAAATAAACGCGCATGCTATTGGTCTTGACATTTAGTAACCAAGCTTTTTCTGATATAAATTAGATTTCCCGCCTGTACAAAAACAGAAAATAATTCCCGAAACTGCCAGAAATTAAGCCGCACAGAAACATCCAATCGGAAAGGGCCCAGTGAATACTACGCAAAAAACAAATGCATAACTCTTGCAAACGATCTCTGTCGAAAAATAACAAAAGTATCCGAACATCGTCCTCGGCTCAAACAGTAAAAAGGCCAAAGATTCGACGTTGCTTGGCCGAGAAATTGCTCTCGTCCGGACTCAAACGGTTACGTGTAGAAGTATTAAGGAGGCCCCCCTACCAGGCAATTGTAATGCTTGATAGTTTTCTCGATATTTCTTACATTGCCTAGGTTTTTCTAAACTATGTTTGGATGGATAGTCTAGCTTAGCTGAAAATAAGACGTATTTTACCGGGCTAGATAGCTAATCATTTTACAATCCAATAACTATAGTAATTAAATAAATATTATTAGAATTTCTAAACTCAGAATCTATCGTTTTAAACAGGTGGCAAAATCAGATGAAAATCGACAAACCAGTGCGGTTCCCTGGCTAGAGCTTTTCAAACTCGATTTTTCTAATCATTCGATCAAATGTTTGTTCGACTAATATTGTGATAAACTCGTCGCCCTAGTTCTAAGAGCAACTTTATTTAATCAAGAAAGAGTTTTCTACATTTTTATAGATAAACTGTCTTTGTGTGAAGGCTGAAATGAATGGAAATTTCTTAGTAGTTATTGAATTCTAGACCAAACAATTTTGTGTTTCCGAGAAAAGATTAGTTCCTATGAACACTCTGTAACTAAACATTATTATATTTATCCCGTCAAAAGTCACTTAGACCTAGTTATAAAAAAAACACAATAAGGGTCTACGAATAATTATATATATCAGACGAGATATACTCTGTCATGATATGAGTGGGAGGAATCTCTTCAGTTCTAAGATGTTATTGATAGTAGATTTGTAATGTAGATGATGATGTATGTTGGGAATTGAATTATTTATTAGACATTTCACAAAACAATGAAAACAATGTAGGAAAAATAAAAAAAACAATCACTATGATAATGATAACTTACTAATAGTCACACAAGTTTTTATGTTTATCAATATAATTATGATAATATACTGTTCTACTGCTGAAGTGCTGAGTACAGGTCTCCTCGATAGAATACCGATCTTTCTTAATGACGAGAGATTAGTATTCTATCCAACACAGACTTAGAAGGCAAAGGCTTTCTGCGGTCAATCCTAACTAGTCCTATCCTAATCCTTCCTAACTATAAGTTTGTTTGTTACGCTTTCACGCTAAAACGGCTGAATGGATTTGGATGAAATTTGCACACGAGTAGACCATGACCTGGAAAAGGATATAGGGTACTTTTCGTCCTAGATCGCAGATGAAGTCGCGGGCATCAGCTCGTCGTCATTGGATTCTTTCGTGATAAATTGAGATATATCAATTGATATTTAACTGAAATCTACCCAAAAATGCACAACGAAAAGATTCTTAAAGGTCTCAAGGATTCGACCTTTTATGTGGAAGCTACTAAACATTTTTGTGGACAACGTATCAAATCCTGACCAGACAAAAGCTATTTCAAGCGGACCCAAGTTTAGCCGCTCAATATCCTTAGCATAAGGAAATTTCTGAACATTTCTTGACCAGTACGTAGATATGCATTCGAAGTAGCCAAGTACCTATGTGAGGAGAATTCCATTCGCAAGATGCCCGCATTTTGAATGAGGATCTTAAGTTGTACGTATGTGAGTATTCAAGTAGTGAGAATATACTTGGCCAGTACAATCAGACACACGTCTATGGTAATAGTTTGACAGCGCCTTTAAGTCATAGCAGTAAGGACGGTTTTCGTAGTTCAATTGTTACCACGGATGTGTGGTTGATGGTACTGAAAATCTACTTGGTCCTTCCTCTGAAGCTAAAAAAATGTCTAGGCAATTCTGTTTTGTTACTTCAGTGCCACTTAGAAACAAAATAGTTCTGTCTACTTATTATAAACAGTAATTATTAATTTTGTCTTGCGTCATCCATCGCTTTCCGCCAGACGAGATCTAGGTCAAGAGCAGGTCCATTTTTTAGGGTTCCGTAGTAAACAAGGAATCCTTATAGTTTCGCCATGTTCTTCTCTGTCTGTCTGTCCCCGCTGTAGCTCAAATACGCTTAGTACTAGATAGCTGTAATTTGGCATAGGTATACATATTAATCACGCTGACAAAGTGCTAAAATAAAATTTTTTTTTTCGTCTGCTCCATGGTGAGAGGTTCGTTGGATAGGCCGTTCAAAAATATTGCGGATCTGTGAACGCCACTTTTTGATTCAAGGATCCACTTAAAGTGCAATTTTTTGTTGGAGTCAAGTGCAATGCCAGCTAAATGGTTGTATAAGGAGATGTGAAAAAAAAAGGTAAACTATCACAGCTAATTAGGCTTTACAAGTTAACGAGTAAAAGTTGACTAACTTAAATTTGCAGTTGGAGAATTGACCGTGACGTATATCGATGTATGGGAGAGCATGTTTTTCAACTACAATTTTAAGTTTGTTTTTGGGATAAATTCATCCCAAGAAATCCCAACTACGGAACCCTTCATTGTGCGTGGTCTGACACGCACCTGGCCGATTTTTTTTTGACAACTTTACAGTATTTTATTCCATTCGATAAGACTGTGTTATTGCAAGTGTGCGCACTTTCATTGTTTTCACAGAGCGAGTCTGTCTAATGAATGTCATGACTCGCCCAGTTTTGTGTAGTGGTAAACGCTACATGTTAATATTCTTGACGATAAATACATATGAGAATATTATTTCGTTCCTTGGTGCTTATAATTGACTGAATTCATTTCCTTCTCAGCTTTACTCATGTAGAAGTATTGATTACCAAATGTAACCGAGAAATTATTAACGTATTGGTTGTGACATATGTATTATAATCTACCAACATACAGAGACCGTGTCTTAAAATAATTTAGTGCAGATATATATTAGATGTCAAAATATAGGAATACATTGATCGTATCCAAAGAAAAAGAACAACTGCGCCTATTAGAGGCCCCACAGGTAATTTTAATCGTCCTAAGAGCGTGATTTTGGACACGTCCAGAACGAAAGTTTCGCTTTTATACGAAACTAGTCGCGGCTTCGCCCGCGTGGATATCCCACGGGAACGTACTACCGAGATCAAACACTATGTGTTAATTTAGGCTATAAACTATCTGGCTGCCGGGGTCGCAGGAAAGTCCGAAAGGGATACCGTGGCCTCTGGCAACGCACAGGCAACGGAAGGAACACGGGTGGGTTTTAGTCAGTAAGAGTCTGACACGCCCTCCCGCTCCGCCCAGAGCGGAAGAAGTTATTTGATAATTTCCCACCCAAAAAAAAGGCTATAAAATATCTGTGTGCCAAATTTCATCCAAATCCATTCAGCCGTTTTTGCGTTACATGAACATACCGGAACATACATCCAGAATAGAATAGAATATAATTTATTTCTGAGTATATACATACGATCTTAATATTAGACAAACAGACAACTGGACAAACATTTTAAAAACTATATTTTCGGCATCAGACTCATGACTGACACTTGTAGGAATCACTTTTTTTTTTAAATATTCAATATACAGTTTTGACTTCGTTACTTTTTTATTATATATATATATATTAGACATAGATATATATTATTTTTTTTCTATGACATAACGATATCGACGCAATAATGATCACATTATCGCGTCAATATAAAAGCTCTGTATCAATAGAGCTTAATCGTTATTTTGTTTAACACCAACAAAAATGTAATTATCGGTAATGTTTTTGCCAATGAAGTTAACCAACCTCTTTATTAGCAGACTTTTATTTGTTTAGGACTTCGTCTAGTGCCAAATAGGTACCTACTAGACTTTGTCAAAGACAAAAGTGAACTGGAAAAGTTTCGTTCGTCCCAATTTTATTTAGGTGATTCCAGTAGAAACAAAGCCAATTTCTCAAACAAACAGATCAGTGGGCAAACAATGCGAAGTACTTAATTAGAAATTAAAGTTAAATTGGGAACACATTTTTATGTTGAGGATCTCCATATAGTTTGAGTAGACTTTAAAATATAATTGTTGCTTGATTTGGTTTTTTTTTTTTTAGGAAAAAAGGTTTGAGAAAAGCGGGGGCAATAAAGGTAACCTATTGAGGCTTTAATAACATTGGTGTAATCATAATTTTCTTTCATAAATAGCCTTTGTAGTTAAGTAGGTATTTAGTACGCCCAATAAATGCTCCCGCAGACAGGCGCGACGCGACAGCGCGACTTGACTCTAGTAGAGTAGTTTCGATGAAAACTTAATGGAAATTATTGTACCTGAATCGCGTCCGCACCGTATCCTAGATAATGTAGAGCCTCAATTTTCTATGGTTTTAATAACATTGAAAAAAACAAATAACTAAACTTCTGCGGTAGTAAATATTGCGAATTTAATTTATTAGAGACTAGCTTCAGCCCGCAACTTTTTGTATTTTGATGTATTCATTATGTCTAATTATATATGAAGACTAGCTTCCACCCGCGACTTCGTCCGCGTGAAATTTGGCCACCGACCTACTGCGTCGCATCCCATCACTGGCCCGCGCTATAACTTCGTTTTAACTTAGCTTTTTTTCTGACTTTTTCTCTTTTTGCTCAGCTCCCAAGGCTTGTAGCGTGATGTTAAATAGCCTATAACCTTTCTCAAGAATTGGGCAAATGGGGGAATTTGTACAAAAATGGTTAAATGATAAATTATTTTATTTCTGTAAGTAGGTTTTTACAAACACTTTTACACGTCAAAACGGTTATTGTGACTTAACCATAATACTTAGACATAAACCCAGCGGTCTTTATGTAGTCATGTCTAATTTTTTTGAAAATAAATTATGGCTTATGTTACTTCCTGATAATTTAGCTATCTATTGGTGAAAAAATGGTTCAAATCAGTCAAGCTGTTTCGTAGCTTATTCGGTACACACACAAAAATCTTTCCCCGGGTCCATCAGGTTGAGGTACGCTTTCTGGGGTTGGTCCATGGATAAGTGGCCATCCTTATACACCGCGACTCCTCCGTGCCCCGAAAATCACGTTAAGCTGTTGATCCCGCCTGCCATTTGTGGATCTTTGACAGTCATTACGGGTCGTCAGAAGCACGAATGTCTGACAACCAGTCTCGCCAAGGCGTATTGTATAACCCAGAAACTGGGTTGTGGGGTCAGATAGACAGTCGCTCCATGTAAAATATTGGTATTGAATTGAATGCGGTTAGACCGGAAGCTGACCCTAACATACTTTTATTACCTACCTTTTATAACACAACATTTTTATTTCGATGTGTTCCATAAGATACAAAATAACACTAAATAAAACCTCACTCTCAATCTCTGTAATCAATACATCTAGCCGTAATTAGGGTAAATCTCAAATGGCTCCGATCATTAAGGCGTGTCGAGAATCTGAGACGGACTATAAATTATAATCTCGAAGGCAATGAAATCGTACTTACATAATGACAGCTTAGTAATTAAGTTCGAGATCTTAACGCGAAGATATTTTGGACTGCATTGTGATAGATTTAGTGTTTATTATTAAGCTTAATGGAGGCTGCAAAACTAGACTGATTTCAGCTCGGGTCGTTCGCTCAGGTCGTTCATTCATCTATTCATCTGACGTATTGTAACCGATATGGTGTTATTTTTTATTGCCCAATAGTTGGCCAATAGCCAATAAAATGACAAGGTCATCTAGAATTTGTAGTGTGAACGCAAAGGATTTTTCAAATAAGTTGGTTACTAGGATTTTAGGTAGGTATATCTTTTTTTTTTTGGATGGGAAATCATCAAATAACTTCTCCCGCTCTGGGCCGAGCAAGAGGGTGTGTCAGACTCTTAATTACTAAAACCCACCCGTATTCCTTCCTGTTGCCTGTGTTGCGGGGGCCTCGGTGACCCATTAGTACCTTCCCGCGAAGGTAGGTATATCTTACGGATATGTCTTTTAAAAAGCCGAGCCTAAACTCCAAGTGAAGAACTTGGCGTTTTTAACTATAACGAAGCTAACTATGTTAGGGTTGGTTTCTCGTGTACCCGGATGCAGCCGAATACCAGTATTTCACATCGAGCGACTGCATATCTGACCTCCAAAATTCAGTTACTGGGTAATGAGATACCCCTTGGTAAGACTGGTTGTCAGACTTTCGGGCTTCTGACGACCCGTAACGACTGTCAAGGATCCACGACAGCAGGGACCAACGGCTTAACGTGCTTTCCGAGGCACGGACGGGTCTTTGTATGTAAAGATGGTCACCCATCCATGGACTACCACGGCAAGTCCCCTCCCCCCCTGCCTGTTAAATGGTTGTTTATGGAGATGTGAAATAATTCATGGCAGTAGTACATATAATGAAATTAAAAGGAAAACTATCACAGCCAGTAGGAGAATTGACCGTGGCATAGACATATATCGATATATGCCAAGGTAACTCCTACTGCAAATTATGTAATTAGTATGGGAGAACATGGTTTTCTACTACAATGTTAATTTTTTTTTTGGAATAAATTCATCTCAACTTTCCAACGGAACCCTTCATTCTGCGTGGTCAGACACGCACTTGTTTTAATATCGGCCTCCCATGGGAAAAGGTGTGAATTTATCTACCTACTTATAATATGTAATGAGACATAATCATCAAAGGCTCCTACATACTGGCGCGGCTTGTCGCGCGACGCGTCGCGACACAAAGGCACCGCTTGTAACGCTACAAGCGGTGCCTTCAAGCTTGTTGTTAAGGTTGTGTCCCACAACGCTGTATTAATTATTATATACGTACTATAAGGATAATCCATCCATCTTATCTAAGGTTCATCTTAGAGAAGAATAGCGTATTAACCTTCATGATTTATAGTTTAACCCCCTACAATATTGACAGGCAAGCCTATATCTGAATTGGAGCCTAGACAGAGGTTTAACGTAATACTTTCTGTACATACGGTTACAATATTTGCTACATTTGTGTCGAAACGGGTATCGATCGACGAAACAAAAATTTTCTCGTGAACATTTCAACGTCTTACGTAACATATCATGGTATTACTAACAGAGTATATGGCTAAATAACAGCTGGTCGATCCATTTGTGAGGTTAAGCAGGGCTTGCTACGGTTAGTCTATGGATGGGTGACCGTTCTTGACATATTAGATTACTTCGCGTCTGCTCCCGAGAGATATCTTGTCGAATGAATTACTGTCGGAAGGTAAGGGTAGAAAAACCAACTTACCGGGTACCTAAACGAAATACTAAAAATAGAATAGTTGGTTTAACCTCAGCAATATCCCTATAGATATTGACCTCCTTGATTATTTCACCTCCAATGGTTATGGAGGTAATATGGCACTAAGGCAATAATTAACATAGTACTTTGCTCCTTAGAAAATAAGTAGGTACTTATTGACATTATTTTCAGACTGAAAGCCTCGTAAAAGAGTTAGGAAAGAAGTTTGGTGAATGACGTCATTTAGGGCGAATTTTACCAATAAAACTGAACGCGATCAGCACATTTGACTCAAACTCAAACTTAAAACATTTATTTCAATTAAACCATTAAAAGACAGCGTCAAGGAGTCGGTCAGTCAGAAATATGAGGCTAGCTAGATCTAGCTTCATATTTTATACAGGTACCCATGGAGAGAATCGGGCAAGAAACTCCATGGACACTTTTAAATCGTATCGTTACAAAAATATTAGTAACATCGTTAATGTTGAATATGTAATTATATGTGAGAATGGTGTAAAAAGAAGTACACATTACATACATACACACAAAAGCATCCAGAGTAACAGCAAACAGAAGCTAAAAAAGAAAACAATTTAAAAATAAAATAACTAAATAAACCGTGGCAGCTAAGAGATAGTCCAGACTGACGGCACCGGTTCACGAACATGACGCTTAGATCAGCACCATTCAGCTCAACCAATTTGAAAGCAGCGAAATGATCGAACACACCCGCCACCATCAGCGAGACATTTGAGTGAACATGACATACTCTCAAGTCAATGAAAGACAAATTACCCGTCAAATGGTAACTCTACAGTACATAGTAATCACATCTGTCCTATGCAATAATATAATACTAGCTTTTACTCTTCGTCTGCGTCTTCGCCCGCCGGGATGTCGGAAAATATCCCACAAGCACGTACTACTAGGATTAAAAGTAGTAAATCCTATGTGTTAATCTACACAAAATAAAATGTGTAGGTAAATAATAGACGAATCGTAGGCCTGTTCGCTCACACCGCAGCATTTTTCTTACTTTTAGCATTTTTATACCCGTCGTAACTTCTAAACGAAAGGTCCGATTAGACTAATAAAAAAGGAATTTACATGTACATAATCCACCTTGATTATAAAACTATTAAGTTGGTAATGGATTAATATCCATCGAATGTCATCCTCTTTCGATCCAAATAAGTCAATCAAAACACGGGTATGTTTTGATTGACTTATTTGAAACAAAAAACGAGTATTGTGACTTAACTATAATAGTTAGATATATAAGCTCTCGGAGTTTTTTGTGGATTTTGATGAGTACTATAAATATGTAGTACTTTATTGTATGTATCATCCATTGTTTTTGCAGGGCACGCCAATAATGACTTTTGTAGGCAAATGTTTGAGACCTTGGGTTTCATTATGGTAATTTTCGTAGGGATCTCTATTTTTTTATTTAATAAAATAGCCCATAATACTCGCTGCTAATGTAGCTTTCTATAGGTGAAAGATTTTTTTTTAATCAGATCAGTCGTTTTTTTTTATTTTATACATTACAAACAAACAAACAAACAATCAAACAAAAATAAAATATTTTCTCTTTACACTATCAGTAAAGATCTAGACAAAGGAGATTGAGTTTATACAATGCAAATATAGTCTTACAATCTTCAGCAGCTCAAACAGTACTTTCAAATGTAAACCGCGTTTAAGAGCTATCAGTGTCATCATCGTTGTGGAATAGTGAAATTCGCCCTAAGTCTAGTCTTTGGAACGAAAACCGCCATCGCCAAGATACAATAATGATGTTCGAAACATAGTCACAGTTCCTTTTATCAGCACACAAAGAATAGTTCTTTGTCCCCCATATCATTACGTTCCGTGTACTAAATTGAATAAAAGGCGGACACACGGACATTCGTTGTTAACCCGAGATCGTCCCACAAATGACTGACAATAGACTCGATTGTACTTGAATGAGGTGATTTGTGTTGGATCACAGGTGAATGTGGAGCCTAAAGGTCAATTTGTGAGCGTTAGCACTTATTAAGATAAAAGATTTATCTGGGGAAGTGAGAGCGAGGTCAAAAGGAGAATTTTTTCACATTATTTTTTGGTTTGACTTACGACGTAGGCATTTTATTTGTGTACAATATATTCACTAAATTGTTTTTATACTGAAAACAATGAATGACAATTTTACCCTTTATAAAGTATAATAAATGACTGTTTTGTATTATGACAAGCAGTTTTCATCGTCTCAAGAAAGCGACATACAAACTACAGCTTTTATAATTTGATTCGGTCGCCTCGCCGACAAGATTATACTTTCAATGTACTCTTCAACCCTTTCAAAGAAGCTTCGGGATCTGTATTATTTTGCATTGGTTCTTTAAATCACCTTTTTGTTGGGTTGGTCTTTATGGTCCCTACATTCAGAATGACATTATTCATAATCTAATAACACACTTAAATTTGTCTGGCTATAATAGTAGGGGAAGACTAATAAAACGATGACTGGACTGTGTGAAAGTTGAAATGTCTAGAAAGAGACGAAAAGAAGACATGCTACGGGAACCCTAAATAAATTGGCATAAGGTCAAAAGAATGATAACTAATCAATGTGCCTAACCTGTTCCCAACTATGTTAGGATGGGCTTCTTCATGTCTCATCGGATGCACCCGAATACCAGTGTTTTATATGGAGCGACTGCCTATCTGATCTTCACAACCCAGTTACTAAGTCACGATATCCCTTGGTAATAAGGCTTTTTTTTTTTTTTGGTTTGGTAATCATCAAATAACTTCTCCCGCTCTGGGCGGAGCAGGAGGGTGTGTCAGACTCTTACTGACTAAAACCCACCCGTATTCCTTCCTGTTGCCTGTGTTGCCAGGGCCCTCGGTGACCCTTTAGCACCTTCCCGCAACTGGTAATAAGGCTGGTAGTCAAACTTTTGGGCTTCCGACTACCCGTAACAACTGTCAAAGATCTACGAATGACAGCTTGCACCAACGGCTTAACGTGCTTTCCGAGACACGGAGGGGTCGGGGTCGGGGTCGGGGTCGGGGGGGGGGTCTCGATATGTAATGGATGGTCACCCATCTACGAACCGACCGCGGCAAGCATAGCTTAACCTTCGATTAACCCGTGCGGCTTAAATCTGTCATCAACATTCGGCGCATAACAAATTTTTTTTCTTCAAAGTTGTTTGCATAATTGTCCAAAATCATTATTATAACTCCTAATTAGCTGGTTCCACTAACAACTGCTGTAACTCAATTATTCGTTTCGGTCATTAACATTTGTTTGCTATTCGCTCGCTCAAATATTTTAATTAATTAGTAAGTATAATTATCAACCTATTTTCGTTTGTTCACAAATAAATTTTGTAATTAATAAATGACTATCGCCGCACCTTTTTCTTTCATTTAATTGAACAAAAAGGACATTTTTGTCAGGGTTTCAGTAAAAATTATGAAACTATTTTTCATTTCATTACTTTTGTCTTCTCTTTAAGTTAGTTCTAGGAATACTTCGTTTTCTCCTTAATGAAATAATGTAAAATTCACGTTATTTTGCATACTAAAGTTTTATTAAAATGGTTTCTTCTTTCCATTCTTTATTGAAGTCATTCTTATTTTGAGATCAAGCCTTAAGGGACGGCGTAACCCAGGTAGGTGAATGTCAAGAAATTTTCCCACTTAGGCGTTTTAGGGTTCCGTACCTCAAAAGGAAAAAATGGAACCCTTATAGGATCACTCGTGTGTCAGTCAGTCTGTCTGTCCATCTGTCACAGCCGATTTGCCTCGAATCTACTAGACCGATAAAGTTGAAATTTGCTACATATACGAATTTCTGTGACCCAAACCTTTAAACTACATGAATTTTGAATATGGGGGTCACTTCTGAGGGAAAAACAAGAAAAATGGGGATTTCAAATATATTTTTTACAATTTTAAAATAATTATAATATTTTTTTTTAAATAATAAAGTTATAATTGAAAGTAGATGAAGATTTACCATCCCCTTATCTCCAAAACGGTTGAGATTAAAATTTTTAAAAATACAGAGAACGATACTTATAGATTACCTACAGGAAACCTATAAGAAGTCTATTAATTATTATTGTAAGTTTGTACGCACAATATTGAGGTCTCACTCAATATTGTGCGTACAAACTTACATATGCAGTTGGAATGTATGAGGGAACATGTGTTTCAGCTACAATATTAGGTTTGTTCTAAGGAAAAATCCATCCCGACTACGGAACCCTTCATTATGCGTGGTCCGACATGCACTTGGCCGATTTTTTAATACTTTTGTACACACTTATAGACTGGTGTTATTATTCTAGACGAGTTCAACGATTTTTCGATAAAATATATTTGTTTTGGCTATAAAGGTCTAGAGGTTATTTATTCAATGTTTATTAGGGATATTTGATATAAAGGTAATATTTACCCTCCGCAATAATAATAAAAAAGTATAAGTATAATGAAAAAGTTTTACCTACCTACTCCGTATTTTAATTTTTTGAGATCGAGTCGTAAGGGATGGCGTAACCCTACGTAGGTGTATGCCAAGAAATGTTCCCACCTACGCTTTTTTAAATACTTTTCTACGTACATAAAGACACAAAATCAAAATATTTTATTCCAGATAAACCTACATGGGTATAGAGGCATGAGGAACAGGGTGTAAAGTTCACTCATCCTCCATAGAAAAGGGAGGATCCTCCGACCAGACAGATGTCGTGTCTGGTGGGCAACATCCCGACATCAACCGTCATCACGTCTATTCACGCTCATCCGCTTACAGAGGCATGAGGAACAGGGTGTAAAGTTCACTCATCCTCCATAGAAAAGGGAGGATCCTCCGACCAGACGGGTGTCGTGTCTGGTGGGCAGTTGCCCGACGGTTGATGTCGGGATGTTGTATATATGCTAGTTGCGCGGTAAACTCTGCTTGCGCGATGCAGGATTTTGCGTGACGTCAGTGTGCTGGGTAGTTCGCATGTGGCGATGTACATGGCCGCCACGTGGGCACTTATGAAACGTCAGAAGGTAGGTGCACGGTTTCAATTAGTCGTTTCTTATGTAGAAGAGCCAGCAAGAAACTCCACGGTCACTCTTTTAAAAATAATTGGCTTTTACAATGTTTTCAAATAACAGTGTTAATAGGTATGGGAGGACAGTGTAGGCCTGTCAAGAAGTACCAGGTACTTAACAAAATAGAAAACCGTCTACAGATCTACAGTCTATTAAGCCTACCACGTTCTCACATTCACAAAATATAAAATAATCTATGTAAGATATTAATAAAATAATAAAAACAAAAACATATTTAAACCAAATGTTAAGATTGCCATGACAACTGTAACAAATCTGAATTAATATCCTGTCCACAAAAGCCACTGATAAATAGTTGAAATAAAAATTGTAACTAGGTATATAATGTCAAATAATGACAAGATTATGTCAAGGAAGTGTGTAAAAAAACAAAATATAAATAAATATCGTCCGGTTTTATTATTCTAGATGGTTTCAACGATAAAACTAGAGTAGGTAGGTAATACTTCTTCGCGTTCATGTTCGATTCTATCTTCAGGTATATTTCTTATTAATCTATTAAATTATGGAGTTGTAACTGTACAAAGTAGTACAAAACACAAACCTTTTTAGGGTTCCGTACCTCAAAAGGAAAAAACGGAACCCTTATTAGAATCACTTTGTTGTCCGTCTGTCTGTCTGTCCGTCTGTCTGTCCTGTCTGTCAAGACCCTTTATCTCGGGAACGCGTGGAAGTATCGAGTTGAAATAAGAACCATATACTTACTCTGGTCTGGTGAAATCAAACTTCTAAGTCAACGTAAAAAAAGAAACGGCCGTTTATGCCGCAAAAAACGTATATTTCGACAGTCTCAAGGGAATCAAAATTTATAAGGTACTTTCCGTTGACCTAGAACTATGAAATTCGGCAAGTAATAACGTCTTATACTACAAATACAGGGACAAATCTGAAAACTATACATTTGTAATTAAATCATAAAAATATTGTCTTTATTTAAAGTACCATTCTTTTTCAATCACCATTTACAAATCTGGATTTGATATTTAAGTAAAAAACAACTTTAATTAGATTACCTAACTAATTTAGGTATAAACTGTTAGTATAACAATAATATAATTAATTATAGGTTTTGGAAACTGAATTTTGGGAAAAGCTCGGAAATAACTGCGGGACTCGACTCCTGTACTATTTATAATATGTACCTACAAATTTGTACGAAACCATTGGTGGGCGAGTCCGACTCGCACTTGTCCGGTTTTTTATTATTGTTTCTTTCTGGTGATGCCATGCATAGAAAAATAAGTAAAAAACATTACAAACCTCTCTAATACAGACTTTTCTAAAAAAATAACGTTGCCATTTTTATTTAAAAGTACACAATGAATGAATAATGCTTTCAACTCCAACAAAAGTTTAAAATGTTTTCATTATTGTGTCTCTGTTAGTGGTTTAAAAAGAATAATAGAATAAAGTGGCTCATTGTCCGTTTTGTGCCAGTTGAAACATTGTTTTTTAGTATACGCATTAGACGTATCTTGGCTTTAAAGTGTCCTAAAACGATCAGCTATTTACAAAAAAAATCCTTACTAAATAC
Organism: Atethmia centrago; assembly: GCA_905333075.3. Taxonomy (NCBI): domain Eukaryota; kingdom Metazoa; phylum Arthropoda; class Insecta; order Lepidoptera; family Noctuidae; genus Atethmia; species Atethmia centrago. Next base: position 8,881,028 of record HG995377.1, read on the forward strand.
TATAATTTCGACAAATCTGGAAGTTTTTATAGATGTTTGTTACTCCACTCCATCACGCATGGACGTAAACAACGAAACTGATTTAGGTAAAATTAGGCACACAGATTTACTGCACTCTGCATTGACACATAAGATACTTTTTATCAAGGATTATTATGTAGTTTCTCTAGGATTTTAGTGAAATCGCGGACAACAGCCACTTTTTTTAATATAACTTTGCCTACAATTCCTAATCGATTTTTGTTACTTCTTAGTAAGTTTGAACATAACGTTAGTTGTTCTAATCCCCTGGGAGTAAATTCTTTTCTCATACAACACATGAGCAATAAATTGCTACCGCTAAATCAATTTATCTGAGCACCTTAGAGAACACGCTAAGCTGTTGCCGAAGCCTGCTCGTCTAATCTTACAATATCAGGCATCTTCGATTTTAGAACTAGACAGGTTTGAAAGTTGGATGGAATAGGTATTAATTAAATCAAATCAAATCATTTATTACCTTGCAAACATATACATAGATGTTTTGTTATATAAGTCATCCATGTTCTACCCTCACATGGGCATGCAAATCATATTTAATTTACTCAAATTAAAAAAAAAAAATAATTTATAATAACAATTAGGAAAATATTTTAACACAAAATATATATTTAATATCAAATCGTTCGAATTACAGCAAACATGTCAAATATCAACAAGGATACAGTAATAAAAAAAATGTCATATGGATCATTACCATCTCCATCAGTCAGTGTTTCATCAATAGGGAAGTCATCAATTGTATAATAACTTTTTTCAATTAATATTGCGTTTAGTGTCCTGTTAAATTTGAAAACAGTCTTATTTTTAATAACATTAGGTTCTTTATTATAATATTAAGTTTCACGGATTGATGCTGGTGGTTATAGATATTTAGAACTAGCGATTTTATTCGCGTGGAAGTCAACTACACCATAAAACATAATAGCACTAGTCAATAGTGTAGTTCTCGATAAGTGAGAGAATTTTCGTAAACGAATCAGTATTTCCAGAGACAAATAAACGAAAAATATTACCTCTTTATAATATTATTGTTAAGATTATATCATATGGTTTGATAGCTATAGGTATCTTAATATGTGAATATTTAGACAGAATAAAAATAAAAAAAACATATTAACATGAATTAATATTTTATGTTTACATATCTCGGGACCACGGTGTTCCAGTCCTTTGGAAGGCGTACCTACGAGGGGCTGACGCCAACACGCAGAGACACCTTGGACAATTTTAAATGGATTGAGGCACCAACCGACGATTATCCCTGTATGCACTACGCAAGTGCACCCAAGGACAACCCTCGGTTAGTGCAGGTTGGCCAACACATCGTGAACGTAGAGATATGGCGCGCGGCGGTGGGGATGATTAATATTATTATTATGATTAATATAATAATATTTTTTCCATTTCTAAATCGGAAATCGGCACCATGGTAAAAATTATCGTAACACTTTTTACACACACACGTAGATATTTTTGCGACTGCATATTTCAAAATATTATCATAATGATTTTACAACAACTCATTCATCGTTAAATCCGGAATCGGTTATTCGGCACCACGGAATAGTAATAACAGTGGAAGTGCCACGCAGCTATCGCGCGTCCTGCCAGGGTCACGGGAAGGTACTAATGGGTCACCGAGGCCCCCGCAACACAGGCAACAGGAAGGAATACGGGTGGGTTTTAGTCAGTAAGAGTCTGACACACCCTCCCACTCCACCCAGAGAGGGAGAAGTTATTTGATGATGATTCATTCATTCGCGGCTGGACGTAGGCCTCAAAAATAAGTACCTAATACTAATAAAGTATGTAAATATTTCAGTTTTCCCAAAGTTCTTTTTACCAAGGAGAAATAGATAGAAGCTACGGGAAGACAGAATTGGATGCCGTCAAAATCAAGTACAATCTGTTCAGAGCATTTTGATGAAAACAATTTACAAACTTCAAAAAAAGGCTACAGATTTTTAAATGATAACGCAATTCCTATTCATAAAATTTGGTCCATTACATAAGATAAAGGATTTGAATATTACATTGTACAAACATCGACATTAAATTATCGATATCTTGTCCCCATCCATAGCTGAGTAGAAAAATAGATAACAGGTGCATACGAATATGACATCTATTTCAATGACTTTAGCGTGCTAAATAGAGTAAATTGGTTACAGCGCCCTCTAGCGTTGAATAGCTGAACTCGTTGTAAGATGGAAAAATGGTCTTCATTGATTTTGACAAGTAAAAAAAAACAACGTTCACGAGTTGTAATAAGACTTAATTTTGAACAACAATAAATAAACTTTTCGCCAAAGTTGCATTTACAATTCGTAGCCAATAATATCGTCGTTTTCTGTGTATTGCAATGTAAATTTTAATTTGCAACTGTGTGAGTTTGGCAACACTGGTTCCCGTACTAAGGAAGTCTAAGGGCACTTCCACTGTTTTTACTATTCCGTGTTCGGCACCATAATATTACCGTAAAACCTGCTAAACTCGTATTTTTGCGGTATCACCGAAAATTTAACACCATTACGGTTATGGCTAATTTATTTCTCTCTCAACGGAGAAAAGTGTTATTGATATAATTATTTGTATAAAGACGGTGACCATTCCGCAGTCAGTTGATTCTCCCCAGACCCTTGCGCGACGAAGTGCCAGCCCGCGCCGTAGCTTTAAATTCCCCTGATACTAATCCATTATCCAGTTCTGATCAAGCCTGTTCCACCTTGCTGTCACGCCCTAAGCCGAGGTTCGTGCCCCACAAGGGGTGCCCTTAGCGTCCAGTCGCTTAGTAATATTATTATAAGAAATTCGCCCCTGGCTGGAGGCGTTGAGTCCCCTTAAGGCAGCCAGAGGATAGTCCGGTTAAGTGTAGTGCGTTTATTGTACCACGTTGACAACCTCTACTATGTGATTTAATGGGTGCCTGGAGTTCTAAAATACAGGCTTAGGCTTAGTTTAGACTCCAGATCTCCCACAAATTATAGAATGTTCTCAAAATAGCTGTCAACTAAATATAACTAGTGTATGAATGTAATTTGTGAAGATAAATAAACATTATTTTATTATTATTATCTTTTATAATTATATATTATTATATAATGTTATATTATTATTATTATTATTAAGTAGTCACGACCTCTCCAGATCAACCACGAGATGACATTAAAAAAAAGAAAAAAAAACTGCAGTCAGCTGACGACACTAACCATTCCTTTATTTCATGAATGCTTTTTGTCCAACAGCTGACTAATCATTTTCGAAAAAATGGTCCTTATTGCCATCACTCAACACTGCTATATTAGTTTCTCGAAAGCAACTGTCCCTGTGAAGCCTTTCAACTCTCTAGTATCTAGAAAATGTAAGTACCTACATACATTTATTCGCAGCACGTTCGATTCTGTAGAAACCCTTCTACCTACTTCCCAGTACATTTTAAACCTGTACATTAAATGTAAATTACGCTTATACATTATTGATACACGTTGCTTCCGTGCAGAGCTCCGTTTACAAGCTATTGTGCTTTCCCTGAAACGATACGGGCTTGAACAACGGTTAGACCGCCCATTGTATGTACACAGTAAGTAAATGAAAGGTATTTGTTAGGTTAAGTATTATGTAATTGTAGGTATGTTGCCAGGTTAAATTTCGATCATTCTGTGCCCTTTGTGTTTGATTTTCTGTGTGTGTTTTGAGTTCAGGTCGGTTGAGTGAACTTTAAAGCATAATAGTAAATATTTGAAGAAACAAGGCCAGTGTTCAGTACACGATACAATTATTACGTGTTCCGAAATCAAAATCAAAATATTTTATTTCACATAAACCTACATGGGCACTTATGAAACGTCAGAAGCTAGGTTCCAGTTGGTCGTTTCCTATGGAGAAGAGCCGGAAGGAATTACACGGTTATTCTTTAAAAAAAAATATTGGCTTTTACATTGTTTTCAAATTACAGTGTTAATGGGTATGTGAGGACAGTGTAGGCCTGTCAAGAAGTACCAGGTACTTAACAAAAACTAAATGGTCTATAAATTTATAGACTCATAGGCCTAATCTATTTAAACCAATTGAAATGCTTGCATGTCAATTGGTTTAAATAGGTTAAGGTAGGTTAGGTAATTTTTAATTCAGACTTGTTTTTGTAATAAATATCCTGTCTACAAAAGCCACTAATAAATAGTTTGAAATCAAATACGTAGGTATATAATGTAATTTTTTTTTTTTGTCTAAGACATCTTTTATTTACATTAATTTACATTTAAATACAGGTACTTAAAAAAAAACAAATATATCTAATTAATTAATAAAATAATGTTAAATAATAAAAATATTATGTCAACGAAGCAAGTAAAAAAATAAATTAAAATAAACATCGTAATTTGGTTGCAATTAATATATATTTACATAGTTATGCCGTTTATGAGGTACCAGAGAAGCCACATGTGCAGAAGGAATTATTGCCAAACTTCCTTGTCTTCAACTTCTATTTCGTGTTTCATGTCCCTTACGGGAAAAGATAAAGTTTTGTTTTTGGACTAGTCCAAAAACAAATCTTTATCTTTTACCAGGACCGGAATAAGATGCCCAGTGAATATTATCGCCCTTGTTTTCTAAAACTTAGAAAGATTTTTTGATTGATGCTTTGCCTTATCTGCTGTGGATTATTCAATGATTAAGAAATTTTGTATTATGCATAATGAACATAATGTTGTGGCTAGGAAAATAAAAACAGTTTTACTCTAAAATGCTTGTAATGTGGTCTTTATTCTAACGACCTTCTTTGAGCAAAGTCGACCTTTCCGCTAGTTGAATACGCGCCAGCAAAGTTTTCATCAGAATTTCATAGCTGGTGAGTTTTAGCCACCAGCAATTTCTTTTCAAAAACCATTATTGTCGAGTTTTGTTTCAAAAATAGTCAGGTACAAAAATATTTTATTCGACATTTTGCTGTATAGATCAACATCAACGCCTAATAAAAAAAACAACAAAAGCGCAGCGAAGAAACAAAAGCGCATCGCGGTGACCGTTTTTGCAATTATCCATATTATTTTCATACTAAGCTGGTTTTACATAAATTACTCGCATCGTTTAAGTAAAGCACTATACAAGCCTTGGTCCGTAATGACCACGCTGCTGGCCAGGCTCTGATGGCCTCGAGATTAGGTTAGCTAAGCTGTCAGCCTTCAAGCTTGGTCATCAATGCATCCCTTACTGTCTGCACTATAAAGGCCTTCGGTCTTGGCCTTAATTGTGGCTTGTCCATCAAGGGCTGCAATGCTCACCGCACTGCGTTGGCCTGGAGCTGCGCTGCGCTGCGCTGCGCTGCGCTGCGCTGCGCTGCGCTGCGCTGCGCTGCGCTACGTTGGCTTTCGCTCATCATCAGCGCTGCCAGCAACGCAGTCATTACAGACCATGGCAGTAATGCACAAATAATTTTTAGATTTTTTCATAAAATAACAACACGCCTTGTTTCCCCAAGGGTTGTGCAGAAGTGTACCTGTAGTCCACCCACATTTCGCCAGTTATGTTTAAGCCCCATAAAATAGGGGGCGAGCCTATTGTCATCAACTGAGCATGAATCCAACTCCGGGCTGCTACTGATAAATTTATTCCAGATAGAAAAACGCAATAACATTTGGCCGACCCGGGAATCGAACCCGGGACCTCATGCTCAGCAGTAGCGCTTGCAACCACTAGAACAACGAGGCAGTGAATTTTTCATTATTTTATAAAAACATAAAAAAGGTTAAATTAACAAAAACCAAGAATACTTGGCCAGTTGAATGCCAAACACTCCGCTTGAAGCACCATCCAAATATTTTCACTAACCATTAGGCAAGGTATACACCAGCAGCATACTTTTCCCTTCAAAAACCCACATAATTCAATTTGAATGAGGTGGAGAAAAGGATCTAATTAACTCAGTTTCCCACTCGAGTAGGGTTTCAACTCAACCTCTCTAAAGGATGAATAAAAATGAGTTAGGGTGTATACAAACGAGTTAAAACCACACCCCGCACCACTGTGGCATAAATGTGGTATTAAGACGTGTAGCTTTATCCACACGTTGTATAAGACAGTACAGTCGCATTCAACGGCTGTTGCAAACCATCAACATGACGACATGGACGATATAGCAACAACAAAGGCAAGTTTAAACCACAAACTTGGTACCTCTCCGAAATTATATTCTTGTTGATGCATCTGCTTCGCGACCTTATGTATTTTATCGCTACCACAACGCAAGGCAATTGCAGTGTCATCATTCTTAAGCTATTGTCCAGCGACATTTTAGTCGCTGTGGTGTGGTTGAGGCACGTTTGCTCAAACCCTTATATTCATTCTTTTCAGGAAAATATTGAGATCGTCAAGCGTCTGTACGAATAGCAAGGTCACGATCTAATTTGTATTCAAGATTAATGATAGTTATAAATCACAGAAGAATTTTTGGCTCGTAAGAATCTTCTAAAAGTTTAATATCATTTTAAGGAGCGAAAATGTCTGCTTTCATAAGATTAGTTATTTGATATCAGATCCAATGCGTTTGGTGTTGTTAGCAATTTTTGTGACTGTGTTTCTTTGCTTTTGACTCAACTATGAAAACACCTATTGGGGCTAACCCCTGTTTACTGCAAGCTTAGCACGAGAAGCGTTTTGTCGACGAAAGAGTAGACAAAAATGACGTTTCCGTGTCAGTGAGAGAGATGACAGTACCGAGAAATGTAGAAAAACGATTTCTCTTCTGTAGAACAGAAATAGTTTTTCTACATTTCTCGGTCTCTACTGTGGTAGAGTAGACATAGAAAGCGTCATGCTAAGCCTGCTGTTAACAACATACTGTTAGCGATTGTCAAGGTTGATAATAATGGAAAAATTAAATTTGGTTCCTTTATAGACCTAGTTCCAGTAGCTATATCCTATCTAATATTATATATGCGAAAGTGAGTTTGTTAGTTACGCTTTCACACTAAAACGGCTGAACGGATTTAGATGAAATTTGGCATACGAGTAGACCAAGACCTGGGTTAGGTTATAGAATAGTTTTTTCCCGATATTCTCACGGGATCGAGACTTATGCGGGTGAAACCACGAGGCGTAGCTAGTAAAGTATATTCTCTCTATCTCAACATGTTCTGATGCTGATGGCCATGATGAATTGAGTCTTTTAAACCTGTCAACTCATGTTATAGACCCAAATCACTCCCACTTGTCCAGCCTTAGCAAGACAAACTAATCGTATCCTACCAGGAAAAGGGTTGAAATACTTTTGTTACATGAAGATCTTTCTCCTTTATCCTGAATTATTCACAAAACTCTGTGTGGCACACGTTTTAAGCAACGGTTTGAGGATTAGGTTTAAAAATTAAAATGGTTGACAATCCCCTAAGTGGGAGGTGAGGATTTTAATATATTTAAAGCATTTAGTGCTGAACAGAGCTCTCCGTTTAATAAAGGTTCGTCTAATCTTCAGTCGCTTTCAACTTAGGTAAATAATGTTTCAAGAGATCGGTTTTAGGTTGTATGAAGATTTTAGCCAATAAAAACATATATATGTTTACACTATCTGAGAGCTGTCTGATATCACAATACGACATGGATTAACGCCTTTAAGAATAATGTTTCTTTCATGTTTTATTATTTTAACTTTACTAAGAATCTGTGCTGAGATTAGTATTTTTCCTACACGAATTTCATACTCATTTACCACAAAACTAACACTTTTTCCAACAAAAAATAAATATTAAAAATAACCTCGAAACTTGTACAAAAAAGAACACAAATTCTTACCACCAAAAAATTCATATCACAGAAACATAACATTTCAATTTAAGGCAACACCGGTTACCCAAAACGGCGCAAGATACGAGAATACTAAACAAAAAAGTTACAACAAGCAATTATTGCCAGCCGGTGTAGGCAGGGTTTGCAAAAGTTGGACCCATAAACGCTGCATGAGAATCGGTTTGAATAAAAATGAGCTCGCCCGACCACAGGGGTTTTTGTACAATTTCCGCGTTTTGTGAAATTGATAAAGCGGTCGCTGGAGACGGCTTTACCGCGCTTTTTTTGCTTTGTGGCGCTTGATGTTACACTTCGTAGCTGTGATTGAAAGAACTATTTGGTGGCAGTTGTGTTACTGTCAATTTAAGGTTGCACGAATTTACATAATTATTTTTGTTGCGTGTGCCTGTTTTGATAACCTTTTCCTTTGAATATAAAACATGAACTTATGTAGGCCTAGAGAAAACAGGTGCTGTTTGGTTTGAATTATCAACCTTACCTTTGGGAAAGCCTAAACATTTTCGGAAAGGTACTCGTACACACACAAATATAAAGACCAAATACCACTGAAAGAATCGCTCATTACGAAATATCTAGGGTACAAAATACACAAGGTTGACATTTCCAGCAATTTTCTTATAAATACAAGGGCATTCGCTAACAAAGAATTTTTTAAATTCCTTCTCAAAATAACTCATACGGGGATAAATGTTTCACGTGAACGAAAATACAATAAATTGTTGTATGTAAGTACCCATGTTGTCTTGAGATTACGATTCACGATTACGATTCACTCTCTTAGATAAGCCACGATAGATCAATTAAAATCGAACACATTAGTACCTTGACAGACTACCTCTTTAAAGCTTGAAGCGTCATAATCGACCCTTAGTCCCGGTGGCAGCATGGCCCTATGCGTGTATGCGATACACCAGCTAATTCATACATAACATGATATAATTATATCTATAGATGTTTGTCTTCTTGTGATTACGTATAGCCAATCAATACCTTTCACGACTTACTCTCTTCGATAAACTACGATTAATCAATTCAAATCGTACAAATTAACACTTGGTCTCGCTCCCACTTTGAATCACGAAGCGACGTAATCAAATGTCTTTACCGGTGATGGCCCACTGCGTGTATGCAATACGCTAGCTAATGCACACAGAACATGACATAATTATATTTGGATGGATGTGTCTGACTTCTTGTGATTGCGTGTATCCAATCAAACCCTTTTACGAATCTCACTCTTCGATAGGTCAATTAACATCGAACAAATTAACACCTAGTCTCGCTCCCGCTTTGAAGCACGAAGCGACATAATCAACTGTCGGTCCCGGTGGTCGCATGGCCCACTGTGTGTACGCGATATGCCAGCTAATTCACACACTACATGACAAGCGCAATTTATCCTATCCTGCCCACTACATGCGCCACTGAAATTAGCTGAGAATGATTGTCAGACCGTGTACTTAATTTACTTGATTAACCTGTGTTTTCTGTACTATGTTTTTGCTTCTATTGCGTGGTAAATCGCGAGTATTCAAACTTTTACTCGAGTGTGGTGAGCAATGGTGGTTTGTTTGTAGAGCAATCAAAATAACTAGTGGATTTCTATCTACACTCGTGGCGAAAGGCTCGGGTTTATGACAGTTAGTATGTAAATCCACATAAAATCTTGTTATTAAAATATTTATAAGGCCACTACAATTAGTTTACGCCACGATTCGTATTTACGGTTAAGCAGATATTCTGTAGACAGCACCGAATAGGATGGACCTAATCGCATAAATATTTCTCGATCGCTGAAGATATTTTATGTATGAGTAGTTACTAGGCATCCAAACACAGGCTGAAAATCGAAAATTACATGAGCAGTTTCTTCTTATTGAACCCCGAAGGGCATACTATCGTTTTATTTGAAAGCAAATATAAATATCTTGACTTAGATTCATCAAGCCTCAGTAATATATTGAATTTATGAATTATTAAGAGTAATAGAGCCTACAAAACCTATTTAACTATATAACATAGCTAAAACCATAGGAAAATGACCCTTACTGAATCAAAAGAATGCACAATCCCATAATCGAGCAGCATATAAAAATGGTTAACTTCGTTGATATTTGGTCGAATTTATTTTGTTCTAAGTTTCTTTATGAAACACACTTTGTTGAAGCTTGTCTTTATCAAATAGTAATGTCGGATCGAATCAAAGGTATACACATTTTACTGTCCTCATTATTTTTATATAGGTTTCGTATGAAGTGAGTGATTGCTGTAATAAGGATTCATATCTCTGTCTCGTTATAATAATATTCTAGCAATAAAGCTGGGTCCTAGCTTAGCGGCGTGTCACGTCCCGTCAGCCAACCTGTCGTGTAAATAATCAGATATTATACACGCTTGCGTCCTTTGCAGATTCATAATGCGATTCACATAATGCGATAATCAAGCTATTTTTTTTGTAATAGGTAACGCTGTTCTAACATTACAAAGCAAAACAATTAGCTTAATGCGATAATAGCATAATAATACTCAAGGAACTATCGGAAAATTATAATAACCTTCTCGAGTTATTAATTATATAATTAATTATATGTCCATTCGCCGCATTCTGGAATATCAGCACCGCATAGCGGTACTCACTGCATACCGACAAATTAATAAACAAGACAAAACTATCGATAAAATGGCCCCATTATTTGGAACTAAAAATTCGTGTGGAAAGTTTTGAGTATGAATGTATAAGCGTAGAGTATGAATGAATAGCTATAAGAGTAGGAGCAGACCAAAGAAACGATGGATGGACTGTGTGAAAGATGGTGTGGCTAGAAAGGGGGTGACTACCGAGATGACGACTGATAGACAAGTATGGAAGAAAAATAACATTTTGCGACGACCTCAAATAAATTGGGATAGGGGCAAGATAATGATATTGATATTTGGAACTATAAAAACTAAAATGGAAAAAATGGAATAGTAGTTTATACATTTTATTGTTTGCCTGAACACTGGTAAAATCAAGGGTTCATTGAGTGTAAGATGGTGTGGCTAGAAAGGGGGTGACTACCGAGATGACGACTGATAGACGAGTATGGAAGAAAAATAACATTTTGCGACGACCTCAAATAAATTGGGATAGGGGCAAGATAATGATGATTGGAACTACAAAAACTAAACTGGAAACAATGGAATGGTAGTTTATACATTTTATTGTTGGCGACTTACGAGTTGTAGGTCGTAGGTTCGAACCCAGACAGGCGCTTTACTTTGTGTAAATTATTTCACCACCACTGCTCTCAAAACGGTGACGGAAAACATCGTGAGGAAACCGGCATGTCCTAGGACCAAAAATTCGAAGACATGTGACATCTACCAACACGCACTGGGCCCGCGTGGTGGATTACGGCCCACTCCCTCTCACAGAGGAGGCCTGTGTCCCAGCAATGGGAACATTATAGGCTGATTATGTATTGTTGGCCTGAACCCTGGTAAAATCAAGGGTTCATTAAATGTAAGATGGTGTGGCTAGAAAGGGGGTGACTACCGAGATGACGACTGATAGACAATTATGAAGAAAAATGTCAATTTGCGCCGAACCCCAAATAAATTGGGATAAGGGCAAGATAATGATAATGATATTAATGATAATTTAATATAATGATATATATTATTAACAAAAATGGAAAAAATGGAATGGTAGTTTACACATTTGATTGTTGGCCTGTAAAATCAAGGGTTCATTGAATGTAAACCTGGCTTTAATAAATTCACTTAATTGGAACACCGCGCCGCACCCCGCCTTAGATAAAATAAAGTAACGTGCGTGCGTACTTAAAACAACGCTACCATACAGTTATGTTTTTATAAAATCAGTAGATTAATTTGTTTTTTCACTCAGAGAACATAATGTTGATTAGGTATGCATCATTCTTTTTCAGTAGAAATAACGATAAATACCTAACAACGTTATGTTCTCTATGTATATTCAGACCATTATTAGAGGTTTTCTCAAGATGAATGTGATCGAAGATTCAATTAGAAAGCAAAGTAAAGGAAATATCTTTTTTACCAAAACTACCAACGTAAATTGCCTGTATAATAATATCCAAATCACAACTGTCATTCCTGCATAGAATAACTATAGCACGGCAAACTTGCCTGAGTGTGTCAATTTGATAGACAATAAATTTTCCTGACAGTATAGTCGCCGCAAATCAAGTTACCACAAACTGTCAAATTTCTCCAAATGATTTGAAACCTTGAAATATTGATAGTTAAGTTCAAAATCGAATGAGGAAATTTGACAGCGAAAAATAATAGTTAGTTAGTCATGTGTGTAACCCGATTTTCTTAAGTGATTGAGACAATCGGGCTACATGAGACAATACTAAACCTTTTTTTTTTTCTTTATTGTTGGTACCTAGACGAGTTTTATTTTATAATTTTTTTTTCGTTATCTTATTTTTGTCTGAAGAGGATTAAAATTTAATTATTCCAATGTTCAGATAATGTTAACTTTCAAGTGGTTTAACCGTCGTTATTAAGACACAGGTTTTTAGTGACTTTTAAATCTGTTATTACGCTTTCATGTATTGTAAGTAAGCTATACAAAAAATATATGTTAAACTAAAACGCATACACATTTTTATGTGGGAATATTTAAGTACTAATACTAAACTACTACTACTTACTAATACTTTAAGAAATAAATTCAAGAAGTAATGTCTACTCAAAGCATAAAAACGAAATTACTTTCAAGCTACTAAAGATAGTTTCATGATTTTTTTATATGAACAGTACTACTTTATTATATATATTTTTTTTATATTTATATTTTCGTTACTCAAAATAAACAAAACATCACGCCTTGTTTCCCCGAAGGGGTGGGCAGAGGTGTAGCTGTAGTACACACATATTTCGCCAGATATGTTTAATTCCCATGTAATAGAGGGCGACCCTATTGTCATCAACTAGGCACAAATCCAAACTCCGGGCTGCTACTGAGAAATTCCAGACAGAAAAACCCAATAACAGTTTACCCGACCCGGGAATCGAACCCAGGACCTCATGCTCAGCAGTAGCGCTTGCAACCTAGTGGTTGCAAGCGTTTATTTATACTAAACTGCCTTGATAGTATAGTGACTATCAAGGCAGTTTACAAAAAATATTTTTTCCTAAATTGACCGAACGGCGGCCCGGCGAGAGAGCGACGCACATTTGTATGGCCAAGATTATTCAACGGCGATTAATTATAACTCCTAATATAATATCCTATTTCCCAATGTATTTATCTACTAGCTTTTGCCCGCGCCTTTGCTCGCATAGAGGTCGGAATAACCTGTAAAAACGAGCCCGACTTTCCAAAGATAAATAAAAGGAAAATCTGTTACTATAACAGGCATTCAAACATAAGTCTTGTGCAGGCCATCTTTCATCCGTCGTGACAAACATTGAACAATAAAGTACATCATAAATCATGGGGAGTTATCTTGTGAAATCTAGACAGTTTCCCTCTTTTCATTTTTAGGGTTCCGTACTCAAATAGTGCCAACGGGACCCTGTCACTAAGGCTCCACTTTCCGGCCGTATGTCACAGGGCTGTATCTTTTGAACTGTAATAGGTCCACACTTGAAATTTTCACAGAGTGTGTGTACTACAATGGCCGCTATTATAACAAATAATAAAATTAAAAAGAAACCCCAATCCCCATACAAGAAACGTGTTTTTTGTACTAAAGTATTTAAAAAATATGTAGTGTTAAATATTGTACGATAGTTCAGAACCCATCGTGTGCAAGTCCGACTCGCACTTGGCCGCTTTTTGTCTCTGGAGTTCTTTACCTTTGTACAGAGACGGGAGATATATTAAATTTATTATATATTAGGTTTGGGTTAGTCAGTGGTTTGGTAATCTCTAGGGAAGACCTAAAGCCTAAAGTATATGTATTTCCAGTTACAGAAGTAATTTATATACCTAATTGCATAAAGACTAAATCTGTATTTACATTTTAACATTAGCTTCTGCCCACGACTTCATCTGCGTGAATTTTCTTGTTTTAACATAAAATATATCCTATAGCTGTACCCCCCACCTCCCCCGCACCTCCCCCCCACCTTTACTTTCACTCAGCGTTCTTTCTGACTTGTTTTCTTTTTGCTCGGTTCATTAGCCCTTCTTTTTTTATTTTGGCTGGTGAATTATCAAATAACTTCTCCAGCTCTGGGACTCGCGACTAAAACCCACCAGTCTTCCTTCCGTTGCCTGTGTGATGTCAGAAGCCACGGCATCCCTTTCGGACTTTCCCACGACCTCGGCAGACTTTCCCACGACTCCGGCAGGGCTCATTAGGGTCCTAGCGTGATGTTAATAGCTTATAACCTTCCTCAAGATATGCAAAAAAAAAATCAAATCCGCCTTATAGTTACAGAGATAAGCGCTTTCAAACAAAAAAAACAAACAATTTCTGAATTTTTACTATATTCCTAAGTATAAGATTTCGGAATTAAAACTGACGGTGTAATTATGTTTTTCATTACATCTTGATATTAAATCAATAATTATGCTATCACATTTTTTTGTGCAAACTCTTATCTCTTATATCTAAACACACTCTCGTCTTACTCCTATACCTAGACCACCACCCAGGTACAGGTCCATGCTTCTTATTCTCAAAATATTATAGGTTTAATATCAAATAAGTAGCACTTCTCTATTGCCACATTATCGCACTACGTGTCTTATAAGAACAGAAAATCTGTTTCCACTCTATAAAGAAACCTTTTTGATGACACTTTATAGATCCCAGGCTTTTTTTCCTAGAAGGTTTCAATAAAATTTTACGTCACTCCTTCAAAATATCGAACCGAAAACTTAATATCGCGACGAAATACCAAGAACTTTGTATAAAAATTTCGAAGAACAAATGGAATTCTCGGTACGTAATTCCCTTGAGGTTGTATACCATATAAGTTCTGAACACAACAGCAGGGCAAATCTATGTAGTTGAATGATAAAAGTTAGGCCGTATTTCATGTTCACTTACATAATACGTATTTCATACCTAAGAGACGAGACATCTTAAACTTCAAGTTAAGTTCTGGTGCTTAGACTCCCCGGTGAAACACTTAGATTGGGATTTTAAGTAAGTTTACGAGGTTGTAAATTAGGGATAATTTTCTTTGTCCTGGTATTTTCCCAGCCTGCTAATGAGGTACATTTTCTCTTAACGTACTAGTTCTCAGCTCGGATAGTAATACTTACTCTAGATTCGCAAAATGGAGAGTAATAATTGTAGGGGCTGCAACATAATGACAGTTCGTAGCGTGAGCTACGCCGTAGCACTGCTACAGCGTAGTCGCTACGCCTCGGGAAGCTTCTTCGTGTCGAAAATGTATGTTTTTTTTAAAGTGTGTGTTTATTTTGGTTCACTAATGTTTCACCAAAACATCGTTGACATTATTTTTGGTTATAACTAGTTATTCACGTACGTACGTACTACATACATAATCAGCCTATAATGTTCCCACTGCTGGGACACAGGCTGTCTCTCTTCGAGTTTCATATACTATTTATTTGACAAACTACTTATTCCACAAATGTTTTATTTTATAAACAATCGTTTTACAAAAAAAAAAATGACAAATGTGTCTCTTTACAGATGTTTCGCATAATATTTAATAATTTATACATTTTACATTTAATATTTATATTCTTTTGGAAAAATCACGATTATGATTGATTGTTATTTCAGAAAATATTTATTTCCTGGACCTGAGACTTCGTGAGATTGTTCAAGACAATAAGTTAATTACACAAAAAAAAAAGTTCAAGTCACGTATAAAAGACGACCCCTTTTGCTTATTTAATGAGTTTAATTATTACAAAATTGCGTAATAATGCAATATGTAACATTTTTTTATTTGAAACATCGTTTCGAACGTTTCATACGTAAGTAAAAAATATTTATCGGGTGATTATCTTCTTAAGAGAATTATTTGGCAAAGTTGTTGTTGTACAACGATGAAAATGACAAATCACGTTTTTTCCAATCGTCGAGTGAAATTTTGTAAATTAATTTTCGGTGAAGGATACCGTTTATTTTACTAAATAAATTGGCAACCCTTTGACAACCAAACAATTGATTCTAATAATAATTATGTTTGTTTTTCAGTGAAATTTCTCATACAGGTGTGATGTTTTAGGATATATAAGCATTATTTCACCCCAATCGAACTCACGACCTAGATGAAAGAATGTTCTGTAATTATCACGCTGTGCCTTAAATTAAAATTTTCATCATATACTTTATCAACATACGAATCGAAGCAATAACCACAAGGGACATTTACACATTTATATTACGTATATAATTGCCAATTAACTGCCCACAGATAATTAGCTATAAACAAGTTCTGTTCATACTCATGTAGCATCTGTATCGTAATTATCGTTGAGTTACGATTCTTGCCGTCAGTTTGTAGTAATATTACTAATATACAAGTATTACTTACACTTGAGTAGGTAGGTGTAAGAGGATACATCGTATCACATAACATAGTGAAGTGTCAGTTCTGGTGTTATCACGTAGGTATGAGGGTAATAACGACTAATCCAGAACACTTCTACTTAGTGTGTCGATGGCAATTTAGATTAAGTCAGCCCAGAACTGATCAGATTATAATAATTATTATGATGTGTCGTCAATACCAATACTGTATTTAACATAATAAATAACATCACGCTTGTATCCCTCGAAGTATTTGACAGAGGTGTACTTGTAGTACACCCACATTTCGCCAGTTATGTTTAAGTCCCATTTTAATAGGGAGCGAGCCTATTGCCACTAACCGGATACATATACAGATTCTGGGCTGCTACTGAGAAATCCCAGATGGAAAAACCCAATAACACTTAGATAGAGTATTTAATCAATCCAAATAGCTATACTTACTAGATTTACTTGCTCGCATTGCATAATATCATACAACACACATTTCCAACTTATACTGACACCCCCTACGCTTCATCTCACCATACCTCGCACACACACACACCCAAACACACAAACACACACACACACACACAAAATATAATAATTTACGTCACGCCATTCACATTCACGTTGACACGATCTGCATAAAATGCTCCACGTTTGAGGACTGACTCCGAAGCCCTGGCTTAGTTTGGGTGTCAGTTTCAGTACCTTATGTAATCATTATATGAATATTGTAGCTATGTACCAAATTCTTGTGAATGCTTTTTGTGTAACAATAATAATAATACTTTTTACTATACGGGTGTGAAATTCCCTAAGTATTGGTATATTCACAAGAAATGCCTTTAAAGGAACATTCTATAATCGACTAACTTAACAATTGATGGTTCCATTTAGTTCCCTAGCAGTCAAGGAGGCCTTCATGACAATTAGTGAAGGCACCTGAAATATGTTTTTGCCAGCTGTCGACACATCACATAGTAAGTTATATTTAACCGCATATTTATAGAAACAGAGAGAGAAGATTGCCCTTTTTTTTTCGACAAATAATGTAAGCAAATCAAATGTCAATTTTTGAACAAATGCCTAGCAAGCAAAACTTTTCCCTACGTAATAGTAGGTAACTCAACATGACATTACGCCGAAAAGAACCAAGGACACAAAGTAATAACTTAAATAAAATTAAGCTGTCATTTCAAGTTAATAGCTTACATAAAAGTTAGGTCTTACTTTATTGAATGTTTTTATTTTATGACAATCGGGCTACATGAGACAATAACCTAACCTTAACCTTTTTATCTTTTTTAATGATGAAACCAAATCTTCTTTTATCGTTATCTTTATTTCGTCTGAAAATCCTCTTCAGACGAAATAAAGATAAATTTTAATTATTCCAATCCTATCTAAATATTATAAATGCGAAAGTGAGTTTGTTTATTTGCTTGGTACGCATTCACACTAAAACGGCTGACTGGATTTGTATGAAATTGGGCACATGGGTATACCGTGTATGGATCGCCCGGAGGACACGGTGGAGCATACGGTGGAGGTCTGCCCGGCTTGGGCAGAGCACCGCCGTGTCCTCGTGGAGGCGATCGGCGGCAGAGACCTCTCGCGTCCGGCCCTGGTTCAGGCCATGGTACGGAGCGAGAGGGCATGGCCAGCCGTCACCTCCTTCTGCGAAGCAGTAATGCTCGCGAAGGAGGAGGCGGGACGGTTGAGGGAAAGGCAAGTTTCGCGCCCTCTCGCCCCTAGCCGCCGCAGGAGACGTCCAGGGCGTCGGGAATCCCGGGCGGATTTCCGGCCACCGTAGGCGCGGGCTTGCGGACGGTGAGCAATGGGTAGCTCACCGTCCGGTAAGGACCAGGTCCGGGCGCGTTGTATTCCACGCGCGCCTCAAAGAGATGTCGTCAGCACATATAGTAGGGGTCCACTAGGGCCGATGCCTACCGGGGTCGCGGGAAGGTGCTTATGGGTCACCGAGGCCCCCGCAACACAGGCAACAGGAAGGAATACGGGTGGGTTTTAGTCAGTAAGAGTCTGACACACCCTCCCGCTCCATCCAGAGTGGGAGAAGTTATTTGATGATTTCCCACCCTCAAAAAAAAAAAAAAATGGGTAGACCTGGGTTAGGATATACGATAATTTTTATCCCGATATCCGCCGGGATCGAGACATGCGGGTAAAACAGCGGGGCGCAGCTAGTGTTCCTTTCAAGTGGTTTCACTGTCATTGACAAATATAACTCCATATTTATTTGCCTATTTAGGATGAAAGAAGTGTGTAGGTATCCTTTTTCATGTCACAATGTATTCATTTACCATATCACAATGTATTCATTTACCATGTCAGAATGTATTCATTTATCATATCACAATGTATTAATTTACCATGTTACAATGTATTCATTTACTATGTATATGACGATAGTTTAATTCACCAAAGCATAAAGGAAATTAAAAATTAACAAACTCTCATTCAAGTAAATGGTTATGCTTATAAATATTTTTAAACGACTGCCCAAAAAAGAGTGCACTACACTAGTCATGTTTTCAGGGTTCATGTATATATGTTTGTATGTGAGTTTCTTTATTCCACCATAAGTTTTAAATACCTGAACATATTTGGATGTATATTTGGGGTTTCGTTAGAAATGACTATATGGTTTAAATCATTATGGCGGCAGTATGGCTACATTATTAAATGTGAAAAAAATAATTTTCTTCTGTTGTTCCAATATGGGTATGAAATTAAAGGCTTTGGTAGGCAAATTCCTAAACTATATAATTTATTCGCATATATTTTACATAGGTAGGGTATACATGCAAAACAAACATTTCATCTTTGGCTGCATACGATTTAATCAGACCTTAGTAAGACTGCGAATCCTCGTCCTCGTCCATCGCATCCAAGCCTTGCCTCGCTGTGAGAGTAAACCACCTTTAGTGCTTAAAAATTAAAGCCACCTAGTAAGAGCATGTACAAAATAAAAATAAACAATTAAAAATCACGACTGCCCTGCTAGAAACGAATTAAAAAGCAAAAAGCAAGTTGTTTTAGTTAATCTATTTATACAAAGCGAATGATAACTCATTTACTCGGTGACTGAACAGATAAATAAAATTTTCATTGTAGTCTTTTGTTAGCAGGGCAGTCATGTTTTTTTATTTATTCGTTTTCTTAAATGAGTCTAGTTAAATCCTTTAAAAATAAATACATGTATGGTTTAATAATGCAGCTGTTGCAACTGGTTTAATAATTCAAACTTACGTTCAGTCAATAGTTATTCCCGCCATTCTCATTCAATTGAGACCGAAAAAACAGTGATTAATTGGTCAACGGATCAGACCCCAGCAACCTTTCGATAAATACAGTCCCCACCCTTCTCATCTATAGTCCAGCACAAGGACACGTCCTAATTAATTTTCTTCGTAACTGATTACCGTACACTACATTTGAAGTCGTTCATCAATATAAAATTGATAGAATCGTAAACTGCTTCCTTGTATGTAATTAGGTATAGGTGCCTAGATGTTACATGTTAGCCAGGAGCCCCTCACGGCAACACAAGACCTCTATTTAACTCATCTATTTGACTATTTAAACTGATCTATTTGCCGTTCGTGGTGATTGAAGATATATTTAAAAGTAATTTTTGGGTTTGAAAAGTTTTCCTGATATTGTTTACCAATATTGTAACAATACGTCCAATTCAAATAAATCATACATATACACATACACACAAACATACATATATTGATACACATAGATAATATATGATTTAACTACTCTGACTAATTTCTCATAACAAATTGATCTACGTAAACACAGACAATAATAACACATAGTTTACTTTTTTTATATAAGGGACATCTAGCGAAAAGTTATTGAAATACGTAGAACAATCAACAAAACGAACGCAAAGGCTCAATCATCGGTCTGGTCCTAAATCACGCTTAGAAAATTTTCGCACGTAACTATCTGATTGCGAATATCAAACAGGCAGTCTGGAGTCCCTAGACAGGCCTAGGCTATCGTAAATATGTATCTCAGCCTTCAGAGTACCTACATCTACACTCTAGACTGAATACAATTATGGGAGTAAATATTTATTTGAGTTTGTAGTCGGTATCTGTACTAAAACACAAACTAAGATTGGTAGTGCTTAGAGGACGCTTGTGTTTGAGATGTAAGTCCTGTGATGTAATATTAATGTACACCTAGACACATTAAATATCCATATAGAATGGTTAGCTAAAAGCAAATAGGTTGCTTACTTAGGGCTGGGTGTGAACTTATAGGCAAATATGTAGAACAGAATGGTAAGTATGGTACCACAGAAATTCATTAGGTGGATTGAATAAACAAATGCTATCTGATTCCTAATTAGGTGTATCAGCATCGTGGGCCGGCAGACTAGAACCTTGTTGACTTATTAACTGCTACCTATGTATACTAATATAAATATATTAATATTATAAACCCCCTCCTCCCCCTCCTCCTTATATTATTAACATTATAAGGAGGTAACATTTTTGAGTTTGTATGTAGGGGGTAATCTTCGGAACTACTGATCCGATTCCGAAAATTATTTCACTAATGGAGCGGATATATTTTATGTTAAAACAAGAAAATTCATGCGGACAAAGTCGCGGGAACGCACTAGTTACAGCATAATACGAAAACTATTATTTTATGGCCTACGCAAATAATAATTAGGAAGATAGATAGGTACAGATCTGCTGGCTTATAAAATCAAAATCAAAGTCATTCAACTAGGCTAGGAATCAGCACTTTTCGAGCGTCAAAATTACGTAAGTCAGTCCCCCAAAACGCCCACCCTTCACCACTTCCTAGTGCTTTAAAATATGCTTATAAAGTATTGAAACATTTCAAGCCTTTAAATTCGCTCTCAGGCAACAGAAACGACAAATTCCCCAAATGTCCCTTCACAGGACTCAATATGTTGGGACAATTCAAATCAAGTAGACGACCGAATCACATTTCACACATCGCTTACACAATTCAAAAGAGAATTATCATACACTCTGTACAATTCCATACGCTACAAACCTAATGTAGAACTACATTGAATAGACAATGAGCACGGAACAATAACATAGATTGTTCATAAATACAGACAAACTTAAGCTTTCTGTTCATCGACGTACGCAAACATTGTTAGGGTGCTTGTATGAAGAAAAGGGGTAACTTAAACACAGGTACTTACATAGTTGTTTCGGGCTTTATACACAAGGTAAGGGAAGTCTCTAGGACTGAGATTCAGAGACGAAACTTACCTACGCTTCCATCTGTGGAAATGCTGCTTCTTCGGTTATATTTGTATTCAGAGACGTTCGAAGTAGTTACTGCTTAAACTAAGCTAAACGTAAGTATTGTATTTGGACTTAACACTCAAAAAGAAGTCTGAAGTCCGGTGGCAAACTGCAGAAAATTATTCACACACTGCAGTTTAGGCTCACGTGGGCAGTATACGAGTACATAATTATACTGCCCACGTGAGCCTTAAAGTACAGTAATAGACATTTGGTCGGTTTTGAGTTAGATATAATAATTATGTTCCCCATTTAATTAGCTATCAGTAGTTTTTGTTTTTTTATGGCGCTTATAAAATATTTTACTTTATTTTTTTTTGGAAGGAGAAGCAGCAGAAATATCACAGATCTATTAAAATATTCAATGTTTACCAGCTAAACCGCAGTAAAATTATTGCACAAGATTGTTCTGTTTCCTAACTAAACTGGAGTATTTTATCATATTTTGTGACATTTAAAATGGTAGTTTTTTCTAGAAGATTAAAGAAAAACTTATTAAAGTCCAGTATTATTCGACGCTATACAAATTGATTATACTGCAGTTGAAATTAAAATGCAGTATTAACATAACATACCGCACATTAAATTTTGGGAGATTTTGTAATTTCTTGTGAAAAACTAAAATACATGTGATGTGGTATTTAATAACTTTATAGTATTTAATTTACAGTGTTTATAAATTTTACTGCATATTAGTTAGTCTACTCCATCCAATTCATACTACCTAAAATACATAAAGTCAAGTACTATTCACTAAAAAATTTAAAAAAGCACGGAACATTTACGAAACAGACGCAAAAGAACAATGCCGAGATAAAATTCACGAGTCTGTAGATTTACTTCTGCAAATCACACAACGAAACAACAGTACCATTATCGGTAACATTATCTCCTTCTGAAGATAATGTTACCTGAATAGACAGTTTTAAATCTACTGTATTTTGCCCAAGACTAGTGGTGTACAATGAAACTTTTGTACCATAGGGGAAACTTAAAGACGGTAGCATATTTGCGGCAGTTTGGCATGAAAGGTTCTCTGGTTTGAAGTAGCAAGACATTGTGAGTACTTTTAGGGCATTCTAGCAACTGCTTATCTCAAAATAAAAATTGTTGCTTGCTGACATTTTGAATTCAAATTATAAATAGTTCTGACATCAACACACGGATTGTGCTTTAATATTTCGAACCAAGGCACATGTTCATATCAGCCGATTCTTTTCTTTGTGGAAGAATTTTTGCGAAAGAAAGGGTAGGTTTATGCCTTTAGGGATTTCGTCAACGCAGTTACGGAGTTACTCAAGTCGGGGAAGTTAGTATCTAAAAAGATGGAGGTTACAGATTTCTACAACTTCAAATCACACGTCACACAAAACAAAATGAAGGATAACGAGGGGAACAGGGTTTACTTTAGATACATAGTTGAAGTTTTAGTCCAAAGAGGAAAGCACTGCCTTTTTAAAGGATTTTAACAAAACTCACTATAAGCAGATGTTTTGCTTAAATCAAAAACCTTTCCAATCTTTACTCAAAAAACGGGCCTTAAAGGTATCGACTGTCATTGTTTATGATGAGAAAATAAGTTATTTAAATTTGTATTGGAATTTGAGACTGGAAGCCGACCCCAACACAAAAACCGAACCCAAACTAACAAACGGATTGACATACAGTTCTCAACAATGGACGAAGTGATTTACGAGGTTTAAGTGTATAATTCATTGTTGTGTAATTTGGCTGAAATATGGCAATGATGGCATGGAATTGAGCAGTGATGGCCAAGTGGTAACGGCCGTGACTTACGAGCTGTACGTCGTAGGTTCGAGCCCAGACAGGTGCTTTACTTTGTGTAAATTATTTCATCTTCACTGCTCTCAAAACGGTGAAGGAAAACATCGTGAGGAAACCGGCATGTCCTAGAACCAAAAATTCGAAGATATGTGATATCTACCAACTTGCACTGAGCCCGCGTGGTGGATTACGGCCCACTCCCTCTCACAGAGAGTAGGCCTGTGTCCCAGCCTCCTCTTTTGAGTTCCGTTATCCGAAATTAAGGTTATTTTTCACTTTGTAGTGGTTTTTGGAAGTCAGTTGTTTTTTTTTTTGTGTGTAAAGTTTCTTTTATTTTTTCTATTCACGCTCATCCGCTTAAAGAGGCATGAGGAACAGGGTGTAAAGTTCACTCATCCTCCATAGAAAAGGGAGGATCCTCTGACCAGACGGGTATCATGTCTGGTGGGCAACTGCCCAACGGTTGATGTCGGGATGTTGTATATATGCAGTTGCACGGTAAACTCAGCTTGCGCGATGCAGGATTTTGCGTGACGTCAGTGTGGTACGTAATTCACATGTGGCGATATAGATGGCCCCCACACGCTCATTCACAAATTACGTTCATTTGCTACCCTAAAAGAGTTCAGATTATACAGTTCTATGCCATCAATTTTTAAACTGAAATCTAAACAAGACTTCATGTATGAGCGATGAGCCACTGTAAGTATTAAGTAGATAAGTAAGTACTTACATTATGGAATACTTAAGGCGCTGACAAGAGGCAAATGACCAAAGTAAGCTTGTGTTAAGAAAAAAAAAAAAATGCCAAATCTGTATAGTTTGTGGTGGCAGAAACAATATATTTTAATTTTGAACATATTTCCCAGAACTTGGTTGTTACCAAAACACGTTTTGAAAAAAAATCTCGGTACAAACTAACGTTAAAACTAACCCTGAGTTCGAATCCAAAATATCTGTATTAAATATCAACATACGTTACGTATTTAATTAATAACAAAAACTTCTTATTTGAATGCAAAACTTGGTTGTTTTTTTTCGAAGTCTCAACTCAATTTTGAGCAAATAGATAATTGCTTCATATTTTGCAATAGATTACAAGCGTTGTGTCATTGCGCTTTCCTTTCCTTTCTATGCATTCTGACAGTGACTGCGGTTTGGGTTTTGTCAGCGTCTTAACAATAAAACAATTTAGGTAATTATTGCGCTAAATTAGTCTGACAACGTTTACTCTCACCGCAACTACTTATGGGTTAATATTTTATATAGCTCTCAAGATTATTCTTCGAAATTCGATTCGGAAACCGCTTTTAACGTGTCTGGAACTTACGTTGAACAAAAAAAAGTTGCTGAGCTATTTATGTCTATGTATGTTGGAACAATGAGAGCTCAGGACCTACCCCGTAGGTACCTACTTCTTTATTATTTCGTAAGTCTTCCGTAGGTACTACTTACAGGAAAAAATATATTCTGTTCATTGATAGGTAATGAAAGTAAATGAAATGAACTTTATTTCTGTAAAAAGATATTTTATGGCACTTTTATACGTCATTTTTTTGGTTTCTGACTACTGACTTCTGACATACAAGTACACCTAGTTCAGGGGTCAGAAGCTTCAAACAAGTTTCTGTAACCTATTATGTCAATAAAGAATTATTAGTATTATTTCCTAGCTGACTGATTGATCCCTGAAAAGAATTGCCGGAAAAACTCGAAGTCATGATCTCTTTTAAAGTCCAAACATTATACGAGTATTATTAAAATGTTATATGAGTCTAACAATGACGTATGTTAATTATTATGGTATGTCCATATGTGTTAAAATTGAATAAAAGATATGGCAAGACTTTCAGTACTCTAGGGATTTCAGAAAATAATTTACTCGTGAAGTTCTTTAAAACGACAGATACGAATTTATAAAAATATATTTAACTTTAAATCTCAAAACCACTTCCTGTGATTATCATACCAGTATAAAATACATAATGTTATTCACAGACATAATTTAACAAAAAAACATCTCCAAAAAAAGCTTATCCTCATATTTATTTTATTCATAGTCCGAAGAAGCCGCATTTCGTAGAATCATGTTACTGAAATATTACACGGCTGTATTGTTTACGGCTAACATAAAAGAATGTGTTTTTATCACACACACAAACCCACGCAAATACCTAAACGTAGATAACTACCGTCATAAGGACGTGAATGTAAAACTGTGTTGCAATACTTTTGGTCAGGCGATATTTTAGATAGACAAACGAATATAGACCCTAAATTAACAAAGAATAAACCTGCATCTTGTATGTGTTGTAAAACCTCCAAATTATCGCAAAACAGGGTGTAGTTTCAGCTCCCCTTATTATGTTCATAGAATTTGTACAAATAAAAATAAAAAGTTGTAATTAAATTAAATGTCAGACAAATAAAACCGGCCAAGTTCGAGTTGGACCACGCACAATGAAGGGTTCCTTAGTTGGGAAGAATTTAACCCAATAACAAATTTAAATTGTAGTTAAAAATCATGTTCTCCCATAGATTCCAAAAGCAAATGTAAGTTGGTCGTCAACTTGTAAAGCCTACTCAGGTGTGAAGTTTTCCTCTTTAGTGTTCCGTAGTAAACAAGGAACCTTTATAGTTTCGCCATGTCCGTCTGTCTGTCTATCTGTTCCCGCTGTAGCTCAGAGACGCTTAGTACTAGAAAGATGTAATTTGGCATTTTTATACATATTAATCACGCCGACAAAGTGCTGAAATAAAATCTTGAAACAACATTTTTTTAGGGTATCTTCCTTGCACGTAATAAAATTGTGGCGATGATATTTTTGTTTCTCGTCTACCCCATGGTGTCGTTGGATAGGCCGTTCAAAAATATTGCGGGTCTGTGAACACCACTTTTCGATTCAAGGATTGGCTTGAGTAATATTAAGCATTAAAGTGCTAATTTTTGTTAAAGTTAAGTGTGTGTACCACCCTACGCCCTGCCAGCTAAATGGTTATTTACAGAGATGTGCACAAAAATCATGGCAGTAGTAAATATAATGAAATTTAAAAGGAAAACTATCACAGCTAAGTATTACAAGTTAACGAGTAAAAGTAAACCAACTTAAATTTGCAGTTGGAGAATTGGCCATGGCATAAATATCGATGTATGGGAGAACATGTTTTTCAACTACAATGTTGAGTTTGTTTTTGGGATAAATTCATCCCAACTTCCGAACTATGGACCCATAATTGTGTGTGGCTCGACATGCACTTGGCCGGTTTTTTACTTCATTATTATAATGCTACTGCCGTGATTTTTTCACACATCCAAAAACAACCATTTAGCTGGCAGCGGGGACCCTAACAAAAAATTGCACCTTAAAGCTTAATATTTCCTGCCGGGGTCGCGGGAAGGCCTGCCGGGGTCGCGGGAAGGTACTTATGGGTCACCGAGGCCCCCGCAACACAGGCAATAGGAAGGAATACGGGTGGGTTTTAGTCAGTAAGAGTCTGACACACCCTCCCGCTCCGCCCAGAGCGGGAGAAGTTATTTGATGATTTCCCACCCTCAAAAAAAAAAAAGCTTAATATTTTGCAAACGGATCCCTGAATCAACACGTGTTTGAACACACTCGCGATATTTTTAAACGACCTTTCTAACGATACCACACAATGGCATAGACGAGGAAAAAAAACATACCCACTTTACATGGAGGAGCAGTACTCAAAAAAAAAAGTATGATTACGTTTACCACTTTGTGATTAACCCATGCCAAATTACAGCAGCAGACAGACAAACAGATAGACAGACAGGCAGACGGACATAGTGAAACTATAAGGGTTGTTGACTACAGAACCTTAAATATTTTATAATTCGCTGTTCTAATAATTCAAACGAGACACGATACGTCTAAAAACCAGCAGGTCAGAATACAAACTATCACACAAAGATATTCGAAAATCAAAATTCCAGAATTTCTGTATAAGTTTCCAACAATACGACTCAAAAGGTTTGATCCAAACTGTCATCACTTCGGTAGGGTCAAATCGGTAATTCGATTTGACCCTACCGATGTGATGACAGATGAGTGAGTCTTAATTTCCGAAATTGGGATTCCACTTAATGTCGGTCTTTTGTACCCGGTTTAATATGATGGAATCTTCATGAATGCGTCGTCGCGGGTTTGACGTGTCGAGTTTAATTTTAGGTGAAAGAAATTCGAGATGCTGGATTATCTGTGATGTAGGTACATAACATTTTGATGAGTATTCTTCACTTTTATTAAAATACCGGCTAAGTGCGTGTTGGACCACACACAATGGAGGGTTCCGAATTTATCCTAATAACAAACTTAATATTGTGGTTGAAAATCATGTTCCATACATTCCCATACATTCCAAATACAAATGTAAGTTGGTCGTCAACTTGTAAAGCCTACCTACGTGTGAACAATTTTAACATAATAATGTAAGTCTGTACGCACAACTTTACCATATTATTTCGAGACCATAGATTTCTTATAGATTTACCTGTAATTTATAAGTTCTATACTTATAAATTACAGGTAAATCTATAAGAAATCTCCATCTATGTTTTTTTTTTTTTCAAAATTCTAGGCAAGGCAGTTTTGGAGATAAGAGTGGTCAATGGTATATTTTCATCTATTTTCTTTAATAACTTTAAAATGAATTATTTTAAAACTTTATTTGAAATTGTCATAGTAAGCTCTTTCATTTGATATGTCACACGGTGCAGTTTGCAAAACTTTTTTTTAAATTTTCAAATGCGAACGGCCGGCTTGTATGGGACTTTCGTACAGCTAATAATATTTCATGTTTTGGGATATTTTTTTGTTTTAATTGGTAGTTAATACGATATACAAGCCCTTTTTAAATTCTTGGATTTTTAGAATTTGGGACGTAAAAGTTATAACTAGTTTTATTTTTTAAGGTTATGTACTAGTGTACAAATGTAGATTGTTACTTATAGGCACATAAACATTGTTCCGGTAATAAAGTACATGTTCTAGATTGCTTGTCGCTATTTTGTAGTGTTTTACTTACTATCAAGTAGGTAAATTGAGATGAGGATCGTACCTACTCAGCGGAGTGCATTAGGAGATACCTATGCCCAGCAGCTGACTACAACAGTTTGATAATGATGAAGTCCTGATGGGGTTTTGAGTGTAGTTAAATAAAACAATACAGTTAACAGTTTTTTTTTTTTTAAGTACATTTATTTTATTTATAACGAATTAATTAATTATTATTTCATTTATTTTTTGTTGAGGGGCTTGTGGCTAAATAATAACAGCCGCATGGGTCAATCGATCAGGTTAAGCTACGCTTGCCGCGGTTGGTCAGTAGATGGGTGACCATCTTTACATACCAAGACCCCTCCGTGCCTCGGAAAGCACGTCCTTGGTCCCGGCTGTCATTCGTAAATCTTTGACAGTCGTTACGGGTCGTCAGAAGCCCGAAAGTCTGAAAACCAGTCTTACCAAGGGGTATCGTATTACCCAGTAACTGGGTTGTGGAGGTCAAATGCATCCGTTTAGACTGGAAGCCGACCCCAACGTAGTTGGGAAAAGGCTAGGCTGATGATGATGATTTTATTTATAATTAATGAATTGTTAATATTACTTCACCTAAGTAGGGGCAGGTCGGGGAATACCCTCATGGCTAACAAAGCTAAAATAACAACTTATCTGCGTTTAGTTTAAGACTAAATAACGTGTAGGTAGTTATTAAAATCTTTTTTTTTATATTATTAATTAATCCGAACTTACACTTACATGAAAATAAATGGCTTAGTGGTACAAATTCTACAAAAAAACAACAAAAAAAGTAAGCTGTACGAAATCTGCCGTTCACCTTTCCCTCAAAATTGAACCCCATATTATTATTCAAAATTCATTTATTTACGTTACACGTTCGTGTTTGGGTCACAGAAATTCACCGTAGAAATCTTTCTACATAAAAAAGGACCTAGACAAAGATCGTTAGAAACGAAAGACAAGATGACAGATTGTAGAAGGATTTCTACGATGAGATGTCAAAAACTGAGAAACGAAATGTCACTTTGTATAGAAAGAGCCGTGTCTATTCTTCAAAGAAATAGAGAGTGCCATGCTAAGCCTGCAGGTCATACACGCACGCCGGTTGCGAGTACCACGCACCTGACCTTTTTGAAAAACATCATTAATGAGGTCATTATATGTCTTTCTGGGGCATCCCCTCCCGGTATTTCTACTCACATCTGCCTTTTAAGATTACTTAAAACTAATTTCAATCAATCAACGAGTAAAATTCGTTTAAGGTGGATACGCAGCTAATTTTCTTACGTTTTTTGCAACTTGCAGGTCAGTGACAGGTTGTATCTTGATCAAAATTTTATTCGCGATCATAACAGATATGTAGATTACAGAATTAT
This sequence comes from Atethmia centrago, assembly GCA_905333075.3. Taxonomy (NCBI): domain Eukaryota; kingdom Metazoa; phylum Arthropoda; class Insecta; order Lepidoptera; family Noctuidae; genus Atethmia; species Atethmia centrago. The sequence goes on from HG995377.1 coordinate 8,910,901, forward strand.
AATCAATAAAATCATTAATACAGCTCTGTAAGTTAGATTTGTTCCATAAAAACTTTTCCATAAGAGATTTGTTCTTATGAAACAAATCTAACTTACAGGGATGTCTTCTAGGCCCGATGCCTGCCGGGGTCGCGGGATAGTCCGAAAGGGTTACCGAGGCCCCTGGCAACACCGGCAGCGGAAGGAACACGGGTGGATTTTAAGTCAGTAAGAGACACATGTCACACCCTCTCGCTCCGCCCAGAGCGGGAGAAGTTATTTAATAAATTCCCACCCAAAAAAAAAGGAGGGATGTATTAATGATTTTATATTTCTTTATTAAGTGATAATAATAATTGTCTCAAAAGTTTCTAGTATGTCGTATCATACAAATCTTTTTTTTTTACTCTATAAAAACATATTATTAAGAAACAAAACATAATCACTAACAGTTGCCGTTTATTCCAGCGATCCCGCTCAGCGACTTGGTTGTAATGGGGCACACAGCGAGCGGAGTAAAATCCGCTTTATGTCTATCTCTTCTACATGGCTTCCTCTTTCTCATCGGTAAGTACCCCGTGTTGTGTACCGTGTTATTTTGTACATAGCATATGTATTGTTTTAGAAATATTACTCTTTTTAAGCGCTGCCGTCGTTTTGCTAATGGCATGCGGTTGTTTTATTTGAAAGCGAAATAGGTGGGTTATTATTTTTGCTTTATGGTAGGTATTGTATGCCTTTATGGTAGACCGGATACGGGACGAAGTACGCTCGCACTGATTGTGTCACTAAACTTGAAAGGAAGTGTTCAAACTGGCGCGCATAGTCGCACCAATCGGCCCACGCAGTCATGTCACTTGTCCCGCGTGGGTTTCTCCTCAATGTGTCCAGGGCTTCAGTATTGCTACCAAATTGTAACAAGTATTCTTGGTAATGATGGCTATACAATTTTCTCATTTAATCAGAAAATCCTCACCTACACTTTTCATGACCCAAATGCCTTTATAGGTCGAAAATATTATATTATTATTTCTAGAATGTTTTCGACCTATAAAGGCTTTTTGATTAAAATGAAACACTAAATAACTGTTTTACTCAACTTAATGTAATGATATTAAATTGCCGATACAATTTTACTATTAAATACTAAAATTATGTTTGAAGCTATAATTAACCGAACATTCACTAAAGTACCTACTTAAATTAATTAGGCACCTTAAACCGTCACGTAAATCGTACGTAGTTATTACGTAGAGAGAGCGATTTTATGTTAATAATCTATTTTGCACAGAATACATAAACACCTTCAAAAACTTACGCCATTCCCCATAGTCCTTTTACTTCGTACCCGTTCAATTATATACATACACACGCACGCCGGTTGCGAGTAGTACGCACTTAAGCTTTTGAAGAAAATTACCAATAAGGTCATTTATGTCCTTTTAGGGCGTCCCTTACCTCACATCTGCCTTGTAAATGCGTTTTATTAGTCGCCTCTCATTCATCCTCGCAGCATGACCAAACCATATACATAGGTAAGCACAGAAAACATAGTTAGCACTTATCGAAATAACTGTTAGTATGTTGTTACGTACCCTCTCTGTAATTAAATACAAACCTTATGAAGCATAATAATAAAATTACTAGTTTATATAAGTGTTTGGGTACGTCGCGTCGGAAGCGTTGGCATCAATGTTACTGACATGAAGAAATCTTTGAAGGAGCGCTTCTTTGGCCGCCTGAAGTAAGTATTTAATAGTCTTCCAGCAGGCGGAAACAAGATGCGCCCCTTAAACAATTGGGTCATGCCGGTTTTCATGTACTCTTTCGACATAGTCAAATGGACTCACACCAAACTCGACGTCCTGGATAGGAGGGTCTGTATGCTGCTGACTCCAAATCGAATACATCACCCGCGGTCATCGGTAAGGAGACTGTATATCTCGCGGAATGTCGCGGGAATGTATGTATGGTCGCGTTGGACAAGGGCCTCCCCCCGCTCTCCTTGGCTAAAAAGAACTGGCGCAAGCCTGTAGTATTTTTAAGCCGTACGTAGCCTGAGTGTGTTTCATAGACCTTTTTGGGGAAACCGAAGGTTTTGTCTGTTCAATTACAGACGAAGTTATGATAACGAACAAACAATTACCGGAGAGCGGAGATTTATAGAGTAAGACGGCTCGGGTGACATCTGTCGTGCATGCCACGCCATGCCACCGCCCGCGGTAATGAATCAGACACATACCTAATCTCTGGGTGTTCTCGTCTAACTAACGAAGAGTCCATCAAAAACTTGCTCTGATTACAGTCTTGTGGAATGGGAAGTGCAGTACTACAGGTATGTGCCCGACTCAGTTCTCGAAAATAGAAATATCACATTGTAATGCGATCGATCCATTATCACTGACAAGACTATTGTTACCAATAAGCCAGATATAGTGGTGGTGGATCGAGTAGAGTGGTGCGCAATGATTGTTGACATAACGGGCTCGCAAAACAAGAGGTATGATGCCTGGGTAAAAAAAAGAAATCCTATTTAGTCCGTCAGCCAGATAATAAAAAGAATATTGGACACGTATTTTTTGTTTTATCATATTAATAAAAATGACTTAGATAAAACGCTTCAAAGTTGGGGAGTAGGGGCTCGCTACGTCACTACGTCACAATTCATAATAAAATCTAGCAAGGCGTGACGTCGTGTCACACTAACTCAATGTATCGCCGTAATCTTTTGATTACGTAAAAAAGAAAAATACGTGTCCAATATTTTTTAACAATCTTGGTACCTGACGGGCAAAAAAAATTGACATCATCCCTATTATCTCGACTTGGCACGCGAGGTTGTCAACCCTCGCGAGCCAAGTCTAGTTAAAAAATATTGGACGAGTTTTTTCTTTTTTTTTGTGTTATGTGAATGTGGACTCAGCGATCATTGTGCTGATACTCGTAACAGCCAATGGCTTAATAGCCAAGAGCCTAAACCAACACTTGAGGTGGCTCTCGTTGGGCAGCTGAATTAAGGGCTTGAATTTGGGCGTGATTTAGAAATGGCTCGCATTGTTAGGAGGTTCCTCTCTCTGAAGCCCTGATCGCAGGTAGCTTGGACTCTGTTTCGGATACCAGTGGGCAACAATTTTTTTTATATTTTTGTATTCTAATTCTAAATGTAATTGTTCAGTACATTAATTAAATAAAGGAGAAAATAACTAATTAAAATATCTGCAGAAATACGTTTCATTTAAATTTTTCGCTATTGCAGTCGTTAGTCTCATCTAAGCTTTGAAGCCTACGGTTTATTGAGGCAATACTAGCGAACATTAATTGGATCCGACTTAAGTAACTTTTAGAGATAAGTAATGACTTTCTGAACTAGCTGTAGCAAACTGCAGTTCAGTTCAGTAGTAAGTAGATAGGTAGATTCATTCTGTAAGAAATTATATTTTTGAAGCGTTGTGAATATAAAAACTTATATTTTTTTGCGATAAATCACGATCACATAATAGGGATGACTTTAATTTTGTTTGTCCGTCTGATAGGTTATTAAAAAATATTGGACAGGTATTCTTTCTCTGTTTTTACGTAATCATAACATTACGGCGATACATTGAGTTAAAATGTGGCATGACGTCACGCCTTGCTAGATTTGATACTAAATTGTGACGTACCGAACCCCACTCCCCAACTTTAATGCGTTTTATCTTAGGTAGTATTTTTTTTATTAATATGATAAAACGAAAAATAACTGCCTAATATTTTTATATTGTCTGACGTAATGCCATATTGTTCTTTTTTTTACTCAGGCATCACCCCTATTACTTACAATTTTAACTTGAGCGAAACTAATTATCTCGATAGTTCAAATGACATTGGACATAAAATATTGATTAATAAAATCTAAAATTATTTTTAACTGGCGATGTCACAAATGGAAGGTTAAAACCCAGGTCACAAGAATTCAATTCAGTCAATTCGAGCATGAGCCATCTCCATCACATCATACAAAGATATTCGAAAATCAAAATAAATTTGAAAGCTGAAATCGTTATTATTATTTACCAAGGGCGACAAAAAATAATAACGACTTCAGTTTTCAAATTTATTTTGATTTTCGAATTTTACTCCACCGCTAGTTTACCCCAACAAAAAACAATTGAAATCAATATGTAAAAGGTTAAAACTTAGGTCACAAGCACAGTCAATTCGAGGATGAGGTATCTCCATCACGGTACAGGTACCTTCAGATTTATGGCTGGTATTAGGTCGCACTATGATAGAGAGCGAGCCTAACGTCATTTATCAGACAGTTCCAAACCTCGTCCAAAAATTTTTCAAATAGGTTTTCCTATTCCGGTTTAGGAATTCTAGCTAACGTATTTCTATGCTAAAAGCAAATCTTCCTAAAGCAGTTGCTTGAATCCTTTACAATTTATTTTTATAAAAAGCTTTGATACCAATTTTATTATTAGACTAGCGGCCCGTCCCGGCTTCGCACGGGTGGACATAAGATTTATTTTTTTATTTTTACGTTTTATTTATATTTTTTTGTTGTTTTATTATTATATTTTAATAAACGCAGTATCATTGAGAGCTTGTGGCTAAGTAATAACAGCCGCACGGGTCGATCGATCAGGTTAAGCTACGCTTGCCGCGGTTGGTCCGTGGATGGGTGACCATCTTTACATACCAAGACCCCTTCGTGCATCGGAAAGCACGTTAAGCCGTTGGTCCCGGCTGTCATTTGTAGATCTTTGACAGTCGTTACGGGTCGTCAGAAGCTCGAAAGTCTGACAACCAGTCTTACCAAGGGGTATCGTGTTACCCAGTAACTGGGTTGTGGAGGTCAGATAGGCAGTCGCTCCATGGAAAATACTGGTAGTCAGCTGTCTCCGGTAAGACTGGAAGCCAACCCTAACTTAGTTGGGAAAAGGCTAGGCAGATGATTATTAACCGCAGTATCACATAATCTATGTATACTTACAATCCGAATTTGTTAATCTTTTTTTATTTAAGGAACTTATTTAATCTTATATTACTAAGTTTTTTATATTTACATTTATACAAAATTTTACATTTTTTTATCAGTTTATTTTTTTTTATATAATAACATTTTTTTATTTATTTTTTTTGTTGTTTTTGTTATAACTTTACTTTTTTTGTTTTTGGTGTGTGTATTTATTTTTAAGAGTTTTTCTAAGTCATTGTAATTTTTACATTTCTGTATTTACATTTTTATTTTAAAGCTTTATTTAATTATATTGGTTGTTACTTTTATTTTACAAAACTTTTACCTTAAAGCTTCACTGTGTATGATGTTGGCAGTGGTATTTGTAGGTGATAACAAAACATATTGATTTTCAGGAGATCCTACTCGAGAAAGGGCAACATATAATTGCCCATGAGAGAAGCACTCTTTTCTTAGGTCGATGCCAACAATCGAAAAAGTTTGTCTCTGTGATTTATTTATCGTAAGGGCAAGCGATATCTTCAGAGGAAACTTTAACCTTTTAAAATTTAGAGGATATAGGGAAATCCGTCGGAATCATCGGGATTCGCGGAATGTGAGCGAGCTGTCCGGTCGCGGTCCCAGTGATAATTGTTGCTACAATAACATTGTCTCGTGATTCCTTTATCAAAAATCTTGTGCCATTACGCATACTAGGAGGGTTTAAATTTCTCAAAAGCATAATGGGAGTACCTCCTTTTAATTTTAGTTTTTGGCGTGGCAAGACGACAGGAGTGAGGGAATTAAACCTTTCTTGTGGACCGTTGTTAACGACTGTTGTCTTACTCTTTGTGCGATAAGTCGTAGCGAGCGTTCGGCGCTAGGTTCCCGGGCACGCGTTCCGAGTTCCTAACTCTATTATCAGCAAGGCACTGCGAGCGTTCGGCACTCGATTGTGGTTCGTATAGTTGGATAGATCTGGCATTTTGTTTTGCAAGGCGAAGTGACCGTTCTGCGCCAGATTCTTTTGCCCGTGCTTGCGATTTTGTAGCTCTATTTTCTGCAAGTCGTTGCGAGCGTTCAGCACTCGATTGTCGTTTGTGTAGTTGTGATGATCGGGCATTTTGTGCTGAAAGACGTAGCGAACGTTCGTCGCTAGATTGATCGCGCGTGCTTGTGGCATTCTGTCACTATTTTGTGCAAGGCGTTGCAAACGTTCACGTTCGGCGCTAGGTTCCCTTGTATGTATTCGTGAGATTCGTTCACTATTATCAACAAGGCGTAGCGAACGTTCGGTGCTAGATTCTGTGGTCCGCGATTGCGACGCATACGCTCTCTGATTGGCAAGACGATCTGAATTTTCAGAAGATGATTCTCCAATTCGTCGTATTTTTGCTAATCTCGCTTGGGAGCAGCTTTTAGATAGTTGAGACATGGTCTAATTTTGTTCGGTATTTCTATCAACTTTTAAAATGTAAAAAGTAGTTATTGTGACATAACGATAATAGTTAGACATATAGTATCGTGAAGTGTTTTTGTAGTTATAGATATGTTCTTAAATATTGTAAAACATACTTTTGTTCTATCATCAATAGTTTCCGCAGTGCATGCGACGAAAGATGTTTTATGGCATTTTTTTTACACCTTGGGTTACATTACTAAAGTTTAAGGATCCCTAATCTTTTCTAGCAATAAATATAGCCTATGTTACTCAAGGTGAATGTAGCTTTCTAACGGTGAAAGAATTTTTTAAATCAGCGCAGCAGTTTTTGAGTTTATTCGTTACAAACATACCACACACAAAAATACAAATCTTTCCTCTTTATAATATTAGTGTAGATACCCATCTTTCTGCCTAGCCTGGTCCCATTATTTGGGATTTGCTCTTCTTATCATTCTTCGCCAGATATAACGTGTCTGTACTGTGTCTTTGAGAAATCTAGGTGTGCTGCCTTCAGATCTTTGTTAACCACAGATCAGCAAAAAACAATAGTAGTCCCACGTACCCCGAGTTTTTCGGAGTTCCGCATAATATCCTTGGTACAATCGTCATGGTGACGAAAACATGAAAAAAAAAACTAAAATACGGTAACTCTTAATTTATTTTATTTCGATAAAATTTGAAAAACAATATTTTACAGAACGTTATGGAAATATCAATCTTATAGGCAACGCGATACAGCATTAAATTGAATGCATTTATTACAGCGTCATCTAGCGGCGGGTAGCGTAACTTGTTCATTACTCTATTCCGTGTGCGCTCTAAACGGAGAAGGTAATAAATACTTAAAAAGAGCAGATGTTAAACAACTCTATCGTCATATAAATGTGGCATATAAGTGACGCCTGACATATTTCCTACTTTTATTCAATATTATATTAACTATCACACCAGGAATTTCTTAGTGTTACGACATACAATTAACCTGTGTAAGTGTGAGTTTGGCTACATTGGTTCCGATACTAATGAAGCACTATGCGATTTCTACTGTTTTTTCAGTTGTGTTTTTGACGATGTACGACGGATATTCAAGACAAAAATACACAAAACATAAACAAAACCTAAGTATGAAAGTACCAAGTCCTGGTTAAGTTCAATCTGAAGTTGTCTGAATTTCATAGAATAGTCAAAAACAAAGACAAGTTCAAATTGCATTACTGTTCAAATAAGTTTCGCAGGATGCATTTAAATGGACAGTCGAATGAGAAATAGGTACTCTATTTATATATAGATTTATTGCCTGTAATGCCTCCCTTTTCCACACACGTCGGTCCTCTGCCTTAAAAGAAGGAATCATTTATTTAAAAAACCTTTCACTGGGCTCACATTAATTGTGTTTAAAGAGCGCATTTACAATGACGTCAATATAACTCTTATCGCATTGTTATAAAGTATAAATTAGAATGATAGCCGTGAGTTTGATAAAACTCCCGGCAATCATAGTAATTCATACTTTGAATTACCAATGCCTGATCCTGGTTTTAAATCGATCGTGAATGTCCTACCTTAGGCTGGATATATACACCATACCGGCTTGATATATATCAAAAATATAGGCCGAAGTATGTGTATTTATGTTTTTAATATCATGGTATATACCATGATATATAATCCCCTATTTGCCTGTAACGACAATCACGACGAGAGTAGGTAACCCATTTTCAGTCAAAAACCGCACGGTGAGATTATGCTAATCATTAGGATTACCTCGACCTCACTCCTGATGCTATTTCCATCCTTTTCATTTAAGCCCTTCCGGGCTGACGGAGTTATTTTTAGGCTTACATACACACACCAATCCGTAGTGTATTAAATAATGTGAGGCTTCTTCAAGTATTCTATTCCCATTGAAATAATGAATTGAATCGAATTGAATTGATGCATCAGGCGGTCTTTTCTATAAAAATGTCACCATCAAAACTTAGGTGAAGTGAGCTTGCAGTGATCTGTCAATAGTCAATGCTAAGGAGCATCAGGTGGAATGACAGTTCAGATCCTGAGTAGATCTTTTGATGTAAACAATAAAAAAATAAAAGGACACGAGCGTGGCGATGGCTGCGATAGTCCATATGTCACAGCCATCGCTACGCTCGTGTCCATTTTATTTTTTATTTTTTGACAGATGGACAGATGGACTGGACGAAATTGTAAGGGTTCCATCGTTTCCATTTGATTACGGAATGGGAAGGACAGGCGGATAGGATGAAATTATGTAGGTAGGTATGTAAGGGTTACATTTTTTTTCCATTTGGATATGGAACCTTAAAAATGAACATAAAAATGTTCTAAAAAATTGGAACCCGTCTCACCTACTTCTCATCCCAGTCCTAAATATAAAGAAAAAGTATTGGGTCACTGAAAATATTGTCAGTTGTCATCGATCACTTTGTATGTACCTACCGAATGTAGTACGGTAATATACCTACGCTACGATTTAAAACCTTGGACAGGACATAACGTGGATATAACGTGCTGGTACATAGTATTGATGGTACATTAAACTGGAATTACTGAATGTAATGAGCGATACGTACAGACATTTTTCGAGGAATGGCTTAGGAAGTGTGTTTGTGTGTGATTTGTCACTTTCTGTTTTGTTTAATGAAACGCCAAAGTTACAGGGACAAAGATTACTTCCAGTATTGGCAATTAAATTAAATATTTAGTGATGAAGTCCATAATGCAAATCTTCATTCACCTAAAGTGGAATCCAATAGTTCACCAGCACAGTCATAATAAAGACAAAATGTATTTATCTTTATTAGGAACTAGCCACGGCCCGTGGTTTCACCGCATAAGTCTCGATCCCATGAGAATACAAAAAAGTATCCTATGCGAGAATATAAAAAAAGTATTATAATCCAGATGTTTATCAATGTTCCAAATTTCATCAAAATCCGTTTAGCCGTTTTAGCGTGAAAGCGTAACAAACACATTCATCATCTGCCTAGCCTTTCCCAACTATGTTGGGGTCGGCTTCCAGTCTAACCGGATACAGCTGAATACCAGTATTTTACATGGAGCGACTGCCTATCTGACCTCCACAACCCAGTTACTGGGCAAAACGATACCCCTTGGTAAGACTGGTTGTCAGACTTTCGGGCTTCTGACGACCCGTAACGACTGTCAAAGATCTACAAATGACAGCCGGGACCAACGGCTTAACGTGCTTTCCGATGCACGAAGAGGTCTTGGTATGTAAAGATGGTCACCCATCCACGGACCAACTGCGGCAAGCGTAGCTTAACCTGATCGATCGACGCGTGCGGCTGTTATTACTTAGCCACAAGCCCCCATAACAAACACATTATACGTATATAATATATTACAGAACATAATATCCTTTACAACTTGACTCGACTTTATCGTATTGGAGGTCAAATCACCAAAAACGTTTTGTAGTTAACATTTATAGGTTCATATCAAAATGCAAGATCTACATAACTCCCTTTCATTCGCGCCACAAAACATTTTACACCAACCCATTCCCATAAGTCATACAAAACTATCGCATTCGAGTCAAACAGATCCCATCTCTATAACAGAAACGGACAATAAAAAAAACAAGGATTATTAACTATTAACAGCGAGCAATAAAGAACGATGTCGTTGCCAAATACCCACTGATACAAGGCACTGAATGATATCTGCTCGTAAATCATAGAGCGCCTGTTTTGTGAGCCCCGCGTTGTATTTATTCCCTTTCGGTTGGCTGGCTCTGAATGGAAACTGAATGTTATAGAGATATGTTCTTGCAGTTCTGTCTAAGATGTAGGGATGGGAACGATGTTATGAGGTCGTGTTTGTGTGGTTTTCTATTGTCAGTTTGGGTGTACAATTTGTAAATAGGTCATTTCAACAACATAATAAAAATTGTTACATAAAAGACTACATTATCAGATTAATAGATGAATATCTTCAAGGTCTATTTAACAGTTAGTCCGTACGCTCCCTGATTGGCTACTTTTCATCACGGTATGATAAATAGAGGTAGTTACAATTCTAATACCTACGTTACGTGCAAGTTTGTTCCTTTAAACTCAAACTTAAAGCATTTATTTCAATTAAACCATTTACAGGCACTTTTGAATAGTCATGGAGTCGATCAGTTAGAAATATGAAGCTACTCGTAGTTGCCCATTCCAAAGCGTGATAGGTACCCATGGAGAAGAACGAGCAAGAAACTCCATGGGCACTCTTTTAAATTATATTGTTACATAAATATTAGTATACATAATGTTGAATTTATAACTAAATGTAAGGACGATGTAAAAAAAAACGCGTCCATAGTAGCAAAATAAACAAAAAAAAACCATTTTAAAATAAAATAATTACAAATAAGCCGAGGAAGCTAAGAGGTGCCCAGTCCCAACTGACGGCGCCCGTTTACTTCTCTTTTTAAAATAAATAAATTAAATAAAATACCTTTATGTCAGACCTAGTCTAGAGTAGTCCATAAGTTGTTAGTGGTTAGTAACAGATTGTCCTTATATGCTATGTTAGTGTATGGCATCCGCCATACTCGTGCAGTATTTTATACATACTCAACACCCTGTGTGATGATTTTATTTCTGTAAGTAGGTTTGTTGTAAAAACTAGATGAAGTCGGCGTTTCCTATCTGACTACTGTGAGAAGAAAGGCCGAAACAAAGTCAGAGGTTACAGTCTCTTTTGAATTCCAGACATAATCTTGGTCAAATAAGATGTTACATCTGAAAGCTATAAACATTTTTTGGAGAATTGTATTAAAAAAATCTGTGAACGTGTACAGATACGATACGAGGTGTCATGTGACCTGGCGAGCTGCTCTGAAAAAACAAAGCATAGAAATCACCTGGGTATTCTGCAGTTTTAATTTTCAAAGATTTTTCCGCGTTTTTTCGCATCGTGGAAAAAAACTATCTGAGAGAAATTGATTCCACACAGGACTGCAGCTGTTCTTAGGCGCGCTGTTATATTTTTAAGGGCATCATGTTAAAATGTTGTTTTGTTGTTTATACTAATAAATAATAATAAAATACTTGTTTCATCAACCTGCGTTATTACAAAATGACGATGAAAACTACATAAACAATTTCTACCACACGATAAAACAAAAATTAAAAGCAATAAAAATAGACCAGCAAAAATAAAATAAACTAAATTTAAATTGGACACGAACTTCACAGTCAAATTCGCTAACTGGTTCCAACTATAAATCCCGAGCATAGCGGCACTGACTGCAGGGAATATGACAACAAGGGTGGTTTTCACACCCCCATGAAACTAATTTAAAGTTCCACCACTCAGCTAATACTCATAAAACAAATTATAGGGGGTGGATGACATTATCATAAATGGGGACGGAAGTAGTGTTATTTATATCAAACACAATTTGTGACTCAATTTCAAGCCTTCGTTAGAGGCACTCATTCTGCTATTAGGCTTATATGAGGACGTAGGTGTAACACGGAAAGGCTGTTTTAGGACTTTTAATCTCAAATAGCTTAGCAACCTAACCGAAAACTCGATGACAAAGATTATTGCATTATAATAAGTGTAAAATTCAAGGAAAGATATTCAACAGAAAGTTATCATGTGTCGATTTTTTTAACTTTCAATAGTCATTGGGGTCACTTTAAATTGTCTCCAACTGCGCTGTGCAAATACAATGTTTTTTGCAAACAAAAACATAATTGAAACACAAAAGTCAGACGGTTAAATCTGAACCCTGAAACGAACTAGAGCAAAAAAAAAAATAACAACGACATTGAACAATTAGGACGACCCAATTAGGCATCCAGTTACACATAGTTTCATTTTAACGAATACAGCTTGAACTACACACACAACAAAATAATAAAAGATATTATTTTTTTGTGTGACACTAATATTTTGAGGTAAAAATCTTAAGGCCCAATCTTTCTATTTGTAACTGCATTGCTGCTGGAATGAAAAAGGGTAGACCTTTGGTAGACTAGAAAAAAAAAATGTTAGCCGAACTCTGCAGTTAAACTCAAAACATTAATTTTAATAAGATTATAATTATAAACGAAAACATTTTTGAAGGTCGAGAATTGTAAGAAATAAACAAAAAAAGCTTCGTTAAGGAAATATCTTTAGGCAACAAAACGATTAACTTAGGGTAGTTGCTCTATCTATAAAAGATAAAAACCACTCAAGTGCGTATCGGACCTCGCACAATGAAGGTTTTCGCAGTCAGGATAAATTTATCCCAAAAACAAACTTAACATTGTAGTTGATGAGCATGTTCTCCCATAGTTAATAATACGTTAATAGTACGCCACGCTCAATTCTGCAACTGCAAATGCAAGTTTTTAATTGCAAAACAAAATGTTTTATGTGTGTACGAGCATCGCCACATGATATTTATTATTTTAGTTTTTACCTGATCAAGCAGTTGCTAAGTCACCGATTTATGTACATTCGCTGACTAAGCTATTACGCCCGCCACAAGCCACCTACTTTTGGCATTATATAATTCGTTGTTTTATTAAATAAATGGTCAATCATTATCGGACACAAAACAGTGATTTTATTTCCTGTACACATCCCGAGTGATTCATCCACCTACATCCTACATCTCAGTGTGCGGAGCTGCTGCCCGTACATTTATGGTCCTTCGAGCCGGATCGCCACTACTGGAGCAAACAGTCCTGCAAGTCGCACAGGTACGAAGTGTTTCTACTTACGATAGCGAATCGGTTTGACTGGTCTTCCACAAGCGGATCGCCCCAGTCAGATTGAGAAGGCGCACAATATCGTACGGAGAGATTCCTTCGGACCCTGCGATCGCCGTGGGAAACATCAACATTTGGTGGTTCGGGAACTACATACAACAATACAACAGTGAAGTCAACAGAGCTAACGTCCATCCACTACACGCATACATACTCGTGCAACAATTATGGACGCCAGGCAACAAGAACTTCTCAAGCGGCAGGAAATCATCGCAGAGGGCATCCGAAAAATTGGTGTCAACTTAAGAAAAGATGGCCCTGACCGCAAAACCGCCACATACATCCGGGGCAGACTGGATACCCTCCAGGCGCACTGGAACGAATTCGAAATGAATCATGGCGTGCTACAGGGCGCCATAGACCAGACCGACATATACTACACAACAAAAGTATACGACAGGGTCAAGTCGAACTACTCAAACATACAACATAAGCTGCAAACATGGTCAACAACCACTGCGGAACTCGCGAATCGCCCAGAAGAAGAGAACAAGAACACTGGAGTCCTATCGAGATCGGACGAGCTAAAAAATCAACAAGCAACCAACTTTAGAGCCTTCTCACGTTTCGTCAGCAACTTGCGTACTGCTGACATTATTGAGAAATGGGAGATAGAAGACAAGCTTAGGGTCCTCGAATCGCGATGGAGGGCGATTGACGAAGTGCACTGGCAGCTCGACAACGTTCTCGTCGGTAGCGACGTAAACTACGAGCTCGAGTTCTCGCAGTACGAAGAAACATACGAGTGCACAAAGCGAGGTCTCAACCGCAAACTCAACCACGCTGTCCAACAACGGGATAGTGCGCCAAGGATCGAAATACCGATATTCTCTGGAAACTACACACAATGGCCGACATTCCTCGATCTATACATCGCGGCTATCCATAATAACCCTTCCCTCTCGAAGGGGCAGAAGATGCAGCACCTGAAGGGGAAGCTAAAAGGAGAAGCTGAGCGCCTTGTGCAACATCTGTCTGTTTCCGAGAGCAACTACGACTCCTGCTGGGAAATCCTCCACCATAGGTACAATAACTTGCAGATGCTCTTCACCAAGCAAATGCAAGTTTTGATGAGTCAACCTACGATTCAAAATCAAAACGCGTACGAGCTGAAGCGCCTACACGACACCAGTCTCGAAACCGTGCACGCGTTGCGTAACTTGAGCATCGACACGGCAACATGGGACCCGATTTTGGTGCACATTCTGACAGCAAAACTAGACACTCAGACCTACGCTGACTACATGGAGGCGAGGAAAAATCCAAGAGGGCTTCCCGACTTCAAGGAATTCATCCAGTTCATCGAAGGGAAGTTCACGGCGCTGGAGTCAGTAGTGAAGAAAACAAGTAAACCCAACAAACAAACGGATGCCGACGTCACCCCAAATAAAGGGGCCTCGATGACAACAGTACCAAGGGATGCGTACAACAGATACAGACGCTACCCCAAAGCAAACCATACAAGCTCCGACAGAAATTGTCCAGTTTGCAAAACAAGCCACATCTTGCTCTACTGTAAAGAGTTTCAAGAAATGACGCCAGCCATAAAAATTAGGACAATTGAGCAATTGAACATTTGCAAAAACTGCATGTATCCGCACAACGGAAAGAAATGCAACTCGCAGAAAAGATGCAAAGTGTGTAACGGCGCACATCACACCACGCTACATGACCTAGTCCGCGATACTACGTCAGCGACACTGTCGTCAAGCCAAATGGCCGAAGGCGTGACAAACAACAACATGCAGCGAAAAACCAATCACGTGTCAGGAAATTTTAACGAAGTTTTACTGGCTACAGTACAACTTAAAGTAAAGGCTGCAGATGGAACTTACACCGTACTTAGATGCCTTCTAGACCAAGGCTCCCAACTGAACCTTATAACAGAATCGGCTGTGCAACGACTTGGGCTTCCGCGACGCAACCACAACTCAACTGTGTCAGGGATCGGAGCATTTGCCAGCCAGAGCAACGGGACCGTTCAGTTGGACTGTAAGTCCCTTTACGGAGATTACGAGTTTTCAACCCCGGCATTAGTAATGGCTAAACTACTCAACAACCTGCCTAACTACTCCTTCGAAAAACAAGATTGGCCTCACATAGAAAACATTAACCTGGCCGACCCACAATTCAACTTATCAAGGCCGATTGACATTCTACTTGATGCTGGGGTATATGGCGACATAGTCATGAGCAACATTACTCGAGGAAACATATACGCACCAATAGCACAACAAACAAAGCTCGGCTGGGTATTAGTTGGAAATACGAATACTTTCAACTGTCATGTCGTGGTGGACACTAGCGATATCTCTCGTTTCTGGGAAATTGAAGAGATAATATCAGACGACCAGTCTACGACTGTCGATGAGGAGTACTGCGAGAGGCTGTACGCTGATACAACAAAAAGACAAGAAGATGGGCGGTATGAAGTGAGAATCCCCATGAAGACCAATTTCGAGCAATATTTAGGACGATCAAAGCCACAAGCAGTCGCGCAATTCAAGCAATTGGAAAAACGTTTGACAAGAGACGAAACCCTCGCTTCAAGCTACAAGGCTTTCATCGGCGAATACAAAGCTCTAGGACATATGAAAAGGTGCACAGAGCCGGACACGCCAAGCTGTTTCCTACCCCATCATGGAGTAATGAGACCCGATTCAACGACAACCAAACTCCGAGTGGTTTTCAATGCATCAGCAACCACTAGCTCGGGACACAGTTTAAACCAACTGATGGAATGCGGGCCTAACTTACAACAAGACTTACAAGCTATTATTCTACGATGGAGGGCATTTGAATACGTGTACACAGCGGATATTGAGAAATTCTACCGACAAATACGTATTCAGGAAAAAGACCAACACTTACAAAAAATAGTGTGGAGGGATTCAGTCACAGAGCCGTTACAAGAGTTACAACTGACTACAGTAACATATGGTACCAAGTCCGCTCCCTTCCTGGCAATGCGCACCATAAGGCAACTGGTAAAGGATGACGGCGCACAGTACCCCTTGGCGGCGGCTATTCTGTCCAATCAGCTATACATGGACGACTTAATAGGCGGGAGTCACGACTTCATAACAGCACAGAAAGCTCGAAGTCAACTTATAACAGTGCTGAAGGGCGGTGGATTCAACTTACGAAAGTGGGCTAGCAACGAAACGCGCCTACTTGAAGGCTTATCCGATGAATTGATAAGCCAAAAAATGTTCGACTTCAAGGAGGCAGACACCAACAAAACGCTAGGCATCACTTGGAACCCGCGCACGGATCAGTTTACCTACAAACAAATACCACTCTGCAACAAACGTGATGTCGACACAAAACGCACACTACTGTCGGATATATCAAAACTGTATGACCCACTTGGTTGGCTATCACCGGTAACAGTGAAAGCCAAGCTAATTTTTCAACATGCTTGGTCAACTACAACGAGCTGGGATGATAAACTCCCACTAAAGATACAGCAAGAATGGGAGCAATTCCGCAATCAGCTCGCACACATACACGACATAACCATACCACGCTGGATCGGCGACACCCAACAACCCTTCGAACTTCATGGCTACTGTGATTCATCAGAACGAGCCTATGCATGTGTCATATATTGCAAGACCACTGATAAAGAAGGTAAACAGATGATAAGGCTAGTAGCAGCTAAAACAAAATTAGCCCCACAGAAAAAGCCTATTTCTCTGCCACGACTGGAGTTATGTGGTGCAGTACTACTAGCCCGACTGATCGAAAAAGTAAAAAACTCCATCAACTCGCAGATCCACACCATACATTGCTGGACGGACTCCATGGTGGTGCTTGGCTGGCTACATGGTGATGTGAGCCGTTGGAAGAGTTTCGTAGCCAACAGAGTCACAAAAATTATCCAAATAACACCACCCAACTCCTGGGCCCATGTCAAGTCCGAAGACAATCCTGCGGACTGCGCAAGCAGAGGAATCTCACCATCAGCCTTGATAGCTCACGAACTGTGGTGGAAAGGCCCAACCTGGCTTCAAAACAACAACATACCCAAACAAGGTATTTTTACAACGAACGAAGAGAAAAATAAACGAGGTCAAACCTGCGCAATACAAACAATAGACGCGCCCCTCATCGAGCAACTACTGCAAAAATACAGCACGATGACTTATGCAACCCGAGTCATCAGCTCAGTTAACGACGACCTCATCAACAACACTTCCGAAAAAGGTATGGAATGGCACTTTAACGCACCATCTTGGCCCACAGCGGGAGGACTATGGGAAGCTGCAGTCAAGAGTATGAAACACCACCTAAAACGCGTCCTTGGGGAACAAAGGCTTACGTACGAAGAGTTTACTACTTTGCTAGTACAAATTGAAGCCTGCCTCAACTCAAGGCCACTTGTCGCCCTAACAAACGACCTCGACGACATCGATTACTTGACACCAGGCCACTTTTTAGTCGGTGGACCGGTTCTGGCACCTCCGATGACGTCAGAGAGTGACAACAGCCAGTTAACTTTACGATGGCGCCTGACAGAAAACATGTACAAGGAATTTTGGAAGAAATGGTCCAAAGATTACCTACAAACATTACAATTACGAGGGAAATGGCAAACTCCAACACGCAACATTGCCGTGAATGACGTCGTCCTTGTAAAGGAAGAACAAATAGCCCCAGCCCGATGGTTATTAGGGCGAGTTATAGAGACGCATCCTGGACCGGATAACTTGGTACGAGTCGTCACGCTCAAAACTAGATCCAACATAATGAAGAGACCCGTAACGAAATTGTCCCGATTACCAATTGAAACCGGGAACAACAAAGAAAACAAACCAATACAACCAGAGGCGACGTCATCAACATCTCAACGTCGGGTGAGCCCTAGACGGGCACAGAAGGGTGTTTCCAGCTGTAACGTCCTCAAGTACCTAAGCACGTTACTAGTACTGATGGTTACGTGTGTGACACCGTCCATGCAACAACTCGTCAATGTAACAACTCTAGACCCGACCCGCCTTGTATACTTTGACAAAGCCGCAGACTTACAGATAATACAAGACGAATGGAGACTGGTAGTATACTACAACATGTCAACTTACTGGAAAAGTACTTCTGCCGTTGAACAATACGTCCAGCAATTACACGGACTTTGTCAACGAAATATAGCGTACTTGACTATATCCACACAACTCGAGCACGAACTAAACGAGCTCAAACACTACAACGAAGTACTACAATCCGACCACGGAATACGTAGCAAGCGAGGTCTCATAAACGGAATTGGGAACATTGCCAACTCTCTATTTGGAGTACTTGATGACAAATTCGCCGAAAAATACAACAACGACATCAAACTACTGCACAGCAATGAAGACCACTTGTACAATCTGTACAAACAACAGACTTCAATAATCGAAGGGGAATATAACCTTCTGAAGAGGAACGAGCAAGTAATGAACCGGCAGTTCATTGTCATCAACAAAAGTCTCAGAGACTCGCTCCAACAACTGAAAACCGAACAAGACCAAGCAACGTTCCTTACTGCTACTGCACTTGCCGCAAACATGATGATAACAAACTTGCGGAGAATACAAGACATGTTGATCAGCCTAGTTACAGATCTTCGTCACGGCAAGGTCGACACTCACCTGTTGAAACCCGATGCGTTCGAAAAACAGTTGAACATCATAGCAGGACAAGTCCCAAAAGGATTATCTCTCCCTTGCTCAAACAAGTTCAAGTGTATCCGGGAAATGTATAAACTAGCAAGTGTGCAAGGAAAACTAACCGAAGACTTCATCATATTCGAAGTAAAAATCCCGTTAGTAGCAGACGAACAGTACGAACTAACCGAAGTCATCCCAATCCGCAACATAAAGGGAACCTCCATGATTCACATAATACCAACAACCAAATACATAGCCGTTAACTTGAAGCTAGACATGATGATACCACTGGATCAACAACATCTTTCATCGTGCGAACAAGTAAACACAAATCAGCTGTTGCTATGCAACCTTGACCTACCTATATACAGTATAAAAACAGCCACAACAATGTGCGAAGCAGGCATAATAAACAATCGAGGAGTAACAACCTGCCGCACTAAGGTATCGAATTGCAGCAATGACTGGAAAAAACTGCACAGTAAGGGAGCTTGGTTGTTTACGTGTTGCGAGGAATGCACTATGCGCATTTTCTGTCCTGCGGGAATTACGTCACAGACACTACAAAATACAGGCATCATCACCTTAGCTACAGGTTGCATGATGCGCGGCGATAAACATCTGATTCATGCACATTACAAAATGCAAAGCACCATGGAATTAGGAAATGAGCAAGAGATCTACGTACCAGAGATAAATCTAAACGAACTATTAACAAGCAATAGTCAAATTACAAATATAACAAATATGGAACTTGAAACACATGAAGAACAACTAAAGAGTATTAAGAGAAAAATTGAGCTGGTTAAAGAACAACAGGACATACAAATGGTTAATTCCGTGGAGGCGGAGCAACATCACTACGTCCTGTACGGCTGTATGATAACCTGTGCAACAATATTCAGCATATGGGTATGCGTCCAAATTAAAGCACGCTGTCTCCGTACACCTCAAGGAAACAGAACAGGAAAGCAGGCGCACAAGGAAGAGATTGAGATGGCCCCAAGTCCTCCTGAACGGCATCTCCCTACGGAAGGACAAGCAAAGGCAGACACCCCGGATCTAGAAGAGGTCACCAGACATCTTCCTAACAGCAGCCAGGTGGACCGCGAAACGTCGCCAATGACAGTTAGCGACGGACATAGAACCTTCCAATAACTTTCTTTACATACTTTACTTACCCTTGGATAATGCATTTTACTGGACATTTGTACTTTTATAGTCGGCAGGATGTACGAGCATCGCCACATGATATTTATTGTTTTAGTTTTTACCTGATCAAGCAGTTGCTAAGTCACCGATTTATGTACATTCGCTGACTAAGCTATTACGCCCGCCACAAGCCACCTACTTTTGGCATTATATAATTCGTTGTTTTATTAAATAAATGGTCAATCATTATCGGACACAAAACAGTGATTTTATTTCCTGTACACATCCCGAGTGATTCATCCACCTACATCATACATCTCAGTGTGCGGAGCTGCTGCCCGTACATTTATGGTCACATCCCGAGTGATTCGTCCACCTACATCCTACAATGTGATAAAACAACAAATTCACGATATTCGGACTATTTCCTTTACTTGTGCTATGAGACCTTGCTTCTTGGCAAATTTCATGATGGTAGGTTTTGATTTATTTGCGAGTGTCAAAATGTGTCGCATAAAATAAATGGCCGTATTTTTTTATTTCATTGACTTTTTTTTTTTTGGGGGTGTGAAATCATCAAATAACTTCTCCCGCTCTGGGCGGAGCGGAAGGGTGTGTCAGACTCTTACTGACTAAAACCCACCAGTATTCCTTCCTGTTGCCTGAGTTGCGGGGGCCTCGGTGACCCATAAGTACCTTCCCGCGACCCCGGCAGGCATCGGCCCTAGTGGACCCCTACCTATGTGCTGACGACATCTCATTGAGGCGCGCGTGGAACACAACGCGCCGTCGACCCGGGCCTGGTCCTTACCGGACGGTGAGCTACCCATTGCTCACCATCTGCAAGCCCGCGCCTACGGTGGCCGGAAATCCGCCCGGGATTCCCGACGCCCTGGGCGTCTCCTGCGGCGGCTAGGGGCGAGAGGGCGCGAAACTTGCCTTTCACTCAACCTTCCCACCTCCTCCTTCGCGAGCATTACTGCTTCGCAGAAGGAGGTGATGGCTGCCCATGCCCTCTCGCTCCGTACCATAGCCTGAACCAGGGCCGGACGCGAGAGGTCTCTGCCGCCGATCGCCTCCACGAGGACACGGTGATGCTCTGCCCAAGCCGGGCAGACCTCCACCGTATGCTCCACCGTGTCCTCCGGGCAATACACGCAGTGGTGACACCCGGACGTTTCCTCCCGCCTTATCCGACACAGGAACCTCCCGAAACTGCCATGTCCGGTGAGGACCTGCGTCAGGCGGAGGGTAAGGACGCCGTGGCGCCTCTCTAGCCACTACTCAAAGACTTATCGCCGCAATCGTGGCATGCCCAGCACTGGGTTGCGACAACCGTACTTTCCATGATGCCATGAGATCCCGCCGGAGCTCCGTCCGCTGTGCCGCGATTTCTCGCGGCAGCGGACTTACGCCCCGGCGTTTCGCCTCCTCGCGCCACTCCCATACGTGCGCGTGGACATTTGCCTCCAGATCCCATGGCGGCAATCCGGCAAGGAGGCTCGCTGCCTCACAGGAGACCGTGCGGTATCCCCGGACCATCCGGATGGCCATGACCCTTTGGGCCGCGCTCAAACGGCGGGCTGGCCGCAGCGCCAGAGAGCGCGCCCATACAGGAGCCCCGTAGAGGGCCATGGACCGCACGACCCCCGCGTAGAGCCTCCGGCAGGAGGCGTTTGGACCCTCTAGATTGGGCAGGAGCCGCTTCAATGCAGCGCCCGCCCGCTCCAGTTTGGGAGCCAAACGTCGGAAATGCTCCACGAAGTTCCACCGGCTGTCGAGGTCGAGTCCCAGGTACTTCATCGTCGACTCGACGCCGATGGAAACCCCTCCTACCGTTATTTGGGACCCCAACGGTGGCACGTTCCGAGGACCATGAAAACACATGGCCTCGGACTTGTGCAAGGCCACCTCAAGTCCCAATTGCCGGATCCTTTCGACGATAGTCGCAACCCCGCGTGCCGCTACTTCGGCCGCCGCCTGGTGCGACCTCCCCTGCGCCAGGACCAACGTGTCGTCAGCGTAGCACACTGCGCTGACGCCGCTAGGGTATTTCGTTGACTTAGCAGCTTGATTTTTTTTTAGAGCACCAAGGGACCATAGACTTACGTATTTTATATAAAGTTCAAGTAGATAAATCCACGCGCTCCTGAGAAAAATGGTCTTGACAGACTGACAGGCAGACGGACAACGAAGTGATTCAATAAGGGTTCCGTTTTTTCCCTTTGAGGTACGGAACCCTAAAAATCAATCTCCCTAATCTTTTCCCAAAGGTCAAAGATCTACGAATGAGAGCAGGGACTAATGGAATGGCATTCCGAGGCATGGATTGGTCTAGATATGTAATGCATGGTCATCCATCCAGTGTAGCTTAACCTTCGATCGACCCATGGGACTGTTATTATTTATCCACGAGCCGATTATAAAAGATATAACCAGAAATATCATAAATTTATCAGTAACTCTATAAATCAAAATTACAATAATTACGTATTTTCCATTATCAAAATGTATTTAAAAACAATAATAATAAATAAGCCTATAATTACATGTAACTGCTTATTGACATTATTAACGAAAAGTTACTGTAATTTCACACTTTCTACGTAATGCACGCAATAAGTATAATTTCACATTATAATAAGGACACATAAATTCATGAAGTTACGATGTAATTCTGTAGAAAAGGGAAGCTTGGATTCCCAAGTTCGTTTGCAAGGCAAATCTTGAGTTTTTCTTATACTTTGGGTCTGTAGGAAAATAACACTAACCATTTAGAATGGTATTTGTGGTCTGAATAGATATATCTTTTCATATAGGTTTTCGTATCTGAAGACCCAATTTCTCATGCAGCATATAAATTAGATTTAAGGAAATTGCAACTAAAGGGAACTACGCTATTTTTAACCATATTATACTGTACTATAATAACTCAAAAGCAGCAAAAGCAACCTTAGTTCATTTTAACCCGAAATTCAGCGCGAATTGCTTATTTTAATCGTTCTCCCGGTACTGAAAATGTAGTTGGCTAAATTGCTTTCACAGTACAGCTTTAACTTGCAGCAAAATTTAGCTGAAAACAATTTGCGAACATCGCTAAGCCTTTCTTACGTAGGACAAAGCCTGCCAGGATTTAGAAATCTGAGCAAAAATAAGCTGTTTATTGAAAAAGACGTATATATACGAGAAGTGAAGATCTTTTTTAGCTATTGTAGGTATTAATATTCCATCATAACTGTATTTCTTGAATATACATACATTATGCCAGTTATGTTTAAGTTCCATATCATACAGGTCGAGCTTATTGCCTTCAATTTGGCACAGAAGTAAACTAGATTTTTTTTGTAATAAATAAACCTTAGTTCCCTGTTTTTGGGAACATTTTTGTCCATAAGTACAGTCAAATTAATAGCAAATGGAAAGACGGTTAATAATTCAGTGTGTTGTATACATAGGTACTAATAAAACATGAACTGTTTTCAGTTAATATTAACTTAAATGGAACAAGGTTTATAGATTATTTCACGGTTTATATAACTTTAATACGTTTTCCAACGTTACGAGGTCTTTGCAGCACTTGTGATCGCGAATGGACTCTTAAAGTTGAAGATTCAAATGGCGCACCGGCGGAGAACCCTCTTGCTTTGGAAGTGGAAAGCTACGTACATACGTAGGAGTCTAAAAATATGTTTTCTTTACCTGCACTTTTGCATGATTGCAATTACATCCAAAAACAATAAATGAAACATTTTTAGTACTGTACTTCAAAATGAAAAAAAAAACGGATCCCTTGTAGGATCACACGTGTGTTTGTCTGTCTGTCTGTCTGTCACAGACGATTTGCTCAGAACCTACTGGACCGAATATTATTGTTGAAATTTGGTACTCTTATGAATTTCTGTGACCCAAACACGATCCTGTAGTGTAAATAAATTAATTTGAATATGGGGTTCACTTTGGGAAAAACTAGAAAGTTAAAAAAAAAAGTTTTGCAAATTGTACCGTGTGTAAACCATATCAAATGAAAAGAATTATTAATATGATGATTTCAATTATTTTTATTATTTCAAAATAATTAGTTTTAAAGTTATCAAAGAAAACGTTACCAAGTGCGTGTCGGACCACGCACAATAAAGGTTCCGTAGTTTGGAAGTTGGGTTGAATTTATCCCAAAAACAAACTTAACATTGCAGTTGAAAATTATGTTCTCCTATACACTGATATATGCCACGGTCAATTCTACAACTGAAAATTTAAGTTGGTCGACTATTACTCGTTAACTTGTAAAGCCTACTTAGCTGTGATAGTTTTCCTTTTAATTTCATTATATGTACTACTGCCATGAATTTTTTCACATCTCCATAAACAACCATTTAGCTGGCAGGGGGAGGGGGACACTTGACTCTAACAAAAATTAGCACTTTAATGCTTAATATTACGCAAGCGGATCCTGGAATCGAAAAGTGGTGTTCACAGACCTGCAATATTTTTGAACGGCCTATCCAACGATACCCTAGACCGTGGGGTAGACGAGAAAAAAACATTTTTTTTTTATTAGGGTGCCCTTGCACGTAATGTGGGTCATTACGTGCAAGGGCACCCTAATAAAAAAAAATTAACACTTTGTCGGCGTGATTAATATGTACTTTAACTATGTCAAATTACAGCTTCTTAGTACTAAGCGTCTCTGAGCTACAGCGGGGACAGACAGACAGATAGACGAACATGGCGAAACTATAAGGGTTCCTTGTTTACTACGGAACCCTAAAATACGAGGAAAATTGGCCATTGACCCGTTATCTCCGAAACTGGAGAACCAAAATTTTTGAAAAAAATGCAAAGAATATTTCTATACTTATAGATTACAGGAAAATAAGTTTATGGTCTTAAAAATAACATGGTAAATCACTCAATATTGTGCGTACAAACTACTTGCAGTGGGGTATGGGGTAACATGTTTTTCAACTACGATGTTTAGTTTGTTTTTCAGATAAATTCATCTTAACTACATAACTCTTAATTATGCGTGGTCCGACACGCACTTGATCGGTTTTTTAAAAGACAGTAATATATTGGAGCTTTTAAAAATGCATTCTGGAAACGTTTAAGTCATATTCCAACAAAATCTGTGCGAAAATCAAAGCGGTATTTTTGCAAAAAGCTCAGTAGGTTTTTGTCTAACCATGACGTACAGCTTAGTATCTGGACGTTAAGGTTAGGTTGGGTTCGGTTGGGTTCGTTGGCCCCACATAGTAGGACCCGGGGTGGCGGTGACGTCGCGGGGCGCTCATTCCTCCCCGCGAACCCGAGGTGGCCCACAATGATGGGCCGGCACCAGCCGAGGATCGAGGAAGTAGTACTAGATCCCATGATCCCCGGTGCAAGCGTGCGAGGGGAACATCGGAGTGATTTTTAGTCAGTAAGAGTCTGGCATATCAGAGGATATCCATGAGGATTTTTCACCAGGGAACAAAAAAAAAGGGTTCAGTTGGGTCACACACATGAGTGATGGGGGCGATGTTCTTCAAAGCCGAACTTTATACTTTATTCAAGTCGGCAGTTTATGATAATCAAATAATAAATATTAAATTCAATGTAAATTTCTCCCCACCAGCTGATTCCGGCACCGAGTCACCTCAAGACCACACAACTATGGACATCTCTTCGCGCCACTTTAGAGCTGAATTCCTTCAAGAGTGGCAGGGTTCCCCTGACGCTCCCTACTTCGACCCCAGCACGCCAAGGAATATAACCGGCTTAGTTGGTCACCCAGTTCGAATGCTGTGCAGGGTCAAGAACTTGCAGAATAGAACGGTAAGCAATTTTAATTAATTAGTATTAAGACGATGGAAATATCGATGGTCTAGAAGATAGACGTTGTAAGTGCAGATTTTGTTTTTTTTTCCGACCACATATTGTGTTAACTGATCATGCTGCACCTCAAACTCAAACTATTTATTCCACAGGCACTTTTGAACTGTCAAGAGGCTAACCTCTTCAGAAAGATGAAGCTAGTTTCCCATTCCAAAGCGGTCTCAGTCAGAAAGATGAAGCTAGTTTCCCATTCCAAAGCGTAGTAGGTTCCTATGGAGAAGAACGGGCAAGAAACTCCACGAACACTCTTTTAAATTAAAATATTGTTACAAAAATATTGGTTAGATCATTAATGTTGAAATTTTACATGTAAGAACAATGTAAAAAGAAATGCACGTTAAAAGTTTCCATAATAAAAAGAGTAAAAAATTGAAAATTTTTAAATAATCCGTGGCGGCACCATTTGTAATCATCAAAAAAACAAGTTTCCATCCCCTTCTATTTTTTTTCAGTTGATACGTTACATTAAGTAACATCAAGGTCCAGACATACGATTTAAAGTCCATTAATAATCGACCCTCTTGCTAGCAAATGTGATAAAAAGCTATTTCTTTTTATCGTTGCATCTTCCAAAAAATCTTTTTTGATTTTCAATTGTATTATGGTATTTTATTCATAACAAGTGTAGGTGGTCGCTCTTAGTGATTTTATCACAACCACACCACAATTACACTCTTTTTTATCGTGTGGAAATCCTCATGGATGTTCTCCATCCTGGGGAGGGTGGAAGGGTCTGTCAGACTCTTACTGACTAAAACCACATGGTGTTCTGCTGCTACCTTTAGCCGGGGTGCTTTTTTTAACGGGTTACACCATTTCGCCCGAGAATACACGTTGGCGGGTGTTTGAATGACCACCTTTTAAGCGCACTTTTGTACTTTACTTAATAATGATAAAGTGTTCTATGTACACTGTACTTATAACGAATGCAGTGTGTGTGACGCTAAGTATGCTGTTTTTTGAGTTAACAGTTATTTTGTAGGATGATTATCATTGAACATTGCTGATGTTGAACATTGATGATAAATTATAAGTGCCACACCTATGTGTTCCGTCTCCACAACCGTTAAGTAAATAGGACTTTCAGCCTCTTGCAGCAAGGTGATATGTCACACCACAAAATATCACTCTAGAAAGATCTTTCACAAACAGATTGTACTGCTGAAAAACTAAGCAATTAAAGTTAATTACTGTAACAACATACTTCATCGCCGTACATCCGCCGGCATCCACTCAGTTTTTCATACAACTAGCATTCGTATGTCCAGTGTAGCATCGATCCGCCGCAAATATAACTGTCACCCTTTGTATGGACATCAGCTACAACTGGCCACGTCCTCCTCGGAAAACGAACGGTGGATGAGAGATGCGAACTGTGGACATACCTCTCCCCCCCGCCCCCTTCTCGCACACATTATCACTCTGGAAGAATATAATGAAACCTGGACAAGAAATGCAGTGACGAATAGGGAAAACATTATATATTTTGCCCACTGATTTGGCCAAAACTGGTTTGCTGTAGTTTGAACTTGGCTTGACACGCTGCCGCGTGTCTAGATCATCAAATCATCCCAAATACAGTGTGATTTTGCTGCACCTTCTTTTCTACTACTCATCGACGTCTCATTGCACTCTGTAGAGTTTAAATGCGGAAAACGACAGAGCTATCCAGTCTGTAGCTACATTATTCGTCAGACATCTACTCTCAGTAAAAAGTAGGAGCAGAATGTTATGTTATAAGATGAAAAGTAGAAGAAAGACGTTATGTTTTATGATAATCAGAGCATGCTTAGCCTTGAATCTTCTAAACACGACGGTAGTGGTCTCGGGTCTAGATAACCACCCGCCCATACCCACCTCTTGTGCATGGATAATCTGTAACTTTTCCCCACACAATAAAACAATACTCAACTCGGTGACACACCATATTCAGTCTTAATAATTATTTTCTCTAAATTCCTGATTCAATATAATTAACGCTGTAGTCGAACTTATTTGTGATGCATAAATAATGCTGGAATGCCAATGCAATATGCACAAGATGCTTTAGAATATTCTTCAGAATAACAATACAAGATAGTAATAATTATTTTTACTTATAATACTACATAATGTTTGCATAATAAACACACCATCACTGCACATGTTTATGTGTAATATAGTGTTAAAATTTTAACTATAAAACTGCCCTCCTGAAAATTTACCAAAACTGCACTATAGCATCTGTCGTCTATAATTCTATATTAATACTTAAGGATGTTGGGATGAATTTGTGGGAGGGCTTTGCTCTATAGTGGAAAAGTGTAGGCTAACAAAAAAAAAATACTAAGGCATACAGAAGCGGTAAGTAATGACCTAATGGTAGGTCTAGACTTACAAGTTGTGGGTTCAACTCTTTCTGTAATTTACTTCATCACCACTGCAGTAAAACGGTAAAGGAAAACGTCATGAGGAACCCCCTCCCCCCACCTTATACCGATATGTGACATCCTCCAACCCGCACTGGGTTTTCGCGGTGATGCCCGTCCTCTCTGTGAACAAAATCACATCCCATCTGTTTTCATGAAGAAGCAGAGGTGTACAGAAATATTAATCACTCTGCCACGTTGAAAAGCCTCTGAATGAGTCATAGGTCAATAACGTTCGGATTCCGGAATAAGAGGTCTCCGGTTTTCAGTTTACAGGAGAGAAATCCATTTTCATTTACCGGACACTATGCTGAATAATTCTCCGTAGGCAAACGGGAGCTATGAAGAATTTTGTATCAAAAAGATCCGGAGATGTTTCATCTAAATTTCTTCATTAATTTTTACAGAAATATTTAAGTACATGTTAAAAGCTGCACGAATTTTTCGAATTTCACAACCAAAATGAATTTAAAAACCACGAAATATTTAGGTAATATTAAATGAAAAAGGAGACTGCTTCAACATCTCGCGATTTATCATCGTAAAAAATCTTTTATATTTTACGGTACTGACTTTTATTCCCAGTTTCGTCCACATTAAACTTTAAATTTACTGCTGCGCCGTAAAGCCACTACAACGCATATTCACTTGTCGTCAATTTCAAAATTCATGTCCCAAAAATCTTTCCATAACCGTCACAGAAAAATATAAATAATATTATCATTTCACGAAAAAAGTAAAAACGGATAAGCTTAATGAAATATCTGGCGTTATCTGACGCGTCAAAAGATATTTAATAAAGTCACCTGATACGTTAGTCAGTATTGCGAGCTACCATTGAAATATATCCATATCCATTGCTCGGCTAACATAATATACATTGTCCATCAAAACAGGAAGTAATGAAGCGATCGACGTGGGTTAGAAGACCGTTCGATGGATGTAGACAGCCCAAAGCAACGTTAGAACCTAAATAGGCAATTCCAAAAAAAGCACGGTTCCATTTCATACACTTAACCGTGATACACGTGTAGGTTTTATCAGAAAAAATATTTAAGCCTAAAAAAATCTTAAGACCGCAAATAAAATGCTTGAAACGCCTTCTAAATTAATACCATCAACCCGACAAATGGCAATAGATCCTCCCTCGTGCACTGGATCATAAAATTCTTAAGTGTTACAGGAGGCAGTTTTATATTTACGCTTAACATCAGGTATCGACCGTTTTTACTCGGAAGTGGGCACTTTACCGCCATTGATAACCCCTATCCAGTGAATCGCTTAAGGCCGATCCATTTCAAAGAAGTCTTTAAGAAATTCTGAGGGTAAATTGAACTGGTATATTTTTTTCTTTATGCCCGAAGCCCATCGTGACTTTCTTCCCCAGCTGTTAAGTGGCTCAACGTCATACTCACGAAATAGCTGTTTGTAAACAACATTAAAATATTTTTATAGCAAGTTATAAAGTACGACAGGTTGACACTTGGAACTTTTTAATCGAAGCTGTCAGTCAACTCATGCTGAGATGAGTGTTGTACGAAGTTGTGTCGAAGATTGATATTTACATTGTCTTGCTTTTAAGTACTTTAGAGTGTTCTGCAGAAGAATGTGGAGTACACATTACTACAGTTAAAATATATTTTGTGTGGTTTACCGAGCTATATTTGAATCAGAGCTTAATACAACTTGTTAACATTCAAATGTAGGTCAAACTTCATGCCAAAAATAACTCAGAATCATTATCTCCGGACTGTATTCCGCGACATTTTGACTGTCAGAAGTATCATCATTACTCACAGCTTTCCTTTCAAAGCCATGAAATAGTTCAACAGTCTGTTCCAGTTCCAGCCATTAGCAAACAGGTATAAATTTGTCATTAGAACCTCCGAAATCAATACCTTCATTAATAATATTGTCTTTGAAGGCTGAGAAAACAGTGTCTTCTGTAAAGACAGGGTCGTCCTTTGAAATGTTAAGTTCGTTTATTTCTATTTCAACATCTTCTCCTGCTTTTATCCCTTCTGTAACTTTCAGCATTATGGGATTACCATAGATCACTATGGAATTGCCATTAGCATGAACTGGCAGTCGTTTTGATAGTTAATGAAGTAAGTTTTAATAAAACATACAAAAAACGCTGACGGTTAGTGAAGTTTCAAGAATGCAAATGCAGGTTTGGTATGCTAATGAGCGAAGCTTTCTTTGCTTTGATGAGTGAGGTCTATGAAGTAATTTACAGAAATTGTATAAATAATTATATTATATGAAAACCATAACTTGTTGTCAATTATTATTATTATATCAATGAATCTTGGACAATAAGTTATGATTTTCATTAAAACCACGATAACAATGATGTCTCGATAACAATTTATTTTTAATGAAAAACACTAACTGTTAGTGTTTTTCATTAAAAATAAATTACACTTGCCCGTATATTCTTTACACTTCAGTTATCAGACTCATTTTCACTATTTCCAAAGATAAAACAAAATGTTTGGTTTTATACGTAAATTTTACGTGTTCGATTTAGGGAAACCCTTTGAATGGTATCTATTTGTGTCATCTAGCGTTTCCGTTGGAATGAAAAAGGTATAAAAGATAGCGAATAAAAAGGGTTTTTTATGTTCATGTTCCTTTAATTCCTGGGTTGTGTTTATTTGTTATCATTTCTCACTTGATTTAGGGATAGGAAAGTATTGTTGTCGAGTTTTTAAAGTTACAAAGAATGCGAGTTTTCTTTACGAACCTTTTTTTCCGGAATAATATCAGTCAAACACCCATTGATTTCTATATTGTTATCGATCGATTTTAATTGATTAACAACTATTACTTTTAATCGACTATAATGGAAGCCGTTAGCTTGACGATTCGACTTAGGTACATAACTAGTAGAGATGTGTATGATAATTAATAATCTTTATCAAATAAAACCATAACTTAAATTCAGTCCAAATTCTAAAATAATGATGATACAATGATTACTTACTTATATAATACTCATTATTGTCCCACTGCAGGACAAAGGCCAGTAGGTCTGCAGTAGGACTGCAGTGGGACTCGTGGGACTCATACAGAGAAGGTATGAGCATTGATCACCACGCTTGTTCATAACACGTTGGTGGTTTCAGACTTAATTCCTAGTTCGGAAATTATCCCACAGAAACGTACTACCGGGATTAAAGTATACTATGAGTTAATCCAGGTTATTAACTATCTGTATGCCAAATTTCATCCAAATCCGTTAAGCCATTTTTTCTATCGTAGTAATAGCCGAGGAAAAGGTCATTGACTCCCGTGCTAGCGCCGCGCCGCACAGTGGGCCCATACTGAAAATTAGTGGACTTAGGCAACAAAGTTACCATATCGATGCGATTTTTTTTTATATGACGTGTTATAATATTCCTGACAACTTTTATTCTAATAAAATTTCTTCTAAACTTGATAGTTTGTCTTGAAAAAAATTTATTAGATTTTTTTGTATGGAGCGAATCACGTTTAATTTTTTTTCTTCAATTGTACTAATATGTTGGGTGTGTGGCGTGAGTATATGATAGCTAGGGTCATTCTCTATCCACGAAAAAAAAATCAGCGCCGGCCTTATGCGGCAGCGCGAGTAATCATTCGGTAAAAAAATAATAATTTGGAAG
Organism: Atethmia centrago; assembly: GCA_905333075.3. Taxonomy (NCBI): domain Eukaryota; kingdom Metazoa; phylum Arthropoda; class Insecta; order Lepidoptera; family Noctuidae; genus Atethmia; species Atethmia centrago. Next base: position 8,942,795 of record HG995377.1, read on the forward strand.
AATTTTTTGTCATTTAAAATAAATTCAAAGCATATTTTTTGTCTCATTTGGCTGTTTTCACCTTCTTTTTAGTTAAATAAATAGTTTTAATAGCGCATACGTACTTAGAACTAGTAATTCTGGTAGAGATTTTGTTATTATTGCATGTTATCGGTACAAATGAGTCATCAATCACAATGCAGGTGCTCTGCATTGTGATTGATGACTCATTTGTTTGTGCGCGCATAACTAATGAGTCATCGAAAAATGCTCGTCTCTGATTGGCTGTGTTATTTTTTAACTGCACGTTATCTATTGTTGAATAAATATATCGTAATGTTTCAGGTTATACTAATTTTGTTAATGATAGGTGAAATAATTTAAATTTGTACGGGCAAGTCGTTGATAATTATCTACATAATCAACTGTATGTATATTATTATAGTATAAGTTATCGTACGTATGATCAATATGAAACTGTGAAGTAATTGTAGCCCTGAAAAGGGCTGTTTGTCATATTCCTAACCCTGATGGGCTTTTGTGGGAATAATTTAGAGCCGGATCATATTATTTCTTGTTCCAGAAGTGCTAGTGGGTCCGGCAAATTTTTGGACTCTGCTATGAGGCATTCTTCTTCCTCCATAATTTCACTGTCACAGGGAGGCTCAGTAGTCTGTAACAACAGAGTTGCTTCAGGCAACAACTCATTATGAACCTGTTTCATTATTTTAGGCCTTATGTAGGATATGTGGGGATCAGAGCTTATTAGAAGTCCATGGAGGATGTCTTCGTTTGTTGCTATTCTCCCCGTTTTCCGAGTGTGCCTCTCCCTGACGTTTCTGAAGTCCTTATTACGGGCTTCCGAAGCTTCTTCAGATAAGGTACCTAAAACGAATAAGTACATACATTTTAATTTCAAAACGCAATCGAGTCAAATAATACATCAAACTATATTTATTTTTTACTTACCGATTGGCAAAACACTAAAGTGGTTACAGATGTCTGCACCGTGCATTAGAAGTTTATGTACACTAACTGGCATGTAGTACCACGAATAGTGTTGCACGTACACATCAGCTGTTTCTCTACAGTATCTTCTAAATTTTTCACAGCCAATGTTTTTGCCTGATGATATGGCTTGTAGAATAACGGAAAATCTGAAAATCAGATTTTCGTCAATTCCCGTTATTCTGGAAGATCTTTTGTAATCTTGGAAAAAGCGCCTCGCTGTATTCCCGTCGTTTGTAGTTCCAAAACCCTAAAATGGGAAAACAATACTGTAATATACAATACATAGAGATATAATTCACAAACAACATAAAGAGAGCGAAAATTAAATACATACCTGTTTGACTATATCAATCAGCATTCCAGTTTGCTCACGAAACTCTTGCTGTGTGGTATTTTTTTTAGCTTGTTTCAAAGCCTTATGTTCGCCGCGAGCAGTCCATCGTTGAAAATCCAGATTATAAGATATATGGAGAAGACATTCCATACACCGAATCTTCATATGCAGTGAAGAAATTCCTTGTTTGTAAATTTCTTCACGAAGTGGTTTAGAAGTCAAAGCGTCTAAATTATTCATCTCACTCGGTTTTGCCAAGCAAATGGGACACGTTGCATATGATGGTACTCCAGCAATAATATTGGCCACTTTTCCATCAATCATGGTCATAAATGCAATTCATGTGATACAATAATATTTCCACACTGTGTAGATATTCGTTCATCAATTTGTTTTTTCATCTCAGACTCTTCAGACTTTATAAAGTCAGCTGTCTCCGAAGTGAAAGTGAACTTCACTGGTCGACAGTACAGAGTTGAGCAAGGTGTGGGGTTCTCCCAAACTAGATTTTCATTCCCAGATGATGGCGTAGTAGACACTAGCCGAAGAGGGACGATGCTTATCATGACTACTGATGAATCATCGAACTCTGTAGCTGTGTTTGACGTTTTTTGTTTATAGTTACTCTGCGACGAAGAACCATCAAGTCCCCATTTCCAGGTCAACTTGAGTTCTTCATTTTGAGACCTATCAACAGTATTTATATCAAGTAATATCCTCTCCACAGTGTGGTCCAATAGCGCTTGCAATTTAATGTGAGCTCCGTTTTCGGTAATCTCCATACTCTCTTGTGGTGGGTAACATCTTTTCTTGGCATTTACAAGCTTTGGATAAGATGGAAAGGCAGCACAGTTTTCTTCTTTCAGAAATCGTCGAAGAGCTAAGTTCTTCCATTTCGAGAGCGCAACTGATGTATAAAGAGCTAAACACTTATCTTCAGAGACAGTACTTAAGCTCTGCTTTTTGAATAGTCTCTCTTCTACTTCGGATAGCGCATCTGGATTACTGGAAAGGTATTCGACCACTTTTGCCAGATTCGTTTTGCCGTTGTCTTTCAATTTTGTTATGTACCAGTGCTGCAACTCTTCCTCGGAATTTTCTTCTACTATGGAAGTAGAACGTCTTTTCTTTTGCTTATTACTTAACTCTTCGAACGGTTTTCTGTGCTCCTTTTCTGTAGATGTTCCCGCTTCCGCAGTACATACTGCAAGAGTAGGAACATGGCAATCTATATCCACAAGCTCAGATAAGGCTGCGTCCGAAAAGCCCATCACACTTCTCAGATCAACACTGTCACAAACAGGCCAGTTGATGTTTTTTTTCCAACCACTTGCGATTAATTACACGATTCATAAAAGTTTTTTGATTTCTACTTGACTCTATCCACTTTTTATTTAAATTTACACAAAAAAGTCGACAGAACTCCTTGATTCGGTTCTTGTCTTCTTCAGAAACTTCGGTAGTCAAGACAGAAATGATACTTTCATACAGAAACATATGATTTTTCAGATCACCGCCACTTCTTAATTTCACAAAAAGATCTAGGTTGGTACAAAATCCAGCCATAGTTCTAATGTAAATATAAAAATACAAGTATTTCACTGTGTTCACAAACAAGCGACAAGAGCGAAACTAGATGGACTCATCGGGGATGTCGCTGCGCCCCCGCAAGGGGGCGCGGCAGCGGAACCGGAGCATCGCTCCCTGGCCGCGGAGGGTGTACGGTGGCCCGTAAATACGGACCCCTCATTTTGTGCGCTTATGCAGCGATTTAAAAACTTCGGACGCGTTTTAACGCGTCCGTGTAACTGATTGCTATGAGTAAATCTGTAGGCACGCCACGACGCTAGTACATTAGCGCCGCTTTCTTCACGACTCCACGGCGGTCAGTCCCCGCCAGGTGAGACCCCCGGTTACCCGGGGGAGGCCCAACGAAGACGACCAGCGACAGTGGAGCCGACTCGACGTTCCTACAGACTAGGTGTATAGTCCCCGCCCGCCCCGCTCTCAGATCTAGCCGATTACGGTCCGGACTAAGGGACGGATGTGTATGTGTGAACGGCATTGTGTTGTGTGTAACACCGTTCAGTGTCTACATGCGTCGCAGCCCGCACCGCGCCCGCATGTGTGAGTTGACTGCTTGTCTAGTAGTGGGTGTCTGGTTTAATTACGTGACGCGCCTATATTAACTTAGCACGCGCCACGCAATAGATGTGTGTCATCTGTAGAGTTCTATTGAGTCGAGTAAGCCGCGTGTAACCTGGGTGCGACTTACTCGAGGCGTCCAGTCCGGTGATGGGGTCACTCGTCCGCTACCAGGTCGCGGGGCAGGGGTCTCGCGTCAGGGGGTCGCGTATGCCAGGGCGCTATCTGCTTGACATGAGGCCAAGCAGACACGTCGGCACGCGCGTACATCCCCTTCGCGAGGCGCCGCACAAACTCATCCAGGCTCTCGGTCCCGAGGTCCCGCTGGATGACATCATTCCTCACGAAGCGAGGAGCGTCAACTATGGTCCGCAGCGCAATACTCTGTTGCGCGCGGAGCAACTTCCGGCTCGACTCGCTCGTGAGGGCGAACCAAGCGGGAGCGGCGTACGTCAAGATTGGGCGCACGTACAGTTTGTACACGCCCAGCTTGACGCGCGCCGGGATGCGGGACGAGAGCACAGGTTTGAGCAGGTTGCGGGCGACCCGACCCTGCGCGGCGACCTTGCGGACATGTGGCCCCATAGTGAGCCGACGGTCGATGGTGACCCCCAGGTATTTGACCCGGGGCGACCAATCGATGTCGGCTCCTTGTAGATTCAAGGGTGGCGGGAGGCGCGCTGATCCTGTGACCATCGCCTGCGTCTTACCCACGTTCACCGACAGCCGCCACTTCGACAGCCACTCGGGTAGAAGCTCTAGCGCGCGCTGCATCTTGACCGCCGCGTACTTCACATTAAGCGATGTAGTAATGTACGCGGCGTCGTCGGCATACAGCGCGAGCATCGCGTCGGAAGTGGTGGGGATGTCGTCGGTGTAACATGAGTAACACGTCGGCGACACACAGCTGCCCTGCGGCACGCCCGCCAGCACTGGGCGCGCGCTAGACAGCGCGCCGTCGACCACCACCCTAAAGGTCCTATTGGAGAGAAAACTGGAGACCACCTTAATAACGCGACGGGGCGCGTCTGAAGTGGCCATCTTGTATATGAGGCCGTCGTGCCACACACGGTCGAAGGCCTTCTCCATGTCGAGGAATACTGCCACCGAGTATTCCTTCTTGTTGAGCGCGGCTGCGAGGTGGTGCAGTACCCTCGACAGCTGGAGCGTCGTGCTATGCTCCGCCCTGAACCCAAACTGCTCAGGGCGCGGGGCGACATGTGGTTGGAGATGTCGCAGCAGGAGTGCTTCAAACACCTTGGAGACAGTCGGCAGCAGCGTAATGGGCCGATAGCTCTCCGGCTTCAGGATGTTTTTCCCCGCCTTGGGCAGCATGATGACGCGCCCTTCCTTCCACGAGGCCGGAAAGGCCCCCGTGCGCAGTATCGCCGTATACAGGCGCGCCAGTGCCGCTACCATTCGGAACGGCAAGTGGCGCAGCACTGCGTTGGTGATACCGTCAGCACCGGGGGCCTTCCTCGGTTTCGTTCCCAGGATGGCGCGTCTGACTGCGCCCGGCGAGAAAAAGATAGGATCCTCATCGGGAGCTATCGGCGTGCCGAAATAGTCCCCGAGGTGTCTCTCGACTGCTGCGACATGTTCGGTGTCGTCGGTCGGGTTAGGGCGGAACTGACGCTCCAGGTGTTCGGCGAAGACCTCCGCCCGGTCCTCCGCTACATACTTAAGCGCCCCGTCGCTGTTTAGTAGAGGGCGCACCGGAGCTGGGGTATTTGACAGTTGCCTACAAAGTTTGTGTATCGACGGCCAGCTATCTCTAGCGGCGTCGATACGGTCCTCCCAGCCCGCGGAGGTGAGCGCCTGCAACTCGGCCTTCACCCTCTCCGCGAGACGATTTAGTTCCCTCTTGATGGTAGGGCATCTAAGTTGCTGCCACTGCTTGCGAAGGCGCCTCTTCGCGGCGATCATCGCATGTAGATGCGCCGGCAGGGGCGGCAATAACACTCTCCCCTGCGGCTGCGTCGTAGTCGCCGCTTGCAAGGCGCTTTGTATGCAAGCAGTGACGTCACAGGCCATCTGGTCCACGTCCGCGGAGGTAACAATAGGCCGAGTGGGCGTGGTGGTCTCCAGCTCTTCCTCAAACTTTGTCCAATCCGTGACATGACGTGGCGCTATGGGCTTCAATCGGGTCGGCACACCCGATAGGACGACGAGTACCGGTTGGTGGTCCGACTGTAACTCGTCGTCTATCACTTCTTGTGTGATCTGGCAGTGTAGCCCTCGGTGGACTACGATGTCCAGCACATCGGGAATGTGATGGGACACGTCCGGGTAATGTGTCGGCATCTCCGGACCGGACACCGTATAGCCGAAGGCTTCCGCGTCCGCGAAGAGCCGTCTCCCCTCGGTGTTCGTGGCTAGACTGTTCCACGCTGGGTGCTTACTATTGAAGTCACCGGCGAGGATGGTCGCCTGCTGTCCGTCGCCTATAAGCGCCCTCAGCTCCCGTAGGTCAATATGAGCCACGGGCGGCTTATAAGCGGCATACACGTTTATATCCTCGCCGGCTATATGTAGCTGTACACCCAGCGCGTAAAAAGTGTTGAGTGTCGACGAGGGGAGCTCTTGATGGACGACTCTTCGCCTCACAATGACCGCCAGACCACGATAGCGGATGTTGTGGGCCGACCTTTCATCCTTCCTATAAACGAGGTAACCTGGGAACCTAACCCTATCTTCGGGTCCCAGGAGCGTCTCGCTTATGAGCGCCACGTCTATGTCTTGTTCCCTCAGGAGATGGCGGAGGGGGGCGACCTTTCCCTTGAGGCCGCGGGCATTCCAATGTATCACCCTTAACGACCTAGCCATGGTACAATGTTAGTAACGCGGCCAGGCCGTCAAGGATGATAGTTTCCACGTCTTGACCCTGCCTGATGGCCTTTATCAGGTCCATCAAAAGCTTGATCGCGCAGGCTGTGAAATCCTTTTTTGTTGTTGCAGACGTTCCGGCGCTAGAGGCGCCACTGTACGTCAGCGGCGTTGTGATTGGCCGCTTAGATTTTTGTTCTGCGACTTGCCGCTGAGGTACAGTGGCGCTAGTCGCAGCGGTGGCGTCGCCCCACGGATGACGGGCGAACTTTTTAGTTTGCGAAGGTAGCCGCTGCGCTATGCCGGCGCCTGCAGACACTTCTTGTCCACCTTGGGTCACAGCCCGCGCCTGCTCTGTGGCAGGGTCGGCCTCGGGACCCTCTTCCTGGGTTGTCGCGGGGGTTTTGGGTTTCCTACCCTTACCCTTCCCCCCGCGTCTGTGCTTCCTCCACCCCGAGGAGGCGGCAAGGGGGATTGTCCTCTGTGAGGGCCCATTGGCCGCCGCCATTAGCGTCGTGCCCTGGGCCTCTGGCTCCACATTTTGTGGCCGTTCTGCGGCCGTGTATGGCCGGCGTGTGGCCGTAATGGCGACGGTCCCCGCCCGCCTATTTTTAATTTCGGCTTGAAAAACGGGGCACTTTATGTTACACGCGGGGTGCGGGCCACCACAGTTTATGCAGGTGGCCGGCTCCTCGCGTGGGCGCGGGCAGTCGCGCGCCGCGTGTTCGCCTCCGCATCTCACGCAGGCGAGCGGGCGGTGACACTGGTGCGAGCTGTGTCTAAATCGCTGGCACCGGTGGCACTGGGCGGGCCCTTTTTTACCCCTCCATGCCTCTATCTTGACACCACGCATAAACATAAATACTGTGGTGTCGTAGATAGCCCGGACGTCTGGGGTCTTCTTTAAGATGGCGTGAAACACGCAGCCGGGTCTTCCTTGTGCGCCCTTAATGTGGTGCACATACTCCGGCTGGTATCCCAGCGCCCGGAGTTCCTCCTCGATCTCCTGGGGTTCCGTGTCAGCCGATAGTCCCCTTATGGCGATCTTCAAACTTCTTTCCGCTGGCAGCGAATAGGCGAACCACGAGACGCCGCTATCCTTCTCCAGGCCAGTCAGGTAACGCTGGACCAACCTGTACTCGTCCTCTGTGTCGGGCGTGAAGCGGACTCCACGCCCGTAGGGACGGGCGTTAGGAGGCCGGCCCAGCTTGGCGCTGATGGCCCGGAAATGGGCGGCCCAGTTGGGCAGCTTTTCCACTACCAGCGGTGGGTATCTCAGCTTTTTCCCCTTTTTTTTGTCGCTCGCTGTCGGCGCCGTGGGGGCGCCGGGGGCGGCGGCAACGGGGGGAGGCAGTAGATGCCATAAGGGGAACAGGGGGTGTGGTACTTACCCCTGTGGGTGTCTTCGGCGGTGACTGGCGCACCGCGTCGGAGAAGGTGGGCGATGTCGGCGCACCCCGACCCCGCGACGCGCTTTCGCGCTGTGGTCGCGGCGGGTCGAGGCAGTACCTCTTCGGATCCTCCGACACGGCGTCGCCGGAGCTTCTTCTCCGCCGCTGGGGTCTGGCCTCGAGAGTAAACTCATAATCGAAGCCCAGCGGCGGTATTGGTGACGCCGGCGACATGGGCGCGACGTCGTCATTTCCTCCCACGTAGGGCCGCTGGCCGGATCGCGGGGTCGTGTCCAAGGACACGTCGCCGCGACCGGAGGCGGCCGAGCCCGCAGACGCCAGCGACACGCTCGACCCCACACGGGAGGAGCATGCCGACAGCATCACGGGTGAGTCGTACGTGGAGGTGCGGGGGGGCGCCGGCGAGGCGGGCACCCCTGACATCACTTGAACCGGCCGAGAGGATGGGCCGGCACTAGCTGGCCGCTCCTGCTCAGCCATCACCGGTCCCGCCAGCAAGCGGCTGGGGCCGGCGCTGGCGAGGCTTGGAGCTGGCACAGCTTGGGTCTTCTTGTATTGCGTCTGGGCATCCGCAGCCCCGGAGGGCGCGGGTGGCGACGCAAACCGCGGCGGAGGCGCGGTGGTGCGGGTGGGGGGCGCGCGGGGGCGCGCGGAAGGCGCGGTCGGGCGCGCCGGTGGTGCGGCGACGTGCCGCGCCCGCGGTGCCTCAGCGCGCGCAGTGGGCGCAGCTGAGCGCGCGGGCGCGGGTACATGCGCCGGCGTCGCCGGGGCACGCGCCAGCAGCGCGCGGCCCGGTGGGTTTCCGATTTGTTCCGGTACCTGAATTGGTACCGGACGGAACGCTGCGGGGCGGATAGACACCGCGTGCTGCCGGCTCGACGAAGGCGCCGGCGCAACGCGCGCAGGCGCCGGTGTCGTCGGTGGGCCGGCAGCTACCGCGGTACCCGTTCCCCCTCCTCTTCTTTCTTCTGGCTTCCTGGTGGTTTTCGTGGACGGAGGCCTGGCCGGCGGTGCACCGGACGACCCAGACGACGCGTCACCAATGTTAGGGAGCGACGTCGCCCGGTCCAGCGCCGGACGGTCCTCCGGCGACCCGGCATCGCGGCCCAGAGAGCCGCGCTTGCCGGGTTTCGGCATGGTACAGGGCGTGGCCTCCGCGACCGCTACGGTGGGGCTCCACCGGGCGGCACGGCAGGCTCCCCCTGTGTCCGCACAGGTACTTTTCCGGACTAGATGGACTTAATGAATGTATTTATATTTATAGTTAGTGTTAATTACTCAAGTAGTGGACATAACAGTGAGTGAAAATTATTCAGTCAATCAGAGACGAGCATTTTTCGATGACTCATTAGTTATGCGCTTAGCCGGGTGCACAAACAAATGAGTCATCAATCACAATGCAGGTGCTACCGATAACATTTTTTACCGAATGATTACTCGCGCTGCCGCAGATGGCCGGCGCTGATTTTTTTTTCGTGGATAGAGAATGACCCTAGCTATCATATACTCACGCCACACACTCAACATATTAGTACAATTGAAGAAAAAAAATTAAACGTGATTCGCTCCATACAAAAAAATCTAATTAATTTTTTTCAAGACAAACTATCAACTTTAGAAGAAATTTTATAAGAATAAAAGTTGTCAGGAATAATATAACACGTCATATAAAAAAAAATCGCATCGATATAGGAACTTTGTTGCCTAAGTCCACTCATTTTCAGTATGGGCCCACTGTGCGCCGCCGTCAACCATAATTATTTTGTTACGCGTTATTTTAAATCTGTGATATCTTTCATTATATTCATTTGAATGATATGATGTCAATGCATATTTAAACTAAATTAAATGATTAATAATATATCGATCAAAACAGCTTCGGAAATAACAATAAATTTTTTATCAAACTCTGAAAGTTAAAAAATTTAATATGTAGGTGCTACAATCCTGTAGAACATTAATTTTATGTATCTCTTACGGTTAAAGCTCCCAACCACAGACAGACAGACAGACGCGGCGGGGGGACTTTGTTTTATAGTATTACTTAAATATACATTATATGTTCTCCTCATCGCTGTCACTGTGGCGAAGTTGTCAACAGTCACGGACACCACGGCCTGACTTGCAGCCGAAGTGCAGGTCGCTTAGCGCGGCACGCAAAACATTAATGACATCATCTGACGAGCTCTTGTCACGGTCGGCGTTCCAGCTGTATTAGAACCCAATGGCCTAGCACGCGACGATGGCAAGAGACCAGACGGCATGTCTTTATTTCCTTGGAACGTGGGTAGGCTTTTAGTGTGGGATGCAACGTGTGTCGATACTCTTGGGCCATCCCATCTTCCTGGCATGGCATGATATGCTGGTGTTGCTGCTGCGGCTGCAGAGAGCCTCAAATGGCGTAAGTATAATAACCTAGTTGGTCATTATATTTTCGAGCCATTTGGGGTTGAAACCCTCAAGCCGTGGGGTCCGAGTGCTCATGGCCTTTTTAAAGAAATCTCCAGAGGGCTGGTTGACACTTCCTGTGACCCAAGTGCTGGCTTTTAACTTGGCCAGAGGCTAAGCATTGCCATACAACGTGGCAATGCCGCCAGTCTCTTGGGTACATTTATTACCAGTCGACAGCGATGTGGATGATTTTTTCGACGCCCTATTTTAGTTAGTGTATAGTTTTATTTATTTTTATTAATTAATTAGGTATATTTTTTTATGTACAAATAAATAATAATAAACAAATGTTAACTTCAAAAAAAACATTGCCAAACTGCATGACAGTTTGTCGGCAGTTGTTCTCGTCTAGCAATGGATTACAAATGTAGTTTGAAAATTAATGTCCTAAAACTTAAATATGCTAAGTAAACTATAAAATACCTCCAGTTTAGGTAAAAAATCTCACATTTTACAAAAAACCTTTTTTGGAAGCATGAGGTTTGTTACAGACATAGATAGCTATGCACACAATGAGAGATAGTGTTTTTGTAGAACACTTTTAAGTTGATCCTTAGACTTGACATGCGATATCAGTGTTGAGGGTAGCTCATTTACTAACGTTGGTACTACGTACGTTTTTGTACGCTTACCAAAGTAGCGTGTTACTTTTGGAACAGAAGTGTCTTCTTCTTAGATACACGAGTTGGTTACTTAAGCCTACGTTCCACTTTGTAGTTGTAATAAGTCCAGGTTTCCTTACGATGTTTTCCTTCACCGATGTCAGTGGTATCCAAAATAAACTTAATTAGTCTTACTTAGTTCAGTCATATTCTCCTCAGGTATCCTGGGTCCGTCACCGTGACATCCACCTGCTGACGGTGGGCCGCTACACGTACACGTCGGATCAGCGCTTCGAGGCGCAGCACAAGCCGCGCTCCGAGGAGTGGGCGCTGCGCATCCGCAGCCCGCAGCGTCGCGACTCTGGCCAGTACGAGTGCCAGATTTCCACCACGCCACCTATAGGGCATGCTGTCTTCCTTAATATTGTAGGTTAGTAAATGTATGCCTGATATTAATTTATTTTCCCTAAGCAGCTAAATTAACTTTCTGTCGAATATTTCGAACGGCTCTTTTGACTTTCTTTGAATCGTTTGATGTTTACCCAATTTAGATTTTTTTAATCTGTTAGTAGGTTCATAAAATTGTGCTAGCAATTTTTTGTTTAAATACCAGCATGACATTTTGGGCACAAAAATTAAGATTCTTAACTCAATATTATTTCACATCGTATTCGAAACTTGTTTACTGTGACGGGTAGACACTCCCTTCACGAATGCAGGTGACTTAATCACTAAATAGGGATTGTCATCATTGTAATACAAATATATCATGAAGGGCCCTTCACGATTGCAGGTGACTACATCGCAAACCTGCAGGTCACGTGACAAAAAAAAAAAGAATAACTCAATTTTACATCACTTTTTCTCCTACAGAAAAACATGTTTCAGTATCTATTAATTGTTTTTTTATCAACAAGCTGTTGCTTTTTTATTACCAATTAATTGTTTTTGTTTAACAATCCCTATTTACAACATAAATTACCTACACAATCATTTAGTACAGTAGGAATATCACAAATGCCTCAGGTATTAATTAATAACTATTTACATTTGGGACCTAAACGATTGGAACACAGGTATTTGTTGATTCCTCTGAGATTACTACGTCGCGTCCTATGTTCCTTAAACCAACATGGCCGCGATAGAATGTTTTCTCAGTACTAGCTCATAATGCATGGGGACGTGTAAATTATAAATTGTAATTATTATAATGTAGAAACATTCTGTTCCTCGCGATTTCACCTGCAAACAAAGTTTAACTTAGGTGTTAATCTGCGGAAACCGTTAAAATACCTAATGTTTTTAAGTAGACTCTCTAGATTTGAGGAACACACCATTCTCTGTAGATCATATATTATGACCTTTGAAAAAAAGTGTGTATGTGGCTTTTTTTCTTCAAATATCTTTAAATGCAGTTAATGCTTGAAAAGCTCTTTTCTTGATTTCAATCATCAAATCTTCATATCACGGCTGTTGCGATATCTGCCCTTCTAATCACTGTTCACTCGCAATAGTTGTTGGTAGTATAAATCATGCATACTCACTCAGAGGCTTTAGAAGGTATGTGGAAAGCAGAATACCGACTATTGTGCCCCAACTACAGAGAGGTCTTTGTTCAGTAGATTTGTGTACAATTATTGTGCATGTTACTGGTATGTGCAGCTTAGATTGCAGTAGTGGTGAATTGATATATACTTTCATAACAGCAGTAACAAGCATTCAATCTGCGAAGATAGACAGAATACTCTAATAAGTGTGCCCAACCATGAATGCTAATGTATTTGAAGTCAAACATAATTTTGAACGTATTGAATCTGCCTCTAACATATGAAACACATAGTTAAGCACCTGCATTTATCTTAATTTATTTGGTGTCGGTACAGCACGTCTTCTTTCAAACATATCTATGAATCGTCAGCTTTGTATTTGCCCCTGTTCGACCATATCATATATCAAACAAACCCATCTATCGTTTCTTCAGTTCTTTCACTCTTTTTTAAGTGTCCATACCAAAAGAGTAAAACGGGACCCTATTACTAAGACTCCGCTGTCCGTCTGTCTGTTTGTCAGTCTGTCCGTCTGTCACCAGGCTGTATCTCATGAACCGTGATAGTTAGACAGTTGAAATTTTCACAGATGATGTATTTCTGTTGCCGCTATAACAACAAATACTAAAAAAACAGAATAAAATAAATACTTAAGGGGCTCCCATACAACAGACATGATTTTTTGCCATTTTTATAGATATTGGTACGGAACCCTTCGTGCGCGAGTCCGACTCGCACTTGGCCGGTTTTTTTTTTCTTCTCTTCTCTCTTTCTCACTTTAAATTCATACCCATAGTATATTTGTGCTATATTTGCCATTGACACGCCAAGATGAAGAATTCATACACGTGGAAATTATTCTACCTGAATATTGTTGAGTTTCCTTCAGAGACGACTCAGTGACTAATATAATAGAAGACGTTTAATATTGCTTTTATTATTGTATTGTGTTCAAGACACAAAAGTTAATAAATTGGGATCAAACGGTATTTATCAAGACGATATTAATTTCTGCCAGTATTTTTCCAAGGACATCTACGTATTGTCTGTGTGTGGATACCACAAAACTGTATTACTTTCGTAATAATTATTAAATTGACACGCAAGAAAACGTCTGAAACCGCAAAAAAAAAATCTGCGGCTCCGTACATTTATGGTCGCACAGCTTGAGAAGATCTAGGGAACCGTTGATTTTTTTTTTCAAGATTTCCGCTTTGCCCCAAAGTTAAAGATATTCCGAATGATGAGTACAATGACCCCTTAAGAGGTTTTCAGTTATTAAAATTACAACTTGCATAAATAAACAAATTCAAATCAAAGCATTATTTGTTTCCTTTAGAACCAGAAACGGTAATATCTAGTGGACCGGAGCTGTTCATCCAAGCTGGCTCCACCATCAACCTGACCTGCACAGTGCGGCACACTCCTGAGCCACCCAGTTCGATCACCTGGACTCATGGAGAACAGGTAATTTCAAATGTACGTTTCTTTCATTATTACTTATAACCCCGTAGTTTTCCTAAACTTGGACGATTTTAGCGACACACCAACTCGATTTTAATTATAGACTAAAATGCTAAATTTCATGATTTATAAAATCTGTTAGGTCTTAATTCATTTCGATCGTAAAACCGATAGATCATTAATTTGTTCATTTTACGTTGAATATAACACAACCAATATGAAACAGAGTGGCTATTGGTAATTTCATATTAATTAATATGTACTAAATATCAGTTCATAATTAAAAATTCCGTAGTATGTAAGATTTTTGAGATATAACTTAATTTTTTACGAAGTATCGAATAACTTTATTATTATATTATATCGAATAATTATGTAATTTAAATTATTTGTTAATCGTGGGTATTTATAACAAATTTCACGTGTCTAGTCTTCTTTGTTGTTCATCAATCCAAGATTTGAAGGTAGTTGTAAATTTGTTGTGAGAGCTGCAGGAAGTAAGATTTATTGATAAAAATGTCTAAAATACAAAAACATGGCTGTATTACATACAGTTCATTTTGTTATGTTTGTGGCTCGTATACACCTAAATTACATGCCAGAACAATAACTAAAGTGACACAATTAGCATATCTTAATTATTTTGGGTTTTAGATACAGAATACAAGAACAAATCCCCATTTTCAAAAAGAGGAAAACAAAAAATGATGAAATGAAATGATTTTGTTTTCTGAAAGTAGGTTTGTACAAACACTTTTACACGTCAATCATATTTAGAAAAAAAATCAAAAAAAAAAAGAAAAAAAACCTAAAAGATAAGCTCGGCGTTTCCTATCTGACTACTCTAAGAAGAAAGGCCGAAACAAACTCAGAGGTCACAGTCTCTTTTAAAGTCCAGGCATAATCTTGGTCACATCATGTGAAGACCATGTAGATTGGTGTCTGAAATGGTCTTTTGAGGAAAGAACCACACAGATTGAGTGGACCTATCCAGTCTGTGCACTCATTTGTCAGTAATCGTGCAGCTCAACTCAGAACTTAAGGAGCTCAACGATTCGACGAACAATACCAAAGAAAGGACATTTGACAACAGCTAAAACATTACATCATATCATTACCTAGAAATAATAATTAATGCTTTTTGACATAACATTATAGCGACAACGATGATCATTTTCTTTAAAATATATAACCGCACCAACTTTCATGTTTATTATGCCGAAGCATTTAGCACGTTACATATCAAACATAAAACGAACAGACCATAAAAAAAATTATCAACAAAATCGAGCAATTTCGTAGTAGTCTACAAAACTGCATCTATATTTTTCAATTGTTCTTATCAAAAATATATATTGAAATCAAAATTGTTTACATTTAGAAACAAACCAGTTTAATATTGTATTTTAATAACTAATAATGGCCGAGAAGCCACGTGTATCTAATTACGCACAGTTACTGTGTAGTGACACATTAACCACTGCTGACCACAATACAGTGCACGCTCTCTGTACGCAATTGGTGGTTTGTCGCTATTATACTTGAAACATACCGCGTTTATGATGCTGGATTTTTGCATTGTCATAAAGATCCCCGTTTTATGAAAGCTGTTGAGAAAAATAATAAAAGACAAAAGTTGGTAGTGATTATGTCTATAAATTGTAGATTAATTGCTGTTAAAATCAATATATCCATTTTTTTGCTTTGATAATACGAGTATGTTAAATATATCAAAGTTCTAAAGCAAAATCCAGTAGCCCGAAAAAATTCATTGCATAACTTCACAAATTCAGCTAATAACAAAATTTATCGACAAATCCCCGCCAACCGGGATTAAGAGCATTAAATTCCCGATGTATACGGAATTGGGGACTCAATCCTGAGTCAATCGATTTCATGGTTTGAAAGCGATTACAGAATGAATGGCCTGTTGAACGAATTCATTCCGTGTCTACGTCAGCAGTTAGCCTGCCGCATTAAATTTTAATGGAATTTTAATAGTGTCAATAAGATAAAAGTTTGCATATTAAAAGCAAATGTTGATATTGATTCTGATTTACAAATTTGCATTAATAATGGTACGAAAGTATCGAAACAAGAATTAATGTTTGTTGCAATACTTATTGGTACAATTTCAAACGTAATAATAATGAATTTTTGTTACTAAAAACATGGTTATGTCTTTAGTAACAACGATTCGTAAACTGTCTCTGAAAATACACAATTTAATACAACCAAATAGTTTTGAAAAAAAAAACAACAATATTTTAAATTGATATGTTTTTAGGTGATCAATTTCGACTCTGCACGGGGTGGCATATCATTGGTCACTGAAAAAGGCCTGAAGAGTACCAGCCGGCTCTTGGTACAGCGGGCAACCGGTTCAGACGCAGGAGTTTACACTTGTGGCCCTAATAATGCTCCCTCGGCAGCCACTAGGGTACACGTCTTATCTGGTAAGAAATCGTCAAAATTCCATAATTATACTCGGAGTTTATTACAAGTTTTTAATAGGTAAATAAAAATTGAAACATTCTCTGTCAATCTTCAGCAAAAACTTTAATAATTTCCAAAGTTAATTGTGACAAACGCTTTGTCCTAATCACTATTGATAATTCATAAAAAATCTTCTTTGTATCTTTATTTATCTTGTATCTCATTTCAAACATTCTCTGTTCCTAGGTGAGCACCCTGCAGCGATGCAGCAAGGTTGTGCAAAATCAACACTAGATAAAACAGCCTCCATTCTGTGTTGTTTGATAACACTCTATGTACTAAGAAAACCTTCATTTAGCAACCTACAGTTCGGCACTTGAATTTCTAAAGTCACCTGAAGTGAACCATAAGCTGAGTCAAAAATTCGTATTGTATTTTTATTGCTTGAAGATAAAACAAGCGTGATTTGATTGGGTTGGGGTAAAAGGGATAAGGGAATGTGTACTTTTTGGTGCCTAAAAAAACTTTGTTAAAAGCCACGACGTCTTGTGAATAGACAACTTTTCGGCTTTCACAGTCTTTAATATCTCGTTATTTGCTTTTGTCAAGTTACTTTGTAAAAGTGATTTTGTTTGGGTCGTTAAACACTGAGAATAGGATCCTCAAACAACAGTTTTGGGGAAAATGTTTTGGTAAGCGAAAATGTACGTTTTACCAATTCATTAGACAGTAAAATTCGGTTGATTATGTATTGTAAATATTTCTATCACAGCTTTGTACATACTTTAATGTATTATAATAAATATAATTATATCCTGAGCTGTCTGTCCACATCGTTATGTTCACATAATGAAGGGTAGGTGAAACTCTTGTATCTCAAAAAGGTATTGTTTAAACTCATTAGCAGTTACGTAAGGTTATATAATAATTAATTATTGCGGGCAGACAGTGAAACCCTTCTAATTATAACTAACGTTTAGCTTTAGACAATTTAATTGACGAGTTTAAAATGGCAGGTAACAAGTATGTACTATATGTGTTCGCAACTCAAGGTTTCCAAGATATAAGATTCTTATATAAAGATAAGAATCTTATTGAAGCATAAGGAGGTTTGAAAGTGAATAGTCCCCATAGTCTATGGTCATTGTCAGCTTTAATGGCGGTCGTAGATGCTTATGGCGTTTCCAAAGACTATACTGCACACTTTTGGAAGACATCAGCATGGATAGGATCTAAAATGGTGGTATTTGCAATATAAATAACAAGAAAGTGGGGCGTTTTTCTTAAATATGAGGTCGGAGCCCTTTCTTTAACAGATAAAATATGAGACACAATATTCGTCGTAATTGTCATCATAATTTACGTACAGAAAATCGATCAAAATGTCAGTAGGAGCTTTGGATAGTGATGTTAATAATCTACTTAATAAAATCTTAAATTCACTGACAGACAATACACAGCCTAAACCGCTAGGCCTAGAAGCATGAAATTTTGCACTAAAGTGAGCAAGGGCGGATTTTGGAAAGTTCATCCCCAAAAGGGGTTAAATAAGGGGTAAAAGTTTGTATAGAATTTCGTAATTTTTGCCAATGGGAAATTCCATTGGGACAAGGCTTTTATTAAATAAACTGTTTCATCACAATTTGTTTTAACTTATATGAAGAGCTAACAAAACACCTCACACTTTGAAGTGATGAAAAGAAAATACAAAAATATTTCGAAGGGCATTTGGTATCACTTTATCAAAGGTACAACAAAAAATATCAAGTACCTAAACGGAGCAAAAAAATGCCCCCAAGCAATACAAAATATCAGAAATAAAGCTCTAACGACGAATAAATAAGAAAACGTGTCGACCATTACGCAACGACTTGAATATTAATGACATACAAAATTTTGTACAAAATGTGAAACAGGCCAAGCCATTTATGTAAGATATTTCTCGTCACTTAACACAATTATCTTGACAGTTAATTGGATAGCGTCGAATTGGGGAGCGAATAAATTAATGTAAATTGTCTGTAAATAATTAAACCCAAATTGTGCCCTCCGAATGAAGACAACCGTAACTAAGATTTTTATGAAAAAAATAAGTTAATTCTTAATTCGGAATCTGCGTGATGACCTACTCTGACGGAGATAGTGTTAGTCATAAGCGACGTAACTACCTCCTTTTTTGCACGTTCCTTAATATAAAAACCGTATGAGCTCTTACGACCCTTTTGCTTAACGTATTTATTTAAGTTTGATAGGGCATCATAAGTAGAGATTGGATATTCGGATACATATTTACCTAAAGTACGCTTTTTCCCAGCAAAGGGTACAAAGTATAGAAACGGCTTCTTATTAAAATATACCTTGTTCCGGGAATCGCCGGGTTTCATTAATAAATAAAATAAAAGTGTATAACATTTAGCATTCTTAAGCATAACAAATATTTCTTGACTATTTAGAACTAGGCAAAATTTGTGAAAAATATAACACGTAAAAAAATACTATTCAAAGTATAATAAGTGCCTACAACTTTTGTATAATTAATGTATTCAAAACTTTTTCATCTACAGTGCCATATATTTATTCGCTCGCATACATAGTACAAAAGAGTAGTTCTTATAAATTCGTCGGTCCTGGAAACCGACACTTTTCCCGTACCAAAGCGCACTCCATACTAGTTTTACATTTCTCAAACTTTAGGTAAATATGCATCCGAATATCCCATCTTTAATCATAAGTCATAATAATTCAGTTTATCCCAATAATAAACATACGGTGGATATTTGAACTATGTTCAGCTATTATGCGAAACTAATACAAAACATAACGGCAGTAACTGTTATTTATGGTGGATTTTATTATTGTGATAATCAATATTGTGCTTATCTACTACTGAAAACAAGGGTATCAGATCTTATCGTCGTTACATTTAGTATATTAAATAATGTGTGACTTAATATAATACTAAGCATGACATTAGTAACTTATCAGTCACGGTTATTATAACAAGTTTTGATAATAATAATTTCTTAATTAGCTACCTAATATCGTGGGTATAAAGGTAAAACTCACTAAGTGACATTATTACGGAAGTTTGTTAATCTGTTAAGCCCCGCGCGACACCGATTTGGAGTCAAACAATAGAAAATCAATATTGTGTCTTATTAGCTGTCCTTGACCAATTAAACAAATGGTAAACATAATGAACTTAGACACATTTGTCTCAAAGATTATCAGATAATTCGTAAAAATGTCACTTAGTACGTTTTACCTTTATACCCACGATATTATAAACGGAGGTATCGTAATACTACCATCTTGTTTATTGAACTAAAACTGTACGGAACTGGCGGGCCTAGATATAAGAACCGTAAGTGTTAACTTACGGCGGTTATGCGTAGTATCACTATTACAGTTTCAAGCGTGAGCATGAGTTGCGGGGGCCCGCCCAAATATCAGTGTATACCAATTAAGGGCTAACATTCGTACAAAAAATGGAAACATTATTACACATTTGCTGGGAATAATAATACAAGGCAAAAACGTTATTTAGAATCATAATTCATCATTATTCCATTTATTTAGAATATTTGGAAGTATTTTTTTTTCTGATATTATTTTGGAATTGATAGTGAAATATACCAATGCTACAAAGTAGGTATGTTTATCTAGACTGCAGATGTCACTTGTCCAGCACATTAATTCTCTGTAAGCCGAAACAACGAAATGTGAAATAAAAGCAGTTTGAGATTTTTTTTTCTTAACCGGTTTATTCTGCTTTGGTAGACAAAACCTCAATGATCTATGGGCTAATGATGGCGCTGATATATAAATATTTTGTTGTACGATGTCAAAACACCGATTTTTGTTTTTGCTCAATAATTTGAGATTTTTCTGCACCGATCCGAGACATTTCCGTATATTCGTATAAAATTGCTAAAATACCTTTTAAATACCTAACATTAGCTGAAGAGTTGGTTGCCTTTCGAGGGAGGTGTAGTTATATTCCATCTAAACCAGCTAAGTATGAAATAAAAACGTATGCTTTAGTAGATGCAAAAACACACAATATCAAGAGACTTACTGTGGTAAACAACCCGATACCAGTCCCTTTGCGGTGAGTAACAAGACCTATGACCTCGATTATCGTATGATGAATTGCGGTGAGAAATATCGAAATAGACAACTTTTTCACTAGTTTTGAAGTTACTGAAAATTTGCTACAAAGACATAAACTAACTATAGTTGGTACTTAGAGAGCTTATAAAACGTGTATTCCGCCTTTTTTCTAATTACAACAAGAGGCCGCTCGTCACGTTTTGTTTTTCAAAATATAACACTTCTGTTTCCCAGGTACCAAAGCTACGTATGTATATATAATGTCTTCTCTACATCATAACCAAGAAATAGACGAAGATACGGGAATCAAACGAAAGCCATCTATCATTTCCTTTTATAATAAAAGTGGTGTCAATTTAGTTGACAAACTCGCCCGCAGTACGACGCGTTTCGTAATTGTAAGCGCTGGCGTAAGCGCCCCTTACAATATTTTTTCAATTTGAAACCACGCAGGCATCAATGCCATGGTTTTACAGATGATGACAAATAGCATCGAAATATAAACTAATCATGAAAGAATTTTCATTCGTAATTAGGAAATAGCTTTGATAGACGAAAATTTGAGCAAGCGCAAAGATAATCCACGAATTCCGAAACAATCTCGTACGCACTTACATGAATTGCTCGGTGAAACTCCTTAACCACCTGCAAAAATGCTAAGATCCAAAATTAGATGTTCAGAAAGTGACAAGAAGAAATATCTGAAAACCAAATACAGTTTTGAGCGATGTGAAGTAACTATGTAGGTATGTGCTTAGAGCATGCTTACTCAAATAATTGAACTGAGTTTAACCAGCCTAGAAATGAATCTTTTAAATTTCCTAGACATTAATCCTAACAACATTTGTAACTTGTTTCCGCTCTCATGACTAGTAAAACTTGAGTATATTCCATTTATTGAATACCGTAACAAAATTTCTAGACACAAAAACCGTAACTATATGACATACGGCGCTAACAGAAAGTTCATTTAATAATTATGTTGCACTAGTAGTAAAGATTAATTGTTCAATTAAAATTAAAGTATCAGGGTCATCACCACATATTAAACACAAATTTCAAGGGAAAGCTCGCTATTTTTGATTAAAGTTATTCAAAATGGAGGTTTTCTAAAACTGCGACACTGAACACTAATTTAAGAAAACAAACTTGACGCGGGATTATCTCGAATCTATACTTTGTAAAGTTACGGCTGTCCAAGTTCGGAGGGCAGAATATTATTGTCCAATTTTAAATAAATAGGTACGGAATATATGAATAATGAACGTCAACGAAATAAAATTTGTTATAAATTATGTTTTGTGTTTTATTGTGACAGTATTTTCCTCTTTTCTTTGGCCAACGTAAAAAAATACGGGCCTCTCTTTTGAACTAAGCGATCAATACAAACAAATCTTGTGATTCCCCAGAAGACTACCTTTGTGAGTATCGTCTCGTGGGTTTCGTAAAAGGTAACCAAAGGAATCGGGATTTCTATCACCAATCGAGGTAAGTGATGGTACACGAAATAAACATTACTTCGTGGCGTGGTATATAGTCAGCAGTGGATGTTTTCAAAGTTAAACTAAACGTGGAAAATCGAAATAATACCAAATTACCAACAGTCAATTTTTTATCATGGAAGAAGAAAATATGTAATTGCTGTAATTTTCCTACTCCTCCTCCTTCCTCTTAGGGGGTCATTGTACTCATCATTGTGAACAACTTTTACTACGGGACTAAACCTGAGGTCGCGAAAAAAAAAGCTGCTGTTCCCTACATTTATTCGCTTATCTCGTCAAAATATAGGGTACAACGAATCTTTTTTTCGCGATTTCAGAGTTAGTCCCTGATGAATACAATGACCCCTTAAGAGGTTGACGGTGTTAATTAAATTACAACCTGTATTAATATCAGACTACCTTTATTTCGTTTTGTTATAATATTTAAAAGGCACGTGCTACAGTAGACCGTACTACCTAACGTAAAGGCTTTTTATTAAGAGACATCGTCTTCAAGAATTCAGCTATTATTTAATAAAAAGGGAAAAAAAACTACAACCTCCTTTGTAAAAGAAATTAATTTAAAATTCTATCGTCGTCTACAGTTTATTTACTCGGCCTAGATTTCAATATAAATAAAGAACAGGCTACGAAAATATCTTTAGTACTTAAATATTGTTGGTCGCTTTAGCAGCTAACATTTGAATTTGGTTTAACATCAAGTCCAATTTCGTCTATGCTTACATTATTTAGCTTATTGAATTTATTAAAATATGAAAGGTAACGAATTCTGAGTTACCTTTTAATGTAAGGTGAAATTAAACTGAAAACGCAAATTAGATGGACCATAATCTCTTTAAATTGTCATTTTCTGAGAAATAGAGACCGACTCACAGCTGAGCAAATTGTATGTTTTATGTAAGCTGAATCCCAATAAAAATCTAAAAAGTCCAGGCGCTTGGATAATTAATTTGTGTTATACGTCGTACACGTCAAATTTAGAAACAAACAAAAAATACATCCGCAGTTCTTAAACTGAGTAAAGTCGTTTTAATTAAACATCTCCTTTATTTTATTAAATTAACAGACTTCTTATTTCTTTCACAAACGTTTACTTACAATAAATCTTTTAGTACCAGTCGTAAACCCTTTCAACAATAAGCACACAATATTTGAAGTTACCTCAGCACAGCGCATTGGTAACAACTTGACGGACTAAGGCTAAGAGTGAACGAGCGGAGGCAAAGCGGGCGCGACTTCACAGGCATTAGCGGAGAGACGTGTTTCAACAGAGTCATGCAAGTGTATTTGTTAGATTGTCTTACCTCACGGTAGCGAAGCAACGGATCGACGACGTGATAAAAGTGCCTCGGGCTATATTTTCTCCATTGAGTCTATTTACATTTTTTTTATTTATTTAGAAAAAAAAAACACGGCTCTTGTGGCATCGGCGCGAAACCATAAGCAAAAGTTATGTAAGCTAGCTACTCTTAAATTGGGCTTGGGGTAGGTAAAAATGTAAAATAAGTCATCACCATCTGCCTAGCCTTTTCCCAACCACAATGGGGTCGGCTTCCAGTCTACCCGGATGCAGCTGAATACCAATATTTTACATGGAGCGACTTATCTGACCTCCACAACCCAGTTACTGGGTAATACGTTACCCCTCGGTAAGACTGGTTGTCAGACTTTCGGGCTTCTGTCGACCCGAAAAATGTGAAATAAGTACCATCGATTTTTTGTTTGCAATTTATATAATTTTTATGTTTTCATGTTTTAACATTTTTATTTATTACATTTATCACATTTCACAATTTATAAATAGGTAAATCTACAAATCACTGAACAATAAAACTTACAGGATAGACAATGTTAAAGAGAGAATGAAAATGAATAAGAATTCATGAGTTGGGAATAGCTGACTAATTATGAAAGCAATAACTGTCTAAAGGTCATACTGAAATGTATGTTGATGTAATTTTAAATGAGATGGAACTGAATGCTAATATATTATGAGAACATTATAGAAACAGTTCGCATACAATTTAAATAGGAGATTTATGATCATTTTAATGTAAGACTGATAAATATTTTTTTGGTGTTCCACAGAGTACAAACATAACAGAGGCCTTCGAGACACATCACCTCAAGGGACTTGCAGAGACTTTCCTACCAAATTTTTACATAAGAAAAATAACAACACCCAGAAACCAACCTTTCACATTCAAAGAAGATGGGTTTTATAATACCTTGCAGTTGAAAGTCATGGCGCAATTGACTGAAATACCTAAAGACATAAGGAAGAAGAGTGATTTTGTTTCTGACTCCTTATTATTCGCTCTGCTTGTTCTAAGTCCCATGAGCTGTTGGGGCTGGACTCAGAGCTTCGTTTTAGGAGCCTCCTTGACTATCTTGAACGCGTTGGTTTTTAGTTCCATCGTCACTTGTGCACATAATTATTTTCACCGCGGTGACAGTTGGAGGATGTACTTATTTAACTTAAGCGGGATGTCGTATAGGTGAGTTGTTTTCAATACCTATATTAAACAAAAGTAAAGCAATACTAACTAAACAGGAAAAAAATTGAAATTGAATTCATTCAAACTAAGAAATAATACGATTATAAAATAATACCTTGCCTTGGGCTTGACCTCCAACTTGAAACCATTCATTCAACTATTAATTTTTTGTTACACTATGTAACAAAAAATGATCAACTACGGTGTGTTGTGTACCTCTCTGTGTCTATTATAATTTCAATGCATTGTTAACACACCGTTTTTTTCTTTTTCTATTTTGATCTTAGTCAATTCTGTTGGTACAAAGTCACCTCCACGACCGGACACTCTTCCATTCTTCTTCTTTGTAAAAGGGGTCAGGTAATGCAGAATATTGACCGTACCTGTTGATCTAGGTTTAAAATTTCATTACATTTCACAATTTGATAATTTTATTTTGACATTTTATACGATTTGGACATTTTTATAGTTTTGTGATAATTTTAATGAGTTGTTAAATATAATAAATTTAATAAATAATAATTTTATTTTGGGTTTTTATCTGTTTTTTAGAGTAGTTTATAATTTTAATGTAAAACTATGGACTAGAATTATGTCCGAGTCCGAGTAAACGCATGTTTTTCTGTTCGAATTTTGATTTCAATTATTGTTGCTCATTTGTTATGCTATATTCGTGTTCTCGCTCCTATTTAATTACTGTGCATGTGTGCATCACTGTGCTTACTAACTTTGTGTGAACTTAATAACTATGGGGTACATACACGATATTCTCTGGATGGTGCACCTTCCAAAAAAGATAGTATGTGTAACAGTGTACCCACTGTGATTCTGGACTGGAGAAATCAAAATATTTTATACGTAACCATGAGACGAATATATAATTTATTTACTCGCATCTATCCAACCACACCTACATACGAGTACATACATTAGTTATTAGACTTCTACACTTTGCCTGTTGCCTGCTCTCAAAACGGTGAAGGAAAACATCGTGAGGAAACCGGCATGTCCTAGAACCAAAAATTTGAAGACATGTGACATCTACCTACCCGCACTGGGCCCGCGTGGTGGATTACGGCCCACTCTTCTCACCGAGAGGAGGCCTGTGTCTCAGCAGTGGTAACATTATAGTACACGACAGCAAGCTGCTTTTTGATGAACATGTTGAAACAATTGTCAACAAGGCGTTCAAGGCCTTGGGCTTCATTATTAGAGCTTGTTCTAGCTTTCGTTCTCTAAAACCATTAAAAGTGCTTTAATGGTTTTAGAGAACGAAAGCTAGTTTGGCGGGCGACCGCAGTAACTGGCGGGGCGGGGGGTACAGAAATTCGACGCCATTTTGCACCAGTGATCTCTATCCTGAATCAGTGGACGCACCCAGAACCTTTGGGCCTTTTTTTTACGCAACAGCTCGTTTCTGGTGTGTCCATGGCGGTCTGGACCTCAACTGTTTAATCACCCGTCTTGCGATCTCAACCGCGACGGCTGCGTGACCGCGCAAATCACCGGTCTCGTGAGCTTAGAAATAAAACCGCAGCTCCACCACCGTGGCGGGCGCGGGTGAAAACCGCTCCGTGAGTTCTTAGCCTAAGCTTTCTTTAAAATTAAATAAATATAGGCTGATTATGATGATATGTTTGATAGATGGTGTTTATAGACGCACCTGCTCCTGCACCCGCTTAAGCCTATCACTCTGTACTACCACTTAAATAAATCGACTTTCCTGTGTGAATTCTCAAGAAATACACAGTTTTATTATAAGCAATGGCAGTAAGTAATAAAGAAAACTGTTGCGGTACTGAAAATAAATAGAAGAGACTTGTTACGACTTGAAACATTTTTAATTTAAGTAATAGTCTTACTGCTCGAACAAATGTTGGTCTTTTGTTACCTTTTATGAAACTTTTGAAATAAACTGACTTGGAAGTGGGCACAACATAATTTCTAAACTTATATCTTATCTTTTGTAAATCTTTTTGACTGTTAGGGTCGCCTTTCATATTTCAGTGTATTTTCATATGGCAGTATTCAGCTTTTCGTGGAATTGTTCAATATTAAAGCAATAATCTTCAAACTGGCACTCTTTAATATCAAAACACACACACACACAACCTCACTCACCACACACACACCCTCACACACGCATACACACACGCACACAAACACAAATAATCCAAATGTCAAATAAATTATTTGTAATTTCTAAATTCTGCAATTATGGGTTTATGTTAACTTTCGTTTCTTCTTAAACACTTGTTCTGGCTGCAATTATTTTGTGAAACTGAATTATGTACCACTGCCGTTAATACAAGTTATTTCATAACTTAGCAAGGTTGCTGGTTGCAACTACGAGCTGTTTTGTTAACTAGCATAAGTCAAGTGTACCTACAGATGATACCATTTAAAGTTAACATTGTTATTTGATTGATTAAATAAATTATTATTATTATTATAGTACAAAAAAATACTCTGTATGTAGACCATAAAAAATGAAAAATAAATATAAATTATTTAATGTTTTTTTTAAACTAGAAGAAACTAGCGCTTTGATTTAAATTTATTTTAATAGACTTCTGTCTAGAGAACGTATAAGTTTACTATTTAATGAGACTACAGTATCTAAACTAGCTTTTCTTAGAGCAGTTTCTTTTTTTTTTTTGATCTTTGGTGGCCCAGTTGTAACGGCTGAGATTTACGAGTCATAGGTTTGAAATGAGACAGGCCCATTACTTTGTATAAATTATTTTCATCACCACTGCTCTCAAAACAGTGTAGGAAACCATCGTGAGGAAAGCAGCATGTCCTAGAACCAAAAATGTAAAGACATGTGGAATCTACCAACCCAATCTCGCTGAGAGACCTGTGTCCCAGCAGTGGGAACCTTACAGGCTGATTATTATTAGCTTTTCTGTTTCTGTCAATTTGATATTGGCCACCAAATTAAGGAACTTTAAAACTTGTTCGAAATGCTGAAATATATCCCGAAGTACTAACACGAATGGTGCTATTCTAAGAATGGTAGGTAAGTCTGCAGACTTACCTACCATTCTTAGAATAGCACCATCTTGCCACCCATCTTGCCGTTTGGGTGGGAAATTATCAAATAACTTCTTCCGCTCTGGGCGGAGCGGAAGGGTGTGTCAGACTATTACGGTACTGACTAAAACCCACCCGTGTCCCTTCCGTTGCCTGTGTTGCCAGGGGCCTTGGTAACCCTTTTGTACCTTCCCGCAATCCCGGCTACATCAGACCTTGACTCTTGAATATGTGTGGTCCTTTGTAGCGAGCAGTTTCTTCCTAACGTCCTTTTGGAATACTCAGTAAAATTCTGGGGAACGTTATAACATTTTGTAAACCTCAAGCCACTTCACACATACATAGCTGTGTACAGCAGTGTTGTTCTAGCCGCTAGAATTTAAGGTGAATGGTGAATTCTTCCGGCCCGCCGAAATGTTTTGCTTTGCGACAGAGTCGGCAATGTGATAAGGCTGATTTATACAAATGTATCCGTTCATAAATAGCATCTAACGCCTTCTTTACAACATTTTCTTTGTTTAATGGTTAGGCTTTTAGATTTGAAATATGAAACAAAACCAAGACGCAAAGTGCGCTTTTATAATTTCTAAAGTGGCGATATCATTGTGGACGTCAACGTCCATGTAACGGCATCACGATAACTCGGAAGTCAAATGTATGGAAATATATGAAGACGCTTTTAAATTTCCACTATAATGTCATAACGTGCACGTATTTCCATGCACTTTATGACGTGGACGTCCAAGATAATATCGGCACGTTGAAAATTATAAAATTGCACATTAGGCATGATTTTATAAAAAATTGATACCATCACATTTTCTTTAATAATACCGCTGAAAGTAGCTCAGTGGTGAGCGTTCAACTTTAGTGAAAAATAAAAAAAAATGACTGAACTCGTTACGTAGCCTTCGCTTTTAATATTAAAAGGAACTTTCAGGAATTAAAACTTGAAAGGTCTATGGCTTGGTATGCGTAAACCTGAGAAGAATATAGAAACATATTTTTAATGGAGCTTTGAGGCGGCTGATCGGTATATGCGAATGTTATGCGGTGAATCTTGGGCTCAAATAGAACGCCACAAAGAGCGAACTAATGGTTTTCAAAGCAGGCAGCGTGACGTATTCGTGTATTCCTCATGTCGGAGAATGACTGCGAAGAGTGGACAAGTTTAGGTATCTGGATCACTGGGGTCACTGAAGACCTTAAAGATAACTATGATATTGAAAGGGAACGTAGGTCGCTGGCTGTGCGTTGTAACATGCTGGCCCGTAGGTTTACATGATGTACGAAGTAACGCTTTTCAAAGCTTACTGTCAGTCCTGCTACACGTCCAGCCAACTTCACTCAGCGAGCGTACAGCGACTTACACGTTCAATGTAATAATGCACTGAGAGTATTGCTGCGGCTGCCGTGGCGTTTTAGTGCGTCAAGTATGTTTGCGGAACGCCATTATTAGAAAAAGATGTATATCCACAGGAGACGCCTTGGACGTCGGGAATCCCAGGCCGTTTCCCGGCCACCGTAGATGCGGGCTTGCAGACTGTGAGCAATGGGTAGCTCACTGTCCGATAAGGAACAGGCCCTGGTCGACGGCGCGTTGTGTTCTACACGCGCCTCAAAGAGATGTCAGCACAACTGACGGGGTCCGCTAGGGCCGATGCCTGCCGCTGTCGCGGGAAAGTCCAAAAGAGATACCGTGGCCTCTGGCAACACACCGGCAACGGAAGGAACACGGTTGGGTTAGTCAGTAACCGTCTTATTACAAAACAAGGATTATCTTCAGACCCAGGTTTAAATTATTGAGCCATTTTTTAAATTTCGAACTTTATTCCGACCACGTTAAAGTTCTTAATGCCAAACTGTCAACTTAGTACCGGACTAAATAGTCAGTTTTGTATAAAGAACTGCATTTTAATCACAGTAACGTTCTTATTACAAAAACTAGCTCGATGGTTTAAACCATGTCAAAAGAAATCCTTGTTTTGTAATAACACCGTAAGAGTCTGACACGCCCTTCCGCTCCGTCCAGAGCGGAAGAAGTTATTTGATAATTTCCCACCCAAATGAAATAAAATCCATGATGCGGCAGCAGCGAAAATATTCTCAGTGTGTTCGGATCGCTGGGATTCCCAGATGTTGCGGAGGTAGATGCAGCTCCACGCTGAATTTTAATTTTAATTGTTAATCTGTGTCTATACACGTTCAATGTAATAATGCACTGAGAGTATTGCTGCGGCTGCCGTGGCGTTTTAGTGCGTCAAGTATGTTTGCGGAACGCCATTATTAGAAAAAGATGTATATCCACAGGAGACGCCTTGGACGTCGGGAATCCCAGGCCGTTTCCCGGCCACCGTAGATGCGGGCTTGCAGACTGTGAGCAATGGGTAGCTCACTGTCCGATAAGGAACAGGCCCTGGTCGACGGCGCGTTGTGTTCTACACGCGCCTCAAAGAGATGTCAGCACAACTGACGGGGTCCGCTAGGGCCGATGCCTGCCGCTGTCGCGGGAAAGTCCAAAAGAGATACCGTGGCCTCTGGCAACACACCGGCAACGGAAGGAACACGGTTGGGTTAGTCAGTAACCGTCTTATTACAAAACAAGGATTATCTTCAGACCCAGGTTTAAATTATTGAGCCATTTTTTAAATTTCGAACTTTATTCCGACCACGTTAAAGTTCTTAATGCCAAACTGTCAACTTAGTACCGGACTAAATAGTCAGTTTTGTATAAAGAACTGCATTTTAATCACAGTAACGTTCTTATTACAAAAACTAGCTCGATGGTTTAAACCATGTCAAAAGAAATCCTTGTTTTGTAATAACACGCCCTTCCGCTCCGTCCAGAGCGGAAGAAGTTATTTGATAATTTCCCACCCAAATGAAATAAAATCCATGATGCGGCAGCAGCGAAAATATTCTCAGTGTGTTCGGATCGCTGGGATTCCCAGATGTTGCGGAGGTAGATGCAGCTCCACGCTGAATTTTAATTTTAATTGTTAATCTGTGTCTATACTAACACTAGATTTTAAGTAAAATTGTTACTAACTTATTGTTATCGTTGTTCTTAACACTTATAATCTAATCTAATCCCTTAGGATTAGATATAAAACAAACTTATCGCAATATAATAATGTGGAGAGGCCTTTTCCCAGCAGTGGAATGCTACCGGCAAAAATTAACATAACATAACAACATAACGCCTGTATTCCCCGAAGGATTAAAGATAGGTGAACCTACACCCACATTTAGCCTATGTTTAACAAGTTCAGGGCGGGGTGTACCAACGGTGGAGCACGGAGTACTCGCTGATATTGCGGTGTATACCATCGATAGCTACATCACACTAGACTTTCAAATGTTTCAAGAAATTCGGGCTGCCTGAGAGAACGAGTTGTAGTTAACGTTCCCGCCTTGTCAAATTGAGAAATATTCATAGTATCTATATAGCTCAGGAGTTGGTTATAGGCAGGATTTTTGGTTTATGTGGCGGTGATGTGCCACCGGTAGCCATGTGAATATGTGCCACGTAAGACAGCATATAAGAGTTCATGTGGTTTCGATCTGAACGTGTTAAACCTTTCTCATGAATCACTCCGCCCATTGATGAAAACCGTATGAAAATCTGTTCGGCAGTTTTTGAGCTTATCGTTCAGACAGACAGACGCGGCGGGGGACTTTGTTTTATAATATATAGTGGTAATATACTGACTGCCGGGCTGTTGATAACAATAGGCTCGCTCACTAAAGACTATTAAATGGGACTTATACATAACTGGCGAAATGTGTTTTTTTTTGCTTGGGACATTATCAAATAACTTCTCCCGCTGTGGGAGGAGCGGGGAGGGTCACTCGAGAGATAGAATCGAGTAGCGAGACTACGATACGCCCGTGAACACATACAGTGGGATCAAGAAGAATGATCAAGAATTTTGTTTACAGATGAGTCTCGATTCTCACTTTACACTTCTGATGGAAGGCGAAGTGTCTTTTTTTTGGGGGGGAAATCATCAAATAACTTCTCGCGGGAGGGTGTGTTAGACTCTTACTGACTAAAACCCACACGTATTTCTTCCATTGCCTGTGTTGCCAAAGGCCTCGGTAACCCTTTCGAACTTCCACGCGACCCCGGCAGGGAAATATGGGTATAGGGTAGGAGCCTTTAAATGTGCATGGTTTTGCCATGCATGCAATTTTTAGAATAATTATAAGATAATGTCATTCTATCTCAATTTTGACGGCAGAAAAAGGAATGACAGAGATGTCATGAAGTAAAAACGTAAAACGATTCTGTGAATAATAATGGCATGTATTTAACGCGGCGACAAATTAATCTGAATTTAGGATTAAAAAAATAATTAAAGCCAGCAAATATAGTAGGTTTTTTTTTTTTTTTTTTTGGGGTGGGAAATCATCAAATAACTTCTCCCGCTCTGGGCGGAGCGGGAGGGTGTGTCAGACTCTTACTGACTAAAACCCACCCGTATTCCTTCCTGTTGCCTGTGTTGCGGGGGCCTCGGTGACCCATAAGTACCTTCCCGCGACCCCGGCAGGCATCGGCCCTAGTGGACCCCTACTCTGTGCTGACGACATCTCTTTGAGGCGCGCGTGGAATACGACGCGCCGTCGACCCGGGCCTGGTCCTTACCGGACGGTGAGCTACCCATTGCTCACCGTCCGCAAGCCCGCGCCTACGGTGGCCGGAAATCCGCCCGGGATTCCCGACGCCCTGGGCGTCTCCTGCGGCGGCTAGGGGCGAGAGGGCGCGAAACTTGCCTTTCCCTCAACCGTCCCGCCTCCTCCTTCGCGAGCATTACTGCTTCGCAGAAGGAGGTGACGGCTGCCCATGCCCTCTCGCTCCGTACCATGGCCTGAACCAGGGCCGAACGCGAGAGGTCTCTGCCGCCGATCGCCTCCACGAGGACACGTCTGCCCAAGCCGGGCAGACCTCCACCGTATGCTCCACCGTAAATATAGTAGGTTTGCAGCTACAGGATAGAAGGATAATTTTAAGTAGAAAGCAGTAGCTTGATAATCAGTTGTTAGCTTTGTTTTAATTTAAACTGGCATCAAGTTTTTGTTTTGGTCTCAGTTAATCACCAACAATACTGTTCTAACCTAACCTAACCCAAATTATTCAATAACAGTAAATGTTATCATACTAACCACAAACCATTTGTTTTATATTATTAGTATTATACTGTATGAGAAGGTACTATATTGATTATGTGAACTAAATAAAAAAAATACATAACTTTTGTTGATTTAGATTTAAAAATAATATTTAATCGCTGCCAAGTAATTTTTTTAGTAGCAAATAGTTAGTCGCCCTTTAAGTTGTTAGTTACCTGGAAAATAATTAGCTAATAATAATTATTATTATATCTGATTGTTGTTTACTATAGGATTGAGGCCGGTGAAATAACTGCACGTGTTGTTTAAGAATTGGTGTTATATTGATAAAAATTACAGGTTTGTTTTCCCTTATAATATAGAACGCGCACGTTCTGTTGGTTGCGACTTGATACCGTTTTTATAATATTTGTAGTGTCACTATAATGGCGTCCACGCACGGACCACACGAACACTCGCCACTTGTTCTGTTCTGATTGGACGACTCGCCGTCACGTCATCGCAGCCCAGTCAATCGCAGCGGTCGACTGGTGATGTCCCGTAGACACCGTAGTGGTGTAAAATTAGTTGCATAGTGCGGCAACATGCTCCCGGCTTTGGAAGCGCAAGGTTCCAACGAAGTAGAAACGCCCGGTAGCTACCGCTTGTTTAGTCAATCCGTCAGAGGCAGCGGGCAAATTTTCGAAAACGCCCGTCTAACTATGCCGTCTGCCTTTCTTATATCAGCTACACGTGATACGCCATCCCTTCCAGGGTAAGTTTTCAGGATTCTTCCTAAGCTCCACTTTAATGGTGGCATATTATCATCTTTGATTAGTACTAGCGTGTTTTCCTTGAGGTCGTCTTTATGCTTATGCCACTTGCTCCTAGTCTGCAGTTCTGACACGTACTCTTTAGCCCACCGCCTCCAGAAGTGCTGGCGGATCTGCTCAACCCTCTGATATCGCGTAAGTCGGTGCTCAGGAACATCGTGAATGTCAGCAGGTACAGGTGCAGTTAGTGGACGACCAACCAAAAAATGAGCCGGAGTAAGGGGAAGGAAGTCAAATGAATCAGTGGACATCGGAGTCAAGGGTCGGGAGTTGAGGACCGCTTCAACTTGCACTAAAATCGTAGTGTACTCTTCAAAAGTGAGATGAGCATTGCCCACTACACGCCGGAGGTGATGCTTACAGCTTTTTACCCCAGCTTCCCACAAACCCTCGAAATGGCTAGCATAAAATGGAATCATCTTAAATTTAATGTTTTGTGAAGTTGCATATTCTTTAATATCATCAGAGCAATCTTTCAAAAATTTTGAGAATTCATTCATCAACCCAACAAAGTTTTTTCCGTTATCAGAGAAAATCTCAATCGGTTTACCGCGTCGCGAAATAAAACGTTTGAGAGCTAAAAGATAACCGTCTGATGAGAGATCGCTTACAAGTTCCAAATGGACAGCGCGAGTGACAAAACACACGAACAAACATATGTATGATTTCTGTAATTTCGCTCCTCTACCTTTACGAGTCAATGTGAACACTGGCCCTGCATAGTCCACGCCACATCGTAAAAAAGGAAAGCCTGGATCCAGACGTTCTTGCGGCAAATTGCCCATTATTGGATTAACCGTGGTCGCGCGCAGTCGTGCACACTTGACGCAGGCATGCACTACTCGTCTTGCGAGGTTCCGACCACCGAGCGGCCACCAAGCCTCTCTTAACGTAAATAGAAGCAGCTGTGGCGCAGCATGCATTGTACGGTTGTGCTCGTAACGAAATAGCAAAACTGTAAACCAATGTTTATTAGATATTAAAATTGGATGCTTTTTACTGAACGTAAAGTTTTGAGAATCCTGTATGCGCCCACCAACTCGTATTAAATTATTGACATCAATAAATAAATTCAATTTAGCTAACTGAGCGTTCTTTATACCCTTTTTATTTTTAAGCGAATCGTACACATCACCAAATGATTCTTGCTGACTCAATCTTGCTAATGTTAATTCCGCATATTCAAGCTCTTCTACTGTTAATGAACCCGTCCGCCGATTTATTTCATTGCGCGTATTGTATATGAATCGACATACATAAGTCGCGGTACGCTTCAATCTTGAATACTGAGAAAACCTTGAAAATGGAAACAAATTAATTACACTTAAATTATTTATTACATGGCAAAGAACCTTTGTTTTTAATTCGGGCAAGTCATTATGTTTTACATTGTTATTTTTCATTAAATTAGGCACTTCAACATTAGAATTGTGTAAAAATTGTGGGCCTTCCCACCACAAAGATGAAGAGCTAAGTGCGTCTAAACCTTGACCTCGCGACACTAAATCCGCGGGATTATCTTTACCAGAAACATGCCGCCATGTATGTCCCTTAGTTAGCTCATGAATTTCTGCAGTTCTATTCTGAACGTATGTTTTAAGTAAGTTAGGTGGCATACCTAGCCAGCCTAGAACAATAGTTGAATCAGTCCAGAACACGACTTTATTTACTGTAGAACGCAGAGATTCAATGACTTTTGTGAATAGTCGCGCGCCTAATACAGCGCCGCACAACTCTAATCTAGGTATAGTTGTGGGTTTTGTAGGCGCGACCTTACCTTTGGAACATAACAAGCGCACCGTAACAGCTGATTCACTATCAATCGTGCGGACATATGCGCAAGCGCCATACGCTGTTTGCGACGCATCTGTGAATATATGTAATTCAGTATAAGTAGGATCATAACACATAACATAGCGCGGTATTCGTAAATTACCAAGTGAGGATAAACTACTCACAAATCGGTCCCAGACTTGCGCGACGTCTGTAGGAACCGGTTCGTCCCACTCTAATTTTAATAACCAACATTTTTGTAACAATGTTTTCGCTATTGTTATTACCGGACTAATTAATCCTAACGGATCGTAAATCTGAGAGGCATTCGATAAAATAATACGTTTAGAAATTACACTCGTTTCGGTTTTAATTTGTGAATAATAGTTTAATTCGTCAGACTTATTGTTCCAACCAATACCTAATGTTTTATTTTGAATATTATCGCCCAATGCGAGTTGTTTTGTAACATTAAGTGTATCATAAGGGTTCGCACGGTCAAAGTTAAAAACCCACTTACGTAAAACTAGGCATGCGGATTTTAAAACCTGACTAGTACCTTCGCAAATTGCATTCAACTCTGATATACTATTTGCACTACAGATTAAATCGTCGACGTAGAAGTTATTTTTAATGGTCTCCGCGACATACGGAACCTCACAGTCGTTAGCTAATTGTTTTAAACATCGGCAACTAAGAAATGGCGCAGAAGCCGTACCATACGTTACAGTATTTAATCGGTATACCTTTAATAAATCGGACGGGTTGTCGCGCCACAATATTAGCTGTAGGTCGCGTTGATCTTTATCTATTAATACTTGGCGATACATCTTTTCTATATCAGCACATTAAGCTACGTATCTGTTTTCACGAAATTTAAGTAATATTGCAATCAAATCACCTTGAATGGCGGGACCTACCATCTGCAGGTCATTCAACGAAACACCCGAACTGGAAATCATTCCAGCATCAAAAACGACACGCAATTTAGTAGTTGCGGAGTGTTCGCGAAATACTCCGTGGTGCGGTAGGAAATAATGCGGTGTACTGTAAGTGTGAATAAGACTCATATGACCTAGCTGAATATATTCGTGAATGAAATCGCTATACATTTGTTTATAGTTAGGATTACGTTGTAGTTTTTTCTCTAAAGCATAAAATCGACGTTCTGCTTGGTTACGAGTGTCACCTAACTTACTAGGTAAAAGCTTCAACGGGATTCGAACGCTGAACCGCCCGTCGGCCATCCGCTTTGTTGTTTTATTGAAATGCTCTTCGCACGCGAGCTCCTCGTCGCTGCCGAGCTTACTATTATTATTGCACACGGGTAATTCTTCAATCTCCCAAAACTTGCGCAGCAATTGATCGAGTGGACAGCTGTCACCTTCCAATGTAGATTGTCTAAAATGACATGTAACATGTTTCATTGGTTTTTGCGTAAAATATTGGATTGAACCTGACACAATCCAACCTAATTTCGTATTTTGAAGGTAAGGGCCATTTTTAAGACGCATCTTACCTTCACTAATTAACTCCCAAAATAAATCCGCGCCTATCAACATATCTATTTGCTGACTATCATTAAAACTCGGATCGGCGAGAGTAATATTATCGGGTATACAAAAATAACTGGTATTCAAAGTTGTTGTAGGTAACTTTGACGATATTTGAGGCAGAATTAAGCACTGAACACGTGCAGTGAAGCTACCATTACGCGATCGTAACTCAATGTTACAGGATTGCGAACACTGTGTTATTGAGTTTCCGACACCGTGAATTTGTTGTGTGGACTGTATAATTTGCGTATTTAATTTTTCACTAAATGATTGCGTAATAAACGAACGTTCACTGCCGCTGTCGAGGATCACGCGCGCTTTATGATCAACACCCGACTGGCTACGTATATCTACCATAGCAGTTGACAACAACACATGTTGTATGGAAGATGTATTATTATTTTTGTTATAATCGTTTACATGTACATTATGTACCTGTAATGAATTACTATGAGTAGTTGTAGAAGATGTACTGTTACCACTGTCTATATTAGTACTATGAACAGCTGATTGCTCTCTAGTTGTGAGTGTAACGACACTTAAATTGTTATCTTTAATTTTACTATTAATTACTTCACAAATTAATGAATTGTGTTTTTTATCACATTTCCGGCATGGACCAAAAACACAGGTACCCACAGAGTGACCAGAACGCATACAATTAATGCACAAATCTTTATCTTTAATTATCTTGAACCTGTCCTCCGCGCTTAAGTCTAAGAATGTTTGACAAGAATATAAAGGGTGTTTTTCATTACACATCAGACAAGCTTTGTACACCCGTGAGGCTTTATTTTCTGATTTACTATTAGAAGATTTATTATTAGTAACTACATTACAATGAACCTTAGGTGTTGAAGCATTATTGTTGGTTTGTTTCTTATTTTCATTCCCACTGTAAATATTTGATTTACTGTGCGATACTATCAGGGTTTCCAAAATATCAGCCTTATTCCTAAGAAATTGCATTAAATCATCTAATTTAATTACCGACTTTAATTTACTACCAGCATTAAAAAATGATCCTCGATACTGTTCCCAATCACGTTCTGTAACAGGGTCTAATTTTGAAACAACAATATAAATTATCAATGTGTCCCAGTAATCCGTTGGTTCTCCTAGTAATTTTAATGCACGTAAATTTTTTAGAATATTATCAATAAGCTTGCGCAACAATCCCGGAGATTCCTTAGTTAATGTTTGAGTTGTAAACATGGACTTCACATGATTGTGAACCAATAACTTGGTATTATCAAACCGATTGGTTAACAATTCCCACGCTACATCATAATTGTCTGCAGAGAATTCAAGAGAATCTATGACCGACTTTGCATTACCTTTCAATGATGACTTTAAGTAGTGGAACTTTTGAATCTGCGTTATTGTTTTACAATTGTGCAATAATGACATAAATGTATCATGGAACTCCAACCAGTGTTCATAGGACCCGTCAAAGTTGGGAATGGTAATTATTGGTAATTTAATAGAATTTGAACTAGTTGTTGGTAAATCAGAAATGCTAGTCGACTTCTCATCAGTACTTGTCATACATTCAATAAGTGCAAGGACATTATAATAATCCTGCTCAAATTCTTCGCGCGATTCGAGCTGATTGTCAATCTCTGACTCAGTACTAAGGTCCTCTATTTTACTTTGTACCTGATTGAAATCATTTATTAATATTTGAGATCCTACCACGCGCAATTTTAACTCTGCTTGTTGTTGAGAAGATAACTCAAGATCATTGAAAGAATTCACGTACTTTTTAAAATTGGTTAGCCGACATTTTATCGACGCACGCTTCTTTTTCAAATCTTTCATGTCCAATTCAGTTTTAGCATCGCGATCAGATGATGATGCCATTTTAAATATATTGAAATGTAATACTCACAGTTCCTTGTAATCAGCGTACTTATAGCGTAAAAGCGAACCTTTGCAAAATCTGTAGCGTGGCGAGCTAAAGCGTATGCATCACCCCTCGACGTGCAAGTCGACATGCGAAATTGCAAAGCACTGAAATAACCAAGGAAAAGTATTACACAAGCGAAGAAGAAAGGGTTAGGAGGTTTTAGTTGGCACGCCTCACCAAAAACACTGTAATCCACCGTTATTCTTGAGTTTAGTTATGCACCGTGATGCGTCTCTCAATCGTCCGGTCTTTCTTGAAGCGTAGAATTCCAGCTCGATGGTCCAAAATTATGTTGTTTACTATAGGATTGAGGCCGGTGAAATAACTGCACGTGTTGTTTAAGAATTGGTGTTATATTGATAAAAATTACAGGTTTGTTTTCCCTTATAATATAGAACGCGCACGTTCTGTTGGTTGCGACTTGATACCGTTTTTATAATATTTGTAGTGTCACTATAATGGCGTCCACGCACGGACCACACGAACACTCGCCACTTGTTCTGTTCTGATTGGACGACTCGCCGTCACGTCATCGCAGCCCAGTCAATCGCAGCGGTCGACTGGTGATGTCCCGTAGACACCGTAGTGGTGTAAAATTAGTTGCATAGTGCGGCAACACTGATAGATATGTTTTATTGAAGTACCTCTCCCATAGTACCTACTATAGGCACACCTCTGCCTAACACTTCGGGGGAATACAGGCTTTAATATAAACGTAAATGTACAGAGAAATCGAACGCTCCTCTGCAGGCGGCTTTCCTCCTGAGGATTGCCACAAAGGGGGTATGAAAACTACATAAATGGACTCGTTGGCTAATGTTACCTACGAAAGCTACCTACCTACATTATAAATATTTAAAGCTTTGGAGGAATGTATTCATTTATAAGGGCGATTATTTTACAAGGGGAAATGGAGCGGAATATATGTAAGAACACTGGTAATAAATAGGGAAACCAAAACGAATCTCTTTATTTAGCTAACTATCTGATTTTTTTATATGCACCACGGCGTTTTATTATTATTTGTTGTTTTTGACATTTCTCGGGACGCTGCTGGGCTGCTGGGACCTTCGTAAGGCATAAGAGGGGCCGAAGCCAACTCGCAGTTATACTTTTTGAATGAAATAAGGCAAACCGACGATTATCCTTGTATGCACTATGCAATATGCTAATGCATCCAGTGACAATCCCCGGTTGGTGAAGTATTGCTGACCACGGAAACAGAGCCCGAATGATGGTGAAGATCCCTACCAGCGCTTACTAAAATACTACCTTCCTCCGAGCACGTTTGCACGAATCTTCACTCAAACCGGCCAATAAAGGCTAAAATGAGGTGGGACCTCTGTTCCTCATCAGTGCCAATAAAGGCAAGACAGAGATGAGGAATAAGACTTCTCCCGAAAGATAGGGTCCGTGGGGTTGCTACTGCTCAACAGCTCGCCACTGCCCTGCGAGTTTCTGTATCTCACTTGGTCTTGGCTCCTTACTCTAAACCTGTTGCGGCAAAGTAAACTCTGCCGGCACAGGCCTAGATTTGGGAGCGTGCAAGACGTCAACGTCGAGATACGGCCACGTAGTAATAGTAGAGTCGAAATAGAAGATTATTCTTTTAGTGCCAAGTCATTATAATTTTTAGGTAAAAATTATAATAACTTGGCACTTCGAAAAATTTTACGATTATATTTTTATGGGATTACAAAGTTGCAGTTCGTATATCTAGAAAACAGGACTGAAATTGCCGTATGTTTTAGTTTTTTCCTTGCTTTATAGGTTAAATACTAATTGTGTTCAAAATAATAATAATAAGGTTTATTCACAAAAAAAATACAGAAACACATTTATAATGTACATTACAATTCATTACAAGTTGCAAAATCTGTACAAAATATATATAACCTTGTCACTTAAACTAGGATAGCCTGTATTTTAAGAGACAGTGTTTGGCCAAATAATTATTTAAATATGATTTAATACAACAAATGAACGATGTTGCCGTTATTACATTTTTTTATGTGTAGTGTAAATTAAATGAAGTGTCGTGTTACACGTTTGAGTTTATAATTAGGGAATATAGGAGCCTAATCGTGTGCATTTTTAATGTAAAAGCTGTAAGACTACTACTGCCTACTGTATTGGATTACTAGGTGATGTGTGGCAAAGACTCCGTGTAGGCATAGTTCTTTTGTAGTAGCCACTCAGATACTACGGATTTAACTGTATATGTATTTAAGTTTAAAATATTTAATAGTGAATTAATTTATTGATAAATGTGTGTACTTAATATGTAGAATTGGCATTTTGCGAAGGTGGTTTTGTGTTGGGTTCTTGGAAGGAGATTTACCCACTTATTTGGGTTTAGCGGAGGCAGACTGATATGTGTTCTATGAATAGATCGGAGCACAAAGAGTTGCCGTACTGTAAGAACTTTACAGTCAGAGTACAGTTCCATGGTTGGATACCTGCAGGGTTGTTCAGATAGTACTTTGAGTACGGCTCGTTGCGCTCTTTCCACTTTCAAAACACTAGTTTTAGTTGCACCGCCCCATGCACTTATGCAATACCCAAGAACTGCCTGACACATAGCATGATCCTCAGTGTCCCAGGACTAGCCGAGTCTCTAAGGGACTTAAAGATGTGTATAAGTCGCAATGTTCTTGTGGTAACGACTTCGATCTGCTTGTCCCATCTAAGTCCGCTATCAATCTGCACTCCAAGACACTTTACGCTGTCCGCTCTGGAGTCGCGCTCTGGTGAGTGCTGTACAGCCACAGGGTCCGAGTAAATTTGAGCATGAGTGAGCAATTACAGAGAAAGTATGAGAAGGTGCAGTGTAATGTCGGATTGCGAATGGTATGTAAGATGTTTTGCTCAAGTTAAGCGTCAGGATGAGCCTTTTAATTATTTTGCTCAAGGTTTCTTCTGCAGTAGCTTTGACCACATCCCAAGTAGGTCCGTAAACAAGGATCGCGGTATCATCAGCATACGCGTAAATGTTACAGTTTGTGAGGCACATCCTGCACAGGTCGTTCACGTAAATTTGAAAGAGTGTAGGCCCAAGTATGCTTCCTTGAGGGACACCATACATTACTGGTTCCTCGTCACTGTAGCACGAGCCAATTTTGACTAGTTGCGTTCGGTTTTTGAGGTAATCCTTAAACGTCTCAAGTGGTAGGCCACGTACACCGACGAGTTCTAATTTAGCAATAAGTTTGGGAACAGAAACTGTGTGAAATGCTTTAGGAAGCTCTAAGAAGATAGCCAAACATTTGGTTTTACTATCTAGATTTCTAGCTACCTGTTGCGTGAGATCCAAAACGGCATCCTCGGTCGACACTCCTTGTCAGAATACGTACTGATTCGCAGCAATGATTTTATGTTTGGATAAAAAGCTCCCTAGGCGTTTATTTAACATCCTTTCAAGAATTTTGGAAAGGGCTGGCAATACTGATATTAGCCTATAATTGTTAACACAGTTTCTGTCCCCTCCCTTATGAATAGGGTATATAATGGCCTTCTTAAGAGTATCCGGGAATACACCTGTTTGGAAGCAACGGTTACAGAGGTAAGTCAATAGTGGGACCAGTACATGATGGTTTATTTTTAGTAGTAACTGAAGTATGACAGACTTCTTCTTCATCAGCCTCCAATATCGTAAGAGAGTCGACTGGGGAGTTTTGAGAGCTGTCTTGGACTAAAGTAGGAGCACAACGATTACTGGCCGTGATTGGTGTATGAGCCTGTGATATGATTTCTGCCGCCAAATTTATGCCCACGTTACTAAAAAAGTGATTTACAACGTTAATTGATGATTAAGGGTCATCTCGTAACTTAAGTAGCTCTAAAGGTCAAACATTTGTCTTTTTTGTGTTGGTGATTTCTTTTATTGTTTTCCACGTGGTTTTAGGATCGTTCTTGGCTTTTTCTAACTCATTCTTTTCGTAAGCTATTTTTAAATTTTCTAAGCAAGTTATTGCAAAAATTCCGATAGCGTATATATGCAGTTTTTAGTATTGGATTATTTGGTGCCTTTTTTGTTTTCATGTGCATTTTATCCCGATGTTTAATACATCTTAATAGCCCAGGAGTCATCCATGGCTTTAATGTTCTTTTTGTCTTGGGATTTTAACTAATTTTGTATGTTTTAACCTCACTGCTTTAATAATACTTATAAATCTGTTCATACATGCGTTTAAATCTTCAATTTGGTATATTACAGTGAAGTCTGTATCTCCTAGCTCAAGCATAATGGCTTCGTAATCAAGATGGTTAGTGACCTGACAAATTTTCTGAGGTAGAGCAACGTTAGATATAGATAAGAGAATAGGTTTGTGATCTGTAAGATGTGATTCCAGAACTAGTGAGGTGGCACGTAGGTTTGACTTAAGGAGTAAGTGATCAATGCAGTGCTCTAGTCTGGTAGGAAATAGGTGTGTTGGCATGAGCCCATAGGATGCATTTATTGTGAGATATTCAAAGCTCCGGTCCTGTATATTACTTGGAATTATGTCGATATTTAGATCACCTACGAGACCAATACTAGCAAAGGATGGTATTTTATCATAGATTTTAATAAGGCTTGCAGTAAAGTTATCAAAGTTTTCTTTTGAATTAAGTGATGGAGAGCGATAAACGGCAATAACAGCTAACTTTTTTTCAATTTGACAAACAAGGCAATTCCCACCTTCAAAAATGTGCTCCCACACAGATCCCTGTAAACCTCGTTTCATGTAAATTATGACTCCATCGTTTTGATTATTATTGATAGCTGTCGAATGAGACTCAAATCCATCTAAAACAGGAGCCAGCATTCCGTCAAAATAACAATGTCGAAATTTATTTTTGTCAGATTCAACAGAACTTGAAGATGGTTGAAGTTTTTATTTACACTTCGTATGTTTATATGTAATAAGTTTATGTTGCTATCGGATATGTTG
This sequence comes from Atethmia centrago, assembly GCA_905333075.3. Lineage (NCBI taxonomy): Eukaryota > Metazoa > Arthropoda > Insecta > Lepidoptera > Noctuidae > Atethmia > Atethmia centrago. Next base: position 8,986,268 of record HG995377.1, read on the forward strand.
ATATATTTGAAGCAATCTTCGGGTACACAACTATAGGAGTTACCTAATTGTAGATTATCAAGGTCATTGTTAATAGTATTTATGGTAGCCATTTATAATTGATATTGTACTACATAACAGTGAGATGCTATTAATGTGTGATAACGATGGTGAGAAAGTAAAATTTGAACTATTGGTAAAATTATCTTAAGGTAAGTTATAGTTTTACATGTACACAATAGTGGGCATGGTAACAAAGTGATGGAATAAAATATTTTGTGCCTGAGAGTGCAGGCCTTTGCATGTATAGTTTCTATGAGATTTTGTGTAGTTTGAAAAGTATACAATAGGTAATAAATTAGGTGTAAAAGATAATTCAAAAACTCTGATAAAAAATAAACAAAAAAAAATGATGGAAAAAATTAGGAACGTTCAGTGATAGTCAAATGTTAAGATTTTGATTATCTAGGAGACTGAGACATTTTTAGAGTTAACAAGAATCTGTTTGTCACCTTCTATCTTGCGCAGAAATATATTGCCATTGGAGATCCAGCAGAACTTTAAAGTATTTTTCTTTGCGAACGCTCTGGCTTGGTAGAAGAGCTTTTTGGTACTAGTTGGTAGATGCTCAGAGATGTACACAGGGTGGCGCTGACCAGGCATGCCTATGACTGTGGTATTTAATTTGTCATCTCTTCCTCTTCCTTTGTTGTACGTGCTCACAGCCGACAGGAGCGTCTGCTTTGTTTGCACAGATGTGAATTCAGCTAAAATTTGAAGCTTGTGTGTTTGCTGGAAGTACTTTCGAATTTTGATGATCTCTGAGTGTGTCAGTGACAAAATTAAGGAACTTTGACTTGCAATAGTTCTTAATCTTAAACTACAAGTCCAAATTGAGTGTTATTTGGGAACATACCTAATTATGTATATTATTTTCTCTTGGTCACTGAAAATTCAGGCTTCTAGCTTTATCCATAACGAAGTTACAGGGGGTCGAAAATGTCCTGAATGGATTCGAGAAAAGGATGATACAGCTGTGCCTTTGTTTGTTTGTTTTGCTCGAGTTGGCGGGGGCACTGCCGTGCCCTCAGAACAATAAATATAACTATTACTACTCTTTACTTTTTCAAATATTTACAGGATTGGAAATAAAATACATTAAAAATACTCTATCAGTTACATTTTAATCTAACCCACATGCTCGACTCAACAGCCTGATATGACACTACGACAGAAAAAAACTTGTAAGCATATGTGCTCTGTTACCCGTGCGAAGCCGGGTCGGGTTGCTAGTAATATACATATAATTAAATATGAGGTATCATGTCTGTCGTAATTGTCATCATCATTTATGTACAGGAAGTCGATAAAAATATCAGTGTCCTACTGATATTTTTATTCTTAAACAAATTTTCTATCTTTTAGATCAACCTAAAATGTTCCCACTGCTGGGACACAAGCCTCCTCTCTGTGAGAGGGAGAGCCGTAATCCACCATGCGCGCCCAACGTGGGTTGGTGGATAACATCTCTTAGATAACTACCTACTTATTTAATACCTTACCCTGTTTTTAGGGTGTAAAATTATCACAGCCTCTACACAGAATATTTATTAAAACCTAAAACAATAACCGTTATTCTAGCTTGTTATCAGATCGTAATTCCCGAAGCTACTATTCCAAAAATTTTCAGATAATTTAACAACTGTAATTTACATCTATTCTCCGTAAAGACGGTATGCAATACAAATAAATTGTTTTATAAAATAAATTATACTGCTTCATTAACGGACGTTGGGGGCTGAAAGTGGGTGTAATTAATTATGTTTGTTCATTTATATAAAGCCCTGTAAATTGTTTGGCATGCCATTATGTTTACAAGTTACTGGGTCGGTCGTAAGAAATTGACGTAGTCATAATTAGAAGATACGTAATAATTAAGAATAGAAAAATATTCAGTATTTTTTAAAATTTTGAATAATACTCAATAGTTATGTATGGAAATAGATGAAAAAATACCATTTACCAGTAAATGATAATTTTTCATCTATTTTCTAATATAACTTTTAAACTGTTTATTTTAAAATTGTGAAAAAAATATACTTGAGTACAAGCCGGACACAGTATAAGGCAGACGAATAATGCATTTATATTTAACTTACATAAACTTCGATGAAACTTCGATGTTTTGCCAAGTCGTAAAAACTGTGCAAGGCAGCGGGATGCCAGTAAATTATTAATTTTATTTATTAGAACTTTATGCACAAGTAAAAAAATACTGTACAAAGGCGGACTTAATGCCTGAGGCATTTTCTACCAGTCAACCTAAGGGTGATGCAAAGACAAAACATGGCAGGTGCAACATAAGGGATAGATAACTCGAAAAAGAAAAAATACTATTACATAGTACTATATAACATAACATAACATCACGCCTTGTTTCCCCGAAGGGTTGGGCAGAGGTGTACCTTTAGTACACCCACATTTCGCCAGTTATATTTTCAAGTCCCATGTGGATGATGGAGCACAAATCCAGACTCCGGATGCTACGAGTATTAAGAAATTCCAGATAGAAAAACCCAATAACACTTTGAACGACCCGGGAAACGAACCCAGGACAGCAGTAGCGCTTGCGACTACTTGACCAACGAGAAAACGAACAATAACGAGGCAACGAACAATAACGCCGTGTCCTCGTGGAGGCGATCGGCGGCAGAGATCTCTCGCGTCCGGCCCTGGTCCAGGCCATGGTATGGAGCGAGAGGGCATGGGCAGCCGTCACCTCCATCTGCGAAGCAGTAATGCTCGCGAAGGAGGAGGCGGGACGGTTGAGGGAAAGGCAAGTTTCGCGCCCTCTCGCCCCTAGCCGCCGCAGGAGACGCCCTGGGCGTCGGGAATCCCCGGCGGATTTCCGGCCACCGTAGGCGCGGGCTTGTGGACGGTGAGCAATGGGTAGCTCACCGTCCGGTAAGGACCAGGCCCGGGTCGACGGCGCGTCGTATTCCACGCGCGCCTCAAAGAGATGTAGTCAGCACAATGTAGGGGTCCACTAGGGCCGATCCTGCTGGGCTCGCGGGAAGGTACTAATGGGTCACCGAGGCCCCCGCAACACAGGCAACAGGAAGGAATACGGGTGAGTTTTAGTCAGTAAGAGTCTGATACACCCTCCCGCTCCACCCAGAGCGGGAGTAGTTATTTGATGATTAACCATCCAAAAAAAAAAAGGACCTCATGCTCAGCAATAGCGCTTGCGACCACTAGACCAACGAAGCAATCTAATACATAGTACTAGGTATAACATATAAACAAAATTAACATTGTCAGGAGCAATAACGATTGGTAGAGGAGAAAAATCCAGCAAATCCAGCGAATCCAGTAAATCAACGCTATGACGATGCCAAATTCTTACGAATATGTTATTGTAATTTTACTAATTAACCATGGGTTCTATTTAAACACAAACAGTAACAGAAATGCCTAGTTCCAGAACACGAGCAAGTTAATTTTCATCTCGTGCAAATTGTTAGGGATATGCTGGTTGCAACATACAACAACTTGTAACTTTATTAGTAACTTATTCGCAACATAACTTAGTCTGAACATACCAATGTGCACGCATTTCGAATTACTATGTCTTAGTAACTTTAGCGTAAGTTTCTGGTTCATACTGCTGATATTTAGTACGTAGAGAATGTATGACCTATCTCAAGATGTTTATTCATGCTACATGGTTTAAGCTTAAAAAGCTCGCATATAA